>CM033447.1:16488571-17790714 GCA_019425775.1 Rafetus swinhoei | reverse complement strand
CTAAATCTGAATTATTCGTGTCTGGCACTGTGTAAACATTTGTATCAGTTCATTTTGTTGGACTTCATTTACAGCCTCTGGTTCAGCTGGGCTCTTCTGTACCTTTGCCACTGCAAAGTTTATCCCTTGGGTCAATCCAGCTTGTGTAATATTAGCAACTTGGACCATAGAGCTGCGGATCTTAGCAAAGGGAGAGACTGCTCTGCTGCCATTACTGTCTGCTGGAGAAGGAGTCGTATGAAGTCCTGTCTCAACTTCAAGAATACTGGATGCAGATCCTGGGCTTTTATGACATTTATTAGAGTAAGTCTCCTCAACAGCTAAGAACTGAGAACCTGACTCAGAAAATGGTACATCCAGTTTAGATGGCCTGGAAGGGATGTCTGTGTTTGTTTCTGACCAGGTTTCTCTTTTCTGAGAAGCATTATTGCTGGTTTGATCTATTCCTTGGCAGGGCTGTTGAGGAGCAGTTTCTGCCACTAAAGCATCTGTCATCTTGTTTTGAGCGTCTTGTACAAATCTGTGGCAGTATGCATCGATGGGTTTAATGAACTCCATTGCCACATTGTCAGCAAAAGGAGTTCCCTGCATAGGTCTGTCTTCACACTCAGGTCTGCTAGCCTGGGTGACATGGATCTCTGAAGGAACGTGAATGCTAATGTTAATGTCGGTGCTATTTATTGACTGGGACCGACTACTCAGTCGAGGAGCTGAAGCAATAATACCACAGCTGGGCAGAACGTAGTCTCTCTGGCCTAGATTCTCTGAAGAGTCAGTTAACTGATGGTCCTCATCAGATTTAGAATTTGTAACGAAGTCATCAGAATGGAAAGAGTCATTATCTGATAATTCAATATCTGATTCCACATGGACTTTAGTATCGGTCATTGGATTTTCCAAAGTTTCAAGGCTACTGTCCGATTTCCAAAGATTAACTTTCAAGTTGGGTTTTAAAAAATTGACTTTCACTTCAGGCTTAGTAAAATTCCCTAACTTGCGAAGGTTGCCAATGTTAACATTGGATTTGGTTTGTTTGACTTTCTGATTAAGAGATGAAAACTTGCTCATTAAGTAATTCTTGCCTTGTGCCAGGGATCCTCGATTCTGGGATCTAATGCCAATGATGTCCTCATGAGGTTTACTGCTCTTCCTGAAAAATTAAAGAGAAAATAATGTCTTCTCTTGTACAGTTAATCAAGCAGTTATACTTGTAAATCACAAGTTTCACAATATCCCAGTTAACACTGTTTTTATTTTAACAGATTCAGATACAAACAAATAAATAAAAGTATTTCTAGAATCATTCCAAAGGAATGAAATAATAAAATTATCTGTTCATTTAGTATAACCTGACCAAACAAAAAACCCTTGAGATTTGAAAGTCATTGCTTTTCACTAACTGGGATCAATCAAGAAAATAAGGAAATTGTTACTTGAAATGGCAAATATTTACTTAAGCTTCCCTTAATAGCTGTATAACTGAAATAGTCTTGCATAAATTTAGTTTATCTACATAGATTGAAATCAAAGTCTAAACTTCTGTTCATGACATCACATCTATGACACTAAATGTATGAAACAGGATATTCAAGAAGTTTGCTGCTTTAACAAACAGTATACACATAAATAACAATATTACTGCATGTATATTTATTTTAAAAAAAAAATCCTTCAGTTACAAACCCAAGCAATGCCAGGTACATCTCCTAGTTGGATATATGGAAAAGTCCCACTTGATATGAAAACCTAGATTCTTAAACTGTCAAGTGTTTCTTAAATCTAGCCTAAATTTTCTTTTTTAGTTTTACTCCATCCTCCTTACACCTATATTATTTCCCTCCCTAGTGTTAACACCTTTCAAATATTTGCAGACCCAGGTTGTCCCTGCCTAGCCAAGCTATTCATATTTATTTCTGAGAATGACAATCTTCTCTGTCCTTGATTGTTTTTATTGTTCTCTGAACTCCAAGTCTGATGTGCCAATATCTTTATGGCAATATGATTCCTGGAGTTAAATGAAACATTCCTCATGCAGCTGACTGGTATTATTACTATCCTTAAAAAAGGAGGCCTCTTTCTGACCCAATTTCACAGTGAAAACTCCAACCTACTGTCACAGATCCATCTCTGTATCCTTTTTTCTTCTTTTGGTCTTTCTTTTTCTCTTCAGTATCTGAGGAAGTGACTTGTAGTTCACAAAAGCTTATGCTCCAATACCCTAATTTGTTAGTCTTTAAAGT
The DNA here is from genome assembly GCA_019425775.1 of Rafetus swinhoei. NCBI lineage: Eukaryota > Metazoa > Chordata > Testudines > Trionychidae > Rafetus > Rafetus swinhoei. Next base: position 17,788,474 of record CM033447.1, on the reverse strand, counting down.
GCCACTGGACTCCCTGTTTTTGCTCAAACAAATACAGCTCTCTCTCTCTGAAACCAATCACTTCTTGTTCTCCAGCATTACTTCTTTTCTAGGTAGCATATTACAGATAGTTACAATCTTCCAACCACCCAAATGACAGCGTGCCTTTTTTTCTAGCAAAAACAACAAGGAGTCCCAATGGCACCTTTTAGACTATCAATTTTATTATGTCATAAGCTTTCAAGGGTTGCAATTCACTTCATCAGATGAAATGAAAGAAATAAGAAACAGAAGGGATACAGAGTGTTACATCAGAGCTAATTCAAAAAGGATCGATGTGGGTAAGAAGGTGAGAATACCTAAAGTGGAAAATTACTTATTGTAATGAGAGCCATTCCCAGTTCCTATTCTGACCCATTCTGGTGGTATCAAATTTGCATATGAATACCATTCAGCAGTTTCAGGTTTCTAAGTCCTTTTCTTATTTCTCTGTCCTTGCTACTAGACTTAATACTAAATTGGAGGGAAGGTATATCAGTGAGATTCATCAGATCTACTTATTCTTCTAAATCTTAAGGAAAGCATTAAATACAACTAGTTTTGCTACTAATCTCTTGGCACCTCAGCAGACACGTTTCCTCCCTTGCTCAATAAGTTATCATCTACCATCACCTTTTCCTTACGATCATTTAAGCTTTTTCTAAGCCAGGATAGGTAGGAATGGTGCCCCTAGCCTCTGTTGGTCAGAGGCTGAAAATGGATGACCGGAGAGGGATCACGTGAGGATTACCTGTTCTGTTCACTCCCTCTGGGTTATCTGGCATTGGCCACGGTTGGAAGACAAGATAATGGGCTAGATGAATCTTTGGTCTGACCCAGTATGGCCCTTCTTATGTTCTTCTGTTTCAAAGTACTCTTGTCTGCTATGTCTTAATTTGCAAATCCTTTAAATTCTTCACCTTGTACTCAGGTTGATATGGAGATTCTAAATAGACATGATTTGCTTTCATGCAGTACAACATGTATACACACACCTGTGTTCTGGGTACCTACTCCGCTTGAGTGGAAAGTAGCTTGTTACTTGTTCAGAGCTTCTCTATTATTCATCTATATCCAACCAGTTTATCCCTGTCTCACCTTCTCTATTCTTTGGCTCACACTATTTTCTACAGAAACTTCAGGAGTTTGTTCCTGTTGCAACCTTTTTGGCTTTATTTGAAACCCCACTGATATCTGATAATTCAAATCTCCTATGACTACAGTATTCTGCAGCTTAGAAACACTGAACTGGTCTAGGAATCCTCCTTTTCCTGTGCTGGTGGTATACACAAATGTCTACATATGTTTCCTCTGACATTCATTCCTACGTATTTTCATTCCTTAGGGAGGAAAATTTCTCTATCACACACTCAGCAAGTTGCTCTAGCCTTTAAGTTGAAGTACCCACCATTTTAAAAGTCAATGCAAGTGGTGTGCGCTCAGAACAATTGAAAAAAAAATCAGGCAATTGAATTAGCACAACCCATCCATCTTTTTCTGCTACTCTGAAATACATATAGAATAACCAGTCGATAGGCCAGTGTTATCTTCACTATAATATGGATACTAAATTATTCCACCAGTTATCAACTGCTCTGAAATACACATTACACAGGCTCTTCAGGGCTCTACATATTTTCTCCCATAGGCAAGATATTGTTCCTTTGCAAAATCTATACTTTCCAGTTTGTCTATGTTTTGTTAATCAAAGGGAACCTCAATTATCTCTCTACTGGGCTTTTGTGACCCCAATTTCAGCTGTTTGCTTTTAACATTTCAGATGATCCTTTTATTAACAAGGACTGTTTTTGTTCCATTACAGCTAAAACATTAAACACAAAACAAGACATTGGAAAATTACAGGTTCCACTGCAACTGAAACTCTGACAAATTTTGTAAGCAGAGATAAAGACAAGGTTATGTAATGAAAGCGTTACATAGCCGCAAGAGAAACAATTACAGTTGCTGTGAAGATAGTCTTGAACTTTCGGATTTGTGCTTTTAAAATATCTTCTACAAAGTTAAAGTTAATCACTTTCATTTAACATTTTAATAGTTCAAGATATTCTGTAAAATCACCTTCTCCAGTAAAATGCATTCATCTAACTACACTTGATATCGCATCACCACTTTGACGTAGGTTGAGTGTATACTGGTTTCATTATGTATGGTCTTATAATACCATTTACCACAACTATGCTTGTTGTGGGTAGCGAACAATACAGCAGCAGTTCCCAACCGCCGGTCCGCAGCCTGCTGTCGGGCCACGAACCACTGGCTGTCGGTGCACAAGCCGGCTGTTCCCAGCGGCTCGCCTCTGGCAGCCATGGTGGCTCAAGAGGTGGAATAGGAGGCGCCTTCCTCCCTCCTCCCCACTCCGTGCTTGGTGAGACACACTTGGGGCGGGAAAGGGCACGAAGGAGGGAGTTGCATGTGCCACTAATGGACGCTCCTCCTGACAATGCAGCCGCTTTTGCCACCAGCAGCAGAAGGCACCTCCCCGGGGCTCTGCTTCCCTCTCCCCGGCCTGCGCAGCCAGTTTTGCCAGCGATGGCACTGGGGCTGAGGTGGAGCAGGAGGTACCTCCCCCAAGGCTCTGCCCCCCTGCTCGTGCAGCTGCTGTTGACAGCAGCAGTGCAGGGGCTGAAGTGGCAGCAGGAGGTGGAGGAGCAGGAGGTGCCTTCTGCTCTCCTCCCCTCTGTAATGGCTGGCTGGGACTCCGCGTTCCCCCCCATCCACCCATGGGGACACAAGACATGCTTGGGGAGGGAGGGGCCACCAAGGAGGAGGGCCATTCTTCCTGCCCAAACGGCAGTAAACAGCCACGCTCCCTAGAGGAGGCAGCCTGGCTCTGGTGAGTGCAGCAGTTGAGTAACGGGGGCAAGAGGGTGTTGGCATGGGCTGCAGGGGTCAGAAGTTAAAGGGTGTTAGGCACTGGGGAGCAAGGGGCGAGGCAGACCAGTAACATTTTATTTGCATATTTAGTATTTGCATGATGAATATGCAAATAAAATGTTAGCAGTCCACCAAACATTTGTGAATGGGTTTGCCGGTCCATGGCATAAAAACGGTTGGGAACCACTGCAATACAGAATCAACAGCCCTGAGCAATTAGCTGCACATCAGAGATAATTTGTGTTCTGGGTATACAGTGTTGCTTTTCTAATGAGTTATGTTTTAAGTTTATTTTTCTAGACTTTCGGAGACGTGAACTTTCCTAGAAATAAATTTAGATTCAGCCTATCCAGAAGTTCATTATAAAATAAAACTATTTAACTTGGCTGTTTTAATATCTGTATCTATTCTTGAGTATTATGCCAATATTGAGTACATTTATATAAGGCCTTGTTTTGCATGATGAAACTAGAGTCCTTTCATTCAATTATTTTTGACAGTTCTTTCATAGACAGGAGACCATGAATTACAACTTCTGTATACTTGCCCTCAATGTGTCTTGGAACAGTGAGATTGGATACATCCATCTTCTAGACATGTCAGACACCAGGAAAAAAAATCAAACTGACACAGCATTTAAAATGGTAATTTAGGACCCAAACCACATACACAAAAACCTTCAAAGAAGTCTAAAATTAATTTTAAGAATTCATTTCCCTCTCCCAACAGCATTTTTAATACATTATATCTGAGTAAACAAACTGTTTCTTGTTTATCAGATTAAACTTCTGTAAAACTGAGCTGAATTTAGAAAGAGTTTTTCAATCAATATAGCAACATGCATATGTTGACCATCTAGCTTCACACACACCTCCTCATTGCTGCAGAGTAACTCCTAGAAGATTTCAACAGATTATAGAGGTTGCCAAGAGTTTCACACAGAATATGGAGCAGCAATATTTTCTTCCCATGATACTGCTTTTCAAAATTTCAACTTGCATTGTCAGACACAAACATTGTGCCTAATATTAATGTGCCACGTTTTAAATAAATGGACTGTAATATAGCATTCAGTGCCCCTCATATGTCTTATAGTATTTCAGCAAATCACTTTCATATACAGGGTGCACCTCCAAAATCTGAAACACTCCAGTCCAGCAATACCTGTGGTCCAACAAGGACCACAGAAGTTGCTGGCCAGAGTCCCAGCAGCAGGAGGGCTGGCAGGTCAACTGTAGTGGGGCCAGCTGCAAAGGTGTTGGCGGTGGCCTGGAAGCCCCCAATGAGGCCAATGGCAACCAGGAAGCCCTGGGTGGAGTCAGCTGGGAAGCTTAAGCCGGAAACCCCGGCCAGGCTGGAAGGTGCAACCCCAGTGGAGAAGGGGGAGCCAGTGGTAATGAGACCTGCTGGACACAGCCAGTGGTAGTGAGCCCAAGGGTGCTGGACCAGGGAGGTCCAATCTGTACTTTCACTTTCTGTAGTTTGTGAAGTCCAGTCCCTCGTCATTAATGAGAGATGCCCCCACCCATCTGTTGACTATTTCTGAACCCATATTGAGCAGTTCCATTAAGGCTTCCTTAATATTATCTTCTGTTTTGTACCATATAAAATACTGAACATATTACAGAACCACTGAATATTAGGAGAGGGAACAGAACTACATCTGACTTGCTCTACAAAGTTTTCCTACTATAGTACCAACAACTGGGCATTAAAAAAGAGAGAGCGGTCTTGTATTATAAATTTAATACAAGTTGCAAAATGCTACTTTTTAACAACTAAAAATAACAAACAGCATGGCTTTCATTTTAGAGACAGCCTATATGAACACAGTACACTTGTGTGTTCAAATGCAAGATAACAAAGGACACCTGAAAAGGAATATCAAAGATAAACACATTGTCTTATATTCACATACTGTTCTTAAAAGAAAAGCAGTTGCACTGCAGGAAGATCGTATGTGGCAAGGATTCATGGCTCCCAAGATGGTCTCACTTTTGAAGGGATAGTGTTATGTGTACATATGAGGCCAAACCCCCAAGTACACTGGAATCATTGGAAATCTTTCCACTGACTGTGACTGTGTATGGGACTAATCAAAACTTAACAGGCAGGGAGAAAATATTTAAAACTTTACCATTAGATAAATGTTTATAGCATGTAGGTATTAAAAGCAATAAATCAGGAAATTCTTAACACAGCAGCTAAAATGGGGACACAGTTGATATGAGAATCTCATGCAGAAATGACTTGGTGGTCTCAAAAAAGATGTATATTGTGGCTCTGAGGATTCAGGGCAGGAAAATAAAAAAACCACTCACCTCTCCAGCTTTTTCTCAATAATAGGCACATCTAATCCCATAGCTTGCTTCGTGATTTGCAGCATCTCTGCAATACACTGAAGGGTATCTGAAATCCAGCAAGCAGACTGTCAGATTTCCCTACATAGAAACTTTTTAAAATCCCACATTTTAGATGTTGTTTGTCACTTAAACAAACATGTTAAATTTTTTTTTTTTTTTAAATGTTATACTTCAGAAGATATGGTTTCCTGATGTAAAGCTCAAAGTGAGAGTATTATGTCCTGGTAGTAATAGGTTAGAAAGGCATTCAGAAAGGAATGTTTAGGTTAACTACTCAGTTTGGGGACAGGAAGGAAATAAATATTATATTAATGGACAATATTTATTTTATTTCTCACTGACATCAAATTTGGAGCTATGCATAGGAAGTAACATTTTTCTCCTGATCAGTGTTCTGTTAACCAAGATAAACAAGATACCAACAACTTTAGTCATGAATTACAATGACTTAACCCCGCATTTTTCAAACTGTGGGTCCCAACCCCCCGGGGGGTTGCGGTATCACAAAGTTTGAGAACCCCTGACTTAATCCATAGTCATCAGCATCTGTGACCTTGTTAATTCATCTTACCCTAAACATGAATATCATTAAATTTACGCTCCTTTGTAAAGAGTTTAATAGATGAAAAGGGTTATAGAAAACACAGACTTTAGTATATGGAACAATGATCATGTGTCACTGGAAAATGTATCTGTTACCTTTTCCATCCTCTTCAGGGTTGCGCACCACAGCTCTGAGAGTATGAAAATATCCACTTGTTTCATTGTATGTATAATGCAGCCTCATACAAGAGAACTTGGGCTTTCCAAAAAGGGTGGGTTCAGGACCTGAGAAATAAGCCAGACATCCATAATCTTGGGAGGGTGAGAAGCACTCTTACATGGAATAGTGGAACAAATATTGCAAAAATTGTCAGCGCATATATATTTGAGAGAATTTGTCTATGCTCCTGTTTAAGAACTCTTAAACGGTAAGAGCCAGAACCATCAAATCTGGTATACAGCATCCTCCTATAAGACAAAGCAAGGCAAGGGTTTGGTTGTGCCAGTAAAATGGGTTTGCTTCTCAGAAAACCATACAGAAAAAAGAATCACAAAGCCGATGCAAGGAGTTGGCTGGAGAAGCCCCCTCTGCTGTGACTGCCCGAGGCCCTCATACCTCACCCCAGGCACCCTTTAGGGAAGGCAAAGGGGGCTGAAGCTCCCTCCCTCCCAAGTCGTACATGAACATTCCCATAGCTGCCTGATGAAGGGGAACAGCCAGCAAAGTGCAGTTTGCTTCATTCCTCACTGGCTAGCAGGTGCAAGCAGCAGATGAACCTGGACCTACCCCACTGGGGACATGCAACCCTCCCCTCACTGTGCCCGCTGGAGCTGCAGTGGCCATGGAAAGGCACTTCTTATCTGGTCCCAAGATGTGTGGTGAGAGGGCTGAGGTGCAGTAATGTGAGGGCTCCAGCTATGGGTGTGGGCTCTAGAGTGGGGCTGGGGTTGACAGGCTGAGGACTGGGACAGATGTTGGAAGTGCAGGTTCTGGGTAGGGCTGGGGTTGAGGAATTTAGGGTACAAAAAGAGGGACTCCAGGGTTGGAGAGAGACTAGGGCTGGGGGTTGGCATGCAGGAGGGGATATAGGTTCTGAGCTGAGGGTGTGGGCTTTGGGGTGCAGGGGGTGCTTAGGGATGGGGGGCTCAAAGTAGGGAAGGGGGTTACAGCTTGGGCTTATTTGGATGGTGAGAAGGGGCTCTTTCCCCCCCCCGACTGCTCCAGGCTGGGGCTAGTGGGGATGGGTGCCCATCTTCTAGTCATGGTAGCTTTAGGGCTTGAAGAGAGCTCTCTCCCTGCTGTAGCCCACATCTGTGTGGGGTTTAATGGGAATCTGCACATCTTAAGGGAAACTTAAGACTACCAGCAGCTCCTACATACATGCAAGTTTAGAAACCATGCGACAGATATTGCAACTGCATACATCATCTGTGGGGACCATTTTCTGTTAAGCGTATTAATGGTTTATACTCCCCGTCACACAGTGTTACATAGAATCATGGAAATGGTGGGTCAGAACAGGCCTCAAGAAGTCATCTAGTCTAGTCACCTGCACTCTAAGGCAGAACTCAGTAATAACTAGACCAAGGGTGGGCAATAATTTTTTATGGGAGCCACACCAAGATTTTTGAAAGTGGTCAAGGGCTACACTTTTCTATGGAGGAGGTGCAGGGTCTTGACAGAGGTTGGGTTGGGTTTCAGAGGGGTAGTGCCCACAACCATCCTGTGGCAACCATGGGACACTGACTACAACCCCCAGATCCTTTTCAATAGCATTCTCGCCTAGCTAGTTATTTCTGTTTGTTGCTGGGCATTTGATTTTTTTGTTCCTCAGTGCAATCATCTGCAGTTGCCATTACTGAATTTTATCTTGTTAATTTCAAGTCAGTTCTCCAAATGTGTACAGATCAGACCAGCCAACAAAGGGGGAACAAATGGGGCAACTGCCCCGGGGCCTAGTAACTGAAAAGGACCTGGGATTCCCAGTCCTTTAAAATGTCCACTAGAGCCCTGTGCAGCACACTGTGGGAGGCTTTGAGAGCTAGGTGGATTGGCGGGGCACGGGCGATGTTGAGGGCAGGCAATTCTGTTGGCCTCCTTGGCCCAGACCATTTTGAATTCTAATCTTGTACCCCAATGTTTATGCAATCCCACCCAGCTTGGTGTTGTGCACAAGTGTTAGCAGCATATTCTCCACTCCATTATTCAAGACATTAATGTGAAACTGGCTTGTTCGGGACATCACAGCGAAGGCAAGGGACTCGTGCAGTCTACAAACCCCACAGTAGAAGGGAGTAAGATAAGAGTCCCTACCCAGAGACAGGTGGTGATGGCTGGAGACCTGACTGGGCACTTCTGAAGTGGACCACAGGAAAGGGTGGGAGGAAGGGGAAATATGTAGATGCAGTTACCTCATCTAGGAGATACCTACTGTACAGCAAGAAAATAGCCTTCAAACTCACGTACCCCTGCTCTGTCCCTTCCCAAAGCCCCTCCCCCGAGCTACGCAAGCCGGGAGATTAGCTGGGCGGCCTGGCATGGGGTAGCAGCAGGGATCCATGCCTTCCCCACACTCACCACAGTGGCGGGAGCTAGAGCAACCTGGCAGCCTGCTCCTCTCCACCCCGCTGCTCATCTCCCAGCCCAGCCCCAGCCTGCTGCACTCCAGAGAATGGAGCATAGCAGGCTAGGACCAGGCTGGGGCATTCTGCTTCTCCACTATACCATGGTGTTAGGAAGCAATCTGGCTGCTGGAGGGCAGGACCAGTGCAGACTGCTGCTTGCATCACTCCGCTTTCTGGGCTTCTGCTGCTAAAGTGAGTGTGGGAGGGGAGCAGAGGCAACCCCTGTTGCTGCTCCACACCAGCCCTCCCCCCAGGTAATCCCCCATGTCATCTTGGACCCTTATAGGCTCCCATCACAATGGGGGACCTTCCCAGCCACAGAATGAATGAGGTGGCTGCCGCAGGGCCCTCTATAGTGCAGGTCTCAAGGCAGCCTCCCTAAACCATCCTATGGACAGGATGTCTCTGGGCAGTGGAACACTACGTTCTGAGAGTACCTCCAAAGAACAGGGATAGTATGTAATGAAGTGTAGTGTCTTTCCATTCTTACCTATTTCTATTTTCTCCAGTGCTTCAAGGCTTAGTCTTTGATACTGATTTACTTTGTCAACTTCATCATCATAACTAAACAGAGAAAACAGTCAATGTCCAATATCTATTTACTCACAGCTAAAAACTTATTATTGTGTAGCACAAAGCTACATAATTCTGCATATAAATTTGGTATGATTATTAACAGAACACAGTGCGTGAAAAAAAAAATTAGTGACTTACTAGGCCACATAGTAGGCAGAGTTCGAAAGCAGCAATAGAACATCCACATCTTTGTGAGTAGCATCAATGAGGCTACAAAACAAGTAGGCAAATACACACTATTGTTTAGTGATACAGCTGCAGCTGACAGGCATTGTGCAGAGATTATGTTTTGGAGAGAAAAAGTCATCACCACAATATCAAAATAAAAAGGGAATTCAAGTAATGGTAACTATGAATGGCCTAGATTTAATTACTGTATAATATGCTGTGTGTTTATATTAGTCCAGGATTTCTATGTTATAGTTTTCCATTAAAAAGATGCCAGTGATATGCAAATACAATTTTGAAGAGCACAATTTTCTGTGAGGAATATAAATAGAGTGCATGAATAACACCATGCCCAATTTGCCTGGCTGAAGCTACAAATGAGGTTGAGTAGGATCATGCAACTGGGCTTGCACAAGAGGTAGTGTTCATTCCCATCTGAAGATGTTGGATGTTTCTAAGGATTGCTATGGGGATATAAAGCTTTGACTGCTGAATTCAAGGTGAGTCACCTCCACATATTTATTAATTTTAGACTGTTTCGTGGCTTTTGTTAACAAAGCTATGCACATCTAGGTTCATTTCAGTTCCTCGGGGATAGTTTATCACAGCAAAAAATGTATCATAACTGAATTGACATTTTCTCTGATAAACGTTAGCCTCTGAGACTAACCTGGCAGGACACACAACCATCCTTTTATCTTTATAGGTCACATCACCTTAACAAAGTTTGAGGCACTTTGGCACAATGGAAGTCTGTGCTCCTATTGCCTATGGTGCATCCACACTGTGGTTAACAAGAGGACAGAGTTTTACAAATCTTGAATTCACTTAATAAAATATGGCTCCATTACACTACAAATTATAGGTATGCAGACACCTCAGTTTGAAATGAATAAGGGTAACATACCCATTCTCCTTTATGTCCACAAATAGCAAAATATTCTCTTTATGGTGCCTGCTACACTTGCAAGTCAAAGTCATTAAAAAAATGGCTGCATGGCCAGGTGACGTATCCCAGAACTAGTTCTATTACTCACCCATCATTAGAGTACGTATGAAAATACATTTTAAGAAATATTCACCACAGTAACCTGCTCCGGCATTCAGTTCAGATCACATTTTGAAGTGCTTTGTAAAATACATATTACCAAGTACACGGTCACTTTCTGCAAAAGTCTTCATTTGCAACATGCCTACAGCATGGATGTATCAAACTATCGAAGCTACAAATAAATTTAAGAGATTTAATAATTGTCAAAGACCCCAGGTTGGCAGATGGCCAATATAAAATGAATCAATTATAATCTTGTTCTGCATACCTTGGGTCACAATCAATAAGTGCCCATCCACCATGGAATTTTTCATCATCTGGTAAGAGTAGTTTCATGTAACTTTGCAATAGCTGGCTAATCAGTTCCTGATGGCTTCTCAGTGTCTCCTTATGCAATGCTTCATGTTCTTTCTCTTTTGTAAATATAGAATAAAGATCCTCAGTCACTGGAACACCTTGCATCAAATCTAGACAGCAAAGATAGAAGGTAAATATGAGAAATTGACATAATTAACTGAAGCAGTCTGTTAACACCTTTCTATACATTTCTAAATAAGCTATATGCTCCAAAACCTTGGGGAGGGGAAGGTTGCAACAGTAAACTCCTATTTTACAAACTAATTGGGGACTGACATCACAAATTTAAGAAGTTCATAAAATTGAACATCTCAAAAGTGTGTGACACTTTCTTCTTATCCTCCAAACCCTTGCAAGGTGATTTCCAATATACTGAAGACATCAGAATGTGAAGGGATATTCACTTGTTCTTTACAGACATCATTTAAGTTGTGATTTTTATTTGTAATATTGGTATGTAAAAAATCCAGGGTATGGCCCCCCCAACATCTCCTCAAGATATGCTTTGGGAATTTTGTTCAGAAAAATTTAGCTAAAAAGCTTTTCTTAAAAAGCAAATAATTACTAGAACCAGTTTCCAAGAAGCAAGTTTATTCTAATTGTACCGTATGAATAACATAAATGGATAGAGCAAAACACTTTGTGTATCATAAGTTACCAGTCAATCATAAAATGAGGTTATGGCCATATAATCCCACTAAGCGAACTGTCATCTACTACAATGCCATGTTGTATAAAAGTGTAAATCACGCACAGAATGTGATAACATATCTTTGCTTAACCTTTTACAAGTGTGCATCACAGGAATGCAAGATATTTTCCCAAACATTCATAAAAGCAGACAAATGTGCAATAATTCAAATGAAAATAGTTATATTTTCCCCTTACCTATGACTGCTTGCCTATAAGCATCCCTAAAGCGATTCAAGTAGTATCTATTTGCAGAATTGACTCCATCTTTCATTACTCCTGCAAGTTTTCTTTCACCAGTTCTTGTGAAGTCACCCTATTACATAGAAACACTCCTTTCAACAATTACTCAAATGTGAGGCATTTAAACAAACTTCTCAGCTCTCAAAAAGCTATTTTTGAGATTAGTGTACAAAATGCATAACTGAATGAGCGAAATTTCAGGGAATGAAATTTAAAGTTGCTTTGTCTGCCAAATAAAGATACATTAAGAATCCACAATAAAGAGAATATTTTCTTTACATGTGAAACAAAAGAATTTACAAATACAGTTCAAGAAATGTTTAAATCTCTGGAGAATCTTAAAAAAATGCTGACGACAAACCGGGTGCTGCAGCATTTTAACATACATTATACCTACAAAGAAATCATTTCTATCAACTTCTAGAATAAACTTCTCATGGATATTAGTTCAAAGTAATATCAATTAAGGTAATACTTAGATTATTGCATGATCTGTACATGCAAAACTGTACATTTCAAGTCTCAAGAGAGGCTGAAGAAAGAAATCAAGTCTGAATATTTATCCTATCTATTAATATTAGGATAGGTCACATAGGACTTTTTAAATTAAAAATAAATGAAGGGATCATTATCCTTCAGACTTGTTTGAAATGCATTGTTCTTTTTTTTCTTGTCATTGCTCTAGGTTAGAATCTTTTCGATTCCATTATTAATACTACTCAAGCGCCATGCAAGGAGGGACAATGAGCTAACTTGAAGTGAGTTATCTATGTCCAAATAGTTGCCCTCATAACCATGATCCTCAGTAAGCAGTTGACTTGTCCAGGCAAAGCAGGACCTGCAGCATCAAGAGTCAAAATTCTTCAGAGCAAAGAGTTTTGCCAGTGTCACTCCTGGATTTTACTTCATGAGCATGAGGATCCTAGCAGAAAACTTCCCTGATTTCAGAGCCGCTGGGCACCTACAAAGCTAACAGGAACTACCAATCACCAACCTCTCAAAATCCCTTCAAGTCCTATGAATCCATGATTCCACTGGGACATAGCACCACTGAAAATCAGGTCAATTATCTTTAAAGAAAAATAAATTTCAAGAATATTTAATTTTAGGACCCTAAGAAATGTATCCATTGCAAGATTGCTTACACTGCTTTCCAGGTGAATATCTTGATTGTCAAAAAAACAAGCATCTTTGTGTAAACTAACTATAAACACATCTTTGTGCTTAGTCTATTTGCTTGACAGGCACAAATTAAAGATATAATCGAAGGAAAAACAATCACTAGTTTAGTTGATGAGGATTCTAGCCAGGCAGCCTTATTGATTTATTAAGTGACTACAGTAAACTTCCAATAATCCTGCACCTTTAGGACCCAGGGGGTGCCGGATTATCAGATATGCCGGACTATCGGAAGCGGAGGCTATGAGGGGTCTGGAGTGGGGTGGGAGGGGATGCCACCCCAGACCCTCACAGCCCCCTTCCGATAGTCCGGCTCTGCCCCAGGCGCCCCTGATTCAGCCGCTGCTGGTCAGTTTCAGCAGCAGCTGAATCGGGGATGCCTGCAATAGAGCAGCTGGGGTGCTGCCGGGTTGGTCCCGCAGCACCGAGGGGCGGCGCTATGGCACCAACCCGGCAGCACCCCAGCTGCTCTTGGGGACGCCTGGGACAGAGCAGCTGGGGTACTGCCCGGTTGGTCCCGTAGTGCTGCCCCTCGGGGCTGCGGGACTAACCCGGCAGGACCCCAGCTGCTCTGCCCCAGGCTTCCTAGAATCAGCCGCTGATCTGTTTCAGCAGCACCTGACTTGGGGACGCCTGGGGCAGAGCAGCTGGGGTCCTGCCGGGTTGGTCCCACAGCGCCAAGGGGCAGCGCTATGGGACCAACCCGGCAGCACCCCAGCTGCTCTGCCCCAGGCTTCCCGATTCAGCCACTGGTGAAACTGACGCTGCTGGTCAGTTTCAGCAGCCACTGAATCTGGACACCTGGGGCAGAGCAGCTGGGGTCCTGCCGGGTTGGTCCCGCAGCGCCGCCCTCGGCGCTGTGGGACCAACCCGGCAGCACTCCAGCTGCTCTGCCCCAGGCGCCTCAGCAGCAGCTGGGGTGCTGCAGGGTTGGTCCCGCAGCCCCGAGGGGCAGCGCTGGGACCAACCCGGCAGCACCCCAGCTGCTCTGCTCCCGGCTTCCCCGATTCAGCTGCTGGTCAGTTTCAGCAGCGACTGAATGGGGGAAGCCTATCCGGCTGCCCCAGCACTTCCGGGTTCCTGATGGTGCCGGACCATCAGGAGTCCTGGAGCATTGGATGCCAGACTAATGGAGTTTTACTGTAGCAAGTGCTGTAGCAGACAAAAATAAAGACCAACTCTACCTGAGGAGAGTAAAATTACAAAAGATTGCTTAACAACAGTGCAATCTGCTGCCAATATTTAGGATCCCCAACACCTGGGTCTGGAAAGATTTCACCAGTGTTTGTGAGTATTGAGAACAATTTGCTTAGTTCTTTAATAATCCCTTGTAAAAATAAAAGGAGCAGCATCTACCAGAGGAAAGGGTCACAGCTGTGAGAGGTAAAGAACTCTCAATTCTGGTGTTGGCAGGTAAAAAGCCTTTAAAGTTTGCCTACAACATTAAAAACAAATACTTATAAGGACTATTTTTCCATTATTTAATGATAGCTGGTTGATTTTCCTCACCATAGCTAGAAAGGCAGACTATCCTCTGCTAAGTTGTTCAACACAGGTTTTTTTGAAATATTATCAATGTACTCTGCTGAAATGCAACTCAAAAGATTACAAAACAGGGAAGTTTCAATATTAATCCAGTTCTTATACTATTTTTCTCTACAGAGTCAAGCTATTTAATTCCAGAACTGTCATGACCTGAAGAATGCTGGAAACTCTGGCAAAACTAGACATTCATTCCATGGGTCCAATAAGTGGTTCTCCAACTGTCTAATATCATTCTACAGAAATCCACCAAGAGTCCATGGAATCTCCAAGAACTGTACAGATGTGATTAAACATCAGCTGATTTTATAGTGTCATTTTTATGTGCATCTTTTAAAAACCAATAAACTAAATTACTTCTACTGCATATTGGATAATAATTCATGAAACTTGACAAAGTACTCATTACACTATGTTTTTGTTTGGTGGTTTGGGGTTTTTTTGTTTGTTTTTTTACCTTTAAAGCTGCTGTTCCAGCATACTGTCTGCTTATGGAATCTCCATTGTTTGCCCACATTATCTGGTAGATTCTATTGCATTTCATTGGCAAAGGCTGTTCTGGTGGCATCACACCCAACTTTTTCAGCTAGAATTTGACACATTGATTAGTGGGTAAGGTCAATGTGACATTCTCTCTCAAATGACAAACTCAAAGAAAAATATTAATACGGTACACATTTTAGTAATGACATCGTTACTACATTTTCTTAGTTGAGTTATATTTTACAATCAGAAAAAAAGAATTTAAGAATGTTCTTTTTCAGGATAGCCAATTTGAAGATACCAAATATTCAATTCTATTTAGTTTCTAGGTCTTCAAAGGCAACACTTCTTTGGACCAAAAAAAACCAAAACACCACACCAGGTTTATTTTTTTAAGTGATATAAGAAGAGCAACATTCAATGAGGAACTTTTGAACTCATTTTCTTTCAAAGATTTTAAAAAGTAAGGAACTGGAGAAGTGAAGTAAAGCAAGAAAAAACAAAGCAGCAACTTTTAAGATTTCAAAATGGTTGGCTAAAGATAGTTTCAGAGAGAAGCTATTTTTCACCCCAGTAAGATAGCTCTGACGTTGAGGAGGATTTTGTTGTAGGCAATTTTCTGACACATTGAAAAGAACAGTTACTCACTCGTATTTTGTTATTTGAGATGTGTATGTCCATTGCAGAGAGAAAGAGAGAGAAATTTGTGTGCTAGTTTCAGAGTTCTCTAGCGATACACATAGAGCACCCAGGCTTGGGCTCTAAGCTCCTCATGCTCCCACATGAGAGTACAGAACATGGAACTGTCCTGCTCTCCCTTCAGTTCCTCCACAGCAGACCCCATGTTGGGGAAGAAAGATGAGTCATGTAATGGATTTCTACAACACACCTCGAACAGCAAGTATCATGAAAGTGAGCAACCAATTTTTCTTCTTTGAATAATGGCAGATGTCCTTTACAGTAGATGGCTCTCAAGCAGTTTCCAATGGAGACAGAGCTAGGAGTCTTATTAGAAGGTAAACTGATTTCTCTATATAAGCATCTTTTTTTACAGCAGTAATTACCATGTCCAGAAACAGTGTGGACTATTGCAGAGCAGCAGTGTGGTCCAATATCCACAACCGGGACATTATTCACAAATGCTGTGGCTGCTGAGCAAACACTGGTTTAATGCACAAACAACTCTAACAGCCTTGGTATTGTATTGTAATAAATAATGCCATTTAGGCAGCTATTGCATGTTGCAGGACATTCCCCCAATCATTCTGCACAGAAAGAAAAATAGTTTGAAAGGGATGCAAAAGGGCTTTGTTTCATCTAAATAAAAACCCAGGGCTTGAACATCCAGAGTGTGCCCTTGTGTTCACTCTTACGGGCATGTGATATTGGAATCACTAATTTGTAATTAATACAAATTAATTGAAATGATAGAAAGACAGGATGAGACCCAAGCTGTACCTTGTCCTTGAAGAAAACAACATATAGAGAATATGTTAAAATGGGGGTGGGGAACCTTTTTGGTTAGGGGTCACTGACCCACAGGAAAATCAGTCGGGGCCGCTCACAAGTGAGAAGCAAAAAACAACACACACAAATCCTCACTGACATGGCCCCCGACTGAGGAGAAAGACACTCCCCATATTTCCCTTGCACTCCAGAGCCTAAAGGGGCCCAGGCTAGTAGATTCTGGGTGCTCCAGCCACATGGTGTGGAAGCAGGGGGGCTGGAGCACCCAAAATCTACTAGCCTGGGTGGGAAGCCCTACGCCCTGGGGGCCGGATCTGGACCCTGGGGTTCCCCACCCCTGTGTTAAGGCATGCAGCTCTCCTACTCTCCTCACAGATATGGTAGCAATTGAAAAGCCACCTTTGCTGAAACGTTCAGCCATGGCTCAGATAGGGTTATCAGTTCTCATGGGTAACCCTAAATTCAAATCCCATTGTGGGGCAGGGTCCCTAGTTGGTGAAAACAACATAGACCGCTCAAGAACCTGGCAGCAACAGGACTGGAGAAAACAGCTCTATCTGTAATACAGATGTGGATTGCTGAGACTGCAGCCAGGATGCCCATTGATGGAACCGAGTGCCAAATCTGACTTTCAAGTGACCAACAGTCTAAGATCTTTTTAATCATATTGTACATAATGGACACACTGTGTCTGGGTTCCCAGACAGAAAATCACTTCCACTTACAAAAGTAAGTACCCCTTGTGGAGGTTTTCATGTAAGACCAGAAGACCGGCCATACTGGGTCAGAGCAAAGGTCCATCTAGCCCAGTGTCCTGTCTTCTGACAGTGGTAAATGCCAGGTGCCCCAGAGGGAATGAACAGAACTGGTAATCAAGTGATCCATACCCTGTCACCTATTTCCAGCTTCTGGCAAAGAGAAGCTAGGTTTTCCTGCTATGAAGCAGGACAATCCAGACCACATTTCTGAACAATGTGTCTCCTCAGAGTGTAGCTCGGGGTGGGGAACCTAAGGCCTGGGGGCCAAATGCGGGCCCCAGCTTGCCTGGATCTGGCCCCCAACACTCCGTCCCCTCCCCCATCCCACCACCAGCACCACCATTGCAGGGAGTCCATACTCCAACCCACCGCAGGGCTGGAGCACACAAAATCTACTAGTCTGGACCCTCCCCCAGGCTCTGGTGTGTGAAGAGAATGTCTTTCTCCTTCTCAGTCAGAGGCCACATCAGTGAGGATTTGTTTGGGGTTTTTTTGGCACACTTGTGAGTGATCCCCAACTCAAAAAAGGTTCCCCACCCCGATCTAGCCACTAAATAAATGACAACAGAAGTAGAGATTAAACAAACCGCAAAGTATCAGCTACATCTACAGAGCCTTACAACAGCTGCCTTGCCAAGAGCTGACACTCTATTATGATGTTCCCAATATTATAAGAGACCATTATGATCAATAAAAGTGTAGCGTGTATTAAAATCAGTGTGACCATAGTTTGCCATCAAAGCCTGATAAGCTATTCTAAACTGGAAATCTAGAGAAGAGTATCTTTTTATGTCCAAAATAAAGTAATATCAGCTCTGGCAACCCATTTAAAAGTTTGAGAACCGCTGGCCTACACCACAATTAAACAACCCCTTAAACCAAGCCCCACAAGCTAAAGTTAACTGACATGGCTCAGCTGCAGATTTTTAATTGCGGTGCCGATATATCCCAGGACTTTAACCTAAGATTTCTTTAAAGATTATCTTGCCTTGATTATTCAGAGGCAGAAGAGACCGAGATCAGAGGAAAGATGTTCGAAAGAAAAATCAAATCAATCCTTGTCAAACCCAAAATCACATGGTCAGGATTCATTGCTGTATATGACACTGGAACACAGCAGCACCTATTTTCATAGTCAGAGCAATTCATTATTTATAGGAAAAAGACAGATGGCCTTTATACTTAATTTCAAGCAGATCACAGAGCTTTTTCACCTCTTCTTGCACTGCATGTTGAATTTTCAAGCCCTTAGCTACATGCACCATCATCTACTTTTAATGTCCTCTTCAAGAAGATGATTTAACAGAGGTCGAGGTTCCAAAGAAGGAAGCAGATGATTAAACTGCAAGAAAGCTCCTTAATCTCCTCCTCCTCTGAAATGAAATCTCTATATGGGACAGATTAATTCCAGAAAGGGTGGTCTGTCAACTACCAAATTTAGTATACCTGGAGAGATGGAGAATCATTGTATGTGGCCAAGGGGAATGACCTATCAAGCATATCAAGCATTTAGTGTGCTGGTTGATGGGATATTTTCTTCTCAAGTGCCTGTAACTAAAGTGTATCCCTGAACCCACTCATTTTCTACATATATTTTATTTTGTAAAAGAAAAAAGCATATGCAAGCAATAATCACTAGCTACAAATTAATAAACAACTGCAAGTCTCCATAATAAAACTGCGATAAATAGTGCTCGTGCTCCTAGTGCCAGTCGCTTCTCCTTATAATGTTAAGGACATGCCTTTCAATCCCAGAGCTATTCATCCATTTAAACATTTGGGGACATGTTCACATTACCCAGCCTCCAGAAAATCCCACCACCTTTATCCCATCAACTTGAAATGTTGTATGTTATTTTCGTTCACAAACATACCAATTATCTTTTCGTAAGTAAAAAAAGACTAAGACATTTAGCACTTCAAAATTTACAAGTCATACGTGCCTGCTGTTCCATGACGACTCTTGCAATAGCAGCTTGGACAACATTGGTCCGATCCAGACAGTCCATGCAGTTAACACGAAAAATTCCTTCTTGTTTACAAATCACACCAGCTTGATCAACCCTTTCAAAAGAAGTAAAAAAATTGAAAAGGTAAAATGTTTGAGAGATCTTAAATACAAAATAACTGATCAGTCCACACAAATAAATTTTCCACTTCTAGTTAGAAAACATGTTTCTACTAGACTAAATCATGGAATATTCATTTCAATTGCATTCAACATCCCAGCTACATTCCATCAGAACTAGATGAAGTTTTTCAGACAAAATACAGGTTGAACGCCCTCGTCCATCAGGATTTGACCAGTACTGAACAAGAGAAAGAGAAGTTACTCACTTCATGCAGTAACAATTCACTGGTCTACAATTTTTTAGAAGTCGTCTGCTTCAGAGATAAAATGTGCTATTTATTATGTATTTTGATGTGCTGAATTCAAATATGACAATTAAAACAACTGATTGGCTACTGTTTCCAAGATATTTAAGTTTTTACATTTTACATCTATGTATATTGTGTAGATAGTAGAGTTTTAATCATAAATTGTAAACCTAGGTCTTTTCATGTGTTTATGGTTGCTTTACATGATAATATTTCACCTGTCCTGTTTATGTAACACTTTAAAAATCAGCAAAAGGGTTATATAAATAAAATTTATTATGAAACAAAAGGCATAAAACTATTACAGGAAGTCCCCGGGTTACGTACAATATAGGGACTGAAGGTTTGTTCTTAAGTTGAATTTGTATGTAAGTCGGAACTGGTACATATTGTAGGGGAAACTCTAGCCCTAGAGGAAATCACGTTGCGAGAAGCAGGGGGAGCCGGGGCTGATGAGCCGCCAGGGGCCAGAGGGAGAGGGTTTCCCACCAGAGCAGGGACCGTGTGTTGTGCTCAGCGAAAGGAGGGCAAGTCAACTGCACGTTAATTGGATTTCATTCACTTGGGGAGGAGAAAGCGCCGAGCGGCTGGCCGGGCACAGCGATTAGACAGATTCATTCAGGGACTCATTGACAAAAAGTGAGGCGGGCGGGCGTGCTGCGACCCCACGCAGCGCTCTGGTCACCTCCCGCGAATCCTCGCTGGCCGCGCAGGGGAGGGGCTCGGAGTCACTCGCTGGGGTGGCAGAAGTTCAGAGCGGGTGCTGAGCCCGTGCCTCAGCGAGCGGGGAGTTTCTAAGCCGTGCTCCGCTCTCGCCCAGCTTTTCCCCATGCTGGATACGTTCCGCCCCGTGCCCTTTGCCTCGGAGATAGCTGTCAGTAAAACGGCGCTCGGGGCAGCGCCGGCTGAACCGCCTGTCAGGCGGGACGTCTCGGCGGTCCCGCGCCCGCATCCTCCGCGGCGATAAAAGCCGCTCCGCGTCTCCCTGGTCTGCTGGGGTGGGGGGGGCGCATCTCGGCAGTCTGCTGGGGCGCAACTAGTGCGGGGTTGCCTCACCCTGTTCGTAAGTAGGGATCCGACTTATGTCGGATCCACGTAACCCGGGGACTGCCTGTATGTACATAGTTTAGTCCTGTTCAGTGTCTACTCGGCCCTTCTTGGCTTGTCTCTTGTATTCATTAAATGGAGCATCTCTTGTCACTGTCCAGCAATAGTCTGCAAGCATTGATGGGCTCCATTTGCCCTGATAGCGTTTCTCCATTGTTGCAATGTCCTGGTGAAATCGCTCGCCGTGCTCGTCGCTCACTGCTCCGCAGTTCGGTGGAAAAAAAATCTAGATGAGAGTGCAAAAAATGTATCTTTAGTGTCATGTTGCAACCAAGGCTTTTGTATGCCTTGAGGAGGTTTTCCACCAACAACCTGTAGTTGTCTGCCTTCTTGTTTCCAAGAAAATGTATTGCCACTAACTGGAAGGCTTTCCATGCCGTCTTTTCCTTGCCACGCAGTGCATGGTCAAATGCATCATCTCAAGAAGTTCACGAATCTGAGGACCAACAAAGACACCTTCCTTTATCTTAGCTTCACTTAACCTTGGAAATTTTCCACGGAGGTACTTGAAAGCTGCTTGTGTTTTGTCCATGGCCTTGACAAAGTTCTTCATCAGACCCATCTTGATGTGTAAGGGTGGTAACAAAATCTTCCTTGATTCAACAAGCGGTGGATGCTGAACACTTTTCCTCCCAGGCTCCAATGACTGTCGGAGTGGCCAATCTATCTCGATGTAGTGGGAATCTCTTGCACGACTATCCCATTCGCAGAGAAAACAGCAATACTTTGTGTATCCGGTCTGCAGACCAAGCAAGAGAGCAACAACCTTCACATTGCCACAAAGCTGCCACTGATGTTGGTCATAGTTTATGCACCTCAAAAGTTGTTTCATGTTGTCATAGGTTTCCTTCATAGGGACTGCATGACCAACTGGAATTGATGGCAAAACATTGCCATTATGCAGCAAAACTGCTTTAAAACTTGTCTTTGATGAGTCAATGAACAGTCTCCACTCATCAGGATCATGAACGATGTTGAGGGCTGCCATCACACCATCGATGTTGTTGCAGGCTACGAGATCACCTTCCATGAAGAAGAATGGGACAAGATCCTTTTGACGGTCACGGAACATGGAAACCCTAACATCACCTGCCAGGAGATTCTACTGCTGTAGTCTGGAGCCCAACAGCTCTGCCTTCCTCTTGGGTAGTTCCAAATCCCTGACAAGGTCATTCAGTTCACCTTGTATTATGAGGTGTGGTTCAGAGGAGGAAGATGGGAGAAAATGTGGGTCCTGTGACATTGATGGTTCAGGACCAGAAGTTTCATCCTCTTCCTCGTCTGACTCAAGTGAGAATGATTCTGGTGCATCAGGAACCGCAGTCCTTCTCCGTGGGGTACTGGGCGTATAGCTGATGGAATGTTTGGATAATGCACAGTCCACTTTTTCTTCTTTGACACACCTTTCCCAACTGGAGGCACCATGCAGAAGTAACAATTGCTGGTATGATCTGTTGGCTCTCTCCAAATCATTGGCACTGCAAAAGGCATAGATTTCCTTTTCCTGTTCAACCACTGGCGAAGATTTGTTGCACAAGTGTTGCAGCATATGTGTGGGGCCCACCTCTTGTCCTGATCTCCAATTTTGCAGCCAAAATAAAGGCGATAGGCTTTCTTAACCATAGTGGTTATACTGCGCTTTTGTGATGCAAAAGTCACTTCACCACAAACATAGCAGAAGTTATCTGCACTGTTCACACAGTACGAGGCATCTCTGCTCACTTTGGCTAAACAGAAATGTGTCCCTTTGCAAAATCAAACACTGAGAAATAAGAGAGCACGACACTGTATGATTTCTAGAGCTGATATAGGGCAATTTGTTCAGCAGAGTGATCTAAGCTTCGTTATGATTGCATCATCCATGACTTCTAGGAATAACATGATGCAATTCATATCATGTATGATGCAATACCAGCTTCAGATTGCATCATTCATTGTTTTGCCTAAAAAGCAAGTACTGTCCAAACCCAGTCATAGATTTATTCATAGATCCAGTCAAAGATGTATTTTAGTCATTTCTGGTTTAAATTGAGATCCCTTCCCTTTATAAAACTCACTTATCCTCCGCCATTCCCAAGTCAAGGGTCGTATATACTGACCCAATAGCATATCTTGAAAACTAGAGCCAATCAACAATTTTAAGCATCATTTTCGTTCTCAGTGACCCAGAATTAGTAAAGTTTGACTACATTTATTTCAGAAGCATTTTGGCTGTAGAGCAGTGTTATTCTTTGAGATGTGTGTCCCTCTGGGTGCTCCACAGTTGGTGTCAGGCTCGTCCCGGCACCACAGATCGGAGACTTTGAAAGCAGTGATCAGGCAGGCTGCGCATGCACGCGCGGCACTCCCGCCTTTAAAGTAGTGCGCGCAGCCCGCTTCTCCTCTGTTTCTTCTTTGACACCCTCGTGGACTGCTATTATTGCCCGAAGAAGTGAGGAGAAGGGCAGATAGTGGAGCAACCATGGGGACACACATCTTGAAGAACAATCGTTACTGCACAAAGTGAGTAGTAGTGCCCATTCAGGAGGACAGTGGGCTTTGATCAATTGCTACAGATTGTGGAGAGAACCACGTTGGCTACTGCGGTATCTGTTGTGGAGCACAGTGGAATAGCGTAATGCTTTGCGAAGGTGTGATTAAACGACCATGTCGCTGCTCTGCATATTTCCTGGAGTGAGACTCCCTTTAGGAAAGCAGCCGATGTCACCATGGCTCTGGTAGAGTGGGCCTTTGGATTCGTTGGTAATGCCCTATTCTGGAGCGAGTGGCATGCAGTAATGCATGATATTATGAGCTTTGCTATGCACTGGGAAGACAGTGGTTTTCCCTTGGACCTGTCGGCCAGGGAAACCATCAATCTCTGGGATGGTCAAAAGGACTGAGTCCTATCAAGATAGAAGGCAATTGACCTTCTGACGTCCAGGGTGTGTAATATGGCTTCTTCTCTGGAATGATGTGGTTTTGGATAGAAAGTGGGAAGGACTATCGGTTCATTGATATGGAATTCTGAGCTCACTTTAGGTAAGGACGGATGTGGCCAGAGGATGACCTTGTGCTTGTGAAAGGTCATGTATGGAGATGAGGCTGTGAGAGCTGTGAGTTCGCTGACCCGCCTTGCAGAAGTGATCACCAGAAGGAACAACATTTTCATGGTAAGAAAGGTAAGTGGTGCGGTTGCCATTGGTTCAAAGGGTGGTCTTAGAATTGGTCCTACACTCACTCAAGTCCCACTTGGGGGGGAATGGGTTATCGAAGTGGGTGAAGCTTCTGTAGGCCCTTCCAGAATCTTTTTGAGATGGGGTATGTGAAAATGGAGAACCCATCAATGGGAGGGTGGAAAGCCGTAATGGCGGCCATGTGCACCCGGAGCGGTGAAACTGACAAATTTTGTTGTTTCAGGTGCATGATGCACTCCAGTACTTGGGTAGAGCGGAGCCCTGGATGGTCCAAGTGCTCTGTGTGCGCACCACTGTGTAAACGGGTGCCACTTGTATAGGTAAGTCTTGCGTGTCATTTGTCTCCTGCTACGCAGGAGAACATTTTTCACTTGTTGGGAGCACTGCTGCTTCGCTTGCGAGAACCAAATAGGTACCATGCCATCAGGTGTAGCATTTGTGGCTGGGGGTGAAGTATTGACCCCTGGTTCTGGCAGAGCAGATCTGGGCAGTTCGGAAGCGGGTAGGGAGGTCATAGAAACAGGTGATAAAGACATGCGCGAACCATGTCCATCGACGCCAGGCTGGGGCTATCAAGATCACTCAGGCCCCATCCATCTGTATCTTCCGGAGGACTCTGGGAATGAGAGGAATGGGTGGGAAGGCGTATAATAGGTGCCCCCTCCCCCCCAAGTGAGAAGCATGGCATCGCCCAGGCAGCCACACCCTATGCCCACTTGCGAGCAGTACTGGGAGCATTTGGAGTTCTGCCTGGTGGCAAAGAGATCTATAGCTGTGGTTGCCCCCATTAGTCGAACAGCTTGTGGGTGATCTGAGCGTGTAGTTCCCACTCATGTTCTGTGAGGAAGTTGAGGGTATCTGCCATAACGTTCTTCTCTCCAGGCAGGAATTCTGCCAAAATGGTAATATTGAGGCAAAGGCACCAATTCCAAAGTCTGATCACCTCTGCGCATAGCGACTGGGATCTTGCACCCCCTTGGTGGTTGACGTAAAACATAGTTGACGTACTGTCGGTGAGGATCTAGATGGAAGAGCCTTGAATGTAAGGGAGTAAGTGCTTGCATGCATTGTGGACTGCTTGAAGCTCGAGCAGGTTTATATGCAGTCTTGACTTGTGTTTGGACCATTTCCCTTGTGCCAACAGTTGTTGGAAGTGTGCACCCTGTTACGTACCAGCCCTGTGCTCTTGGGGAGCCAGGGAGTGACACTCATGGAAAACCATCCCACTCTCCCAGGCCTCCTCTAGAATCAAAGACAAAGCAATGAAAAGGCCAGGGAAGACACACCTAAACTGCTTCAGACAAGGGTGATAGAATTAAGGAAACACCCAGCCTCATCTGCATGGAAGATAGCACAGAGACATCTCCATTAGCATACAGAATGGAGACCAGCTCTTCCAAAGCAGGAACCACACTGAACTATGGGATACCGAAAGCAGAGAAGCACTGCCTGATAGCATCTGGAGCAGAGATTTCCTAATGAACCCAGGCCTGCTCACACCCACATTAGTCATTATCAGACCAATTCTAGTAATGGAGCCTATTGACATCCAAAATACTGGAACTGCCTAGTTGCACTGTGAGCTCATTCAAGGATCATCATCCACAGCCAGGTCTGATCAGTCTCTATTATCTCACCGGTTTTCCCATAAACAAATCCAGTGTCCTCTTTGAAATCTCTGCTCCAGATGCTAATGAACCCAGGCCTGCTCACACCCAAATTAGTCATTATCAGACCAATTCTAGTAATGGAGCCTATTGACATCCAAAATACTGAAACTGCCTAGTTGCACTGTGAGTTCATTCAAGGATCATCATCCACTGCCAGGTCTGATCAGTCTCTATTGTCTCACCTCTGTTTTCCCATAAACAAATCCAGTGTTCGCTTTGAACTATTGTCCTATCCCTATAAAAACTCCTACCCTTGCCCAAGAAAAACTGTTGATTCCTGGATTTAAACTGCATCAGTTCCATTGAGACTTCTTCATCTCCTGTCTGATCGTGCTGGGGGCTCTGCTCTGCTTGTCTTCTGCCCTCTGGACCCCCGGCTACCATCACCATCTGGGAACCCCAATCAGTGCAAGCTCCAGGGAGTGATGAGGTGTCTCTCTCTTTCTTTCTTCCCCTCCGCCACCCCCAAAAGCATAGCCTCCTGACTCTGCCCTATGTAAACTGTTATATGGTTAGCTAGCCCTAACATTTGTAATCAGTTTCAATTTAGATTTAATATTGTAACTTATTTGTGTTTGGCTTCCTATCACTACCCAGAAATAAATAACTTTCATTGTTAAGCTGGTTGCTTCTCTCTCTTTCGCTCACTCTTCCTCAAGGGGTGTTGTTTTGGCTTCCCCATTCGTTCTGCAACAACGCTTCTTGTACCCAAGCTAAAGATCCCTGTAGTGCCCAAAATCCTGTGCGGTTTGCTCATTGTGTGGTTTACCAGTGAATGATTGTCGTGTGAAAATGGGGATAGGGGGTGCTGAACCTGGGGGCTTATAAGGATGGCAGCTTAAAGTGCTGAGTCCAAAGGCTCACAGCCCACTGAGTCCAAAGGCTCATGAGGGTGCAGTGTGGCATTGCTGTTAAACCCAGCCTGCTGAATCCTGAGACATATGAGGGGTCAGCTTGTGAGTGCTGATTACCCAGTCCTTTCAGGCGTGCTCTGTTAGTGGGTATGAGTGTCTGTGTGTGTTGCTAACGTGGGAAGAACCCCAGCCTGAAGAACCTAGTTCCTGCAGGAGAGATCCAGTGGAAGGCGAATTGGCAGCAAGGAGAATTCAGCTCCATATGAGAGCACGAGTAAGCACAAGCAGCACACTGATAGAATTGTTAACCTCCCCCCAATCCCATAAGAGTAACCCTAATAAATGAGCATACCCCAGAGTACTGGGAAAATCTGGTAACAACCCCATCCCATCAGTGAGGTGTCCATTGTAATTTGTTTGGACGGCTGGCCCTGGTGGAAAAGCACCCTGTTGCAGAGGTTGTGTGCTTGTGTCCACCATTATAGGGAGATGAGGACTTTTGGGGGAGGGGAAACGCACCTGTGGATCTGACGGCTGGCTGGTGTGTACACTGAAGAGATCCAGTGTTGGAAACAAAGGAAGCACAGCCTGGCATGTGGGACCACATATGTCGTAGCTGCCATGTGCCCCATAAGTTTGCTTTGTTGAACGGCAGGTCCTCTTACTTTGGCCTGGAGGTCCTTAGAGACTCCCGCTGCTTGCAGCCAAGATGAACGTCTCATCACCACGTATGTCGCGGTGGACCTAGCTGCAGTGTCTGTGGCATCCAGGGCCATTTGCAGCGCCATATGGGATATAGTGTGACCCTCCTTAATGATTGCCTTGAGGATAGGTCTTTTATCCTCTGCAAGATTGTGCATGAGTTCTGTTAATTTCATGTAATTGTCAAAATCATGATTTGCAAGCAGTGCTGTATAGTTAAGGTGGAGGGTTGAAGAAGAGTACACTTTTCTCCCAAACACATCCAGGTGTTTGTGCTCCTTGTCCTGTCTATGTGTTTTGTGTTGTGGGTTCTTAGACCTTTGATTGAAAGCGTCAACCACTAAGGAGTTTGGTTGAGGGTGCAGGTAGAGAAAGTCCATGCCTTTAGATGGCACAAACTACTTCCTATCGGCCCTTTTATTAGTTGGAGGGGCCCTGGCAGGTGTTTGCCAGACTTAATCGGCTGCCTCAAGGATTGCTTCATCTAGAGGCAGTGTGATTTTGAACTTCGCAGAGGGCTGTAGATTCTTTAGGAGTTTGTGTTGTTTCTCCTGGACCTCTGCTAAAACAACCTCCTGACTGGTAGCCACCCTTTTAAATAGGTCCTGGAATTACTTGATATCATCAGTGGTGTTGGGTTGTTTGGAATAACCGCTTCATCAGGAGCGGAGAATGAATTATCATTTGATGCTATATCAGGTGCACGGTTGGGTCGTCCTAGATCTGTCCTTCCTCTAGGTCTGAACCCTCAGATGGGGAATGTGCTGCATCTGAGTGCATGGAAGGCAGTGACCTTTGTAGGTGGTGCAGTGGAGGTGTGTCATGATGCCCAGTAACAACAGGGGGACCATCAGCTGCGATGAGTGTCATAGTAATGCCAGTGTGCCACGGAGGATATTGGTAATGAAGTGGTCTGTATGCTCCATAACGTGTGTGTGCCCTATCTGGGGAGGAGTGTTGTGAGGAAAACATGCTCCCTGTATCCTTGCGGTAGGCACTGAATTGTGATAAGGACGGTGACCATAGAAAGCCCCTTGTTCGTAGTGGGGATTGTGAATGGTATCGTGGTGAAGGCTCAGGAGGGGACAGGGTCCTAGGCCCCCTGTCATGTCCTGGTGGCGCTTGTGTTTTGCCACCTGAGGAACGGCGATGGGATGCAGGCTTGTGACCCATTGCCACGCTGGTCGGCACTTGTGGTGGTGGCATGGGTGTAGCCGTGACCCCAGGGGATCTAGAGTTAGTGTGGGGTACTAGGGAGCAGCTGGAGATAGACCTATCAGTTTTCTGTGCCACAGGCAAACGTTGTGCTATAGGTTGGCAATGTGCCGGAGATCTTGAGTGTGCCCACGATGAGCCAGGTTCCCTTAATGCCAGTGGTGCCTCTGTCACCACAGGGCCCATGTTAGGTACCTTTTTTGTGGCAGCTGATTTTGAGGGCTGTTTCGTGAGCGCGTCTTTGAGGCTGTTATTGAGGAGGCTCCAGATTTTGCCATGCCTGAAGTGCCTGGCTCATCTCCTTTGCTAATTCTTGAAAGTATAGAGCAAGCTGGTGAGGGTCTCGGTTCTGAGCGTGTTCTCTGAGGAGAAAGGCTTGCATGTTTGCCCTGAGGAGAAGTTGTACTCAAGCCCTTATTGCTCCCTTGACAATTATGGGGGTCCAAGGCTCTATCCATAGATTGTGTGAACACTGTGAGCTCCCCTTCTTTGCAAGCTCTGGTTGTGAGACCACAGCCATAGACACATTTCTGAGGTACATGTGTGTCCTCCAAACAGTGTATACATTCGCTATGGGCATCAGAGGCTGGCATAAATTCTCAGCATTTGCCACATCTTTTCTCCTTAGGAGAGTATGGCATGTCTCCCAGAAGCTATCTGTAATTGTACAAGCAGCGGTGACTGCTTGTGGGTCACTGGTTTCTGTGTCTTTTCTTTTGCTTGCCACAGCTTGCCACAGTGTGGTGGTAAAAGCTGGCGGCTGCAGCTCTTATTTCCTTTTTTGTTTGTTTGTTTTCTGTGTAAAGCGAAGATAGTCCTGATCCTGAGGCACTCAGGACTATCTAAACCTGATAAGGTGGTTCTGCTTTCTCCTGCAGAGCACACTGAGGAGGAGAGAACTGAGCTCCATCTGTGGCTGAGGGCGGCGAAGAAGGAACAGAGGAGAAGCGGGCTGCACACGCTACTTCAAAGGCAGGAGCACCGCTCTTCGCCCGCACATGCGCAGCCCGCCTGATCACTGCTCTCAAAGTCTCTGATCTGTGGTGCCGGGATGAGCCTGACACCAACTGTGGAGCACTCACAGGGAAATCACTTGAAGAATTTGCCAGACCAGAGAAGGTCTCCTGCCACCAGCCCTCAAGCACATGCTATCAGCTGGTTGCTCCAGCAAGCACCCTGCCTTGCCCTCCTCATCAAACTGGCTGGGCTGCTTACTCAGCTGTTGGCATCTCCCTGGGCATCACAGGCTCCAGCTCTTGCTTCGGGGCTTAGGCCCAGCTTGCCATGGGCTGCTGCAGGGCTTGAATCCCGTCTCGCACTCCCAGGGGCTGCCACAGGGCTCCAGTCTCCAGGGGGCTGCTACGGGGCTCTGGCCCCACACTCCTGGGGATTGTCAGAAGATGCCAGCCCCATGCTGCCAGGGGGCTCCAGCCCCAGCCCCAGCCCCATGTTCCTCGGCCCCGCACTACTGCAGGTGGCTCTAGCCCCAGTCCTGCACTGCCAACTCTGTTTTTCCCCAGCCCCAGCTGGCCTTCCTGCCCTTAGGCTCCTGGGCTCTCTGGTCCAGGAGCATCCATGGCCCTGCCAAACCATGGATGTTGCCAGACCAGAGAATACGGATATTCAGAGGTACAACTTATAAGTCTATTTGCTAAAAATGCAATTTTTCTCCTGGAAGCTACCTTCAAATTTGTCAATTTCAAACAAAAAGCCTGGGTGGCAATAGGAGCACACATGTATAACATGCATTCACAAAACAGAGGCGGTGATAGTGGGTGTCGATCTGAACTTTTAGTCCAGTGATTAGGACAACTCTCTGGGATGTGGGAGACCCAGACTCAATTCTCCCCTCTGCCCAATGTGGAAGTAGAAGCCTGAACTTTAGTCTCCCACAAAGAGGGAACAATGTTATTGGGAGCTCTTTTTATGGTTGAAAAAAGATAGAACCCTAAGTGGAATACTTCAGAGTTGAATCTAAGATGCTGATTTGCTAACCAGGAACTAATGTTCAAGACAAGATAAGACTGGAGGGAAAAGATAATCATTGGAGAAATTTAAGGCCATAACAATCCATCTAAAAACAATGTTTAAACTGCTTTTTTCCCCCTACTCTTCCATTCTAATATTTCTACAAACATTTCATAACAGTCTGAGCATGCAAATACCTACCAACACCACTTCATATCAAGGATGATATCATGAATGGCATCAGTTAACGTTTGAACATTTTCAAACTTCATCCCTCTGCTAAAATAAAAAAAGTTAAAAGTAAATTTAGTTTCACCTAGAAAAATGATGCAATAGTACACAAGTCAAGTACAAACAAATATATATCTAACTAAATTTGAAAATTTATTCAGAGCAGTTCTCAGGCAATGTACAAAGTTTATGAAAATCTTTGAATTTGCAACTGGCATTTGAAATCATGTAAATATTATACTCAAAACAGCTACATTATAGCCATGCCTATCTTCCCTCCAGCCTCTCAATTCTCTGGATGACTCTGGGCTGTGTTCGCCTATGAGAGAGAGGATTTGGGGCGGCAATTACAGTATAAGGCTAAAGCATGAAACAGAAGTAAAACAAAAAAAGTGACAAAAGATAAAATCTTTACATTCGTGTCATTTTTCATCATGAGGGCCTGACAAGACAATAGATGTAGAGATCCTTTCACCCATTATCAGAGTGAAGCCATCTCAGTACTGGAATGTAAAAGGTAATCTGTTCCAGCAACATCGTAACAGGATCCAACATCCTCCTGCATGTTCAGGCCCACTGACAGGGGTGGCCAAGGGGGCAAGTGCCCTGGGGCCTGGCAATTCAAAAGGTCCTGGGACTTCCTGCCACCACTGCCCTTTAAATGCTGATGGAGCTCTAAGCTGTGCACTACAGTCAACACCAAAGGGTTAGCAGGAAGAACCTAGCCCCACCCTTTCCAGGCCTGTGAAGCCAGCACTCTCACACCTTACACAAAGTCCTGGCAATTTTGTCAATCTCCCTGTGCATGCCCCAGGCTCTTCTCCAGCCATGAAAACCAAAGAAGGGGACTAGAAGAGTTATCTACTGTATACTGCAGAGAATTTTTCTGTTTAGCTTCTCCTAAACCATAATAGCTAGGACCACCAGATTCGGTAGACAGCTTCCTCTTATAATTCAAAGCAACGTAAGAGTTTGGTTGTTCCAGGAAAACAGGATGTGCCTGGAACTGGATTGCTTCTCAAACCAAACAGAAGAGAGACAGAATCACCAAATCAAGTACAGTCCTCAAAACTAACGTAATGGAGTGAATGCTGAAAGACTGAATCAAGATGAGCCAGATCGAATAGGATCGCTTCTCAATAAACCTTACAGAGAAGAGAAAGCAGAAAAATTTGGAGCAGTGCTCTGTTTTGGCAGAGCTAAATCAATGCTTAAGGTTTGAAAACTAAAACAAAATGTTATTGAAAACCAAACTGACTATAGCTCTTTTTTGTTAAAGCATACAAATAAGAGTTTATAGAGATGATGGAAAAACACTTGATGGAATTACCATATCAAAAAAATTACTAAAAAATGTCAACTAACAAATGTTAACAATCCAATCCCTTTAAGAAATCTCAAGTAAAATTTAATTTCAAATGTCTATACAGTAGACGGTGGTGCCTAAGTACCAACCAAGGAGTACAGCACACAATTCCTTCCTTGAACAACTTACAATTTAAATGGACAGTACAGACAAAGGTTGTGGGGAACTCTAAAATACAAAAGGTAGAATAAACAATGTGATTGGGGCAGGGGGATCATGTTATTTCTATGATTTTGGGGAATGGGATTAGTTCAGGGGGATAAACTAAATGTAAAGAAGAGGGAAGAGAAAGGAGCAGTGATTTTTTTGTGATGGTACTGTCCGGTACAAAGTACTGGCACCTCCAGACGCAGTACCGGCACCTCCAGTCAAAGCTCAACAACTTTTCCCCTTGAGTACTGGCACCTTTTCCCTTGGAGTTCCGGCACCTTTTTTTTTTTTTTTTTTTTTTTAATTAAAGGAAAAAGGAGGCACTCAAGGGAAAAGGGTTAGAGGGGCTGAGCAGGGAAGGGCAAGTTACAAGGGACAGATGTGGAGTGAAGCTGAATTGAGGAAACTGAGTAGGAAAGAAAAGGGAGGTTTGGAGCAAACACTAACGATGCTTTTTGAAACACCAAAACTGTCCATCAAAGCTATGAAAAATCTGAATTATATTACCTTAATTTACAACAGGCATGAAGAACCTATGACTTGCAGGCTGGATCCGGTCCCCCAGCTTAATTTGATCCAGCCCACAGCAAGTCTTCTCCCACTGAGGAGGGGAAAGCCCTGAGCCTCAAAGTCTGCCATTGCACCTCCATGGGGCTGGAGCACGGCATGCACTCAGTTAAGTGTGATTTGGGGGTAGGAGGTTGCTTCCTATCTTAGGAGGAAGTGAATAGTGAGGGTTTGTTTGTTTGTTTTTCCTTTTTGCTTGGCCCCAATTTATTTTTCGGTGGGTTAGAGATCCGACTAGAAAAAGATTTCCCACGCCTGGTTTACAAGGAGCAATATTTCTGTCTGTGAAAGTCAATGCACTTCACAGGCTATTAAAGAATGGTTTCCCCTCCCCTCAATATTTCTTTCATGGTAGCAAATACTACAAGAAGACACATCAGAAAGCCTGCTTACCAGTGCTCATGGAAGTCAAAGGAAACATAAGTGAGGTTTGAATTGTTGTACAGTAACACTTGTTTAAGGTAAGCATCTCCAATAATCTTCTCCCGTCCAGTCTGATCCACCAAATTAATAATCACCTATTCAAAAATTAAATAAGTTAATAGTTTGGCAATCTTAGTGAAGATACTTGCAAAATTACACTCTAGAAGGCAATGTACAAATTACAAAATCATGAAACAGGATAAAAATGAGATTTAAGTAATTGGGCTCAGCTTATCTAACAGGTTCTCTCTAGACACTTTTTCTAATTTTTGTTTTTGAACTCAAGTGACTAGGTTAACTGCTGTAGTTAATCTCATCTCAAATAAAAAACTAATGCTCATTTGACAAAGCCAATTAAAAACACGTAACCAAAAACTGTAGGTTCAATTACTATTTTTTGAAATTGCTATATAATCCAGAAAAATCAAGTGCTATACCTGAAGTTCTAATTTTTGATTGTCCTTTTAAGTACTCCGATTGTTTAAATATACTTCAACTATTTCATACCACATGTTAAGTTTTAGTAATAAATACACTCATAGAAGAAGTAGCGTCAGCCTAAAACTTACTTGTTTCTTGTAAATTTTCAGTTGGTCTTCAAAGTGTGCACAGAAATAGGGTACAGTTTCCTTTTCACCTACAAAGTAGAAGGATACTGTGAAGAACTAATAATTTCCTTTCATTTGATTCATATTCAAGGCATTAACTCTTATTCAAGTTTGTATTATTAGGTACCTTGAGTTTAAAAAAAAACAAACTATGTTTGAATGAAGATAGAATAATACATTCTACAGGATCATATCAACGCCAATTCCCTACATCAGATGAACACCCTTCACTTCAGAAATATCTTAAATGTTAATCTTGTATAAGCATGTAGAGCTGGTTTAAG
This sequence comes from Rafetus swinhoei, assembly GCA_019425775.1. Lineage (NCBI taxonomy): Eukaryota > Metazoa > Chordata > Testudines > Trionychidae > Rafetus > Rafetus swinhoei. Next base: position 17,754,816 of record CM033447.1, on the reverse strand, counting down.
TGTAAGCATTTAAACAGGATAGCACAACACCTGCTGAAGAACAGAATTTAAAAAAAAAAAAAAAAAAAAAGTTCACAAACTGTCCCCGACAAAGTAGACTATATTCTTAAAGATGTCATGTCACAGACTAGGAGAAACTATTTGGAATACATTTAACCAACAAGGTAGGATTTCAACCTTAACCAGTAAGCCTCACTCATTAAGGGTGAGGCTTAGTGGTTAAACATTCACATCCTTAATTCACACCCCCTCCAGTCCAAACTGCAGGACAGTGTAAATGTGTCCCCACTGACCCAACCAGGATCAAGGCTCCATTCAGTTAGATGCTGTGCAAACATAGAAAAAAGTAAGACAATCCCCCTTCAAGAGAAAATGCCCAAGACAAAATAAGAAATCCCCTCGCCTGAAGAGATTACAGTCAAACGTTCACTGTTACTCCTAAATCGGCAAATAAGCACTGATTGTTCAGAACTACCTATAGCTATCAGAAATAGGAGGTGATAAATCTCTCACACACACAAACCCAATTTGGCTGAATTACACACTTGTGAATATCTCATCAATTGATTATGAACCCTGTCTATTTTTCTGATCCTATGGCAATACGCTTTTCTCTTCTTCATTTTTCCTTTTGTAATAATGAACATCTTGTACTCCTGGGGGAATCCAGTGTCAAAAAATTAAAAATTCTTCAAAATTCTAAGTGTTTTATTGTAGTTTGATAAAATAACATAAAACAGTAATTTATTTCAAAATACCTTTGAGCAAGTATATGTCTGTAAAAATACAGACAACAACAACAAAGATTCAGGAAATGGTGAGTCTGGTTGGAAGCAGCTGTTCTGTTCTAACATTACAGTTTGCCCTGATGGGTAAAAGACAAAATTGCAGCAATTTTCTGTGGAGGAAAATAAACATGCATGGAACATGAATTCTAGAGTAGCTCAGAATTCCTCCAGGAGTAAAACTTGGATACAGAGCACTTGCCAAACTCAACCTTTGGAATTTCATTCTGGAGAACCACCCATAAGTCTGCATGCTGACCTAAATTGGGTACACATGACCTGCACCAACTCTCTCTCTGTGCCACTAAGATGACACAAAAAATAGAAGAGTTCTGAGCTGGAGAGAGAACAATTAACATACTTCAAATTTGACACAGTAGGACCTTCTGGATTCTGTTTAACTTTAGAAATAATCTAAAAGTTTACATCCTAGAACTCGCTGTCAGTACTACGTTGTAAATTAAATCCTACCCAATTAGAAGAAGCAATCCTTACAGATCAGGAAGAGGAATCTGATCAGTGAACTCTGTGGTGAAAGTTTCATACTGCCTCTAAAGTCTTTTGCATTTCTGTTTCCAAAGCAGAACAGCACTCTCCCGCTCGCCAACCTTGAACAGCGTAAGTATGATTGGGGCATGAAAGAGGGATGGAAGTGCATACGGTTATGTGTTCAGAACTCTATTAATCCTCCTCTATTTGGGAGAAATAGGAATTCCCTAACCAAATTCTGAATTTAATTCAAGGACAGAGAAGTTATTTTAATTTTGACCAACTCACCATCATTACTTTTAGCTGAAAATTAAGTGATGATCAGAGGTCAACAGAATAACTAAGTGTTCGAAGTGGTTATTCTTAAGTGATCTGGTATGTTTTACAAGTTCCATGGATTACCAATACTTACTCTTGTCCAGTCGTGGTCGTGGGTTGTACCTGTATCCAACCTGACTCCAAAATACTGGCACAGAGCCCCGTGTTTGAATAAATGAGAGAGTATGATTATGGACATGAATCAATTGTTCTGTCTCCACATAATTTGCCACATTCCCATTTTTATCAACACCTCTTCGCTTATACCGCATCCCTAGAAAATGAAGAAATATATTGATCAATTTATTCAAGAAAGTTGGGGGGTTTTTTAAAAAAATAATCCTAGATACGGTTATTCTGTACACTTCTGCAAAGCATTTTTGGTGGCGAGGAAATAAATGATATGAAGCAACACAAATCAGTCAGACTATCCAAACCAGCAATAGCACTGCTGTTAGGTTCCTCTTCTGGCTCCCCTTTCGTGTTTTATTTTAAAATTTGGTAGAGATAGAATAACGCTTTGGTTTTTAGTTCTTGTTCTCCCCTGCAACTATTCCCAAGGGCTCTTTTTGTCTAAACAGCCTATGCATCTGTAAAGCAGCAAGATCTTAGCTGTAAGAACAGTAATATCATTAGGATAGTACTTCCTGGACAAAACACAGTGATAATGTTACTTTCATAACATCTCTTTCATTCTTCCCTTCCCCTTCTATCTCTAAACACTGTTGCAGTGAGTGTTAACTTCATAGTAGCACAGAAACAAGATTAAGAATTAAATTTTTATTTGTGAGTGTTGGGCTCTACTACTGGAGCAGCTCTATAGCAGGAGTTTAACTATATGAAAAAGTTTAAGAGCCTTCAGAGAGGTCTGAAAGTAATTTATAAGTCCTGTGATAATTAAATAGTGTGATCTAAAAGTAATTCATCAGTTTCAAAAGGCATGTAACCTTGACAGAGCAGAATGAACATGTTCACTTGGTAGAAAGCAAAAACTAAAAACTAAAAAAAAAAACCCAAAATACTAGATTGAAAGTCAAACTACAGATCTTTAACAGATCCTTCAATTTATAAAACAGTAATGAAGAAAGTTCCATGAGTAGCTTCAAGATGGGCAGAATGGTTCATTAGCAAATTAAAACAAACATTTTTAATCTATATACCTAGCTCTGCGCATTTTAAACACTTCTTTATACTGCAGGTATTATACTTTGTTTTTCTATCCACTGTCCTTTGACCTGATGGCCAAGTGTAATAGTTTGGAAAATGTTATAATGGTTTACATCTCTATGCCAAAGGCAAAAAAGAGTAATTACATCCATATTAAGTATGAAACTAAATTTGTATGGAAATGTAATTCCACAATATCAGAGTAAGAATCAATCCCTGAAGCAGCACTCAACTTCTGAACTGAAGAGCATTAATTAAACAAATATTGTAGGATGACGTAGTGGGGGCATTGGAAGGAAATTAGGTAACTAATTTTAAAGCACCATTTTTTCCCAAAAGTTTTAAGACACCTAGAATGAGAATAGCAAGAACTAAAAACAAAGCTTAAATCTATTGGTATGTACAGATTTTAAGTAACTAATTTTCAACAGCATTTTAGGTATACTTCAGTTCTTTCTCACTTATCAAACTATGGAGCGTGGTTCAGGATTTACCATGCAGCACTACTACTATTTTCGACACTCTACTTACCAGCTCTGTGTCGACTTCGGCGTGAGACAAGTGCTACCAGAAATCGTGGGTGAATATCATCTACACAAGTTGACTCCTGAGGTGGAGTCTCTGGACTACTTTTCTCATCATCAGATGTGTCACTGTAATTAACTACAAGCTCTTCAATCTGTACAAATCCCTGAATGATAGGTATAATCCAAGAGTCCACTTCTGTATTCTGTAAATTACAAAAAATATTTACAACTAAAGCAGTTTTAACAATTATTCTAATCTAGCAGTTTCTGATATTGTTACTTCTTCAGGTGAGCTTGGTGCTACTCTAAAAGCCAGAGAAGTCTTTTCAAAACTAAGATTCAATCTCACCAAAATTTTGAGAATCCCCTACCTCTTCCTTTTGTACAAACACCTTCTTTGCTTTTTCTTGCGATGGCTCTTTTATTTAATCAGCAGAACCGGAGGCTGGGGGGAGGGGGAGGATGATTGGGGAGTTTTGGGGGGGAGATAAGGGATTATGAGATAGGGATTATGAGATAAGAATTACACATTCCATTTATCTTTGTTAACTAGTTGCAATAAATGGAACAAGTTCTGGAGATCAAATGCACAGAGATCAAAATTAATTTCAGAGACAACCACTACTACTACTTTGAAGAGCTAGACATTTGTGCAAAATCATGCACCACACAAAGTACTTAACCACACAGAATAAAAGAATAACCAAAAAAAACCTTTAAAATCTTAAATTCTGTATATATGGTTTAGATTAGTTTCCCCTTTATTTCCGTTTTATCATTTATATTTAACTTATATTCTAAATGAACACATAAAACAAGAAAAAGTAATTGAGTTAAGAAACACATCATTGATCATAGTTGTATTCTCTAAAACAGTGGCTCCCAAACTGTGGTGAGCAGCCCCTAGGAGGGCACAGAGGAATGTTTGGAAGGACACACACAGCAGGAGGGTGGGGATAAATGCCACCCAGTCCTGCTCTGCTGCACCCATAGCTCCCGTTCCACCCACAGCTACACTCTGTCCCCTGCTTCCCCACAGCCCAGTTCTCTCCTCTTTCTCTCTCTGCCCACAAATCAAGTCTGCCTCCATACCCAGTTTTGTCCCCAGCTCTGCCTTCAGCCCAAGCTCCTCTGCTGAGCCAACTGTGCAGTAATGGAGGAGGATCGCAGGCAGATATCATTATTAGTAAGGGAGAGGGGGGCAAGAGGAAAAGTTTGGACACCAGTTCTCTAAAAGGACGTCTGTGTTAAAGTAACCTGTGATTTATGCATCATAAGTCATCAAGTTCCCGATTTCCCTACAAATTGTGGTATGAGTTTGCCCTAAACTATCCTCTTTTTGGCTCAAAAATAGACACGGTCACATTTGCAGCTAACGGAAATATGACTGAAACCAATTTAGTACATTTTACACCTTGTGACGAAATCTTTACATATTTAGTCCATGATCTTGCAAGTCTCAACATATGAGAAGGCTCCCACAGGAAGACGGAAATTTGACAGCCACTTTTGTTTGTTTTTTTTAAAACCACATGACAGAAGGCAAGCAGTAAACTTCGTTTTGAAGTTTCTACTGGTCCCAACTAGTTGGCTTTAACATTTAAATCGTTCATACATGAGCCTGAAAAATCTAGAAGACAGTCTTAACGAAGCATTTCTAATTCATAATTGTATGTAAGGAAAAGATTAAATGGATCGTTTGCTGCTTATTCATTTATGTAACAGCCATACATACAGATCAACACAAAAGCTCAGAATAGGGATGTTAAATTTAGTTTAAATGGACTAATCAATGGATTTTCCATCAACTAGTCGATAATTGGGGGAGCTGCAGCGGGGTTAGCTCTCAGCCCAGGAGCGAACCCCGCTGCGGCCAAGAGCTAACCCTGCTGCGGGTCTGCCTTTTAAATGTATTAAGAGCCTGTCAGGGCAGGGGAGTAGCTGGGACCAAGCAGGCTTGCGCCCAGTTCCAGAAGCTGCGCCTCTGCTTTTTAAATGTATTAAGAGCCTGTTGGCTATTAATACATTTTAAAAGGCTGATGTGCACCGGGACGACCTGACACGAGCTGGGAATCAGCTGTCCCGGCTCGCGCTGGGTCCCTCCTACTGCACTTTAGCCTTTTAAATGTATTAAGAGCCTGCTAGCTCTTAATACATTTAAAAACCAGAAGCGCAGGCAGGCACTCATTTAAAAATCAGTAGCCTACCTGGTCCCTGGTATCCCCGTGCCTCTTTGCTCCCCCCCCCCCGCAGATGGTGCTGGGGGAACTAGCTTTTAAGCTGGCTCCCCCCAGCAGCAGCTCCTGCTCACCCCCCTTCCTGCCTCTGGAAAGCAACTAGTCGAGGGACTAGTCAACTATCTAATAAGTCGACTAGTCACTTACTTCCCTAGCTCAGAATACTCTGATGCACAGTACTATTTTGTTATATTGAATAGTATTATTATTTATTTACATTACTATAGCACAAAAAGAACTCATCAAGGACCAGGATGCCACTGTGCTGAGTATTTCACGCCAACAGCCAACATGGGCAGCCAGCCAACCAGGAAAAGAGGCGCCCCTATGCTGCCATGGTGCCTGGAAGTCCTCTACCAGGCAGGCTGCCAAGGTTCTGGGTAGCCCAGCACACAAGCTACCAGGGAAACAGGCAGGTTTCTGTTGGAAGTTTAGTTAAAAATAAATATAATCTCTGCAATTTCCATTGCAACAAACCTGCATTTTCCTTTAGACAATTACGTCAGAAAATTTCTGACTATCTTTACTGAACAATGCTCAGCTTTACTTATGAGTGAATATTTAAAATGCACTTCTTAGAAAACAATTACTCACATCAATATTGATGAGATCCTGAATCATGTGTTTGTTCCAAAAGAATCTATCATCAACCTGTAAGAGAATAAAAATGACAGCATTGTAACCATGTTTTTTAGAGCCTCTCAGACACTGATGTGATCCCAAACATGAATTAGCTACCCAGTAACTAATTTCTCACTCTCTTTTTTTAATCCAAACTATTATGAACCAATCTCAGACCAAGACATGTTCTTGTTAGTTTTGAATTTTGCTTTCATTATGTAGAAGCCTAATGTAGGACCAGTTGATGTTTTATACTAGCTGATGATGTGGCTTTTAAAGTTTCAAAAAATCAACACTAGCACAGTATGCTGAAAATATAGACTGAGCAGTCATCTTCTGATAAATACTTACTTTCCTCCACAGTGGCAAGTTAGTCTTCTCACATGAGCTTTGCCTCTGGACAGAGTTCGTTAGATCATAAGTCAGACTGTAATAAAAGGAGTCTGAATCCATGAACATTTTGAAGAGTTCTTCTAATAACCTCTTCTCCAGTTTCTCCTTCTCCTTACTTTCTTTTATCTGCATGTCAGAAGAATACCATTACCTGACTTTTACCTACTAAAAAAGGTAAAAATATTTGCAGAACACTAACACAAACAAATTTTCTTAATGAGAGTGCCCATGCAGATCGAGGCAAGATCAAAATTTAATATAAATAGTTGTCATGAGAGTATAAAAAGGTTCCTCAATATATTGGGCACAAATGCAACTTTCCTTGTCCATTCCATGTACTGTAAAAGCATTTTTGCCAAGAACAATATCCAGAAGACCACGCAAGCAAGGTGGACATGAACACATTTTATTGACAACTTCGGAAATTTTACTGAAACTATTGGTCTAACAAAATATTTTACTAAATTACTCAGGTTTAGTCTATTTAACTTTATTCAAGGTTTCAACCTACTTAATATTGCAATGGAGATTTCTATCTAGTAAATTTTTCCTGCATGACAAAATGACATCATCACGTCATCTGCGTCCACAGGAGCCAAGTCCCACCACTCCCAGCCTGGCTTCCCCACGGGCCACGTGCAGTAAGGATGTTAAAGACTAGTAGTCGACTATCCAATACACATTTGCTTATAGGATAGCTTTTTGACTAGTCGATAGGCACTTCCACTGGGGCTCTTGTACATTTCAAAGGAGGAATGTGAACACTGTGTACAGTCTGGGGTCAGCAGGAAGACCCACTGACTCCAGGCTGCACACGGGTGCCTTCTCTGAAATGCACAAGAGTGCCCAGGGCTGCATGCCGCTAGGAGCCCGGGGCCAGACGTGGCATTTCCCGGGGAGCCCAAGGTCAGCTGGGGACTTCCCAGCTGACCCTGGGCTCCCTGCAGCTGCCCCTTCGAATCCCGCAGATGTGTTGTTCAAAGGGACAGCTGCCGCACAGCTGATCCCGGGCTCCCACAACATTTCCCCAGAACCCGGCTGATCTGGGGACTCCCCAGCTGACATAAGCATATAAGCCTAGCAGGGAGCCCAGACCATGGCTTTGAAATGCACAAGAGCCCCTGCTGGGGACTCTTGTGCATGTCAAAGAAGGCACCCGCGTGCAGCCAGAGTCAGCAGGACTTCCCGCTGGCCACAGGCTGTACGCGAAGCTCCCCATTCCTCCTTTGAAACAGGGGCTCGTGTACATTTCAAAGAAGGAATGCGTAAGTGCCCATCAACTAGTCAATTAACCGCATTTTAACATCTTTAATGTGTAAAGCTGGGGCTGCCATGCTGCGGCCCTGGCCCTCCCTTCCCCAGCAGCCGGGGGGGAGGACCCAGGGGGCTGGCACAGCTTTGGCTTGGCCCTCCCCAGTGGCCAGGAGCAGGGGAAAGGGGCGGGAAGGGGAAAGCCAGAGCCTGGCGGCTGGGGGGGCGGAAGGTCGGTGAGCGTAGCAACCGGAGGGGCAGACACCTAGTATTACATAAAAATCAAATGAATGAGGAGGAGGACTAAAATGAAACACTAAAGAGGGAAGTCAACTTGTTTTCTTTGACTTAAACAAGTGTTATAAACCCCTACATAATTCTAGGTTTTTATGGGTTTTCTTTACATAGTGTACTATTTTACTCTGGTCATCCACCATAACCTTCAAATCACTTAATCAAAAATGCTTTGAAAAGACACAAACTAAACAGTAAATCCTTACCTTCTTTTTATTTGATGTAGACACATTTGATTTAATTTGAGTAAAAGTCTTGAGTAGAAATTTAGAGTCATCTGGAGACTGTGTAATCTTCTCTGTCTTATTTATTCCAAAGTGATGCTTTTTACAGAGCTGAATAATAAAAATAGTATGTCAGTTACAGTTGATACTTACCATATCATAGAATCATAGAATACTAGGACTGGAAGGGACCTCGAGAGGTCATCGAGTCCAGTCCCCTGCCCTCATGGCAGGACCAAATACTGTCTAGACCATCCCTGATAGACATTTATCTAACCTACTCTTAAATATCTCCACAGATGGAGATTCCACAACCTCCCTGGGCAATTTATTCCAGTGTCTGACTACCCTGACAGTTAGGAACTTTTTCCTAATGTCCAACCTAAGCCTCCCTTGCTGCAGTTTAAGCCCATTGCTTCTTGTTCTATCCCCAGAGGCCAAGATGAACAAGTTTTCTCCCTCCTCCTTATGACACCCTTTTAGATATCTAAAAAACTGCTATCATGTCCCCCCTCAATCTTCTCTTTTCTAAACTAAACAAACCCCAACTCCTTCAGTCTTCCCTCATAGGTCATGTTCTCTAGACCTTTAATCATTCTCGTTGCTCTTCTCTGGACCCTCTCCAATTTCTCCTGAAATGCGGTGCCCAGAACTGGACACAATACTCCAACTGAGGCCTAACCAGCGCAGAGTAGAGCGGAAGAATGACTTCTTGTGTCTTGCTCACAACACACCTGTTAATGCATCCCAGAATCATGTTTGCTTTCTTTGCAACAGCATCACACTGCTGACTCATATTCAACTTGTGGTCCACTATAACCCCTAGATCCCCTTCTGCCGTACTCCTTCCCAGACAGTCGCTTCCCATTCTGTAGGTATGAAACTGATTGTTCCTTCCTAAGTGGAGCACTTTGCATTTGTCTTTATTAAACTTCATCCTATTTACCTCAGACCATTTCTCCAATTTGTCCAGGTCATTTTGAATTCTTACCCTATCCTCCAGATTAGTCGCAACCCTCCCAGCTTAGTATCATCTGCAAACTTAATAAGCGTATTTTTCTATACCAATATCTAAATCGTTGATGAAGATATTGAACAGAGCCAGTCCCAAAACAGACTCTCATGAACCCCACTTGTTATGCCTTTCCAGCAGGATTGTGAACCATTAATAACTACTCTGAGTATGGTTATCCAGCCAGTTATGCACCCACCTTATAGTAGCCCCATCTAAGTTGTATTTACCTAGTTTATTGATAAGAATATCATGCGAGACCGTAATCAAACGCCTTACTAAAGTCTAGGTATACCACATCCACCGCTTCTCCTTATCCACAAGACTCGTTATCCTATCAAAGAAAGCTATCAGATTGGTTTGACATGATTTTTCTTTACAAATCCATGCTGGCTGTTCCCTATCACCTTGCCACATTCCAAGTGTTTACAGATGATTTCCTTAATTACTTGCTCCATTATCTTCCTGGCACAGAAGTTAAACTAACTGGTCTGTAGTTTCCTGGGTTGTTCTTATTTCCCTTTTTATAAATGGGCACTATATTTGCCCTTTTCCAGTCTTCTGGAATCTCTCCTGTCTCCCATGATTTTCCAAAGATGATAGCTAGAGGCTCCGATACCTCCTCTATCAGCTCCTTGAGTATTCTAGGATGCATTTCATCAGGCCCTGGTGACTTGCAGGCATTTAACTTTTCTAGTTAGATTATATTTATACAGCAATTATATTTCATTAACATGTCATTAAGATCTCAGGTAAGATAAAAAATAAGGCTAATATCTTCATCAGATTAAATACAAGTTCAACAAGTATTTACATTTTTCCAACTACTTCTTGCTGTGTTAACTGCATGTTTTATAGTGTGTTTCTTATTCACTGCAATAACTACTTAACAAAAAAGGTAACCAAAAAAAAAATCAAACCATGTTAAGCATTTTGATATGTACAATACAAGCATGCTCCCACAAAGAATGCCAGTCAATAATTAACTGACACTAAACAATACAAACATGAATAATAAAAAGATCTGTTAATTGCTATGCTAGACTTTGAAAGTCAGACTGTTACTTTAAATTTCTGAATAAATTTTTTAAAGAGGGTATTGCTAGTTAATAACAGTATTCCCATAGATAATTCTGCAAGATTCAAGTCATTCACTCCGGAACTCAATGTTGCCTACTTATTACCCTACCAGTGCACAATTCCAAAGTTCTATTCTAATTTCTCTTTGATAGCTAATACAGAATCACTGTTTGATAGATAAAACAGAATCACTTTTTTCTGTTAAGTGAATTAATCTTTTCAGAACTGTGTCCCTACAAAAGACTGCAGATTTAAGATGATACAGTTAAAGAATGGAATACATGAACTGAGTTTCATTTTCCATTTACACAAAAATACTTTTAATCTAAAAATACCAGTGTATATTGGTAAGGAAAGGAATTGCACACTTATGGTGCCTCCATCTCCCACTGAACCTTTCTGGGACACATGCTCCCTTCTGTCCTCATCTTGGTGTTTGGCATGGCACACCAGCAGCTACTTATATTTCTCTCTGCCTCCCTAAGGCAAAATGTAAATCTTTCCATAGGCATCAATAACTACCAAAGATTCTTTAGTCCAGCTCTTCAATTCAATTTGCCTCGAACAAACAAAAACAAATCATTTTACAGAAAGAGAAAAAGTAAAACAGGTCACCTTCTAACTTGCTTAACTGTATCTTTAGACTGGCTATAAACTTAAAGGTACACAATTCCAAGATTTAGATTTACAGCAGCATCATAATTAGTTGTTTTTCCCCAACCTCCTCCAGGGAACAAGTCTAACAAGCACTTATATGTGCCAGAGAAGCTTCTTTATGGCTAAAGGAAGGGTTTTTTACTTTGTATAGCTATTTACGGTATTGCATGTTTATCATGTGCTGTACTGTTAAGTTTTGCTATTTTATCAGAAGTCCTGATATTCAATGTTTTTTTCTAAAGCTCCACTTCCCCACCTAGAGTCAGGGGATTATGTGAGAATTTCAGCTTTCATTTACAGTGTCATTCCTTATGCACATGGGGAGACTCAACAGGAACCCTAACGGCACAAAATACAGAAGCCAAATGAAAATACAACTTCAAAAACCTTGGATTTTTAAACCAAATGATGGTCAGATTTTAGCAATACTGAAGCACTGCCAGAGAAAACTGCAAGGGCAGACCAAGGTAAGCCTCATGAGCGCTGCAATAAAGAAAAAAAAAATAAGGCTCTCCCATTTAGTGATAACGTAGTACACATTAGCATTTGTTTACCTTTTGGGCAAAGTACAACGATATCCTCCTTATGATCAAGTGATGTTGTTTCGAATTTATTCCAAATATACCACAGTGCTCCCTGTAAGCTGTGCACTTGTATGGCTGCTCAGGAGAGATTCAAATGCTGCCCAGCTGAGAAGCAGAGCACCCATAGCTAGGTTTTTTGTTTCTACTGATGATGCACATTCACACATGCCTTGGTGCACATAAAAATTTATTCTGCACTTGGATGGAAAACATTACAGGGAACACTGACCACAATACGTAATTTCCCTTCCTAATTTAGAGTATCTTTTCAGAAGTAGTTCAAGTCTGTTTCCCTGCTTCAAGTTAGTCACACTTAAAAATGGGCAAACATCCTCATTTAGCACCTTTTTTATTATTATACACCACTACTAAATTCCTAGCCCATAAAAACATATATAGCCTTGATTTTGTACAAGCAACTGTGGAATCAAGCAGGAATGACTTAAGCTACAGCATCTGTTACATCTCATTATGAGCATATAATACCACAGCAAAGTAATCAAGCAGATCAGGCACTGGTATTACATGCTGCCTTACTGCTCCACGGATATGCTTCAGGCCTGACTCAGAGGTCATCTCTTCTCCAGAACGAACGCTCTTTTTCCTTTGAAACAGGAGGAAAATAGTGTCCTCAGCTTTGTTACCTGCAAAGTTTCAGGGTCCTGAGGTGCAGGTAACAAAGCTTCAGTAGATACAGGCAGTCCCCGGGTTACATGGATCCGACTTACATCGGATCCCTACTTACAAACGGTGTGAGGCAACCCTGCACTAGCGCTCTCCGCCCCCAGCAGACCAGGGACGTGGAGCGGCTTTCTCAGCAGACACCTCAGCTTGAGAATAAAGGACTGAGGAAGTGAGGTGTGGGAGAATAAAACTGAGCTCTGGAGAAATGTTTGGCTAGAGTTTCCCCTACAATATGTACCAGTTCCGACTTACATACAAATTCAACTTAAGAACAAACCTACAGTCCCTATCTTGTACGTAACCCGGGGACTGCCTGTAATCTCAAACAGAGCTGGGCACCCCGATCTAAGAGATAAATACTCTCATCTTGGATCTTACAGTGATAGGGCAGCAATGTGCTACCAAGTTTAGTGAGAGGGCCATGTGAGTGGCCCTCCTTTGTCTCAGCAGGCCACAAGATTGAAATCCACTGGTGGGCAACCATCAATAAAAATCTGGAATCTATAAATGCTTCTCTCAATCACTGGGCAACCAATAACAGATTATTTACTAGATATTTTCCACAACTCACCCCAGTAACTTAAGCATACCCCATCTAGAGATCCACTGTTGTGTGCACTCCAGTTTACAGTTTAGCCTTTGAATAGTGTGACTGTTACAGCAAGCAGACACTTCACAAAAGCACTTCTCAACTACAAATAGTTTATTCTTACAAAACATTAGCAACATACAGATCTATGGACAAATACCACCTGTATGCAACACCCCTCTCTTGGTTTCCCTTAGCCCTCCTGAGGGCCCTCTCTCAGGTCTTAGCATCCTTCCACCCCTACCGCTATCCCACTTGACCCCCAACACCACGTAAGTTCTTTTAACATCTTATCTATTCCTGTCCTTTCCATGGGGTTTTCTATTATTCTATGTCTGATTATATGCCATAGGGCCCCTTGAGAACAGCACCACGGTCCTCTGATATTTCCAACCCTTGAAAGCAGGAGAAATATTCTCCTCTGACCGACGGCTTGAGAGGCAGGGGGTATGAAGTTCAAATTCACGCACTGACTGTTAGAGCCATGGGCAAATGGGACCCTGTAATGAGTGACTGTTGTGAGAATGTGGAATTGTCAACACTACACTTGGCATTTGACACCATGAGTTTTCGCCTTAGCCATCTGGTAGTTAAGGGACATCTATCTAGAACACATCACCAGACATCAGCAAAACCAAGTGGGATAAGCTGGACTGATGATGAAAAGAGTCAGTAAAGTAACTCAAATACTTCCCTGATGGACTGCATTTTCTAATGACAACCTCTCCTAAATTCTCAACTACTTAGAAGCTTCAGAGGAGTAGCCGTGTTAGTCTGTAAGTGAAAACACTTAAAAAATAACGAATTGTCTTGCAGCATAATAGAGACGAACAAAAATATAGACGGTATCATGAGCTTTCGTGGGCACAATGAAAAACCATCTTGAAAGGGAGGCTGCGGAACTTACTTTCATTTACAAGTTTAAACCTCTGTTGCAGGTTTCAAACAAAGACCTAGTGTGGCTGGCCCACTACATTCCACATCTTAATGACATAAAAAAAACCAAGCACAGGGTACTTAACAGCACTTAATACCCACGATCAGCTTCATTTAGCATGGACACTAACTGACCTTTCCTCCCCATCCCCTCTCTTTCGCCGCTATTTATTTGGAAACTAGACCCCTTAACTCCATTCATCTGAAGTGGGTTGTGCCCACGAAAGCTCATGATACCATCCTTATTTTTGTTAGTCTCTAAGGTGCTGCAAGACTATTAGTTATTTTTTAAGTTTTTTCAACTATTTAGAGTCAGTCTTCAATCAATGACACATCTGCTTTGCCCAACCAATTCTCTTTCAGGGATCTTAGATAACATTTATTTAGTAATCATGTTGCTCCAAAAAAAATCATCAATTACACAGTTACTAAATGCTCCCCAGGGATGGGGCTGGCAGCCAATGAGCTCCCAGCTCCTGACCCCACTCCCAAGGAGCCCCCTGACACCCAGCACTGCTGCCTCAATCAGCGGCAGCAGCGCAAAGCGGCAGGCAGAACCAGTCAACAAGGGGAGCTGGTTTAAAAGTCAGCTCCCGGCACAGACCGGCTCCCGCCTGCTGTCCTGCACTGCTGCCTCTGATGCAGAGGTACCAGCATGGAGTGGTAGCAGCCTCTGTCCACCAGGAGGCCTGTGCTCCCCATAGATAGAGGCTGCTCCAGCATCCCACAGCCCGCTGCGGACAGAGGCTGCTCTACGGCTGCCTCTCCTGCTCCCACCTCCCAGCACTGAAGCTGGCTGCCCCTGAGCACCAGCTCCTGTGGGAGGCAGCAGTGTGGGAGGGGACACGGCAGGAAGCTCCGGGGGATCTGGTGCTCGTGGGGAGACAATTTAAAAGCCAGCTCCTCACTAGGGATCTCATAGTGTAGTTGATTAACCAATTAACCGATAAGCAAAAGGTTATAAGTTAATGCTATAGACTACACACATTTCCCCCACCTCCTTTCCAGTACATTCTTTAGCAGGCTAGCCAGCAGCCTGGTTCAGTCCTGGCTCATGCCGCAGTGGGGGTAGGTCCGGACCTACCCACTCTGCAGCTCTGCATTTAAAGTATATTAGGAGCCAGGCAGCCCGCCTCACACTGGGCCCCGGATCTCAGTTTCCCCTAGGGGCTGCTGCCACCCCGTGTTGCTGCCTCTGTATCCGAGGCAGCCGCACAGGGCGGCAGGCAGCCGGTCTACACAGGGGGCTGGCTGGTTTTTAAATTGGTGTCCCTTGCAGACCAGCTCCTGCCTGGCAGCGCTGTGGCAGGGGGCTCCTCGGGAGTGGGGCTGGAGCACACTGGCTGCCAGCCCTACCCCTGGGGACTATAGAATAATCGAGTAACCGATAAGAATTCATGAGGTTAATCAACTAATTCAATTAACCAATATTTAACATCCCTACTCCTCACAGGCACAGGCTCCCACCTCCCTCCCCCATCCCGTTGCTGCTTCTGATACAGAAGCAGCAAGGGGAAGAAGTGCATGTAGCCAACAGGATTAACGGATAAGCCCAAGTTTACCAGTTATTCATGTAGTCAACTAGTATTAACAGCAGATTTAGAACCAAGACATAAGAACTCACGAACTCACCAACACCACATTCTACAAGCCTCTTTGCTCTGATCCTACTGAGGAATACCCAAGTGAACTATACCATCTACTCAAGAACTTCCCTGCTACAGCTCAGGACCAAATCTACACAAACTCATCCTCAGAGCCCCGACTAGGAGTACTCTATCTGCTACCCAAGATCCATAAACCTGGAAATCATGGACGTCTCATCATCTCAGGCATTAGCACTGGCTATCTTGACTCTCCCCTCAAACCCTATGCTACCAGCACTCCTAGCTGTGACAACACTGACTTCCTGGGGAAACTGCAGAGCATCAGTAATCTTCCTGAAAACACCATCTTGACCATCATGGATGTAGAAGCTCTTTACACACAAGAATGGACTACAAGCTGTCAGGACAACTATACCCAATGACACCAAAGCACATCTGTTGGCTAGGCTGTGAGACTTTGGCCTCACCCACAACTATTTCCAATGTGGGGACAATTTATACCTTCAGGTCAGCGGTACAGCTATGGGTACCTGCATGGACCCACAATATGCCAAGGCTTTTATGGCTGACCTAGAATGTTTCCTCCCCTCCTGTCCCCGAGCACTCTTCCTCTACTTATACTACATTGATAACATCATCATCATATGGACCCACAGGAAGGAGACACTTGAAGAATTCCACAGGGATTTCAACAATTTCCACCCCACTATCAACCCCCCGGACCAGTCCACACAAGAGATCCAATTCCTTGACACTACAGTACAAACGCCACCCTATACCAGAAACCTTCTGACCACTATTCTTACCTGCATGCCTCTAGCTTCCATCCAGGACACAACACTCGACCCATTGTCTACAGCCAAACTCTAAAATACAACTGGATTTGCTCCAATCCCACAGACAGAGACAAACATCTACAAGATCTTTATCAAGCATTCCTAAACTTAAATACGCATCTGGGGAAGCGAAGAAACAGACTGACAGAGCCAGACGAGTATCCACATCTGCGTCAGGACAGGCCCAACCAGTGCTTTTTTTGTTTAAAAAAAACAAAACAACAACAACAGAGGTGCCAGTATACTCTATTCTTTCCAGGTAAGCTCTGACTGGAGGTGCCAGTACTGCATCTGGAGGTGCCGGTACTGCATACCATCACAAAAAAAAAGCACTGCGCCCAACAAGGAAAACAACAGAACACCACTGGTCACCACCTACAGTCCCCAGCCTAAACCCCTCCAGTGCATCATTGACAATATACAGCCTATACTGGAAAATGATCCCTCACTCTCACAGACCTTGGGAGACAGGCCAATCATCGCCTACAGACAATCTCCCTCCCCAACCCACAGCAAATACTTACCAGCAGCCACACACGACATTTCAGAAACACTCACCCAGGAAGCTACCTCTGCTAAAAACCCTATTGCCAACTTCATCCATATATCCATACAACACACACCATCACAGGACCTAACCACATAAGCCACATCATCAGGGGCTCATACAACTGCATATCCTCTGATGTGATACAAGCAATCAAGTGCCAGCAATGCCCCTCTGCCATGTATATTAGCCAAACACCACCATCTCTGTGACAAAGGATAAATGGATACAAATTAGACATCGCAAATGGCAACACACATAAACCTGTAAGGAAGCATTTTGTTTGTCAACACTGGACTTTCATATTTATGCATTTCTACTCCTAATTCCGCATGTCTTGCTATAAGACCTTGGGCATGCAGGAGCTAATAATGTTGAAGAAATAGCATATTCAGACCCAACAAGGGAGCCTGGCAGAAATAGTGCTTTGCCACACAACAACTTTCCATAATTCTTCAATTAGTATTTAAAATATTTAATTGCCCAGTTAAATGTCAATACAATTCAGCTGTGACTCTATGCTTCTAGGGAATACATTTTGGATCTGTTAGATTAGAGCATTTCTTACTAACAAGAAGATTATCTCTACAGTTCTGAAGATAGCCTATTGAAAACCACAAAATAAACATGTACACATCTGCTAAAATACAAGTGATGGTCAGTCATTTCCCACCAAAGCTGGTGATCATAGTTTATAGGCCCTATTCTCCTCTGTCTCTACAGATAAGGCAGCCTAAGCCTAAAGGTGATATGAATTTCCCCTCTGTGGCATACACAAAAGCCCCCCAAAGTAGCTTTGACCTCTGCAGAAGTTGAGAAGTCTGACAATCCCCACAGACTACCCTGGATTCTCTTCCACCTAATCCAAAATGGAAGCACACCAAAGGGCGTATTTAAATTGTACTGTTTTCCCTGTGAATTCCTGGGGCAGATGTAGTAAGAGAAGCTTTGGTATGAAGGACTCCCACAGGAGTCATGATTTCAAAAGCAAGTAGAACTGCATGTCAGAGTACAGGTAATGGGCCCCTACATCAATATCTGCTGCCTCCTATACATCCCAAGAGATATGTTGATCTAATAAAAGATACTGCATTACCCGCTTCTCTAAGACTCACAAATTACAAGTTTTGAGTAATTTAAAATTTTACCTCCAACTCAAGATCCTGAGGTTCCGTTTCAGAGAGTGGAATCACGGCAATTTTGGTTATTTTGCATACTTCGTGGCCTTCTGGAAGTTTGCCAATCAATGATTTCTGGCGAATGAGAAGCAGCCACCATGGTAGATCTGGAAAATGTCAGCAAAATCTGTTAGTGTCACAACAGAAAATAATTAACCCATATGCACAGAGAGGACCCAGCCATACTAAACCCAAAACCCTCTTAACTCCTACCTTAGGCAAATTCCCTCCAGATTTTCCTGAGCTTTGTAGGAAGCAAAAGCCCTCTGCTACTCTATCATTGAAATACTAAGGAAAGTCACCATGCTATTAGGGATGTAAGAGACTAGTCGACTATCTCATAAGCAAAAGCTTATGGGATAGTCAACTAGTTCCTCGACTAGTTGCTTCCCCACCCCTTGCTGCCTCTATTAAAGGCAGCAAGGGGGGGGGGGGGGGGAAGCAGGAGCTGCTGCTGGGGGGAGCTGGCTTAAAAGCCAATACCACCCAGCACCATCTCCACAGGGGGCAAGGGAGTAGTGGGACCGAGCATGAGCTGGGAATCAGCTCATTCCCGACTCATGCCCAGTCCCAAATTCTGCAGCTCTGCTTCTTAAAAGTATTGAGAGCCTCCTGGCTCTTAATACATTTAAAAATCAAAAGCACAGCAGGGGGACCCAACACGAGCTGGGCCAGCTGATTTCCAGCTCATGGTAAGTCCCTCCTGCTGCGCTTTAGCCCTTTAAATGTATTCAGAGCCACAGCAGGGTTAGCTCCTAAGACCTAACCACGCTGTGGCTCCCCTGCTTATTGACTAGTCCTAATGGAAAATCCATTAACTAGTCAATTAGCTGATTAAACTATATTTAACATCCCTAAAAGTTATAGAAAATTATATTTATTTATTTTAGAGTGCATCTGTGATTCCTTTGTTCATGAACTCCTCATAAGAACGTCCAGACTTGGTCAGACCAAAGGTCCATCTAGCCCAGTATCCTGTCTGCCGACAGTGGCCAATACCAGAAGCCCCAGAGGAAGGGAACACAACAGGTGACCCTGACGTGATCCCTCTCCTGTCATCCATTTCCAGGCAAGCAGAGGCCAGGGACACCATTCCTACCCATCCTGGCTAATAACCATTGATGGACCTAACCTCCATGAACTTATCTAGCTCCTAAATCATAAGAGCTAGGAGCACCAAATTTGGTATGTTGCTTCCTCTTACCCTAACTTAAACCAAAGTCAGGGTTTGGTTGTGCCTGGAAAAATGGGAAGTGCCAGGAATGGGGTTAATTCCCATAACATGGAAAGAGGGGAGGGATGCAATACTAAGAGTGGCTACTGGCGGCAGCTGCAGCCCCAAGAGAGTGACCAGCAAGGCTGGGGCTCCATCCTTTTGCCTTTCAGCACAGCAGTAAGAGGCCCCCTACCCCAAACCTAGAGCCTACCCCGCCCCCATGGGCAGCCTGCAGAGTGGAGGGGGGGGCTGCTGGAGGGGGCAGCCCTTGGAGTCTCGTCCACCCCACAGAAAGCCTGGAAGCCACGGGGGGGAGAGGGGGGGAGGACGCTGGAAGGCATGGCAGCCTCCAGAGCCTCACCCACCCCACAACAGCCTGCAGGCCACGGGGGAGGGCAACTGGAGCGCTGCACCAGCCCCTGGGAGGTATGGCCACTGGAGCAACACCACCCTAGCTGCCATAGGCAGCCCTGGTAAGCCCCCCCAACCTCCTGCCCTGAGTCCTACACCTCCCATCTGCCTTGATTTCAGCACCCCATCCCTCTAGCCTCCCCACCTCCCTCCCCTGAGCTCTCCCCACACCTCCCAAACAACGGACCTAAGCTACCTACCCCCACCCCCAAATGCACTCCAGCCTTCATTTTCCTTCCCTTTAGAAAGATACAATCATGGAAATAGTTCATGTATATTTTCATTTTATTTTTCCAACAAAAGAAATTCCTTCAGATACAGACCTGAGGAACGCCAGGTAAGCTATTAAGGGAGTGGGCACCACTGCTTCAATACTTCCAGATCTATGTACATTCCTACTGCATAGGCCAACATTAATAATGCTAGTGCACATTTAAAACAAGGTCAGAATTTGATTTGTGTTATTAGAAACAAGAAAGGAACAAAATCCTTTCTTAGATCACCACATGGGAAGTTAGCTATCAAGGAAAAAACTCCCACAAGGCTGTATCACACTGGAAAGTAAATAAAACATTTAAAACCAGCTGCTGTATCCATTTTAAACGGTCTTAATTGAACAGATCATTTCAGTGCACAGACATGGACACTATGCCCTAAAAGTCAGATTAAATGAAGTTACTGAACCTGTATTTTTCATGTGCATGTGTATCTTGAAGATTAAGTGACAAAAGCTTCGTTTTGCAACAAGGAACATGGGAATTTAAATCAGGTTTGTAACACACAAAACTGTGTAATACCCAACACCCATGTAAAGCAACCAGGTTTGTCACACTCTCAATGCAAACAGAGATGGGGAACTAGAGAGAGAGAAGAAGGCCTTCTAATTTCCTATTCATGGTTAATCCTAAAAACTATATTGTCGCTTTTTAACAACCAGCCACAAATATCAGACTCTCCCCCAGCCAATATATTGGGTTTTATTTCTTTTAAACACACACCCTATTTGTTAGACTCAGCAGTCTCTAGCTCAAACTCAATAGTTAGCAATAGTAACAAGACCAGAAAAGGCAAAGTATCAAATACAACAATATAGAAACTGTAAAGATCCATTATTGTAATTGTAAATGGACAGTTCTATCTTTGGAAAACATAACATCTGAATGTTGGCAACCTATAGCATTTCTTTCCTTTCTTAGATCTATTTGGAATGAACAAACCCTTTACTTTGGAATCTCCAATGTTTTCTCCTTAGCTAAACTGGTACTTTAAAAGCACTATTAAACAAGAATCTTATCAATAATACTTTTTCCAGTTTCTGTAGCATGTTTTCAACGCAGAATTCAGGATTTGTTCCAGAGCTGTGATCAGTTTTCCCGTCACTGCCCTTATATACAACTTCCTTTCAGATACTGCAACCCCAGATCATATAAATCTTTTTGCCTTTTACTGTTACCTAACCCTTTGTCTGAATGGTAGGGGAAAAACTTAAATGAAAACTTCTGAAATTTTCTAAAGCTAACCTTATATTGGAATCAAGTATCTATGTTCTCTCTCTCTCTCTCGCTCACTACTGCATTATCTCCTGGGCCATAGTAGTATTTAATATTTTCCTTTCCAGCAGATAGCAGTGAGCTGCCAGCATCTTCATTAGCAAGACTGGATAATTCAACAAATCAGATAGCACCTCTTTTCTTGTCATCATTAAACGGATATCACTGAAGTCGCTGAAAGATGGGATGGGACAAGGCACTTGGGAATGTTCTGTAGGAAAAACTCTAAAAACAAAACACACAATTGGCAAGTCCCCTTAATCTTCTCTAAGGAAATGAAGTTTTCCTTTTAAAAGGCTGTATAGTAACTCCCCCCCCCCCAACCACCACCATATACGTAAAAACACCAGAACAATTTACATACTGCATTTAATGAATTTTACCACTACCAAAAAGGTGGTAGAGGCTTTTTTTGGTGATTTGTAAAAGTGTCTCTTGGTAAGCCCAGTGGGGTCTGAGTAGTTAACAGGCTAAAGGAAGTAGAGCTTGTTCAAGACAACATTGAATAAATTTTATGTGATACCCAAGGTAACTAGCTGTATTGCTAAATTTAAAATTGTATCATGACCACAACAACACATACTTCATTTTGAAAGTTAAAAAACTAAAAACTGTGTACACCTCCTAAGTAAACACATTGATTAACAAAGCAAGAACAGATGACTTAACAGACCACATGTAGCCAGACACGAACCCCATCTTGTTTCTCCCCCCCCCCAGAGAGCAAGAGAAAGGCAGTCAGCCTTTGATGCCCTGGGAACGCAGGTGTGGTGCCTGTCCCTGACTCTACCATAAACAGAAACCAGACAGTAAATGGGCTAGCTGACAACTGGGGGCCTCCCATCGCCCTGATGGCTAGTATCAGTAATTGACACGCCTGCACTGTCTCAGGAGAGGAATCTTCGCCCATCACATACCAGAGGTGCCCATTGTCTGCATTTTCACAGGTGTGAATTATGCTTTGCACCCTTCGTGGGAAACTTGGTGTTCAAAGCCATTTTCCTAATTGGCCACTTGAGACCAGGAAGAAGCCTACATGACCCAAGGGGTATAAAAGGGGTTTAGTAGCCCACCCCATTTGAGCTCCAATCACCTACACCTGCTGGCAGGTATTGATTGTCTCCGAGGTCCGTGGGACGCCCAACCTCGCCCTACTTCTTCCCGAGGGATTGAGAGAAAGACGCTGGCCACGCCAAGTCTGGAACGCAGGGGTGAGAATTGTACCTGCAATGTGTTTCTTTATGTGTACACTTTAATTGTCACTCTGTTATAAGTTTAGTTACTTTATTATAGTTTCTTAAGGCAAACTGCTTCATTTCTATTGTAAACTGCCTTTGGTAAGGCAATTTAGCTATAAACTTTGGGAATAAGTGGGGTGCCCTCATTCACTTATAAATATATATATATATATACTGAACCAAGTTTCTTTATTTTATTTTATTTTATTTTTTTGTCCCCCTCCTATAAATAAGCCAGTGCGTGTCAAGCTTCTGACTTGAACCCGTGCTGCTGTACCCGAACCGAACACAAAACAAAAGAATTTC
Source organism: Rafetus swinhoei (assembly GCA_019425775.1). Classification (NCBI taxonomy): domain Eukaryota; kingdom Metazoa; phylum Chordata; order Testudines; family Trionychidae; genus Rafetus; species Rafetus swinhoei. Next base: position 17,732,079 of record CM033447.1, on the reverse strand, counting down.
AGCCGGTCAAAGGGGACAGGTATAGGGAGAGCTTGGGCATTTGGATTTGTGTCACTCCCAGGTGACAGATCCATTGGGGCACCTCTCAGCCTCCCCAGGCTGCCCGCTGCGAAGGGATTTCTGGATTCTAGCAGCTAAAATCTGAGGTGTTATAAGCTCTCCCTGTAAACTTATTGGGGCGCCCGTCAACCTCCTCCAGGTTGCCCGCTGCTAAGGACCCCGGTCCTGGCAGTTGAAGTCTCGGGTGTATAGCACACACACACACACACACACACACAGGGGCGTCTGAGAGCCTGTTGGCTGCCCTCTGCGACGGGACCCCGGTCCTAGCAGTAAAGTCACAGATGTTAAACTATTTTCGGGGCGCCCTCCAGCCTCCTAGGCTGCCCACTGCAACGAGACTTTGCGTCTCAGCAGTTGAAGACTTGGGTGTAACACACACGCACACACTGCCCTGACCATTTCGGCTGACACCACAGCAGACAAAACAAAAATTATTTTGTGCACTGAAGTTTGTCATAGCTGTACTGGGGATGTTAAAATGCATTTAATCAGCTAATCGAGTAGTCACTAAGAGAGGAAACTGAAGAGTCGCAGTGGGGTTCTCTCCCAGCCCCAGGAGCTAACCCCCACTGCGGCTCTGCCTTTTAAAATGTATTAAGAGCCAATAGGCTCTTAATACAATTAAAAGGCAGACGCTCAACAACTTTTACTGGGCACGAGCAGGAAATCAGCTGATTCCCGGCTTGCACTCGGTCCCCCCACCATGCCTCTGCCTCCCCTGTCCCCCTGCAGAGAAGGTGCTGGGGGCAACCAGCTTTTAAGACGGCTCCCCTCCAGCACCAGCTCCTGCTCCCACCCCCTTGCTGCCTCTCTTTGAATAAAGGCTGCAAGCAGGGAGAAGCACCTAGTCGAGACACTACTTGTCTACCCAGTAAGTATATGCTTGTTGGATAGGCAGCTAATCACTTGCACCCTAAGCTGTACAACATCATCTTTACATGAAGTGCATTGTCAAGTGTTTTTCTGGTATTATTTATCTTCAGAAGCAACTGTGTTTGTTATCTGAGATTCCAATAGATGGTGAGGGGATTAAACTACCAATAGTGGAGATTATTCACTTTCCTATTCAGAGATAGTCAACTATTGGTAAGTATTATCTTCTACACTAACAACTGAATTAGTATGGAATGTAAAACTACTCTCTTTGAACACAGGTATCTTAATTTCCAACCTCCCTCCCCCCCAAAAAACCCAAGTATCAGAGAGTATATAGTTTCCCAAAATTAGTCCAAGAGTGATGTTGAAACTATGGCTCCATAGAAAACAGAATCCCTGCCTAAACCCTACACAAAAAGTGGCATGGGGAAGAAATCCACTAGGGATGTGAATTGGTTACCAGTTACAGTTAACTGGTAGGGGCTGGAAGAGCCCCCTGCAGGCAGGGGGCTGCTGTAGCCCCACAGGGCCTGCTGCAGGCAGGAGGCATTCCAGCCAGACTGGAACAGACCCCATCCGGGGCTGGCCAGGCCCAGGCACACTGATAGCAGGGGCATTTCAGCCTAGCCGGATCAACCCCTGCCCACAACAGGGGAGCCCAGCTGAGCTAGAGCTGCCCCTCCTTTTTAACTAGTTAACTGGTTCAAGTTAATGTTCAACTAGTTAAAAGAGGATTTTATCATCTCTAGACTCCACCCTCTAAGGCAGAGTTCCTCAGAGGAGGAGGGAACGTATGGGGGACAGGGTGAGAAGCTGAGCAGGGGGGTGTATTTCACTCATTTTACCCACAGCAACTAGTAACTAGCAAATGAGTACCTAGCAAAGGCAATTCCTCCAAATATATCAGCAACTCAGATGGTGCTGTGAATTCTGATGGATTTCCATATAACACTATGCAAGCTTAAAGTCATTGACATCTCTATTAGGGATGTGAATAGGTATGAGCTTACTGGGTACTGATTAACTGGTACCTGGGAGCAGCCCCCTCCTGCAGCATGCCATAATCAGAGGGCTGCTCCAATCCCCACACTTGGCATCAGCAGCCAAAAGCCCCAACCACAGACGCGGGGAGGGAGTGGGCTCCTGCTTAATCAGTTAACTGGTTAACCTAAGGTTTAGCTGGTTAACTGATTAGGGATGTAAAATCCCAGTTCATCTCTATGTTAATAGATTTGCTATACAATTGCAAGGACCACAACTTCAGTTTTGCTTTTGCTCTTACTACAATGTATTGTTGGCTCATTCCTGCAACAGAAAAAAAAAAACCAACCAAACAGACAAAGAAGCCAAAACTGATTCAAGTGTAGCACGGCTGCCACATATCTGTATATATACTTGTGCGCTGCAGATAAGTTGGATGGGAAGGGGAGGAAGGATGTACAGGTTAGACCTCCCTAGTCTGGTACCCTCAGGATCTGACCCATCCAAAACAAGGATTTTTGATGGACATGGTGACGTCCCCATCATTGAGAAACCCTGATTTAGATGGTACTCTCTTCTGCCAAACTTCACTACACCCTGACCCCCTTCTGACAACCAAAATCACTACATAATCCTGGGAGGGAGGACCAAAGCCTCAGTCCCACCATCCTGAGCAGGGAACCCAAAGCCCCAGCCCCACTACCCTGGGAGGTGTCAAAGCTGAAGGCAGGGGTCTCAGACTCCTAGCCCGTGGGTCATCTGCAGCCCTAGCACTTCCCAATCCAGCCCACAAACTAATTTGAAAAGAAAGTTATTTAACCAGGCCCATGCAATTGCCAGCCTGGAAGGAGCAAACAAGGGGCTTCCAGTAGCACCCAAGCCCCTACTGCCCATGTAGACCTGGCCGCAGAGGGCACCACTCAGTCTGGGAAGCTGAGCCAGCTGCCTTTGCCACAATGAGAACTGTGCTGGCCTGGGAGCTGCCTGAGTTGACATGCTTCTGGAGCCAGCAGTGCAGGTGTTGGCGGGTTTTGCTTTTGATTTCCCCAGGCAGGGGTGAGGGATCCCAGCGTGAGGACACAGATGCTAGCAGGGGATCAGGGCAGGCAGGATCCCAGTGAATGTTAGTGAGGGCAGAAGAAGAGGCAACCAAGCAGGAGGACATGTATCAGGGTGAGATTTAAAGTCTTTAGTAGGATTGTGGTCTCTCTCTCTGGGCTCGACACAGGAGGAAAACTTCATCAACTTTCATGTACTGTATGGCCTACCCCAAGATTTCAAAACTCAAGAGAGTGGCTTCTTGAAATCACAGAAAAATACACTTGAGGATCTTTTGATTTGGCATCCTGTGTGAGGTCTTTGGCTAAACTCGGGGCATGTTTTCTAACTTTTCTCTACAGACCATGAAACCTAAAGTCTTCCTTTATAAAAAAGGGAGAAAGAAAAAGGCTGGGATTCTAACATCATTCACCAACCAACAAACATAAATCTACTAAATCAGAGAAATCATATTTGATAGCGGTGCTTGAGGCATCTGATAGTGACGTTCTCAGATCTGGCTTAATTATAATAATGTGGCTCTGGCTTTCCAGAATTTTTTTTTTTTAAGCTCCAATTATCAGGAGGCTTGTGATCAAATCAACGGATATGGCATTACTGATATCTAGTCAGTTTCACCAAACAAAAAAGTTAACAGGTTCACACCTTACACCTATGGATGGGACTGCTCTACACACCTCCCCCAGGCCACTGAGATGTGCCGGCAGCAGCTGCAGCTAGCAGCAAGAAGCCGTTCTAGCCCCCCTGCACTGCTGGTGCGGGCCTCTGGCAGGTTTTCAATCTCCCAGGGGCAGCAGACGGGAGTCAGAGGACGTGCAAGGAGGGAAGTACGCATGCAAGCACACAGGGCCGGGAGACACTCATGAGGGGGAAATGCATGAAGACCCCCATTTCCTCAGAGCCCTGCCAGACAGGGAGCCCACTGGCCTGCCAGGAGGATTTGAGGAGTGAACCTAAGGTAAATTGAGTTTGCAACCCCTGGCTTAAGAGCTTCAGCCATGGGCAGTGGAGCCTGACCTTGGGCTTCAGCCCCAAGCCAGTCTAACCTCAACCTTCGTGTGACCCAATTTAGGGTCCAACTAACAGTTCTAGAACCACTGGTCTAGGTTCAAGTTCTTTTTCAAGCACAGCCATGTTGATATTAAGTGAAACTGCATTTAACAAGGCGAGGAAGCAAGTTTAGTGAAATTAAGAGAGACATTTACACCCCACAATGGAGTATAAAAAGTTTCTATAATAGTGATCAAGAACTAAAGAGATTAATTTACTTTCTCTATTGTAAAATGCAAAATCCAGACACTTGAAGTTGCAAAATGTATACAGAAAGAATACTTAGATGCATTTTGAAAAAGCAATAGTTGTACTGTAATTCTAATCTCCAAGCCAAAGTAATAAAAACAAAGCATAAGTCTTAGGGCAGAATGAAAATGGAAATCAGGAAGCGATTATGAAGATAAAATATGACCAGAAGGAAAAACTAGAACAATGGAAAGGGAAGGTTCTCAGTTATTCAGATATTGCTTTCAACTATTATAAGGAATCCCTAAACTGGATGTGTGCTCTTACAGATAAGTTAAACAGTTTCCGCAAACAGCTTTTGGACATCACATTAGATTGGAATGGTTTCCTATTCATATATGCACCCTAACTCCCACCTTCAAGGAGGTGTGTACATTTTGTGTGTGTACATTTTAATCACTTGCCTCATTTTTCCTGGGATTTAATTGTGTTTTTACTGCATTATAAGCTGAGGGGAAACAAACAGATGGCAAGAGCCAATTTAAAGCACTGTATCTGTTAAAATAAGCTACTGCTTCAGATTCTTCACTATACCAGGAATTTAATTCCGATTTTTGCTCCAACTACCAGCCAGTTCCACTTATCAAGGCTACATTAAGCGTTTTTTCTAACGCTTCCTAAAACACTCAGTGTACAGCAATATCTCAAGTAACAGATTATGCATAGCGTCTAGTCACACTTTTCTCCCCTTTACAAGGTGACATTGCTATAGTATTAAAAGTTCTAAACTTGCACATCACATCACCTACCTCTATGAACTCTGCTGCTTGAGTTTGCTCAGAAATAGACCAGAAAACACTGTTGCTTCCTTATTCCTGTCATTTTGAGTTTGTCGTCTGAGGTAAACAGTAAATTCCTTGCCGAGAACCAAAATGATGTACATTTTATTTCTTGCAAATTTCTACCTATGCTTTGGGTGGAGGAAGAGATAGACAAATTCTCGTCTAACACAAATACCAGAAACGCCATGAGATTCAGCTATTTACTCTCATGTGAAAGCAGACTACGTGAACCTTCACATATAATGAGAGAATTATTCTCCTGCATTCAGATGGTTAGTTATTTATAAAGACTATGCCATGACTTATTACAATTTTATCTTAACTAGTAGCTCTGAAGTATGTTTGATATCTCTTCACTGACTTAAGACTTCCGTCAGGGGCAAGTCAGGAAACATTCAACATTAGTGAAATCTGCACAGCTCTGATGCAGTGTGTTGTGACCAGCCTTCCTACCTAAGCCATTTTCTAACCACAGATTCCAAATGGTTTTCAAGGAAGCCCCAAGTAAAGTGCATTAAAATAATCCACTCAGGCAATCAAAGGTATAGGTAATTATCGCAATGTTCACATCAAAGAACTAGTCAGAAAGATGAATTAAAGAATGCTTCTATCCACCAAAACCATCTGGTACTCCAGAAATAGCTTGGGATGGGAAGATAGGTATTAGATTTCAGAGACTGCAAACATTACTCTCCCCCTGCCCAGTCTGCATAAAGTATTAAAGAAAGTTACAGACAAAAGGGAGTGTCTTCTACCAATCTAAGGGTATGTCTATACAGCAACACTATTTCGAAGTAACTAGTGCTATTCTGAAATAACTTAGTCCGTGTCCACACAGCAGGCAGTTATTTCAAAATATTGTCAAGCTGGAGGACTTACTCCGACTCCTGTGACCATCATTGTACAAGTAGTAAGGGAAGCCGGAGGAAGAGTGCTCTATTTCTAAGTAAGTGCTGTGTAGATGCTACCTAGTTAGAAATAAGCTATGCAATTGACATAGCTCAATCTGCATAGCTTATTTCGAGTTAAGCCCTGCAGTGTAGACACACCCTAGGATAAGTCAATACAAAGCTCCATTACCTCTATCCCCAGCATAAATCAAAAGAGCCTCCTCATCTCTTCCCCATTTTTCTCCCCACAAAGACAGATAGAAACCCTTTAATAAAACCAACCATAGAGATTGCTGACCAACAGGACAATTGGATTTAAACAGTTCCACACACGCACACGACCACTGAAAAAGGGCCCAGCTCTTAGGGTGAAATGGCATGCAGCACACATCACCTCTGAAAATAAATCAGATTGTTTCACCTACACTATCTCCCCAATAAATAAATTCTGTAGTTCCCTACCCCACATCTTCCTTATTTAAAGGTAAGAGCCTTTTTCCTCTCAAATCTTGCTACACCACATTTTCACTTAAATTAGCATAATTTATGCTGCAGTGAACATGTAAATCTTAGAGGGTATAAATGAAAGCAAACGTCATCTTTCTTCATGTTTACAAAACCACATACCTAATACTCAGTGTTTTAGTGCACATTAAAATAAAGTCAGACTGAAGTACATTATTTTATTTTCAGCACCCAAAAGTACACTTGGAATTTCACTAAAACCATTTCTGCCTCAAATGTTCAAACAAAGTTGGGGGAAATGCTGGAGCAAGGAATGATGAAGACTGGTGCAGGAATACTAGGCATAAACGGACATAGACTATGCATTCTATGATGTCAACTGTTTTCCTGTTCTAACCAGCTCAACTCCCAGTTTCATAATAGTCCCCCCCTTCATTCTCTAAGACTTAAAGCAAAGCTTGTACAGCACTGGTGACATGATTGAAAAAGGTTTAAGTCCCTTTTCTCCCCACCCCTGTTTTTCATTAAAATCAGCTGCTAGAAGAATCATCATAAAATTGCAGATGAATTATTCCTGAAGACACATGTTCAAAAAACCTAATTCATAGTGGATAAATGGACAAATATTCCCATTCTAAATATAGAAGTACTGTACAGTTACAATACCACGCTCATACAAACTAGTTAACAGTGACTATGACCTTACTTTTTCTTTGGTCATATTTTCAAAGAACAAATTCCAGTATTGTAGCCATGGATATACTAGGGATTGCTGACATTTACAGACAATATATTCTTTCATTTAAAAATTTCTACTTTCATGTTCATCTATCTAATCTACAGCTCAACTTTGAAAATTTACTATTTTACAGCTGAGAAAAGGGAAAAGGATTGCAACTATAGTACTTGTTTGTATAATGCCTAATACAGTATTTCTCAACATATGGCCTGAGGACTTTTTATAGCACAATCAGCACACATCTGTGGCCCATGTGACATCCTCAGGGCCATACATACAGTACTGGATGCATCCCACAGTGGCAGATAGGGTAACCACTGGCCTAATGCAATGGAGTAGTGAGCTAGTGTCTGTAGGCACTACAGTTACAAACCGGAACTGCCCTTCATTTGGAAAACAAAAAAAAGCCACACAGCCTCTCACAGGACTGGCCAAATCTTAGCAAAAACTAGTGATTCTTTAGCACCTTTGTGTGCTAGAGCATGAGGGAATATTGCGGATATATGAGATACTAAAGGACATAACACTATAAGTGTGGTAAACTGCAACTGCTAATATGATAAAAACTGCTGAAATATTACAACCACTGAGGCCTGGTATTAACAGTGCAGAACTCTAGACTGAAATAGAAGAGTCTTGAAAACAGAGAAGTAAAGCATAAAGACAAAAGAATTGAAGGGATACTACTGGCTTAAATTTACATTGTACATTCAGAATCCCTTTTCCATGAATAGTCTCACACCCAGAGTCTTAAAAACAACACACACACACACAAACACACACACACTAAGGGGCTGTGCCCCCTGCTCACTACACTCACCAACCCCCCATCCTCACCCCCCTCGCTGGCCACTTTTGCAGCCAGAGAGCCTGTTAATCTTGCACTAAGCCCAGCTACGCTCTCCATGGCCCCACTCGCACTCTTCTCCATTCCCACCCACCACACCCCTGGATGGGCTCCTCTATCCAAACACTCTCAACCCATTCCACCCCTCACGCCCTTCAATCGCCAGCCAGTCACCCCTCCCTGCATCCTTCCCGCTCCTGCCCCACCAGCCAATAAAAGAATCCATGGCCCACAGCCCAACCCCCTCCTTCCATCCCTACCCTCACAACTCCATTCCTATACCCACCGGTCCTCCCTAACCGCTCCCCACCCCACACTGCCTATCCCTGCACCCACATCTTTCCCTACCCCCTCCCTCTCCACATTGCCCATCCCCCTGCCTCCATTCCTATATCTTCCCACCCACACTATCCCCCTTACACTCTTATCCCCTTTCCTCCCTCCCTTGGAACACCCTGCCCCCTCCCACGAACAGGCAACCTAACCTGAAAACTTCCACACAGTGTGCAGCGGCAGTCAAAAAGGCAAATAGGATGCTAGGAATTATTAAGAAAGGGATAGAAAATAAGACACAGAATATCTTACTGCCCCTGTATAAAACTATGGTATGCCCACATCTTGAATACTGAGTATAGATGTGGTCTCCTCACCTCAAAAAAGATATTTTGGCCTTGGAAAGGGTTCAGAAAAGGGCAACTAAAATGATTAGGGGTTTGGAACGGGTCCCATATGAAGAGAGGTTAAAACGACTGGGACTTTTCAGTTTAAAAAAGAGGAGACTGAGGGGGGATATGATAGAGGTATGTAAAATCATGAGTGATGTGGAGAGGGTGAATAAAGAAAAGTTATTTATTAGTTCCCATAATAGAAGAACTAGAGGACACCAAATGAAGTTAATGGGTAGCAGGTTTAAAACTAATAAAAGAAAGTTCTTCTTCACACAGTGTGTAGTCAACCTGTGGAACTCCTTGCCGGAGGAGGCTGTGAAGGCTAGGACTATAACAGAGTTTAAAGAGAAGCTAGATAATTTCATGAAGGTTAGGTCCATAAAAGGCTATTAGCCAGGGGATAGAAATGGTGTCCCGGGCCTCTGTTTGTCAGAGGCTGGAGAAGGATGGCAGGAGACAAATCGCTTGATCATGGTCTTCGGTCCACCCTCTCTGGGGCACCTGGTGCTGGCCACTGTCAGCAGACAGGCTACTGGGCTAGATGGACCTTTGGTCTGACCCAGTACGGCCGTTCTTATGTTCAGAAAAGAAACAGCACCAGGCCCATATGCAGGAATTCCTGTGGGGGGGGGGCTGCTCCAGGTGCTGTGACAGCAGGATCTGGTCAGCTGCCTGGAGAGAAGGGGCAACAAAGGTGGCATTGGTAGGGCACTATGAAATGTAAAAGGGGGATGTCTGTGGGTCAGGGCCACTGACCCATGGGGCGGGGGGGGGAAATCAGTCGAGGTCCACACAAGTGAGAAGCAATTAAAAACAAAACAAACAAACAAAAAAAAACCATATACCCCACACACAATGCTCAGTGACCTGGCCCCCAAGTGACACTCCCTTCAAGCTCTAGCCCTACAGAGGGGAGGGAAGGTGGCACCGAGGCTCAGGGTTTAACCCCAGGGCTGTATTAACTCTTCTCGGGGCCTGGGACTAGTGAATTTTGTAGGGTTCCCCTAGGCACTGGGGTGGAGCCAAATATGAGGGGTTCAGTGTATGGGAGGGGGCTGCCGGCTGAGGTGTGGGGTCAAGGGGAAGGAGGTGGGGATGCCGAGTCTGGATGGGTGGAAGAGGGCAGGAGGTGGCAGAGGATGGGGTGCTCCCTGCTGCAGCTTCTAGGGAGAACAGGTGCTTCATGTGGCTCTGTACATTGCAGGGAAATGCTTCCACTGGCCATAATTCCAGGTCAATGTGAGTGACAGAGGGCAGTGCCCCACAGATCACTTACCTACAGTGCACAGAGCCACTTCCTCCTCTCCTGCTAGGCAAAGCCCATGGGCCAGATCCAGCCCCAGCATCTCTTGATCAGACTACAAAGCTGAGGGCTTCCCGCTCTGCAGTGAAGTACAGGTGCTGGTGGTCCAGCCATGGTACCCCCAACAAGGCTGGAGTGCCAGCGCCAGCTCATGATGCTGCGGGGGGAGCGGGAGCAAGCCCCAAGCCTCAAAGGCCATATCAAGACAAGCTACAGGCCAGAATCAACCTGCAGGCTGTAGGTTCGCCACCCTGATATATAGTTATCTTCTGCCCATAGAGAAAAGGCATCTCATCTCTTAAAAAAAAAAGAAAGTCATTTCCTAGAGTACAGCAAGATGCTCTGCATTCTTGCAGAAAATGTCAAGTCAGAATTAGCTACGTTCTATATCCAAAAGTAGGAGGCAAAATTATTCTGAATTTAGACAGTACTCCTGGCAGAATGGTCTACAGCCACATGCCAGTTCTCGTGAATACCTTACAACACATATCTAAACCTTTACTATACAAAAGCTGGCACAACCAGAATAAATCTAACCTTTGCCTTCTCCTAATGATCGCCAGCAAAACATGACTGATTGAAAAAAAAAAAGTTATACAGGTTGTACCTCCCCTAACTGGGAAACCCTGCTCCAGCAACATCCGTGGTCTGGCACGGACCATTCATGTTCCTGGACCACACAGCCCAGGAACATGGAGGTCTGGCAGCAGGGCAGGAGTGCCGTAGGAGGCACTGTCAACCCTGTGTTGGTGGAGAGGGGGAAAACAGGCAATCCCAGGCAGCAGCCAGGGAGCTCTGGCCCCGTCCCTCCGCCCCAGCCCTGGCTGCTCAGCTCCAACCCCAGCCATGGAGGTAAGTGGCTGCAGAGCTCAGTCTGAGCTGCGGAGCTCCGGCCATCTGGCAAATCCCCTCACTCAGGACCAGTTAGGTCCCAAGGGTGCTGACCAGCGAGCAGATCTCTGCTCCAATCCAACAGGAGCATATCTGATGGAGACACTGCAGAAAGGGACAGCTATCTACTATATATTTGACAATTTGTGCATCTGTTTGTCCCACAGCTGGGGAACATGCACCCTTCCAACATCTGCACCCAAAGGAGCTGCAGCAGCCATGGAGAGTAGGTTCTCACCTGTATGTCCCCCAAGCTACTGCTGTAGTCCCCTCTCCCAGGGCAGCCTGTATAATGAACCCTTCATCCCCAGCCCACCTCAGATCAATTATTTAAATGAAGAAAAACAAAAATTGAGTTAAGAACCTGAGCAATGCTGGTAATCATATAATACACATACAAAACCACTAATTAGTTAAATAGTAAGCCAAAAAGCAAAAGATAATGAAATAGAGCTTGAAATACCATTAGTTACAGCAGGTACTCAAGGACAGACTTAGAGAAGGATGTTTATTCTCACCATTAAAGAACGTACTGGAACCCTCACAACTGAAAAGACAAATATACATAGACATCTTGGGCAGATTTCCATCATTTATAGTGTTGACTTGTGATTGGGGTTAGAAATTTACAGATACTGAGTTGCACAACACTATCACCAAGATAACAATTATCAAATGGCAATCAAATGACAGTATTTCAAACCCTTTATAAAGCAGTATTAAATACTTAAATGGCAAGTATCAGTCAAATTTCTGCTGCACGTGGGTATCAACTCACAAGACAATATCCATGAGCATAAGAATAGAATTGCACAGAAGTACTAGCTTTTCTATAGCTTTTACTAGTTAAAGTTAAATCTTGTGTTTCAACTTTACAATAAAAGCAATGTTTTATTCAAAACCCATTATGGGTTGTACTAACATGCTAAGGAATTCTTTAAACTGATCACTGCAGTAATTCTTAAGCAATGGCTAATCCTCTTAAAATGAGCTACTTTAAACTTCTCAACACATTATTAACTTTGTTCATCTTAACCTTCACCTACTTCTTCAGTGGCTAGTTACAACTCTCATCCTAATTCTATGCCACTTTTGGAGAGATTAGAAGTTAAAACTCATGCGCTTGTTCCCTACTTCCAAATCATTGGTCCTTTCTTCTAGCGGTTTATTATTCTCATACCAAATCTGGTCATTGTCATTTATATTGTTCTTTTGTAGAGAAATAATGTTCTTCACAGAGAAAGCTCAACACAAATATTGTGCTTTTCAGGTAAGTGTATTTTGACTTTTAAAATGTGTATGTACAATTGGTGAAACAAACTCATTTCCTTTGTGTAAATAAGAAATTAGAAGTAGGGGTTCAGAAGTACAACAGCAATGCAACATGCTGTTATGCCATTCTGGGCAGCTCAGGGTCCCTTTGCACATATATAAGAAGCAGAGGCAGCACACTCAAGCCCTCGATGATGGAGCATTAACACGGTCTAGCAGACTCTCTGACCTCTGTTTACTAGTTCCAGGGAGAACTCTATTGATAAGCCTTAACAACAATGTAGGATCTTGAAGAGGAGTCAAAAACTCCATGACAGAGATCTTTTGAGTTGTGTAAGAGGTTCAACTGTCAAAGGTATCTCCCTCTCATATTGACAGACAGTATTTTATAATATATTGAACTTCCTTGGATATGTTTAAATGCAAACATTAAGTACAAATAAAAATAAGCCACCTTGGAAAGATAGCATTCAAATGTCATTTTGTGCCTTAACATGCCAAATGTCAACACAAAATAATTCAAAGCCACAAAATAACTATTTTGATCCCCACATCAATGTTCTTCCCAGTTTAAAATAAAGTTGATTTAATTAATTTTTAAGGAAAAAAAAAGGAAAAAAATACATATCTAAAGTAGAAATTAGATTTCTTCACCGCACTTTCCACAGCTTTGCACCTATTATCACAGTACAGACAGCAGCATTTCCTGTGCTCCTGCCACATAACAGCACTAGTAGTGCTCCATTTCAGCATCTCTAACATTCAGCATATCCATTTCTTATTTTGACAGATAGCAAGAGTCTGATCCATTTTACCACTTAATCTATCCTAGTGTTCTGTAACTTATTTGAAATTTTATCAATCATGTTTCCAAAAGCCACTCTTAAATGCTGTGTTTAGCATGAACGAAAATTTAAAAATAGTACTGAGAACAAGAAATAATGTAAGCAGAGGTTATGCAAGCTTTCCCACATAGTTTTAACAATGCACTTTTATCCATACCTCTATCGGCACAGAGCATCTCCTACACTGAGAATTGAGTGTAGTCAAAATACACCCTCTTTGTGAAGTGTTTGCATTTTAAATTCTAGTCTGCATCTCATTTTCCAGACTGTCAAGAATTTGCAAATAGTAGTTGGAGTTGGTGAGGTACTCATTTTCATTTATGGTTCAGTGTATTTGTAGTAAAGTCATGTTCTGTGTTTCCACCAAAAGAAAGAAATGACAAAAGGGATTTTACACAAGAGTTCCAGTTATCCAGCTATTTGTTGCTTTTCTAAGAACAGCACTCAACTTAGTTGAGTACATAAACTCTCCTCCTTGGTTAGAAATTTGCAGGTCTTGTGTCTGTTGGTCATCAGTGGAAATGGATAAAAAAAGTACAAATCATTTCACCATTTCATAATATTTTGATTGGAGTATGACACTGGTTCATTAGGAAGAAGTTTTGATGGACAACTAGATGATAAGGATCATTACTACAAGCTAACAAAACAGAAAACAGCAGGAACCTAATTAATGCTGATATTAATTTTGTATTACTATACCCAGGGCTTGACAAGCGGCACGAGTAGATTGACTAATTTGTCGAGCCCTGACTATACCACATAGCTAAGCTGTCTGTGTCCAGTGGAAAACACTGGAATGTCAACTTTAAGGGCCGCTAAAGTTAATTTCGGTACCCTGGCTTTTCACAAGGAGTAACACAAAATTCAGCCTTGCATGGTCAACAATATGGTAGTGCAGACACAGTATTGCGAAAATAGACATTCTTGGCCTCTAGGAGGCATCCCACAGTGCCCTGCTGTGATCCCTCTGGCTAGAACTTGCGGTTCTACTGCTCTCATTTCCCATGTGGACAGCATTGCAAGCACACCTCAGAGCAGGCAGCATACCTGAACAGCAGAGTTCCAGTCCTGTGAGCTCCCTGCACATCTCCATTAAGCTCTCAGATAGGAACTCTTTGATCTCTCACACAAGATTTCTGGGGAGACCTGCTTTATTCTGCCCTCCATGGAAGGCTACTTTCCCATGCCAAGCCAGCAGTAAGTGGTCTGAAGTCACTGAACCACAAAGCATTGCAGCATAAGGCCACATTCAGTCAACATCAGCTCCCTAGCGCACTATGTGATTCGGAGAAGACCAGTATCTAGCATGGCAACCTGGATGAAGGAGGGGAAGCTATTAGCTGCTGCCTCTGCTGCTAACATAGCTTCAGCCTGTGGCTCCCCTTCCAGCCCTCTTGCCCGCAGACTCCTGTGGGATGGGAAAGTAGCACTCTCCCAGGAAGCAAGGTGTGGTGGACACAGAGGGAAGCCACAGGATACACCGCCCTGCCCCACTGGCATGACTGGACCCCATCCCCGCTCCTGCCCTCAGGATCATGCCCTGTCAGGCCCCTTACCACACCTGTCTCCAAACTGCATGCATCCAAATGTTCCCTTGAGAACTGTGTTGTGTACCTGCTGTACAGTGGACACTTTAAAGCATAGCTTTGGCTTTGCACAAAACACATCTCCACTGTCTTTAGAGAGAGACCTTTTGCTGTATGTTAACAGATTAGGTTTTAGGCTCCATAATGAATCTCCTATCACTTTTTGTTACAGCAGCAACAGCAGGGAGCTTGTGGCATACTCCCCTGGCTCCACCACCTGTCCGGCTCGCACAAATCTGCAGGACAGATATGGACAAGGGAAGACATGTTTAAGGCGCAAATGGAGTGGAGGAATACGCTACTGGAGAAAATGTGAGCAGAGCAACAGGAAAGGAAACCATGCAGGGAATTGAAAGCGAAACACCCAGATAATGTCTTGTTGTCCATGACATCTGTGATGGAGCACATGATGGCATACCCGGACAGGCTTCCTTACTCCTTGCAAAACAACTTTCCCTCTTCACCCAGTACCATAGCCTCCACCTCCAGGGGCCCCTAGGACATGGGGAGCAGGGTGGGGAGAATAGGACTCAAGGATAGTCTCCCACTCAACCTCCAGGGCATCACAAGCAAAAGGCTGTCCTCACATTTCTGATTTCTATCCCTATCCCCCGAGGTGCCCACCATGGACTCCTATTCTATCCCTGCTGTGTTCCCTAAATAAAAACTCATTATTTATGAACAGACTTTTTATTCCTTGTATTGCAGGGTAGGGTGGGGGGATTACAGGCAAATACACTTCGTTGAGAGCAACATGCATGACTCTGAAAACTGGGCATTGATAAAACTTTCTTTCAGAGACTCTGATTTGCACTGCCCTGTGCTGTGCTCTCCTGATCACCCTCATTCTGGCTAGGCACCTGCCTCAGCCCTTCCCTCCCCCCCTCACAAAGATTATGGAGCACACAGCATGCTGCCACCACAGAGGAAATATTGCAATCACTGAGATCTAACCTCATCAAGAGACTTCTAAACCTTCTGCACTTGCTCAGCCGGTAGTTCAACTGCTCCTCCCTCTTGTCCAGGCTGCCTGTGTAAGGCTTCATAATGGGTGCAAAGGGTAAGCTGGGTCACCAAGGATCACTATTGGAATTTCTACCTCTCCCATTCTAATTTTCCAGTCTGGGAAAACAGTTCCAGATTGCAGCTTCCTAAAGATGCATGTGTCAGTCTCCTTTTCCAATCATCACATACTGATGTTGGTGAAATGTCCCTTGTGATCTACCATTGCCAGCAGCACCATGGAGAAGTACTCCTTGGCAAGGTCGCCAAGTGCCAAAATGTAGATGTGTGTTCCTTTTATTACCCCACTGCAGTTAGGGAACTGCATTACGGCATAGCCCTCTACTGTGGCATCCATGACTCCCAGAGTCACTACCCTCTGTAGCAGAATGGTATTGATTGCTTTTGCTTTGGCTAGTTGCGTAACAGTAGCTCTCTCTGCAGATTTCCCCACACCAAACTGATTCCTGACAGACCAGGAGTTGTCTGGTATTGCAAGCTTCTACAGGACAACTGCCATGTGCTCCTCCACTGTCAGAGTGGGTCTTAGTGGGGTGTTCCTGTGCTTCAGGGAGGGGAGCAAAGCAATTTGCAAACTTCCATGAAAGTGGCCTGCACATTCAGAAGTTTTGTAGTCACTGCTCATCACCCCAAACCTGCAGCACCATGCGGGCCCACCAGTCTGTACTTATCTGATGGTGCCAAAACTGGCATTCTAGTGTTTCTAGAGATTTGAATGCTGACAGCATTTCCAATTCGCTCAACTCAAGGGCTTGCATGAACTATATCCATGGCATCCTGAGATTCACCCTCTTCCTGGAGTGCTATGAATACGCTCTTGACATACTCCACCATTAGACGCAGCACGATAAACAATTGCCACAATGCTTTGATGCACAATGAGATCCATGCAGGGGTCCATGCTTATGCCACTATGGCATCTGTGCGGGTAAGCAGGGCACAAAAGGGCACAAAAAAAGTGTTTCCAGTTGATTGTAAGCAAGGGGAAAGGAGTAGATGAGCACATTATGGGATGCTGACATTGAACCCAGAACCACCCGTTGAACAGTTTTGGTCCCTGTGTGCACTGGAAGCATAACCCAGAATGCAAAGTGGCGCAGGCACTATGTGATAGCTACCCACAATTCATTGCTCTCAAAGCTGATGTCAGCCTCCCTACTAAGGATGTTCTACTTTGAACTACTTTGAATTCTTGCGCATCGTGGAGACATGGGCCTTCGACTTTACAAAAATTGGGTGGCAAGAAATTGACCTTTTCTCAAGCGTAGACATGACCTCAGAAAAAATATACAGAAAAGAGGAGTCCTCCCCATTTCCCTACCCCACCCAATTTTTATTCTATCAACTTCATTTGTGAGCCAACAGTAATTCCTTAACTATCACAGCTTTCTCAGGACTTATCTACACCTAAAGTTCTTGAATCTTTCAGTCTCACTCTCAAACCCTCCATATGGCAAAGATTTAAGATGCAGAGAAGCAGCCTCCTCTTACATATTCCTTGTTATGTATATTTTTCTAATACTGCTCATTTCACTCAATCACAACAACAGAGTAACATTTATCACATACACATGGTGCCTGTGGACCCAAGGTCTGATTAATCTCCTACATCAACACTCATTTTTGACAGAATAAACTGATTACATTAATCATTCTGAGAGAATCAGTTCTCCAACTGAAGCTTCCCTCCTGCCCTACTGCCCCACAAAAAAATGCCTATTGTAGTCAAGGTCAACTCAGCTACCTGTGTCTGACAGCTATTGTTAGCCTTCTCGTAGCATCTCCAGTTGACATAGCACTGGATACAGCTAACCAACAAGACTACAGTATAGCAAGTGAATTTAGAAACCTAGACAAGAAACTGTTTTCATGGGACTATAAACTTTGGCTATAATTTGCTTTCTTCATCAAGATTTACAAACAATTTTACCAGAACTGATCTCCCCACCTAGAGAGATACTAGATCAGAAAAAGAGGACCCTTTTTCCTATGCACCAGGATTGATCATTTCAGATTTGGGCACAAAGCACTTTAAAGCTGTTTTTTTACCATGCCATCACATTACAGCACACATCATTTTTAAGCAAATCATACCTGTATGCAGCTGAACTTTCCCAATAAGTCCCTCTACCAGGCCCAGACACACGGGATTCCAAGCGAGAAGAAGATCAGTAGCTGCAAGAAAAATTGAGGTTTATAAGCAAAATCTGAAATGTAAAAAACAAAAGCACGCAAGTTAAAAAACACTTTACTTTTTCAGGAATTTCTGATGCACTGTGTAAAAAGTTGTTTTCAACAGCATAACCTAAAAATATTCTAAAAGACTTGAGTTACTAACCTCTAACAGCTTAATCAGCACTAGTAATTACTGTTCTGGATGAAATTCAGTTTGGTGATTTCTATCCAAGCCTCATGAGTCTCAGTAAATCTCAAGCTGATGACACAAGCGGTGTGTAAAAACTAGTCCCGTTCACAATAGCTCATGTGTCATTTGAAACATGCAACATCCAAATGTTCAAAATAGGAAAAGGCCATGGCAATTACCAGCATTCTATTCTCAATCATGAGAAAACAAAAAATAATCACCCTTCTTCACAACGTACATCCAAGCCATCCTTTGAGACAGATTATGAAATAAAATCCAACTCATCCAATATGTGCATGAAACAAAGAATATGATGATATTACCACTTGGAGGTAGGCCTATCACCTTGAACTGGATGATCAAATGATAGAACGATGAAGAGCACCAACAGCCAGCTCCTTCCAAAAGGTGTCTTTGTCATAAGCCACCAGAGTACAGTAAAAAGGTAAATTTGTACCTCAAGTAAAATGTCCTTCATGCTTACTAACACTTTTTTTGAAGTTTAGAAAATATCCTTTGAAACCATTTCAACCTCACAAAGATGAAATGATTTGATTAAGGTTACTCACAGGGTTGTACAGACAAGGGAAAACTCCACAAATCCGTATCATGGTAGAACAAAGCAAAGTAATGGGTGTTGGATATTTTATTCAAGCCTCTATCATCAGCTTCAATACCGGATTACAAATTATTGCTAATACTTAAGAAATACAACCTCAGTTTATGTATAGTATCACAGATATTTTTAGTAAAAGTCACTATGGGCAATAATGAAAAATTCATGGAAGACTGTGACTTGTCCCTAACTTTTACTAAAAATATCTGTGACAAAATGGGGAGCCTGGGCAACGCAAGGTCCCCGAAGTGCTGTGATGGTACCCTGCAGTTGATGCCCACAGAGGCAGATATGAGGGAACCTTGCAGCTCCCAGCTGGCGCTGGTTGAAGTCATGAAGGTCTCTGGAAGACATGGATTCTGTGACATCCATAACTAAATGCAAGCCCTACCTACACATTCTAAATCTACCAAGGGTACATGATAGCTGGGGGGGGAGCGGAAGGGGGGCCAGGGGTTAGAACTGTTCATCCAGAACACTATGGGAAAATAAGATTTCAAACTTCCTGTTTTTATAATAAAATTCTTATTTCAGTATTGTTCCCTCCCCCCTTCAAATGTCTTTAGTTTTATCAAGATGTCACTGTCTTTTTCTTATTCCAAGTTAAAGTGATCACTAGCTTCAATTTTCTTTTAAACCTTTTGCAAACTAAGACCAGAAGCTTTGACAAAGGGTATACCTACACAGCAATAATTATGCGATCATCTATTCACCAATTCCATTATTTTAAAATTTCAAAATAATGGGCAGCTTATTCCAAAATCTGTAACCCTCCTTCTACAAAGAATAGTGCCTATTTCGAAATAGCTATTTCAAAATAAGGTGTGTGTAGACGCCCCACTACTGCTATTTCGAAATAGCCTCTCACCAGGGCCATTCTAAATTATTCCTCCCCAGCGCCTCCAGGGGCTCTTAATCAAGATAGCGCATCTCCTTTAGGGAAGCCTCCCTCGAACTAATTTTGAGGCTTCCCTGTAGTGTAGACGTGCTATTTTGAAATAAGCTATTTTGGAATAACTATTCCAGATTAGCTTATTTCAAAATTGATGTGCAGTGTAAATATAGCCAAAGAGTCTACACTGAATCTTACTTATTTCTGTATTATTTTTCTAGTTTTTCATTATTAAATAGGACATAAAAGGGCTCTTCAAAACTAAAAGAGCATGCTACTTTGGTATAAATAAGATAAGACGACAGAAAAGATCCCTCTCTCCACTGCCATCAAGAATTCTAGCTATTTATCAGTTTGCTAACTACAAAAGCAAGGTATCTAGATTCACCAAGAGATTCTCTTACAATTCCCTTAGCAGTTACCACAAAGACATGTCAATCAATTCTACCATAGCTTTTAAATACCCTTTTCTCTGCAAGCGGTTTTCTTCCAAAATAGAAAAAAAATCATTTCAATTAACTAAAAAAAAAATAATTATGAATCACTATCATAATATATCTTAATACAAAATAATTTTTAAAAGAAATTAACCATTGTTTACAAGTAATTAATTTTGGTGTTTGCAGCTGACAACTTAAACTTGAACGATTCTTTTCCTACTCAGCTTTGCACAGCGTAAAGTTATCAGCAATTGCATTAAAAATGCCAAATGAGTTTTGTCTGCTAATATCACGAATTTAACAAAGAGTGGGTATACTGTACTGGAAAGAGCAAACCAAATTCACAACTAATCCCTGATGAAGTAATAGTAATTTGCACAGGGAATTTGAAAGTCTGAAGGGCCATGCTAGACAATATTCTACAATTGAAAATCAGGTCCACCTGGCTTCAGCTATTCCTATTACGTTAGGTGTCCTAGTAAAGTAGACAAAGCGCACTTGACATCAAGCCAACCCATACCCGTGTGTATTGTGTATGTAACCATAGAAAATAGAATATTAAGCAATATCATACATTTTACAAAAGTAAATTAGAGTTCATTGTTTTAAACTTCCAAATGGTCATGGCTCAAAGGCACAAGTAGGGTGTCATAACTTACTGCCAATGTACACATTCTATAAATGTGTCTATAAAAAGCCTCAGCACACTACGTATATATTGATTTATCATCTTGAACAATTTTGACAGCAGTAGGTCAAAAATACTTTTCAAAAAAGCTAAAATCTAGTAAAATTCCCACAGAGGGATCATGCAAAGGTGACGCAAAAAGTCACAGTTTAATGCAATCAAAGAAGCAATGTGTCACATTAAACTAAGCAGCTTGACCTAATACATAGTGCACTGTATTTAGAGTCAAGAGTTCTACTCCCAGCTCAACAACTCTGGACAAGTCACTTCCTTCCTTTGTCTCAATTTTCCCCCATCTATAAAATAGGAAGGAGGACACTGATCGCCGCTGTAAAGTGCTTTGAGATCCATCACTTTCAACTTCTCTTCTCTAATTACAACTATAGAAATGATCTCTGAAAGTATGCTGTAAGAGAAAAGTATTCTTCCCCTTCCCCTCCATATATATATAACAAACATTTTTTCCTGCAGGATGACAGAGGGACATCATCACATCACTCTGCATCCACAGGAGCCAAGCTCCACCCACTCCCAGCCTGGCCCCCTTCTCCAGAGCCCACGTGAAGAGCCAGGTCTGCCTGCAGCCCCAGCCCACCCCTCCTACCCTGACAGCCGGGGCTGGTGCGGCCTCAGCCTTAGCCCACCCTCTCTCACCATATTTTGAAGAAATATTTTGAAGAAATTCATTCCCCAGATAAAACAGAAAAAAAGTGTGAAGTGCAAGCAGTGCAAGATGATGATGGATGCAGGGCCTAGCTGGAAAAATGAACCAAAGGAAAAAGGCTTATTGGGGAAAAATGATGTGAGTGCGCCTGAAAAACAGTGTGGATCAACTTTGCAATACAACATTCTTCAAGGCTTTCTCTATGCCTTTTAGTTTAAGTGTGATTCAAAAAGTGAATTCCAAAGCTGTTTTCTATGTTGAATATTGCTAGGGAAAATAAGACTTTATCTTTATGGTTTTTCCAATTAGTTAACTAAGTTTAGAAATCTTATCACCCAAGTATACAGTACAGAAAGTTGCAGTAAAGCCAGTTGCCACTGAGTGCCATCTTATTTTATATTACATAATACATGCCACTTATTTTGGAACATTATGGTTATAGACTATAATGGTGATGCTATAAGCCTATTCCCTATTTTACTTCAGCATAACTCAGCTTTACCAAAGGAACCCCAACCCAAACTTGTTTTCCAAGGGGCTTACTCCAAAATTGCGAGCACTCTAACCACAGTCAGTCTCAGTCCACATCTATACTTACATGGAAGTTCAAATTAAGATACACAATTCCAGCTATGTTAATTGTGTAGCTGAAGTCAACTTACCTTAATTCAAACTTAGGCACAAAGAGAGTGGGATGTTGCCAGGATCAAATGCTCACATCAAATTCCCTTATTTCTCGCATTTCTAGGAATACCAACATCGATGGGGATGCCCTCAGCATTCAATTTAATGGGTCTTTACTAGACCCACTAAATTGAACTCTGGAAGATCAACCTCTGCAGTGTTGATCTTCCTAGAGGTGAAGATGTGGCCTTAACTTTTTTGCTAGTTTGGAATCAGATCTACATCAAAATGACAGTGGGAATGGGGAAGATGAGAGGCAGTTGCAGAAGTTTTAAGGACACCATACACTTAGTGTTGAGGACTTTTCTGTTAAAGTTAGGGTATGTCTACACTACAGTGTTAATTCGAGTTATCTTAATTCAAAATAGTTAATCCGAATTAAGCTAATTGGAATTAACTCATCTACACACAAAATGCAGTTCAAATTAGCGTTTTGCTAATTCGAAATACCACGTCCACACTAAGTGGACACTGATTCGGATTTAAGGCCGGCCGGAACCAGGTCATGGGTAGGGCATCAGGTCAGGAGTGTCTTTGTGTTGCTGTTGCCTAAGGCTAGTGCTTAAAGGAACACACACACACACACACCCAGGCAGCCAGTTCCCAGGTGTCCCTGCTTGCTTGCCTGCCTCGCTGAGGGACAGCAAAGCATTTGTGTCTCGGAGTACTCTGGTTGCCCTCACTCGGGACACCGTAGCACTCTGCAACTTGGAGCCAGAGCTGCCCCTGGGCACTCTGGTGCTTCTCATGAACATGTTGCTGCGAGCCTGGCTGCACTTTCTGCAGGCTGCCATCCGGGAGGTCCATTGGGGGACTGTCAGTATCCAGGAGGCCCTGCGGGAGAGTTTCCACCCTGAGGAGCACTCAAAGCCTCCCTGGTCTACCCCACTGGAGGCTTGTGCCTCATTCCTCCCTCACGTCCTTTCACTTACCCCTGCTCTCAACCCCGCTTCCAGATGTCAAATAAAATACACGTATTTTCATGAACACAAACTCTCTTTATTTAACAAAACTGGTGGGGGGGGGGGTGAAACTCTGGTGAGACTGGGGAAAGGAGGTGGGAGAGGGGAGGACAGAAGGTGGGAGAGGGGAGGGGGAAACCTGGGAGGAGGGAGCTGGAAGGGAGAAGCAAGGGGAAGAAGGGGGAGGGGAAACTCAGGGCCTCGCCAGACCACCTTGATTTTCATGTGAACCTGCTTCTGGGATCGCATGTGGCCTTTGGTGGCTAGGCTGGCAGCTATCCTGCCATAGACGGCTGCGTTCCTCCATCTAGTGCGGAGATCATGGACGTTGGGGGGCATCCCTCCCCCCCCCCCAAACCTGAGTAAGGTCCACCCTCATCTCCACCCTGGACCAGGAAGGTGCCTGCCTTCTCCGGGCCCTGGCAGGCTCCTGGGAGCTGGCAGACTGCTCCTGGGGAGCGATGGAGGGCTGGCTGCCAGTGGCTTGCTGGCTCATGTTTCGGGGCCACTGGGTCAGGGACAGTGACTGCTGGCTCTGGGCCAGCAGGCTTGGAGTTGGCACAGGCACTGTGGCCATAGTCTACCCCTTTAAGGGCTCCGGGGAGGGCCGGGGAGGGAGAGGAGTGTTCTTGGTTGAGGCTGGAGTGGCCACCAGGGCACCCTGGGAAGGCTGGAGGCCCCCTATTTCGAAATAAGTGACTACACAGCACTTATTTCGAATTAGCTAATTCAAGTTTGGTGTTACTCCTCGTGGAATGAGGTTTACCAAATTTGAATTAAGTGCCTCGCTATTTTGAATTTAATTCGAAATAGTGGTTTGCCTGTGTAGACACTATTAAAGTTAATTCAAAATAATGGCTGTTATTTCGAATTAACTTTGATGTGCAGACATACCCTTAGAGTTAATAAAACTTTTTTTTTTTTTAATTTTCAAAAGGTTAAAAACAGCCATCAGCAGGCAACTGAGATTGCTTCAGTTGCAAATGTGAAACATTTATGTAACATTTAAGATTTAGTTTAATAAAAATGAGTGCTATTGTGTTTGTGTGTGTGATTTAATTCTGATTATTCCTAATGTACTGCTGCTGCATCTGTAGCTTGACAAGTAATGAGTATTATGTACTATTTCCTAAATTAAGTTATCGAAAGTATACCCTTTTAGATTATGTAAAATGCTGTACTGCGCTATAAATTAACATGTTTTATAGTGATCAGATTTGCACTACTGTTTAAATGTGTAGTATCAATGGGAAACTTGGTTTAAAATCCGTGCTTTAAATCAATCCATCCTGTTTGTGGGTTGTGTTTTTTGTTTTTTTTAAAACAAACAGGTTAGGCATGCAAATTGTTATTTTAGAAATGTTTCCATTTGGTGTTTAAATCCAAAGAGAAACTAAGTACAAAGGCATGAAAAGGTAGCTCCCATTTTGACAAGTTCCTGGTTCCTACTGCTGCATACCAGTTACCACAGTGGTGGAAAACAGGGCTTGTAAATATTAGTTTAAGAGATAAGTGAAAATTAATTTCTCTGAAACAGAATCAGAAATGCAGCTGGTGAGCAGTAAGATCTGTTCCGCTTTGGTTTTTGCTTTCAGTTACTTTCTGAATAGCTAGAGCATCAATTTGAAGACTAGATCTCCAATACTTCTAAACTAGAAAGATGATATAGCCAGAAGATTTTTTTTAAAATCTTCCCATCCATCTACTCACTGTACCCATCCATGTATCTTACTTGTTTCTGGTAAGATACTAAGTATCAAAAAAAGGTTAGTATTAAACTTGCTTGTGCATTTCAGCTAAATACCCATCAATCTCCAGTGGTCAGAGTTTGCCTTAAAAAATATTAATATTGTAGTGGAACATCAGTATCTCATTAAAAGGTAAGAAACACATCAACAGTTACGGAATTTTGAAGTTAACATTAATGAAGACTCAGATGTCCACTATAATCAACACGTCATCCAGGACCTGTGCTGCTTCTCTTCAGCACAATTTTTAATGGAGGTGTATTAAGAAAACAATCTTTGTAAAAAAATGTATTACCTGTTAAAGTCCCTTAAGGTTTATTTTTGAATGAAAATTAGTCAAGACTCAAAATTTAAAGCTGAAATGTTGGTTGTGCTATTTCCCCTACATCAGGGCTACTCAATTTTGGAAGCCCCGGGGCCCACAATGACACTCACAGCACATGCCAAGGGCCGCAAATTAAGTGTGGTTGCATATACATGCAAATATGTATGCAAATAGCTTTTCACACAAACGAGCATGAATACAAAGATTAAGGCAAGACTACACAACATGCAGGCCCCATTTAAGTCAGTGCTGCTGATACTAATAAAAGGCAATATTTACCCGATTTCCACCTATGTGACAGCACTTTTAATGAGCAATGACAGTCCAGTTAACTACTAAAACGCATATCGACAGAAGACATTATATTGACTACTTCTTTGTTTTGGCTCCCACCCGCAGGCCACCTGTTGAGCCCCATTTAAATCCAAACTGCACCACGGGCCGCAAACAAAGAGGCCGTGGGCAGACCATGGGCCACGTGTTGAGTAGCCCTGCCCTACATTGTTGGGGAACAGATGTTGCCATCATTTGTGGCAAAGAGAGTCTTAAAAGTAAGTCAAACCAGATGATTAACTCCAGGATTTAGACAGCAGCCAAAGTAACTCTATGACAATGCCACCAGAAGAACTAATTAAAAATCCTGTAGCTAGCTGACAGCTGCTGATGTAATCAATTTATAGATTATTCCTTTGGGGGAAAAGGTTATGATTATAGCTTCATTTTTGCTGGTTTTCCTGGTAGTCATGGAATCCATAATTTTCATGTTTTATTCACAGATATGAATATAGATCTTGACATTTGGCAATTCTGCATCCATTTAAGTGGCTGTAACTAAAACTGCTTTAAATGGGAATCTTGGGAACTGCCAAGATAAAATCTGGGGTGCCCTGACAGGATAATAGAACAAAATCTCATGTAGTTGTGATTTGTTGTGGATCACCATTCTTCAGTTTCTCTAGTTTGGGGGAGAGGTAATGGGGGCAGCTATGTATATGCAGATACTTCTGGTTTTGAGGCAGAAAAACAGCAACAAAGATAAGCAAGCAGAAGATCTCTCCTATTAACATTCCCAAAGTGCAACACGGCCACCCAGGAGACACCAAGGTAAGTATTTTCTATGTTATGTAATTGCTTGAAAGATTGTGTCAACTACAAGGACAATTTTATTGGAATTCTGCAATGACAACTGTATAATACACACGGTTGTATACCTCCCTTCCCTCACGATTTTCCATCTAACTTACCATAAGAAACACTATTAACTTTAATTTCAATTCTCATTTGCAAAATGGTATATGCATGCACTCTAGGACATATTTTGCTGTATTTGGTAAATTCACATCCTGAGTGCTTGCAAGACACCAAGAACCAGTCAATGTATTTCCTTCTTCAAGTAAGGAATTCTCTAAAATCAGAAGTGAAGAATTACTGCTCATTACAGAGAGAATATCCAACCTCACTTCCTGAGATTTAGAATAGATGAGCAAATTATGAAATACTAATTAGCTTGTGAGTAGCAAACAATTTTAGAGTTACATGTGCGGGCGCACGGATAGCTCCCCAGGAGTTAGAGGGAGTTGAAAACACTGCAATGTCTGGGGACAACAAGGGAAAATAAAATCTTCAGTTTCCACTTCTTGATCACCTGGGTATCTATGATGGCTGTTACACTTACACACATCCTCCACTCTCACCACTTTGTATCACAAACTAAGTTGTGCAAGATTCCTTTCTTTCTGCTGTTCCTTTAGTAATTATTAGTCTTGTCTGAAACTCTGCAGAATTGTGTGGTGTGACTGGTATTTGTGTACGCATCACCCATTAAGACTAACCAGTTAACCTTCCACGTTCCTAATATGCATATTTAACCTCACTACTGATCTTAATGCTTTACCTCCCCTCCCATTTTCCCTTATCTCTACGCTATTTAGACTGAACTATTTTCAGGGGGACCCTTTCTTCGTACTGTAATGCACCTAGCAAATTACCAGCATAATGCAAATAGTTTGGAATAAGAAAAGGCTATTTCCAAAAGCAATGAAGTCAGTGGAAGTTGACCTTGACTAAGGAGTGCTGATGAGGCTCCCCAGAGACTTCTGCTTATTTCATTGCTAATTATAGCCCTTTTTAATTTGCAACGAAGGAAGAGGGGGCATTTGACTGTCACAGTGAAAGAGAAACAATACTATTTCCATTTTCTTGGATGTGGCAGAGCATGTTCTCTATAGAAAACAAGCAGGTCATATATGTCCTCAATCTGTATCTCAGCAAATGACAATATCGGCTAAAGAAGTTTTTTTTTTTTTTAAACTAAACTATTATAGTTACTTGTGGAATAATACTTCAGTGTTTAGAGATGAGAAGCCTTGGGATGAAAAGCTGGGTTATTTTAAATAACCTTATTTAGAACTCAGTCTAGATGAGAGTGAACAGGGATTTCTTTCATTTGCTGCAGAAGAAATATATTAAAATGACAGATTTTATTACCTAGTTACTACACCAACAAGATTAAGTTTCCTTGTTACTACAACCAGTATTCAAATCTCCAAGCAAAATTATCAACCTTTTCCTGCTCATGCATCACTGTTTTCCCCAGTTTCTTACAGCAGTCTTAATACTCTTTGTATGCAGTAACGAAACGAAGATTTGCTGGATGCATTGATATAAAGGAATGCAATCTATTATGGCAATGAAGGTTCCCTCTGAGTCAGCAAAGTACAACAACTCAAGCCAAGCTTACAGAGAAGTATATCACATTTGTGGCAAGACCTGGGTTTGCAAATTTTCAGCTGTTCAGGAAGCCCAGATGAGCAAGAATTTTAAGAATTAGTTTAATAATTATTAAATTATTAAGATAGCCCAGGGTTGTGAGTTCAATCCTGAGGGGGCCATTTAGGGATCTGGGGCAATTCTGTCAGGGATGGTACTTCGTCCTGCCATAAAATATATCTTCATATATATTTTAATTTCCAGAGCTCTTACTGAGCATACAAAACTGCCACAGAAGCATCTGGCCATACTCTCTTCATACTTGCATCTTACCAAGCCATCCCAAAAGACGGTCATTAGGACTTCTAGTTCCCCCATCTCACAAAAAATATTTAAAGGGGACTGATGTATCCAAATTTTTCACAGGCTCGGCTTCAAACCAATGCTTCCATTTCAGGGAAGCACTCCCTTCCCATCCTCCTAACAAAAAAAAATAGCGTTGGGGATTTAGCAGGGCAAATTCCTATCAATACTAAAAGTTTAAAGCAAGAGGTCTGAAGGAATCCCTTCAAAAGTCACCTGTCAGCCTGTACTACAAAAACCTTTTATATCAAGAAATCAAACAGAATAAACATTTTACAATCATCTTCTTCCCCCCTCACTGACAGACCCAACATTCTCTGAACACAAAAGGTTCAGAATTACTTGCATTTATGCATTAATTTCATTAAGGAAATTACAATGTCAAGAGGTATTTACCATCTTATATACACATTTTCTTGGAATAGCAAAATAATTCTTTTTCTCATGCAAGAGAGTAGTTTTCAAGTATGCATTTGCACCAAATCAGGCACCAAGACTAGTTAAAGAATGTTTTAATACCCTACTAAGTTTGTTGGTCTTTAAAGTGCCACCAGACTCCTTGAAACAAAAGCTAGACCAGACTAACATGGCTGCATCTCTATCACTACCAGACTCCTTGTTATTTTTGCTGAAACAGACTAACACGGTCACCTCTCAAAGAATCCTGTGTGTTCACTTGCTATTTCCAAATAGTTTCTACCACTAAAAAAATTGCAAATAGCAAAGCTACATAACACAGAATGCATCACTTATACATACAAAATTTGAGTGATAGACAAAATTTTATTTTGTGAAGTATCCTACATTCAAACTGTATAATGATGCAAGGCAGCACACAGTTTAAGTATCTGAAAGCAACAGTGTAAAGTAACATTGATGAATAAATTAAAGCAATCATAAGATGGAGAAATGCTTTCTATGTTGCTTTGCCTGTTAAGATTAGATTTTTACAAATACGTGAGTCAACAAGGGAAAGCAACTCAGCTAAAGGAAGAAGCTCTTGATAGCAGAATCTAGATAGGAAGAGGACAGCGTGGCAAAAGAGAGGGGACATTTATGCTTCTTAGTTGGACGTGGAGGAAAGGGAAAATTACAGGAAAAAAAACACACACACATATGCATGAAGTAGTTCACACACGAAAACAATGAGACCCAGTGCATGACATTCTACAACCCACTACTGGGTCCAACCCATAGTTTTAAAACCACTGACCTAGCACACGGAACTGATATTTCAGTCTCTGTAGTGGCTTCCTTATCGCTTTCAGATGTCATCAGAAATGCAAGCAATTACATAAAAAAATGGAGTTGGGCAGTTGATCAGACCAAAAATAATTCAACCTGTCCCATGCCCCTACCAGTTAACTATAAACACATCACCCAGTAAGGGTGATGTTTACCAGTTAACTATTCACATCTCTAATACATACTGTTTGCACAGTAATATAATAGGTGCAGATTGGTTCTCTCTTCCTTTCCATTCCTCAGAGGGACCATACCTGTTTCTGAACTTCACTTCAGGTTGACCAACTGAACAAGTTCTCCTTTTCTGGTTTACATTTTCATCACTTTCTTCAAGAACACAGTATCTGCAAAATAGTGCTGCCAGGAAATATAAAAGGCTGAAACTGATGCTGATTGAATCAGCTTCACCAATGTGCCACTATAATGCAATTCTTGAAGAATATTTAAAATATTGTGAACACGAGTTTGAAAGCTCCACTCTGCATGTGAAAATGTAGGTTTTGTACCTAACTTATTTTTGATGCAATGCCAATATGCCATAATGTTAAAAAGCTAAAAAATATTTTACCTTCAAAAAGCCTGATGAGATGTATTCAGTTTTTTTAACAAAACCATAAATGTTCATGACACTTAGGCATAGGGTAATATCCTGGCCCTACTGAACACATAGTGACAGTTTTGCAATTCACTTTAACAGGGTCAGGGTTTCACCCATGATCCCTGCATTGAAGATTTCAAGCTAAATTAGACAATGTACAAAGAAATGAAAAATGGGTTTACAAAAGTCATTTCATAAATATCTTTAAGTTGCAATATGTGTGTGTGTGTGTGTGTATTTTTACACACACACACACACACACACAAAGATTTACCCAGCTTTGCTCAGGTCCTTAATTTATTTTTCATTTAAATCATTGCTCTGGGTTGGGGCTGGGGATGAGGGGTTTAATATGCAGGTTATCCTGGGAAGAGAGGACTACCCCAGCCGTCTCTCACCACAGCAGCTTGGGGCCAGGTGAGAAGCACCTCTCTAGGGCCACTGCAGCTCCAGCGGGCACTGGTGGGGGAAAGGTGCATGTCCACTGGCTGGAGCAGGTCCAGGTTCGTCTGCCCCCTGCACTCCCCAGCTAGAATGAGGGATGCAGGAAAGTGCATAGTTTCCCCTTCCTCCCTTCCTGATAAAGGGGAACAGTCAGCAATGTTTCCATACAAATCAGAGGGGAGAGCTTCAGTCCTTCGCTTCTACCTTCCCAAAGGGCACCTGGAGATGGGAGGCTCAGAGCAGGGGCAGTAACAGAAAGGGGGCCCTCAGTCAGCCCCTTTCACCTGCCTGGTCAATCTGCCTTTTCTATATGGTGTTCTGAGAAGTAATCCCATTCTAGGGGCATCCTGTTTTTCTGGCACAACCAAACCCTTATCTTACTTTAAGTTACAATAAGAGGAAGCAGCATACTGAGTTTGGTGCTTCCAGCTCTTAGCATTTAGGAGGAATTCTTGATGCACACACTCAAATATTAAGTAGATATGGTTATTTTTATATAGTCATGCATACTAGAGATGTTAAAATATGTTTAAGTAAATGTGTAACCACAAGTGTTCCCTCTAAGCTGAGCGGCAGCACAGCTTCACCAGTGATTAATCAGCCCCACCCAGTCAGAGGCTCAGGGCTCCATGCACGGGGCTGACTAACTGGGAGGGGAGGATTAGTCACCTGTGGAAGCTGTGATCCCACATAGCTTAGAGGAAACACTGGTACTGAAGGTTTCAGGGGTTACACAGTTACACGGGATGGGGGGCAGGCAGGAGCCACCTGCCCCCTCCCAACGCTGCTGCCTCTGATACACGGTTATACTCTTTCACATCCCTAATGCATATGCATGGCAGATAAGAGGAAAAAAAGAACAGTTTGAAGTATAGCCAGAAGTAATGAGATCCTAGGAAGGGTTTTGAAAGCAAAGTTGCTTGGTTGATAGAATATTCCAGGCATTGGGCAGCACAAAAAACGGGTAGGGTGGCATGAATCAAGGAAAGGGACAGAGGTCAGTAAGGCAAGAGCTGGTTAAAAAAAAAAAAAAAAAAAAAAGTGTCATAGTAAGACGCTAGTATTGATATGGAGGTGAAAAAGCAATGTGCAGGGAACCACAGATAAGAATGGAGATTTGAAATGGTTTAGAATTTTTAAAAGAACAAGATCAGAACTCGCTTAAGTGCTTGCAGAATTAGGCCCCAAGACAGTAAGATCTTATCAATACATTCTGAAATGCCAGTCTCATTACTGAGGCTACATACATCAGCTAGAAATAGCTGGACAAAGAATATAATGGACATCTGGCAAAGGCTGACATGACAAAAAGTGTTGCCATTGGTAAGAGGGAAAAAGGTTGTACAGCAAAACTATTTTAATAAGCCTTTCTTAAAAATAATCCAAGAATAGCCTTTAAGACTACAGAAGGTTAACCTTATTTGTTTAAAAATTCCCCTACTATCCTTCGCCTGTGAAGTGTCAAAACAGCTTTTCCTTCAAACATGCATGAAGCATGAATCATTCATCTCAAGTTCATGATTAACGTGTAGGAGTCTCACCCCGTACCAAGCATGTTCAACACATTATCTTACAGCTCACAAGTAAATATATCTGAGAAATTTTTTGTATACCCAAGTCAAACTCTAAAAGGAGTAGACCATGAATGCAGAACGGTCCAATGCTGCAAGAATTAAATACACAAAACATGGTGTCATGGCTCCTTCCCCACTCTGGCACGATAAATGCAGAAGTGGGGGCCAGCAAGTGTAAAAACCCTAGAAAAAAAAAACCCTAGGAAAAAAACCCTAGATCTTGAAAAAAAACCCTAGATTTTGGGAATAAAACTTCCGCTGCCACCACCCAAATATTAATAACGAGATTAGGGGAAAGATCATTTGGGAAATCTCACCCCATTATAAAAATCAGGACACACAAATAACCAATGCCAGGTTAATAAAAAGAAAAGAGAAAACTTTTATTACAACAATATTCCTGTTGCAAGCGTAAGGATCAGATGGAAAGGTAACAAAATATACTCATGGAGGAATTACACCATGGGCTAGAATTTAAGTTAAAAAGAAAAGCCAAACATCTCTTAAGCAGTGCCAGATATCAGATCCCATACCCAACCCTTAAAACAATAAAGCCTAACGAAACTACCTAAACTTTACCCTACTTACAGAAAGAGAAGAATTGTTTCTTGGAGAGAGAGAGAGAGAGAGAGAGAGATGCTTGTCCCTCCCTGTAGCTGCAGAGGACTCTCTCAGAGAGACAAAAAGAGAAAAGAAGAAACCCAAATTCCTTTGTCGCAGTTTGAAAGTCCCACCTACATTCCTACTGGTCACTCCACCTGGCTAGGTGTAGTTAACTCCTTAATGCCCAGGCTGCTGGCTAACCCTCATAATCATAACACATGGCATCAGAAGTAAGCTAGGAACTGTAACAGCAAGACTACTGTATCTCCAGCGATTAATGGGATATGAAATGTGACAGAAAATCTAAGGGATAGCAATGAAGTTTGGCATACATCATTAGCTCTTCACTTTTAATGCAGTTTTAGTCCATTTGGGACTAACATTTTAGCCTCCTGAGAAATATTTTAGAGTCTTGAAAAAACAAACGGTGCTAATAGGTTATTAATTTTCATATTATAATGTACCAAGATTCTCATTGTCAGGACCAATTCCAAAGCATAGGATAATGCCACTAATGCAGGATCACATAATTACGTTCCATCTCTTCACAAGCTGGCATAGCCACATCAGCTGTTCTCAACCCTGGGTATGCGAGTACAACTAAGGGGTACACAGGGGCTTTCCAGGGGTACTTCTGTATTTTTATTTCTTATTCTGTAAGGGTACGTCTATACTTGCTCCCTAGTTCGAGCTAGTGATGCAAATAGCGAAATTGCTAATGAAGCGGGATTTAAATATCCGCTCTTCATTAGCATACTTCTCACGTTATTCGCCGCCAGTTGATTCGAACCAGGAAGTGCGCTCTGGGACGCATTGTTCTAATCAGCCCTTAGATCGAACTAACATTACTCTTCATTAGTAATGTTAGTTCGATCTAAGGGGTTTGATTCAACTAATGCGTCCCGGAGCGCACTTCCTGGTTCGAATCAACTGGCGAGCGGAATAGCGTGAGGGCGAAATTATGCTAATGAAGAGCGGGATATTTAAATCCCCGCTTCATTAGCAATTTCGGTCGGCTACATTTGCATCCCTAGCTCAAACTAGGGAGCAAGTGTAGACATACCCATAGGAATTAGTTTTTCAGGCCTGGTCTACACTACATGTTTATACAGAAGCTAGCTGTGTTAGGTTGATATTATAACAAATGAGTCTACACCACCTGTAAGACAGGAAGAGTGCTGACCAGCACTCAGTGACGAAGGGTTTATTTAGCTAGCAAAGGTGTTGGCCACGAGGACCAATCGAGAGAGAGAGAGAGAGAGCATTGAAATTAGAATTTGATATAGGTTTCTTGCCTGCTTTCTTTGTGTGGGAGAGAAAAACCAGGAGTTGAGAGACAGACAGAATGATTTAAACCCAGGCAGGGCTAACATGTCTCCAAGGAATTTGGGGCATGGGAGTGGACTGAACAAAGAGAAAATTGGAAGTAAGTGCTGGCCCCATCCCCGGGGATTATCGTCAAGTAGCCGATAAGAATTCATGAGGTTAATCGATTATTTAATTAATCGATATTTAACATCCTCAATAAGATTTAACGCTAACTCAGGTTTTTCAGGATATTGTCATATCTTTCAGAACATCTTTAAGGTATGGCCTTTTACTGTTATCCACACAGCCAAAGCTTTTGTCCAGACACTCTTCATCAAGGTGTTTTGATTCCTGCAACCTCTTGTTCTTGGATCTTGACAAATACTGTCTTGCCCTGCTAATTTCATTCAAAATACAGATGCAAGGACTGTTTTCCTAGCTCACTGTTTTGACCATGTCACCCATTTGCAGCCCTGCACTAGCTCCCCTTTCTCTGTCACATCAAATATAAGTAACTTGTCTTCGCTTTCAGAGCCCTTGCTGGTCTGTCCCCATGCTACCTATCATCTCTTGTTGAAATTTCTATAGTAAATTGGCAGGGCAGGTGTGTAGGGGCTACATTCATGGTGGATACATTTCTTGAACCACCTTGAATAGTGCAGTTACAGGACTATTCAGTTACCTTATATCTAACATCCCTAGAAGGAAGGAGTACATAGAATAGAACTCGTGTGTGACAGTGTGTTAACCTCAAACTTCCAACATCTCAAAACACTTCACAGGCGGAGGTGCCCTTATCGACTAATCAAATAGCAAATTGGATTGACTATTCAATTAGCCAATTAATCAAAATTTTTGATTCCTAATTGGCACAATATCTAAAAAATAAGACTTACCATCAATCTATTCCCAGGGTGTTGAACTGGATCCAGCCCCCGAGGTTCCCTCTCCCAACATTGGGAAACCAGCACTGGCACTCAATCCTGTGCCCCCTCCCCTCTCCCAGGGCTGGAGTCAGGCAAGCCAGGACTGAATCCAAACCACAGGCTCTGCCTGGCAGGAAGAGAAAGAAGCTCCACATGCCGACGCGCCCCCTCTCACTCTCCCTGACTGAGGAAACTGCAGCACAGCTAAGCTCTGTTTGGAGGTTTTTCCCCCTGCCGCTACGAATGGCTGTAATTGCAGCCAATAGCAGCAGCCGCAGGGGGCAGTGCCTGAGAGCAGCGGGGGAGCATGGAGCCATGTGGATCCCCAGGGAGCTGTGCTAGGTAAGTACCACACCCCATTCCTGCATGCCCGCTCCTTTCCAGAACCTCCACCCCCAGCCTGCTCCTGCACCCTACTTCCCACCCAGACCACTCCTGTGCCCACTCCTCCTGCCCAGGCCCCTCACCTCTACTCTGCTCTTGCATCTTACCTACTGCCTAGGTCTCCCACCCCCAGCACACTCATGCACCCTACCACTCTCCCAGACCCACTAACCCCCAATCCACTCCTGTACCCTTCCTCCTGCCCAGACCATACACCCTAAGCCCCCTTCCCGGCTGCCCCCTCCCACACACTGAACCTCTCATTTTTGGCCCCACCCCAAGACCTGGGGGCCCACAAAATATACTAGTTCAGGCCCCCCCAGATTCTGTTGTGTGAGGGGAATGTTCAGTGTCTTTCTGTCTTTCAGTTGCAAGCTATATCAGTGAGGTGGGGAGGGGGTGGTTTGCATCCCCCCCAACTGACTTCTGTGGGTCAGCAGCCCCCCAACCCAAAAAAGGTTTCCCACTCCAATCTATTCTAACATGGAACAGATACAGCACTTCCCCAAAAACTCATGCAAATAATTATGTAAACAGGAAGTTTGGAAAGTTTTCAGAAATACTTTCTTCTCCCAGTCTTCTCCACACTGCACAAAATGGCAAAGGGAAATGCCTGGAGGGTATAAAGGATTAACAGTCATTTAAAATGTAGAGTTAAAAAAAAGTGAATATAGTCTCTGAACACAATCTTTTTGTGATTATTTTTGTAAGAAGATCTATATATGCATAAATAAATCTGTATTTTTGTTTATGAATGAAAGAATGTAGCTCAAAGGTCTCTCAGCAACCAGCAAGTGAGTTGCTGACAGGGTTGATGATGGGAGTCTACAATTACAAGATTCAGAGCTTTTGACACACTAGATCCATTTTTATTTGCCAACACCTACTGAATTATTTCTAGTTCAAAGCTACCTTGAAAGTTCATAATCACAACCCATCTTGTTCAGTTTGAGAGATCACAGCCCAAAACATTATGGCTGCAGGTAGTATGTGTGCTTTATCCTTCAAAATTGCTGATCACACGATTCCTCTTAGCTGAAAGACCTCTTTATTACTTTTGCCCTCCCCTGAGGAAGACAACCTGATTAAGATTTATTTGTAGTATGTTTTTAACTGATCCATTAGAGGATGAGGAGTTGCTTGGTACTACCATATCCTTGTAGTAAAAGTCATTGAATCCATATTTGTAACCTACATGGTAACACATGCCAGGAGATCCTAGTCAATATGTAAATTGCTAACAGTGCATTATATAACAAATTAATAGATATTTACAACATATTAAAATAAAGGTATGTCTTGATCACCCAGGAAGATTTTCATTCACAAGACATACATCATGGACAATTAAAAAAATCTAACAACATATAGTGCCAAAGTAATCTAAAGGTTCTGGATAGAGATTCAATAACACTAAGTCCACAAACAAGAAAACAACTATGATCAGAAAAAGTCTGTGTAAAAACAAGCAGATATCACTCAAGTTAGAGAATCACGTCAGCTTTCTTGTGAAGTCAAATAACTAGAATACACTTGTTGCAATAAAACCAATTCAGTTAGATAGTGGAGAGAAAAACCTAAGAGATTGGACAGGAATTTAAATGCTCTGTTAGTCCAAAACTTGCGATATTCAATCCTGAAAAAATATGTAAAAAAAGTGTACTCTTAATACCTCCTAAAATTTGCAGGACAGGAACACTTTTGCACACAATACAGCTGTTTTGAAGTTCTCTTTCTGATCCTCACAAATTTAGTGGTATGTGTCACACATACATTCATTCACACACACACCAGGACTGTCAAATGCAAAGTAAACTAGAAGCCATATTCCTGCCTGGGAACAAGTTTTGTTTCCCGTTAATGAATATACATTTTTAGACACCCCAAAAAACAAGTTAAGGAGCCTATTTTAATTTCTAGAATTGTAATATAGTTCCTTTAACAAGTTACATAACTGATCGCTTTAAAATCTGTTCATTTTGATATCAAGTACCACACTTGAGTCTACCACTTTGCAGGTTTCATATTTTTCCCTGTTGCTTTGTGAAAAGCCATACACAAACAGAAACTGAATGCAGCCACCACAGTGCTATTCACAGTACGTATGTGTCACATACATTCACACACACACCAGAGCTGTCAAATGCAAAGTAAACTAGAAGCCATATTGCTAACCCTGCCTGGAAACCAGTCCTTCACTTTCTTACAGTAATCCCAGGTATTACTTTTAACAATACTAAAAAAAACCATTGCGTACTTGTAAAAGAACTAGGTATTTGAGAGCAGAATTCGAATAAAAACTCCCCCATAGGACTTGTGTGATTTCTACCTGAAACAGGGTCTCTAATTTCCTTCATCCATAAAATGGAGAGAATACTTACCATGCTCCCTTCTAGGCCTCCACATCTCTCTCTCTCTCTGTACAGGTTAGGGATAGGCACACCCGCCCTGAGTGTCCCATTGCGGTACTTAGCCGCTGTTCCACTGAATACTGATTCAGATTCAGTATGCCCAAAGGAAAAGTACACACCACCTTGGCAAATTAATTTGAGATCTTCAAATGGAAGGTCTTAAATACATACAAACTAATATTTTGCATGGCTTACCACCCACCTGAATTTCAGTCTGAACTAGGGAAGTTAAAATGAGTCTATTTAACTACTCGAATAGTCAATTGGCAGCCCTGGCTCAGTTCTGGCTCACACTGGCAGCAAGACCAAATCTCACTGCAGCTCTGCAATTGAAGAGGCAGTAGGAGCCAGGCAGCCTGCCCCCTGGCTACTACAGCCTCTTACATTGCAGAGCCGCAGTGGGGTTTTGTTCTGCACCTGGTGCGAGCCAGAACTGAGTTGGGCTGCCTGCCTGGCTGGCAGCACCCCTCTTCATGGGGGTCCCAGCAGGGATTTGGAACCTTCCGTGCACTGGGACTGCTACTGCAAAGTAGCCACTGTGCACAGGGGGTCCCAACTTCCCGCTGGGACCCCCAGCGCAGTCTGCTGCCGCGAAGCAGCCCCTGCGCTCCCTCCCCCGCCCGATGGAGGCAACAGCGGGGAAGGGGGGAGGAACGGGAGGCACTGTGACCACAGTGCTGGGGGGGAACCAGCTTTTAAGCTGGCTCCCCCCAGCACAGGCTCCTGCTTCCCCCCAGCCTTGCTGCCTCTGATGCAGCAAAGGGGGGGGGGGGAAATGCATGTAGTTGACTATTCCTTTACATCCCTAGTCTGAACCACATACATGTAATGTTTAAGCACTGCAAAACAGAATGAAACAAACATCTAAAAATGAATAAATATTCAACATGCAACATTGTCAAAATTGTACAATTCTGAAACATTTCAATGCACATTAGGTATGTGAATGGTTAACTGGCACCACTCTAGCCCGCCACCCTCTTCCCCACCCCCAGTAAAGTGGTTAACCAGTTAAACATAACATTTAATCGATTAACTGATTAAATGGAATTTTATATCCCTAATGCACATAGTAAACAGAAAAGGTATAATCTAATAAATCACTGAATCTGTTTGCTCATGTCATTGGGGAAATACTGACCATTACAATAGCCACAGAACAAAGTATACTACCAATGTAAACAAAATTCAGACAAATGCAGCTTTTTAAAAAAATTACTAAATCCAATAGCTAGCATCAGAAATTCACCTCTTTTTCAGACATTTTATACATTTGAAAGGAATTCATGTATAATCAGTTTCACTACTATCATTTTTTCCTGTTGGCAAAGGTCTTTTACACAGCAAGAGACAGGATAGAAACCCAATTTTAAAATAAGGAAGCATGCTATAACCACAACAAAAATGATGAAGATGACTGAGGGGTAGATGTAGCATCAAATGACTTTCACTATTTTAATCTGAGTAGAGCTCAGATTTACAGTTTTCCTTTAAAATTCTCCATCAGTAAGAATCCAATCCAGACAGACTGCTGCACTCACACAAGGCCTCACTGAAGTCAGTGGGTTCAACAAGGCCCCAGTAATTTCCAACAGCATTTTGGGCCCCAAGAACATCAATCTTAGACTAGTGTGTGCAATTTTGTTATTTTACTATTTATGTGTGGCCTCCTACTATTTGTAGAAAATGGTAACTACATCAATTTAAAATTGGATTTTGTATGAACATTTATTCAACTATCATGTAGAACAGGTTTTGTCAGCAAACACTGCTTAAGTGGTTGTTATAAACCACACGATAACTGGGTTATAAGTTACAATGATCAGATCTTAAACTATAAATAAAGCTCCCGGACAAAATATAATGAATTAATGATGCTAGAAAAACATTAAAACCCATCTCAAGTGAACTGAAGCATGCAAATGAAAAAGGCAAGAGGGACACACTTTAGTGCATACACACGTAAGTCTGGCCAAATTTCAGAGTTGTTTGGGATGGCTTTTATTTGAATGAGAATGTGTATCAAAATAAATATTCTCATACTCAATCTCAAATACTATCAATATTTATGTATTTTATTGCTAGAAGTATTCGAGACATTTTTCATCTTTACAGACTAGCATACTCAAGAGATAATAATAGATTTGATCATACACATGCTTATATAATTTTTTCCTCAGTTTACCTTGGACTCACATTTTAGATGGGTATAGGTAGTAAGACAAGCTACTTTTCAGTGTGTATGAGCAGTTGCTGCATTCTTTGGGGAAATATCCCAGCTATTTAAAATGTATACCATACTACAAACTAGTCAGGGGCCAAATATTTCTTAATTTTAAGTCATATGTCTATTATTCAAGGGTAGAAGGTGATTTCTTAAAATAGGAGTGTAATATCCACAATGACTGCCATATTACTGGGAGAAAGGATATTGCATTTTTTTATATTTTTCTTTTCTCAGTATTTGAGTCTGAGTCCTGGTTTATACTCTGTTTCTTCTCTTTTTTTTAAATTATATCTTTGAATAATATTAAGTGACACACAAATAAGTCAGTACAGGTTGAACCTCTCTCAACCGCAATTCCCTGGTCCGGCAACATCTGTGGTCCAGCAGAACCATGGATGTTGCTGGACCAGAGAGATCCGGTGGAGGAACAGAGGCAGGAGCCCTGCGGGGGGCCAGGAACCCTGCCAGGCGGCTCCAGGGAGACCAGTGGCTGAGAGCCCGGTCATGGAGTCCGGCTGAGCCTGTGGCAAGGCAGCCACAATGCCAACAGGCTCCGGGTAGGGCAGCAGTCTGCTGCGGTGTGGCCAGAAGCTCCAGTAGTGGGATCGTGGGGCTGGTGGAGCCAGAAGCCCTGGCAGTGGGGCCAGTGCTGCCCAGGTAAAGCTGGCTGGGTCGGGAGCCCAGCAGCTTAGCAGCAATCTGTTGCGGGGGGGGGGGCAGGAGTCCACGCAGTGGGACTGCGGGCTGGTGCAGCTGTTCCAGGGCTGGCAGGTCCGGGATCACTGGTGACAAGGCAATGGTTTGCCGCAGCAAAGCTGTTGGCCCCAGCAGCAGGACCATGGGCTGCCATGGTAGGGCAGCAGGGCTGGACACACATGGGGAGCCAGATAGGAGGCCAGGCAAGAAGCAGAGCTGGCCTGAGGGGCCAGTGGAAGGGGGACAGAAATGACCTCCCCTGGTCCAGCAAAATCCCTCCTTCGGGACCAGATGTCCAATCTGTACTTGCTTCAAAAACAGAGGTGAATTTGATGAGAACATGCACAAAAGTACACAACTGTCTTCTTAGCTCATGTCTTTTCTCTTTATGAGCTAAATTCATTCAACAAGATACTAGAATAAAAAAAGTATACATCAATCAGGAGAAGGGAGAGGGAATTATTTACCCTATGTAAGAGAGAAAGTGCCAGATAATCAACCTGTATTAAAATACTAAAGAATTGTTTATTTTGCATACTGTGTTAGTCACACAAGATGGCCTTCCTCATCTTCCTGACAGTTGAAGACGGAAAGCAATCATACACCAGTCTATTCAACAGCACACAATTTTTTTTTTTAAAAAGAACAATCTATAAACAGCTATTGGTCACACTTCCAGTTTATTTTACAAAAAAAAATCATAGGAGAACAAAGACTGCTTTTAAATTGATTTAGTCTAAGTGACATCTCAACAGATTCATGGATCTCAACTAGGGATGTAATAGCGTAGTCGATTAACTGATAAGCAAAAGCTTATAGGTTAATGCTATAGATTACATGCATTTCCCCTTCCCCACCCCACCAGTAAATTTTTTAGCAGGCTGACCAGCATCCTGTCTCAGTCCTGGCTTGCGATGGGTCTGGGACCTACCCCTGCTGTGGCTCTGCATTTAAACTGTTATTAGGAGCTAGGTGGGCAGGCAGCGCAGGCTCAGTTCCAGTTCACACAGGGTCCAGGAGCTCAGACACTTCCTTCCCGTCGCGGACGGGCTGCTGCCACCCCTATATCAGAGGCAGCAGCCCGAGGTGACAGGCAGCCAATCTGCAAAAAGAGCTGGTTTTTAAACTGGCTCCCCTCACGGCAGCTCCCTGACTGATAGAGGCAGCAGCGCAAAGTGACAGGGGGCTCCTTGGGAATGGGGCCAGAGCACACTGGCTGCCAGCCCCGCCCCTGGGGACTACAGAATAGCCAAGTAACAGATAAGAATTCATGAGGTTATTCGACTATTCAATTAACTTATATTTAACATCCCTACTCTCAAATGTATGAGGTTTTGCCCTGTAGATGATATACAACTCTAGTTCTCTAAAACCATTGTGGAGGCTGCTACCTACTCTAATCAACAGCAAAACCTGACTGAAGACAGTTCCTGTCAGCTGCAGAAAGGACTGAGAAATTTACCACTGGAATGAGCTATATCCTTGATGTATAATCCTTTATCAGTACAGGAATAAAAAAATAGATTTAGAAACAGTCAATGACCACCCAGCCATTTCAGCATAAGTTACACCATCTAACAATCAGAAGACAAACCCCACATTTCACTGGGCAATCAGCAGAGGTCTACATGCCCCATATCTACACCCAAACATCTGAGACCGCCCTCCCCAATGAGCACAGGACTGTGTAACCAGCTTCCCTAGTGGTGGCTGGATTCAGACTGAGGGCTCCAGCAGCATAATGAGGAAAGGTGACTGTAAATATCGGGTTAAGTTTTGTTAAGGAGGGTTAGGGAGTAGCAAGCCACAACAACAACACTATTGTGGAAGCGAAAGAAAGAATAAAAACTCACATTTATGCCTTCTTAGTACTAAAGCCAATGCTAGGCATAAACAGATTAAGGAATGTCTTAGGCCCCTGAGCAGGTCAAGGGGCCTCTCTATTCACTTTTTAATGTGCGTTCTGCTAGTCAGAATATTCCTGCTTAGGGCTACCAATGGGCTAGCACCACCTCTGTGTTTATTACTACCACAAGGTTTTCAAGCATCTCATTCCCACCTAATAAACCCTCCAGCACTCAAAACTACCAACAGCCTACCTGAATGGGGGTCTCCTGCCGTGCTCCATCACCCCCCCCCCCACCAGCCTGCCTGTCCCCAGGGGGTCAGCTATCCCCCGTAGTCATCAGCATCCCCTGGCGAGTGCCCAAGTGAGCCTGGCATCCTCCAGCATCCCTCCATCACCCCTGCAGCGGCTCCACC
Organism: Rafetus swinhoei; assembly: GCA_019425775.1. Lineage (NCBI taxonomy): Eukaryota > Metazoa > Chordata > Testudines > Trionychidae > Rafetus > Rafetus swinhoei. The sequence continues at coordinate 17,689,353 of CM033447.1, read as the reverse complement.
AGCCTCCCCATCACCCTCACTCTGCCCCCATTCGTCACCCTGCTCCCGCTTTGCTCATCGCCCCCCGCCTGCTGCCCCAGGGGAGCTCGCTCGCCGCCGCCACACCCCCGCGAGTCCATCCTCCTCCTCACCACGCTGCGACCCTCCCCAGGAGTCCAGCCTCCTCTCACTCCCCACCCTGCCTACCCCCTGCCCCCGCCGGAGCGGGTCTGCCCGTCACGCCCTCCCACCGGCCGCTCCCGGGGCGCGTCCGCCGGTCTCCTCAGGCGCGGGGCGCACCGCACCTCTGCCCCCCGCCGGCTGCGGGAGACGCTCCCCTCCACCCCGCCGGGCGCCCGCGCCTGACTCACCGGGGCGCAGCTGCAGGCTGCCGTCCCTCCGGCTGCACCAGAGCGCCCGCTCCCCGCGCTGCAGGATGTAGTGATCCTTGGCTTGGAACAGCTCCATCCTCCGCGGCGCGGCGGCCAGCGAGGCGGCAGGGCAGGGAGCGCCGCTCCGGGCTGGGCTCCGGCGCCCCGCGCGCCAGACAGCTGGGGGGCCGGGGAGGAGAGAAGAGCGCGCGCGCGCAAGCCCTGCCTCACTTGGTCCCGGCTCCGCAGCCTCGCAGCCGCCCCGTTCCAGCCCGGCCGGGTTCCGGCGCCAGCCGCGGGGCACGTGATTCCCTCCGTCAGCCTCTCCCCAGCCTCTTAAAGGGGCCGCGCGGGCTCACCCGGCTGCAGAGACGCCCCCCTCCTCACTGCTCTGTGCGCGCGGCCGGCCGGCAGTGCCCGTGCACCACCAGCCACGGCCCGGGCGAGCCCCTTCCTCCTCCACCACCACCACCACCGGCCCCCTCCTGCCAAGCACCACAGGGCACCGAGAGCGGGGTCCACCCTCGCAGCTGGGGAGCCCAGCGCAAACCTACGGGGGGTGGGGGCTTGCTGGACGGACGGACGCCTCCCGCAGCGCGATTGCACGCGCAAAACGCGCCCGTGGCGGACTCTCTGCGCGTGCTGGAAAGCGCCCAGCGACAGCAGCCGCTTGCCCCACACGGAATCGGTGACCTTGAGCTAGAGGTGGAAGCAGGTAGACACAAGCCAGCCCAAAGCCAGCCAGGAGCAGCTGTGCAATCATACTAGATTGACGCAGCGAGGGAGGCACGGTCTCCTTCAATATCTGAAATGCGAAAGAGTGTAAAAAAAATGTTAGTGGTCAGCAAAGTCTTTTAATAAAAAAAGCATTGACAAAAAACCCACCTTACATTGACCTGAGAAATCAGAGAGACAGCACAGGTGGCATTGTACTCTGCAGCAACCTGTTACTGAGTCGGAAATGGACTCTCAACAACACATGGGTGCAGAAGCTAAATTCCCCTGAAGGACTGAAGCAAATTTTGGCTTAGATCCACAAAAGTACTTAGGTGCCTAACTTCCATTTATGTCATTTATTAATTGATTTTGATGTGAGTTAGGTGCCTAAATACCTCTGAGGATCTAGGCTATTATGTCTGTTTCTGATAGGCAGAGGATTATCTCTGTTTTTTATAGCTTGGCACCACTAATATAGCAGCAGCTTGAGTGCCAATAAAATATTATGAGTTAGGTGAAACTTGGGGATGTGTGGAGTTAAAACCGCATTAAGATTGATGGTGGGAATGCATCCCTCAATGAACAGAGCTGTAAGAATAAATTCATTACAACCTCCTATACAAGACAAGGAGGTTAAGTAAACATGGCCAAGAGTTTTTGGGCTATGTGGGTTATTTGTTTGTTTCCTCTGAGTATTGTGAATAATATTTTGAGTTAGAAAAAGAAGGTAGAACAGATAATTAGTTAGAGACACAAAAATAGCCTGAAAATTCCAAGTTAAAAACCTGTAAGCAAGGTGTGACTCTCAGATAAACCTAGAGAGAGCTTCTGGGTTGGAGCTGGCTGAAAAGAAGCTTGGGCCTATTAACTAAGAAATTACTCCTTTTGCCTTCATTTCTCCTGCATTCGGAGAAAGAGCATTTTGTACATTTCTTGCTGTACAAAAATTAAAAGGAAAATAAGGGGAAAAACCAGATTCTATCAGTTTCTTCTCCCAACTGGAAAATTTCCAGATCCTGACTTTTGACTAGATGCTGAAGTCAAAAATAGGTAATGCTAGTGTTTGAATAGAGTGACTGTAAGCTGGCATTCCTGTTTAACCAAGCTGGAACTGTGAAAGTGAAAGACTGTAGCAGGTGAAAAAGTTTTCCCCTTTAAGGGTCAGGCTGGAGCCTGCAACCTGCAGACTAGCTATAATCAAGCAGAATGCCCTCCAGCTGAACAGGAAATAGAGTGGAAAGGAGGTCAGGTAGATTGCAGAAGGGTAAGATAGTTGTTAGATATCAGTGAACCTACTGAGTCAGAAACATGGGTGTGGACTATAAGATTGAGAGGTTAGTCTAAGATCTTGATGAATTGTTTGTTACAATGATTCCTGACTTGAAGTGTAATTGTAAAAGGGTTTATAGTATTGTGTGAATATATGTTGGTGTCTCCTTGCTCTAGATGGTTAATGTGAATCTGTTGCTGTTCCATTCAATGGGGGAAATTAGGGTGAAGGTACACCTGTATTATTACCCTAGGCTACTAGGAATGTGTGGTGACTGCATACCTCTTTTAGGAACAAGTAATGAGATCTACTTGTAGTTCCAAAAGGAACGAAAACAACATTTAGAGGTTTCCCAGAAAGAGCTAACAATTTACTTGCAGAGAGAAGTCAAATCTTTGTTAGAGCAACAATTACAAAGTATTTGAATAGGTTGGGGAAACTCAACTGCAAAAGTCTTGGTTGGAATAGTAAAGTGGATATATGAGGTGACCAACAATCTGATTGCTGGAATATAGAAGTTAGTCCATGAAAGACTGAAGACTAAACAAGTATTAGTCAACTTAGAACTTGCCAAAAGAGAAACTGCAGCAAGGACTTTAGCTGCTGAAAAATGAACTTCACAAAAATCATAGGCTACAATGGAAAGCAACTACCTGGATGAAGAACTGAACCAGCCAGAAGATTTGGGTAAGACTGGGCATTTAACAGTGTTCTGCTCCATTTGTAGACCACAGAGGGATAAGTTGTTTCAGCTCAAATAATATAAAAGCTCACAGTTTTTTGAGGGGAAAACTCCCTGTCTGACTGACTTGGCTCAGTTCAACATTATAGCACAAATGAAGGCCTGGGAAGAAAAATACAAAGGGATGTTAACAAGAAGCGACTGTGAGTGGTCCAGTTCTGATTGTACTGAAGAATTTAGCTACTGAAAAGAGACTGACTTCCCCAGATACGGTAAAAGCCCTTGACATGTGCTAGCTATCAGTCTGAACTGGACCGGATGCAGCTAAGAGCTAAAAGGAGAGAGAAGAAACCTCAGATATGAACTATTACCCATGATACATAACATTTTTTTTAATCAATCTCTGTACCAGGTGACTAGAGGATGGCTAATATAATGCAGGTTTTTTAAAGGCTCCAGAAGTGATTCTGGCTATTACAGGCCAGTACCAGATACATAGTTTTTGACTGCAGTTTCTACCAGAAATCTTGGACACACAGCTTTGTTGAGGAAGAGTCAACTTGGCTTTTGTAAAGGGAAGTCATGCCTCACCAAACTGTTAGAATTGCTTGAGGAGTGCAAACATGAGAAGGTAATTCAGTTGATGTAGCACACAGATTTTCAGAAAGCCTTTGACAAGGTCCCAAGGTCTCAACCCACTCTTCAGCAAAGTACGGAGTCATGGAATAAGGATGAAGGCCCTCTCATAGATCAGTAACTGGTTAAGAGCCAGAAAATAATGGTCAGTCTCCACAGTGATGAGAGGCAGGTAATAAGGTACCCCAAGGATTGGTACTGGGCTGAGTGCTGCTCAGCATATGATCTAAAAAAGGAGTAAACATTGAGGTCACAAAGTTTGCAGACTGTACAAAATTATTCAAGACAGTTAAATCCAAAGCAGTCTGAAGAGTTATAAAGGAATTTCACTAATCTGAATGATTGGACAATACAGTGGCAGATGAAATTGTGTTAATAAATGCAAAGCAATGCACAGAGGAAAGCATAATCCCAACTATACATACAAAATGATGGGGTCTAAATTAGCTGTTACTACTCCAGAAATAGATCTTTGAGTCATTCTGGATAGTTCTCTGAGAACATCTGTTGAATGTGCAGTAGCAATCAAAAGAGCTAACAGAATGTTAGGAACCATTTAAGAAAGGGTTAGAGAATAGGACAAGAAATATCATAGCCTGCCCTGGCCATTGCACCCTTTTTGCCTGCCGCCCTTCCTCCTGTTCTCCATGCCTACTGGAGCCCAGAAGGGCCTCCCTCACCAGCCCCAAGGCCACCCAAGCACCTGCTCCAATCCCTAAGCACCTGCTCCAATCCCTGAGCACCTGACAGAGAGGCAGTGCAGCCCCAAACCCTAGAGTGGTGGGCAAACAGGCAGCTGAATGCAGAACCTAGCATGGCACACAGTGGGCGGGCCTGTGTGGGCAGCATGGCCATAAGCACTAGGTGGGCGGGCCACACAAGCATCAGCTCCAGCCATGCAGAATCCCTGTTTAAATGCTGGCCCCCGCTAATCTCAGTCCGGGGCCAGGGATACCTTCCCAAGGGGGAGGCAAAACCAGCCTCCTGCCTGTATCTCAGGCCCCTGCCTAAGGCAGGTGGAGGGACCCAGGCTCTTGTCTGTGGAGTTTTCCCCAACCTGGTGTCAGTACATGTGGGGGAGACCTCAGAGCTACAGTTCAGACCTGATAAGAATTGAGTGAACAGTTATGGAGAGCTGCTGCGGTCCCTCCATCTGCCTATAGTTTGGGTGGGCCAGCAGCCCCCAGGGACACAGGACTGCAATATCCAGTGGGGTGAGAGAAACTGCTTGATCTAGATGCTGCCCAGTCTAATAAGGTTGAGAGTTTAGAATAAGGTTGAGAGTTTAGACCACATGCTTACATTTTATTCTCTTTGGGTTACTAACTTTTTGCCTATCACTTATAGTGATTTAAAATCTATCTTTTGTAGTCTGTAAACTTGTTTTACTGTTTATCTTTACCAGTGAGTTGTCTGAAGTGTTTGGTAAACTTGCGCTGGTTTTACAAAGGCTGATGTATATCCACTTTCCAATGATGAAATGGTTAACCAGTTAATAAATTTGCACTGTCCATCTTGAATAGTGCAAGACTATCTATTCCTGGGGTACAAGGCTCAGGGCTGGGGGGATTTGGCTCTGTGCCTTTCTATGAGTGACTCATGAGTGGCATTGGTAGCATTCATACAATCTAGGTGGGTGTGGGAGTCTACCTCTGTTGTGTTGAGTGATCACTGCACCCGGAGTGGTTTGTTGCTTGTCACTAGCAAAGCATTGTGAGAGAGCCCGGACTGGAGAGTTAAGGGCACAGCAGGCCCACATTCCAGATTGCACCCCAGGGATCTTGTCACAGTGTCACCAATGCTGTGATAGCACAGGAAGCCCTCTGCAGCCCTGCTGTCACGTGAGTGAGGCAGAGAAGAGACCCATGGCCAGGACTGGGAGGAGACTGAGCGCCCCCCCCCTCCCCCAGATGGGAGGTTACCTGGCTGATGAGTGGCTGCTACCCTCTTGATTATCCATGGTATTTGGATAATTGCATATATACTGTAATGCAGAAATTAAAGGACACAATTGGTCACAAAATAATTGTTATAAACGTAGTGTAGGCCAAGACACGATGGCATATGTATTTGGTGAAAACCCCTGTCACAGTTCGGGAAAAGGGGAACACCAAGCTGAGAGAGCAAAACTTTGGTGGAGGTACAAGGAACAGCCCTACAGTATAGGGATGTTAAATTGTGGTTATCTGACTAATCGTGTCGTCAATAGGACCCCTCTGCAGAGCTGCAGTGGGGATAGCTCCAGGAACTGGCTTGAGCCAGGACTGAGCAGTCCCAGCTCATCCTGGCTCTGGGAGCCACCCACACTGCAGCTCTGTATTTCAGTAGGAGCCCGCCAGCTTTTACTACATTTAAAATGCAGAGGCACAGTGTCCTGGACCAACCCAAGCTGGGACTGCATGGTCCCAGCTCACACTGAGTCCAGCACCCCCTGGCCACAGTGATACAGGCAGCGGGAGGGAGGGGAGGCAGCACTGCAGAGCTGGTGCTGAGGGGAACCGGCTTCTAAGCTGGCTCCCACCATTCCCCCCCCCCCCCCCCCCCCCCCCAAAGCGAGTAGTCAGTACTCCAATCGACTACCTGATAAGCTCATACTTCTCGGACAGTCGACTACTCGTTAACATCCCTACTCAGTATTAGTGTATATCTGAGTAATTAAGTAAGGATAATGGAAGTTTGGCTATTGAGTGTGTATTAAAATCTGATCAAATGCTCTGCCATGACTAACGAGCTCAAACATAACGTTAGGCTAAGGAATGAGGAGATCCAAAACTGAACCATCTTTCTGATTTCAAGTGGAGACAGTAAGTGGGGCAACAACATCTGTTTGAAAACTAGGATTAAAACTAGGACTGGGCTTCCTGGAATTTGCATAAAAAGTCTGGGTGACTGAAATAGTGGATGAACTGATAATTGGTCTGGATTTTCTTATGGCTAATAACTGTGTCATTAATAGCAGGAAAGGTGTCTTACAAATGCAGTCTGTGGACATTCCCTTTAAAAATATGGCCTGCGTAAGATAAATGGTTTGTAGACAATTAGTTTGCAAGAAATGACTTCTGCCCACAGTGGCAGAAACCACTGTAACAGCTGCATTCTATGGCAGTTTTCCAGTCAGGGAATGATTGGAGAGGTTCAAAGCTACTTTCAGACAAGGATCAGGGACAAGGAATTTTATCTGCTAAAGCTTTTGTAGATCTGAAACAAGAATTGATACCTGTTCATTTGATGAATGCTTCAGATAAGTAGTGAATATCAAAAAGATACCACAGTTGCAAAATATGAACCAAAATATCTGATATATGTGGCGCACACAGTGCAAAAGGGAGTTTTTACTGACAAAAAGAAACTTGAGGCTATACAGAAAAGGTCAACTACTTAGTTATTCACTGAGGAGCTGCGTTCCTATTATAGAAGGTTTATTTGTGGGTTTGGAAAAACGCTGTATGGATTCGGTGAGAAAGGAAAACCATTTCAGCAGTGAGGCAAAGTATGATATAGTATTGCAGAACTGAAAAGTATTGCAGGCCCTTCTGACTGTCCCTGTATTGGCCTGCGTGTTTTTCAAATCCCCTTTCACACTGACACAGATGTAGTAAAATGAGGGCCTGAAACATAAGACCATGTATCACAGGCCTGATCTGAGGCCTAGGCACCAGTGGTCAAGACTTTGCTAATATAAAGCAAAGCTAAGCTGTGAATAAGAAGTCCTTGCTCACAGAACTTGGCACGAACAGGGCAGATAGTGTAAAACACTAATTGGTAATAGGCACAGGTGTAGAACAGTAACTGGTACAGGGCATAGGTTGAAAGCACATTTCAAAAGGATGGTAACACCACCTTGTTTAAAAAGGACTTTAGTACCCATGCACTCCCTACAGATAACAGGGACATGCTGACCCAGATTCAGGAAAGGGTCTAAAATGACAGTATGATGGATAGAGACATTTTGATTGAATCATCAGTTGTAGGGTGATGGGTGGTAACTAGGTAATGTCAGATGGTGGCAACCTGACACATCAGGAGTGATGTGTAACTAGTTTGTACCAATATATAAAGTTGTCCTGGAGGGGGCTTTCTTTGTCTGGCGTAGGGGCCTCCCACTGACTGATCTGGTCCATTGTTAGGGGGTACATATGCATAGAGGTTTGGTAGTGGCCAAGTGCTTTCAATCCTTATCTGATGTTGTGGTCTCTGAGGGCTCTCTCAGAGTTTGCGTTGTTGTTGACTACTTGTGCAAAGTCAACACAACCATTCAGCTATGTGCGTGTGCTTCTCTTATCATCATTGACAGAGTAAGAGACCTGTCAGGATACCACAATGGTGAATTCTGACTACCACAACAGATGCTAGTGCTTATGATTTGGGGGCAGTATAGATACAAAAACACAAAGGATTTGACAGACTGGTGGCTTATTACTGCAAGAATTTAGGTTGTCTTGAGATAAATTATTGAAAAAGCTGTATAATGTAAGGTCACATGGGGACACTTAAAAGAAGTGATATGATAAGGTTCCTCAAACTTAAAGGAGTCTCCAGGGTACAGGATTTCAGCATGGTTCCCCGTCCCCTCCACTCCCAAACCTGAGAACATAGCTGTAGAAGTTGATCCTGCAAAAGTTATTAGAGGTGAATTCCCTATTCTCCAAATAAGCAACCTCTGCCTCCGCCAGCAAATTCTACAGAAATAATAGACATTTATCAGGGGTAGATTGAAGGGACTTGATGACTGAAAGAGAGTCTGTCAAGGAGCAAAAAGTTCCATAGAGGTTTGGAAGGAAATCAAAATGTATTGGATGGTGATGCAAAAACATCTTGTCGGACACAGCATATATTTAAATAGTTAACTGAGTGTGATTTTAATGTTTGATTTGTCAAATTATTTCTTTTTTTTTTTTTTCCTGTTAGGAATAGGGTGTTTTGTGCCACCCATTGAGATAATGAGTGAATTGGAGTTGGGGCAGGAGTTATAGGTGAAATCTTTTGATGTGTTGGGTTAAAATTTCATTGAAATTTAAGGGTATGAATGCACCCTTCAGTGAATATAATTATAAAGATGATTATCACAATTCCCCACCTAGAATCATAGAACCATAGAGCTGGAAGAGACCTCAGAAGGTCATCAAGTCCAGCCCCCTGCTCTAGGCAGGACCAATCCCAACTAAATCAACCCAGCCAGGGCTTTGTCAGGCCGAGACTTAAACAACTCTAGGGATGGAGACTCCACTACTTCCCTAGGTAACCCATTCCAGTGCTTCACCACTCTCCTAGTGAAATAGTTTTTATAGAACTATGACAAAAGTGTTATGCAAATTGCCTACAAGTTTTGGGATACCTGAGTAGTGGGATTTTTGGTGTGGGTGTAAAGACATGAGCAGAGCAGAACAGAAAGATAAACAGCCTGAAGAAATCCAAACAGAAGCCTGTAAGCACAGAGAGAATCCTAGAGAAGGTGAGGGGTACTGCATGAAAAGAAGCTTGGCCTGTAAGCTAAGAAACTACCTTTTTTGCCTTTGGTTCCTCCTGCATTTGGAGAAGTTTCCTCTCCCAACTGAAAAATCCCCAGAGCTCTGAAAAGGTGCAGCAGTGTTATTGAATTGAATGCTTTTTAACCTGACATGCACTGACTCTCAATGCTCTTTCACTGACACACACTACCAAATATCAGACCCAGTCCTGCTCCCATTAAAGGCTGAATCACACTTTTTAATAATTTTTATTCAATTTGTCAGCTTAAGCCTTCAGGTTGCAATTGGTTATTCAGTCACCACTAATTAAGTGAATGGCAACTATATTCAGAACAAAACTGTATTTATATACACCAATTAAATTGCAAAAAGCTTAGCATAGGTAACGGGATGGGTCACTTGATGAGTACCTGTTCTGTTCACTCCCTCTGAAACACTTGGCATTGGCCACTGTTAGAAATCAGGATACTGGGCCAGTTGAACCTTTGGTTTAACCTAGTATGTTGTTCTTATGCTCCAGCCATTCCCCACACTCCTTCCTCCCAAAAGTATGTAGAAAAAAGTTTGACAGAGATGTAGTTTCAGGAAAATTTTCAATAAAATCTTGATTTCAACTGATACCATAACTCAGTTTTCATTTATACTTTAATAGGACCAGAGCTGGCAGATAGAATTGTAGAAGATTAGGGTTAGAAGAGGCCTCAGGAGGAGGCCTGACTGGGGCACTGGGCGGAGTGGGTAAGCCCTGGTGCCCCAATCCTGCTCTTCAGTTGTGGTAAAAGCTGGGGGACAAGGACAGCCGTGGGTGGGCCTAAATGTAAAGTGGGCAGGCCACGGCCCACTCAGGCCCATCCGTGGCAGCGCCACTGCCTCGCCCAGTGTCTCTTTGGACTCACTGTCCGCATTACACGTATGTGCCTATATTTCTCAGAGTGGAATCCTATGATTCCTTCCACTTTTAGACTGAAGCAAGGGTGGAGTTTTGGGAGGGTAGGCAGGAGGGACTTCAGAGTTTATGGGAGTCACACACACACCTCCTCCCTCCCCCCCCATGCACTCAACGCAGTGGCGAGAGCCAGAGCAGCCTGGCAGCCTGCTCTGTCCTCTCCCAGTCCGCTGTGCATGGCTTCTCCACAGTGGGTGGGAAGCGTAGTACCCCATCCCTAGGGTGCTCAGATTCCCACCTCTGCAGTGAAGCAGGGTGCCGTGGGCCAAGAAGGTGGCATGGTGAAGCAGGCTGCCCGTGTGGTGAGTGGAGGGGAAAGTGACTCCAGCTGCCACCATGCCGAGCTCCTATAATCCCTCGGGCCTCATTGCTTGAGGGAGAGGGCAGGGGGGGGGGGGGGCAGAGCAGGGGTTGGGTTTGGGGGAAAAACTGGGATAGGGGGTTGCCCCAGGCCCTGTGCCTGGGGCATTGAGTGGGGGGTTGCCCCAGGTCTCTCACTCCTCTTGGGATGGTCCTGGTTTAAGTCCTGGCTGATCAGTGGGCTGTGAGGGACTGCCACTCAGGTCCTGAGCTCAGCTTCCCAGGGTCCTCCCATGGAAGCCCAGCCTAGGCCTTCCGTTGCAATGCAGAGGTGTCAGTGGCCCAGAACTTCCCAGGTTCCAGCCTGCAGGTTCGCACATTACGTCTGTTGGGTGGACCCACACCATAAAGGGGGAGGTGCCACCGCCAGAGTGACTAGTCACCCTGCCTTTGCAAAAAGTCTAAGTGACAGGTCTGAAAGATATTTACAGCAATCTTCTGAACAAATATAAAGTGAGACAAAATGGGTTTTGTCATAGCTGGAAGAGAGATGTGAGATGAAGGCCCAAACAAAAGATGCAGCTGCAAGGATGGAGAAGAAGGGCCAGATCTCAGAGATCTTAGGTAGGAAAAAGCAGCAAAATGTAATCACTGGTCAAGTGAGAGGCTTGAGTCAAAGATAACACCCACGTTACAGGCCAGAGCAACAGGAAAGAGGAAGATTTTATCCAATGATTCATTAAGGGGATAGGTCTTGGGGAGAGAGATCTTATTTTTATGAACAAAAATAACATTAGGCAAAGGTACAGCATGTTATTCCTATTCTTCAGAAAGCAACTGGAGCAGTAGCTGGCTTAGGTCCTGTCTCGTTTGAGAGTGGCAAGTAATCTAACAAGCGTTAGTCAAACATAATTAGCATTTCCTTTGCAGTTTCCAGAGATCATGAGGCTAGAGACATATATCCATTTTACATTCGCTCTTCATCAACTGTAGCAAATGAAGACAAATGTTTTGGAAGACATTGAACTGAGCATTATCAAGGCTTGTCATTGTGGAAAGCAGACTGTCTTTGGGATGGAGAAGATTGCTTTTTTCCAGGTGAGAGGCTAAAGTATGATTTTTCTCACAGATAATCACTCCCTTTCCAATTGCAGTTTTTTCTTCTTTCATGAGCTCTTAGGATCTCCTAAGTTTCAGTGGCAGTGTTAGCACCATTAAGCAAACACTCCAAGCTATATTTCAAATAGAGATTTTGGTCTTTCCATAACTAGAGATGGAATTATTTATTCAAAAGCTATTCAAGAATTTGAGAGTGTGCCTCGCTCCACTGAAATTCCATAAGAACAGCACCACCATGAAGCTTTGGTTACAAATGTTAAGACTTCCAAGATTGAACTAGTTAGTGCAAAGAATCTTTGTAAAGCAACTCATACATGAGGCATTGCTCCTCCTGTTTTGACACAAGCAAGATGGTTTATACAACAGGCTTAATATATTTATTTAAATATACTCTAAGTGTTATGAAATCTGTGGTCTTAAAAGATACATTTAGCGCTGCTTTTGACAAGTTCAGTTACTTTGTTAATTTGGATAGTGATTTCAGCATCCACAGTACATCATTTGTTATAACACATGCTCCCAAGATAAGCAAACAGTGATAATACTACAATACTAGATATTGCTGGTTTAGCATAGGGGTGGTCAGGACAGGGTAAGAAAAGAATGTCTGTTTTAAAGCCATACTGGATCAGACTAAACGTCCATCTAGCCCAGTATCCTGTCTTCTGATTGTGGCCAATGCCAGGTGCCCCAGAGGAAATGAATAAAATAGGCAATCATCAGGTGGTCCAACTCCTGTCACCCATTCCCAGCTTCTATAAAAAAAAGACAGGAATACCATATCTACCCATCCTGGATAATAATCATCAGAGGACTATCCTCCATGAATTTATCTAGTTCATTTTTTAATCCTGTTACTGTCTTGGCCTTCACAGCATCCTCTGGCAAAGAATTCTACAGGTTGAGTGTACCTTGTATGAAAAAGTACTTCCCTGTGATTGTTTTAAACCTGCTGCCTATTAATGTAAATTACACTTCCTTATTCACTTTCTCCACACCAGTCACGATTTTATAGCACTCTATCATATCTCTCCGCCCCCCCTCTCCCGCAGCGTCTCTTTTCAATGCTGAAAAGTCCCAGTCTTATTAATCTCTCCTCATATGGTAGCCATTCCATATCTGTAATAATTCGTGTAGCCCTTTTCTTGTTTGTTCTATCAGTGAGACTCACGTCCATTGCTACTATTCATACAGTAGCTCCTACAGCACTGATGCACGCATTCGGGGGGCAGCAGTAACAATTTACCAGGCTATAACTTTAGCTGTATCAGCTAGTGTCAATCAACCCATTCATTTGATACTTTCTACTATGCGGTAACAAGGCATGGACTACTACAAACTTTAGGATACACTGTGGATTATAATATGCACCACAGCAAACTGAAATATAATGATCTTTGAAAATGTCACTGTGTAAGTTTCAGGGTTCTTCCTCACCTTAATACCTCTCCTTTATTTTTTCCCCTCCAATTTATCATCTTTCGCTTCCATATGTATCTCTTTAGAAAATATGCAGGAATGTGATACTTGGGCGTTGCATTTCGTACAAGATGTTCAGTTTATTGTACAGAAGCTAAGTGGCAATTGTTCACTGTTTGGCTAAAACATATCTATTCTTAATTTATCATTAAGCTTTAGTGTTTTGTTAATTTCCCATTTTCTTGACTCCCATTTGCTCTTCCTCTCTTCTCTTCTCTCTGTTTTTCCTCCCCTATTCTCTCTTGCTTGTTTTTGTCTGGGTTTGGGAAATATCTCCTCAGCCTATTTTGGTCACTTCTTTTTCTTGTTGCTGAGCAAGGACAGACTCAGGGCATGGGGCCACTGCAGCTGTAAAAGGAAAAATGTTTGGAAGAGTGAAAATTTACTTTCTGGGACAAAGGGCTTATGGAACATTGCCACATTCAAGCTCCACTTGGAGTGGAGAGGGCAGAGGAGTTGATTACAGCTTCCTGATTGTGTGAGGGGTGAGTGTCAAGCAGTAGGTTACAGCCTGAACCTATGGGCTACTCTTACACTACCACCGGCCTCAACATTAGTTAATGCAGCTTTAGCTAGGTTCTGCTCTAATTTATGCCAAAATGTAAATGGTCCATATGGGATATCATGGCAGTGGAAGATCAGCAAAGTGACGCTTCATCTTCCCGCTGCTGCCTTTTCCCATCTCTCTTTTGACATGCCTCCTACAGGACTGGTGTAGGAGCTAGCTCCTTTGGCATCACACTAGCAATCAGTTCCTGCTTGCGCAATTCTCCCGGGTCAGTGGCTGCTGGAGTCATCGGACCCCCTTTTTGCTGATGGAGTGATGCAAAGGAACAGGTTGTGATTTAAAATGGGAAAATGTCTCTACGTGATGTGACTTTGCAAAATGAATGTCATTAAGTGAGGATAAAATTAAACAAAACTAGAAGGCGGGAATGGAGATTGTGGTAAAGTACAGCAAAATCGGAGTTTAATCCCAGCAAAGGAAGGAAGCACAGTCAGCTATCATAAAAATCATGGATGAGCTATTACTTGTAATTTTGCTTCACTAATATGCAGTGATCTGAAATCACTTACAGAAGGCGAGCAAATAAATAGATGCAGAATAGGAAAGGGACACTTATTGAGGGGGAGATATGTGGAGAGAGATGAATAGAGCCCTTTACAGAAAATAAAGGAGGTGAAAAAGGAATGGGAAGCAGAAGAAAGAGGAATGGTTGAAAACAGAGAGGATGAATGTGTGGCTTGTGGAGGAGAAGGGGGAAAATCAGAGGACTGGAAGAGAGAAATTAGAAAGAGAATTTATTCTGGTGGAAGATGGAACCTTGTAATAATGGGGGTGCGAGGAATAAGGGATTTGTTCATCTCAGGTTTGTAGCAAATTACTCCACTGCTGTAAGGATCATTTATATCTGAGTGACCTGTTAGGTCCCTGACACAGAAAACTGCAGCTTGCACTTAACCTTGGTTTAAATGATCCACGCTGCATGGTGAGCACCTATACATACAAAATGGTCTACTGGTATCCTAGTGTCTTATCACAGAATCAAGTCTGTAATATCACTAACATTATGGTTGAACAGCACCTAGCCAGATATTTTGGGGGCATTTTGCTGTGCAGCAATATCTGGAATAGAAATCAGCATAGAATGTCAGACTACAAGGTACCAAATGGTTTGTAGGTCACAGCTGTATAAGAGCTAGCATTACATTTATCTTTTCTGTTTAGAGTTTGACTGTGATTTGTTACCAGTCCTCCGGGTAACGCTCCACTGTCTGTATATATCTGCCTATCTGGAATATTCCAGCCTGCAATCAAGTAAAAATAAGAATGTGTGATATATTCATTAGACCTTTTTGGAAAAAGTTTGACACAGAATAATGAAATGTCTATAGAACATTTCATCTGGCCGGTAGAATCGTGGCTGAGGGCTGTAATTCTCTATTCCATTGTATATGGTTTTAGAATGACTTTCATGGAATCTTTTTATTTTTCTTTAGAGCCTTATTGCCTTAATTTGTTGTAAAGTCTATGAGGCTCACAGACATCCCAATGGCTAGGTAATTCTGGGCCCTAACTCTTATTTCATTTTCACTGGTGTTGTAAACAGGATTAACCATACTGAAATTTATGGAGCTTTGCTTGTGTAAAACAGATGCAAGATTAGCATTGGTTCTAATGGGTCTTAATGTCAGTCCAAATTATCTTTAAATCCACTGTTAAGAGCTAGTGCCTGCGTTGTCGTTCAAAGCCACCCCTCCTAAAAGTGCCATTCAGCAGCTCTTCTCCTCCCCCACCGCAATCTTTTGGCTGCTAGACTGCATAGGGTAGCCTGACTACCCAGACAAGTACTTTTTGAAGCTCAAACAAAAGTCAAGTATCTCCATTCTGCTGATTACATCTTAAAGAAACCTCTGCTTTTTCTGACAATTGTTCAAATTAACACCCGATCCTACTGTAATACCAGGCTACTGCTCTAGCCTGCAGTCAGAGGTGAGATTGCAGCTCAGGCAGGTATACCTCTGGTAGGTTTAATCTAGTTAGCATGGCTAGAAATAGCTGCATGGGCTAGCAATACAAATCCACCACTGTGCTGGGTGGGTTTGAACAGCCTGCACTGAAAGGTGGGCTGCCACAATTTCACTGCTGTGTTTAGCCATGCTAGCTAGATTAAAGCTAGCTGGTGGGGGGGAGGTGGGAGGAAAGGCAGTATGCCTACCCAAGCTTCAGTCACACCTCTGACTGGGCAGACATACGTGTATTCAATCAAATGAGGCACAACAGGTAAGCATTTTCCCATTAAACTATCATCTTGGTTGGTTGGGAGGCCTGTAGTGATTTTCTTTTTTTTTTTTTTTTTTTTTTCTTTCATCTTGTCTAGTAAGAGACTGGGAGAGCTCCAATTCTCCATTAATGCATGATTCTGGTCTGGCACTTGTTCTTCAATACATGTGATAGAACAGTCAGAGTGGGAGATATCCTTGTTCAATATTATCATTCATAATTCATGGTTAAGGGCCTGTTCCTGAAAAGTGCTGAGTAGCTAGTGTAACTCTGTCAGGCAGAACTGAACCTGGGACCTGTGGAGTTTAGTGCATGAGCCTTTACAGCTTGAGCTAAAAGTCAAGTGGCTCTCAGCTGAGGCAGTAGAGGAAACTCATTCTTTCTTTCTGTAAGTGGTCTAAGTGCCGCTATACGGGACAGTGAACCACACCCAGCAGGTGTGCAGGTTATACTAGCAAAGCTCTTAAACTAGGGCTGTCAAGTGATTAAAAATTTTAATCACGATTAATTGTGCAATTAAAAATTTAATCGTGATTAATCACAGGCAACTCCCCTTTCAAATGCCATGGCGATGTTTCAAAGGGGCAGCACTCCATGGAGCCCGGGATCAGCTGGGGACTGATCCCCGGCTCTGCTGTTGTAAAGCCTCTTTGAAGTGCTCCAGCTGATCCCCAGCTCCACTTGTGCTGCCCCTTTGAAGTGCTGGAGCGGCACTTCAGAGAGGCACCACAGCATTAACGCCTGCAATTAACGTGTTAAAAAAATTAACACGTTAATCCTGTCCTGCGTTAATCACCGGCGTTAACATGGGTCAATTGACAGCCCTATCTTAAACACATGCTGAACTTTTTGCTCATTGACCTCCATGGGACTATACAAATGTTTCAAATTAAGCTCTTGTTTCAGTGCTTTCCTGGACGAGGCCAATATTCAGCACCTTGCAAGATCAAACCCTAATTCTTATGTCCTTCTTCCTACTTTCTCAGCTAGGGTGTTGTGTATTTCCCCTCTTCTATGTTAACTGATTAAAAAGGGTTGGGTTAGAGCAGCCCCGCTCCAGCTGCAACAAGCTCTGCTGGGCTCCAATAGCCCCCTGTCCGTGGCAGGTGAGGGGCTGGTCCAGTCCCCATCAGTTAACCAGAACTGGTAAGCATCAGCCTTTAAAGGAAACACTTACTGGTTAACCATTCACATCCTTAGTTTGCACTAAGATCTTCCAAATAGGTAATGAGGTGCCACATAACTGTGTCAATAGCTTCATCTTTGTTGTATGGCTTCCTTCATCTATGAGTGTCATAAATAGTTCACTGATTTAGTAACGTGCACAAGTAGGACTCTGATCGAAGTAGTTCAGTGCTCCACACATGCATTCAAGGGCAGAACTTGTTTTGATCTTCAGTGGTCAGGGTATTTATCCTCTCTTCCCCCCCCCCCCCCCCGCTCCCACTGGCTATTTTTCTATTGATTTTTTTTTCATTGTGCTCTCTTTGGATTCACAGTTAGGAATGGGTTTCATAGCCATGTCAGTTTCAGTTAGCACAAAAACAGAGGGCATTTTTGCAAGTCATTGCCAGTGGCTGGCAGAGAGGAAGCATGTGGGCTAAAAAGATGCAAATACTGTTGTGGTACAATATTTCATTCTTTCTCAACATAACCTGAAAGCTTTGGTTTTTTATTTTTAATTTATATTTTGACAAAAGGGAAGTGGTTCCATCTGATTTATCAGCAAACGTTGGATAGAAGTGTGGCCCTAGAAAGTAGTGTAAAAACCATGGGAACACCTTTACTTATATTTTCTGAAGAGTAAGAAATGAAATTTTCTGGCTCAACAGCCAGGGAGACACATCTTCTAACTTCATATCAGGTATATAGCACAAGCAGGATCAGAACAAACTAAGTGTAAGGTTTCGTCCCTTTTCCTAAAAGGAGTATGTTAAAGCTGAATGTGGTGGCAGTCAGCCTCTGGACTGAGAACGCAGGCTAAGTTTATATAGCCACCAACCAACTGTAAGGTGGAACTAAATTTTGGTCACCAAACTACTGGCTTAGGGTACACTTATATTGGTAATGTACTGTAGAAGTAAAATGCCATATATTATTGTCCATCCTTTGGCACATGGCCCATCAGATTCTTTATGTTGGGCATCCACAGGCACAGGTCCCAGCAGAACCTAGTGAACAGATTTCGCCGTTCCCAGCCAATTGGAGCTGCGGGAATTGGCAGCCCTCGTGTGACTGCAGTCCTCCTCCCTCACACCCCTGCCTCCCCATGACTGATGGATTAGCTAGTTATAATGGAGTTAATCTCTGGCACTCACTTTCTTCCCCTACCGCCAATCCAAAAGCTGCCTTTTTTCAGATGCCTGACATCTTTGCTTTTCCAGCAGCTTATGAGTCCCATCTCTAGAGGTTTCCTGCTGTTTAGGTGTTGATAGTTCCGTCAATCAACTTCAGTCAGTTTCATTCAGTTCTTTAATGATCCTATACCTTCCCCTCCAGTTAGCTAGGTCACACACATATACACATCCTTCCCACTTTGTGTGCTGTTCCAGGAGCAGTGTTAACCCATCTGCATCACTGGTTAGTGATTCCATGTTCAGAAGGAAACTGAGGCATGCCTAGGATTTGTATGAGTATTACAGAAAATTCCCCCTTTGTCCCATATGCATTAAACAGACATTCTGCGAAGTCTGTCTTCAAAGAAGAATCTCCTATGAAGAAAAGTAACACTGTAGGCTGTCCTCGTTAACCAATCTTTTTCCTCAGTTTGCTTGTCAAAGTTATCCAAAGTATTTAGGTCACTATTATAAAACATACTTTTGAAGCATTTGTAAAGGGGGGTCTTAAATATGTAATGCTGTGAATAACATCAGTTTAATTTCAGTATTTATATCTGAATAATACTAAAGCGCTAGTATCAACATCAGCACTTGACGACAACAACACAAAGCCTTGCTCCACAAGAGGAGAAAAGTGAGACATTTGCTCTGTTTATCTGGTGCTTATACCCATTTAAATGTTGTTTTGAAATGTCAGGGATCAGAAACATTAAATAAAGGGGAAGGGGAAATCTACATTTTTTCCTTCTGTCCCTCCCAAAGTCTTTAGCGTCACCATCCAAAACCAATGAGGATGTTTCCATTGTCTTCAGGGGGCTTTGAATTAGTCCCTAGAAAAATAAGGGAACTTGTACATAGAGGAAATGAGTTTTCCAACTATTTTAGTCCTTAAAAGTAATATGCATATTACTAACGTGTAGTACTGCATGGATTATGGGGAATGAATTGATTTCCATGTGCTACACTCAGTTATTCAAATATTATTTATAAGGAAAACATACAATATTAAGCTTAAGTCTATGTATCTATTTGCACACATAAGTGAGAAGGATTTAGTCTGGTATGATCTACTTCATGCTCTTACTACAATCTAAAATGACCAGGCATAATGAATATTGGTCTTAGTTCGGCATCTTTGACACACACACATAAAGGACTACTGACAGGAGTAAGATACTGCCTGCAATATTTGAGGGTCTGTGCATGTGTGGAAGGGTTTGGGACTGGATGATGGAATGCACTATTGGATGGGAAAGATGCAAATAACTTATCTCAAGTAAAAAAAGATTCACCAATGTAGTTTAATATGGTACAGTAAAGCCAGAGAAACAGACGATGTCAACTTTAATTGCTGTGCTGTTCTTCAGTCTTGCTGCAATAAATGTTCACATAGAACTTACACCAGAAAGTCACCTGTTTTTCCTAAATTCGTTACCCAGGCAATACAAAACAACAAGCTGATGAGTAACTCATTTTGTTCATCAATGAATACTTAGGCTATATCTATACTGAAGTGAAACGCTATTCTTTGGTCCATAGGCCTGCCTCATTATTCTTTCTTGAACACGTATGTGAGGGTTGAGCAGAGCATTCACACCTTGATTATTGCTGGAAATCAAGTAATGCCTTGGCAGTCTTTCTTCCATCCATCCATAATTTAATAGTAGCTCTGTAACCAGTTGAGCTTCTCCCAAAACTATGTATATTCACACATGCCGTTGTACCCAGAACCCCATACACACCACCCCTTCCTGAGTAAAGGCCTAATTTCAATTAGGCCTTGTCTGCACTATGCCAAGGATCGATGCTGTAGCAATCGACCCACCATCTGTTGATTTATTGCATCTGCTGTAGACATGATAAATCGATCTCTGAGAGCACTCCCATCGACACTGGTACTACACCAAGATAAGAAGAGTAGCCATCGTTGATGGGAGAGCAGCCCCTGCTGACCATAGTGCATGCAAGACACCACAGTTAATATGTCTACTTCAGCTATGCTATTTGCATAGCTGCAGTAGATGAATGGTGCAGGTAAATACAGACAAGGCCTTTGTGTAAGCCCTTCTGCAGAGAAGGTATGCCCACAGTTATGTCTCTCTTTAGCGGGGTTTCACACAGATAGCTAAGGTCAGAATTTGGGCTTTTAATAGGTAAATAAAATGCTTCAAAGCTTTTTAGGTTATTCAGTTTGACTGAGAGAGCTTGGTGAAGCCTGAAAATACATATCCAGATATTTTCCCTTACTATTGCTAATTGTTTTCATTAGACTTTAAAGTATTTCAGGCCTTCTGTTTATCCATTAATAGTTTGATTAACAAGAATAATTTGTTTCAAGCAGTGTAGAGGCTCCGGGGAAGGAAAGACACAATACATAGAAAACATTGTGTGTATTTCCTTTCTTGGCAGAAAATTCCTGTCTTTAAGTCCCATGTGTTCTGTTGGGAATTGGCACAAAATACCTCACAAAAAACAGCAAGGGTTGGCAAAAAAATTGAGCAATGTCATAGCTCTTTTCATCAGCTGTTTTCAGCAGCTGCGTGACAACAAATACCTTGTTTAGCCAGTGCCATTATCTCCATCAGTGGAATATGATGTAAATGACCATCAAAAATTCTAATCTTGCTTCCTTTCTTTCTTGTTGCTTTTTCCTGTTTCCCCTTCTTTCCTATGATATGAGCATTTTCCAGGCCAGCTTATATACATAAATGTTCTTGTGTATTCTGTGAAAATATTAAAATTGGTATATGGGAAAATTTATACCTTTTCCCCATCTAACACTTATTCATCAATCTATATATTTTAGAAACGTGCATTTGTCTGCCTGTGAGTCTATTTGTTCAAGAGCTCCTCCTAAATGGTAAGAGGTAGAATCACCAAATTTGGTATGTGAGTTCCTTTTATCCTAACTTAAAGCCAGGTCAGGGTTTGGTTGTGACAGGAATGGGACTGTTTTCCAGAACATGGAAAGGGAGGAGGGACATAATACAGTCACCATTGAGGGCAGCGAGCACAGGGGAGAGCTGTACTGCAGAACGACCACTGCAAGCAGCCATATCACCAAAGGACTGGCCAGCAAGGCTGGGGCTCACCATTTTGCCTGCCACTAGGCCAGATAAGTGGGGCTTCCCCTGCCTGGGAGACAATCACTGCCAGCCAGGGGGGAAGGAGGGAGAGTACCCCTGCCAGTCCTGGTATGGGCCAGGGGAGAGGGAGGAAGAGAGCCCCCATCGGGCCCTACTCCAGGAGGGGCTACAGGGAGGGAGAGAGCCCCTGTTGGGCCCTTCTCTGGCCCCAGGAGGGACTGGAGGGAGGGAGGAAACCTCCGCTGGCCCCTTCTGCAACCCCACACCACCACCAGCCCCCTGCCCTTTGTCCCCCCCCACATCCCTAAAGCCCTGACATGATTCCTGCACACACACACACCCCACCACCAGCCCCCGCCCTGAAGGAGCCGGGTAAGCCTTCTAGTATAATAGTACTGAGTGGTGGTGTCAAAATGTCAAAATCTTTCAACTTCTCTAGATAGTGGTAGCAATAACCTGTGGTGTCACAAGTTCATTCAGGGCCAGAGTCTCATACCCTTTCTGATACTGAGTAGTACTTTACTCAGTGGGTATCCCTTCTGATTTCAGTGGGATTGTGTGTAAGGTACTGTGTAACAGTGTGAATCACAGAGATCCCCTTGAGACTGTCACCTGATGGGCTGATCACACCACTGAGCCTGCCTACCTGCCTCTGGGTGCCCCACCACTCTGTCATAGTCCTTTGCTTTATGCTTCTTGTCTGTCACACTGTCAAGAGTAGTTCACAACAGTTCAGGCAGTCAGAATAAAGGGCAGACACCCCAACCCGCAGATATATTCTGTAATTTCGAGGTCCCTTCCAGTTTTAGTGTTCTATGATTCACCAAGCCAGTAACATACCATGGAGCCACAAACAGTTCACTTAAGCTTTCTAGTGCATCTTGCTGCCCAAACAAACTAGACTTTGTGATGAGTGGTTATTAAAACCGAAACCACTTCATATTAGGTTGCTCCCAATCCCAAAGAATCAGTCACTTACCCTGGATCAATGGAAACTCCGGATCTTAAGCCAAAAACCTGGGCTGCCATTGGGGGCGGAGGGAGAGGGGAGTGAAGGGAACAGTTGCCCCAGGGCCTGGAAATTTAATAGAGCCTGGAGCTCCAGGCTACCATCACTGCTACTCCAGTAGCAGCCGTGGTCAGATCCCCAGGCCTTTTAAATCTCCAGTGGAGCCCTGCACAGTGTGGTCTGGGTGACACTCAGGGCTAGCCCCTTCCACCTGAGGCCCCACCCCTTCCAGGTGGCCCAGAGCAGAGCCCCCCTCATGTTGCCCAAGGCCTGGCAACGTCTGTTGCCAGCCCGACCAAAAACCAACACTGGCAGCCAGTTTCTCTAAGGCTACATCTATGCTGCAGCACTATTTCTGAAATAGCTATTCCGTGTCTTTTGAGCACACCAGTTATTTCGAAATAGAATGGGCTCGCTATTCCAATTTCCCTGTAAACCTCATTCCATGAGGAGTAAGGGACATTTCGGAATAGCGATTTATTTTGAAATAAGTGCTGTGTAGACTGCGCCAAATTTCACAATAAGCTATTTTGAAATAACATCTGAATAAGATACGCAATTTGAGCTACACAAATTGTGTATCTTATTTCAACCTCCAATGCAGTGTAAATGCACACTAATAAACTAGAGTGTATTAGACAAGACAAAGAAATGAGTTACAGATATAATACATCAATAGATCATGAGTCCAGGTTTCTAAATGCAAAGTGGTGGCAGAGATGTAGTGATCTGCTCAGGGCCGGATTAAGGGGAGGGCTAGCTGGGCAGCTGCCCGGGGCGCCAACCTATGGGTGGCGCCTGATGGCAGCTGTAAGGGGCACCAGGTGCCCGGGGGCTGTGCGGCGCCTCTTAGAGCTGCCATCAGGCTCTGCGCGCCCAACTGCAGCTGTAAGGTGCGCAGCGTGCTGGGGGGCGGGGCCACGCATGCGCTGTGCACCCGGGGGCAGAGCCATGCATACATCGCGTGCCTGCTGCCCGGGGTGCATGAATGGCTCGAGCTGGCCCTGGATCTGCTAGTTTTCCAGAAGTGTCTCAGTATTACGCAAAACTACTTGAGGAATCTCTCTCTCGCATCTGAATACTTTCTGAAAGTGTCCAAATAATTCAGAGGTACAGGATTGATTCTTGGATCCATTTTATAGATACTTTCCAAGGAAAACAATCTGGCAAGTTTTTTCATCACAGCATAGGGTCTTCCTTGGTTGATTAAATGCAAACTGAGCTTGTGAAATTCCATTGTCGAACACAATTGCCCTTGCTTTGAAGTTAGCAACCTTCTTAATTTACATTTCCAATGATTCAATTGCATTTGATGGGCAAATGTAATTACTGAGATATGTACAATGTAAATTTTAATTTAACCACATAGAACAATCCTTCATTAGTTTCGGAAGGGTGTCCGTGTTAGTCTGTAACTTAAAAAACAGCCAACAGTCCTGCAGCACCAAAAAACTTAGATGGTATCGTGAGCTTTCGTGGGCACAATCTACTTCTTCAGATTAATACAGTCTGAAGAAGTGGGTTGTGCCCACGAAAGCTCATGATACCATCTACTTTTTTTGTTAGTCTCTATGGGTACATCTACACTTGCACCCTAGTTCGAACTAGGGATGCAAATGTAGGCAACCGAAATTGCTAATGAAGCGAGGATTTAAATATCCCATGCTTCATTAGCACGATCTCGCCAGCGCATTACTCCACTCAACAGCCGTTTCAAAAGTGAACGTGCGCGCCGGGATGCGTTAGTTCGAACCAAACCCCTTGGTTCAAACTAATGTTACTCCTCCTTTTGAAACAGCTGTTGAGCGGAGTAACATGCCAGCAAGATAATGCTAATGAAGCGCGGGATATTTAAATCCCTGCTTCATTAGCAATTTTGGTCGCCTACACTTGCATCCCTAGTTTGAACTAGGGTGCAAGTGTAGACATACTCTAAGGTGCTGCAGGACTATTCATTGTGTTTTAAGTTTTTTTCAATACTACTTTAATTTTCATTAAATCCACATCAAGTAAATTCCCATGTTAATGTTAACACACACTTTTGATCTATGGTTAATTCAGTACAGGGATATACATAATGTAAATCAATAGCAATCTACGGGTTACAGTTAAGTGAAGACAATATAATTTGTGTTTTCTTACATCTAAATTAACACTAGTACACTTAATATTCTTTTGATATTACCACACAATTTAATTGACCTATTATTCTGACCTGGGCTGATTGGACAGTGTCACACCTGTTTTTTAGCATACATAAGAACGGCCGTACCGGGTCAGACCAAAGGTCCATCTAGCCCAGTATCCTGTCTGCCGACAGTGGCCAGCACCAGGTGCCCCAGAGGGGGTGGACCGAAGACAATGATCAAGCGCTTTGTCTCCTGCCATCCCTCTCCAGCCTCTGTCAAACAGAGGCCAAGGACACCATTTTATCCCTGGCTAATAGCCTTTTATGGACCTAACCTCCATGAAATTATCTAGCTTCTCTTTAAACTCTGTTATAGTCCTAGCCTTCACAGCCTCCTCTGGCAAGGAGTTCCACATGCTGACTACACGCTGTGTGAAGAAGAACTTTCTTTTATTAGTTTTAAACCTGCTACCCATTAATTTCATTTGGTGTCCTCTAGTTCTTCTATTTAGGAACTAATAAATAACTTTTCTTTATCGGCCCTCTCCACACCACTCATGATTTTATACACCTCTATCATATCCCCTCAGTCTCCTCTTTTCTAGACTGAAAAGTCCCAGTCGCTTTAACCTCTCCTCATATGGGACCCGTTCCAAACCCCTAATCATTTTAGTTGCCCTTTTCTGAACCCTTTCCAAGGCCAAAATATCTTTTTGAGGTGAGGAGACCACATCTGTACACAGTATTCAAGATGTGGGCGTACCATAGTTTTATACAGGGGCAGTAAGATATTCCGGTCTTATTTTCTATCCCTTTCTTAATAATACCTAGCATCCTATTTGCCTTTTTGACCGCCGCTGCACACTGTGTGGAAGTTTTCAGAGAACTGTCCACGATAACTCCAACATCTCTTTCCTGATTTGTCATAGCCAAATTAGCCCCATCATACTGTACGTATAGTTGGGGTTATTTTTCCCAATGTGCATTACTTTACACTTATCCACATTAAATTTCATTTGCCATTTTGTTGCCCAATCACTCAGTTTGGTGAGATCTTCTTGGAGTCCCTTACAGTCTGCTTCTGTCTTGACTATCCTAAACAGTTTGGTATCATCCATAAACTTTACCACCTCACTGCTTACCCCTTTCTCCAGATCATTTATGAATAAGTTGAACAGGATTGGTCCTAGGACTGACCCTTGGGGACACCACTAGTTACCCTCTCCACTCTGAAAATTTACCATTTATTCCTACCCTTTGTTTCCTGTCTTTTAACCAGTTCTCAATCCAAGAAAGGACCTTCCCTCTTATCCCATGGCCATGTAATTTACACAAGAGCCTTTGGTGAGGACCTTGTCAAAGGCTTTCTGGAAATCTAAGTATACTATATCTACTGGATCCCCCTTGTCGCATGTTTGTTAACCCTTCAAAGAACTCTAATAGATTAGTAAGACAGGATTTCCCTTTACAGAACCCATGTTGACTTTTGTCCAACAAATTATGTTCTTCTACATGCTTCACAATTTTATTCTTTACTATTGTTTGACTAATTTGCCCGGTACGAAGTTAGACTTACCGGTCTGTAATTGCCGGATCGCCTCTAGAGCCCTTTTTAAATATTGGTGTCACGTTGGCTACCTTCCAGTCATTAGGTACGGAAGCCGATTTAAGGGATAGGTTACAAACCACAGATAATAGTTCAGCAATTTCCCATTTGAGTTCTTTTAGAACCCTTGGATGAATGCCATCCGGTCCCGGAGATTTGTTAACATTAAGTTTTCTATTTGTTCCAAAACCTCCTCTAATGACACTTCAATCCGGGACAGTTCCTCAGATTCATTACCCACAAAGGACGGTGCAGATTTGGGAATCTCCCCAACATCCTCAGCCGTGAAGACTGAAGCAAAGAAATCATTTAGTTTCTCCGCAATGGCTTTATCGTCCTTGATTGCGCCTTTTATAGTTCGATCGTCTAGGGGACCCACAGGTTTTTAGCAGGCTTCCTGCTTCTAATGTACTTAAAAAACATTTTGTTATTTCTTTTTGAGTTTTTGGCTAGCTGTTCCTCAAAATCTTTTTGCTTTTCTTATTACATTTTTACACTTGATTTGACAGTGTTTATGTTCCTTTCTATTTATCTCACTAGGATTGGACTTCCACTTCTTAAAAGATGCCTTTTGTCCCTCACTGCTTCTTTTACATGGTGGTTAAGCCACGGTGACTCTTTTTAGGTCTCTTGCTATGTTTTTAATTTGGGGTATACATTTAAGTTGGGCCTCTATTATGGTGTCTTTAAAAGTTTCCATGCAGCTTGCAGGGATTTGGCTCTAGTCACTGTGCCTTTTAATTTCTGTTTAACTAACCTCCTCATTTTGTGTAATTCCCTTTTTGAAATTAAATGCCAGGGTGCTGGTCTGCTGAGGTGTTCTTTCCACCACAGGAATGTTGAATGTTATTATATTATGGTCACTATTCCCAAGCGGTCCTGTAACGGTTATTTCCTGGACCTGATCCTGCGCTCCACTCAGGACTAAATCGAGAATTGCCTCTCCTTGTGGGTTCCTGCACTAGCTGCTCCAAGAAGCAGTCATTTAAGCCATTGAGAAATTTTATCTCCGCTTCTCTTCCTGAGGTGACATGTATCCAGTCAATATGGGGGTAATTAAAATCCCCATTATTATAGAGTTCTTTGTTTTGGTAGCCTCTCTAATCTCCCTCAGCATTTCAATGTCAGTATCCCTGTCCTGGTCAGGTGGTCGGTAATATATCCCTACTGCTAATTTCTTATTTTGGAGCATGGAATTACTATCCATAGCGATTCTATTGAACATGTTGATTCATTTAATATTTTTATTTCATTTGATTCTACATTATCTTTCACATACAGTGCCACTCCGCCACCCACCCGGCCTGCTCTATCCTTTCGATACATTTTATATCCCGGTATGATTGTGTCCCACAGATTTTCCTCATTCCACCAGGTTTCAGTGATGCCTATTATGTCAATCTCCTCATTTAATACTAGGTACTCTAGTTCACCCATCTTATTAGTCAGACTCCTAGCATACCTTTCCCTCCACCTATCACTCTAATTAGGCCACAGTAGTACCCATCTGCAATAACTATACCTCCCAGATTCATCACACAGAAACTAGAAGTAATTATTTTAGCAGACTTAGTCAACATTATGATTGAGGATGTTTTTGAGACAAGGTCAAAAGACAGCCTGAAGCAAAATTTAAAAGATATTAATATACTTGTTTGTCCAACAACTGATACATTTTCTCTCTCTTGTGTCTCTAAATGAAAATGTATCTTGCTTAGAAAATGATCGTATGAAATATTAATACAAATATTTAAAACCATGAAAAGAAACCTTTTTTATATTAAAGAATTTTCTTAAACCCTTCCGGCGATATCATGTCCCTTGAGGGCAATTTGAAATCCCTTTATCCTTCTAGATCCTTGCTTGATATTTTTTTTTCTTGAATCAACTAAATTTCCTGTTCAGTTTCTAGTAGAAAAGGGTATATCTCCATATAATCCTCAGTAGAAAAGTCTACAGCATGGAAATGTAACATTAAGCTTTTTCTTCACAGAAGTCAGTTATTATAATGGTTTGGGACAAGATCAGACTTGGAAAATTAACTTGCTTTAAAGAAAAAGTGAGTGAATTGCACATCATTCCTCTTTGTGGTTTTCCAGAAGTAGATTGTGATTTCCATACATGTATTCGTTTAAAATTCTCTGAGCAGGTCTGTGAGTCATTAGTCACCTGTGTTTGCTGCTTGGAAAGTCCAGCTGTTTTGATTGAAGGTATAGGACTAGATCCTATGGGCTGATCCTCAACTAAAGCATCAGGGAGAACTGGGGACTGCAGACATAATTTAGAACCCCCTTTACAGCTCCTTGTTCCTTACTCTATCAAGCTAGGATTCCTTTTAACAGAATGACCAGATCCATTTAGCTTCAGAGGGTAGCAAAGTTAGTATGTAACTGGAATAACTTAAAAATCAAGCAATAGTCTAGCAGCACCTTAAAGATTAACAAAATATATAGATGATATCATAAGCTTTTGTGGCTACAACCCACTTCTTCAGATGACTGGAGTATTAAAAGTCCAGATCCAAGAATAAATAAGGGAAGGCAGAGGGGGAGAAAAGGGGAGAAAAGGAAAAAGAATATTGAATTAGATTGTTCAGGTTACAAGAGGCTGATAACAATTTGTACCTCTATAAGTACCCATTGTTTGTTTGGTTGGTTGGTTCAATCATTAGGATGTGGAAGGTAGTGTGTGAGCCAGCCAATATCTTTATTAATTCTTCTCTGATAGACATCAAGCTTGTAAATGAAATTAAGTTCCAATGCTTCCCTGTGAATTTGGCTTGTAGAATTGGCCAGAAACAACACCATGACTTTAAGATCCATGAATGAGTGCCCGGGCAGGTTAAAGTGTTCTTCAACAGGTTTCTGTGTGTTGCCTTTTCAGATATCCGATTTGTGTCCATTAATTCTTTCCCATAGAGACTGTCCAGTTTGGCCAATATACATGGCAGAGGGGCATTGCTGGCATTTTAAGGCATAGATCACATTAGTGGATGTGCAGTTAAATGAGCCCCTGATGTAGTAGCTGATGTGGTTGGGTCCAGTGATGAAATCGCTTATGTAGATGTGTGGACAGAGTTGGCACTGAGGCTGATTGCAGGGTTGGGTTCCTGGGTGATTATGATGGAGGTTTGCTACGTGGTTACTGGAAATAATTTGTTTGAGGTTAGGGGGTTGCCTGTAGGTGAAGATTGGCCTTTTCCCCCAAGGCCTGTGAGAGTGAGGAGTCATTTTCCAAGTCAGGTTGTAGATTGTTGATAGTGCATTGGAGGAATTTAAATTGCGGGCTGTAGGTGATGACAAATGGAATTCTGTTGTTTCCTCTTTTTGGCCTGTCTGGAAGTAGTTAATGTCTGGGTACTCTTTTGGCTCTGTCAATCTGTTTTTTCACTTCTCCAGGTGGGTATTTCAGTTTTAAGAATGCTCTATATAGATCCTGCAAGTGTTTGTCTCTGTGGGATAGGAGCAAATCAGGTTGTATCTTAGGGGTTGACTGTAAACAATAGATTGAGAAATGTGTCTTGGATGGAAGCTAGAGGCATGAAGGTAAGTGTAGAGGTCAGTAGGTTTCCGGTATAAAGTGGTGGAAATGTGTCCATCATGTAATTGTACTGTAGTATCAAGGAAGTGGATCTCTCATGTGGACTGATCCAGGCTGAGGATGGTGGGGTGGAAGTTGTTGAAGGTTTAAAACTAATAAAAGAAAGTTCTTCTTCACACAGCGTGTAGTCAACCTGTGGAACTCCTTGCCAGAGGAGGCTGTGAAGGCTAGGACTATAACAGAGTTTAAAGAGAAGCTAGATAATTTCATGGAGGTTAGGTCCATAAAAGGCTATTAGCCAGGGGATAGAAATGGTGTCCCTGGCCTCTGTTTGTCAGAGACTGGAGAAGGATGGCAGGAGACAAATCGCTTGATCATTGTCTTCGGTCCACCCCCTCTGGGGCACCTGGTGCTGGCCACTGTCAGCAGACAGGCTACTGGGCTAGATGGACCTTTGGTCTGACCCAGTACGGCCATTCTTATGTTCTTAAATCCCTGTGAAATTCTTCAACGGTCTCTTTTCCGGGGTCCATATGATGATGTCATCACTGTAGCCTAAGTACAGTAAGGATGCTAGGGGGCGAGAGAAAGATCAAGGTCAGCCATAAAGACATTGGCATATTGTGGAGCCACGCGGGTGCCCATGGCTGTGCCGCTGACTTGAAGATACAAATTGCCTCCGAATCGGAAGTAGTTGTGGGTGAGGACAAAGTCGCAGAGCTCTGTAATCAGATGTGCAGTGCTGTCATCAGGGATGGAGTTCCTGATAGCCTGTAATCCATCTTCATGTGGAATGTTGGTGTAAAGAGCTTCTGCATCCATGGTGGCCAGGATGGTGTTTTCAGGAAGATTAATGATGTTTTGTAGTTTCCTCAGGAAGTTGGTGGTGTCTCGAAGATAGCTAGGAGTGCTGGTAGCATAGGGTCTGAGAGAGAGTCAATATAGCCAGATAATCCTGTTGCAAGTGTGCCAATGCTTGAGATGATGGGTCATCCAGGATTTTCAGATTTGTGTATATTGGGTAGCAGATAGAAAACTCCTGGTCCGGGATTAGGGAGGGTGTTTGTGTAAATTTGGTTCTGAGCAGTAGCAGGGAGCTTCATGAGCAGTTGTTTCAGGGGTTTTTTGGGGGGGGGGCATTCTTTAGTAGGATTACAGGAGAGAAGCTTGTAGAATCTGGTGTTGATGAGTTGTCTGGTCATCTCCTGTTCGTAATGACTACAGCGCCCCCCTTTCTCAGCCTGTTTGATTGTGATTTTAGAATTGTTTTTGAGGCTGTGGATAGCATTAAGTTCTGCATGACTGAGGTTATATGATAACCCTAACATTGTGTCCTCTCTGAATATGCTCCAACCTTCTCCACTGATGAAGCTCAGTCTTTGTCCAGTGTCCAGCTAGGCTTCACCTCTCCCCAGTCTACTTCTTTTTTCCCCTCCCACCAGATCACATATCTCTTCTCCATTATCCACAGCCAGCAAATGGAAACAGCTCCTCCTCTAGGCAGACCAATACACTTGCTAGGCAGCCAGAAACTCCTCCAGGTCCTTAGAAGGCAGACAGTCCAATTACCCTTGCACTTGTCTGTCTGCTTGGCTGATTCCAAAATGCTCTTCCTAAAATCATGGGTCCAGGACTTCTGAGGTTGTTAGTTAGCACAAACCTGCCCTTGACTTGGGTCATGATAGGGGTTGCTAGGGCATGACCTATTTATAAACCAAAATTAGCAAACTTGGGTGCTTGCAGTTAGGCCGCCAAGTCAGGGTGTGTATACACAGCAAAGATATTTAGGAATAACAGCCATTATTCCGAAATAAGTATGCAAGCATCTACAGAGCAATTCCGTTATTTCGAAATAATGTCGAAATAACGGACGACTTATTCCAACTTCTGTAAACCTCATTCTACAAAGAATAATGCCTATTCTGAAATAGCTATTTCGAAATAAGGCGTGTGTGGACACTCCACTGCTGCTATTTCAAAATAGCCCCTCACCAGGGCCATCTAAGTTATTCCCCCTGGGGCTCTAAATCGAGATAGCACGTCTACATTAGGGAAGCCTGCCTCAGACTAATTTTGAGGCTTCCCTGCAGTGTAGACGTGCTATTTCAAAATAACTATTCCAGAATTGCTTATTCTGAAATAACTGTGCAGTGTAGATGTATCCTTAGTGGCCTGATTTTCAGAAAAGCTGAAATGAGTGGAATGTGCCACTGCTGAGCACTTTCTAAAAATCAGACAAATTCTTAAAGCCCTTTAAAAAAGTAGTATTTAGCACCAACTTTTAAAATCAGGGCTATACTTGTTGCTGATCTCAGTTCACTGGCACTTTCCTTTGGGGCATCTGTTTTTCAGACGCTGACTTTAAACCTTGAGAGAGATTTTTTTCAAGACCATTTTGTCCAAAAAAGCAAAGATTAAACAGTTCAAAGAAAAATGTTCAGATCCAGACCCCTACCTAAGCAGGTCCTATAGCAACCAGAAGTGTTATATGTGAAGATGCTAAAAAAGGAAACAAACATGCAAGCCTCCAAGTAGTATCTCTCCTCTCCAAATTTTAGAATGAGGTTTCTGAACCTCTTTAGCTAGGGCACTAACCACAGAAATCTTCTGCTTAGCTGATAATTCAGCCTCAGGCCCCCAGTATTAATTAAAGTGAAAAGGATAAATACAGATTCAGTATTGAAAATATGCTAATAATATTTTAAACAGACACCACTGCCCTCTATTTATACAAATTAATTCAAGCACATCTGCGTGTGTATGCATTTTAACTCTGGTCGAAACAGAAGTCAGTGTAGCACCGTGAGCCCTATATGTTTTGTTCAATCAGAAGATACTGCTACTGGAAAGTAAAAGAAAATGATTTTTAGTCAGTGTGGTGTGGTTGGCACACAGGGTAGAGTGACAGTGCTGGGTTCTGTTCCTGACTCCGCCAATGAGGTACCAAACAGCTCTGCCTTTATACATCTGCAAAACTGGAATAATATATCCCCCAGCCTTCAACCTGTGGGATGTTTGGAGGCTTAGATCATTCAAGTTTGTGAAGTGAGTTGAAAACATAGAATGATCAATGCTATGCCACTACAAAGTACAGCTTGATAATTACATGGCACAGCAGGACAGCTGCTGAGGAATAACTCCTTTAATTGGGATGAGCAGGGGAATTATGGGTGGATATTTCTTAATTACCCAGTTGGAATGATAGCAGGACATCAAAATACCATGCAGCCAGCTGGTTAGAGCTTTAGTTTTATGTTTTATCTGAACTGTGAAGTCAAAATTAAAACTTCTACAAACAGGATGAGTGGAATGGCACAAAAATGATCATTAGGCTAGTAGAAATATGACCTTGTAACTGTTACACTATTGACTCGCTCCTTTGACCTTATCTGACACTAGGTTATCCTCTATTTGCAACCCCATCGCATTGAGGAAGGGCTGCATGCATCACCTACTCAATCAAAAAAGAATGGCTCTTAAATTAGCTTGTCATGGGTGCCCTGGATTACAGGGCAAGAATGCTGGCCCTGTAATCCAGAGCACCCATGACAAGCTAATTTAAGAGCAGGAGCCTAGGTAGGATTCTAATTGAATAACAAGCACCTGGGCCTGGTAAAAGGCCATCAGGGAGTAGTAGTTGCAGCTAGCTGAGCTCTGATGGCCTTTTATCAGGCTCAGATGCAGTTATGCTGTTCATACTTCAGGTAAGTGGAGTGGAGTGACTTGGAAGCTAATGTGGAAATGTTTGGCTCTAAAGAAAATGTGCCAAATGTGGACACGGAACTGGCTTTGGTAAATCATGGTAGTGACAAAATGACACAATTCTAACAGGATAATGACATGATGGATTGTGAATGTATAGGGTCAGAGAAACAAGTTATCTTGTTCAGTGCCGGGCTACCCTGTCATACTCACAGTTGTCATTGTGTATGATAGTCTCACAGAGGTATAACCATGCACCTCTTCTTCCTACCCATTAAGCAGGCCTGTATGCACGAATTTCTGGGGGGGAAGGGTGTGAGTTGTGGGAGGTGCTGGTGGCTGCCCTACCCCTGCAACCCATCCCTGTCCCCGGCCTTGCTCCCATGGGGGGGGGAGGAGGGGCAGGACGGCATGGAGCATGGGGGAAGGGAGGCTGGGGCAACACACCACTTCTGCCTTCTTCCAGCCGGCCAGAGCATGGGGGAGGGAGGCTGGGGCAAATGCACCATCCTAACCTCATGCTTACTTGGAGGAAAATGGGGGATTCGTACCCTTTACGCACACACCCCTGTGTACGCCTGTTAAGAGTGATATTGTTTGGCAGTGGTCTACAACATGCCTATTTGAAGAGGGTATATGCAGGACATTAAAATACAGAAACATGAGCGAAGAAGGTTGGAATGTTATGCTCCCATGGGATCTCTGCAACATGCAAGCATCATTCTCCAGCTCATTGGAGGAAAAAATCACCCCTATGCAGAGTGCCAGAACATGGCTTATGCACTAGTCAGGGTCTGCCTGTTTCATTTTTGTGGACTAATGAAGGCAACAGCCTTGTGCTGGTCCTCTGCACAGGGGTGAATTTCACCTATAATGAGCTGATAATGATGCTTGAATGTTACAAAAGAGTAGTGGTGTGAATACCACTTGCTCTGCCCTGGTTGTGGTTGTCACTGATGTCATAGTTACTTCCCTGGACTCAAAATGAGATTATTCAAATTTTCAGGCAGCTAGATAAGAGCAGGATCCCATATTGCTTAGGGTTATAGTGGGTGTGAGTAGAAACAAAGGGGTTTTGCATGTTAAAAGAGACTGCTCCATAACAATAGTAGGCTGTGGAGATGAAATTCTGAGGCTGCTGGCAAGTTTCTCCAACATGGAAGCATAAGGTGGTAGCCCCACAAATTGTAGTATGTCACTGATCATTCAAGTGGTTGAGGACTTAAAACCCATTTCCTTAAAATATATGGGTTAAAAAAAGCTGCTGTTCACATAGTTGTGTGAGGCTAACCTGACATCATCATAGCTCATTCAATGTTCCAAAGGAACTCTTAGTGAGCAAGGACCCCTGAGGTTAGCCCAACAAATGTTCATCCTTCATTTTGTCTCCTCTGAAGTGAGATGCTCGAGCCTAGTAAATTAGGAGTGAAATCTCCATATCTGAAGAGAAAAGAGTTGAGGGTCAGAGTAATGAAAAGAAGTCTCTTCTGAACATTTAGAAATGCATGTTACATAATATCAGTGGTAATAAATTGCCCTCTGCTGGTTACCGTGGTGCAATTCTCCCTTCCCACATTCAGGCTTCTTATTAATATATTAAATACATTGTAGGAACCACATGATGATAGCTAAGGATGGGAGTCAAATTCTAAATCTCCGATGAACGAGTGTTTCAACCTGGGTAACGATTTACAAGAAGTCTTATTCAAATCAGATTTAAGAAGATAAAAATTGTATGTGAAATATTACTTCATGCCTCACAGCATAATTATTAAGCACTCAGATTTATAAGGACATAGGCTCATATTCTCCATTCAGATACACTAGTGTAATCCCATTTAAGTCAATTTTTTTCCGAAGAGCAGACGCGATTTTTCAGTATCCCTGTAAACCTCATTTTATGAGGAAGAAGGGATGTTCTGAAAAAGGCTGTGTTTTTTCCTACATTTGGCCCAGTGTCGATGGGCCAAATGTCGGAAAAGCCTCTTTTGAAAAAAGAAGCTGAAAAAGCTACACAAATTGCGAACTGAAATTTGTGTAGCTTTTTCTGGAAGAACAGTGCAGTGTAGACTTAGCCAATGAGTGAGTTTTGCTTCTGTAGAATCAAAACCAACAGGGGTTTGGATGCAGACCCTGTTCTGTCAGAGTAACCAAATTCAGGGGTAGTTTGGGAATCCTATGACAACGTTTATTGTCTATATTGTGCTTTGGAGAAGGACACTGCTATGTAAAACCCAGAGATTCTTAGTGAATATAATATATTTTAGGGAAGAATCATTTAAATGAATGGAACTGACTTACTGAGAGAGAACATTGTTGGCTCATCCCGAGATGGCCCCATATAAAATTATTCTTTACTCTGAGTTTGTTATAGTATCTTTGTCTCTCACCTTTTGCACATCAAATAAAAACCTGTCTTCTGGTACGCATATTGCAGTGCTTCCACCCTAGGGACCACACCAGGAGAGTAGTAATGGAGTCCCACAAAGGCTTGGGGATTGGTCCTGTTGATTTATGGGGCATCCCAGAGTCAGTATGTTTGAGGCTTACTCCTGTGGATCCTTTGAAATAACATACTATGGCAATGATTTTGCTGGGAAAGGCTGGAGATGAATTCATTTAGTAATGTGTTCAGGCAGTAGACGTTTCCTTAAGGGGAGTGGGTGGATAGTTATCACTGTTACAGGATGGCATCTGCAAGCACAGGGGCATATCCGAACAAGAGTGTAACTAGTAACAGGGCATCTTGATTGAAGTGAATGCGTTGCTATATCAGATGGAGATTGTACCTACATCCCTATGGATGAATTGACATCAGGTAGTCAAAACACACTAGCCTTTCTTCATATCAGTTGCCAATCCAGTATATTGGCTGGCTATACTAAAAGGAGGAGAGGAAACATAGTTTTAATCAGGCTTCAACTTTCTGATTAGATGTCTGAAACTACCCGGAAGAAAAAAGCATAGAGTGCAGGGACCTCCATTTCATTCATAATTATCTCAGTGGCTTCTACCACCCTCCCCTCTTTTCTATCAAGGTCCCCCAGCCAGCCCACTGCAGGGGCCTTACCATCCACCTCCCCTGTACATGGGTTAAGATGGGCTATAAGAAAGGGGGCTAAGCTCCATGTGTGACGGGGCAGCGCCCGGCACGGCCGCGCCCCGCACTCCAGCCGGTCCCGGAGCTCAGGGGGGAAGCCTGGAGACACGGCCGGCCGGCAGCAACGCCGGCATGGCCGACGCGGGCGTGGAAGGCCGGGGAGGACAAGCCGGGGCGCCGGCGGATGACGTCATTGACGTCTCCGCGTCGGCGGGGCCTCCGGACGCCGAGGACGTGGCGCGGAGGCGGGGCAGACGGCCTGCGGCGGGGGATTCAAAGGAGGGCGGGGAGGGGAGGCAGGAGGAAGGGCAGAGGAACGGAGGCGGCCAGGGACGGCCTGACCGGGTAAGGAACCCCCGGGAGAAGGAACCTGGAGGGTAGAGACTCTGTCCACGGGAGAGGAAGAAGTGGCCCAGGGCGGGGCCGCGGAACCCGAGAGCGGGGGGTTTGGGGTTAGATACCCCCCCCGCTGCGTGAGGACATTGACCTCACCTTAGGGCCCTGGGTCGGGGTCCGGAGCGAGGGTGGGCCCGGACCCCCTTCCCCTCCCTCCTGCTGTAAGCGGAGTGGGAACAGGAGGGCAATCACAGCCGGTGGCCCGTCTGGCGACAGACTAACCGGGGCAACCCGTGACACCATGCCATACTATTCATAGGAGCTCTGAAACTATCTCCTCTCCTGTTAACCAAGACTTACTTTTTAAGTCCTTTATTAAGCCATTTATCTGGTCCACATATACTTTCCTATGGAATACCTGCACTGCACCTCCACACAACACTTACATAAGGAGTTGCAACATACAGCCTAACTCCCTTCACTCCTCACCATAACGAAGCCCTCCCTGAACCTGCTGTGGAAATGGAGAATCCCCACACATTCCACGTAGGGCAATCTGGTGATGAGGGGGAAATTCTTTCTTAGCCCCACTCAAGAAAAGCAGCTACAGGTCAAACCTCTCTAGTCTGGCACTCTCTGGTCTGGCAACATTTGTGGTCCAGAATGATTTTAAGTAGTCGGATGTCCACTTATCATGCATGTGGCCAACTTTCCTGCAGTCCCTTAAAGTTTAACAGCCACCAGTCCAGGCTCTCAGTGCTCTGTGCTGTTGTTTAGCTCTAATTTACCCCTAAATGTCTTCTAAGAGCTCAGTAAGCTGCTGGTAATGCTTCTAGACAATACTGACCTCCCATGGTTCCGCAAATTCTCTGGTTCGGCACCGGTCAAGTCCTGAGGGTGCCAGACTAAAGAGGTCCAACCTATAATGTGATGCCTACAGCAGGTTCTGGCCAAAGTCATGAGGAGGGAGGGTATGTGGGTGTCACTTCACTTGCTCCATGGAAATCGCCAACCCAATACACTATTCTGTGATGTATACCAGACAAACTTTCACTGTTGGGAACCTATCTGATGGAAAGTCCTAATGCTCCAAATCCTACAGATCTTCTTCAGTAAAAACTTTATTTCAAGTGACTGAGTAAGGACTGTAGGCTTTGGCCCAGTAAACATTTAGCTAGGGCCTGATTTTCAAAGGTATTGATCACCTTCTTCTATTTACCTCACTAGATACTATGGGAGCTGAGCACTTTTAAGCTTAGACCCATCGTGCTTCACTTTTTCAAAGTACCATGCAGATGTTAACTAATCCTCAGTCCACTTATGTAAGGACTGTAAGCAGGCATTATTATCCCCATTTAATGATGGTGAGGAAACTTTGAAATTGGAACCTTGCTCGATATTTCTCAATTTATATTGGTCATTTTCCCCCCCCCGTCATTCTGAAATGTGCCTCTTAATTCCTGCTATATGCTTTCCTGAAAGGTGCCTTGATACTCATGAATGCAATGATTTAATTCATTTACTAATAATACAAAGTTGCATCAGAGCTTCATTTTGCACTTGCTTGTGATTCTTCTTCTGGTAAATTAGCCCTTTGCTCTTTGGAAGTTTTTGTGGACACTCTAAGCTGGGATATGGAAATTCCAGCCTTAATTCACTGGTGCCAGAGATCTAGCTTCCTAAATATGCATTTAGGGACAAACATCTAAGGAGGCCTCAATTTGGCCTCTAATTTTGTGCCCTAAATCAATAGCAATTGCAAACTGATTGCTGTCTAACCATGGGCTAAATCTGAGAGGTGCTGAGTATCTATCTGTGCCTTCCACTGGAATCATCAGGAATTGCTGGTGCTTGTTCAATTCAGTACCTCCAGAACTTGTTCCAAAATGTATAGGTAGCTAGATATCAAAGTTGCATCACAGCTAATGGTGTATATGATTATAATGCCAAAAAGTTAATTTACTATAAACTACTTCCTTCTCGGGCCAGGATTTCTTACACATATGCTTAATGCAAGCACTTGCCAAATCCCAGCTTTGGGTAAAAAAAACGTTATGGCTGATGCATTTTCATAGAGTAGATCCTAGAATCCTATCAGTTAAGGTTGGAAAAGCCCCATTACATAATCTTGTCACTACCCTTCAGGAAAGAATTCGTCCTTATAGTTAATTTTCTATCATTTTCTCCAGTCTGATTTTTTAACTGTTCCAAGTAAGGCGGCTTTTTCTCTCTCCCTGGTGATGCTATTTCATAGTCTAATTTAATCATGGAGATCTTCACGATATTCAGCTTAATATTTTCCTTTCTTAATGTCATTGTATTACTCCTAGCCATTCCCCTTATACTAACCTAAAGGTATCAAGATGGTAACTGATCAGAGGCAGTAACAGTTGACTGCTTTTTAAAAAAGAAATATAATGAAAATAACCACTCTTCTCCTCCCTCCATCCCGAATCTTCACAGTAACATAGAGTTGCAACAAAAGACAAAAGATTATTTTCAGCAAAACATGGGCGGTGGGTGAAGGTGGGCTGGAGGAGGTCCAAACCCCACCCCCACAGGAGCTAAGCCACCTCCCCTCCCAGCACCTGAGAGGCTAGGGCCACATGGCCCCAGGCCTTCCCCCCTTCCCCACCCAGCACCATGGGGAGGGAGGGTGGCAGTGCATGGCCCCAGCCTCCCTGGCCCTGGGGCATGGGGAGGGCGGATGCTCGGAGGCAGCCACACTCCACCCCAGTACGCCTACGGTAGGCCTTTTGGGGGCAGAGAATGGGTGGGGCCAGGCTGGCAGTTTCGGAAGGCAGTGTCTTCCCCCGCCTACCATACCAGCCACCCCTGTAGCCAAAGTCATTTTATTACTTGGAGCAGAGGCGGGTTTTTTTAAGTTCTTCAAAGAATCCTGGTGCAAGCTGAAGAGAAAATCATTTTCACATAGTTCACACTGGGTCTGATGTGTAAGCTTCCGGGAAAAATTCCTCCCAAAGCTTCATCGCAGTTGTGTGCCACAGAAACCTAAGCAAAACAACCATGGAACTGGCCCATGATGAGCCAGATTCATCTGGCATAATGAGGGGTCACAACTTGCTGCCCCTATTCTTGCAGGCAGGCTGTGCCAGGGAAGAAATTCATTCCAAGGGAGGGTAAGTAGTATAGCGTTGCCATCTTCCTTCACAGGTTTCCTCAGGGAAACTTTAAAATCCAGTTGGGTCTCCATTGGAGCCCTGCCAGAGGAGATTGCTCAGCTGAAGCACTGAATCAGCTCATCTTCCAGCCAGCCTATCCTCACCCCACTCCAGAGAGGACCATACCCATTTCTTTGGGTGCATTTGCAGGCTCCGGATCTACTGGCAGAGCATGGTGGTGAGAAGCTTATGCTGCTGTGCTACCACTAATTTTCTGCCACTAGGGGACCAGAGACTAGGTTCCATCTGTTCATTGGATACTAGCACAATCCATAGAGTGAATCTGGCCCCAATCTCTCTTTTTTTTCCTGGGAGGGAAAAACAAACGTTGAAAACGAGGCCTGTATGTGAAAGTCATTTTGGTGGCTTGTATTGAAATGACCGGTGAGTAGTGTCAGGTCTGTAATGCTAGTGTTTGTATAAAAAGCATCTTCACTTATTTTATTCATTAACACTCGTAACTGCCGCAGAGAGATGGTTTAGGTGAATGAACAGGAAGACTGAACTCCCTCTTCCCTGAGTCGTGGCACCATCTAGCAGAGCTGAGATGCGTGGGTAGAGAGCAGTATAGCACTTGTGCTAGCTGTGTCACCCCTGTTCATATAGGGGACTTCCTATCAACCTGATACCTGTCATGAGCCTGTATTCATTTCTTTTAAATAAGTAGGAACCTAAAAATATGACTTGTCTGTGCTATCGTCATGCAGTGGTAAAGCACTAACCAGTCATGACCAAAAGACCCTTCTCCTTGTATCCTACTCAATCACCACTTTAATGGATCCACACGGGCCTAGAAAAATGAGGTACTATTGGAAATCACAATATTTTGTTTGTTTTGACACAACACAGTGAGTTGCTCTATAAATATTTTGGGAGAAATCCTAACTTTGAGCTATGAGCCTTACCAGAAGGGGATGCTTCAGTAATCCTGGCAGCTCAAGGCAGGATCCTAGACAGTGGACCATGACAAATCACTTCCTTTTCCAGGTGGCTGGTAAATATCGTTCACTGGATTGTTGGGCAGACCATAGCCATGTAGCTCACACACAACAGGTACCAATGCTTGCATTGATGAAGGTGCACCGCGAGGCTTATTTGTTGAATGTACTTCGTTTCTAGTACAGATATGTGCACCCCTGAGGTATATTCTTAGTGTAAAGTATAGATGGGGCAGGGCAATGTTTCCTCTAATCTTTTCCAAGGGTGCCATTTCACGAGTGCAGGGGGAAGAACAGCTGTGCATACCAGGACGTGGCTTGCTTTTCTTCCCGTTCCCCTGACTGTCGGGGAGCGAGGGGAAAATACATAGCTTCTGTGCATGCCTCTCACTCCTGGCTGGTGAAGAGAGGAGGCAGAGGAGTAATTCACAAAATCCATGTACTTGCTCCTTGCTCCCTGATAGTCAGGGGAACAGGAAGAAAAACAAGCAGTATGCATGGCTGCTGCTCCCTCCTACCCCGTCCTCCGAAAATGGCGTCCTTGATCTTTTCCATCCATTGCAGAATAAATATGTTAAGTGCACCGAAGCATGTGTGCAAATGCACCACCAATTGAAACAAACAAAAAAATAGCTGTGGGCACTCTGCTAATCAACTGGGCAACATTTGAATCCTTCCCGAGCGGCCGCACAAGCTCACAGCTTACAGGGAACACTGCCAGCGACCTTCTTTCTGTTTGTATAGCAGTTGACATAGTGGGATCCTGGTCTATGGCTGGGGATCCTTGTTGCTACTACAGACCAAAATAATTTTGCCAAGTGGTTAATGTAA
Organism: Rafetus swinhoei; assembly: GCA_019425775.1. Classification (NCBI taxonomy): domain Eukaryota; kingdom Metazoa; phylum Chordata; order Testudines; family Trionychidae; genus Rafetus; species Rafetus swinhoei. Next base: position 17,647,804 of record CM033447.1, on the reverse strand, counting down.
TATACTATTATTTATATCACTGTACCACACAGGAGCTCTCGTTAAGGCCTAGGACTCCATTGTGGTATGCATTGTACATACAGAACAAAGGTGTTATGCTGACTACAAAAGGTCTGGGGACTGCCTACACCCTTTAAATCCTTGTGTCACCGCCTACAGCAGGCTCCAATTCTATGCAGTTGCATCAGAATGGAATCTTCTACCTAATTTCTCAGTAATTATACTTGATGTTCCTAGACGCTCAAAGATGCATCACCAGAGAGCTTGTAGTTCTAGACCTCAGGAACAGGTGTGGGTTTAGAAGGCACAATAATAACATTTGCTCTTAAGGCCTTTCATCCATGACTCTCAAAGCACTTTACAAACACTAATTAAAACTTTCAACACGTCTGTGATGTAGCTATATTAGACCCATTTTACAAATAGGTTAAGGGCATAATTTTCAAACTTGTATGCTTAAAGTTGGGCACTTACTGCAAATTTATGTTTAGGCACTAAACACAAGCAGCCTGCTTTTCCAACACACTGGCATCCATTGAAGTCAGTGAGTATTATAGGTGTTCAGAACCACTGCAACCCAGGAATAGAGATTCTAGTACCTAATTGTGAGCATGAAAATTTAGACTTAAGTGAATCATCTACAGTTACAGAGCCAGGATGTAAATTCAGTGACTCTGACAGCATATTTTTCTGTTTTAACCATTAGTCATGCTCCCTCCCAGATATTTAATTTTATAGTCAGCACTTGTTGGTTTCTGTATTAGACTGTAAACTCTACAAAACAGGGACTGTCTCCCCAGATGTGTTTGTACAGTGCCTAGCACAATGAGGCTCTGAGCCTGGTTGGGTGCTAGTGTACTAAAAACCTACTATATATTTAAGAGAGTTTGTCAGTGAGCGAGCGAGCAAGTGAGTGTCTGAAGCTGCCCCTCTCCCCCCGATTTGTACAGGGAGGCATAAAAAGAACTCCTAAATGGTAAGAGCTAAGTCCACCAGTTTTATTATACAGCTTTCTCTTATCACTTAAAGTCCCTCCCCCCCCCTCCCAATCCAGGACTATCCCCACCCCAAGCCTCCAGCCTTTAGGAAGGGTGGGGAAAGGGTGGCAAACCCCCCCTCCCCCCATTCACTTGGGAGCATTGCTGGCTGATCCCCTTCATCAGGGAGTGAGGGGAAAGTGCACAGTTTGCTGCATTCCTCACTCTGGTTAGGGAGCACGGGGGCAGACAAATCTGGACCTGCCCCAGCTGGGAGACATCCACCCCTTCCATGGCTGTGCCTGCTGGAGCTTCAGCAACCATGGAGAGGTGCTTCTCACCTGGCCCCAAGCTGCAGTGAGAGAGGGCTGGTGTAGTCCGCTTTCCTGGGGCAGCCTGTATACTGAACCTCTCGTCTCCAGCCCCACCCCAGAGCAATGATTTATTTTACATCAAGAAAAACAAAAATTAACTGAATTAAGGACCCAAGCAATGCCAAGTGAATGTGCTAGTATTATGTAACAAGGACTGCAGACATGCCACAGCATTATTTTGATCAAAATCACGGAAAAGCCACCTTGGTAAAAGGCATGGGTGAGTAAATTTCCTGTCAGTGCCCAGCAGAGAGGGCAGCATGCTTTCCTGGCACCGCAATCCAAATGCTGGTGTGTGGGGCAGGAACTTGACAGGGGAGCCTTGACAGTGGAGGCTCCTGTCCAGGAGGTCTGAGCCTAGTGCACCGTTCTGAGTGTTGTGACCTAGCACATGATGGAGGGATCATAACAGGGGGTGACTGGACCACACCCAAGTGCTGCTGCTGTGACTCCATGTGCCAGGTCTCAATGTCCAGAGCAGGGCAGGCTCTGGGTCCAGTTCCCTAGAACAGGAAATGCAAGAGCCATCCCTGTGGGGTGAGTCACAGACACACACAAAGCAAAGTCATGGACAAATGGGAAAATCATGCTCGCCATGACATCCTTCCCACAATGACAAACCTGCACCCTAATACTGATGATTATGTCCGTCTTCAAGTAAACCCTGTACACGCCCTTCCAAATGACTAGGAACTTCTGATTTCATGGCTACTTTATAAGGTACATTAAATATTTTATTATGCTTATAACTGCTGTATCTAGGCAGCCATATTTGTTTGCTGTTGTTATATAATTATTTCCGCCCTGTAAATGCAAAACTGAAATCCTTTTCCCAGTCTAATAGATGGGGGTATTCTGAGTTCTGTGGCTTTTTAATTTCCAGCCCTGTTGTTTTAAAATATAGAGATTACTTTTATATTTACATAGTATAAGGTGACTGATGCCATATAATGATAATAATCATAAAATATATACTTCAGTTGAAGATTTACTCTATGGGTGGCATTTTGTATGGTGGCGTGGCATGTGTAAGACCCAGACTAGTGTGGGAAGCTATCTCAAAGGCAGGACAGGGGGAGGGATAGCTTAGTGGTGTGAGCATTGGCCCACTAAACCCAGGGTTGTGAGTTCAATCCTTAAGGGGCCATTTAGGGATTTGGGGCAAATCTGTCAGGGATGGTACTTGGTCCTGCTGTGAGGGCAGGGGACTGGAGTCAATGACCTCTCAAGATCCTTTCCAGTTCTATGAGATGGTATATACTCTGGGGAAATGTTAAAGCTAAGGTATGTTTACAGGAACCAGAATAAGGACTTGTTAAAATTGAGCTGGTATATGTGCACCTCTCCCATCTATTGCCAGTATTTTTCTCTTTCATTGGGACGTTTTGTGTGTGTGTGTGTATGTGTGCAATGCCGGCAGGAGGAACCAAACCTGGGACCTCTGGTGCTTAGTGCATGAGCCCCTACAGCTTGAACTAAAAGCCAGCTGGCTCTCCGCTAAGGCAGTAGAGCAGGGGTGGGGAGCCTCGGGCCCAGGGGCTGGATGTGGCCCCCAGGTTGCCTGAATCTGGCCCCTGAGCTCAGAGACACACACCCCACCCTGCACCATTGGAGAGCTGCCCCTTCCCCTGCTGCCCCACCACAGGCTGGAGCACACAAAAATCTACTAGGCTGGGCCCCTCTAGGCTTTGGTGGGCAAGGGAATGTGGGGAGTGTCTTTCTCCTCGGTTGAAGGCCACATCAATGAGGGATTGTTGTTTTTTTTCCTTCTCACTTGTGTGCAGGCCCCTGACTATTTTTTCTGTGGGTCAGTGCCCTTCCGTCCCCCCCAGGTGTAGAGGAAACTCTCTCTCTCTGTCTGTAAGTGGTCATAGTGCATGGGTGTGGGGCAGGTAACCACACCCAGTAGGTGTGTGGGTTACATGTGCACTACAATATTCGTGTGTCTTAGATTAATTCAGCTGAGCATAAGGGCCCAAACCACAATTCTTATTCTGAAACCCCTCTGTTGCTTCCCCAGTTTTCTCCAATCATATCACTTGAAGTCCCAGTAGCAGCTTTGTTGCCCCTCTTCTGCTGAAGCTGCTCAACTCCTTCGCTGGCTGCCTGCTACATCGCAGAAGAGGAAATGCAGAATAGCTCTAGCTCAGGGGTGGACAATAATTTTTACCAGGGAAGGGAGTAGGGGAACATATGATGTCTTCCCCGGCCCCCTCCTCCCAGAGAACAACCAGCTGGTCTGAACAGCTGGTGGTTCCATCTAGGTGCCAGCACCTTTGGCGGTGGGAGGAGACCTCTGCGGGCCGAATCAATCCACTTGGCGGGCCAGATGAGTCCTGTGGAGGCCCTTTTGCCCTCCCCTGCTCCAGCTTCTCCATTGTAGCTGCCTTGCTGGGCTGTGGGAGCCCTAGAGAGAGCAGGATAGGAACTCATCTGGTTCTGCCTAAGCCATGAGGAGTGCCTAGCAAATGATGGTGTTCCTCTCCCAGACAGACATCCAGTGCAGGCCAGGGAGGGAGGTAGAAACTGAGAACTAACAACCAATTACAATTCCCTGATTGTCAATCCCAGCCCCATTGCAGATTAAAATAGCCGGGGGGAGGGAGAGGGGGGAAGGAGGAGCAGGGCCGGATTAAGGCATGGGCTAGCCGGGCAGCTGTCCGGAGCGCCAACCTTACAGCTGCCATTAGGCGCCGCACACCCGGCTCCCGGATCGCGGGCTGCAGCAGCTCCCAGCGGCCACCCTGCAGCAGCTGCCCAGGGCGGGGGCCGTGTTAACCCCCGCAGCGCTGGCCAGCAGCGCCCTTCCCCCCACGGCTGCGGGGCCCTGCACGGCCAGGCTCGGCCCGCCCCAGGCGGCCCCGAGCTGTGAGCCAGCGGCGGTAGCTGGGCTGGGCCGGGCCAGGCACGTGCATCCTGCTGCCGCCAGCTCCGCGCGCCCGCTCCCACGTGCCGGTGCGGGGACGGGGCTGTGCATGTGCCCTCCCCCATACGCTGGCGCGGGGCGGGGCCGCGCATGCGCCCTCCCCCAACCCGGGGCGCAATTAAACTGTCTGCCCGGGGTGCCGGAATGGCTCGGTCCAGCCCTGAGGAGGAGAGGGCGGAGGCAAGGCTACTTTGCGCAGGTGTCTGGCCACAATCCTTTCCAGTTACTTCATGTTCCCATGTCAGAGGCCGCAAGGAGTGAGGCACAGAAGTGAACTGTGCTGGCTGTGTATCGACTTGCGACTGCCAGTAGAGAAACTGTTTGCAAGTCGTCTCCACTCCCTTTGTCCTGTGTGACTCAGTCATGTGGAGAATCTGCACCAAAGCACTGACAGTGGCTCCCTTCTTTGAAATAATATTGTGATATGTCTGCAAGTCATACTAGGTCAGCAAAGTGTTGGCTTGAGGTTCACTTACTTAGCAGATGGGTCTGACAAATAATAAGGCAAAACACTCAACTAGTAGTGATTGGTTACTCACTAATGGGATGCTAATCAGGACAATCATGAAATACTTGAACTGGAAGGGACCTCGAGTGATCAAGTCCAGTCTCCTGCCATGGTCCCAGGCAATCTCATTACAGTCTTTGCCATCACCAGACAATAGCTTCAACTTCCCTTTGTTACCACAAACTTATTCATAATGTTTGTGTTATCTTTTCTTATGCATTTGTATCAGTCTCTCATTTCCATGTTTACTCTCCTCCTCTGTCAGTACAAGTTTAGGGTTCGTTCAAACCTGTCTTTTGTAGCTTCTTGTGCTCACAAACATGATTACTCAGTAGTTAGCCAGCCCCAACATGAAACATGATTATCCTGCTATTTCTTACACAGGCACAGTTTTACTTATGCTTACACTGCTGTTAAATGTGATCAGAAGAGACTGTTAAAATCCACGGCAAGTTCTCTCGGGTCTAAATATGCCTTTGCTCGCAACAAAAAGGGCCAATTGATAAGCCTGTTTTTGATCACTCTTCTAGCTTCTTACCGGAGACTGGTGACCCAGGAGGGAGGAAAAGGTTCCATGGCAGTTGAGAAGACAGTTGGGAAGAGTAGCTGTAAGAGGCAGGATGGCTTGGGGAAGAATGTGGCATTGATGGAAAATGGTGCAGCCCTTCCTGGAGCCACTTAGTGCTGGTGTTTGAAGAAACATTTGGCTGAGTAGTGTTACACCTCACAGGCTACTCACGTTGTCACATGACAGCTCTCCAGTAATCCGCAGGAAGCAATGGGTACAATATGTCAGGTAGTTGATACCACTCTGGTTATGCTCAGTGCTTATTGAGGTAAAATTCAGAAGTCCCACTGGTCCAAAAGGGGTCTAGAGGTGATCCCGGCAATTACAGACCGGTAAGTCTAACATCAGTACCGGGCAAATTAGTTGAAACAATAGTAAAGAATAAAATTGTCAGACACATAGAAGAACATAATTTGTTGGGCAAAAGTCAACATGGTTTCTGTAAAGGGAAATCATGTTTTACTAATCTGTTAGAGTCCTCTGAAGGGGTCAACAAACATGTGGACAAGAGGGATCCAGTAGATATAGTGTAGATTTCCAGAAAGCCTTTGACAAGGTCCCTCACCAAAAGCTCTTACGTAAATTAAGTTGTCATGGGATAAGAGGGAAGATCCTTTCATGGACTGAGAACTTGTTAAAAGACAGGAAACAAAGGGTAGGAATAAATGGTAAATTTTCAGAATGGAGAGGGGTAACTAGTGGTGTTCCCCCAGGGTCAGTCCTAGGACCAATCCTATTCAACTTATAAATGATCTGGAGAAAGGGATAAACAGTGAGGTGGCAAAGTTTGCAGATGATACTAAACTGCTCAAGGTAGTTAAGACCAAAGCAGACTGTGAAGAACTTCAAAAAGATCTCACAAAACTAAGTGGTTGGGCAACAAAATGGCAAATGAAATTTAATGTGGATAAATGTAAAGTAATGCACAGGGCTCGACAAACTATAGAATCTACTTGCCCGTGGCGAGTAGATTTCAGCCGCGAGCGCCCCGTTTACTGGCGGCGTGCACATGCGCAATGTGGCTCTTGCACAGTGCGGGGCTGGCGAGTGGCTTTCGCCGCCGTTTGTCAAGCTCTGGTACTGCACATTGGAAAAAATAACCCCAACTACACATATAATATGATGGGGGCTAATTTAGCTACAACTAATCAGGAAAGAGATCTTGGCGTCATAGAATCATAGAATACTAGGACTGGAAGGGACCTCGAGAGGTCATTGAGTCCAGTCCCCTGCCCTCATGGCAGGACCAAATACTGTCTAGACCATCCCTGATAGACATTTATCTAACCTACTCTTAAATATCTCCAGAGATGGAGATTCCACAACCTCCCTGGGCAATTTATTCCAGTGTCTAACTTAAAAAACAAGAAAACTATCATCGTGGATAGTTCTCTGAAGACGTCCACACAGTGTGCAGCGGCAGTCAAAAAAGCAAACAGGATGTTAGGAATCATTAAAAAAGGGATAGAGAATAAGATGGAGAATATCTTATTGCCCTTATATAAATCCATGGTATGCCCACATCTTGAATACTGCATACAGATGTGGTCTCCTCATCTCAAAAAAGATATACTGGCATTAGAAAAGTTCAGAGAAGGGCAACTAAAATGATTAGGGATTTGGAACGGGTCCCATATGAGGAGGGATTAAAGAGACTAGGACTTTTCAGCTTGGAAAAGAGGAGACTAATGGATATGATAGAGGTATATAAAATCATGAGTGGTGTGGAGAAAGTGAATAAGGAAAAGTTATTTACTTGTTCCCATAATACAAGAACTAGGGGCCACCAAATGAAATTAATGGGCAGCAGGTTTAAAACAAATAAAAGGAAGTTCTTCTTCACACAGCACATAGTCAATCTGTGGAACTCCTTGCCTGAGGAGGTTGTGAAGGCTAGGACTATAACAGGGTTTAAAAGAGAACTAGATAAATTAATGGAGGTTAAGTCCATTAATGGCTATTAGCCAGGATGGGTAAGGAATGGTGTCCCTAGCTTCTCTTTGTCAGAGGGTGGAGATGGATGGCAGGAGAGAGATCGCTTGATCATTACCTGTTCGATTCACTCCCTCTGGGACACCTGGCATTGGCCACTGTTGGTAGACAGGGTAGTGGGCTAGATGGACCTTTGGTCTGACCCAGTATGGACATGCTTATGTTCTAATGTCATGTTCAAATCCTGTGGTCCTTACTAGTGGTCAGATCTCTTCCCCCAGATCTGTGTGTGAAAATAACCCTTGGCATGGAAGATCTCCCTGTTTTCCAGGTGGGAGGGGAAGTCCACCTCCCACTTCATATGTCCTGTCTGTGCAAGTATGCAGAGAACATGGTTGAGGGGATGTATGTTATCTGCCTACCATCCCCAAGGGAAAATTTTCCCAAGAAAATTAATGCGGCCACGTGCTCATTCCCCTGGACACAAGCAGCTGAGCTACCCTGACAAGATGGAAATGATGGGAACCTAGAGTTTGCCAATAATTAAAAGCCAAAAATCAGGTTTCTTATTCAAGTAAGATCTATTTGTTGTTGAGCACTGCTGCAAAATACCATCCAGGCATACAGATGTAAGTCTCTTTTAGTTACCAAATAAAAGTTTCTCCTCCTGGATTTAAGACTGAGATAGATAAAGCGAAGTTACTCAGCTTCGGTGCAGTAACTGTCGTTCTTCGAGGTGGTGTCCCCGCGGGTGTTCCACTATGGGTGCTGGGCTTGCCCCGGCGCCGCAGACGGAAGCTTGTGATAAGCAGTGTTTGGCTGGACCGCGCATGTGCCGCGGGCTTGCGGCTTTTGCGCTCTTTTCTGTATCACGCGGTCCGGCCCCCCGCCAGTTCCTCGAGATCGCCTCGGAGTCTGTAAGACACAAGAGAAGAGAGAGGACTCCGAAGCAGGGAGGAGGGCAGGTAGTGGAGCACCCGCAGGGACACCACCTTGAAGAATGACAGTTACTGCACCGAAGGTGAGTAACTTCGCTTTCTTCTTCGGGGATGTCCCCGCGTGCGCTCCACTATGGATGACTGCGTAGCAGTAGTCGCCAGAACGGAAGGAGGGCGAAGGAGTCCCTATTTATCTGCTGTGGAGAGCACCGCAGTCGCCACTGCCCCATCTGAACAAGTGCCTAGAGAAATAGAGTAGTGTTTGGCGAAGGTCTCATGTGAGGACCAGGTCGCCGTCCTGCAGATATCCTTAAGGGATACTCCTTTATGTAATGCTGTCGATGTCGTCATGGCCCTGGTGGAATGGGCACGTGGTTGGGCAGGGAGGGGTAAGCGTTTGATTGTGCATAAGATTGTGTTATGCATGAGGTTACGAGATTCGAAATCCTCTGGGAAGACAGGTGTTGACCCTTTGACCTTTGTGCCAGGGAGACGAATAAGTGGTCCATACGTCTGAAAGGTTTAGTGCGGTCTATGTAGAACGCTAAGGCCCTACGGGTGTCCAGGGAGTGTAGGGCCGCTTCTTATGGTGAGGCATGGGGCTTCAGGAAAAAGGTTGGTAGGATCACTGGTTCATTGACGTAGAAGTGGGAGACGATTTTGGGTATGAATTTTGGGTGTAGTCTCAACACTACCCCATCCTTTCGGAAAATTGTATATGGTGGCGTGGCCATCATGGCGGAAAGCTCGCCCACCCTGCATGCCGATGTTATGGCAAGCAAGAAAACAGTTTTCAAAGTAAGGAGATGCAAGGATACGGTCGCCAGAGGCTCGAACAGTGGCCGCATTAGGGCGTCGAGGACTACATCCAGGCTCCACACAGGTGGGACTGGGTCGTGCGGTGGGGCCATGTTGGTGAGGCCCTTGAGAAATCTCTTGATAGTAGGATGGGCGAAGACAGAAACGCCATCTCTTGGTGATGCAAATGCTGAGATTGCTGCCAGGTGTACCCTGATGTAGGCTAATGCAAGTCCTTTGTCTTTTAGGTGCAATGCATAGTCCAGTACGGAGGGGATCGATGGACGTGTCGGATCGTGGTGATTCGTGGTACACCAGGAGGAGAATCTGCGCCACTTATGAAGGTAAGTTTTCCTCGTGGCTTGTCGTCTACTGTGTATCAGGACATGTTGGACTGAGGCGGAGCAGAGGGATTCGAATGGAGTCAGCCAGTTAGGAACCATGCTGTTAGGTTCAGGGTGTGTATCTGGGGGTGTTTCGGGCGTCCTCGGTCCTGGGTCAGGAGATTCGGGAGGGGCAGAAGGTGGATCGGTGCCCGTGCGGACAGACGGTGGAGGAAGGGGAACCAGTGCTGGCGAGGCCAATCCGGTGCTATTAGCGTTGCCCTGTCTGCCTTCAGCTTCTGGAGGACTTTGGGGATCAGCGGTATGGGGGGGGGGAAGGCATAGAGGAGGGGTCTGTGCCAGGTCATAAGGAAGGCGTCCCACAGGGATGCATGGCCGAGACCCGCCCTGGTGCAGTACTTGTGGCATTTCGCATTGGCGGGAGTTGCAAAGAGGTCCACTCGGGGAGTTCCCCAACGTTGGAAGATCTCGCGTAGGACGCCATCGTGCATTTCCCATTCGTGTTTCATGTCGAAGTACCTGCTTAGGAAGTCTGCGGGTCACGTTTGTGGTGCCAGGTAAGTAGGATGCCGTAGGTGTTATTCCTTGGCGAATGCACCAGTTCCAAAAGCAGATAGCTTCCGTGCATAGGGAGCGGGAGCGAGCGCCGCCCTGGTGATTCACGTAATACATGTCTGTGATGTTGTCCGTGAGTATCCTCACCTTGGTGTTTCGAATGTGGATGAGGAAGGATTTGCATGCATTGAAAATGGCACGTAGTTCTAAAAGGTTTATGTGTAGATGTGCTTCTTGTGGGGACCATTGACTTTGGACTGAGAGGGAGCCCGTGTGAGCCCCCCAGCCTAGTAGGGAGGCATCCGTTGTGATTTGGTGGAGTGGTTCTTGCTGATGGAAAGGTATACCTGATAGCAGATTCCTGTGGCTGGTCCACCATAGGAGTGATCGGATAACGCCAGGTGGGGGCGTTACCGGTCTGTGGAGGTCGTATCTGGTGTGGTCATATACGAGTGTCAGCCAGTACTGAAGGGCGTGCAGGTGTAGTCTGGCGTGTTTGACCACGTATGTTGTGGCGGCCATATGGCCCATCAGTCTCAGGCATATCATAAGTGAAACGGTGGGGCTGATGGTGATGGTGTGGATGAGGTCCTGGATGGCCTGAAACCTCTGTAAGGGTAGGAACGCTCTGCCGGCGAGTGAGTCCAGGCGGGCCCCAATGAACTCGATGTTCTGTGTGGGGTGCAAAACAGACTTTTGCTCGTTGAGAAGGAGTCTGAGCGATTGAAAGGCTTGCCTGATGAGCTGAACCATCTGGGAAACCTCGCGTGCAGAAGGACCCTTGAGTAGGCAATCGTCCAGGTAAGGGAAGATGAGTACCCCTTGTCACCGAAGGAAGGCCGTGACTACCGATAGGACCTTTGAAAACACCCTGGGGGCTGACGATAGCCCGAAGGGAAGGACCTTGTATTGGAAGTGGTCCTTTGTTACGATGAAGCGTAAGAACCTCCTGTGGGCTGGATGGATAGGGACGTGGAAATAGGCGTCCTGGAGGTCGAGGGCAGCAAACCAGTCTTGTGGATCTAACGTAGGGATTATGGCAGCTAAGGTCGTCATTTTGAATCGTTGTTTCCTGAGGTATTTGTTCAAACGGCAGAGATCTAGGATGGGACGTAAAGTGAGTAGAAGCCCCTGTTCCTGAACTCATTTGGGACTGACTCTATGGCACCCAGAGAAAGAAGGCGGCCGACTTCTGCTCGGAGGAGGGCCTCGTGAGAGGGGTCCCTGAAAAGGGACGGGGTGGGAGAGGTGGTCGGTGGAATGGCTGTGAAGGGAATAGGGTAGCCAGTTTGAACAATTTCAAGGATCCATCTGTCCATAGTGATTTTGGCCCATTGATGTAAAAAAGGTCCTTAACAGGTGGTGGAAGAGTTGGGTCAGACGGTTCGTGGTGCTGCCTGTGACTGACTGCTCACCCCCTGACCAAAGCATCAAACCTGTTGCTTGTTGTTGGGAGGCATGTTCGTCCTGCCGTTTGGGTTTCGGCGTCGCTGGGGCCTCTGGCATGAGCGCTGGTTGTCAAGGGCCTCTGTTGCTGATGTTGCTGCTGCCATTGGTGCCTACTGTAGGAGTAATCATATCTGCGCTGGTATGGTGAATACCAGCGTCTCCTTAAGGGGGGGGTGTACATCCCCAGAGTTCACAAGGTTGTTCGGGATTCTTTAGAGGAGTGTAGAATTGTATCCATGTTCTCTGCAAAGAGCTTGTCCTTGTCGAAGGGTAAGTCCTCGACTCTGGCCTGTAGCTCCTTTGGAACTCCCGCCGCTTGAAGGTAAGAGGCTCTGCGCATAACGATGGTGGTGGCAATAGAGTGAGCGGCAGTGTCAGCGACGTCCATGGCCATTTGGAGGGACGTTCTCGCTGATGTGTAGCCCTCTTGGATTACCGATCTCAGGTTAGATTTATTTGAGTCTGGAAGATGATCCACGAGGGGAGTGAGGCGTGAAAAGGTGTCAAAAGTATGGTTAGGTAGATGTGCCGAGTAATTGGCGATTCTAAGGAGTAGCGTTGCTGAGGTGTAGACCTTTCTGCCTAGAAGGTCCAATCTCTTAATGTCCTTGTCGGAGCCCTGTTGTTTGAGGTGTGGGGCTCTAGCCCTCTGTTGGGCTGCGTCGACTACTAAGGAATTAGGTTGCGGATGAGCAAAGAGAAATTCCATGCCCTTTGGCGGCACAAAATATTTCCTGTCGGCCCGTTTATTAGTTGGAAGAGCCGACGCTGGAGCATGCCATATTTCATCGGCAATTTCCAGAATCCCCTCATCGAGGGGGATGGCCAGACGCAACCTATGCTGTGGGTGGAGGTTTCTGAAAATCTTGTGTTGCTTGTCCCTGAGTTCCTGCAACGGTATCTCCTGTGTGATCGCTACTCGTTTAAACAACTCCTGGAACTGACGGAGGTCATCTGGTGGAGAGCTCTCGCCTGGTGTGACTGCCTCATCTGGCGGGGACGAGTCTGGAATGGAAGTCCCCGGTAGTTGGTCCGCAAAGGGGGTATGTTCCGGCTCTGATGGAGGGTGAGATGGTGATGCTGAATGGTGAGGAGGAGTAAGGGGAGCTGGAGTTGTAGAGCGCCTGCGTGGGACATAGTCATAGGCGGATCGTGATCAATAAGAATACCCGCTGTGAGAATCTCGGGAGTAGCGGTCACTGTGGTGGTGTGTGTTATGTCGCGGTGAGCGGTCATAATATCGATAGCGGTATGGAGAGCAGGACGAACAGGAGCGGATGTCTGATGCCCTGGAAGAAGCAGGAGACGCAGAGAGCTGTCTGTAGTAGTGTCTGCGGTGAGAAGGTGCAGCAGCCAGGAATGGAGGAGGCAGTCTGGAGGAGGCATGGGGAGACCCATGCCAGTGAGTGTAACAATGTGGAGAGCGCGGCGCCAGCAAAGAAGAGGACGGTGCCGGGGAAAGGAGGTGGGAGCGAGAACAGCTCCAGCGCGGAGACATCAAAGGAGCAGGACTCAGCGTTCCTGGTCTGGCGGCGTGCGCTGAAGAGCTAGCCGGCGCTGTATTGCTTGACGCCGGCGGCTCAGGGGCAGCAGCAATCAGCGCCGTGCCGGTAGTGGGGGATCGGCGCCGTGTAGTCCGGCACTGCGTGGTGGCTTGGAAGCGGTGCGGGTGCTGGTGCCGTGATGCTCGGCTCCGAGGCAGCTCTCGCAGCTGGCTCAGCGCTCTACTCCAGAGGCAGAGGAAGAGGCTGAGACAATGCTTCCTGGGGAGCCGGCGTGCAAGAAGGCTCCCGTGGCTGCTTTGGCTTTGGAGCCGCTGAGGCAGGGGGACGTGGCTTTACAGTGCCAGACGTCCCAGGTCTGTCTGCTTGACTCTCCCTGCCATTTAAGGCAGCTGGTAGGGATCTCATCGGCGAGAGCTTAGGTTTCTTCTGAAGCCCCATAGTCGGGGAGGAAGCCCAGTGCTTGTGGGGCTGCTGGTCAGAATCAGTTTGTTGCGGCTGCAGGGCTTTATCGAAGAGGAGCATTCGCAGGCGCCTCTATCTTTTCTAGTCCTGGAGGTGAGTCTAGTACAGTAGGTACGCTTCTGGGGGACGTGAGATTCCCCCAGACAACGGATGCACTCCGAGTGGCCATCAGAGGCTGGCATTGCCTCCAGGCAAGAGCCGCATTTTTTGAAGCCGGTAGCTGACATTGCCGGTTGCCCTGAGGCAGTTCTTATTTGCAGTCGCTGAGAGACTTCTAGTTGTCTGAGTACTGATAGTTTTATCTCTGAATTAGTGCTAATGTTGTGATAATGTCTCTGTTCTGTTGTCTTTATCTTTTTTTTTTTTTTTTTTTTAAGGAGAACGCAACTATATACAAGGAGCGGACGGGAGAACAGCTGAGAGGCGGAAGGTGAGAACAGTATGCGGTTTCTATTCTTACTCCCGTTAAGTTCTCTTTTTTTTTTTTTTTCAGAAATAAGAAAAAAAACAAAAGGAAAGAGGGAAATAGAGGTGTATGTACAAGGAGGAACTAGAAGGAATCTAGTTTAGTGAGTGAAGTGAGGAGCGCGGTTCCAAGCGTCTGCAGCCTGAGGCGGTGAAGAGGAACTGGCAGGGGCCGGACTGCGCGATACAGAAAAGAGCGCGAAAGCCGAAAGCCGTGAGCCCGCGGCACATGCGCAGTCCAGCCAAACACTGCTTATCACAAACTTCCGTCTGCGGCGCTGGGGCAAGCCCAGCACCCATAGTGGAGCACCCGCGGGGACATCCCCCGAAGAAGAACCATGAATTTTTAAAAATTATTTTTGTGAAGACCTGGAGACTGCGATCCTTTATTTAGTCATAGAACAGCTACAACACTGCAAGATTCTTCATACCGCCCTGCCCATGCACCTCAACTCTGAGTGGGGACAGAGTGGTAAGAGTGAGTGGCTATTTCATTTCTCAAACCTGTTCATTCTGGGGCCTCTCTGCTAAGCCTGTCAATGAGAGTATCAATTGATGCAAATTCAGACTGTAGGTTTTTTGTGGGTGATGTGGAGTTAGAATTAGACCACGGGCACATTTCCCAGAACACAGTACAACTACTGCATGCTCGGGATAGTCGGTAACTCTCATCCCAGGCAGGATTTGAGCTCCGAACCAAATGCTGAAAAACTCCACAGCCCAGATCATTCCTGAATCATGCAATACCTCTTGTTTTGTCCTCAGAAGTAAAACAAATGGAATATTAGGATCCTGTGCATTTGTTCTAAATGAATTGATAGTGGATGCACAACAGTGGCTCTCGATCTATTTACCATTGTGAGTCACATATGCAACTCTGTGTGTGTTATGTGGGCTGCAATCACACAATATATATATGCCCTGAAGATGTCAGACAGGTCAAAGGTATGTGCTGATTGGGCCACAAGAGGCCCGCAGGCCAGTTGAGAACCACTGACCTAGAAATTTCTGAATTCTTGGTCTTGTTTATTATTCTGAAAACTAATAGTAGCATAATACTTAGGGGAGGTGGACTCAAAGGGGTTCTAGTTCTGCAAAGGACTGTGGGTATTCAGCACATAATAGTAGTGGGCTCCTGAAGATCAGGCCTGCTCCTACAGTTTGCACCTACCCAAACTAATAGCCACAGTGTTAGTTTGAGTGTGCAAGAAATGCAGGACTTGCTAATTCTCTCTTCTTTGAGTCTTTGAAATGGTGGATTCCTTTGAAATGTTCTAGAACAAGGAAAGAAAGGGATTGATAAAGGGAGTCAGTACACGTTCCCTGCGTTTCCACTAGGCTCTTGCCTTTCCTAAAATAACTCCCTCTTGGGATTCCATTTGTTGGCATATGATTACATTTGTAGCTAGTGTTACAGAACAGTGCACAAACTGTTCAATGTGCATAGTGGCCTATGGAAGTGTATGATGATACCACACATGAATACAGTACTAAGGTGCAGCTTCTTTGCTAGGAAATCCTAAACACACTCTGATTTAAAGAGACACACAGCTTTTCGAGGCAGCACAAATAACCTGGTTTATGGCATTCATGTTTTCTTCATGTGTAGGATTCCTTTTTAATAGGGAAGACTTTTGCACAGATTTTTTTGTTTCACATGGACATGCTGAGATAGCTCTGTCAACACAAATAGGAGAAGAAAATGTTAATAGGATGAAACTATTATGTTCAAATTATAAGGGCTAGAATCAAGCTACTCAAAATTTTATGCAGTAAAGTGTTTTAGGGCCAACTGTTGGCCACAGGCACCATTGCATTCTTCAAGGCAATTGGGAGAATTTGGGTCCATAGTGCTAATGTTTACAATAATGAAACTTCAGGAAATAACTTTTTTCATGTAAATGTACATCTGCAAGCTTTGCTATGCTTGATGCTGCAATTACTGGATGAAGTTCTGTTGCTTGTGGTATTTAGGAAATCAGATCTGAGTTGATGATGGTCTCAAGTTGCCCTAATATCTATGAATTGCTTTTAACTTGCACTGTATATTATTGGTAGAGCTGCAGATTCGTGACAGTAGGTTTTTAATCAGAAATCCACAGTGAATGTAGTAAAAGTCAGAGGTTACTAATTTTACCATGACCTGTCTTGTGATTTTTTTTTAATTTTTTTATTATAAACTGCCTTCCTTCTCATGGGCATGTACTGCCCAGAGCAGCACCTTCAACAGCACTACCCTGGCCTATTGAGAAGGGGGTGGAGAGCAAGGCTGCCCCATACTCGCTCCGCTGGAGTGACTCCTCCAGCACCTGCTGCCCCGCCTGAGACAGGGTGATATGGCATAGGGGGTTGCAATGCTGCTTTGGTTTGACACGTGTCATGACAAAGAAATGAGGAGACCACACCTGAGAAGTGCTGTGATGGTGCAGACCAGGTCACAATGTCCAGAGGCGGACTCCAGGCCTACACCCCTAGCCCAAGAGCCAGAGCAGCCTGTACTGCAGGTAGAGGTTACCAACCCTCCAGGCTTGGCCTGGAGTCTCCCAGAATGGGCATTGATCTTCCAGTGACCATTGAAAACAATCCTGGAAATGTTAATAGAATATTTTAAGAAAATAACATCTTGTCAGGTTGGTGGGGAAAAAAAATCTGGAATAGCTTCAGTCCAAGTTGGCAACGTTAACTGCAGGGTGAGTTCTGGACAAATAGGGAAATCCTGCTGCCTGTGGTACTTTTCTCACAGTGACAAACCTGCAGCCCTAATTAAAACCAGTTGTAACAAAGTTCAATACTTAGGCCAAGATTTTTAAAGCAATTTAGGTGTGGCAGTGCTCAGAGTGGCAACACCTGACTGACTGAGCAGCCTGCACCTCATTGCTGATAGGACGGAGGCTCCTTAGATCTCTTTTGCAAATTGAATTTGTTTTATAACACTTTTAGGGTCCCTTTCCTGGGTCTAGCTGAGCTATGCTTGGCATAGGACACCCAGAGACACAGCAATGACTTTGTGCCCCCCAGTTAGGGTTGCCAGGTGTCCAGTATTGACCCGCACAGTCCGGTATTTTCGCCTCCTGTCTGGTAAAAAAAAATTCAGAAAATAGCAGACACCTAAAATGTCTGGTATGTTCTGATTTTTTTTTCCTGGCCAGGAGGCAAAAATCTCAGGTGCTTACCTGGTTCCACAGGGAAGCTGTCTGGCCTGGAGCAGGGAGACAAGATGGCAAACAGCCACCGGCAGCCTATTAGGGCCAAAAAGCCTCAAAGGCATTTCTTAAAGGGGCCATGCTGGGGTTTTTTTTTTTTTATAATTATTTTTTGCTTAATAACCCTCGGGGTCTTTTGGTCTCCCCCCTTTTTTTTTCTCAACAGAATTTTTTCCCCGGTGGTTTTTTTTTTGGGGGGGTGGGGAAGGGTGTTCAGTATTTTTGATTAAACCCTACCCCCACTCTCCACTGCTGTTTTTAATACATGTTTGAACAAACTTATTACTGTTCAGACTTGCATGGTTTATGACTCCATGCAGCCATAATGGCTGTCTGTGACTGCTAGACCATCAAGATGCTCCAGCAGACCCGCGATACACAACCCCTACTTCAAGGCCTGTGCTGACTGGAGAGGACTATCACAAAGAATGCACCAGACTAGCACAAAGTGGCCAGAATGTGATCTCCAATGCCCCTTCCTGGCCCGCTACCAATAGGGTTGCCAGGTGTCCAGTATTCTACCGGACAGTCCGGTATTTGCGGTCTTTGTCCGGTAAAAAAAAATCAGAGAATACCGGACATGTGAAATGTCCGGTATTCTCTGATTTTTCCGGCTGTGCACCGGACAGAAGCCTGGCATGGGCCGAGGGAGCGGCTGGAAGGCGGAGCCACGATCGGTGCTAGGAGCCTGTGATTGCGCAGAAGCCTGGCGGGGCTGGGACTCCCCTGCCCCCACCAGGCTTCTGCGCGATCACAGGCTCCCAGCGCTGATTGCGGCCCTGTCTCCCAGCTGGGACTCCCAGGTTGGGAGGTGGGGCTGCAATTGGCCTGGGAGTCCCAGCTGGGAGGCAGGGCTGTGATCGCCACTCTGAGCCCATCAGAAGGGGCCAGGAGAGTGGCTGGGAGAGGCAGTACTTATTATCCTGCACTCCTTTTTTTTTTTTTTTTTTTTTTTTTTTTTTTTTTTTAAAACTTGATCAAAATACTGCGTGTCCGGTATTTTTTGGGGGACCATCTGGCAACCCTGTCTACCAATGTTGTGCTTTGGAGTGACATGGGTGAGGAGTAGCAGTAATACTTAATCACTACTTATAATTAGTCTAGAATGCCACCTCTCCAATTCTCTTCTTATCCTTCTGGATGGGGAGTGGAAGAAGCCTCCAAGAACAAGTAAACAGACATGGAGTCTGTGAAGTAATCAGCAAGAAAAGGGCTGGTTACTGACCCTCTGGAGCAAGGAAGAGCCAGGCAATGAACTGTGTCACATTGTGGACCCTTGTCTGCTCTTAGGCAGCATTAACTGCTTGTGGCTCCTTGTTCAGGGTAGTATAGCCATACATAAATAGCCAAAAGGCTATATTTATGAGAAACACAATGCCTGTCTTTGCTGGTGGTTTAAATATAGAGAACGAGCCACTACTGGCATTTAAAATATCACTGGCTTGACAAGATAGTGTGATCAGAAAATAGCCCAAGCCTGGACTGCAATTCTGTCTGCTGGCTTTATATATTCTTGTTGCTACTCTCTTTTTGGGGGGCAGAGGGCACATATTGAAACTTTTCAGATTTTGGGGTCTGTTTTGGAGGGCTTGGAGGTGTTTTTTTAGATAAAATCCAATGTGGTATCCATTAGTTGATAGCAAATATTAGGCAACTTTGTATTTGTTACAGAAAACCCTCTGGACGTTATTATTTTTTAAAAATAATTATTGCACCTGCAGAGTAGCCACTTAAACTTACATACCAGCACACATTTTGCACTCCAAAGCGTGTTCCCACTTTGAGTATAGCACTACTTAGAACAGGGGTGAGCAAAAGAGCTTCCGTGGGCCAGATCCAACCCGCCAAGTGGGTTGATCTGGCCAGTGGAGGCCCTGCTGCTCCTCTGGGCCTGGGGGCTGGGGAGGGTGTGAAGCTTCCTCCTGCCCTGCCAGGAGCATGCAGCGCTTTGAAGTGCCATGGGCAAAAGGGCCTCTGCGGGGCAGGAGGAGATGTTACGTGCTCCCCCAACCCCACGCTGATTGGCCTGGGAGTGGGGGAGTGCACGAAGCCTCTTCCTGCCCTGCAAGGAGCACGTGGCACTGTGAAATACTGCATGCTCCTGGGAGACGAGGGGCGGGAAGGCCGGGAAGGTTTCACGCGCTCTCCCCTTCCCCCCAGCCCTGATTGGCCTGGGGGTTGGGGAGCATGCGAAGCCTCTTCCCGCCCTGCCAGGGACATGGGTGACTAGTGGGAAGGGGGGAGTCTGGGGATGGGGAAGCCCAGAAGCATCCTGGCCCTGATCCTTCTGGGGTGGCCTGCGGCCAAAAATTATTGCCCACCCTGACTTAGAACGTCCTGTGGATGGACTGGGGAAGGCAAGTGTGCAAGTACCTGACTTGTGGAAGTCAGCAGCAAACTTCTATAACTAATCATGTAGCAGGGTCACACTCTGGCTGGTTATAAGGGGGCATAAGGCACTTCCTTACTCACCTGTGCTGGCTATCATAATGGATAGTAATGCAGGACCTGAAGCAGGCTCTGCAGAGCTGCAAGTGAGCAAGAGGGACAGAATTTGACATGGCCTTGGCTTCTTCCCATCTCCTTCAATATGCTGGGTCGCAGATACACTGGTATGTCAGGCTGTATATGCCATGCTGGCTGAAGTTGACTCCCTCTGTTAGCATCAAGGGAACTGGGAGGCAGATGGTGACACATGGACAACACAAGGTCCTGCTCCTCATTCAAGGCAGATGCTCCTCTCAGGATATAACCTTACTCCATGAGTAGTGTTATTGACATGAATGGAGTGATATACATGGAGTGCTATTTATTGTGACTAAGGCAATCAAAATCTGGCTTCTGCTCCACTTGTCAATATATATGTCATGAAGTTTTGACTCTCTATACTCTGAATAATCTTAAATAGCATTATGTGACTATTACATGCAGTGATGTATTAATTGGCAGTGAATTAATTGAAATAAAATGCCTTTATTTCAAAGCTAAATATAACTTTATCTTCTAGAGAAGAAACAATACGCTTCAATAATGACAATAGACTGACTACCTTCTCAACTAATTAGTTACCTTTAATATCAAATCTTTGTAATGTCCCACAGAAGGGAAAGAACACAAGGGGAATCTTTACCTCCAAAGGCTCTTGTTTACAGGTGATTTGGTGGAAGCATGACTGACTTCCCCAACAATTAAATTTTTGTTTTATGTTGTCAGAGCTGTGTGTCTTCTCAGATGAAATCCTGCAGGAGGAAGTGCTACTTAAAGTGAATTCCTGTAAGAATTATTACAGGCAGCTGAATTTTTGCACCTCCTTTACCAGAATGATTACAGTGCTGGTCATGAAGCTACAAGCAGCCAACTAGTCACACATTGCTGTGTATATTTACTTGGTGGTATTGATGATCAAAATGAAACTGAAACAAACAATCTCCTATAGATTAACTAGTCAGTAGACAGATCATAGCTTTTAGCTTTGCAGTAAATAGGTCTCTTAAAACCTCGATCGATAGGCTATATAATTCTGTTGGAATAAATTATTTGACAACACCAAACCCTTAATGGCTACATGCCTTTGATAATCAAGGTATGAAATCAGTTTAATTTATGCCAGTTTTAATTGCCAATTTATTCCCTTTCCAACTTTAATTAACTGATTTCACACACTAATCATTTATGCTAGATGAGTCTCACACATTGCAAAAACATATGCTTATAAAAAGATTTTTCTTGTCCATTTTATAATTTGAAAGATAAGCCATAAACCTTTTGAGAATAAACATCAGAAAACTCATTGGGCCTGAATCTCGTCTCACTTGCAGTGGCCAGACTCTGCTGCCTTTAGTGAATTTACTTCTGATTTACATGGATGTAGTTGAAAGAATAATTAGGCCTCTTGTTTAACTATACAGTAAAGTGGATTGCTTAGAAAAGTGCATTAATTGTTTTGCCAGATACAGGGGGTTGCTGGCCCTGAAATAAACTTACCCAACAGAAGATGGGTTCTTGTTAATCCCACTGATTTGCTATTACAGAAATTAGATGTGAACGCAATGTGTGGAATGATGGTGAACTTCAAAAGTGGAAGCCATTGTATGTTTAGTGACATGATTTGCTTTGGCAAGGTTTCATATAAAAAAATACCTTAGGAGCATTAACTCTGAATACCAGCAGGCCACATATCAGATATGAAGTATCCATACAACAACAAAAATCAGACAGCTGATAAACAGCAGCAAGAGGAAGTTCAGCCAAGGTACACCTTAGCCCTTATTAGAAAGCAGGTGTAAGCAGACATTACCTAAAACCACAATATTAAAAAAAAAAAAAAATAGAATAAGTTGTATAGTCTGTTTTCAGCACCAGGACCAGGTCTGTTAAACATATTCACAAATAATCTGGAAAAAATGAATAAACAGTGAGGCAGCAAAATGTGCAGAGGATACAAAACTACAGGATAGTTAAGTCCCAGCAGACTGCAAAATGCTACAAAAGGCTCTCTCAAAATTGGATGACTGGGCAATAAAATGGCAGATTAAATTTACCATGTTGATAAATGCAAAGTAATGCACACTGGAAAACATAATCCCATCTGTACATATAAAATACTGCATGCAGATGTGGTAGCTCCCATCTCAAAAAAAAAAAAAAAAAAAAAAAAAGGAATTGGAAAAGATTCAGAAAAGGGCAACAAAAATGATTAGGGAAATGGAATGGCTTCCGTATGAGGCGAGATTATGAAAACTGGGATTTTGCAGCTTGGAAAAGAGATGACTAAGGTGTTATGATGGGGATCTATAAAATCATGACTCATGTGGAGAAGGTAAATAAGGAAGTACAATTTACTCCTTATAACACAAGAACTAGGGGGTCACCAACTGAAATTGCTAGGCAGCAGGTTTAAAACAAACAAAAGGAAGTATTTATTCACCAAGTCAACTTGTGGAACTTCTTGCCAGAAGATTTTGTGAAGGATAAAGGTTTCAAAAAAGAACTAGATAAATTTGTGGAGGAAAGGTCCATTGATGGTTATCAGCCAAGACAGAGGCTAGGGACATCATCTCTGCCTTTTTGCCAGAGACTGGGAGTGAACAACAGGAAAGGGATCATTTAATGATTACCTGTTCTGTTAATTTATTCTTGAGCACCTGTATAGTCCACTGTTGGAAAACAGAATACTGAGCAGGAGGGACCTTTGGTTTGACCCAGTATGGCCATTTTTAGGTTCTTAATTGCTTCAAAATACTCAACTTTCTAATTTATAAACCACAAGACAGTCAGATTTGTTATTTTATTTCCCTTTTAAAATATAGCACTGAAGTCCTTCACACATATAAATAGCTCTACAATTTCTTACACACTTCTATGAGTTTTTACTTAAAGTGCCCATTTGTGAACATTAAAAATAAAATATTTTGCTAGAGTGGCTACATTGGTAGAAGGGTTTAGTATTCTGGTGAGGCAGGGCTTTGATTTTTACAAAAATAACCTGCAGAAGAAACATTAGAATGCAACTAGTATCAATGTTATCCCAGAGACATTTTTTTACCTCAGCTGGCACAAAAGTGTCGTAAGTACAAGACTTATTCTTGAAACATGCCTCTTGTAAAGTGTAAGAATATACAATAAATGCATCATGTTTTTTATAACCTCTTCCCCTTCCCACAAGTGTTCATGTCCCAAGCTCCTATGTTGATTTTAAACCAATTGATGAAAAGCTTCTGAAATGGCATGCAGCTTAAAATTCATTTAAAAACACACTTCAAGTTATAAAGTCTGAGAGCTTTAAAGTTCACCATGTGACTATGGTTCAGTTGGGTTATTAACTCTGTTTTCTGTGCTGGCAAGATTAGTAAATACTTCTTCCTTAGTTTCAGGCTGATGTGTTTCCGTTTTGGTTTCCTCTTTAGTATCTTCTTTACTTGTATCTTTCCTGGTTTTGTCCACCACAGAATCAATCTCCATTATTTCTCGTGGTGACTGAAGTCCATAAACCTGAACTACCTCTGGGACGTCTTCTGCTTTCTGCTCAAGTCTTTCCAAAATATTCTGGACCTTCCTTACCCCATCTCTCCTGGCCTGGCGCACATCTGCACGACCCTCAGGATCCACTGAGTCTAGGGCTAGCAACTCTTTGGTCAAATACTCTTCAATCATCAAGTATTTTTTATCAGTTTTCTTGCCTTGGAAGGAATCAACTGCCTGTTCGTGCATCTGTACATTCTCTAGAATTGCTTCCACTTTCAAGACACCAGGATGCTTCTGTGTTTCTTCCACTTCCATCATCTTCTGTGGTGAAGTTTCTTTAGAAGCAAGACTCTCCTCTGGAGGTGCACCCTTAGCAGGACAGGGAATCTTTTCATAAACCTTTTCTGCAGTGGGTGGAGGTTTCTGTTGTGGTGGTTTAGAGTCTGGTTCTTTGTGAAAGATTTGAATTGGGATGTAAGATGAAGGCATCTCAGTTCCTGATGGGCTTGCCTTGTTCTCAGGTATGCTTTCAGGTAGTGGTTCTTGGAGTGGGATTTGTTGCTGAGAAGCCTGAAGGAAGAAAGTTTATTATTGTAAGACATGCAAACAATGTTATTTCCTTCATTTGTAAACAAAAGTTACAGCTTTCAGGCCAAGATTTTCAATAGTGAATAATGATTTTTGCTGCCCAATTTGAGACTCCTTAAACGAGCTGGATATTCAGAATGTGTTGAGTACCAGTGTCCAGAAAAATCAAGCCCTTTTAAAAAGGTGTTTCAGGTCAGATATCCACAAAAATCAGGTCACCTAAATCACTAGTTCCTAGGGAAAATCTAGGCCTCAAAGCTTTCCTGTCACACTGAGACTTAATTGAAAGATGCTGCATAAAAAATATTAGTATAACACTAACTGCTTAATAGACAGCTAGCACTGGCAAAATCCATATTTGTAAACAGTGTCATTGCCAACTTAAGACTATTTCCAAAGGTTATTAACTTTTTTTTATGGGGGGGGAGGATATGTTCTCTTACTCAGATACAGCCTCTCTGCATCATTCAGGAGATGCTGTGGAACCAGATATGGTTGGCAACTGGCCAGCAGAATCCTCTTCTCCATTCTGCAAGATCTGGGCCCTTCATCTGATCCCTAATCTCAACTCAGTAAAGAGCCTCGGGGAGGGGGGGAAAAGGGCGGATATGCCAAGGGCAGGAAGGGAGATGGTTGATCTCAGCCACAAGAAATAAGCTTATATACTATTAAATTCTGACAAGTGATGATGCAAACCCTTGAATAGTTACACCACTAAAGTACAACCCCTGAGCATACATCAGTGTTCAGTGATTTATTTAAACCCCTACTATAGAATACTGTCACTTGTACAGGAGGAATCAATGACTTACTCTATATAGTCTTATTACTGCACTGCAAAGCTGAAACTATTTAATTTTCTTGTGCTCTGGTGTTAGATGTTTTAGGCAAGTTTTACCTAAAATCCTGTTTCCTGTACTTTTTAAAACACTTTGATTAGATTAGTAAAAACACTTGGAAAGGATGGACTGCATTCAAAGGACTGCTTTTCAAAGTAAAGTCGATAGCCATGAGCATGAATAAGCCCCTCCACCTCCAGTGATGCAAGTTACACTGACCTAAGTGTCAGTGTGGACAGTGCCATGTTGGTGGTAAAGGTTCTGCTGCTGAAATAGCTATCATTGCTTGCAGGAGCTGGAATAATTAAATCATCAGGAGAGCTTTCTTGTCAGCTCGGTGTCAGTACTAGCAAGACGGCACAGCTACTCTGATGTAAGATATGTAGTGTTGCCATTGTCTGAGGTAGGAGTTGTCAGGTTTTAACAATCTATGCACTTTATTTTTGTCCCTGTTGATTTGACTTGAAAGTAACCATCCAAGATCATTGTTCTTTTGTTAATGCTTATTTAATTAACAGTGTTTCAGCTGTTGAGTGACTAAGATGCAAAGCCTGTTACAATGTATCCACAAGACAGACAACACCACAAAAGTAGAACTGTCAGAATGAGACAAAAGGGCATCAAAGCAAATTACAAGGTATTGTGATGAAAACCAGCGGTAGCAATGCTCTGTGGTCTGGACACAGGACTGAGAGGCAGGAGAGTCAGAGTTCTTTTACCATCTCCTTCACTGGTGCATGGCATGGCACTGGGAAAATCACTTAGACCAATTATTTATTGGTCTAAAGTTAGATCCATAAATATTGATGTACAGTACTTAAGTAAGCGGGCTAATTTTCAGGGCAGTATGCATTGAAGAAAATATGTTTGCCTGAGTAAAGACTGGATAAAACCTAATTAAGGACCTTACATTAGCCCCTTCTCCTCCTCTCCCAGGTTAAAACTTAGTTCATGTCATTAATTCTGCATTTTGATTCCCCCAATAACCTTTACTGATGTTGTTCATATTCTAGAGGGGGTTTTCAAAAGGACTCAGTTTTGACCTAATTCTGCTCCCTTTGACTTCAATGGGAAAAGCCCACTGTTGAGAGGTTTAGTAACTTAATTTATGGAAATCCATTTAATGCTGATTTTTGCATTTTTCATGTTAATTATATTCTGATCTGTACAAGTGGCTTAATTCTATCTTCAGATGTGTGAGCAACTGTTTCTGAGGGCAGAATATGATCCCAAGTATTGTTCTAAAATGGCTGAGTGTAGAACTAACAAATACAGATCTTTTCAGGGAATGTACCTAGTAAAAATGTAATCCTTCCCTTCACTATATCAGATACCACCACACTGTCTGTCCATGTGACTGTGGGCATGTAAAAACTTTGTAGTCTAGTAAGTGCTAATCTTGGTCAGCACTCCTCATTTCTTGTCCTGTATCTTGCTATGCAAGTTCACCGTTCTATAAAATGGATATTGTAATACCCACTTGACTTTATGACTCTGTTAGTGAATGTAACGTGTTGTGAAATCTTTCAGATGACAAGCACTAAATAGTGTTCTATTTTAGAGTTTTACACGGTACTACAATTACAGAACATTACTGTCTGTGTGGTGGAATTTGACTATCCTGAACTAATTGCAGAATTGGATACGTTGTCCCTGAATGCATTAAATTAAGCACTATACGTAGAAACAGACTATAGAGTAGATGAGTATCCTCTATCAATGATAAATAGTGGTTACTTTCTGAACATGTTGCTGTAATCAATGAAGATGAAGTGGCACTATTACTATAAATTCCATTGGCCTGATTTTCCTGAGAGTTTCCTATGTAAGAATGAGGATTTTAGCACCCTATTGTGTAAACTGCTAGTTTTGATGAGAATACAGTGCTTCAGTAACATGGTGGCACTGTCAACAACAATACTGAAGGCCAGATCTTCAGCTGGTGTAAACTGGATTTATGTGAGCTGAGGATCTGATGCTGGAATTATGTTGGTGAAATTATGTGTGTTTATTAGTATAATCCGGATCCTTAACTTTAAACTCAAAAGCACAATTACTATAGAAAAAAATAAGATTTTTCTGATCATTCTGCTTACCTGGGGTCTGTCCACAACTGTCTGTACTCTGATGGGAACTGGGGGCTGCATCTGAGTTGTAACTCTGGCTGGTGAACTTTCACGACTTGATGAGCCCGTCTGAGACCTTCTGAATGGGGACTGCTCTCGTGCTGGCTTGGGCTCCCACTCATCAGCTTGAATCTTGTGATACACTGGATGGTGGACTTGGTAATCACTTTGCTGAGCAGGGTAGTGTGTCTTCTGTGCCTGATGATAGATTTGTGGTGATTGCCTGAGACCTTTTTCCTCATGGATCACAGGAATTGGAATATAACCTCGACGGACTGGATAGCTTCCTGCACTGGGCCTACCTGATGGCTGAGGGGAAACTGTCTGAGATTCAGAAGTGGTAGAAGATTGAGGTTGCTGTAAAAACAAGATTCACAATTAGTGATGTTTCACATTTTTATTATATTGAAAGGCAGCCTCAACGTTTGTCCCCTTCACTCTCTACACACACACCCTCACCCAAAGTGTGTAGGAGTGGGAGAGTAGTGGTGTAATCTGTTTGCACATCAGGATTTGGTTTCTCTGTTGTTTGCTAGGGGACCTGCTGGACAACTGCAGAACTAGTGAGAAAGCATCACATAAGAGATGAAACCTGAGCTGCAGCATTCCCTGACAAGGGATGGGACATTTAATTAGATTCCATCTGAAGCTTTGTACTTGTTTAAACTGATTATATGGGGGGCAAAGAGTTAAACTAAAGAATCTCCCCTCCCTCTATTATAAACAATGTTGCCTTGGCCACACCAACTTCTACCTGTGTGAAGGCTAGACTGACTTTCCAGTTTCCCAGAGGTGCATCTCCACTGGTAGTAGCCATGCTAATGCAGTTGTGGCATTTTAACTAACCGTTGTCTGAACACTGCACAGAATGAATGTAAGTAATATGCCAGTTAAAATGCTGGTGGTACACCTTGTCTAACCCAGTGCTTCCACTATTGGAACTCTTGGAGCAGTAGTACTGTCTGGATATTTTAGGAAAATAATCCTTGGCTATATCACACTTCAGAGAAGGCAACAATGCCCTTGACAGGTAACACACTTTAGTTTGTTCCCACACCATTTTTGTGTATCCCTAACAACCAATGTTTGTAGCAAGGAATTCTGAGAATTTGGACAGCTGACCCACAGTGCTTCAATAAGGGGATACTGCTTAGAAGACATGCATGAGACTAAGGGGGGATATGAGAGAGGTCTATAAAATCATGACTGGTGTGGGAAAAGTGAATAAGGGAAAGTTATTTACTTATTCCCACAATATAAGAACTAGGGGGTCACCAAATGAAAATAGATAGCAGGTTTAAAACAAACAAAAGGAAGTTTTTCTTCACTCAGCGCACAGTCAACCTGTGGAACTCCTTGCCAGAGGATGTGGTGAAGGCTAGGACTTTAACAGGGTTCAAAAAAGAGCTAGATAAATTCATGGAGGTTAGGTCCATCAATGGCTATTAGCCAGGATGGGTAGGAATAATATCCCTAGCCTCTGTTTGTCTGGAAATGGGTGACAGGGGAGGGATCACATGAGGATTACCTGTTGTGTTACCCTCCCTCTGGGGCATCTGGTATTGGCCACTGTTGGCAGACTGCATACTGGGCTAGATGGACTGTTGGTCTGATCCAGTATGACCGTTCTTATGTTCACATTGTGTGGATCAGTAATACATGGGATAGTGTAATTTGGGAAGACCTTTTGCACATAGCACTGAAAGAAAGCAAAACTGGCCAAAGTGGTTATACAAACATGGCTGAGGAATTCTGGCCACAATGGGGAAGAGCGGGGTGGGGGGGAGGGGAGGGGCGAGAACAGTAGCTACTTAATCATGTAGCACCGTGGGCTTCAGGGACAAAAACATAGTTAGCAACAATGCTGTGGTGTACGGACAAATCATATTTCGAGCAATTCCTGCCAGCAGTTGAATACAAACTCAATTAAAAGATGTAGTATGGCTGAATTTTAACATCCACTCCCCACTCAGCTCAGGGCTGGGAAAACTTAAGCTGTGAGGATGTTATCTCAACTCTAGCTCTCCAGAAAAAATAGGAAACCAAGTCCTGGTACTTCTGAGATTTAAAAAAAAAAAAAAATCTGCTTGCTTTGTATGGAAAAAAATCTTTGATTACGAATATATTAGCAAAGGGCAGAGGCAGAAAAGTTACTTTCAGGTCATCTTTAAAGCTTTTTTTAATGAATTCATCACGTTATATGCATTTAATAATAATATGCACCTTAAATACCCAGTTCCAAACAGTGCAGTTTGGTAGATTCTAAAATGGTCTCCCTTATTAAACAACTAAACAACAGCAGCCTTTATTTTTTTTATCAGGTTTTGTTGGTTTTTACACTGTTCCATAGTTGTGTCTCAGGACGCCCTAGGCTCAGTTCTGCTCTCATTTACATGGGTGCAAATCCAGAACAACTCCCTTAAGTCAATCAGTGTGAGAAGGGAATCGGGCTTTATGTACCTCAATTTCTGAATCAAGACACAGAAACCATCTATGTGCAACTCTTTCTACGGTGTCATATGTGACTGAGCCATTGTAGTGCTAGCAAAAATGTAAAGCATTTATGATGAAGTGACTGTCAGCAGAACTGTTAAAAAGTGTATTTTTGTTTTAATACATGGAAAGTATCAGAGAAAAATGTAATTTGATGGTAAATTTGGGCTTTTGAGAGATAAATCAGTAGTAATGCCATTTTAGGTTACAAATGGTGGAGAGCAATATATAAAAACACACCCCGGCACTACAGACAAGTTACCTCAGGCCCATGTGAGGCTGGAGTTTGGGCTGTTGCAGCTGCTGTTGTCTGTCCACATTGTTTATCTGTCTGAGCAGCTTCAGCTGGTCCTCTAGCAGGGGACTCCGAGCGGGCATAGGCCCCCCTTACCGGTGACTGTGCCCGCTTTGTGGTGGGAACAGTTTCTGCTGTGTATCTTTGCATGCCAGGTTGATGAGCAGAGTAATATGGCTGCTGCTGCTGTCTGTTCTCAGCACCTTCATGGATAACTGGAATAGGGATGTAGCCAGCACGAAGTTGAGGGTATCCCATGCTTCCCTCTCTTACTTGTGGCTGCCTTGGAGTGTCTCGAGAAGGACCATTTGCAGATGTCTGGTCCTCCTAAAAATTAAACACACCACACAGGAAAGATTTAGAAGTAAGGATCAATTCAACTCATAAGAACAAGTAATCTTAAACCTCTGTCTTCAAAGCAGTAACAGAACTGTATGTCAGAACTTTGAAACCTCCGTTATTTCTAATTAAATTATTTTGCATCAACAACTGGTATCGGGTATCAAATTTTAATGCAGAGGATAACTATGTTGCTAATCATTCAGAATTGTGTGAAGCAGGAGAAAAAAAAGATGATCCAGTTATTTGTCAAGGGATATTTGTAAGTTTTCACTTCTGATACAAAGCAACTGAAGCCTAAAACATATCCATATTTTTTACGTTTCATGACTAATTCTGATCTGATACACACATTTTATACTAGTGTAATTCCACTCACTTCTATGGATATGCCTGATGAACAGCAGTGTGAAATTAGAAAGAGATCCCTCAGCACCTTTTAGGATCAAGCCCATTTGAAATTAAAGAAATGCTCAAGAATACAGGAGACTATCAGAAAAGCTATGTTTGTCAGTATAAGTTGGACCTCCCTGGTTCAGCACCCTTGGGACAAGGGAGTTTGCTGGACATGGGGAGGTCTTGAATGGGGAAGGGGCTCTGGCGTCCCTGTTGGGCTCTTCTACCCAACCACCTAACACCAATGCCCTTGGCCCCACAAACTCCTGTGGCCCTGCCGGCACTCATAGTCCCACCAGCTGTGGGTACTGCAGCCCCCCTTCCCCTTTCTTGGCCCCACCAACTGTGGGTAGGGTTGCCAGATGGTTTCTGAAAAAATACCGAACAAACAAACAAAAAAAAACCCCCAACAGCGTGGCCCCTTTAAGAAACGCTTTTGAGGCTTTTTGGCCCTAATAGGCTGCCAGCGGCTGCCCACCATCTTGCCTCCCTGGGCCAGGCCGGAGAGCTCCCCCGCGGAACCCGCTAAGCACTAGGGTTGCCAGGCTGCCTCCGTATTGAGCCAGACAGCCCGGGATTTTCACCTCCTGGCCTGGAGGAAAAAAAAAAAAAAAATCAGAAAGTACCGGACATTTTAGGTGTCTGGTATTTTCTGAATTTTTTTACCGGACAGGAGGTGAAAATACCGGACACCTGGCAACCCTAACTATGGGCTCTGAGGCACCCCCTGCTCTGTGGGCTGCAGCGGGCCCCGCCAGCTTCCTGGCCTCACTGTCTGTGGGCTATAGTGTCCCATGGGCTTTACTGCCCCACTGGCTGTCTGCTCCCAAGCGCAGGCATCCTCTGTGCTGGGGCTCTTTAATCCAGCAACATCCGTGGTCCAGTTGGACCAGAGAGTCCCAGACCACAGAGGTTCAACCTGTATTGTATTTTCCCCTGGCTTTTAAATGAGTGCTCTTGATACAGAATACTGAAAAATGTATCTAATTTCAACAAAATGGGATTAAGTTGCAATAGCTGCTCAGGGCAGAACAACAAAAGACAGGGAGGATACCAAAAGGATATCTAACAAAGGGAGTGGAACAGAAGTATACATGGTGTTGGATTATACTTATACTAAAACTCTGCATAAAAATGAAAGTGGTTTGTACCAAGATCCCTCATAAGTCCTCTAATAAAGTTCTTCCTGCAACTGTCATTCTATTTTGAGGCTCTCCTAAGGGCCAAGTTCCAGATGTATTTGAGTAAGATCATATAACAAGCACTCCCCCACACAGAGGGCAATGTCATTGGGAGAGCTTAACAAGAGGACATAATAGGATTTCTAACACTTCTAATGTTGTGTTAAGTGGTGGTGTAACCAGAAAAGTTACTTAATTTTGTGGCAGTCACATGAAGCAAACCAATTCACTGAGATGAAAGTTATTTTCCAGTCAGATCAGGCCTGGGCAAAACACCCCCCCCACTCCTGTGGGCAGGATCCAGCCCGCAGATACAGCAGGGAGGCTCAGGCAGAATCCCCAAAGTGGGCCATTTGTTTTTCACAACTGTGAGCAGCGGGGAATGCTGTTTCATGAGATGCTCCTGCCCCCAGCACAATCCCATTGGCTGTTTTCTGGGAGCTTCCTGTTTCAGTAACAGGCAGTGGGCGAAGCACCAATTCCCTCTCCCCTCATGCTCTTATTCAGAGCACATGGCCCAGCCCTGCAGCCTGTGTGGGGGTAGGGATGTAAGCGACTAGTTGACTATCCGACAAGCATATGCTTATCAGATAGTCGAGTAGTGACTCAATTAGTTTGTCCTCTCCTGCCTGTATCGGAGGCAGCGGAGGGGGGAGGTGGGAGCAGGAGCCGGTGCCAGGGGGAGACAGCTTAAAAGTTGGTTCCCCCCAGCAAGGTCTCTGCGGGGGCCAGGGGAGGCAGAGTTGCAGCGAGGAAATGGCGTGCTAGGGACTGTTTCAGAGACGGTGCTGGGGGGAGCCAGCTTTTAAGCTGCTTCAGTCCCCGCTTGTGCTAGTCCCAACCCAACTGCTACACCTCTTCCTTTGAAATGTACAAAAGCCGCCCCGCCTTACCCCAAGCTCCTTTCTGCACCCAACCTTCATCCCAGATCCTGCACCTCCTCCATTAATGTCTTGGATGAGTGGGGCCCTTGACCACTTTCCAAAAATCTTGGAGTGCCCCCCCCCCCCCCCACCATCAAAAATTATTGCCCATCCCGGAGTCAGATCCTGAGTGAGCCTCCTATATGCCAGTATCTCCTTAAAACAGAGTACTGAGAAACTCAGCAAGTTTTAACACTGCAGATAATGCTACTGTTTTTCACAAAACTAATGGGATAGCCTAAACGAGAAGCGCTTCATGTGAAGGGGCTCAAATCAGAGGGCCTGAATTTACTTTCCTGGGTGTCAATTAAGAGCAACTTCCATGAAGTCAGGGAGGAATACCAGGCCCAGAAAGTTTTCAGAGAAAAATATTTTTAGTTTAGCCAGTAAAAGACTACAGGTCTGAGTCTGATCTCACAATGGCTTTACATTAGCGTAACTAGTTATTATTTCAGACTTAAACAGATGTAAGAACAGAATCAGCACTTGTGTATGTATGGTCTTGGGGTTGCTGGACCTTTAGTGGAAACAACTGGGTCCTCTTCAGCAATCCACCCTTCAGTGAATTTACTCCTACAAATATAAATCTGGATCACCACAGTGTTGTGTTCCTAGCACTACTGGCAGCTATTCATCTCTAGGTACTGGAGGAACATACGCTTATGTTGGGAAACGGAGTTTACCTGAAAATCAAGAACAGTCAGCAAGTGGCAACTGAAGCCATGTGCAAAGCAGAATTTCTGCCAAATGAGAGGAGCCAACAATGCTGCCTAGCAGTCAGGAATATTGATGATTCAGTGCTCGGAAGAAACACCTTCCTGCCTAGGCTGAGTCATTAGACTCAATGCCTGGTTTGCAGCAGCTGCTCCACAAAACCCTTCTGAGATCTAAGGGTAGTTAGATAGGTTTGCCTGAATCATGCCACCCAGCTGGGCTGACTCGTGCAGATCTCCCCACTCTAGCATGGAAGGAAGGGTTGTCTGTCTCTGTGGTATTGTCCTTTCCTCATATGGACCTTGTAGAAGAAGATGGCTCACTGGGTAGGAGATAATGCTACACAGAGGTTAGAGCCTGAGTGGGCCAAGAGGACCCGAAATAAGATAAACTATAGCTTCAGGCAGCATTATCTTTCCCATGGCAGGGCAGTCCTTGTTGGCAAGGCTTCAATTGAGACCCCCTATCAGGAAGTGGCTAATGGCCAGTACTGAGCCAAACTCTTCTTTGGAATCTCAGAAGTCTGCAAAGTTTCAGGGTAGGCCTTGCAGCCCCAATTCCAATCCCCAATAGAGTAATCTGGAATGACCTGAATCCTTGTGAAGGTTTCCTCTACCACCCACCATAGGATTTATCTCCCGTAATACCCAGGGAAAGGGTTGATCTCATCCTATATGATCAAGTTAGGAGGCCCTACAAGTTTTGTTTTCTTTAGACTGCCTACATTTGTGAACCATTCCAGCTATTTGACAAATCCTCCCTCCACAGTTCAGAGCCTGGTTGGACATGCAAAACAACTAGCCCAAAACAACCAGCCCAACAGCAAAGAGGTGTGTATGTGAGGGTTTTAAAAAATGCCAAAATTTGCCTGAGGTAAAATTTTATAGCATGCTTATAAACCCTGAAAATAGGGTTTATAATGGAAAAACTGACATCACCTTCAACAGAACAGCATGAACTGTATGCCTGTAATTTGCCATTATTCTAATTCCAGTTATACATAAATATAAGTACATCTTATGGAACATTATGCATTTAGTCAGTCTCTGTCCTCAAATTCTCTTCATGGTCAATTATAAAAATGGTAGCTAGGCATTTGTCTCTCTATATGTATGTATGAAGGTATTTATATGGCCTTCATCACTATAATATCTGAGCATCTCCCACTAAAGCAACAAAATTCTCTGTACCACTCTGTCTCCAGAAGTAGCATGAATTGTTAATCACACAGATCACAAACATAAAGAAGGTGATCTAATTATAGCTATTCTTTATAAGCCTGACTATTCTCTTTAGCATTTAATTTATACTAACTTAAGCTCACTAGTCAGTAACACAGGGCTGGTCCACACCGGCATAGCTTGGCATACATTGGCATACCTTGCTCTCTCAGGGTATGAAAAATCCACATGACCAAGATACGTAACTGTGCTGACCTATCCCACAGCATAGGCAGTGACAGGTCAATGCAAGAATTTTTCCATTGACCTAGCTACCACCTCTTGAGCTGGATTACCTGTTCTGACAGGAGAAATGACCCTCCCACCAGCACAGGGAATGCCACAGTGGCACAGCTGCAACAGCTTTTCTTCAGTCTAGCTTCTCTTCCCCTCCCTCATTTTATCCTTATTTCATCACCTCCCTACTCCTCACTTCTCCCTATGCTTCCAACTTGCCCTTGCAGGTCCACCTTGGAGAATAATCAAGTAAAATGTGACGTATGATGAGTCACCAAGTATGTAACTAGCCGCAAACACATGATGTAACTTGTTTTCCAACTGTCAAGTCACTTCCCTTTATCCTGTATCAGTTTCCCCATCTATAAAACAATTTCCTATCTCTGGCGTTAGACTTCCCATTTGATGATTTCTAGATGCTGTACAAACTGAGTGCGTTAATTTCTATTTTTAAAAAAATCATTACAGAAAGTTTTTTTGACCTTGTTATTACTGATTTATGTTCAAATGGTAGTGTGTCTAGGCAGGCAAAGCAAAGAATACACACACTGCTATACATTTTAAATGAGCATTGTCAACAAATAGCAGAACATAAATAACCACTACAATTTTTTTAATAATTAAAGTATAAGCAAATTCTAAATCATGTCTTTTCTTGAACTAGTAGTACTGGAATATTACTGTACACTACAAGTGGCCAACTTTGGGTTGAAGCTATTGTTCCTGAAACAAATATAGTTAACATTTTCTTTACATATTAAAAATAAACATGGATTTTACATTAAAAATACAACTCCCTTTTCCCTGTGGTTTTCCAAAATCTCTTTGCATAGTTTTTTATATCAGCAATCAGCTAATCAGTAGCTTAGCATGGCCTTGTGTTAATAAGGCCTTGTCGATGCTTATGTTTGCTGCTTTAACTAAGCTGGCCTAATTAAAATGAAAAAAACCCAAACCAATGTAGAAGCATGTCTACTGGTACAAAAGTGCTCATACCAGTATGGTTTATTGTGGTTTGATGAAGCAAAATAAGCTTAACTATGTAGGTAAACAAAAAAAAACCCTCAAAATAAACAAAAAATTGTACCTAAGAATCACAAGTAAAACCATTAAGTGCAGATCAGTCCTTACAATAAATACATCCCCCAAGTTTTGGCCCTCCGCTCAGGACAGTACAATCTCACAACCAGAGTAATCTTAAACATTAGTTCTTTATGTCAGACCTCTCCATGAACATTTTGTTGGAAAAAGTACTTCGAAGAGAAGGATGAGATACCTCTTCTAGATTTTCAGTGATCTAACAATAGGTATAGGTACCAGTTTAAGGGCCCAGTCCTGCAAGAGTCTGAGCACTCCTGAAAGCTGCTAAGTACCAATTCCCATTTACTTCAATTGAATTACTATCTGAAAGGATTCTTTAGCTAAAAAAAACCCCACAATTATTTAAATATTTATTCTGTTATGATGAACATCTGCTGTCCCTTTGAACTAGGGATATAAGCAACTAGTCGACTATCTAGTAAGCATGAGCTTATCGGATAGTTGCGTAGCGACTCAACTAGTCACTCTCCCCCCACTTGTTGCCTCTATCAAGGAGGTGGGAGCAAGAGCCGATGCTGTGGGGAACCAGCTTAAAAGCTGGTTCCATCCAGCACTGTCTCCGCAGGGGAGGCAGACACACCGAGGGGAAATGGCGTATTCAGTCCCCGCTCACGCTGGTTCTTACTGCTGCGCTTCTGTTTTTGAAATGTAGCCACAGCCCCGCAGGGCTCTTCCTACATTTAAAAAGCTGAGGCGCAGCCGGGATAGCGAGTGCCCAACCTTCCCCTTATCGACTAATTGAGTAGTCGATGGAATTTCCGTTGACCACTCCATTAGCTGATGGATCAAAATTTAACATCCCTACTTGAACCATGAAGTCCAGAGGTAACATGCCACTGCTGCAGTCAATAGGAGTTCTGTCATTGACTTCAGCAGAGCCTGAATGTCACGCCTGATACATAACAGACCCACATTCTGTTTGCCTTTATTCCTTTCACAGCTTCTCTTTTATGTTCATGGAGAATTTATTTAAGGACCATCAGTATTTGACATTTCAGCTCCTGTACTGGCTTTCTGCCTGCAGTGGCCCAATATTAGCAAGGTTTCATTGAAAGTGTGGACTCTCCTGTCTGCTTTCTGATGCTCCCAGAATACTAAGTGACAGTCCCACAGCCTTTAGTGGTATTTACTGAAGTGGGGATTGAAAGCAGGATTGGTAGAGGGGAGGGTGAGAGGTGAAATGATTTGCTGACATCTGTCCCTGCCACACCTGATGATCTAGATCTTCATGTCATTTCTATGGAAAGCCTATGTGCAACATGATTCCACAAAGGCAGCAGTCCTCTCTTCCCTAGTCACCAGCCCAGAACTCTGAATGTTCATGGCCTTAAGTCTACAGATAGAATGATCTGCCCTGAATTACTTTTTCGCACACTTCTGTTCTCCCATTAATGACTGGGCCTTAGTATCGATTGAAATAAGATGAGATCTAAAGGATAATATGAAATTAATCAGATCCTTGATTATTCCTCTAATTCAGAATTTCTAGAAATAAAATTTTCCTACTGAAAAGCCCCTACACAAAAATGAAGCTATAAATTATGTAAAACACAGCTTTAAAAATCTATTCAGAGAGCGTCAAGACACTATCCCAGAAAGAGTGCCAACTTTTTTAAATTAAATCATTGCAAACGAATTTTGGTTCCACTGCACATCTGGCATTCTGTTATAGTTAAGGTTAGATTCTGTCACCAGTATTTTTAGAAAGTCAGGGACAAGTATTGGGCAACATACTAAAATTCACAGAAGCCCATGACCTGTTCCTGACTTTTACTAAAAATACCTGGGAGGGGTGGGGGGAAGGGAGACAGAGTGCTGCAGGGGCTTGCAGCTGTTCCAGCCAGCGGGCTGAGCAACCCCAGCCAGCCCAGGATTGCTGCTCCAGCGGGCCTGTGGGCTGACCACTGGTTTGCTGTTTCAGTGGCCCTGGGACTGCCTCAAGAGAAGTCATGGAGGTTCCAGAAAGTCATGGAATCCATGACATAATCATATCCTTAAGTAGGCTGCAAAGTCATAGTTGGTGTACACCTTAGAATGGAGATTTCAGTAACTAGTTTTTAAACTGAAAAAGGATCCTCTGAAATTGCAATTCACAGTTCTATGCACAAATTCTCATCTCAAACTGGAATCTTCTAGCATATAAAAGAAGAGCGGTGTCATAACTGGGATGAGGGAAGAGAAGGGGAATTAGCAACCACAGAATTTTCATTGAAGTACCATGAAGGTGAGAGTGTGGTAACCTCTTTTAAAGTACTGTCTTGGCATTCAGCTTAGGAATAAGTCATGCTTGCCAACACTTTTTATATTTCATTCATATGTGCTATTTGTGATCTGAACACTGTGTTTATGAAGGTCAGAGTCCATACTGAAAACACCTTTTATAAAAATAAAAGGTTAAATAAATACGAGAGAAAAAATTAGGCCATGACCTTTCCAGTTCAAATAAAGCAAGAGAAAGCCAACTCCCATTCACCAATGCTGCATAATGCACAAAAAGGAATCTCTCTCATCTCACTCCTGCAAAGATAAAATGTGCTGTAATAGAAGAATATTTTTAATAATAATATTGATAAATTCCCCATCCCTACTAGTGATTGGGCAGATTAACATTTAGTACTTCCCAAAAATTATTTAAAAAAACACCCTCAAACTTCAAAGAAAAATAGAGACCAAGATAAATGAAGGGGAAGATTAAAAAGCAAGGTCCACCAGTTGTCTTAAAGGAATAGGATAAACCTGATCATCTGTTCTCTTACATGTGATGGGAGGGACCTGAAAAGCAGGTAGAATGTGAATGCAGAAGCCCTTCAGAAAGTGGTTGAGATTTTAAATAGAGCCTACATCATAAATGGCCTTAAAAATCAACAGTGGCATTTTAGAGCCCATCCACCTCTTTATAGGCAACCACATTAAAGAAAATAATGCAAGCATAAGGTGATTATAATTGCTCAAACCAGCAGGAAAATCCACTTGCTGCATTCCAAACAAGCTTCAAATGGAAGAGATGCATAGTGCTGGCAGCTCTGCTAAAGGGGAATTACAATTATCACACCTCTTGGCGAACAGGGCACGTTTTGCTGTTACAAGGTCATCACCAGGATAAATAAAAGTGGAGCCAGCACAAACGGTGCGACTGGAAAACATGCTTCATGCCACTGCATCCTACACTTAGCTTGTGAGGTAGAGGATATGGTCAGGAGTGACAAATATCAAGATTCTCAACTTTACTCGCAGCTTTTAAATGAGTTCCCTCAGCAAGCAGGGCATGACGGAGGGGAAGGAACCCTTGTGAGAACAGTGTCTGCACAACAGCCCTCTCTTTTTGGCATGGAAGATGAGGTAAGACCAACTCATCAAGCTCAGTGTTCAGGAATTCCTCAGAAGCCAAAATCATCATAATTAGTGATCCAAATCCAAAGGTCATGCCCTTCAGTCACTCCTTATTCTTCTACATTGTTATATCAGCAGATGTTAAAATTGTCTAGAATATGCTAGATGCAAACTGTAAATGCATGTCATTATGACAGGTCTCTCAAACTGCAGACAGTTTGCATGAGTAAGAAGAGTAAGGACTGAACTCCAAAATGTACAATGTTACAAAGGATTTACAGGGGAAATATTGAAAAGCAACATTTTTTCTTCTTGCAAAACACATGGCCACTAACATTTTCTTAAGCTGCATTTACTACAACAACCTAAGTACAGAAGAGAGACCCTCTAAGACCCCAGTGTCCAACACACTAGCCATATGTGGCTATTGGGCCAGTTGAGTGTGACTGGTTCCCTATAGCAGTAACCACTATAGTGGCTACTGCTTCAGTTGGACACCACAGCTCTAAGACTTCCCTATTAATTATCATATTTAGCTTTTCCATAGTTCTTCCAGAGAGGACAAAACAAAAAGGCAATTAGGGAAAATGTAGGTATGAGCCAGTGTTATATGAACTTTCAAAAGAGGGGCAGGGAACCCTTTTTCAGTCAGGGGCCACACACACAAAGGAAAAACAAACCCAACCCTCGCTTGCTCCAAGGTGGAAACAATAGAAAACCTCCACACAGCTCACTCACGATAAACTCGGTGCACACTGCCCTCTAGCCCCTTGGGGCTTCTTGCCTCTGGCACAGAGGCTTGCCATGAGCTGGATCAAATTAAGCCATGGGCTGCATGGGCCGTGGTTTTCTCACCCCTGGATTCAAAGAAATATTGTAGAAAAGTGTGGTCTGCGACCACTTTAGCAAAATTCTTGGAGTGCCCCCTTGCAAAAATTATTGCCCACCCCTGTTTCATGCAGATCAAAAATGGAGATCCACACTTCTAGCTGTAAAGTCACTATTTGGCTATACCACAAGCCAGTATCTTCTTGGAAAACATAGCTGTAATTTTCTTGCTCACCAACCTGATTCCTTTGAGTCTATCATATTGTGGCTTTTCACAGAACATGAAGACACTTGCCCTTTATGCTCAAAGTAGAAGGTGACCTGCATGAAGATTGCATCAATTGGGCGGAATTGAACATGTTCTGAAGAAACAATGACATCCACAAAGAGGGAAGGTCTTGGAATACATTTGAAGACCTTCTGCCAGCAGTTTTCTTGCCAAGGATCATAAGAATGACAACATGCTCTACCAAGCTTCTTCTGTTCATTACGTAATTTTCCGTAAGAAGGAGGCTTGTCTTCTGTGCTCCAAAGCTTGCTGTGTCCATGAACGCAAAGCATAGATGACCAGTCTGAATCTCAAGAAGCAGCAACATGCTGCCACTCATGAAAGGAAAGCAAGCAGCAAACAAGTAACCAGCCAGTCAGTCACTTCACAGGATATCTTTACTGCCTGAATTTTCATCTTGATTTAATTGTCAGAGGGTAGTTCTCTGGTATCACTTCCTAAAATAGCACTTCATCCATATGGATTATTTTTCCACACTATAAAAACACTTGTTTATGTTGCACCCCATTCACTGATAAGATTTCCCTAGGACCAGTTGCATGCGCGCGCATGCGCGCGCGCACACGCACACACACACACACACACACACACACACACACACACACACACACAAGAGCAAGCCTCTTTAGCATCTTGGGATTGCAGCCCCTTTTTTATTTTTATGTTTACTTTTGAAGCAGAGTCAGGAATTGTGTTTGAAGCAGTGTCAGGGTATCTGTGTTTGAAAGAAGCACAGGAATGACAGGGACGGTCTAGGAACGCTTGGTCCTGCCTCAGCCTGAGGCGACAGACTAATCTCACAAGGTCCCTTCCAGCCCAAATGTTTCTACAACTGTTTATTGTTGTCTAATCAAAGACAATGATGTTTATCACATAGTTATAGTGAACAGTCATGCTTGTGCATCAGTTGTAGGTGTTTAAGGCAAGACTCCTGACTGGGAGAAGCCCTGGCACACACCTTTCCTACACAAAAGGGTGTATTACTACTAATCCATTTCCAAAAGATATAGTTTAGGGCAGGGGTAGGGAACCTTCTTTCCTGTCATGGGCCACTATCCCACAAGAAAAAACAAACAATTACGGGCCACTCACATGCACAAGGGTGTACATAGGCTTGGGGTTGCCATTATGCTCCATTTCTCCCCCAACTCCAGCCTTGTGGGGGGATGGGGAGGGAAAGGAGGGTATCACAAGCCAGATGAAATTAAGCAACTGGTCACTGGTTCCCCACCGATGATTTAGGGAGTTAACAAAATACAGTTTCTACGCTCATAGAAGAGTGAATTGGTGGACCCTCATTGCTCTAATTCTCCACTGCCTTATGTAGTCACTCACACCAATGTGAATTGAGTGTAAAATACTTGCAAAATAAATAGATAGCCTGTTACAGTCACTTTGCACTTCTTTTGACTGGAGTAAGAGACAGTATGAGGTACAAGTTAAAAAAAAACCAACAGAACCAGTGGGTGGGATTTTCAAAACTATTTATTATTGGCTAAATCCTTCTCTTACCCCAGACAGTAGGAATTTTTACCATTGACTTGAAAAAGGACGTTAGGTCAATGCTGAGCATTTTTTTAAATAAAAACTCTGTGTGGTTCTAGTGAACTAAGAAGGGAGCTTAATGAGCTATTGAATACAGTCAGAAATTAATTATAGTGGTGGATGGGAGACTTTGGTAATCTGAGCACATGAGGGATAGCTGCATACATGCGTCAGTCCTTCTAAGCAATGCGGATAGTCTGTTTGCATCATTGCAAGGCAATGAGCATTGTCGAATGATGTGAGATCATTGCTGGAAGGGCCGCATTCAGAAGGGTTACATTTATGGCAGATGCCATTCAATGCGACAGTATTCTAGGCATTCATAGTTGTGAAAGGTCACAATTTACAACAATCACAATAGTCACAATCCACAACCTACTATGCCTCTGAGCCATTGATAACCATCACAACTATTCAATGAATCTCTCTACAGTTTACATCTATGGCCCATCTTTAGTCAGAATAAACTTCAAAGGGAAATAGTCCATGTAAAAAAATGCATAGCAGCGCATCTTTAGTTAATACTTATTTAAGCCTTGTTTATATGTTCCCTTGCCTGAAACCATCTAAGCCTTGCCTGGGTGTTCACTTCCTTGAAACCATCCTCCCCAGCTAAATTTGGCCCATTTCCATTTTCAAAAGTTCAGGGGCTCCCACTGAACAATTTAGTAGACTAACCCGCCATTTCAAGTAATCTTGGTAAAAGCCATGTTCAGTTAATACATGCCAAAGGGAAGATGGTTATAATAAAGAAACTAAAGGAAAAGCAATGGCATTTGTTGAAAAATACTTCTCTAGTAGAAATGTAGTAAGTTATGTGGTCCACATTATTGAAAGTACCACCAAGTCATTTGATAAAGTATCCCAGGAGAAAATAACTATTAAAGAACTTGTCTTCATGCTCTAAATGTTTTCAGTCATTACCAAAAACCACTACTCCTATTTACTTCAATCCAGTTGGAAATTTTATGTTCCTTGATTTCTGGCCAATGTTCCTAATCCATTATGACATTCTATTCCATACAAATAACTGAGTCATAAAATTGCTGAAGCTGTGAGACTTACCTACAACCACCACTCCCCCCATAAAACCTAATAATTTCATACACATATCAGCGCTGTGAAAGGTTAACTGGTTAGCATCAGCTGTTACTGGTGGGGTCCCAGTTAACCAGTGGTGTGCCGCAGGCAGGGGCTGTTCCAGCCAGGCTGGGCTGGAACAGCTCTCCCCGCCCACCCTACCTTTATCGGTTAATCGGTTAAACACGACATTTAACTGGTTAACCCCGTGTTTCTCAAACTGTGGGTCCCAACCCCCCAGAGGGGCATGAGCAACTTAGAGGGGGGTTGCGGTATCACAAAGTTTGAGAACCCCTGGGTTAACCAATTAAATGTGATTTTATATTCCTAACAGATATCGTGGGTGCTCTTCATACATGCAGGCCCACCGACAGGAATGGCAAAGGAAGCAACTGCCCCAGGGCCCAGCTATTCAAAAGGGCCTAGGACTCCCAGCTGCCACTACTGAAGCAGCATCCAGAGCCCCAGGCCTTTTAAAATGCCACGCAGAGCGATCCAGGCAGTGCTAAAGGCTGAGTGGGCGCCATGGTCCAGACAGGGCTGAGGGCTGGCTACCCCAGCCCCACTCCTTCCAGGTACATGGGGCTGCCCTCCTCCCCTTTGCTCAGGGGCCCGGTGAGACTGTCCGCTCCCTTGCATGAATGAGGGGGAAGAAGGCAACAGTAAATAATTAAAATAACCAGAATGGCTTCATGTGGTTGCTGTTGTGTATTGTACTTCACAGTTAACTGGTAACTGGGGACCTGATTTCACTGACTTAAATGGAAGTTGGAATAGAGTTTAAGGGATAATAGGTCTAGTATTCCACTGAAATCAATAAACTAACACCAGTATAAAAATCAGAATAAAATGAAAGGAGAATCATTTCCAGTAAGGATCACTTGATAATTACCTCTTCTGTTCACTCCCTCTTGGGCATCTGGTATTGGCCACTGTCAGAAGACAGGATATTGGGCT
This sequence comes from Rafetus swinhoei, assembly GCA_019425775.1. Classification (NCBI taxonomy): domain Eukaryota; kingdom Metazoa; phylum Chordata; order Testudines; family Trionychidae; genus Rafetus; species Rafetus swinhoei. The sequence continues at coordinate 17,604,355 of CM033447.1, read as the reverse complement.
AGATGGACCTCTGATCTGACCCAGTATGGCCATTCTGATATTCTTAACATGACAAAAATAAGGGGGGTTCATTATCACTAATGGTCTCACTAAAGTTATTATTCAATTAGCTAGCAAAAAGACTTCACATTTTGTGTTCAATTTCACAGCTGGAGTCTTTAAATTTATTTCAACTTGCACAAGTCACTCAAAGGGATGAATTATCAAGATGATGTGAATAATTTTAAACTGACATTTTATCACCAATACTAGGGTGCTCTACAGTCAGTGGTTTCACTGTCTGCTTTTATGAGCTTTCCAAAAGAACAGGTCATCACTGAAATCTTAGAAAACATATTGTCTCTTTTGAATCCTTCAACTTTAGCATGGTAAAGAATGAACATTTCAGCTTTTCTGATCCTCTCATAATAGCTGAAACAAAACTTGTTCTCTTATTTGAATTATACTAGGTAAGTGAAGGAGAAAACAAAGAAGCAATTTTGAAGTATTCATCCTGACTGTATACAAATCATCTCAGTCATTCATTAATACAAGAATCATAAAAAACAACTAATGGTCCTGCAGCACCTCAGAGACTAACAAAAATGTAGATAGTTGCAAATTTGACTGTCCAGAATTCTTATTTAGAAGCTCACAATATCCCCTTAGGGTCAGAATTTAAAATCTTTACTAATAATCTTGAACCTCTTTAATCCAACAACCTTGGGAAATAGGTTATTCCAGATCCAGGAATTTTCCAGATCCTGGGCATTTGGCATAATGAAGGGCAAGCAAAGTCTATTATTAAAGTTTTTGTATGTACAAACCATTATAGAGTACTGTAAGTGTATAACATGTCATAAGATAAATCCTTAATGCACTATATTTAAACTGTTACTGGAGGTGGAAGTGGGGGTGCAGTCTGAGCGGGCCATGCGGGGTGGGGTGGGGTCCGAACCAGAGGTGTTCCCAGATCACACACACTCAGGTTAAGGAGGTTCAAGTTTACTAAACAGTACCTGACTCCACAAATAGTTCCAGGGAAGTCAACAGGATTAACTGTGAAATAAAATGCTACTTAAACCAGAGCGAAGGTGCCAGAATCTTTGCCTTAACTTGAATGGGTAATTCTAAAAGTAGGCCCAACATTTAGGGCCATATCAGACCTTTCATGCAACACATATATTGAAATCAATTGGAGTTTGACTCTGTTGTCAGTAACAGAACACTAAATCAATCATTTTCTTTCTTCTCAGGAAAAATTACCCTTATCTTCATAAGCAGCTCCAAAGCACGTAAATGCCTATTTTTGAGAGTATTTTCATCAGATACTCTTATTAGAGAAATGTATTTCACAGTATCTCTTCAAAGGTAGGTGCAATTGTTTCTTCTTTTTATATAGAAGCTTGTATATCCTCCCTATCTCCCCCAACTACTTCTAAACTGGTTTGTAAGATAATCATTAAAACCTGGCAGGAAAGGAATTACCTTCCATTACTATAGATTTCACATTAGATAAGAATGGAATTTTTGTTTCAATCACAAAGGAGGATTTATGATCCACTATAATTCACAATTTTCCTTCTTTTCAGATGATTATCAAAAGCAGCTTAATTCTGTTTGTTTGTTTTTTTAAATCTTAAACAAGGCAGCGGAGACAATGGATAATTTCCCAAGAGATAGCAAATTTATAACAGAGGTCATTCAAAAATGTGCACTCTTCAAAAAACTATTATAGTTGCATAGGACATCTCTTAATATATGTATTTGTTCACAGTAGAATCATTCCTAACAGGAAGCCCATTACACTATCAGACAATCTGTCTGAAGATGATCTTTTTTAGTCAATTTTAAACATATAATATATAACATATGTTTCTGAGATCATCACAATAGTACCAAAATTACATAATTTACTTTGTCATTAAGTTAAACAGTGCCTATCAATACATTTAAGAATATTTACAAAAATGAAAGTGAATTGTTTTATAAAATCTGTATTAAATCACGAAAATCTCCTGTCGCACTGGATCCATACCCAAGTAATTCCATTGACTTCTGTGGAGGTACTCCTGATGGGGGGGGAGGGGGAGAAATCAGTCCCTTGGCTTCCATTATACTGCATTGCTTGTGCTGAGTTGTGATTGAATTCATAAAATGAGTAATAAATGTAATTCAATTATCATTCTGAAACTGAGGTACTGTAAAGAGAGTATTCCTGTTACATTTAGTGTTTCAAGCATCAAGATTTACATGAATGAGTAAAGTTACAAGTGTCAGAACTGCACAAAAATGGTTGTCATCAGTCAACAAAATTTATCTTCCATGGGCTAATTTACAAAAATACATTTCAGACCTCTAAAGAACTTCAACACAAGCAACAATACTTTCTACAAACAAACACCTAAGTCCTTTCAGCATGCTGATGAAATGGTGAAAATATAGTTCTCAGAGTTAATTAGAACTGAATGTTGTCATGATGATTTAACTGTTTTGGTGCTCTACAATAATTTGTTATGTTTAAAGGCCTAAGACCACCAGCACTGCTCCATTTTTAAGGCAACAGCTCAAGTGTTTTCCAAATCCGTTGCACTGTGACCCCTTTCTGACAACAAAAATCACTACACAGCCCCAGAAGGGATGACAGAAGCCTGAGCTACACTGTCTCAGGTTGGGGGAAGGGCAAAGCCCTAGCAACCCTCAGACAGCCCTGGGGACGGCATTAAAATAGAGTCAACCCACAGTTTGAGAATTGCAGGTTTTAGCTTGTTACTACATTGTCAGGAACCTTCTCTAGTAGCTGAAGCAATCCGGCATTCAGACTACCAGTCCAATACCCAGGAACTTAGATTCCACACAAATTTCTTTCAGCATTGGCCTGACCAGCACTGTTTATTTTTTATTGAACACACTCTTTCCTTTGATGTGCTGCAGAATTCTCTACAACCCTCTTCTAGATAAGCCTAATTCTGGAACTTAGTGTCTAAGGACAACAGAACTGAGCCCTGTGTTAGTCCTATGACAATAATGTTTTATGACCATCAATAATATTTCAAAAATAAAGGCACAAGGACAAAGCTTAGCCTAGTGTATTAAAAACCTTAAAACAAAGTAAACAAACATCTGATAATAAACTCTTATTTTCCACCAAGCTTTTAAAACCTTCCTAGTTCTGCTAGGATTTTCTAGCACCTTTTTTCTCCTGGTTTTTGCCTAAGTCTAACAAAATCCGCTAATTCTGATTAATTGGAGGGCCATTTATAAATTGAGTATTTATTGAAACTAAGACAGGCTTACTTAAAAGCTCCATTTATGAGGGCAAGTAGAAATAACATGACTGTCTCTGTCTCTCAACTGCTTCTCTTTACATGGACATATTTGGAGTAAGAGATGGATTTCCCGTAAGCATACTTTAAAACAAAACAAAAACCAAAGAACAAAATTACCCAGACAGTTAACACAAAGAGAAAAAAAAAACCTTGAAAGAAGACGGGTTTTTAGTGATGTCCATAGTTTAAATTATACACATCTGAAAAATAAATCAGTGTGTGTCTTTCCAGGCAGGCTGGGTGGACTTAACCAACTTTAAATAAACATTACAGGGCTAAGGTATCAAATGATTTAATGCACAAAAAAAGGACTGCAGTGCGTCAGAGACAAAAGGCAGCTCCTGGCCTCACTGCATTGCCATGTACTGAGGAGAGGGGGCAGATGGCCCTGCCATTGCCCCTCACCCTCCACTGCACGGTACTGAGAGGGCAGGCAGCTCTGCCATTACTCTAGCACCCCTACCCCCCCCTTTCCATGTACCTAGAATAGGGGCGGCTTCTCCCCCTCACCCCGCATTTGGCGTGTATTGAATAGAGCTTGTTGCCCCACTACAACACCACGTACCGAGGGGAGAACCGGCTGCCCCCTCCCCATGTGCTCCATGGGAAGGCTACTATCCCCCCTGGTATTTCCCATATATTTAGGGGAAGGGAATCTGTCCCCCCCCCCCCAATTTGCCATGTACCAAGGCCATTTGCCATGTATCAAGGGGAGAGGAGGCTGCTCCCCTCAGTATTCGCCATGTACCGAGGGCAGGCCCGGCAGCCCGTCCCTTTGTCCCCCTTCTCCCCACGAAGCCCTGCTCTGCCCCCCGCCGTGCCAGGCGCTGCGCACGGAGCAAGCTCCGGACCCTTTCCTCCAAAGAGCCCCCCTCCCCTCGCCGTGGCTCCCCCGCGGGCACCTTGTGCGGCTCCGCCAGCAGCCGCGGGTCGCTCCAGGTGGTGGTGCGGCTGTTGTGATCCACGAAGAAGGGCCAGCCCGTCTGCGGGTCGATCTTCACCTCCCAGCCCGGCGGCAGAGGCTCTCGCTCGGCGCTGCCCTCCATCTGCCCCAGGGGCGAGTGCGTGGCTGCGCTCATGCTCGGGCAGGACGCGCACCCAGCCAGTCCATGCGCTGGAGACTCAGGCGGGGACGCCGGCCAGGCCGGCACCTTTATCAATCAATGGGCGGAGGGAGGGGGCAGCGAAGGGGGTGGAAGTGTCTGGAAAGAGCCGCGCAGGGGCCAGGCGGAGGAGGAGGAGAAGGGGGAGGAGAAGGAGGTGGAGAGACAGAGCAACTGGCCGGCGCGGCTGGAAACTTCTGGTTGTGTCGAGCAGAACTTGGTTGCGGCGGGGCGGGGAAAGAGCCTGCTTGAGTCACCCTCCGGCTCCTCCGTGAGGGGTTAGCCAAGCCCAACTCGCAGTACTGCTGCGGCGTGTCCGTCCCAGACCTGCCCCGCTTCTCGGGGGCGCTGGGACAGAGGCGGGGAAAGTTCACCCCACCCTTTTTTCCGGGGAATGGCAGAACAAGGAGCAATGGGCTCAAGTTACAGAGGGGTAGGTCTCGGTTAGATATTACGAAAAACTATTTCTCTAGGAGGGTGGTGAAGCACTGGGATGGGTTACTGAGGGAGGTGGTGGAATCTCCATCCCTAGAGGTTTTTAAGTCTGGGCTTGACAAAGGCCTGGCTGGGATGATTGAGTTGGGATTGGCCCTGCTTTGGAATCGATGACCTCCTGAGGTCTCTTCCAGCCCTATCAGTCTATGAATGGGATTGCAGTGCCCTGCACAATCCTGATCAGGGTCTTTGGCAGAAGTGTTGCTAGCCCCTTGGAGGCGGTAAAAGCAAGAGTATTTTTGCCTCCCCCCACACTGCTGTCTGAGGCTGAAATCATGCAGGTCATGTAAAAATACCACAGAATCCATGATCTCTGTGACCGCTCATTGCCTTAATAATAATAAAAAATGAGTAGCCCCCCCCTTTCCTCCTCCCATTTGAGCTGTTAGGGACCCTGCAAATGCTTAGTCTCCTTATGCCTAGGGCCAGCACTGGTTTTTGGGCATTAGCAGAATGTAAAGGATTAGTGACCTGGGTGCCTTTGCCTATAGCAGTCTATCAGTAATTTCTGATAGATAAAAATCTCATATCTACAACACCTAAACAGCCATAGTCTTCTCTGAATCACACCTGTGCAACTCCACTGGGCCAGATGCATCCTAGGAGTAACTTCATTGTGGCCAGTGCACAAGGGATAAAGGTGCTTGGACTGACTCTTCTCTTGTTTACAAGGTGTAACATTGATTTCAGAGAACTAGTCAGGCCCTGATCCTGGAAATGTGTAAGTGTATACTTAAGTTCAGTCTTTGAGATGCTTTTGCCCACCCACATTCCACTACAGGTAGATGTGTAACACCAACAGGCAGAACTGAACCTGGGACCTCTGGAGCTGACCTCTTAAGGTTGTAGAGCAGTGTTTCTTAAACTTTTTAAGACTGAGGAACACCAAACAATAATTTTTTTTTATGAGGAACACCATGGATTTTTTTTGTTGAGAAAAAAAAAAAGCAGCCATTTTGAACTCTGTTGTTCTCCACGGCACACCTCCGACTGCCTCGTGGCACACCGGTGTTCCCCGGAACACAGTTTAAAAAACACTGCTGTAGAGCAAACTCTTTCGCTCACTATGGGACAGTGAGCCACATCCAGCAGGTGTGTGGGTTACATTTACACCTCAAGCATAGGCAGGGAGTTCTGTGGGCCCGGGGTGCCCAGGCAGCACCAAGAATATTCCTGGCCCAGGCCTGGCTCTACCAAAGTTCAAGACTGGGTCTCTCCGCCACCCTGCGCTCCCTAGCCCAGCACGACCCCCAGCCCACCTGTTATTCCCGGGTCATCTAAAATGGCCCAGGAAACATCACCAACGGCGTTCCTCACCACTTGCTCTGTGCAGCTGCTGCTATGTGTCCCTGTGACCCCTGGGGAGAAGGTTGTCTCTGCGCATTACCCTTGCCCCAAGTGCCCCTCTAGCCAAATAGGAAGCTCCAGGGTGGTGCCTGCAGAGAGCAGTGCACAGAGATCTCTGCTCCCTATGCTTAGGAGCTGCTGCCAGAGAGGAGTGCCCTACGTAACCTCCATCCCCTCTCCCCATGTCCGCTCCTGCTCCCCACTCATTCCCAGAGCCTGCACACCCCCCACCTCCTATCTCTCTCCCACACCTGCACCTTGCACTCCCTCTGGCTGCCCCAGCCCAGAGCCTGCACCCCAGTCCCCTGTCCTGCACCCAAACTCCCTTCCAGAGCCCATACCCCTCCCCAAACTTTAGGCAAGTGGTGGAGGGACTTTGATTGGAGGAGGGGTGAAGTCTCTGGGCATTCAGGGCACCACTACAATTTATGCAAACTTGCCATCCCTCAATGAAAGCCTAGAATATGTTAGCCAGCTGTGTCCGTTGGGTCTGCACATACATACACACCCTTGCACCTGCTTTAGCACAGGTATAAATTGTGGAGCAACCCTAAACCCCTCTCAATTCCTTGTCATCATCCATAGTAGCCCACCATGCCGTCCTACTTCCTTGTAACTCTTAGGTAGTTTAGGATTATAGTTAAGATATCTTAGTGTAGCTTATCCCATTGGCTAAAAACAACGTTTTAGTCTTGCCTTGCACCAAGAAATAGGTCTGGTGGTGCAAAGTTTGTTTCTGAACTTTGAAAATCTGAACTGCCTCTGAGATTGCTGTGCCATCAAATGATGCCCCCTTTAAGAAAGTGCTTATTTTTGTTTGGGAGAATCACACACACCTAATAAGGGTGCCCTTATTCTCTTTTTGTTGCTCTTTTTCTAAGTGCACATGGAGTACTTGTGATACCTTTCCACAGTTATTTAATATAGAAATTTATGTGAAATATGTCTGACTCCACAGTATCCCCTTTAAAAGCAACCATTTCTTGCTGTGAAGCCAGTTTCTTTAAGTGCCCTGACTGCATGATATGTCACTCCAGGACACAAGATATGCTTTTAAGAGAGCACCTGCTGCTGGCAAACACAGCTGGCTTATCAGACCTCCTCAGATCAGTTAGTTGCTTTTATTACCCAAGGCAGGAAGGGACAGAACTCTGCTGATGGGCATGGCACAGAATGGGGAAAAAGTTCTGCAACTATCTAAAGAACTTCCTTAGATCAGAAATGAACTGAAAGAGGAGGCATCAGAAGGCCAACTTGTGACAAAAAATTATTTGAAGACCTCACTGGATGCCTCTGACACTGCAGTAGAATCAATGGCAATTGTCTCTATAAGAAGAACATCCTTGTTGCAATCAGCAGGAATTCCTAAAGAAGATTGAGCCTTTACTGGACACACATCTTTTATGGTCATGATCTGTTTAATTCTCAAATGGATGAGGCACTCCATGGTCTGAAGGATGATGGCTCTTCTCTCTTGGTCTATAAGAGGAAGCAAACAAGGCCTTATTCATTTTCTTGGTACAGGCCTCCGTCTTTCTCATCTCAATATTGTGACAAAGCCTTGGGCAACAGCAGGTGATCCAGGACTCTAATCACTGCAGCATCAGTTAGTTGCCCAATGCACACCTCTATATGAGTTCTGTGCCAAATTGATAGATTGAGGATCAATTGGAGAGAGGGAAAAGTTAATTACTTCATTAACTCAGAGGCTACAAAGTACAGAAAAAGAGCACAGAAGGAGAGAGAGAAAGTGGAACAGCTGTAGGCTGAGTTCAGGAACCCTAGGATATGTCTATGCCGCAATAAATACAATCACAGCACTGTATCTTTGAGGGCAGATTATGAGCCAAACATACAACCTGGGCCTACCTATGGAAGTTTCTCATCACATGCTCTCAACTCTTGTTTGGTGGACAGCTCTTTAAAATGTTTACTAACATGTTCTGTTTCATCTACTGCCCCTTCAAGGACTCTGGTAACAAATGCGTCCAGGATAGGTTGAGAAGCTCACTTGGACTCTCTCTGAATTCAAGGCACATGGGCCTAAGCACAATCTCAGTTGCACATAGATATATGAGAGCTCAGGGCCATTAATTTACTCTTCCAGGCATTCTTGCCCCTCTTTGAGGTGATCACCATTCGTATCCTGAGGGACAATACAACTGTTATGCTCTGTATAAACACAGAAGGGCAAGCAATATGTCACAAAATGATATACATCTGGGATTGGTATATCCTACATCTGCTCTCCATCTGCCATGTACCCAAAACAATTTAGTTAATTACCTCAGTAGAAAAAGCTCTGACAATCCTGAACTGGATCAGGCATTCAGAAGTGGGGTCTTCCTTTGAAACAACTGTTAATTAGCAACACCTATACAAAATGTCCATTACAGGCAGTCCTCAACTTTATGACGTTCGTGTTACGACAAACGGCATTTACAATGTTTATAAGTTGATACTCTGATTCGACTTCTGATATCAGTTTTGACTTTACTATACTTGATCCATAATGGAACAGATTCTGGTTCTTAATTATGACATTTTGACTTAAAATACGATTTGCAGGAACCAAATGTGTTTGTAAGTCAGAGGACTGCCTGTATTCTGCTCTTGCGAGGGACTAAGCCATGGTCTATGGTGGTCACACTTCTATTCCAAAGGGACGATGATCTGCTTTAGGCCTTTCTTCCCATTCCTTTAGTCCACAGAATTTTTAGGAAGATTTGCTAAGACAAAGCTAAGGTGGTAATGATAGCTCCAGCCTGGGCACTAGTTCTAGAACTCCGGCATGAGGCATCTTTTAATCAGTCCACCTGTTCCTCTTTATATAAATCTACTGGAAATAATTTCCCAGAATCAAGGCCTGGTGCTTCATCTGAACCCAGAATCTCTACACTTAATGCATGTGATCTGGCTGAATTCTGTGGAAGGATCCTGCTCAGCAGCTGAACAAGACATTTTGATTCAAAGCAGAAAGCCTCTACTAGAAAGATTTATTGATTTAGGTAAAAACATTTCTCTTCATGGTCTGTTCAGAGTCATGTTTTAGCTTTCTTGGATTCTTCTATATCAGTCATCTTGGTCTAGTTATTGTCTTCAAACTTTCAGTGGGATCCATTTGGCTGCTATTCCAGCATATCGTCCACTTGCAGACAGTCACTCAATTTTTTCTTTTTCTGCAATATATAGATTTATAAAAAGATCTGACTTACATGTTCCCACCAATTAAGGAACCATTACCCTGTTGGGGCTTGAATGTGGAACTCACATCTTTGATGGATCCCTCATTTGAGACAATGGCAACGTGTTTTTTATTTTATCCTTCTATTAAGGCAGCTTTTCTAGTTGCTATTGGCCGACAAGATGGGAAAAATTCAAGCATTAATTGCACAGCCACCATAAACAGGTTGAACCTCTCTAGTCCAGCAGTCTCTGGTCCGGCAATATCCATGGTCCAGCATGATTTTAGTTAGCTCAATGGCCACTTATCATGGATGTGGCCACATTTTCAGCAGTCCCATAAAATTTATTTTCTGCCCCAGTCCTGGCTCTCAGGGTTCTTTGCTGTTATTTAGCTCTAATTTACCCCCTAAATATCTTTTAAGAGTCCAGTAAGCAGTGGAAGTGCTGGTAATGCTGCTAGGCAGTATTGACCTCCCATGGTTTGGTAAATTCTTTGGTTTGGTACCAGTAAGGTCCCGAGGGTTCCAGACTAGAGAGGTTCAACCTGTATTGTCTTTTATAAAGGCAGAATCACATTCAAACCACAACTAGTATTTTTCTGGCAAACAATAGTTTTGGACTTTTATATAAACTAATCAATACACTTATCAGTGATTTCCCTTAAACCTCATGATTCTCTGGGAAGATTAAACTCCACAGGCCAGGTGTATGCGGAGCTATGTCCTTTTATCTTTCTAGGATGAAGTCTTTTTGTAAATCACCTAGATGCTTTGTGACTCTTGCTAATAAGTCTAAAGGATTTTTTGCTAGTGTAACTGAAAGTAGAATCTAGCCCCAGGCTTGGGTTTGGCAATACTGCCACAGGAAAATGATTTAGAAAGGAGTCAAGTCAATAGGCTTTTTGGTGGCTCATTGTAGGCAGTTCAAATCACATGGTCCTCCTTTCCTTCTGGTTCTACAGGTATTACAGTAACTAATTCTATTAGGTTACTAATCTCTGTTGATTTAAGCAGCTGGAAATGAGAAGGAGGAGCAGCTATTGGAAATCCTAGGGGTTGCTGCCATGTAAGAGAAGGAGAAGAAGAAGAAGAAGAAGAAGAAGAAGAAGAAGAAGAAAAAAAAAGTCCTATCCAGGGACAGATCCCTGGTTGGTATGTGAACTGTCAGCCACCATCAGGAGCTGCAAGTGGGGAGAAATATTCAGGGAAGAAAGGAACTGGGCAACATGTGCAAGGGAGGAGAGGACCAGATCAAAGGGAAGCAAATCAAAGGAGAGCAGAAGAAAATATTGGCTATGTCTACACTGTAGGGTATTTTTGGAAAAAGGTACGCAAATTGTACCTTTTTCCGATTCTTTTATTTGTCCAACTACACTGGGCCAAATGTGGGAAAAACCTCATCTTTCGGAAGAGCCCTTATTCCTCATAAAATGGCAGGGCTTCCGAAAGAGCGTGCCCACTTTTTTTGAAACTGATCCAAAAAAGCGGACGCGTTTCCTGGACGCGGCAGAGTTTTTCTGGTAGTGTAGACATAGCCATTCAGAAGAAAAGGGGAACAAACTCCCAGGTAGCATGGAGAAGAAAGTAGGGGAAAGGGAGACAGGAGATTAGGCTACAAGTGTTAGAAGAGAGGAGGCCCTGCAGCTAGGGTTGCCAGATGGCTGAAAGAAAAATACAGAATACCCTCCCCCCCCAAAAAAAAACACCGGGAAAAAATTTTGTTGAAGGAAAAAAAAAGGGGGGGGCAAAGTTGTTGAGCAAAAAACTCCGAGAACCTGGATCACTGCTAGCGGTTACCAGGTAGTCATTTAAAAAAACAAAACCCTGAACATGCTTCATTGGGGGGGGAGGGCCGGCCAGGAAGGGGCGGTGCTGGCCGGGAAGGGGGCCTGGAAACAGCTAACGGGGCGGGGCTGGCCGGGAGATGGGGAGAGGACAACGGGAAGGGGTCGGCTGGAACAGGGCTGGCGCGGGATATCGGGAGGGGACCGTCTGGAAGGGGCGGGGCTGGCCGGGAGTAAGGAGGTGAGAAGCACAGCTGGGGACCGGGGCGCGGCGGTGGCGAGGAAGGGGGAGTGGGAAGCAGAGCTGGCAGGGGCAGAGGATGTGCAGCGGGGGCCAGGAGGAAGGGGAGTGGGAAGCACAGCTGGCGGGGGTGCATCGGCGCTGGCCGGGAGGAAGGGGAAGCGGGAAGCAGAGCTGGCGGGGGCCGGGAGAGGTGCAGCGGCGCTGGCCGGGGGAGACAAGGAAGAGGAACGGGCCGGTGGGAAGCAGAGCTGGGCGGAGTGCAGGGGGGCTGGCCGGGAGAGATCAGGAGGGGAAGTGATGGAGAACCGGCCGGCTGGGAAGTGGGGGGGTGAGCAAATTGGCCGGTGGGGAGTGGGACCGACCTGGGCACTTGCTGCCTGTCCCGCGCAGGCTCCCGGCGACACATGAGCGAGGAGGAGGCTTCCCCTCCTGTCAGCCAATGGTCAGGGCAGTGAGTGGTGTGTGTGTGTGTGTATTATACACCCGAGACTTCAACTGCCAGGACCGGGGTCCCTTAGCAGTGGGCAACCTGGAGGAGGTTGACGGGCGCCCCAATAAGTTTACAGGGAGAGCTTATACGCCCGAGACTTCAACTGCCAGGACCGGGGTCCTTAGCAGCAGGCAACCTGGAAGAGGTTGACGGGCGCCCCAACGGATCTGTCCTCTGGAAGCGACACGATCCAACGCTCAAGCTTTCCCTGTATCTGTCCCTTATGACCGGCTGAAGTTCTTTTAAATTGTGCTTGGTTCTGTTACAGCAACCGAAGGAGTCAGGTTAAAGCTTAAACAGTTACTATTTTATTGTTACAGGGTAAACTTAGCTGTTAAATGCTACTGCTGTGTTACAGATAACACAGCCACTACAAAGGACAGGACAGAAATTACACTTAAAACAAAAGTCACTTACAGGTACCATGAAACCCTTTTGGTTCTCTGAGCTCTTATTAAATGCATGCAAAATAGACACATAGCAGGTATATATTCTCACCCCTGCGTTCCAGACTTGGCGTGGCCAGTGTCTTTCTCTCAATCCCTCGGGAAGAAGTAGGGCGAGGTTGGGCATCCCACAGACCTCGGGAGACAATCAATACCTGCCAGCAGGTGTAGATGATTGGAGCTCAAATGGGGTGGGCTACTAAACCCCTCTTTATACCCCTTGGGTCATGTAGGCTTCTTCCTGGTCTCAAGTGGCCAATTAGGAAAAATGGCTTTGAACGCCAAGTTTCCCACGAAGGGTGCAAAGCATACTTCACACCTGGGAAAATGCAGACAATGGGCACCTCTGGTATGTGATGGGCGAAGATTCCTCTCCTGGGACAGTGCAGGCGTGTCAATTACTGGTACTAGCCATCAGGCGACGGAGGCCCGGGTCGTCAGCTAGTCCATTTACTGTCTGGTTTCTGTTTATGGTAGAGTCAGGGACAGGCAGCACACCTGCGTTCCCAGGGCATCAAAGGCTGACTGCCTTTCTCTTGCTCTCTGGGGGGGGCCGGGAACAAGATGGGGTTCATGTCTGGCTACACCTCCTCCTCACACTCAACCAATTGAGGCAATCACGGCCCCACCTCCCAGCTGGGACTCCCAGCCGCACCCCCGGCCACGCCAGGCTTCCGTCCGTTGAACAGCCGGAAAAATCAGAAAATACGGGACATTGCACATGTCAGGTATTTTCTGTTTTTTTTTACTGGACGGAGAGCGCAAATACTGGACTGTCCGGTACAATACCTGACACCTGGCAACCCTACCTGCAGCTGAGAAGCATGTGAATGAGAGCAGGTTGAGAGAGAGATAAAAAACAGAACAGATGGAAGGGGAAGATGAAATCCTAGTCACTATATTGCTAGGTTTGGGCCTTTGCTTTTGGGCCTTTGGGTTTGGGCCTTTGCTTACAAAAGAAAGCTCCTTCTAGTTCAGAATCAGGTTTGGAAGATTAATCTGAATCTAATATCAGTCTGATGATCCACTATGTGCCCACAGGCTTACTATGCTGGCCAGGTGAAGAGGCAGGGGGACAGTGTTCCTAGTGCCAAGGATGGGCATCTAAAGAGAAGTTGCTGTGCTTCCAGGAACTGAGGGGAACTCAAGATCTGATTGTTCTGGTTGTCCCCTGAAACCTTCAGCTAATCAAAACGGCACTACTTTGTCTACATCAGTACATATTTTCCAACCCAAGGAATACCACATATTGACAGTAAAAGTTACTGTTGGAGAGAATAGATTCAAGGCCGTACTCCATCAATCCCATTTCCAGCATTGATTTGAACTTTATGGTTCTACAGGTAACACTCTACTCAATGTGCCGTATAAGCAGGCCATTGAGAAAATTAAATCCATTCAGAAATAGCTTCATAAAACATGCAAAAATTCTAAACTAGTTTTATTACATTACTAATCTCTAATGCTTCAGCTCTTGTAACCTATTCTCTGGGCACACTCCATCACTTCAAACACTTTTTATCACACTGAATACTCATTCTTCTGGATCGGCTGCTCCTGGTACAGACAAATTTCAGCTTGAAAGAAGTTCCTGAGACACGAGGAACTACATATGATAAACCAAGACATATGGTCACTTTAAGATGGTCCAAGGGGCACCTGCTGAGAGAGGGATACCGTACACGCATGGTTCCATTAAGGTCACATTTTCAGGGAGTGGGAAAGTGCAAAGTCAGTGAAGAAGGACAGGGTATTTGCATGAACAGTCCTAGCCTTTTGATTGTTTAAGGGCTGGCTCTCTAGTCCATTCCATGGGGGCAAACGTTACTTCCCAACACAATATTTGAGAAAGAAATACATGAAGAGTCTTCCTGGAGATGTCCACCCCTTAATCCCTTTTTATAGGATTTTCAGGGGGAATCCAGCTCTACTATAGAGGTTATTCTTACAATTCCTAGGGACACCCAGCTGATTTGTCCCTGCATTTTAAATAGCCTAAAAGCTGCATAACCATTCTAAATGTCTTCCTGTTCTACATTCTTCTCCATTTACACTGCAGGTAACCTCATTGTTCTCAGTAAGATTCCTAAGAGCAGCACAATTTGGCTTATTTTTACAAACAACCACTGCACTGCTAAATAATTGTGAATACAAACCACTGTCTTTAGGGGATCTGTTCTCCCCATAGTGTTCTGCAGAACCATGTATATAATATGGCACTCCTCATTTAAATTACTAGTACTTCTAATCATGCTTTCCTTTCACAAGAGTTACAGCTGTAACAGTTAATGTATGAGCAGTGTTCCCATTAACTTGAATGGGAATTGCACAAAAGGGGGAATAGACACCCCAATATAGATACTACACAGGAGCAAATCTGTTCAGACCTATATGTTGTAATCACAGCACACCTATACAGCTTCCCATAAGAGCTAATGCAGATTAATAAGGGACACAGCTCAAATTTAGGCCCAAATTTAAGAATTTTGTGTAGTCAAGCTTTCCCTCAAGGTCTATAGAAAATATTTCCTGTGCTTGTTTCCGCTGTAATTTAAACATACAACTATGGTGTTGCAGGATTTGAAGCCCAATCACTATAACACTCAGATCCTAAAAATGAACCCGTGATCTGAAGTCAAAGTGAAACTGACTTTCCAAGCTCAGAGAAAAGCAAAAAGTAAACAAACAGCATAGGCAGTAAAAAGTACTCTGGATTTTTGAAATTCATGTTATTAATGCAGGGTGTTAGTAGTGACAGAGGTAAATTAATGTGCTTATTTACAGTATATTAATTGTAGGTTGTCAGTGTCCTTTTTATCTTGGATAATTTGGATTGTATCCTCTCAGTCAACTATTGGTATAAGAGGAGTTTTCTGTGCCTACACAGCAATCAGGAAAATCTGCCTTCTCTAAATTAGAAGATGTAGGGAGCAGATTCCCAGCATTGAGTTAGTGTTACAGGCCTCCCCCTAGTGGATAGATTGCTATTCAGTATTCATACTGCCCGTGGCTAAAACAGTTAGGAATCATTTTTGCAGTCCCAGGACACTGCTACACATTTGACTTGTCCCAGCCAAACCAAAAGAACTACTGAGGGAGCTCAGCATGTGTGATAGTGGTGAAAGACTCAGATCCTAAAAGAAAACCAGTTGAAAAGGGGAATTGAGAAGTATGTTCAGCATAATTAAAGTAGTGTCAGCAGGAGTCCACATGTGGAGGCGCAAGACCAAACAACAGTGTAGGTGTCTTTCTCTTAACTTTTTCACCAAGTTCAAAATCCTGATCTGCTTGGTACTGCAATAAATTTTTAAATTTTTCTTTTTGCAGCTGCTAATGTCACTGCCATTGCTCTGGCCTCTGCCTTGCTGCTTAGGCATAGTTGTGTGAACAGTGGCTTCTTTTTGTGAATGGGTATAGAATGAGTGACCGAAGAGAAAAAGGGCAAAGGGGTAGACCAGGAAACCTTTCCAAAGTGGCGTGCCAATATTTAACCCTCCTGCCCTGGGCTGTGCTGCTCTCCCGGGGATAGGGAGTAGGGATGTAATAGTGTAGTTGATTAACCAATAAGCAAAAGCTTGTAGGTTAATGCTATAGACTACACACATTTCCCCTCCCCCACCCCGCCAGTAAATTTTTTAGCAGGCTGGCAAGCAGCTTGTCTCAGTTCTGTGTGGCGATGAGTCTGGGACTACCCCTGCTGTGGCTCTGCATTTAAACTATTATAAGGAGGTAGGCGGGCAGGCAGCGTAGACTCAGTTCCAGTTCACGCCGGGTCTAGGAGCTCAGACACTTCCCTCCTGCCTCTAACAGGGGCTGCTGCCACCCCTGTATCAGAGGCAGCAGCACACGGTGACAGGCAGCCAGTCTTGGAGGGGAGCTGGTTTTTAAACTGGCTCCCTTCCTGGACCAGCTCCTGCCTGGCACCCTGCGCTTCTGCCTCTGATACAGAGGCAGCAGCACAAAGTGACAGGGGGCTCCTTGGGAATGGGGCCGGAGCACACTGGCTGCCAGCCCCACCCCTGGGGACTATAGAATCGTCGAGTAACCGATAAGAATTCATGCGGTTACTCGACTATTCAGTTAACCAATATTTAACATCCCAAGTAGGGATGGGCTCTCTACACCACGCAGCCCGCTTGGTCTCTTGCCCTGGGCTCCGCTCCAGCTTTTCCTGTGGGGAGCGGAGGAGCAGCGCGCGTGCACTTCCCCAGTAGCCGGATGCAGCATAGAGCCTCAGGGCTTCCCCTGCCCCACAGGAAGCCGGTGCTGGCTCCAATCTTGCAGGGGGCGCAATGCTGGATAGCCAGCACAGGCTGGGGTCAGAGTGGCTCAGGGGGTTCAGGGAAATAGGAAGGGGCAGGTGGGTGTCCCCAGGGTATCCAGCCCAGCTGGGGGTGAGGTCCTGTAGGGGACTATCCATGGTGCCCTCACCTTCCTGCCAGGGACCCCGGCACCCGGGACCAATGCGGCTTTGGGGCATGGCGACCCCCCCCATGCGTTTTCCTCTCCCCTCAGCTGCCCAGCCCCGGAGCCGCAGCCTGGGCAGCCCTCAACCTCTAGCGCAATGGTTCTCAAACTTTTTGGTCCATGGACCAGGTGGCTCAATGCAAACCTTTCCACAGACCACCAGTTGGTAATGGAAACTCACCGTTAATTACATAATTACGCCTCGTGTCAGAGAGGTAGACATGTTAGTCTGGATCTGCAAAAGTGGGTCTTTGCCCACAAAAGCTTATGCTCCAATACATCTGTTAGTCTATAAGGTGCCACAGGACTCCTTGCCATAATTATGTCTGAGCCATTTTGCTAGTGCTGCAGTTAAGGAGAATTGTTTAATTTACATTATTAAACAGATTAAGCATTTTAACTTTCTCATGTTAGTTTATCAAACTTCATTTTAAATTAATTTATGCCCAAAACAAAAGGTTTCGATGTTTTCTTTATTTATGGCAGGAGTGGGGAACTTTTTTGGGGTCAGAGAAAAATCAGTTGGGGACCACACAAGTGAGAAGCAAACAAACTACTCCAAAAACCTCCAACCCTCATTGATGTGGCCCCCAAATTATACACCTCCCTCCTCTGGTGCTAAAGCCCCGTGAGGTGAGGGGAAGGGACAGGGAGGACTGAGGTTCAGGGCTTCCCATAGGCCAGATTTACGTTTTTTGGGTTCTGGATTTTGTGGACCATGTTAGGCTCTGGGGTGGGGACAGAAATGCGGGGTTCAATGTGTGGGACAGGGCTTCCAGTGAGTGGGATAGGGATGGGGGGTGCAGGATCTGGGCAGAAGGTGGGGTGCAGGAGGGAGTGAGGGTGCGAAGTCTGGGTAGGAAGTAGGGTGCCGAAGCAGGCTGGGAGTAGGGTGTCTGGCCAGGGGGGAGGGAGCAAGAGCAAGGGAGGATGCAGTGTATGGCCGGGAGGGAGGGTGCAGGAGCAAGGGAAGGTGTAGGAGCAAGCTGGGGGCATGGAGTCTTGGTGGGGGCAGTAGACTGAGTGAGGGGGATTGGGGTGCGGGGGTCTAGGCATGAGATGGGACACTTACCTGGCTTCACGCCCCGTTGCAGCGGGGAAAGCCTGCAGATAGTGTGTCACTGAGCTGCCATTCCCACAGCAGGGTGGGGAGGGGGAGGGAACTCAGCTCCCTCCTGGCCAGCAAGTAGCTCCTGGGCTCCCCCACACCCATGACTGTCCAGTTCATTTACCCTGCCAGAGATGTTGGCTCCCAGCATCCCCCCACAGCAGGACTCTCAGGGACGCTTCACAGGCTATGAGACAGCCAGGGACCGTGCAGCATTGACACTAGGTGCAGAGAAGCAGCTAGCCCTGGGGTGGGGCAGGGATCCCCTGCTCAGTGCTGAAATGCAGCCACCTCTGTGGTGGAGCTGTGTAAAAGCAGCACTGCACAGTTGTTCAGTGGGTTTCAGGAAGAACTGTTTATTGGTGCTGACCTCAGTTCCCTGATGTGATGCTAAAGAGATCAATGTTCTGTCCCCAGCTGCGAGGGGTCTCGTTTGTTAGAGCAGGGGGTGATTTCAGAGCAACCGAGTGACCTGGGCATCCTTGTCCTCCCTGAGAGCAGGCCAGGCCTGCTCTCCCCCTGCATCAGTCCAGGGTTTGCGCTCTGCCTGTCTGTCTGTGCCCTGTTCCCCAGCATGGTAAAGCTGTGGGCAGTCCCTGGGGTCTGCTGCTTGCACAGCCTTGTGTGTGGGGAGGGGTCACACTTTACCATGTGCCCCCAGGTCTTACAATCTCTGAGCCTGACCCCATCACACCCCAGCCCCAATTCCCCCATTACCTCCTCACCCTGGCCCCCACTTCCTCCACCCCGGCCCCCACTCTCCCATCCCCCTCCCCCAGAGGAGTGCCAGCTCTCTGCAGGATGCCTGTATCACCCGTGGCGGGGGTGGGGATCTGGGGTGCTCTCGGGGGCTACAGGGATGGAATCTCCTACCCCATTGCTTCCTTCTCACCCAGTGCTCCCACCCCCACACACACTGCCTCATCACCCCTCAGCCCTCAACACCCCAGATCCCTCCTGCCCATTTTGCGCAGTGGCGGCTGCTTGGAGATGGTCCCGGCCAGGCCCCGGGGGCAGGGCAGCTTGTTCCCCACCTGTGAGTCCCCACATGCCGGCGGGGCTGAGGCAGGCGGAGCAACAGCAGCGCGCATGAGGGGGCAGGACCTCAATTCTGCAGTTCCGCATGGAGTCCCTGTGCTGCCCCGTGGAAGCAGGTGGGGAGCCGGGGCAACTCTCGGGGGCACTGGGGGTGGACAGGACTCCCCCACCCCGTTGCTTCCTTTTCCCCCTCCTCATCCCCTCCCCGCTGCATGCCACTGTCAATCTTCCAGGATTCGAATTAGCGGGTCTAGTGAAGACACGCCAATTCAAACCGAGAGGGGGCACTCCGGTCAATGCTGGTAGTCGTGCTCCTACTAGGAGTAAGGGACGTCAAAGGGAGAGTGTGCTCCCTTCGACTTCCTGCAGTGTGGACAGCACCAAAAGTCGAGTTAAGGTACTTTGACTTCAGCTACACAATTAACGTAGCTAAAGTTGCATATCTTAATTCGACCTTATCCCGTAGTGTAGCCATACCATGAGAGAGGAGTGGGGAAGAAAAATAAAAAATAGAGAGTCAAAAAAATTAGGTCACACTCCAGATCTATCTACTCTTCAGTGACAGATATGAATGTCAGCAGTCTGTTGTCTAGCCACCCTGCTGACAATAGTTACTAAGGGAGATGGCTCTTTTTCATCACCAAATGCTTGATCCTTGACTCCTGGTCATGTGGCACCTGAGGCACATTGCGCATACGCTGAGAGGACTCTCAGGGTTCTGTATGGCTTCCCACTACTGTAGTATCTGAGAGCCAGCCACAAAAAATCAACAGCAATATGAGCCTCTGGCATCCTTTTCAGGATCAAAACTCTGGTTGAGATAGGGTGCTTTTTGGGGGTGGGGTGGTTGTTTGGCAGGGTTTTAAACATAGAAATTGTGTTGTAATGAATCACCTCCTGAGTTGTTTCTGACAGAGCTAGGTCTTTCACCTTGGGCAGTAGAAGTGCATGCTTTTAGATCCAAATCTCAAGTTCAGTTCCCACCAGTAACAGACCACCCAGGGTCATCACATTACACTTTCATAAGTAGCCCCGTTGAACTTACTGACGTAGATTCTGTCTCCTTTATGTTGATTTTGTGAGGTGAACATTTGGTAGTCATGTCAGTAAAGGCTGTGTCTCACTTTTTCTGCATTTGGTTTGATCAGTTCTTGGTCATGTTGGAAGGGGTCAGACACCCTTCCCCATTGGTCTGTAAGGTCTATAACTTTCCGAGTTGCTGCTTTTGTGGCAATGGCATTTCTGGAGTGTTAGCTGGAAGGATCAGGAAAGGGCTGCAACCACACAGTATCCTTTTAGCTATGCTTACACTACAAGTGCGACAGCAGCACAGCTGCAGTGCTGAAGCTACACTGCTGTAGCACCACAGTATAGACATTTCCAACATTGACGGAAGAGGTTTTTCCATTGATGTAGGTAATCCATCTCCTGGAGCAGCTGTTGCTGGGGCAACCAATCCATATGTATACCAGGGGTAGGCCAGCTTCACTACAGTTCCGTGGGCTGTGAATCTTTCACATCTCTCAGCACTGTAGCACTGGTAGTAGCATGATCCAGTCCTTGCTAAAATCCAGGCCACAGAGCGATTTCTCATTGTTTTCAGTGCTTAATTGGTTTTTAATCCCCAACAAGACTTTGTTCCTTACCAGTGATTACTTTTCTGAATAGTCTGTTATGAAGGAATTTATCAGAAGCTTTTGACAATCCAAATAAATAACACTCACCTTTACTCACTTTCAGTGGTCCCAGGAGGGCAGCCACTCAGCCTTACTGTTTCAGAGAGCAAACAGCCTGTTAGCGGTCTACAGGGTCTGGTCCTCTGGGCAGGGTCAAGCAATAAGCTGGCCCAAGTCTCCTAGCAGAGTGAGACAGAAACATCCACAATCTATAGGTCTAGCCCTGTGCATGGGGCAGTATTTAGTCATAAGCCTCCTGGCTGGGGCAGACAGCAAGTAACAGTCGGGGCTCTGACTCTGGCTGGGCAGAGCAGCAAGCAGTCTTAGCTTCACCCTTCAGACTGGAGCAGACAGCAATCACAGTCTAGTGGCCCACAGCCGCCTGGCTGAGACAGGCCACAAACAAGGCACAGGCCTTCCAGTCTAGGGTGAGTAGACTGCCACCCCAATGATGGGATTAGTGAGAGTAAGTAGGGGGACCCAGGACCACACTACTCTATAGGGTCCCAGCACAGGGCCCTAAGGATATATCTACACTAGCCCCCTAGTTCGAACTAGGGAGGCTAATGTAGGCATTCGAAGTTGCCTAAGGACTTAGTTCGAGTTAACGTTTGACTGCCGCGTGTAGCCGCGGGCATTTAGTTCGGACTAAGGGGATTTAAAAACGGCGCCCGGACGGGAAGATGCAAATAAAGCCCGGGATATTTAAACCCCGGGCTTCATTTGCAACTTCGAATGCCTACATTAGCCTCCCTAGTTCGAACTAGGGGGCTAGTGTAGATATACCCTAATAGTGGCAGGTGGTCCCAGTGCTGAGTCAGTGGGGATCCAGCTGAAACACACTGACTCACTTCCTGGCACAGAACCCTCCCCTCTGCCCCCCCACATTTCTGGTTCTCTCTCGGCCCATGTCCCTGGCAGCTGCTGCCCTCCCCCTCCGTGAGAACCTGCTGCTAGGGGCATAGTATGAGTGAGCCAAAGTACTGCCCACCCCCCCAGCAAGCTTGGCCCCTGTCTCTAGCAGTTGAGCCCAGGTAGGGGAGCAAAGTAGCTGCCTCCCAATCAGGCTCTCTCAGGCAGAAGTGTCTCTGTCCCGGTCCCTGCCCTGCTGCCAGGGAATGACTGAATGTGTTGGAGTGTGAGTAAGTGCAGAGAGAGAAGGACAGAATCTCTCCTTCCTACCCCGGTATGCGAATCAGGAGATGTAGATAACCCCTCCCATTTCCCCGCCGTGTCACATTCCTGGTAGCACAACTGGACTAATGTCTGTTTCCCCTGTTTCATATTTAAGTAGCTAGTTACACAGTTTGGAAATCGTTGGGTTTTTTTTACTAGAAATCAAACAAAACAGGGCTAATATCGCAGATTTTAAAACCTACAGCTTTTTTGATGCCCTTAGCATCACACATGTTCCCGACTATTATTATTGCTAAATTAGCCATTAAATCTGTAAGTAGAAGCCATTAATTAAAATATTAACTGAAAATGTATTTTATTGTATTTTCTTTGCAGAGAAAACACCCCTATCAGCTGGAGAAATACACAAGGTTTACTTCTGCTGTGCAAATGAGAAGGAGGGAGTCAAACCACATTTCTGGTTCCACAAGCAAGCAGTTCAAGATTGACACCACGGCAGGTCCATTATGCATGCATGTATCACAGGCCACATTACGCGTGTATCACAGGCCACAGTGGACAAGGCAGTGGTGAAGTACATCATTGAGGGTCTCCACCCATTTAGTGTTGTTGAGATACCAGCATTTAAAGACCTTATTCACGATCTACAGCCTAACTCTACCATCATATCAAGACCTACTCTTCGTACAAAGATCTTTGATGCTGCCAAAAACATGAAGAGAAATTTGACTGATGCCATGAGTGAAGTGCAATACGTTGCCACCAACATAGACTGCTGGACGACCAGGCGACACAGCTTCATTGGTGTAACAACTCACTGGATTGATCCCAGGAATCTGTTGAGACATTCTGCTGCACTAGCATGTAGGCATCTAAAAGGCTCGCAACCTTGGATGTTTTGGCCAGTGCCCTAAATGACATTCACTCTGAATATCAAATAAGAGAGAAGATAGTTAGAACAACAACAGACAATGGGTGAAATTTCCTCAAAGCTTTCAAAATATTTGGCAGTGAAAACCACCAGAATACTGAAGAAGGCAGTCTGGAATCAGAGGAAGAAACTGATGGTAATGATGATGAGAACAAAGTTGAATTTTACAAAATTGCAGACGTCCTGAGTACCGCCTACCAAAACACCACTATTGTCCCTGCCATTTGTTGAACCTAGTTTCATCTGTAGATGTTGTACAGGCTGAATCAAATAACACCTAAAAAAAGCTGGCGAGGTCCACTTCTTGCCAAATGCCAAGTCCTGTGAAATAAAACTGGACGCTCAGCTATTGGAACAGAAATGGTGGAAGCAGAATGCAAGCTACATTTCATTCAGCCAAATCAGATAAGATGGAACTCTGTGTTCATGGCTGTGGAGAGAATTCTGTGTATACTGAATGCACAAGGAGTAGGGGCCATCAGAAATGTGTTTGTAGCACTCAAAATTAACATGTAAGTAGCAGTTCTTTGCTTTATACTTTTCTTTTTGTTAAAAACCCTAATCATGCTGTATTTAACTTAATTAACAATGTCTATTAACTATTCTACAGGGTTTCTTGGCAGAAAATGCCATGGTCATGGGCCCAGTGGCAAAAGCACTAAAGATTCTCCAAGTAGAGACCAGTGCACTAATGGGATGGCTGCTTCCTACACTATACCAGCTGCACCCTAAGTCCCTTCCCATACTCCAATCCTCTGTCCCACATCGGAACCCCCTTCCACATCCTAACTCCTTCCCAGAGCCTGTGTCCCTCACCCCTGCCCCAGCTCAGAGCCTCCTCCTGCACCAAAACTTCCTCCTGGAGCCCACACCACTTTCCCAGCCTGGAGCCCCCTTGTGTACCCCAAGCCCTCATCCCTGAGTCCTCAATCCATATCCTGCCCTTTCAGCTAGAGACCTCATCTTCTCCTGCACCCCAACTCTCTCCCCAGCCTGGGGCCACCTCCCACACTCTGAGTCTCTAATTTTGGGCCCCATCCTGGAGCCTACATTCCTAGCCAGAGCTCTCACCCCCTTTCGCACCCCAACCCTCTGCCCCAGCCCAGTGAAAGTGACTGAGGCTGAAGGATGATGAGCAACTGAAGAGGGTGGAGTGAGCAGGAGTAGGGTCTCAAAGAAGGGGTGAGGCAAGGTTGTTCGGTTTTGTGTAATTAGAAAGTGGGCAACCCCTCTTAAAAGAGTCATGCAAAAGGACAGGACACTGATTCTTCTTGTTTTGACCTTACCCTTTAGACAAGTTTCTTCCTCAAAGCAAAAGGCAATTGGTATCAAAAGGTAAACAGTTCTTTCAGGGAGCAGGTTTGAGCCCTGCTTGTGTTTTTAATTTTTTTTTAAATCTTCAACCACTTGTAAATCCAGTTTCCCCTCTCTGGTTCAGTAATGCTAATAATATTCATTTCCACATTCTGACCTAGCTGTGGCTTCCTACATACCTGTGTGGAGGAAAGCAATTAGTTGATAAGAGGTGTATGTATCTGTGCATGTACTACAAAGGTGAAATATCACAGGCTTCTGGCCCCAGCGCTTTAGAGAAATGCCAGCCTGTAACTGGAATGAGATACATGATAAATTTGATCTCAGAAGATATTTTATTTAAATCAAGCATGCCAATTTCTTAGAGTGTGATCAAGAAAAAAAGAGAGTTTTGTATGCAGTAGATGAAGAAGAGGATGTGTGTACAGCGTTTAATTTCCTAATTAGGAGTCAAGACTAAGTTCCTTTCTGTTGTCACTACATAGCTATTCTGGTAAGCTCCCATCAGCTTCCATGGATATTTGTGTGAGAAAGGACTGCATAAAACCAATGTAAGGACTTCAAGATTTGGCAACTAGATTTTTTTTCCGTTATCCCTGTGAGATCTCACAGACTCTAAGGGTATGTCTACACTGCCACCCTAGTTCGAACTAGGGTGGCTAATATAGTCATTCGAACTTGCAAATGAAGCCCGGGATTTAAATATCCCGGGCTTTATTTGCATGTTCCCGGGCGCCGCCATTTTTAAATGCCCCGTAGTTCGAACTACCTGCCCGCGGCTACACACGGCACGGGCTAGGTAGTTCGAATTAAAGCTCCTAATTCGAACTACCGTTACTCCTCCTGCAATGAGGAGCTTTGTTGTATATCATTGCACATTTTGTCATTTGAGAGGTTAGTTCAGTTGGGAAGGGAATATCGACAAAATAATTAGCTTTTTGAGAAGGGGCCTCATCCCCAAGTCCAGCCTAGCTGCAGTTGGTACAGGACTTAGAACATAAAAACATAAGAACAGCCATACTGGGTCAGACCCAAGGTCCATCTAGCCCAGTGTCCTATCTTCTCCCAGTGGCCAATGCCAGATGCCCCAGAGGGAGTGATCAGAATAGGGAATCTTCAAGAAATCCCTCTCCTGTCACCCATTCCCAGCCTCTGACAGAGGCTAGTGACACCATTCCTACCCATCCTGGCTAATAGCCATTGATGGACCTAAACTCCATGAATTTATCTAGTTCAGTGTTTCCCAAATGGTGCTCCGCGGAAATAAAAGTAAGGGTTCCGCGAGAATTTGATCACTCTCCGCCCCTTAAAGAGACCTTCTCTTAAACCGTCTCTGGTTTCCTGCCAGCTTTCAGACACCTCCCCTTCCCCGCTGCCACTCAGGACATGCCCACTCAGGACATGCGTGACTGCATTTTGGCTGCAAAGTCTCCCTGTTTAAGCAGAACTGACTTAAATGAGGCCTGTGTGTTGTGTAGTCTTGCCTTAATCTTTATGTTCGTGTCCATCAGTGTGAAAGAAGCTATTTGCATATATTTGCATACATATTTGTATGTATATGCAACCACACTTAAGTTGCGGCCCTCGGCATGTGCTGTATCATTGTGGCCCCCGGGGTTTCCAAAGTTGAGTAGTCCTGGTGCAGAGGCTACCTGAGGATTCCCCGGACATCAAGGAAATTCCAGGTTTCTCTTTTGGAGCATCTCTCTGTCCCTTTTGACACAGCAGATTAGCAAACTGGAAAGGGTGAGAGGGCCAGCCGCTGGCCCTATGGTCTTGATCAAGATATTAATTCTTCACAATGGATCAGTTTCCTTCATAAACCAGAAATGTTTCTCAGTTCCATCAACATACATTTCACTTTTAGAGATGAAGTGAAAACTAAGAAATCAGAGCTGGGAAATAATCTCATCCCAAAGTTTCACAATCACAGTGTATCTTCCTGGACTGTCCCGGGCAAGGACATAATTAAAAATGAGGGCGTAGAAGCCAAACGAGTTTTATAATATAAACTGCATGTACAATGAGAGAAATCAAGAAGCTACTTCATAAAATTCCCCCGATAGAGTCTATAGCCAGTCAGGGTACCATGAAGTGGGCTTTATTGTGCTATCTGTAAAGCCTAGTGTAGATACAAAAATTTGGATCAGCAATTGGCAACCTAGGTTGGCGAGTGGGCTGCTTGAGTGGCCCTTCTTCCTCTCAGTGGGATGCAAGATTATCATAACCAAGACAGTCTCCTGGGGTAAGGTAGTTTTGCTAACTGCGCTTGCGTATCTAGAATTTGTGCAGTGTTCTGATTGAACCGTAGCAGTGCTTTGATTGGATGCAGAGGGATCGCACAGCTCTTAGCAGCACTTTGATTGGATGCAGAGGGAGCGCATAGCTCTTACAGTCAATGTTGTGTGCAATCAGCAGGCACCTCACATCATGTGCTCTTGACTTACATGTGAGTCATTTTAGTAATACCGGTAGGAAA
Organism: Rafetus swinhoei; assembly: GCA_019425775.1. Taxonomy (NCBI): domain Eukaryota; kingdom Metazoa; phylum Chordata; order Testudines; family Trionychidae; genus Rafetus; species Rafetus swinhoei. The sequence goes on along the minus strand of CM033447.1, from coordinate 17,577,803 downwards.
AAAATTATGCAGCTGGAAACCAGCGGAATCAGGCCACCCTGCGCGAGGGCAACAGTAAACAAAATATCTCACGGGTCATACATGGAACCTTAAGGGGCTGCATTTGGCCCACAGACTGCAGGTTGCTCACCACTGATTTGGTTCCACAGCACGATAGTCAATGTCTATCTGACCCATGATATGCATTCCACTTTTTACATGTATCTGCATCAGCACCCTATCTCTCTGTTAGAGCCCTCCACAGATACAAACATTTGGATCTGCATCCAGTCCGCAAAGCTGGTAAGCAGTACAACCACATCGGTGCAGAGGGACGCAGATATCCGTTGAGATAAAATGGATATCTGAGGAGTCCCAGGGCTCTAGCTATCAGCTTTCCATTGGAATCAGTGAGGAGTGGTGCTGGATAACTTATGGTTAACATAGACCTGGAAATATGTAAGTCATCTAGTCCTATACACATTGGGTCATACCATACCATCAGTTATCCAGCACCACTCCTCACTGATTCCAATGGAAAGCTGATAGCTAGAGCCCTGAGACTCCTTGGATATCTACTTTATCTCAATGGATATCTGAGGATAAAGTGAAACTAAGTGGCATGGATTAATCAGAGGGATGCAGATATCCTGGCATGGATTAATCACAGTAGCAGGAGTCTTCTGACCACCAACTGAGAATCCTAGAGATTCTTCTTGCCTTCTGCTGTCAAAGGTACAGATGATACATCCACCATGGAAGAAGTCACCATTTAATTGGGAGATTAGAGACACTTCTGAGTAAGGATCTTAATCACACAGATTTTGTGCTTCTGATTTTCATTAGCTGGTTACTGTTCTAGCTAAAAGATGGGGAGGCGGGGAGAGAAATCATACCCTACAAACTGATAATAACTTAAATGGAACAACTAAAGAAATTCTATGTTATATTCCCATCTCTAGCGTCTCTGGCACTGATTTGCTGTGTGAGCTCAGGTAATTTACGTAAGCCTTTTGTATGTTTCCCTATCTGTAAAATAGGCGTAATTATACTTATTTACCTAGTTGGGAGGTGTCTTGTTGGATAATTAATGAGTGAACAGTGTTTTGATGCCCTAAAATGCTAACTGTTATGCAATGAATTAAATGCTACATGCAGCTGAGAAAATGCTGAAGCTGACCTCAAGGCATTTCCTGGTCCCTGATCTGTCTAGTTTGCACTGCTGTAGCAATGCAAAGAAGCAGGAAAGCTGGTTTAGCCATTTGGTTGGGGATTAGCTTGGCACAGGGGAATCCTCAACTAGTGTAGGACTGGGGGAACTGGCTTTATATCATATACCCTCCTGGCCCTGGCCTAGGCTGACAGGGCACTAAGACTGTTGTAGATGGGAACAAGTTCCAAGGGCCAATCAGCTCCCCAGCCAGTCTCAGAATTTGGTTAGGAAAGGAAGGGGGATAAAAGAGGTTTGAAGTCTTCCTTTCCCATTCTCCCAACCCCAGCTGCTTAGAAAGCAGCTCTGGTGTAGTGAGGATCTGTCTCCTTAGCTCTAGTGCGATACTGATTATGTTTAATGCCTCTTACCATACTTATTTTCACCCTGGCCTAAAGTAGTGTGGTGTTCTCAGTATTGTTATCACACATTATCTGGTTAATACTACTTCTTACTACTGCTATGTGGATTGTTAGAACATTATGTTTAAATAAAAATTACTTATCTCTGTCCACACATCATTTCACAGAAGAGTAAAAACAGCTATTGCCATATGCACAATTGATTTTTAGCAGACCAAAATATTTCAGTCAATAGGGAGTAGAGGTTACAAACTAATGGCGTAGGCAGGGGAAGTTATTTTTGTAGTCTTGCTTTTACCATGTCTGACTCCTGCTTGGTCCTACAGGTTTAGTTTTGCCTTTGCTGCATCAAGTCCTGGAGTGTGCTTTTCTGTAGGGCTGCGTCTAGACTGGCATGATTTTCCGAAAATGCTTTTAACGGAAAAGTTTTCCCGTTAAAAGCAGTTGCGGAAAAGAGCGTCTAGATTGGCACGGACGCTTTTGCGCAAAAGCACTTTTTGCAGAAAAGCGTCCGTGCCAATCTAGACGCGTTTTGCGAAAGAAAGCCCCGATCGCCATTTTCGCCATCGGGGCTTTTTTGCGCCAAACAGTTTTTAGCTGTCTACACTGGCCCTTTTGCGCAAATACATTTGCGCAAGAGGGCTTTTTCCCGAACGGGAGCAGCATAGTATTTGCGCAAGAACACTGACAATCTTACATTAGATCGTCAGTGTTCTTGCGCAAATTCAAGCGGCCAGTGTAGACAGCTGGCAAGGTTTTGCGCAAAAGCGGCTGCTTTTGCGGAAAAACTTGCCAGTCTAGACGCAGCCTAGACGTGTGTATGGGCTTGTTTTGATTAAGTTCATTTTGAGAACCTCATGTTTTACCAGAGTAGTTCTACAGGACAGTGAAAAAAGTGTTTGCACCAGGAATAATATATCCTGAAAAACAAGTGGCCCAGTGGTTAAAAATCATATTAAATATGCCTGTGTGTGTTTTAAAATTGGAGTACTGTTAAACTTAGTATCCAAAGAGCAAACACAGGTTTTGATAAGCCCCATTTATGAGTCTCTCTGGAGCACACCATGTCCAAAACTCTCGAGACCACCTCTACTCACCAGAGCTGTTTCCTCTTTGACTTCTTCAGCAGAGATTCAATCTGTAAAGGGACAGGCCATAGGTAAATATCAACCTCTCATTCCCAGTGACTGCTACCAATGCACTCTCATTAGATGTGGATTTGATGAAATTTGAGGGTAGTTGTAGGGGTAATCACTGATGGGATACTCCCCCTCACTGAATACCAGTGTAAGTGGCCTAGGGGATTGTCACTTTGTGCATTACCATGATGGACCATCTCTCTTATAACACTAGGCTACTGCATCAAATCAAAGTTTTGAAATCAGATGAATGGTGTTTATTAGATCCTGGTAAATCTGATAGTAGAGTCAGCTTCTAATTTTTCCCCCCTTTGCAGTTTTATCTCCAAAAGCCTCTCCTCCTATAGTATGATTTTTAGCCCTGTCAGCTTAAGTCAGTTGACTGGGGCTCTTTGGAGGGTGTGAATGGAAAGTGCTATAGATAGTCCAGAATAACTCCCACGTGACCACTCTTATACTGTAATAAGATGCCTTTCCCCACTTTAGCTTAACCAACTTCCAAAGCGTCTTAAGTTAAATCAGAAAAAGCACTCTTTTCCTGGCATACAAACATCCACACAAGAAGCTATTCTGATCCATTTCCCTGCATAGGCAAGCCCTATAGAGATGTTTGCACTGCTCCAGTAAAGAAAAACAAACATGTTTCTATTCTGGTTCTTATATGGAGCTTTTATTCACAATTTTCTCAGTGAGAACTTTTTAATTATGCCAGTACAGGTTGAACTTCTCTAGTCCAGCACTTTCAGGGCCTGACTCGTGCTGAACCAGAGAATTTGCTGAACCATGGGAGGTAAGTATTGTCTAGCAGCATTACCAATACTTCCACAGCTTACTGGACTCTGAGAAGGCATGTAAGGGTAAATTAGAGCTAAATAACAGTACAGAGCACTGAGAGCCAGGATTGGTGGCTGTAAACAAACTTTATGGGACCACAGGAAACTTAGCCACACCCATGATAAGTGGCTATCCAGCTAACTAAAATCAAGTCAGACCACAGATATTGCCAGACAAGTGAGAATGCTGGATTAAAGAGGTTCAACTCGTAGTAGTTTATGTAGAAATCTAAGTCCTGCGAAAAATGTGATTTTCCTCAAAACTGTCTTTTTAAAGAGAATAGTGGAAGAGCAGGACAGAACACCCTGTAAAGTGACTACAAAATATATAGTACCATAAATAAGGTATAATGCGCACCTATGCATAATGCGCACCTACCTTTTAAATGTCAGAATCCCGGAATAAACTGAACTCTTATCTATAATGCGCACCCCCATTATACTCGCAATTTTACGGTGTATATATAGGAAGGAAGGGGCTGCTCCCACCTGCAGGCTTGCTCAGGAAATGCGCACGCAGCACCAGGGAGCTGTGCCTGCTGTGGAGTCCCTTCCCCCCGCCCCCCCGCCCAGCTGTCCACGCAGAGACCTGGCAGGCAAGCCAGGGTGCTCCTCGCCTTGTCTAGGAGCCTGGCTGAGCTTGCGCCTGCTGCGGGGGACCCTGCCCAGCTGAGCTCGCGCCTGCCGTGGGGCCCCTTGCCCCCACCCACCCAGCTGCCCCACCTGCCGGCTCCTCACCTTGTCCAGGAGCCTGGCTGAGCTCGCGCCTGCCGCGGGGGCCCCCCTGCCCAGCTGCCCGTGCACCGTGCCTTGTCCAGGAGCCTGGCAGGGAGGGTGAGTTAAAAACTTTACAGATGACCTCCTATGTATAATGCGCACCCCGGCTTTAACCCTTAAAAACCGGGAAAAAAAGTGTGCATTATACTCGCGATTTTACGGTATATATATTACAAAAGTATATATAGTATACTTATATACTATAGTATAGTGTATTTTGTAATATATATAATATATATATTACAAAATATATAGTATATCTAAGTAGTAATATTTTGCTAATTCTTACTGTTTTTCATTTTTACCTTAACAGAGATTGTGTTTATATGTACAGTAATTCAGTAACTCTTAAGAAAATCATTCACAGAGCATTATATTTTGTCCAGTATATTTTAACAGGTTGTTGTGAAGTAAGTGCTTCTGAAAGGTGCCAGAGGACCAGCCCTGAAAACCAAAGTCCTCTATTTGCCATCAGCACAGGCTGAAGTATGCATTTCCCCCACACAGCCCTGCCAACTTGACTTAGACGGTACTTCTATGTGTGAGGATAGTTCCATTTCCAACTTCATTTATTGCCTCTCCTCTCTGCTGAAGATGCCAATAAAGGTGACTGTTATGATGTAGACACTTCATTCTTAGAAACTGGATTGAGAACTCTCATGACTATGATGAGCAGGCAACTTACCTGTGCTGAGTTTGAATCCTTAGACATAAGGGAGTAAGGGGAAAAAAACAGTTTGTTGATTCAAGACTTAAAATGTAGCTTTTATATTTATTTGCTCAATTTTAAAATGACAGTATAAAAAGGGCCAGTAGTTTTAGTACTGTACTTTCCATTTTTGCTTCAATTTCAGTCAGCATGATGCTTTAGCCCTTTGGAGTCTGTTAAGTTTGGATTGAAATACAAACTTTTGAAACCAATGTTAATATTAAACAATAAGATAAGCAGCACCAAGTCTTTCAGAAGTAGTGCATCAATTTTCTGATGTCTAATACATTACAGTGTTTAGGGTTAATCAATTGTATGGAATAATTATGGTCATATGAATACGATCTGGAACCTATATTTAAAGAATTGCCATCTAAAATTTCTCCAGACATAGATAAGAAACATTCCAGTATATCCCAGGCTTGCTTACAAACCATGTCATTATACTGAAAAAATTGTCAGCTCTCTGGAAAAAAAAGGCTGAAATGTTATGGCATCAGATTTTGGAGCATAAATATAATAAGTTCAGATCCTGAATTTCTGATGTTCTTGAACCTACCTCTCTGGGAGCATTAGAGATTCTGGATTTAAGGTGTGTTGCAACTAAGTAGCATAAAATCAAAACCACATACTGCCATCTGTACAGACAGGAGAGAAAGTTGAAAACAAAGTGTGAGAAAATCCCTCAGATCTTCAGTGGTGTGAGCAGTGATTGCTGATTTTACATCCTGCATTCCCAGTTGAGGAGTAGCTGCATTCTGAGACATTTTTAAAAATTCTGATGGATTTCCAACTATCAATTCACTTAGCAGTTACTGCTATATAAAAGTAACTCCCTTATAATACAACACAAAGCCATTGCTCCTAGTGTAGATTTCTGTATGAAGCCTCAGGTTAGGGGTTGTATATGAGTATGCGTTGCAATGGGAAAGAATAAGGAGCAGGCCCTGGGCTTCTGCATGTATGCTCTGGGCCTTTGGAAATGTCCCATAATCTGTTTGGCTCTTAGCACATCTGTGGGTTTTGTGGATCAATCCTCTTGTTAGTTCCAATGCCTCGTCAGATGGAACTATTCAGAAGAAACTTTGTAAGAAGATCCTTGCACATGTACTAGCTTCTCTGTGGGAACATCTACACAAGAGTAGGATATGGCTCAGTAATTCTAAGACCATTTTGACATACTAATTGTTAAGTACTGTAAAAATGTCAAGGCTCAATATAGCTGAATGGTATATAAAATTTGGCGAAACTAGTGAGTTAATTATCTTATTAATAAAATAGGGGTTTAATTAAATGAATAGTCTCACTTTGTTGACATATATGATTAAAGGCTAGGATATTTTGCTGAATTCGTGATTCCTATGATATTGTATACAGTAATAGTATGTCATTTATATTTTCCTGTATACTATTGCCTGTCACAGCCATCATTTATATCATCCTTTCCCCCTGCTTCCCCGTACCAAATGTTTTAATGGGATTTGGGATTATTACCATCAATTTAGCATGCTGACAGTCTGTTCAATATTAGGAGGAAGATACATAATGTGTGATATTTTGAGAGAGCAGAAAAAGAGATTCACACTGGGTTCTGTCACCTCTACCAATTTTTTAAAATGTCATTAAATTTGACAGTACCACAATGTATGTAGCAATAACTAATCTTCAATTGTTGACATTTAAATAATAAGTCAATGCACTAAGTACAAAGTGCTAGCACAAACTGAATTAAAATATTATTCAGATCTGAACTTCAACTACCTTTTTCTTCTCCTGTTTTACCTCGAGTGTACTAATCCTTCAGCTCTTAGTCATCTTTGTAACTGTAGAATTTACTTTGAGGACATATGGTTTGTAGAAATATGCTATTCAAAATAAGAACCTGATCCTGCAACAGTGCCAACAAGACTTTCTACTATGACTTGAGTTAGATAGTAGAAGGTACAATACTTGGTAGTACAGTAAGTATTTACAGGAAGAGGTCTTGAAATTGCATTAAGTATTCATACATATAAACTAGGCATGGTAGAGGCATTTGTTTAGCAGAGAAAAGTTTCATAGCTTCAAGCACTCTGACGAAGTCATTCAACAATAATCCATCTATAAAAATGAAAATATTCTTAAGAACATAAGAACGGCCATACTGGGTCAGATCAAAGGTCCATCTAGCCTAGGGCATGCTCCAAGTGCTGGGGCAGTATAAAAGGCCAGAGAGCATCTCAGTCTGGGCTGGCCAGTGATGGGGAAGGACCTTCAGCCAGAGCTCCAGAGCTGCAAGAGCCCATGTTCCAGATGGAGGGAATGGAGGCGCCAGGAGGCGGCCGCTACTCAGCCCCAGTGGAACCCCAGGAAGAAGCCACTGCTGAGGAGCCGGGAGATCTAGCAGCTACTTGGGATGATGCCTCAGGAGAACCGGTAGGAAGCGACCCAAGGAAGATGCAGGAGCAGCCTCTCCCGCCCAGGTACTCTTGGCATGTTTCGGCTGGATTCTCTGCCAAGAGAGCGGTAGACCGCTGGGTCAGGACCTGGTAGTACAGGGTGGGCCCGGGTCCCCCTACTGGGGTGCTAACCCCAATGTCAACTGTGGCTACTAAGCTGCACTGCCCTGAACCAAGTGTGACTCATAGACTCCAACTATTAAGCTGCACTGCCTTGAACCAAGGGTGACTCTGTGTACTTTGCCTACTAAGCCGCACTATCCTGAACCAAGGGTGAATCCTAGACTCTGGCTACTAAGCCGCAATGCCCTGAGCCCAGGATGGTTCATTGACTCTGGCTGGTAGACCACACAGCCCAGCGACCCGGATTATTAACTGACTTGTTGTGCTGCCCCGAGACAAAGGGTATTTACAGACTCAAGAGATGGCTGATAACACCGCGGCCAATCAGGAGGCGTCTTAACCCCAGAATAGCCTTGCCCTTGTGATAGGGTGTGCATACGCCACCACATACCCTTATCGACTAATTGAATAGTCAATGCAAATTGCATTCAATATTCGATTAGCTAATTAATCTAAATTTAACATCCCTAATGTAGCCCAGTATCTTGTCTTCTGACAGTGGCCAATGCCAGTTGCCCTAGAGGGAATGAACAGAACAGGTAATCATTCAGGATGCATCTACACTGCATCCGTAGTTTGAAATAAGCTACGCAATTTGAACTACGCAAATTGTGTAGTTTATTTCGAGTCAGTTCTGAAATACCTTTTTTCGAAATTTAGAGCTGTCTCCACAGCACTTATTTCAAAATAAATTGCTATTCTGAAACATCCCTTACTCCTTGTGGAATGAGGTTTACAGGGATGTCGGAATAGCGAGCCTGTTATATTTTGAAATAATGGGTGCGCTGAAAATATGCAGAATAGCTATTTTGGGATACCTCTGGTATCCCAAAATAGCACTGCAGTGTAGAGGAAGCTAGGTGATCCCTCCCTTGTCACCCATTTCTAGCTTCTGACAAAGAGAGACTAGGGACACCATTCCTACCTACCAGCCATTGATGGACCAATCCTCCATGAATTTATCTAGTTCTTTTTTCAACCCTATTAAAGTCCTGGTCTTCACAACATGCTCTGGCAAAGAGTTCCACAGGTTGACTGTCTGTTGTGTGAAGAAATACTTCCTTTTGTTTTAAACCTGTTACCTATTAATTTCATTTGGTGACCCCTATTTCTTGTGTTATGTGAACAAGTTAATAACTTTTCCTTATTTACTTTCTCCACACCGGTCACGATTTTATAGATCTTTATCATATCTCCCCTTAATCTTCTCTTTTCTAAACTGGAAAGTCCAAGTCTTATTAATTTCTCCTCCTCTGACAGCCATTTCAACCCCCTAATCATTTTTTTTGCCATTTTCTGAACTTTTTCCAATGCCAAAATATCTTTTTTAAGATGAGGCGACCACATCTGCATGCAGTATTCTATATGTGGGCATACCATGGATTTATATAGGGGCAATAAAGTATTCTCTGTTATTCTCTATCCCTTTTTTAATGATTCCTTACATTGTTTGCTTTTTTGACTACTGCTGCATATTGAGTGGATATTTTCAGAGAACTACCCACAATTACTCTTTGGCTACGTCTATACTGCAGCCTTCTTCTGCAAAAGCTTATGCAATGAAGTGCAGAGTAGAATATTGCCACACTTCATTTGCATAATTAATTAGCAGCCGTTTTTGCGCAAGAGGCTTTTGCGCAAAAAGGAGCTGTGTAGACGCTCCTTTTTGCGCAAAAAACCCTTCTTGTGCAAGAGCCGTTCTTCCTCTACACAGCTCCTTTTTGCACAAAAGCCTCTTGCACAAAAACGGCTGCTAATTAATTATGCAAATGAAGCATGGCGATATTCTACTCCACGCTTCATTTGCATAAGCTTTTGCAGAAGAAGGCTGCAGAATAGACATAGCCTTTGAGTAGTAATAGCTTATTTAGTCCCCCTTGTTTTATATGTATAGTTGGGATTATGTTTTCCAATATGCATTACTTTGCATTTATCAACATTAACATTCATCTGCCATTTTGTTGCCCAGTCACCTAGCGTAGTGAGATCCTTCTGACACTCTTCAGTCTGCTTTGGACTTAAGTATCTTGAGCAGTTTTGTATCATCTGCAAATTTTGCCACCTCACTGTTTTACCCCTTTCTCCAGATCACGTCTAGACTATTTTTCTGAATGATTTTCTTTCTAACTATAGTCTGTCCTAGTGTAAGGCGAAGGAAATTACAGTGTGTTTTGTATATTGTCAAACATCATTATCATTATTATCAAAAAATGCATAAAAATAATCAACAATTATTGATTTTGGTTTATTGCAGTCTTCTCCTCCCCCCATCCACAAACGTAAGTCTTTCTAATCTTAGGTTGCTAAAACAATAGATAGTAATAATATTTTACATTTATCAAAGAAGCCCAGAGCAATTTATTATACATATATATTTACCTGTGTACATCTCAGTGGTCTCTCTGCCATGAATAAAGTTACTTATATGTCTCTGGAAGATCAGACCCTATATACTGGACAGTGGGAATTTTTCTTTAAAAAAACTACAAAGTTACATATTGTTTACATTCTAAGAAAAAGGAATATCACACACATGCATAGCAAATTACACTTTTTAATAGTTAATGGTTCTAATTGTGTTAGTGTAACCTACACAGCTAGTGTGGTTCACTGTCCCATGTGGTGGCACTTAGACCACATACAGTGAGAAATCAGAATGAGCGAGCTTTGCTTTTAGCTCAAGTATGCTCCTAAGCTCCAGAAGTCCCAAGTTCAAATCCACCTGGTGGTGGCATTGAAATATATGCTATTGTCCAAAAGAAATTATTTGGGCTAAGTTCTCTGGTCTGTGTTATATAGGATTTAGACTAGATAATCACAGCGGTACCTTCTGGCTTTGGAGTCTATGACTCTACTAAATGCAACCATGTCTGGGGTGGAGGAAACAGATGGAACAAATGCTTCACTGGGGGAAAACAGCATCAGAGCATGAACAAATACCCTATTTGTACAGAAAGTGGGCTTTGCGCACAGCATTACAAACTTTCACGGAGTTTATACACCTTCTTCTCACTTTGGGACACCAAAGGAAATGAGCAAGCGGGTCATTGGCTAGCCTGGCTGGTAACCTGCTCGTGGGCACGTCGCCTGCCTCACTTAAAGGCCCATGCAGAGAGAGCGGAGGGTGCCTGCGTTTTCTGAAGCACCTGGTGGTTTCGGGCGCCCCGCTGGGGACCTGCTTTCAGCTGGCCCCAAACCCGGCTCCTCCCAGCTGCTTTACAAATGTCGGTCCCGGCGGGTCGGCTGCTTTCTGCCCCCTGCTAGCGCTTTCGGGCTGGGCTGGGCTAGGACGCGGCCGAGGACTCGCGCTACGTGTCCCCACGGAGGTCTCGGGAAAGGGGGCTGCGTTTCGCGCGCACGTTCCCGGCCCCGCGGCGCGGGCAGACCCGGCCCCACACGCACAGGCTGTCCCAGGCCAGGGGCGCGGGTGAGGTCACCGGCCCTGGGAGGGGGAAGAATAAACGGCGGAGTAAACGCAGCGCTACTCTGGGATCCGGGCTTTCACCATACACTTGGCATTTCGCCCCGGCCCGGAACAATCTCCAATGGAACACTCTCTAAGTTTATTCCGTCCCAAGAGGTCCATTTACTCAAGGTTTACAAAGGCCCCAAGTAAACCGACGCAGGGTTATTTGGGGCGAATCAGCTACGGCTAATTATCCCCCAGCTGAACGGGAACGGACTGTGGCATCAGGCATTTCAGGGACCGGTCGGGGGAGCGCCTATGTTTTCCCTAAAATGCCTGGTCCGTCCGCCGCTGGGCATGCTGGGAGTTGTAGTCTTTTGCCCTCCGTCCTTTCCAGTTTTCAGGGGGTCCCGCCTCCTAGAACTTCAGTTCCCAGAAAGCCGCGGGGGCAACCTCCTCCACCTACCCAAGTCTGAGCCTCTGCGACTACGACCCCCAGAGGGCAACGGAGCGCTGCGGAGGGGAATGGGAAAGAGAATCCGGCCGGGGAGGGAGCGGGCTGCGGCTGCGCAGTTCGCAGCTTCCTGAGTGGCTGGCGGCGGCGGCCATTTTGTGGTGCTGCCTCCCTCTCTCTTGCTCGGACTGCGGTGTCAGGACCTGGCGCGGGGGCGAGACGAAGCGAGGGGAGCCGGGGCCCTCACCTTCCCTTCCCAGTGCGCGGCGGAGCCCCCCCAGCGCACCCCCCGGGGACAGCTACGAGCGGCCCTCACACGCCGTGATGGAAGACGACGGGCAGCCCAGGACCCTGTGAGTGAAAAGGGAGCGGGAGCCGGACGGGGAATGGGAGCCCGGGGCGACTGGGCAGGGGCAGCCCCCCGGCTGGAGAGGGACTCGGGGGGCGCGGGGCGCTAGAGGGAGGCTATTGTGGGAGCCGGGTTGGGGAGGGGAGCGCCGAGCGGGACGTGCTGCCACGGCGTGAGCGGCCTGGCCGGGGGAGGGAGGCGGCTATTGACGTGGAGGGGCGAGGAGAAATTGGAGAGGGAGGAAGGTGGGAGATACTGACGGGAGTTCCCGGGGGCGGGGGAGGGGAGCGACGGAAATTACAAGAGGGAGGAGGAAGCGGCAGCAGCTACAGAAACGGGGGAATGGCGAGGGGAATGGCGGGAGAAAGTGGAGGGATGGAGGAAGGCAGAGGATGTTGATGGGGGGCATGTGGATAATATTGGGGGACGGTCCAGAAATTGGAAGTGTGTGGGGAGGGAGTAAAGTAGCGATGGGTGGCGGATGAAGGATTTTGATTGGGAGGAGAGGATCCAGCAACTGAAAAGCAAAGTGCAAAAATTGGAAATGGGGAGGAAACAAGGTTGGGTGACGGTGACTGTGGGAGGGAAGAGGAGAGTCAGACACTGAGAGAATGGAGGAGGTAAGACTGGAGAGATCCAGAATCATGAATAGGGTGCAAAATCAATGGCTGACCATTTCAAGGAAGGCTGCTCCTTACTGTACTCTTAAGGCAAAGGGAAGATTAGCAAAAGGCATGTATAAATGTCTACTTTCCTATTGTGGCTAAACCTCCCTTCACCCATTTGAATTGTATATATGGCAGAAGAATACCCACAGCTACTTCAAGGTAAATGGATTCCTCGTGGTTATAGTTTGTGTTTGTCATGAAACAAGTTCTTTGTTTTATCTCTTTTTCTGGGGTAAAGTGAAGAACATCATGACAGAGGCTTCTTTTCCTAAACTTGGGTGTTTAGATAAGTCATTAACTTTTTTCCCAGTACTTATATTTTTGCTAGGCACTGTCATGAGAAATCACTACATCTTGAGTGTGTCAGTGCGTGGTGACTTAGTAACAGCTTGGTGGTTTCCTCTAGCAAATGAGCTTAATTTTAAAAAATAAACAAATATGAGCTTTAAGTTTAGTTCACAATATTTTTAACTAATTTATAAACTCTGCTCTTCTTGCCAGTTTTGTGAAGAACAGTATGTACTATATGAAGTACAACAGACTCAGACTGTGCATATGGGAAGGAAAGAGGATGCCCCGTTGCCTGCTTTGCGAAACTAGCTTTGAAATGACCTTTCTGTAGGATAATTTGGGTTGTTAAGTCATTTGGGAAATGCCAAATGAGTTGGGAATAAACTTGGTGTCTCATCAGTTTTGTTTTTCTAGGTGATATTGCCTCTTTCTTTCCCTCCTCTTCCCCAATCTACAGAAGTTGGATTTAATTATTCCTAACTTTGTGTAACATCAGTTAACCAGGCCTGCCATGGTTCTTTGAGGTGCAGAACTTAAATAACTTTTAGAAATGGATATTGACTGACCAAAGGGACTCAGAATTAGGGATGCGAATGGGTAACCTGTTACCCAGTGAGCATCACCCATTAAGGGTGATGCTTACTAGGTAGAGGTTAACTGGTACTGGGAGCATCCTCCCCGCCTGTGGTCTGTGGTGGGCTAAGGGCTGTTGCAGCCCCACGTGGGTTCGGTTTTACATCCCTACTCAGATTTCTTTTATAAGTAGGACCTTATCAAATCCATTATCTCTTTTGGTCAGTTTCACAGTCATAAGATTTTACAAATAATAAATTTAATTATTTCATGGATTTAAATCCCAAATGTCATGTAACTGTAGGGGTCCTGTCCCAAAAGATCTGTGGGGAAGTGAGCACCATGTTATCGTAGGGTGGTTGTGGTATTGCCATCTTTACTTCTGGACTGCTGCCTGCAGAGCTGGGATGTCAGCCAGCAGCCACTATTGTCCAGTTGTCCAGCTGTGAAATCAGCAGTGCAGAAATAAGGGCCTCATGTTATGGTATTGCCTCCCTGAGTCTTGTGCTGCTGCTGGCTTGGGGCTGCCTTCAGAGCTGTGCATCTAGACAGCAGCCACTGCACTCTGGCCACATAGCTCTGAAGACTGCAACCCTCCTATAATAACCTTGTGACCTCTCCCCCAACTCTTTTTTTATGTAGGGACCCCCAGTTTGAGAAACACAAGTCTCCCATGAAATCTATATAGTAGGGTAAGAGTACACAAAAGACCAGATTTCACGGAAGAGACCTGATTTCACAGTCTGATGTGTTTTTCAAGGCTGTGAATTTGGTAGGGCCCTGCTTATAAGTGACAATGGGATTTGGTTAGGATTTTTTTTTAGTGGGAGAATGAGAAAAATTAAAGTGAACAGTGCTGTTTACTTGAATTTATTTTTAATGAATTAGAGATTCTCTTGACTTGTCTTCTCTTAACCCCCACCCCCCCTCCAAATTAGAACCATGTTAAGTTTTAAATGTGCCTTGGCTGCTGCTATCAAATTTTGGTGTTGAGTTAGTAGTTGACACTTTTGATAGAGGTATCTGGAAGTAACCTAGTTTAACCCTTTTCCATTTAATAAGAAGATTACATTTGTGCTAAGATATCTGACATACAATCTCAGAAGAGCTGAAGAAGACTATTGAATAATCTCATATAATTATATCTCTGCTTAATTTGTTAAGTTAATATAGTCAGTGCTTTTCTTAATACAGCAGTTTTTCTGTTGCATAATAATGCAAAACCCACTGTAGAATTGCATAGACATTCCATTCACCTCACATTTTATCTGAAATGCCAGTAATGTTTTCAAATTTAGGATACTCACTTAAATGCTCTTGTGGTGGGCTTTGTTCTTTTTTTTTTTTTTTAAGATTACTGGCCTTTATTAAACCATTTATATATAATATTCATGTCTTTTCATTTGAACAAGTTGCTCACTGGCATCTAGTACCAGATAGTAATATTGCCCATTGAACTCTTTTTCTCTAACTTTCTATAAAGTAGAAGGTATTTTATCATTAAACCTCATTGACCAATTGTATAATCATGTGGTCAATTAAAAAAAAAAATGGTTCTGTGCCCATGTGGTATTTTACTTGCCAGGGAGCTTCTCTCTCTGGAGTTCTCTTTTATTGCCACAGTGAAAAATCCTGTTACTGTTTTTCACCCTATAGACCATTTGCAAACTGGGATGAAATGTTTTAATAGGCAAAAAAAACCCCAAAAAACCAAACAGCATTAGATCCTAAAGAATAGTATTAAATATTAATTACCTACAATATTAACTTATATTGAAATATTGCAAGTAATAGCATATTGTTTTCTAGTGTGTAATCACTTTCTTAATGGTTCAAAGTATCTGAAAATTCTTAATACCAGCAAATAAAGACTATGTAATCTCTCATAACTAACAGGCTTTTATATAATTGTGAATGAAATTATAGTTGGCCTACTTGTCAAAGGAAATGGTAATATTTTGGTAAATTGTCATCTTATTTTTATAATTTTGTATAAAATGATAGTATGGTAAAGAAGAGACAGTTATCTTTACCTTTGTAGAGTGTCTCAGAATGGTGTCTGGAATCAGATGAAAGCCTCTCCTTGCTTCCTATATAACGTTAATAGAAAAAAGTACTTTTGAATTGTTCCTCAGTGTCATGCTAGTTGAGACAGAAATTAGTTTTCAGTCTATAAGTAATGAAATATATTAGACTAACAAAATAGTTCATACAAGTTTTTGAGACCTCAGGAGCTCTTTTGATGAGAGTACTTTAGAACTTACTGATAGCACATTTTGTTGACATGAAAGTTGCAGTTGGAATCAGACTTACTCATGTAAATTCTGTCAGATCCTTATCCTTCTTAACTTTAGTCTTATTACTTTGATTGCCTGGGAAGCTAGAATGTGAGTCCTGACAACGGTCTGTACTCTGACTTTAAATTGGGGTTGCCCATTTTTACACTAAAGTTGTTCATTCTCTATATTAGCACTCATCAACTAGCCACCATGGAACATAAAGGTGTTATATTACCCACTATGCCTGTATTTCAGGATATGGAATCTGATCCATGGGTCACTGACCTAAAAGTATTAAACTTTGAATGACAAGCCTCACTTAAAGCTAAGTCTCATAGATAAACTGAGATTTATCAATTGCATTTTTTTATAGATAGCTTCTAGAAGCAGTTATATGAAATTTCCAATGCATTTCCTCTTTTCCTGGAGCTCGCTACGGTTAGGTATACACTAGGAGATACATTTGAATTAAGATGCGCAACTCCAGCTACATTAATTGCATAGTTTGAGTCACAGTATCTTAAATCGAATTTTGGTGCCATCAACATTGTGGAACTGGAAGGAAGCACACGCTCTCTTCAACTTCCTCGAGCAGGACTACCGGCGTTGATGGGCGTGCCCTCTGAGTTTAAATTAGCATGTCTTCACTAGACCCGCTAATTCGAACCCCGGAAGATCAACTGCAGCAGCTTTGATTTTTCTCTGTGGTGTAGACATGGCAGTGAATGAAGTGTAGGTAGTGTGGACAGTATCTGTGAGGTGACCCCATCTGACCAAGTTGGAGAATTGGAAATGGATGTGAATTTTTCACTGTATAACTTAACTTCTTTCTTACCTTTCTCCCCTTATAAATACAGAAGTTGCCATTTTGCATATAGTCTGCATTACTGCACAGACATTCAGTATCCTACTTCAAGGTAGAACCTGGAAAAACTTTGATGGGCCAAAATGGAATAGCTATGACAAACATGGCTGTTCTCCTCATTTGCCTACTATACAGTGATTTAAAAAAAAAATCCTGATAAACCTCTTTTTAATCCTCATAGACCTCTTTTTGATTGTTGATGTACTCTGCTGCTACAATTTTTTTTCTACTAGCTTAACGGGATTTGTGAACCTCACACATTGTTTCTCGGTTTGTAGACATTGTCAAAATCACTCAGTAGTACAATGTCTTGGAACCTGTGTGTCAGAATATAAATAACTTCTGATAGCTGGTCTAGGTTTTTAAACTCTGCCTGTCAGTGTAGTATCTAAACAAAGATGTCAATATGAATGAAGCCACAGCGTACAGTGTATTAGAAGCCAGGTGGGCAGGCAGACCGGCTTAGTTGCGGCTCGTGCCAGGTCCAGGAGCTCACCCCGCCCTTGCCTCCCCCCCCTTCCCCAACCAACAGGGGCTGCTGCTGGGATGACAGGCAGCGGTTCCGTGAAGGGAACTGGTTTTTAAACTGGCTCACCTCATGGACCAGCTCCCACCTGGCATGGTGCCAGGGGGCTCCTTGGGAGTGAGGCCGGAGTACACTGGCTGCCAGCCCACCTGCCCCCAGGGAATACAGAATAGTCTACTAACTGATAAGAATTCATGAGGTTACTTGACTATTCAGTTAACGGATATTTAACATCCCTAATGTTGAGTCTACATTACTGTCGTTTCAGAATGGCAGCAGTTTGGGAATAGTGTTCTATAGTGATGTTCTTTGATAATACTAAAAGCTGAAGAAAAACATACTACAATATAGAGCAATGCAATTCTCTCTAATACACATTTAGGGAACATTGAAAAACTTGTGCTTAAATCAGTAAGTATTATACCACCTTCAAATATAGGAATACATTGACCCAGAGTTATGTTGCTTTTTTCCATAAGGAAGCAGCGTACATAAGGGCTGAAACATGAGTTACAGCAAGTTCTTAAAATAATTATGAAAAAGGTTTGGTAGTTATATAAACCTACCTATAGTCCTTTTTGGAAATGTTTTAAATTAGTGTGGAGTAAAGCCTGCGCTAATTCCTGAAGAATGATTTTCTGGTTTCTTGCCAGTATGAAAGAGATTGTATAGTTTTTGCTCGGTATTAATATACAGCTTGGAATGATGCTCTTTCTGATCTTCAACTATATTGCAAATGGTGTCTTCCCTCATTTCTTTGAGTCAGTGCAGATGAAGCCAACATGCCTTCTTTGTGTTTACTGTCATGTTTGTGCAGCACAGTTGATGAGGTTGGACTATGTACACCGTTTGGGAATCGTGTGTTGGCTTATACTGCTGCAGACCTAGCAGAGGAAAACCAGAGCTCATTATGTAGTTCCTGCCAAAATAATGGTTATTTCTTGATAAGGATTTTTTTATTTATAATCTGTAGGGTGTATATTTGTCAGATTCTAGTAACATCCTTAAAAGTTAAATTTTGGGTACAAACTAAATAGTCTTCAATTTTTTTGAACATTAAGTATTTTTTTTTTTTTAATTTAAACTGATGTTAGTGCAGCATCTGTTCATGTATTTTGAAAAGAGAATTCATATTGTTGTGGCTAGGTAACCTGAAAGGAAGTTCTAAATCTTATGGTACAGTTAGTTCAGTGAAAGATGTGATATGTATTGGCAGTGGTATTATAAGTAGAGACGGATATGTAGTTCTCAATATTTGTGTAGCCGGCTGTTGTATATTTTCTGTGTTTTTTTTAAAAAAAGCCAAATAGCAGGTTTGTCTGGATATTTTCTAAAAAAGAGGTTAGTTCAGTGAAATATATTCTAAAATGTTGTGAATTATTAGTTTCAGATAGTGAGTTTTCCCTACTACAGTAAAACTCCAATTGTCCGGCATCCAGTGGTTCGACACTCCCGATAGTCCGGCACCAACTGGAACCCGGAAGTGCTCCGGCCAGCCGGACTATTGGGAGTGCCGGACCACTGGATGCCGGAAAATTGGAGTTTTACTGTATTCATTTATTCAGTAAGAATCTATTCATTACCCATATCCAGCTAAAAGGAAAAATAGAACTAAAACCCAATCATGCTCTGTGACTAATATCAGAAAGAAACTTTGTTATCGCCGAGCAGGGGAGGTGAGGGGCAGCGCTGCGGGACCAGCCTGGCAGCACCCCAGCTGCTTTGCTCGGTGCTGCTTTCCCAAGTCTGCCACTCGTCAGTTTCAGCAGCGGCGGACTTGGGGAAGCGGCGCGGAGCAGAGCATTTGGGGTGCTCCCCGGTTGGTCTCACACCGCTGCCCCTCATCCCCCTGTTTGGTGCCCGGAAGCACCCCAGCTGCTCTGCTCTGTGCCGCTTCCCCAAGTCCGCCGCTGCTGAAACTGACCAGCGGCGGACTTGGGGAAGCGGCGTGGAACAGAGTAGCTGGGGTGCTGCCGGGCGCCGAGCAGGGAGGTGAGGGGTGGTGCTGCGGGACCAACCCAGCAGCACCCCAGCTGCTCTGCTCCGCGCCGCTTCCCCAAGTCCACCGCTGCCGCTGCTGAAACTGATGAGCAGCGGACTTGGGGAAGCTGCAGAGCAGAGCAACTGTGGTGCTGCCGGGTTGGTCCCGCAGCGCCGCCCCTCACCCCCCTGCTCGGCAATAACTACTGCAGTCTGGGGTGTGGGGAGCCCGCTTGCCTCCCCTCCTGGAAGCTGTCAGCGTGATGCAGGGCTTCCCCCGCCTTCCTGCAAAACGGCGGAGGGTTCGCCCCTCACCGCGCCATTCCCCGCCCACCCCCTGGACGCAGTGCGGGTCCTGGCAGACCCGTCACAGCCCCCCCGCCGGAGTACCTCCCGATACTCCGGCATATTTGGTAATCCGGCACCATCTAGGTCCCAAAGGTGCCGGATTATCGGAAGTCTACTGTATATGTAGAATTGAATTTGTAAATTTGCATGTATATTTTAAATGGGAAAATGTATATCCAGGTGATATAGAAAAAAAAAGTTATTCTGGACCCCAATTAAAAGTTAAGACCTTAATGAGAAGGTAGAAAAACAAATATTTTAAATTCACTGAAACAATAGTTAAGAGATTCTATTTTTAGACCAAAAAGGTTTTTTCTTGATTTTAGATTTGTGTAATACCAGTGCAAAACCAAGGAAGTGTAATTAGTGTTTATTTCAGCACCATTGTGGTAAAAGACTGATCAATAAGGAACCATACAATTGGTGTAGAGTTTATTTCAAGCTTTTCAAAGGTAATAAGTAGACAAAAGGGAGGCAATATAAGTTTTAAAAGTGATTTTAATTATATTTGTTGTTTCTCATTTGTTAGTTGAAGGAAGTAGCTTTTCAAATAGATTTTTAAATAGCTTTTATTTAGGCTACATCTACACTACAAGGTTTTTGCACAAAACCGGCAGAGTGTCCACACCTCAAGGGTGTTTTTGCGCAAGTAAATCGGCAGAACAGAGGGCTTTTGCCGGTTGAGTTATTCCTCTCCCCACGAGGAATAACTCCTTTTTGCACTACAGCTCTTGTGCAAAAAGGCAGGTGTGGGTGCTCTGGAGGGGTTTTTGTACAAGAAACCCCTATTGGCAAAAGCACAGGTGCGTCCATGCAACGTGGACGTGCTCTTGCGCAAAAGCACATCGCTTTTGCGATGCGCTTTGAGGTCTGGATGCGCTTTTGCGCAAGCAGTTTTTGTGGAAGATCTCTTCTACACAAGGCTTCTTGCGCAAAAACCCTGCGATGTAGATGAAGTCTTAGTGTATAGTGATATTTCTGTGTTCATTTTTACCCGTATGTAGTAAACTTCATAATGAAGGTTTTTTGGTTGTTTTTTTTATTTTATTTTATTTCATTTTATTTATTTATTTATTTATTTATTTTTTGAAAGTGACAAACCTAAACATTTCGATTTAGTGTAACAGGAACACTTGAATACTTAAAGTTGGGTGGTATTGTGATATTCTAAAGTTGTATTATCTAAATGGTATGAATGTTACTGTGTTGCAGATTGTAGGCTTTGTTGACAAATGAACACACTGCATATCTGTGCAATTTTGTACATATAAATTCAGTTCCATTCCTATGCATTTAATTACTGACATTTCATCATTCAAATGTGAAAATATGCATTTT
Organism: Rafetus swinhoei; assembly: GCA_019425775.1. Taxonomy (NCBI): domain Eukaryota; kingdom Metazoa; phylum Chordata; order Testudines; family Trionychidae; genus Rafetus; species Rafetus swinhoei. The sequence continues at coordinate 17,557,156 of CM033447.1, read as the reverse complement.
CAGCAGTTTTTCTGGAGGTGAATTCCAATTTTTTTTTTCCTGATAACTTTCAGTATTGATGAAAGTAGACTAACTTTCCTGTGGGAGTTTGAGTAAGAAACTTTTTTCACCTGTAATTGATCAACTGCTAATTTTATATTTGGAAATGTCATGAAGGTTGTCTAAGTACTAAAATTCCTACATTTTAAAACAAGTGAAAAAGGCAGTGTAGTAATTTTGGTCAAAATTTGCAAGGGTGTATGGTATATGTATTTTTTTTTTTATACTTATCACCCTCTGGAATTCCGAGTTACCACAACAGATTCCTAATGGAATAAAACCTTGTCTGTTCTATCCTTATACATTTCAAAGGAAGAAGTGACTCTTGTACATTTCAAAGGGAGAGGCGCAGCAGTGGGACCCCTGTGAGCAGGGACTGCTTCAGTCCCTGCTCGCACCGTTTCCCCCCCTGTGCCTCTGCCTCCGCCCGCTCCCCCCAGAGATGGTGCTGAGGGGAACTGGCTTTTAAGCCAGCTCCCCCCAGCACTGGTTCCTGCCCCCTCTGGAGCCTCTGATACGGCCGGGGGTGGAGGGAGGAGTAAAGTGACTAGTCGAGGGGTGACTTGACTAGTCGCTTATATCCCTAAGTAGAACCAAAGTGTTGAACTCTCTACTTAAGATTAGTCATGTTCACAAGTGGCTAAGTCAATTAAATATTAAATATGGTGTGGTTGGATATATGAGTGCTTTTTTTCCCCTGTTCTTCAAGGTGATGATAGGCAGCAAGTCAGTATAGCAAAACTTGATTTTAAACATCATTCCCAATTGGATTGCTTATTCTCCTTTTTTCCGAAGAGTTTTACTGCTGACAAAAGTAATGTTATTATTAGATGGCTTTTTCTGGTTTCAAGATCTCAGTTGCATTGCCAATCTTAAGAGTTAGGAAAATTGTTAATTTAGTAATGAAGTGTGAATAAGTTCATATGCAAATATTATATAATATTTTGAGTGGGGAATATGTAAAAGGAAGTTTTCTGTAGAAATCATATAAGACATTAAAATTTAATATATAAACCTAAAGATAAAGTTGCTGGATTTAAAATATTATTTATTTTCTTGTGTAGCTATGTAGGAAACCTCTCCAGAGATGTGACTGAGGTGCTTATACTTCAGTTATTCAGCCAGATCGGACCATGCAAAAGCTGTAAAATGATAACAGAGGTAAGGCCTTACATTTCCAAATGGTATCAAATATAGCATGTTGATTTTGCAGAAAAATGCAGAAAATGGATTGGAAGCATAACTTTGCAACACTGGTAAATGGTGAAATGTAGCATCCTAGGCAAACTGTATTTAGATTCAGCATTAGGTATGATTCAGCAGTTGTCTGCTTGTATTCAAAGGCCATCATCTGATGCAAAAGAGTTTTTGTTGCCATCTACTTTTTAGGAATAAGCTCCTTCCAAGACAATCTTCATTTTGTATAATTGAGTATTGGCATCATTTGGTTTCTTGACAATCAATTAATGGGAATTTTTAGCGCTGCAGACATCTTCACCTCATCTTTTTAGTTCTACATTTTAATAACTATAAGAATAGCATGTAAAGCATGCACTTAAATAGAATTATAGTAATAAATCTACTGTAGGTAAATAACCCAGTAACTTTAGCAACTGTCAATAAAATAGTCTAGAATGGTTAAAGGGTTGAGATATTTCAACATCTTTCATTGATCCAGGATTCTTCAGCCAGTCTACTAGTCTGTCCTTGTTGTCTGATAAATCATAGCTAGGAAAGAAAATAGATCAATTACAGTAGTATCAATGCCATTTTCTTACCCAAATTATGGGTTTCACCTGTAATAGAGTATCCAAATGTGCAGTGCCCATTTATGGTCTTTAAAGTATATGCATATTGAAATTTGTAGTACCAAATTTAAATGCTTGCTTTTAGAAATTATTAACTAGCATCTTTGTCTTAGACGTCTGAGTTTCAGGAATGCAGATTGAGAGAAAACAGAAAATAGTGTGATGTTTCTGATTGGGTAGTTCTCTACAAACAGTATTTTCAAATTAAGGTATATTGAATTGGATACCCAAAAACTGAGACCCCCAAAATCACTGTTTAAAAGGCAGTTTTTTCAGTGTTCATTTCTTCGAAATTAAGGGAACGTGGGGCAGATTCTAATGGAGGAATAATCTCTAATACATGCCATATGAATCCTGAGTAAGGATGTCAGTGTATAGTTGTTTACACAATTAACTGATAAGCTTAATGACTACACGCACCCCTCCTGCTGTTTCTGATACAGAGGCAGCAGCATGGGGGGGGGAGAGGGAGAAGGGCAGGCTGTACGTGTGGAAAGCCAGCTTTCAAGCCAGCTTCCTGCGCATACTGGTTCTGTGGACCCCCCCTCCCTCCCCCCAGCGTATAAATGTGTAACCACTGAAAAATTCAGCAGTTACATGTTTACAAATATAAATGTTTGCTAACCTCTCTAGTCCTGATTTCTTTCTCTCTGTTCTTCCTCTTCATGCAACAGAAGTGTGGAGTAGGGATGTAAGTGACTAGTCAAGTCGCTACTCACCTACTTGCCTCTGCAACAAGAGCAGGGAAGCTGGCCGGATCTTACTATATTTAAAATGCAGAGCTGCAGTGGTCCGGGACCCAGTGCAAGCCAGGATTAGGACCTACCCCCATTGTGGCTCTGCAGTTTAAATGTAGTAGGAGCCAGGCTGCCTTAATGCCTAGCTCCTACTACTTTTAAACTGCACGCTTGCAGCGGGGTCCCTTATTGGGATTGTACAAATTGTATCGAATACATGATTAGTCAGTTACCCGCTTCTTAACATCCTTTTTGTGAGGGGGAGAATAGAGAAAGAGGGCTTTACACCACTTATATCTTGGATGTTCTGGGTCACCCAGGAATGGTTGTTAGCGCAGTCTCATGGCTTCTCGTAGTTAAAGCTATGTTTCTCAAGGTCTCCTGCCACATTTGTTGTCCTCCTGACATGTCCCTATCACAAGGGCTGAGAGGAGAGCCAGCGTAGAGCCCTTGTGGCAGTTCTGCACTGAGGGCATTTTCAAAGGCTGTTTCTGCCTTCTTTATAGTCTCTTAGAGCTACTTTAGAGCCAGACTATCCAGTTGTCTTGTGTCAATATCAGAAAAATGGGTGAGTGACTTCCTTCCTTTACATCCCTCTGGAAACTATATTTGAGCATATGTGATCTCTCAGATCAGCATTTCTTTTTAACCGTTACTTCATATACTGAACAAAATATTGGCTAAACCAGTGTGAAACAAAGACCCAATCTCTGCATTTTTCCTGGCGCTCTGGAAAAAGTGCTGCTCTACAAGAGCACAATGGATTAGAAGTTAATGTACAAAATAAATTTTCCTATGCACGTGACAGAGAAGGTAAAGGGGAAATGGGGTTCTTACAGTGAACTTAATTTTGTTTTAAATTAGCTGATTTGTTTGAGCTTGCTCTATGATCTCTTTGGTCTTGGGATTATACATGCAGTATCACTAATGCATATATTCTAGTGTAAAACTCCCCAACCTAGTGCACACTGAAAACATTTTTCACACCTTAAAACCTGGTATTTGAATTTCAACCTGTAGTGATTAGTTAGGTTGGCTTCTTTGATGTCACTGACTATATTTACATTAAATTGCAGTTGTATTTAATGAAACTGTTCAATAATTAGTGATTTTTAAAATGTCCTGAAGACCAAATGGTGCTGCTTGTAACCTTCTTTTTCCCCTGCTTAAAAATGTATAAAGAAAGTCTAACGGGTTTGTCTGCTTGATTTTACATTAGAAATTCAGGGCTTTTAATTTAGCAGTTCTTAGCATGATGTATGAATGATTGGAGACCATGTGGCATTATTATATCACAAGCATTGAGACTAAAATAGTTGAAGAGGATATTTATTCACCCTTGCACTTTATTTTACTGTTAACTCATTGACTCCTTTCAAAGGTACTTGAGTCCAACTGATGACAAGATTCAATATTTTAATGTGTTGGAGTTAAGAAAGCTCTGACTCCAGTTTTCTGGTCTACCGAGAAGTTCCTACTGAGGAATTCCTTGGCAAATACAAGATTTTGTCAGTCAGGAAGAGGAAGAAGAAATATTTAAGATAAGAGGGAAATGATAAAACTTTCAGGCTTTCTTTGAACATGTTGAAAGGTGCAGAATTTCACCAAACCCATTTGTCCCCTCTGTAGTTAACCTTAAAGTAATTTGGTGTTAACCATAGTAGGCTAATGCTTAAAGAATGGATGTAACCTTGATAAGAAATGTCCATTTTTTCCAGTATAACTGAAATATCTTCAAAAAGAGATTAATTTTAAAAATTCTCAATGTATTATATTCCTAATGTTAATTTAAAAGTTATATCTTAAAATAATGCAATAACATTGTCAAAATTTCTAGCTATAAGTAATATTTTTTCCTGGATTTTCTTCTCAGCAACCCGATAGCAGAAGGGTCAACTCCTCTGTTGGATTTTCTGTTTTGCAGCATACAAGCAATGACCCTTATTGCTTTGTGGAATTTTATGAACACAGAGATGCAGCTGCTGCATTAGCTGCTATGAATGGGAGAAAAATTTTGGGAAAGGTAAGGAAAAATATAAAAGTTTCAGAAGTTAGATTTATGTAGAATTTATGATGTGAAGAATTTCATTGAAAATTTATTAATCACAGTTTTCTTAAAATTTGGGATGTTAGATATCATGTAGATATCTTTAGAAATCTTAGCGGTTACATGATTATTTGATAGTCTCTGGGAGTGGGGCTGGGGCTGGCAGCCCTGCTTCCTTCCGCTACGGCCTCGGTATCAGGTCGGCAGGCGGGAGCCGGTCCAAAAACTAGCTCCTAGCGCAGACCAGCTCCCACCTGGTTGCCGTGAAGCAGCCTCAGCCCGTGGCAGGTCCAGGCTGCTTTGTGGTAGCCTCCCCTGTTGTCCCACCTCCACCCCGATAGAAGCAGCAGCGTGGGAATGAAGGGGCAGGCAACACCACAGAGCCAGTGCTGGGGGGGAACTGGCTTTTAAGCTGGCTCCCCTCAGCACTGCCTGCTGCCTCCCCCCCTCCACCTCTGTAGAAGGCAGCAAGAGGGGAGGCAAGTGGGTCCGCAGAGCCGATACACATGGGGAGCTGGCTTAAAAGTAGGCTCCCTGCGCATATTGGTTCCAGCTTACCCTCCTTACCCTCTACATTGCTGCCTCTCTATCAGAGGCAGCAGCACAGGGGGGCAGGTGGATCTGGTGCTGCTTAAAGTCATTTCATCATGGGCAGTGGCTCCTGCTCTCTTCCCCCCCCCCCCCTTGCTGCCGTTGATACAGAGGCAGCAGAGGGATGGGGGTGGGGGAAAGAGGGGAGAAATGCGTGTAGTTGACAAGATTAACTGATAAGTTTAGATTTATTGGTTAATGGTATAGTTGACTTCACGTTGACATCCCTACTTAAAATAAAATGCATCCTCTGATGACTTATTCTAATTCTTTCTATTGGAGGAGAACTTGTTTAGGTTAATATTTGTAAGTGGCCTTTGAGTGTACATTAATTTCTAGTTGTATGAATTTATGTAAAATCTTACATTTATTTTTAGGAGGTCAAAGTAAACTGGGCAACAACGCCAAGTAGCCAGAAAAAAGATACATCCAGTAAGTAATACCCTTTGTATAGAGATAGTATAAAAATAGGTTGCAGTCACTAATGTCTTGTCTTATCCCTGTATTTTACCTCTCACTCTTGTTGAGTTTTAATAGCAGGCATACCCAGATTTGTTTTACAATCTAAGTCTTAAAGCATTCCCTGTATTTCACCCTACTTTACAAATGATGGACACTAAAGAGCAAAAGAATGGGTATCCTGGGTCAGACTAGTAGTCGGTGTAGCCCTGTCTTCCAATAATAGCCAATGGAAGATGCTGCAGAGGGAGTGAACAAAACTAGGCAATTACAGAGTGATCCATTTTCTCTAGTTCAGACCCAACATCTGGCAGTCAGAGGCTTAGAGACACCCAGTACATGGGGTTGAGTCTAGGGATGTGAAAGTATAACCGTTTACACAGTTAACCAACGAGCCTGGGCTCATGAGTACATGATTAATCCATGATCATCTGGGCTAGTAGCCATTGATGGACTTCTCCATATACTTACCTAATTCTTTTTAAAATTCAGTTATACTTTTGGCCTTCACAACATCCCTGGCAATGAGTTCCACAGTTGATGGTGTGGTATATGAAGAAGTATTTTTTTTTTTTTTTAAACCTGCTGCCTATTTATTTCATCATGTGACCCCAGGTTTCTGTGTTAGGAAAGGATAAATAACTCTTACTAACTCTACACCACTAATGATTTTATAGACCCCTATTTCATCTGCTTCTGAGTTAGTTGTCTGCTAAACTGAACAGTCCACATCTTTTTAACCTCTCCTCATATGGAAGCTGTTCCATACCACTAATTATTTTGGTTGCCCTTCTCTACCTTTTCCAATTCTAGTATATATTTTTTGAGATGGGGCAACCAGAGCTGCATGCAGTTCAAGGTTTGGGTATACCATGGATTTATTTAGTAGCTTTATGATATTTTCTGTCATTATCTATCGCTTTCCTAATGGTGAATAACATCCTGTTAGCTTTTTTGACTGCAACTGCATATTGGGCGCATACTCGAAGGTCTCTCTCTGGAGTTGTAACAGCTAATTTGGTCTCTTATCATTTTATAGGTATACTGAGGGGCTGCACCATCTGTTCGCTACACTCGCCAACCCCCCTTTCTCTGGGGGTAGGCAGCCCTGGCTCTCTCCTTGGTGGCTGGGGAAGGCCAAGCCAAAGAGAGGCAGTCCCAGCCTGCCCTCCGGGCCGAGGCTGGGCCAGCTCTGGCTTTCTCCCTCTGGCCACTGGGAGAGGGCCGTGGGCACATGCCAGCCCCAGCTCTCTGCCCCAGCTGCAGGGCGTGGGAGGACAGGCCAAGGTCATGGCGTGCCAGCCCTGGCTCTCTCCCCCTGATCGCAGGTGGGGGTCAGGCTGAGGCTGCACCAGCCCTGGCTCTCTTCCCCCGGCAGTCAGGGGAGACAGGGCGAGGCGGTGACGTGCCAACTCCGTCTCTCTCTGCCTTGGCCACAGTGTGCCAGCCCTGGTTCTCTTCCCCTGGCGGGTGGGGGCTGCGGCTGTGGTGTGCCAGCCCTGGCTTTCCCCTGCACCCGCCCAGGGTGGGGGAAGAGCAGGCCAAGGCTGTGGAACGCCTTGCCCCAGCTCCTTCCCCCTGAGCACTGAGGCGGGGCACAGAATCACATGATTACGTCACTATCGTCCTGCAGGAAAAAAAAATTATATATGGAGAGAGATTTGGGATTGTTATACAATGTGCATAACTTTGCATTTATCAACATTGAATTTCATCTGCCATTTTTTATCCAGCCACCCAGTTTTGAGATCTTTTTTTAACTTTTCACAGTCAACTTCTGCCTTAATTATCTTGAGTAATTTTGTCATCTGCAGACTTTACCACCTCACTGTTGACTCCTTTTTCCTGAATATGTGGAACACCACTAGTGCCAGTACAAATTTTTGGGGAACCCTGCTATTTACCACACTTCACTGTGAAAACTGAACATCTGTTCCTACCCTTTGTTTCCTGTCTTTCAACTAATTACTGATATATGGAAGGACCGTTATCTCTTATCCACTGACTCCTTACTTTAAGAACCTTTGCTGAGGGACCTTGTCAAAGACTCTATGAAGTCCGAATACATTATATGCACTGGATCCCCTTTGCCCGCGTGTGCGTTGACATCCTTAAAAAATTCTAATAGATTACTGTGGCAGGATTTCCCTTTACAAAAGGCATGTTGATTCTTCACCAACAAATCATGTTCGTCTGTATGTGTCGCATAATTTTGTTCTTTACTGTAGTTTCTACCAGTTTGCTTGGTACTGACATTAGACTTTCTGGCTGGTATTTGCCACGATTGCTTCTGGAGCTTTTTAAAAAGCTGAGGTGGAGAAGTTACCTTACTGTTGAATGTCTGAGGGAATCCTTGAATTAAATTTCTGAGAGTTCCTGGCACCTAGTGCTTTTCTAAAACTTGCTTTCTCAGAAGTATGCAAGGAGTTAAATTACTAGATAGCAGTTAAATATTTGATTAGATAATGCTTTATTTGCAGATCACTTCCATGTGTTTGTTGGGGATTTAAGTCCAGAAATAACAACAGAAGATATCAAGTCAGCATTTGCTCCTTTTGGTAAAATATCGTAAGTATCATAATCAATACTGCAGACCTCAGTTCTGGGACAACTAGCTCAAGTTTGTTTTTTGTCTGAAATACTGTTTCACTTTTTGCAGATTGTGTGATAAGGTTTTCATTATATTGGGGTGGGTGGGTTGTGAGAGATGTCTTCATTTCAGGTTGTGCATCACATGTTTGTAAATACAATTAATTAATTCTGTTCTCCAGTCTTGTTGAAAGCAGTATGCTTTTAACCTAATTTATGTACTTAAGATCATTCCGGTTTTTAATTGAATAACCAGAGAATAACAAAGCAACAGCTTTTGTTAGTTTGACTAATGTTTGTGCTTAGTGTTTGTATGCAGAATAGTGATTTCAAAAATTTCAAGTGGTGTGTATTCCATCTGACTTGCCATTAGGCAGTATAGGAAAACCAGGTAAATATCAAAGTATAATTTTGTGATACAATAAGTGTAGCTAGTTGTAAAACTTAGCTAAGTTACGAACATATCTTGTTGAAATGTAATTTTTTTTGAATTATGAAATAACTTTTCAATTAATAGAAGGGGGGGGGTTAAGTTTAAAGTGTAATATTTCAATGAAAAAATGCTGTTTATAATACTTGTGCACACTTCTACCAGTTAAGGGATACTTATCTATCTGTAGTTCATATTTGAGATGAAATTTCAAAACATCTATTGTGTTTTTATTGAACAAATTAAACATTATAAACATTCGTGAAGTTCTAAAGTATGTTTATCTTTGAATATAAGGTAGTGACTTCAAAAAGTACATTGATCTCATATCACTTTCTTTTTAAAATTCTTAAAACAAAAGTTACACTTGAAAAATTTTGTGCTACTTTACAGGACTATATTTCTGCTAAAACAATTCTCACTTTTCTTGCTCTGTACACTTTTAAATGAACCATAAACCTTATTTCTTATCTTCTGCTATTTTGTTGTTTACTTTGCTTTTTATCTCTATAAATGTGGTAAGTAGTACTGTTTAAAAATCAATATAAAAAGAATACAGGTTTCTATTTCTCGATCTATATTTATACCTGAGACCTGCAGTTTTTCTAAAGTCCAAGTCACAATTAAAAGTAATAGCATTCTGGTTATTTTGCAGAATTGCTCATAAGAATGGACAGGATCTTGAAGGCTAACTGCAAGGAACTGTGCACACTGGAACTCAGTTGTAGATTTTTTCTCATTTCTATTTATTCTTATTATACATTATTTATATATACATATTTTAGTATTTACATTTTAACATTCTATATTCAGTGCAGTTCTATATTTCCAATCATTTTAACTTACTCACTAAAAATTTCTGTGTAAATTTGTTGTTTTCATACTGGTGTGCTTAGCATTGTTGTTAGTTTTATTATCCTTTCTTAAATTTCTGAAAATGTCAATTTTTCAAAATTTACAGCTGCCCAAACTCCAAAATGATGGTAGAGAATTGACCAAGAAAAATAAAGAAATCTGTTAACCAGGCCATGTATGCCTTTTAATTCCTATTTTTTTTCCTCTTTTTCAATTTTTTAATATTTCATATATTTTGTATCACTAGGCAGAAGACATTTAACTATTTAGAAAATGCATGGTGAAGTAGATAGAACTGTTACAGTAATTTATAGAACAGTAAACCTTAGAGGACCCTAGCTAATAGAATATTAGAAAAGGAAACTTTGTTCCTTTTTAAACTTCTAATTTGAACATTTTAGTTTTAGCCAGAAGAGGTTATGTGGATAGGTTGCATGTTTATTACATGTTATTTTTTTGTCCTACTGCTTTTTTCTAACAGGTAAAGAAGCAATAGGGAGAGTTCAGGAATGGCTATAGTTTTAGGGCTAACTGAATTTATAAAAAAAAAAAAAGAAAAACGAATATGCTCACAATACAGTGTGTGTGGTTCCTTTTAGTTTTTATTTTAAAGGTTAATAATAATTCCCTTATATAGCTGTGCTTCTTTTCACAGGGATGCACGGGTAGTTAAAGATATGGCAACTGGAAAATCAAAAGGCTATGGTTTTGTATCATTTTATAATAAACTGGTGAGTAACTGCACTGCAGGTTTAATCTTTAAACAGACCAGTATTTATACAGAACAGTGGCAGACAACTTCACATTGATGTATCTATATTTAAAAGTTGAAAGTTGTAGGTACTAAGCCTGCGAGAATATCCTGCCAATTTTTGTAATTTTACAGGTGATTTTCCCATTTTAAAAAAAAGTCCCCTTTTGCTGTGATGTCTTTACTAAGTCTGTTTCCTAAGGGAAACTAATTGATCATTCAAAGGAAGATATTGAAATTGACTATAAACAAAGTCCCGTTAAACAGGTAAAAATACTGTAAAGGCGAACAGATTCCTTTCCCTTCTCTTCCCCCTTCCTGTAATTTTACATATAGTAGTAATGGGTAAAATATTCCAGACAGAAGTGACTTATGTTAAAGATCCCTTTAATAGGATAGCTAAAAAAACTTTAATTTTAGGATTGTATTAAATAAAGTTGTCTCATACAGTGAATAATACATCTTCATTTTTATGGCAACAAGGTACATTTTATAAAGAGTAATTTTAAGTACAGGTTGTACATCTCTAGTCCAGCACTTTCTGGCTGGCAACATCCATGTTCCAGCATGATTTTAGTTAGCTGGATGTCCACTTATTGTGGGTGTGACCAAGTTTCCCATGGTCCCATAAAGACAGTTTACAGCCACCAGTCCTGGCTTTCAGTGTCCTGTACTATTATTTAGTTCTAATTTACTACTAAATGTCTTCTAAAAGCCTAATAAGCAGTGGAAGTGTTGGTACTGCTGCTAGACAATATTGGTCAGGTTGCAAGGGTGCCCAGACTAGAGAAGTGCAACCTTTAATACCATATTCTAACCACACTATCTGAGGATGAATTGGCCACACAAGGTAACTGAAAAAGAGAGAAGTACTTGAGGGCTTGTTTACATAGCTCCTCCATATTGCCTTCCTATGTTTGTTCAGTGTATTGAAAAAGCGACATATAGACAAATATTTCAGGGGCTTGGGATTTTAACAAATATATTTGGAGTGCGTTGTTATTGGAAGTATTTCATGTTGTTTTTTGTCATTTTTGTAATGTGGAAGTTCAGTTGTTTCATAGTTAAAGGAATTTGTCAAGGTGAAAATAATAGTAAGAAAACTTAACTAGGTTACAGATAATTTGGTTTATTACAATTGAAAATACTGAAACTCTCTCTTATGTTTTACCACGTAAGCTTTGTCTAATTTACATTCCTTAGTATGGATAGCAAACATAGAAAATATGGATCTGATTCTCATGCACTACCATAAGGTTGTTTCAGTTTCCAACCTTGCAGAAAAAATGCTTAGACTTTTTATATAGAGCCTAAATTACTTGATTGTTCCTTTTAAGAGTATACCAGTGAAAAGTACTGTTCAATTTAGAACTTGGTATTTTCTTAGTGTCCAGTAAAACACATAATTTTGTACCAGATACTTGAATTTAAAAAAACCCCACACAACTCTTAACTGATAACAATACCAAAAAAGGGCTGGGCTTGTTACTTTCTTGAGCTTTAGTCTCTGTAGATCAGCCACAGCCACTGTTTGTTTTAAGTGTAAATAAATGTCATACTGCATGTGCCCTCTTACTCTTCTCAGATATCTCTCCTTTTTTCAGTTGTTTTTAAGATTCTAATTTTCTTCCAAAAATATGAAACATTTGGATCATCTTAGGGTCCAATTTGACAAGATCCTGAGTGCTCTTCACTCTGATGAAGTGCTTAATTCACTGCAGGGTCATAATAATTGTTATATCTCATCTGCTACTGTTCCTGCTTTTGTCTTGAAATTCCTCCCAACCTTCCCTGTTTGTTTCATCTCCACATATTCTCAGCTTTGCACCTCCTTGAAGTTCAGGGAGATGGAACTTGTCTGAGCCCCCAAACTGTGCCATGTGGCCCAGTCTCTCCTGCAAAGTGTCTGCACACAGTGATGCACTTGTGAATTGTCTGAGTTGGGCTGTTCCTGGTATGGACTGTGTCTATTTTCCATGTTTGTATGATGTGTCCATTCTTATAGCTCTGGAAATGTTGGACTACATTCATAAGTGAAGTAAGTTGAAAACTGCATGGGGTAAATGAGAGGACGTAGCAGGAAAAACAAGTACTGTAATAGGTTGTCAGGTTAGGTGGTAGAGAAGGTGGGGCCCATCTGTGTTTTGTAAATTCCTCTTAGAGTTCTGTCTTTTCAGAAAGCAGTATTTCCTCTTTTGTCACCATTCTTATGTTGAACAGGAGATCACTGGGTATTTGATTATAGGTTTTGTTTGCTTGTTTTAGCTATAATATCCTTGCTGTACATGTGGCTTCCATTGTGTGCATTGAAATAGTTCTTTTAGCAAACCACTGCTCACTAGTGAAGTTGGATTTTTCATTACTGGATTTTGATACTGAGAAATTTTGTAATGTAGCTGCTTTTCTATATTAAATGCCCAAAGTTTTGAAAACTGTAATAACTTTATTAGTAACTGGTATTGCTGTTATATGTAAATTAATCCAATGATAAATGAGCACATTCTCAAAATAGTAGGCTTACCTGTCTTCTCTCCTTATTCATGCATGTTGAGTGAGTCTTAATTTTTATGTCCTTCAGGATGCAGAAAATGCAATTGTGCACATGGGAGGGCAGTGGTTAGGAGGCCGTCAGATCAGAACTAACTGGGCAACGCGAAAACCTCCTGCTCCTAAAAGTACACAAGAAAGTAAGATGCTTGTGTTAATTTTGTATTAGCTCTCCAGCACGTGTACTCTTATACTGTACTTTGTAATGTTCAGTTAACAATATGCCTCAGCCACCAAATTCATTTCACTTGTCTACTATATATTTAAGAGAGTTTGTGTGTGTCTCTGTATGTCCATCTGTTGAGTATGTTCAAGAACTCCTCCTAAACCAGGGGTAGGCAATAATTTTTAATGGGGGGCCACTCCAAGATTTTAGCAAGTGGTCAAGGGTCACACTTCTATGGAGGGGGTGCGGAGTCTGGGATGGAGGTTGGGTGCAGAAGGAAACTTTGGGGGAGGGATCTTGCGGTCTGAGAGAGAGTTTGGGTGAAGGAGGGGGTTGTGATCTGGGGCAGAGGCTGAGAGTGCAGGGTCCAGGAGGGGTAAGGGTGCAGGAGAGGATTCTAGCCGAGGGAGGGGCTCTATCGGGGGTGCAGGATCTGGGAGGGAGTTGTGACTTGGATGAAGAGGGCGCAGAGGGTTTTGGTGGTGACCGGGGCAGAGGAATTAGGGGCAGGGAGAGGGTATAGGTGCTGGAGAAGATTCTGGACTGGGGAAGGGGGGTAGGAGTGGGTGCAGGGTCTGGGAGGGAGTTGTGACCTGGGAGAAAAGGGAAAGGGGTACAGAGGAGTTAGGGTGGTGTCCTGGTGCAGGTAGTTGGAGGGGAGAGAAAGGGTGGGATGCCAGAAGCAGGCTCTGGCTGGGAGGTGCTTACCTAGGTGGCTCCCAGCCAGCCGTCCTGCAGGAACCAGAGCTGCAGTCACAAGCTGCTCCATGTGGCTCTGCTGTAGGCATGAGGTGTGGGGGAGGGAGGGAAAAGACTTTACACACTGCTCCTGCCCCCAGCAAAATTTCTTAGCTCTTATTGGTCAGAAACTGGCCAGTGGGAGCTGAAAGATTTTGCTGGGGGCCAGGAGCGGTGTGCAGTCTCCCACCTCCCTCCCCAGCAATCCAAAGCGGAGAGCAGTGCTCTCTCCCTGAGGGTTCTGGCAAGGCAGCTGCAGGCTGGATTTGGTGGCTTGGCAGGCCGGATCCAACCTCCTGGCAGTCTCTTGCCCACCCTGTCCTAAATGGTAAGAGCTAAGACCACCAAATTTGGTATGCAGCTTCCTCTTGTCATAAATTAAAGCAGTGGCTTTCAAACTTTTTTCTTGCAACCCAGTTGAAGAAAATTGTTGATGCCTGTGACCCATCATAATATTTTGACTAGAGTGCAAGCTCCCATTGACTGGTTCCTGGTTTGTCACCAGGCTCCTGGGGGAGGCGAGTAGCCAATTCACAAGATAAAAATATCACCAGGCATTGCCAAGCAAAAATGGAAGGAACTCATTTTGGGCTTGGTATGGAAATAGGATTAGCTTCATTTTTTTGCTTGTTTTGCTTTTTTATCTTTATATCACAATGATATAAAAATTATTGGAAAGCAGATCCTCTCTTAATGTTTTAAAATTGATCTTTCTGTGTATAGATAGCACAAAACAACTGAGATTTGAAGATGTAGTAAATCAGTCAAGTCCAAAAAACTGTACTGTTTACTGTGGAGGAATTGCTTCTGGACTAACAGGTATGATTCATGTTTATTTGGGGGAAGAGGATTTAACAGCTAATGTGTTTGAGGCCCCAAAGTTGCTAATAAAGTGGTTGAAAATATCTGTTTTAGATCAACTTATGAGGCAAACATTTTCACCATTTGGACAGATTATGGAAATAAGAGTTTTTCCAGAAAAAGGTTACTCATTTGTCAGGTAAGGCTGTTACATTAAACAATCGTATATTTAGTTAGTTTATTAGTGTTTCATGTATTGTTCTGTAACATGTACTTGAATTATTAGTGCTGTTAAATTAAAAGCTGTCACTGCTGCAGTATGCATTTTTTTTTGGAGAAATTGAAACTGTTTAAAAGTTATGGGAATTGGTTCTTCAGAAAACTCTAGCCTACAAAAGCAGCCACAATTTGGTTGGTGTAATATTTTTGCATTTTTTAAAATTAGGGCTGTCTGAACAACTGATTTTTGGGGGGGCGGGGGGTGAAGACAAAACAAATGGAAAAGTTAAAACTTATTTAGATTGAGTTAATGAAATTGAAATTCACAGATATTTCTGCTGACCAAATCTGCATAAGGGTGAGGGGGTGGTGGACAGTTTGAGACAATTTTTCAATAAGCTCTGCTTATGGTGCATGGACTTAGAGTTCTTTAACTTTAATTATACTACTATCAATTATAGTAAAACAGTAATAATTTTACTTTTAATCTCTAGGTTTTCAACCCATGAAAGTGCAGCACATGCTATTGTTTCAGTCAATGGAACTACAATTGAGGGACATGTTGTTAAATGCTATTGGGGTAAAGAATCCCCAGATATGACTAAAAATTTCCAACAGGTAATTAACATTTAAAAAATCTATTTTCAGTAGTTTGTTTTTGCATAAGCCAAGTTGTGTGAAGTATAAGGCCATTCTCTCTCCTTATTGATTATTACTAATTTATTAATAGTGTAATACAGTGTAACTAGTGAAATTGCATGGCCTGGTCTCTTTGATAATATACATTACAATCCACTACTAGGTTGGGCTTGTGACTTCTTAGGAACATAAACTTACTGTCATTTGGGTATGAAGTTTTGGGAAATATCTGTATTCTAACAAGACTAGCACCATCCCCAGGCAAATATTTTGTGGTGGTAATGAAATGTTAAAAATTCCTTTATTGCAAAGGCAGTTATTTTTTTCTGTAATTCAAGCAAAGAATTGTAACTCCAGCAGGATTTTAACTCCTTACATTATGGTTTTGCCTTGCCAGCAAATATAAAATGTAATATGTCAGGAGGGGTTGTACTATGAACTAATTTTTTGTCTAGGTTGACTACAGTCAGTGGGGGCAATGGAGTCAAGTCTATGGAAATCCACAGCAGTATGGGCAATATATGGCCAATGGATGGCAAGTACCATCTTATGGAATGTATGGTCAAGCATGGAATCAACAGGGATTTGGAGTAGAGTAAGTGATTATACTTCAAATATGTTTAAAAAGTGGTGTTCTCCAAAAATGTTAACTCTTCCATTCCGATAAATTTGGTATCGGCAGTGCCCATGGCATCATATCTTTCCAGACACTACGAAGCTTAGGCTTGGTGCACTAGGAAGCTTAGGTTTGTTGAATCTCATGTGCTCTGAGGAGTTATCCAATACATTATGATTTACACTTGTTTCAACATTTTGTGTATATTGGTGTTTTGAGATAAAAGATAGCTGATGGTCACTTTTTGCTTCTCTGGTAGACTTTACAAGTTTTGATTCAGAATAATTTAGCAGATGACTTTCAATGCTCCGGATGGTGGTTATTTAAAAAAAATGTAGCTGAGAGCAGTCACAATGCCATGTCCCTCAAAAGCATTTACCTAAATAGCATGCAAACTGTGACGGTCAGGGACTGCATAACTGATCATTCATGTGCTCATAAAAGTATTTAAAATATTTATCCTCAACAGTTTTTTTTAAATGGTCTTAATTTTGTAATATTCTCCTGAGGACTCCATAGTAATTTTCCCTTCTGACATACCACCTTGTTCCCCCAACTCCTACCCTATGTCCCCATTATACTTACCTTTTTTATACATATTGCATCAGTGATGTTGATAGAAATATACACAACCCATGGAATAATGTTAATTCTTGCTGTAAAATCAGCAGAGAAGTTTATATTGTTTCTCTCTGTACCCCAGTGTGTTTCTTCAATTAAGTGGCTTCATATTGATTGTTGCATGTATATTTCAGTTTTGATATAAAACCAGAGAAACTTGAGTATAGTTATAGCAAGACTTTAAATACACACATAATATAAATATAGGTACTACACAAGTCTGTCTAATTAATTTATCCTTTATTGAAATCTTTTTTGCATTTGCCTATTCATGGAAAATGTGCAATACTTATTGCTTAGCTTAAGTTTTCTCAAATGCTGACAAGTTGCCAAGTCATCAGCTTCTGTAGATAATAAAACTGTACTGGGTCCAGAAAGTTCTTGGAAAGGATGGAATGTTTCTTCTCCACATCAGCTAAGTCAAATTCTGTCTTCTTTAAGTTGTAAGATGCACATTTAAAATTGATTTCCTTGTGTGTATTTGAATAATACCTTTTTGCTTTGGAGATTGCTAGCTAGTGTTTAGGCTTCTTGGTTTGTGGTGTGGGTTTTTTTTTTTTTTCCCAGAGGCAGGCACATTTTAGGGTAAGAACCTGCTCTAAAATCTTCCTGCATTATTTTTGTAGAAGTTGGGAAGCTTTTGACCTTGGCAGGAGAAGAAGGTAACAGAAGCAATATCAGATTTTGCATCTCTTTGTAAATGACTTTTTGTTTGTTTGTTTTTTAAAGCCAATCTCCATCTGCTGCCTGGATGGGTGGATTTGGTGCTCAACCTGCCCAAGGACAAGGTGCTCCTGTAATACCTAACCAAGCTGGATATGGTATGGCAAGTTACCAAACACAGTGAGCTGGGACTCTGTGTAAACGTGTGTATTTCATGATAGGCTTCAGTTTCCAGTGATACGCTGAAGACTGGAATGTAGACACCGGAAGAAGAAAATATTTATTTTAAAAATGGAAATGTTTGGAACCTTTAGCACAGCTTTGCTTTGGTGAAGAACACACGTCTTCTAGTTCTGCCTTTTAAGTTTTTTTTTTTTTTTTTTTGTTCATGATGGATATGAACATGTTTTTCTTTGTGTACAAAAACTAAAATAAAGTCAATAAAGACAATTCTGACTACAAATTTTGATATAGTAGGATAAATGGCTGATGAATTTGATCCTTAGATTATCATTCCATTTTTTGTTCTGTCTGTTTTACATCCCTGTGCTTTTTAAAAGAAATGACATTGAAATACAGTAAGTTGCTTTCAGTTAAACACAGATCCTGAAATTAACTGTGGACCAATCATTACACCCTGTAAGACAGTAGTGGTTTTTCAATAAATGAGGGCATCATTCAAAAAACATACATGCTCTTGGAATATTTTTTTTAAATATTTAATTTTTCTATGTGCTTAAAGAAACGGAAGTCTGATACAATAAACTTTCAGTCTAAGCTGAAAAACATTACTGTCTGAGCTATTTGAGCAAATTTTGCTGTCCACGTTCAGGCACATATTAAAACTTTTCAAATCTGGTTTGCTTATTAAAACTAGTAATTGCATTTAATTTTGAGAAGCAAAAAAGTTTTTGCAAGTATGGTGTTTGTATTAGACAGTCATACTTGTGCTTTTTACATAAAGTTTGAAGGCTACACATTGTAAATATTTAAAAACTACAATGTCTCAAAAGCATGCTCAAGCATAGAAGTAGCAATGTAATTATTCAAAGTAATACTTAATATACTCTGCTGCTTTAAATGCAGTAGACTGACAAGAATGTGCAAGACTGACATTTCCAAAGTTGGCTAGTATGTAAAGTTACATAAATTACTATACAAAAGCCTTAATTTTAATTTCATAAATCTTTAATGCGTCACCTTTTTGTCATTAGAATCTGATTTTTTTGCTTTACATTATATGGTATGTAAATACCTTCGTTAACAACCTTGTAATCCTATTTCAAGGTTATTATAAGTTGTATAGTATCTTCAGTGTTTTGAAAAATCTTGGGATGTTTTTTAAGCCTAGAAATATTTTGCCCAAGAATTTTTTAACAAGATTGTTAAAAACATCTTATTTTACAGAATATTCAATGTGCCATTTGGTAAATGGAGATGCAGTTGAAACAGTACACTGAGTTGTGACTTATTTTTAACTGAAGTTTTTGTCTTTATGAGTGGTTTGCATGTGATGAACCTGTACAGAGGCTGGGTTGTTTGTGTACTGAGTGTGTAAATGGATAAATCATGGAGATGTTTAAACGGTATACTTGGGGTTATTTCTGAATTATTTTATGGATACATTGATATAAACTGCCTCAATAAATTTGAAGTTGAAAATGAATGTAAGTTAGCTACAAGTACTGTGTTTTACCTGTGACAGCTAGGAGGTGCAAATGTTTCAGCTTTATATTTGAATATACTGAGACAAGCACTGATTTAAAAAAAAAAAAAAAAAAAAAAAAAAAAAGCATATAGGATATGCTGTGGTAGTCCAGTGAAGTAAACTTGCATTAAAAATGGATTGTTGCATTCAACGGGTTTACAATTCCAGAAGAGAGTCTGAGAATCTGTATATTTTAGCCTTTTCTGTTTCTTTCATAGATATTGTTTTAGTTTCAAATTAGAATAGGATTTTGAAATGGAATATTGCAGTTTAATATTACAAATCTAGCCAAGTTGTAAAAATGACTACACATTTTACTGCTTTAGATAATCAAATGGTTTTATTCATTCATTTTGCAGCCAAATCACTTATAGAACCCGTATCACTGAGATCAGGTTGAAAGGGAGAAATTCTAAAAAACTAAACAGTGAGATAAATTATACCTGCAGAATTTTAGAAGCAATTCTGCTGCACACTTTATGCATGTAATATTGTCTGGAGTCAGTGTAGAGCCCCAAGTGCTTGTGATGGCGGAAGTTGGCCTTTGATCTCTCTGCTTCTCGTTTTCTTACTGTTCTACTTAAGATAGAAATCTGTCTATGGGAATCTTGATTCTAAATTTTGTATTTATGTATCTCTTTAAGTGAAGATCAGCTAATACATTTTAGTCTAAAATTTTACAAATAAGTCTGACTTTTTATAACAATTTATCTTGTTTAAAATGTCATGAACTATGAATTATTTGAATTTGCAAGTTACTTTAAGGTTTATTATTTGCTTCCATGTGAAGCGTAGGGTTTCTTCTTAATGCTAGGTGTTGGAATATCTCGGTAAAATTGTTGATGTGTTTTGGGTTTGTACTGTTACTAGAGTAATATGTTCTTTCATGAGTTTATTCAATAATTTAGATTCTGCAGGTACATAACCACATAAACACCCCATTGAAGATGGGTAAAAAACTAAGGCCTTGATCCTGCAAGATCTCAGCACACAGAAATTAGAAGGCTGGTGTGCCTACTGCAGTACTGGGTCCTAACTAATCTCTCTTCCTCCTCCTGAGAGCAACAGTATTCTTCTCTCTCAATTAATTAGTTTTTCAATTGTTTATTCTTTTCTTTAACACTGAAATTTCTTTGCAGGATATTCAAGGTACAAGAATTTTCAATGTCTTTAGACTACCGATTCTATAGCACTGTGAGGAAGAGTTCATGATTTGATTTATTTTCTTCTCAATAACGTTCATAAATAGTCCTGGGGAAATTCTGCAATTTTACTATGGCTCCAAATGCAACAGTTGCAGAATTCCCCCAGGATTAACATCACTGACATTTTTCATTTTTACACCAAAGAGCCTCTTGCACCATTTTGTTTTTATGAATGACTATGTTGTAATCCACCATACTCTCCAGCTGCAGAAGTCAACCACTACATTACCCTTTGCTACTAGGATTCTGGATTTCAAATAACATTGAGATTTTGTGGCTGCAGTTGATGGGTGAACCTGAAACAAGATTGTAATCATCGTTTTCAGAAAACATTTAAATAAAAAAGTTATACCTGGTTTATCCTCTACTGTCATTTGTTAAATTGTCTTCCTCTACCACTTACTGTAAATTCTTAGCAGTAATACAAAACTGACCTTGTAAATTGTGTACGTGCCTTTATAAATATATAGTATTTTATATTCATAATCTTTTAATATATATTTCATTTAGATCACTGTTAAAGACGTTAATGTTGCAAAGTTTAAGTTGTATATGAAACCTAACTCCTATCTCATTGAGCACATGTATTTTAATAAGTTCTCAGTTACTGCCTTTTTCTGCAGGAATGACCCATTCCTTGTTCATTATAAAAGCTTGATGAGATCATTGTGTTTGAAGCCACTTTCCTCATGTCATATATTAACTAACTTTTGCAGTGAATGAGGTGGCGTTCTGCAGAAAAAGTAGTTTGATTGCCCTTTGTGTAGACACAGGATAGCCTTTAATTAGGCAAAGTTAAGATTTAGTGGGGAACGTTACCTTCTGCCACTCAGTTTTGAGTGCTTCATGTGTGAACAGTGGTAGGATTTCTTTTATCATATAGAATTGTTTTGTGGATGGCATCAAGGTGCTCTGTCCTGTACAATATGTATATTTCAATGAAGCAAGCAAGGGCTGTGTTGTTCACTATTTTACTTTACAGTAGATAAGATGGTTCTTTCAAAATTCAGGTTCACTATCTCTTTGCATCTACGTATATGAAATGAATTACAGATGCTGTACTGGAAGGAAAATGTAGGAATCTGTTACATTGTAAGTTGACGGCACGTTTATACAATGTCTATATTCATGGCAGAACTTTTCCAAGTTTTAACAGATTGTTGCTATTTTTACCACATGACTGTGCTCATATACAGAGTGTCTTCAGCCTTCATCTCAGCGAAATCAAAACAGATTTTTTATCAGATTGCTGAAAGTCACATTTATGATGCAGAGATTTAGGTCCCTGTCAGATTTCACATCCACTAACTCCTGGTGAACCTAGTCAATAAATTCTAAAGACTTGTAGTTTTTAATTGCAAGTGGTTTTTTGCCCCACACAGCAAAATTATAAAACCACTTTTCCCATGACTTCTCAAAAAATCACTTAACCTGAAAACAAATGTAGAAAATTTCAATCTGAGAGGTAAGTTTGGGAAATACATAAGCAACTGAAAAAGGCTCTCCAGAATGCAAACACTTGTATCACATTGCTACTTCAAGTAGTGCCCTTTTGGGTGTGTCTGTGTCCTTGCACCTCTGGAGATTTTAGATAGTAATATCCCTTTGATCTGTACATGTGCTCTGTGTCAAGGTTAACTAACATTGTGCAGGGGAACCACTTTCAGGCCAGAGATGGTTGAGAAGAAACAGACCAAATAGCATCTTTACCTTAAAAGTATAGAGTTTTTTTTTTTTTTAGCTCCTATTAGAGTTTGCATTGTTTTTTTAACAGGGTTTCTGTTAATTCTCTCCTCTCTCCCCTTCCCCAGTTTAAAGTTTTTCCCATTACCTCTCCATCCCTTTCCCCCTGTCTGGGGATTGCCTCCCATAAGCGGCATGCCCTTCTCTCCCAGGTTTAAGTGGTGGGACAAATCACCTCCATATTGGTGCACACAATTCATTCCACACCTAGGTGGGGAAAAATGAGAAGGAACACAGTGGTACTAACTATTGCACTTGTGCTACCTGTATTCAGAATCAGTGCATGTGCCATGATTACCTCACTGAAAAATATTCCCATGCCAGAAATCTGCATAACAATGTTTTGCATGTCTGCTCATACTTTCACAGATTATGCAACTTCTGATGCTATTTTCAACTTATTGTCATCAATAACAGACTTGACTCTAAAGCCTCAATCCTTCACTGGGATTATTGTTTGGGAATCATCTACAGTGGAGCAGCCATAGGGACGCTACTGAAAGAAGAGTAAGTTACTCACCTTGTGCAGTAATGATGGGTTTTTTTGCTTTTATCCCTCTGGGTGCTCTACAAGCCACCCTCTCTCTCTACTTTGGAGTCTCAATAAGGGTTGTGCAGTAAAGAAGGAACTGAGGGTGGTTTGCCTGTGCAGCATTAGTTAGCCTTGAGGAAGCACATGAGGGAGAGCACGTGTGGGCCAAACTGCTACTGCTAGCTAAAATCTCTTATCAGATGCAGGCATACTTACAGAGAGCACTGAAAGGGGGACATATCTTAAAGAAGCATCATTGTTGCATTCATTTGCAGTAATTACTAAGCAGTTTCCTGTAATAAAATAGGTGCATCTCTTAAACCCGTGGTGTCCAACACACTAGCCAAATATGGCTAACTAGGGCTACTGCTTCAGAACTGGTTGGATGCCATTACTTAAACTATTCCTTGTGACTACAGTAGATCTCTGCTGTAGCTGTTCAATTTGTTCTCATTGTGTAGAGAGACACTCCAATTTTTATCAGATCCAGCTAAGACAAAAATGTAGAATTCAGCTTGTCATTGAATTTCTAGTCTTTTGACTATGCATCTGGTAATTGATAATAAAAGCACGTGCTTAGTTCTAATTTCTTAAAGATACAGGCATTAAATCAGCAGTCTATAAATGGCCATGCAAAAATTAATACATGCACAATGGAAAAATTAACTGCTTTTATTATAGTATTGAAATGGGAAGACATTGTTTACATTTGGAAATAGTAACTGCAGCTGTGATCATTTTTTAAGATTAATTTTGCATTTCCGCACTTTAAATAGCTTTTGGTGTAGTGCATGCTTGTTGGTTTTTTAAAAAGAGTTCAAGTATGATGGTTTAGTGTGAAGAGCAGGTCTCCATGCATTCCTTGATCCTGTACTGTAATGTATTAAAGTTTTCATTAAAACAAATACTCAAGTTTCCACTCAAAACTAATTGTAGATTCAGAAAGAGTGATAACCATCTGGGAGGCGTAATCTGCCTCACTTCACTCTGATAGCCCTGAAGTCTAATGATGGCAACGTAATGTCAGTATTAACTATTTGACCACTGATCACTTTAGTTGCATTATCCAGCAAATAAGTTTTTCTGTCAACCACTTACCTAAGGCATTGCACATTTTTTTAAAGCCATTGCACTTGTTAAAAAGTTTTTTTAAACTTTTATGTATGTAACATGGGAAGAAAGGTTACTGCATCAGTCTACCAGGGTCCTACCTGTATTTGTAAAATTATACAAATTCCATTAAAACTAAACGTACAAGTAGTTTGTATCAGAGAAAACAAAGTTTTGCATTAGTAATTAGAAGTTAGTATTGATCTGATTGGATTGTTAGTTTTCAAATAGGAATTTATATCCATATCTTGCAGATATTTTAAAACAAAACTAATTAAACATTACAAAAAAATCCAGGGTCAGATTTCATTAACAGCTAACTATTAATTCTTTTTTTCTTCTAGAAAAAAGTGCAACTAATGGTGGGAAGTCAATTTAGAATGCTGAGGAGTTAATGAAACATGAAGGAGAAACCAGTGCTTTTGGACAATTGCTTTTAAAAACAAACATACATGCTACTAAGTCCTCATGGTAGTAGACCCAGCTGCAGTTGTGTGTTGGTGTCTGTGTGTGTACCCTCTTGTGCCTATCTCTTACATTCCTAATCACTGGCAGAAGATTGAAATATATGGGAATGTCTATATGTTGAATGCCTCACAGCAGGATTCTTATAAAATAAAAACATAGCATTCTCTTGGAATAGGGATAAAGAGATGTAAAAAAGCCAGATCAGCACCACTGCTCATCTTTTGTTTTTTTGTGCGGGTGGGTTTTTTTTTGAGGGCGTGAAGGTTGGCGGGGCAAAGTAAGGGATAAAGTTTAAAAACTATATGAAAAATGGCTTGTTACAGTGATGTGTAAATCAGTTTAAATAGCATACAGAGATGTTATTTACAAGTTGTTGTATAAACATACAACTTATGTTCCTATGGCTAGTTTTTGGTTCCCACAGGAAGAAAGCTAATTTCCAGGAGCTCAACTCAGCTCCCTTGTTTCTATCCATTCTTCTCAATTTCTTCATTTTTGAGGGGTTTTTTTGTAGCTCATCTTTTAAGAGGTGAAGCTGTAACTTCCTACAAATTAAGCCCTTCCTTAAGTATGGAGTGTCAAATGGCCAAATTATAGTAATTGGTTGTGGCCAAAAGCACCAAATATCAGACACAATCACTACAGAGGAAAGTAGGAGGTTGTCGGCTGATTCTCTATGTAGTAAATACTAAGTTATGAGAGATATTGTCTTCATCACTCAGTGGAGTGTGCACTTCTAGGACCAGTGCTATTTTGCCATTTTATTTCATTTTTACTCATGAAAACATTTGATAGCATAAGGGGCAATTGTGTACCCACATCAATACTAATCTTAGGAATCAGCCATTTCTCTGAAGCCACATCTACACTACAGTGCCAGAGCTATGGTGCCATAACCCTGTCATATAGATATAGCCTACACTGGTGGCAGGGCTTTTTCCTTTCATGTTGCAACACCAACTCCCAGAGCAGCAATAATTAGGTCAGCCCAACATGCGGTTAGAGTTTGTCCTCACCATAGCACTTAAACGTGTGGATTTCTCACACCTTTGAGTATCACAGCAACATTGATTGAAATTTTAAGCATAGACCAATCCTGAGTCCGTGAAGGGCCCTGGAATAGTTCATATTCAGACATTTATCTTTGCAATCATAAGGGCTATACATTTGGTATTTAAAGAAAGCATTCTGTTGAATGCTATGAAGACTGTATAAATACACATAGGGGATAGATGTTGGATACTACTTTTCTAATTGCTAAATATACATGTATCAAGGATAGCGAGAAGGTCTGCCTTACAGACAACAAAAGCTATGCTGTTGTAGAGGAAACCCCCTCCTACAGGTTTCTGAAGAGATCAAAACCTTTTCAGACCTGTTAGTAGCTATTTTTTAAATAGACATTGTCAAAAGTATGAGCAGTTCTATCTCCACTAGACTATTCCCTAGACTACCCTTAGCCTTTGAAAGTACAGTAGACATTTTCTTAACTTCCCCCCTTCAGTTCTTTGAAAATACCAAGTTTTAAAAGCAAAAGTTTTCTTTTGGCAAAACTCAGCACTATTTTGCTTGATGATACATTACAGGTCCCTGTTTTCACCACATCAGAAAACAGCATCAACTGTTGGTTGGTGTAGTAGAGAGAGAGCATGATATTTGCCTTTTATGTTTTATATTTTAGCTTTCAATTTTTAAGGAAAGAGGAAAACTTTTTTTCAAGGAATTTGTGGACAGCATGAAAAAAATGACATTATAGCATCCCATTCAATATCAAACCATATAATATTAACTGCAGAGCCTGCATGTACTTGATTGCCCAGAGCCATGAAATGTGGATAGTTACAGAACTTTCACCTCATAGTGACCCAAATATACAAGGTTCAGGCATTTTCACATAGAGATAGTGTATCATTTTTCTCTTTTTCTGGCAATGTACATGTGGTCAACCTACTGAGAAATCTTTCAGATACTTGTGCAATCCTCACAATTGCCACATCCTCTTGGATTCCCTTTTTTCCTGTATTAAATGACTGTTCTAAATTGATCACTTTTCTTAACAAAAATTGAAAAGACAATATACATATAGATATATGTATAATAGCTATCATTTTAAATCTTCATTTTGCACCTTGTGTTGTAAGACCAGAACTTGGAATTTTACAAATACTTAATCCATTACCAATCAAATTTCCTGTTGTAGGTAATTTTTGATCTTTTCTTGATCAACATTCTATTAAATGGGAACACTTATGCTTGCATAGCACCCTAATATATCCTTAGCCGTCATGATTGATTGATTGTGTTGAGATATTTGTAATCTCAATCCAATATGGACGTAGGGTAAATGAAGACCTGATGTCTCTTCCACCATGGCCCAAAGAAATATGCATATATGCATTGCAAACCTTATGGCTGCTCTGTATGTTTGTAGATTTATTTTAAAAGGGGAGGCAGAATGCCACACACTTCCGAGGTGAAAGTAAGGAGGTGCGCCCGGGTGTGCAGCTCTGGCAAGAGCTGGCTGAACTCTGGCAAAAGCCAACAGGTAGCTATTGAAAGAGGTGGCAGGCACCCTGGTTGTGATAGGACAGTACTTTTAAAAATTTAAGTTCCTTTCACCCCGTCACACCTTCAGCTTTTAATCAGTCCAGATCTAATTATTCCATGAATTTTAAAACATGTTTGAGATGGTTTTGTCATCATGACTAATTGAAAGGCCTTTATATAGTGTAAGCGTATGACTCTGTCTTTAAAGTAATTCATTTACAGCTGAAGCAACTGCATTGACTCACTGAGTTGAGTTTTGCACTGAGGTTTCTGTTGACTCTTTGAAGGATTATCAATACTATGAAAATGGCTGATTAGCAAAGGTCTCGCCTATCCTTTTTTCTTCCCCACCTTGTTTGTAATCACTGTATTACTTTGAGGTTTTTCTTTAAGGATTGCTTTGAAGTCTTGCAGGTATGTTGAAGGAAGTGAAACAGACCAGCCTTGCATGGACATGGCTGATCCTTGGAGAGATGTCTAAAATTACCCCACCTGAAATTCAAAGGTAATGGAAAAGAAACAGAGTGCTTTCCCGTCAATCTTTTATTCTCTGTTTTGTCAGGATATGGATGAAGGCTGATTGGTATTAATGAGAGAAGCTGCAGAAAAATAAGATTGATATTTTTAATTGTGAAGCATTTAATGAGCACTACTCATTAGTACTTAACCAACCAATGGAGGTTTTTCATTTCCTCAAAGACAGGCATAAATAAGAGCCGTAGAACTTTGCTCGAAAAATTGCTTGTTCCTCCCATTCATCCCAATGATAAGCATATTTTTGGAAATGTCTATTTTCCAAACCAGATGTCTTCTGGAATTAGACAGCAAATTGAAATGAGTGTAGGGTTCTTTTTATTAAACTGTTGAAGTTGTATGACTTATGTATTTAGATTTGAATAATATTTCAGAACCATTCTGCATACAAAGGTTTTGACGAGTTGCAGGCGATGTAGCACTTGGTTCATCCCTGTTTCTAGGTGCATCTGCAGGATGCTGCTACATGTGAGAGTAGGACACAAGAATCTTGCCAGAGGTACTAGCTTTGCCAGTTACTAGTGGAATCTGACAAGAGGAGCCAGAAACGGGTAGAATACAGGGTAGAAAGAGATGAAAAGTTAGTTACTTTGACCACTTACCTGTTCTTTAAAACTAACAAAAGGCCTAAGTAAGGACATGAGGAAAAATGAGAGTACTCCATCTTCAGGAGAATGGAGAGGTAGGTGGCAAGGAAGCATTTGGAGAAGAGCAGGACTAGGTGGCAGAAGACAGTGTGCCAGGGAGGAGGGAAAGAAAGAAAACTGATGGAGTATGGTTTTGGTTTTGTCCTGGCCAAAACAAAAACTCTCATATTACAGATTCCTGATATCTTACTTTTCTATGTAAACAGTGATGATGTACAATTATGAATGAGTGCTGAGGGGAGGGCACAGTCTACGTGATCACAAATGGGAGGGGAGATGTCCAGACGACAATCTCCCTGTCCACACTAACGTATTGCAGAGACTTTCTGAATTAAATTCCCAGAAGCCTGAGCATGTTCAATGTGAGTTAAGTAATGAGAGAGTGAATGAAGTGATTCTGTGCTTTCTATCCAATTACGCTGCCCTCATGAGTGTAAAACCAAGTATTTATTCCTTGATAATTTGAGCCTAATCATCATTAGAAAGATCATTTCCCCTCAGCTTCTGGTGAGGTCTCAGGTTTGATCTTTGTCAAGAGATATTCCAGAGATTGACCTCTATATGGGCATAAACTGCAGACATAACAGATGTGTGTCATTTCAGTAACTTAATCAGTGTATCAGGATAAACTTCATGGCCCAGTGCCATTCATTTATAAAAGTAATTTAGTGGCATTGCAAATTCAGTATTCAGATTTGCATTTGAGGACAAGTATGCACCCCTTCCAACACAGCACAATTCTGAAGTAATCAGACTTTGTCAAGAATGTCTGTGGAGCGTAGATCCCGACTGCAAAACAGGCAAGCCACAGTTTGTAGAAAGATGTCTTCACTCTCTCCCACCCCCAATAATTAGCTAATTTAGGTTAGTTAAGCTAACTCAGGTTAAAATGCAAGTGAAGACGCAACTACTTGGGTTAGTTGCTTATGTTAAAGTCTGGGGTTGAACGTTAGCTGCTAACCTGAGTAGTTTTGCTCTCCTAGTTTTGGCTCATAATACCTGCTTGAATTTCACCCACTGTGTAGCTGCAAGCAGGGAACTCCCACAGATTGAGGTCAGGGTGTTTTTACTTTTTTGCCTATACTCCTTCAAACACTTTAACACATGAGTTACTCTTCCAAGGAGACTCTTCCATGCTTAAAATTGCCTAAATGTTTGCAGAAACTGGACCTTTCTCTTGCTACCCAGTTGCAGAGTTCTTTTAAATATGCAAACAGGCTTGTCCAGTTCGGAAAAAGCAGAGAAGGAAAATAAAGGAAAAGGTAGGTATGGACAAAACTCCTTTTAGACACTCTAAGCAAGATATGGGGGCAAAGTAGCAAGGAAGGGTGAGAGTGCCGTTCATTTTCTACACCATGTGTTGTGTAGTGGGAGGGCTGTGGAAAACAAAGGGGAAGGAAGGGGAACAAATGAACAACATTTCTGACTAGCTCAAGAGCCCTAAACACTGCTCTTTCTCAAAGGAAGGAAGATACCCATAACAGCTTCTTCCCATACCCTCCTCCTGTGACTGGAGCCCAGGGATTTCCTGAGGCTGAGTTCCCTGCTGTGCAGAGTCATATTCTCTACCTAACTTAGAACTGATAATCCCTAGCATTCAAAAAAATCATGAGTTGGGCCTGCATAAATCACGAATTTGATGGAATTTAAAAAATAAGTGTTTGTCTTTTGGGTTCTTTGGGGTCCATGTGGATCACACATTAAAGCTTTCTTCCACAACCCTGAGGGTTGGAAACTCTTAAATTAAACTGCAATGTGTTTCCCATGACTGTTTGATTTCAGTAGCTGGGACCTTGCGAAAAACACCAAATATTGCCACAGTTGGCAACACTGTTTCTATCTCCAGTGCTGTGGTCCTGCTGTATGGGGAACTCAAATACCCACAGGAAAAGGGATTAGTCCCACTGAGCATAATTTAGAATATTTTACGGAGGGCCCTGAAATCCTAGGCACTGGTCCTGTACCCTGGGAGCTGAACACTAAGGACTTGCAAGATTAAGTCCTTAATGACCCCATAGAGAAGAGGGAGGTCACAGCGACTACACTTCATCTTATCAGCCACCTGTTTTGTCGTTTGCAAAAATGGCTCCTGACTAACTTCTCATTAGCCAATTGAGTCATCATTATTTTATATAGTACAGTACAGGAGGAAGGGACAGACTTGCTGTTAAAGCTCTGGACTATAAGAGAACTGTTTCAATTCTCAGCTCTGCTACAGACTTCCTATATGACCTTGGGCAAGTCACTTAATCACTCTGTGCCTCCATCTACAGCCAGCCTTCTGTTATCTCTTTTTCCGCTCATCCTCCGCCTGTCTACTCAGATTGCAAACACTCCAGCAGAGGGACTGTCTCAGCCTGTTGAATGTTTGCACAGTATCTAGCACAATCAAGTCCTGGTCTTGGGGTGTACGTACTTCTGTAATACAAACCATAAACAATCATAAAAACTATTTAAATTATAATTAAATTCCTGAAAATCCACATTTCAGTAGGTAATTGTCACATTTTATGTGTGTAACCATTAAAGCATGAATTGAATACCATTTTATGCCTCAAACCTATATAAGTTCAATTGTAATTGTAATGCAGTGGATAAGATAATGCTGTTCATCTTTAAGACTGTTTTAAAAGTAAGAACATTTTTTATCAGCTACTCCTTTTTCTGATAGCTTTGTGTACAGCTGCATAAGCATCTCAAAGGAGTAGATAAGTTTCCTATTGTAGTGCTCAGTTAAATTATCATAAAATGATTTGCTCTCCCAGGGCTAACATTTCCAAGGCTTTGAACATTGACACTGGTAATGCCCTGAGTTGTGGAATACACTAATTGCTTTAAGAAGAGTAAATTTTACAAACCCACACTCTATAGTGTATTCAAGCAATGAGCCAGCAGCGATGTGTCACTGATTCCTCTGTATGTAAACTGAGACTACACGGGTGGATTTTTTTACTCTAAATATTTTTAATGTCCCACTAGATACATGGACTCTATGTATATATTTCAACATTCACTTTCCTGGAAGACAAAATGTTTTAAAGGATGTTTGCCAAAACAACTATGCACACAAAGATATATTTAATGCATTGAAGCAAACCAATAAAAATAACATGTCTGGATCTAGGGCCAGAAGTAACTAAACATTTATATCTGCAAGAACTAGTTATGCTGTTATATCAGTGCTTTGCTCAAATAAAACAAATATCAAAATTATTCTTTTATACCGGGGTGGGCAAAAGGGCCTCCGTGGGCTGGATCCGGCATGCCAAGTGGTTGGATCTGGCCCGCGGAGGCCCTACTGCTCCCCCACCCCCAGGCCAATTACAGCCTGGGGGCCGGGGAGCACCCTAAGCCTTCTGCGCTCTGCCCCCGCCCTGCGAGCAGCGCGCAGCGCTTTGAAGTGCCATATGCTGCTTGTAGAGCGGGGGCAGGAGGCTTTGGGCGCTCCCCCAGGCCTTAATTGGCCTGGGGGCCAGGAGTGTGTGAAGCCTCTTCCCGCCCTGCCAGGAGCACATGGTGCTTTGAAGCGCCGCGTGCTGCTCGCAGTGTGGGGGCAGAGCGGAGAAGGCTTCACATGCTCCCCTGCCTCCAGGCCTTAATTGGGCTGGGGGTTGGGGAACATGCAAAGACTCCTCCCACTGTGCCAGTAGTACGCTTGCAGGGTGGGGAGCGGAACGGGGGGGAGAGTGGAGGAGGCTTTGCACGCTCCCCAGGCCAATCAGGGCCTGGGGGCAGGGGAGCTGCGTGAATATACCTTCACCCTGCCCCAGTCCTGCGAGGAGCCCGCAGCACTTCAGAGTGCCATGTGCTCCTCACAGAGTGGGAGGAGGCTTCCTGCGTTCCCCCAACCCCAGGCCCTGATTGGCCTGGGGGTGGGGGAGTGTGCAAAGCCTCTTCCAGGGCATTGGGTGCCCAGTGGGAAGGGGGGGCAAAGGGGCTCCCCCATGCCCAGACCAATCATGGTCTGGGGGTGGGGTAGCCCCATCCCTTCCTGTTTAGGCCCCGCCCCTTCCAGGTGGCCTGGGGCTACTTCAAAAAATTTTGAATTGACCCCCGGGCAAAAATTATTGTTCACCCGTTTTATACCATGGATTTAAATGATAAATAATCTCTGGTTAATGTATATATTTTTGGTACAGCATAAACTGATTATCCTACCCTTTTAGTCACCAGTAACCATATCTGTTCTGACACAACTGCTGTTTCACTTTACCCCTTTATAAAATAGGTGTAAACATCTATTACTTTATATTGACATGAACATGTTATGGGTTTGAGAGCTAAATACTGACCAGTTGGAAGCCTTGTTGAAAAAGACTAGAACCTTATTCAAAGCTATAGCATAATAGCAGTGTTTGTTTCCTTTGAAACTAATGTTTGAATAGTGGGGATGAAGCTGTTGGTCCTTGGGGGATTTAAAGCAAACAAAACATTGGGAGGGGAAAAGTTTTCTTGGTACTTAATGCAGCCAATCAGAACACAGTCATTTAGATGTATCTGAGAGCATGTTGGCTATATTAGTATTCTAGTGCTGTGAGGTAAATCAATATGCCCTATCTAATGAGTAGTTAAGACTCTTCTCAATCAATTAGAAGCCGATGTTTTTCTCATGTCCATAATAATTTCACAAAAGTGTTCTAATTTGATTAATAAAAGGTAGGAAAGCCTGAAATAGTGTCATTGAAGCACAATAAATTGTCTTTGTGCATACAGGGTCAGGTTCCCTTCAGAGACTGTGCTGTCAGACCCTGGCAGTGAAAGTGGTGCCAGGGGACAGGCGGAGTATAAATCTCCCTTGCACTAGAGTAAGGGAGCCATAAGAGATGCTCATAGCTGAGAAGCTAGCATGGCAAGACAGCCAGAAATGTACTGTTTCAGCAGTTTCTCTCAATAGTGCTCTGGTTAGAGTTAAAGCAACCTTCCCTGGCAGGTACCTGAAGGAAAGCTGGCATCAGAAACATCATCTACTAGTATGAGCATGTCCTGCAGAACAGATGAATTGGATGTAATGTAAACCAGTTAATGCTCCTATAGTCCATTCCATCCTAGGTTTTTGTAGTGCTGCACAAACCTGTGGGGGTGTGTGTGTGTGTGAGAGAGAGAGAAAAACCAGTTCTCACCCCTAGGCTATGTCTACACTGTGCTGGTTTTGTGCAAGAAATATGCAAATGAGGCTGTGTGGAATATCTCCAAGCCTCATTTGCATAATTGAGCGGCCACTTATTGCGCAAGAGGCTTTTGCGCAAAAAGGAGCCGTCTACATGGCTCCTTCTTGCACAAAACCCTCTTCTTTGCAAAGCTTTTTCCACTTTTTTCAGGAAAAACGGCTCTTGTGCAAGAGGGGTTTTTTGCGCAAGAAGGAACCATGTAGACGGCTCCTTTTTGCGCAAAAGCCTCTTGCGCAAAAAGAAGCTGCTCATTAATTATGCAAATGAGGCTCTGCGATATTCCATGCTTAGCCTCATTTGCATATTTCTTGCACAAAACCAGTGCAATGTAGATATAGCCCTAGAGTCCCTATTCCATGCCACAGCAGAATTTGGCTTGAGAGCATTTTCTGTATAGTCTGAAAAGGAAGTCTTTATTTCAGGACTCCTCATGTCCTAATGTAATGCTAGCACTTTTTTTCAGAGCTGGGATTCTGGGATTTCTGGTATTATCACTATTATAGGGAGGCTGTGGATGGACTGGATGGCTCATAGCTGTGCCACAGTAGCGAACTATGGGCTGGAGGGGTAGGTGGGGAACTGTCTCTAGTGGGTCTTGGAGCCAGTTCCCTATCTACCCCTCCAGCCCATAGATCGCTACTGAGAGACATAGTCCTTGCTTTTGTCCAGCTGCCAGGATAACGGTGCTATGTGGAACCTCGGGTTGGGGCTACCTGCAGCTTCCTGGGCCTGAGCAAACTGCCTAGTTTACATTACCATCACTTGTGTTCTGGTGCTTTTTTAAAGGGCTCTAGCACTGAGCTACTGAATCCTTTCAAAGGCCTATTTTCATTTAAAAAGAAAACCAAACTCTTTTTGATTGTAAATGAAGGACCGGATTCTGCTCTGATGATGGCGTAAATTGAGGAGTAGTTTCTCTGAAACCAGTGGAGTTATATTGATGTAATACATGTATAAATGAAATCAGGCCCTTAAACTGACATTTCAGGTCGATACAAGATGTTACTCCAGTTGTCACTATCATATAAGGTTTTCTGAAACCCCCAGTTGGAACTTGACCTTTAAATCAAGCAGCGACCATTTGCTGTTCTGTAAATTTTCAGTAAGCTTACTCATAGTAGATACTGCCATACTAGATTTTATGTGAAAGACAGCTAAGCAGAAGTACTTTTATTACTTTTAAATAAGGGAAGTATATAAACTCAAATCCAGGGCATGAGTAGGATTTTTAAATAACAATCTGCTTGTATGATAGCATAGATGGATTGAACACATGCCCAATCTTGTGCATATTTTGCACATTTTTGTTTTCTTTGATTCGGGAGTGAAAGTAGCTTAAAATTTCTTACAGGTACTGTCCTATTGCAACCAGGGTCCCTGCCACCTCTTTAAATAGCTCCCTGCTGGCTTTTGCCAGAACTCAGATAGCTCTTGCCAGAGCTGCACACCAGGACACACCTGCTTACTTTCACCTTTGCTGCTGTTCGTAGTGAAACTATATTTATAGTCTCAGAGGAGTAGCCATGTTAGTCTATATCTTTAAAAACCAGAAGTTGTGTGGCACCTTAAAGATTAACAGATTTATTAGGGCATAAGATCTCATGAGTAAAACCCAATTCATCTGATGAATTGGAATGGAGTTTAGAGAGGGCAGGGGTGTGTATGTGTCTCTATATATAATCTCAATTTAGGATTGAATAAGGATCTTAATGGTTAACTTGCTTATTATTCTTTGAGTGATGTCCCTGTTGGGTGCTCTACTGTTGGTGTCGGGTAGTCCTGCTGATGCAGATCGGAGTTTTCCCTAGCAGTAGCCAGCTAGACTGCACATGCGCTGTGGCGCCTCATGCTGTTCGCGCCCTTCTGCTCACGCACATGGTCCGGCTCCTGCCAGTTCCTTCCTTGCTGCCCTCAGTTGCAGACGGAGCGAGCACCTCTCCTCAGATATTCTAATCAGAGACACAAAATTAGTTAATACCTTTAGTAGTTTTTGTAGTTTTTCCAGTGATAGTTAAGAAGTTTGTTTGTTCCGGTTTAAAAAAACCAAAAACGTAGCTATCGGCTGCTCTGAAGGCCACGGCTCAAAGAGAAGAGAGAGAAGACTCTTCACAATGCCAGGCTCTCTGGGCTTCAAAAAGTGCGACGCTTGTGAGTCCATATCTGCTTCCAACAGGCACTCTTCTTGTATCAGGTGCCTCAGCAAGGTGCCTCACCTGTACCGCAGAAATGCCCGTGTTGTTCCAAGCTGACTGAGAACGCACTGAGATAGGGAGATGCAGCTCTGCATGCTCCAAGGCGTTTCA
This sequence comes from Rafetus swinhoei, assembly GCA_019425775.1. Taxonomy (NCBI): domain Eukaryota; kingdom Metazoa; phylum Chordata; order Testudines; family Trionychidae; genus Rafetus; species Rafetus swinhoei. The sequence goes on along the minus strand of CM033447.1, from coordinate 17,521,875 downwards.
TCCAGTGGACTCCACGCTGTCTGCTGCCCATTCCGACCTGATGAGAGCTGAAAAATGGAGAGCCGCTTCCCTGAGCTCAGGCACCTTGCCTAAGAAATGAGCCTCACCGGCGCTCTCTCTTCCAACTTTGACAAGTTGGGTTAGCACGGGAGACAAACTGGGAATATCTGGCACTAAGGTTTGTGGCCTAAGGCTGCCCTGGAACTGAAAGCATGGCACAAAACATCATCAGTGCTGACTGCAGGTGTTATCTCACCGATGAGCATCAGCAATTCCAGCCTCACAAACATCAGCACCGGCGCCTGCACCAATAGAGGCACTGACATCAACCTCTACACTTCCTTGGAACAGTCAGCTGGAACCCTAGCTCCCCTTCCTACTCCAGCGCCAGAGGCATCGATCAGACTGTTGGCATCGACGAAAACCCATGCAAAATCTAACAGGACTCAGGACCCTATCCCGGAATCGCTGACTTTGTCCCCGGCACCATTGTCCCCATTGCCGGCACCACTGGCACTGTTCTGTGACATCCCAGAACCGCACATGACCTCCATTCATGTGGAGACACCACAGATCAGTCTCCCCACTGTCTCTGGTACCATATCCACATGGTGCCCAGCCGAGACACATACCTGTATCTCCTCCCACTTCATCAAGGGGTTCAGTGAGATCGCCTTGCTCTCCGACTCTGTTGATGTATGCAACCGACCATGGGGATTGTAGGAGTGTTTTCCAGGCATTACTCCCCTGTGTGATCACACTATGGGCATTATAGACATACAGTAGAGTCCCGATTATCCGATGTAAACGGGACCAAGGGGTGGTTGGATTAATGAGAATGTCAGATAAAACAGAAACTGATATGAAATCAGGTTTATTACTCATTATTGTACAGAACAGCTAACATACTGTAATATTATTGTACAGAACAGCTAGCATACTGTAATATGTAACTACTGTAACTAACTAACATACTGTAATACTGTAACAGAATATTATTCTACAGAACAACTAACAGAATACTGTAGAGCAAAACGCTAAAGTTATTGTTTAAAAAAAATTAGTGATTGAAGTTTGTTTCCCAGCTTTGTTTCTCTTCCTTGCACGAGGTCGCGCCAGCGTCTCAATAGCATAACATCACTAGCAGTTGCCTCCCCTTGTTCAACATAAGCCAGTGCCGCCTCAAGAGCCTTGACCCCTTCGCTATGACTTATTCTCTCTGTTTTGTCATTGTCATTTGTATCTTCATCTTCATCATCTTCATTGTCATTCCGACTCACCAGAGCTATTATGTCGCAGTCAGTCAGTTCCTGTTGCTCGTCTTTCTCCATCCATTCCTGTATATCATCGTCATCCACCTTCTCACAGCCTGGAATTTGTTGTAGCAAAGGTAGCAGGTTATCACAATTTTCTTGCATCATTTCTTGTGTGTTTTCGTCATTGGGAATTAACTTTCTCCATGATCTTGCCAGAGTTATCAGTTCAATCTCTTCCCGTGATTGTGCGATCCAATAAATAACATCTTTTACGTTCACTGTCCTTAGCTTATCTAGCATATCATTTCCATCGTCTTATCACCTCAATAAGCGTAGTTAAAAGCTTACGACGATATTTTCTCTTTAATGCTTCAAGCACACCCTGGTCCATAGGCTGACACAATGAGGTGATATTAGGAGGAAGAAAAATCACTCTAATGTCCCCACTGAGCAGTTCATCCTCATGAGGATGAGATGGTGCATTATCAATGACAAGGATTGCTTTCCTTGGTAGGGTTATGGAATTCAAAAATTGTTCAACTTCAGGAAGAAATTCATTGAAAAACCAGCCTCGGAAAATTGCTGAATCCATCCATGCATTCCTCTGATTCTTGTACGAAACTGGTAGAGCACTAGGCGATATGTTTTTGAAAGCTCATGGTTTTTTTGACTTCCTAATAAATGTGAGTCTTAGTTTGTGGTTACCAGTAGCGTTACTACAGGCTAGAATTGTCACTCTTTCCTTACTCCGTTTATACCCAGGAGCTGAAGCTTCAGCCCAGGAAGCTAGAGTTTTTGAAGGCAGCATTTTATAGTTTAAGCCTGTCTCATCGCAGTTATAAATCTGCTCACATGATAATCCTTCATTTTCAATGAGACAGTGAAAATTTGCTTTAAATTTCAGAAACCCTTCCTGATTTGCCGATAATTTTTTGCCACATATACTGAGCTGCCTTAACCCGTATTGTTTTTTCCAGTGATCAAGCCAGCCAACACTAGCCGTGAAATCAGGTTCCCCTTCATTAAATTCCTTTTGGAAACTCAGAGCTTTCTCTTGCAGAATTGGGCCTGTGATAGGCATGCCCTTATCCCTTTGCTGTGTGAACCATAAGAACAAAGCTTCACTCACTTTTTCATATTCACATTTTTTCATTGTTTTTCTGTCCTTCAGTCCTGCAATTGAGGGTCGATCAGAGCACCACTTTTCTAACTCACTTCTTTTTCTCTTCCAGTCACCAACTGTAACTCGCCCCACACCGAGTTCAGATGCAATTTTTTTTGCATGGACTCGCCTTTGTCTATTCTCGTTAACGCTGCAAGTTTTTGTTCAATGGAAAGAACCACTTTTTTTTTCTCTTTCCACATGCCATGTTCCTCAAACAATACAATTATATTATACAGTATTGCACTAAGGGGAAAATGGAATTGGAAAAATGCAACACAGTCAAAGCAGAAACATAAATCACTGGCGCAAAGTAGGAAACGAAGCCCGGCCATGGCGGTATGCGACGCATGGACGCGTAAAGAGCACGTCGAATGGCTGTTGGATAAACCGGAAGATCGGATAACCCGGACTTCACTGTAGATATTATTATGAACATCCATCCCATTGGATGGCTGGTTACCATCACTGACAGCCTACATATTCTATGGATTGGTCACCTTGCGGCTACAGGTCTTTTTCCAGACACAGATCAGCTATTTCTTCTACACCTGCCCATAGACAACATATTTCACTAGCCCCTTGGAGCTCCTCTCCTCTGCCTCAACAATCTGAGCCTGAATCATAGAATCATACAACCATAGAGCTGGAAGAGACCTCAGAAGGTCATCAAGTCCAGCCCCATGCTCTAGGCAGGACCAATCCCAACTAAAGAGGGGCAATCAACAGAACCTGAAGAGCAACAACCTGTTGCTTTCCCCAAGGACCAGTCCTCTTCGTCCCCAGACGAAGCAGTCATTCCTGGGGACGTCACCCACGGATGACCTGAAGCAATTTCAGGACTTGTTTAAAAGAGTGGCTATTAGTCAGGAGGTCCATTCAACTGAGGTGCAAGAAAAACAATATCACTGCCTCAAAAATCTGCAACGCTTTCAATGGGCCAAAATCGCACTGCCCATAGATATCAGGCCATTATGGAGGCTGCCGATGAAATCTGGCAAACCCCAGCCTCTGCTCCACTGACCAACAAGCATGCAGACAAGAAATACTTTGTTCCTGCCAAGGGCATAGAATTTTTATTTTCCCATCCCCAGCCTAATTCCCTGGTTGTGGATGCTGCCCAACAGAGATCCAAGCTACTTCAGTATAAGAATGCTGCTGCGGACAAGGAGAGTAAAGAGATATACCTTATTGGCAGGAAGGTATATTCTTCCTCAACCCTTCTGCTCCATGTCGCAAACTGTGCAGCCCTTTTGTCGAGCCATCACTTCAGCAACTACACCAGACTTACTACCTTATGGAACACTTACCAGACTCAAAAAGACTGATCCCAAGTTGCTCATTTAACTGGGTTACGCCACTGCAAGAACGGCCCTCTAGATGGCACAGCAGCCCATACCATGGCTACCTCTATAGTGATTGCAGGGCTGCTCTGTCTGCAGTGCTAGCAATGCCTGGAGCATGTCAGCTTGGCGCTGCATAATGTTTAAACGCCACTCCATTGCTTCGTTCCAGCACTTGGTATTCTCCTTCAGCTTCCTCCTCTCGTTGTCCCTCCACTCCTCGCATTCTTTCTTTTCAGCAGCAGCCTGCAGCATAACCTCGTGCATTGAATCATCTTTACTTCTCTGAGGCTGCTTCCTTGCTCTGTGCAGCTGTTCAACTGGCGATAACAAGGCAGGCTGGGATCCCCAAGTTAAATCTCTGAAGCCAAAATGCTACATTTTATAGAGGGACCATTGGTAACACTAGACAGAACAGAGACATGACCTGTTATAAACATGAGAACTGCTCACATACCTGTCACTGACTGGCTGTCCCAGGGTGAGCACATATGAGACAAGACCCCCAAAATGGTACGAACACCACTCAGGCAGGGGATTTATGGCAGAGAGGCATGGAAATCTTACCCTTAATGGGACCAAGAACACAGCAGCTCTGCCACAGAACCTGTGGAGGCAGATTGCCCAGTATCTGCGTGACACTCTTGATGAGATTTGAGAGGCTGATTACCGTGAAGTAAGAGATTCCATCCACATGGGAAAATTCCACGTGTGCCTAGCCCTGGGTCAGTCCCTCCTCCCCACAGACCCAAGCCTGCTTTCTGCAACCCTCCCCCCCAACAGTTCACATCAGCACTTCCAGAAATCAAAGCCACTTACCAGGTGCATTCTCTGCTGTTTGTGTTCTCCAGCCTCCGACAACTATGCCTCACTAGCCTCAGAGGTAGAAAATAGCACTTGATTGCATGCATCTGTGGTTGCTGAGTCATCCTCTGGCTCTAGGTCCCTCTCCCCCTCTGCACTCTCATCTTCAATTTTCTCCTCCTGGCTTGGTGCACTCTGGGATGGCCGCTGAGGCCCTGAAGTGTCCATGAGGTTCTTCAGCAGCAGCAAAAGTAACTTAAAATTTCTTACAGGTACTGTTCTATTGCAACCTGGGTCCCTGCCAGCTCTTTAAATAGCTCCCTGCTGGCTTTTGCTGTAGCTCAGCCAGCTCTTGCAGAGGCTGTGCACCTGCTTACCTTCATCTCTGGTCTTCAGAGTGGAGGTGGGGTTGCCCCCAGGTATTTCATCCAGCTTTTTGTAGAACGGGCAGGTTATGGGCGCAGCCCTGGAGTGGTGGTTTGTCTCCTATGCCATGTGGTAGAGGTTTCACAGCTCCTTCACTTTGACCCTACACTTCAGTGTGTTCTGGTCATAATGATTCCTATGGCTGGCACACAGCTGGCACTGGACTGCCTCATTTCCCCAAACGCTGATGAGATCCAGCACCTTGGCATTGCTACAAGTAGAGGATCTCCTGGTGCATGGAGCAGGCATGGTCACACAGAAGATGCACTGAGAGCAGACCACACATCCCTGAGCAAATAGGAAGAGGACTTTCAAAATTCCAAAGGAAAGAAAAAAGTGGATCTGAGTGTTGTCACCTGAGGTCAAGGCAGTAGAGTTCAAACAGATGACCAGAGAGGTAAAAACAGGCAATGTGGGACAGGTAATGGAAGCCTGTCATAGCGCTGTAGTACACCACGGCATCCACGCTGGCACCTCAGCACTGTATCCAGAGCACAGCAAGCTGTATGCTTCTCGAGGTGGTTTACTTAGTGTAATAACTATGGAGCTAGTGCCACTATGTGCCTTGCCAGTGTGGACATCTTGAGAGTTACAGTGCTGTGAGCTGACTTACTGCACTGTGATTTACCAGTGTAGACTTGGCCTAAAATTGGAAAGTCCTGGCTGCTGGAGTCCAGAGTGTCGTGAAGAGAGAGCCCCATTTCCATTTGACAGCCGAGCACTATCAAATATGTTCTTTTGGAATCTCTTTAGCTTGTTTGTTTGTTTGTTTTTTAAGGGTGAACTCCGTTCAGTGAGAGGGCTTCAGAAGATTTATCATGAGCTCTCCAATAAAGATATGATTGATTTAAGAATGTATAAATTCTGCTAATGTACTCTAAATCACATGTAAAATTGATCACAGGCAATATAATTCCATTATACTTTTATGTAAAAATCAAGTCAGAACTCAGCACTTTAGTACCAAAACACTATCTCTATAAGGCACAAATTGGCATGAGTTTTGTAGATACTGATCAGAATGGCACCAATGTCTGGTTGGGTTGTATTCCCAGCATTGTCATTGACTGTTTGCCTTGTGCAGCCTTGGAACCTGATTCCCTGAAATGCTCAGCATTTACTTCTGGAAATCAGGTGTATGTGCTCAGTACGTCTGAACATCTGGCCCTTCACCTCTCTGCCTCAGTTTTCCCCATGTGCAAAATGGGTGTAATGATGCTTAACTGTGTATAGTGAACATAAGAACAGCCATACTGGGTCAGACCAAAGATCCATCTAGCCCAGTGGTTCCCAGACTTTTTCAGCATCACGCCCTCTTTTTGATTTTTGAGAAACCCTCACGCCCCTCCCAATAGCAGCAAAACTTGTTGAGCAAAAAAAAAAAAGTGACTGACCGGGGCCAAAAAACAAAATAGCAGCTTACGGGGGGATTGACGGGGAAGGGGCCTCATGCCCCCCTTGAATTGCTTCATGCCCCCCCAGAGGGGTGCACACACCCCGGTTTGGGAACCTATGATCTAGCCCAATATCCTGTCTGCTGTCAGTGGCCAATACCAGATGCCCCAGAGGGAGGGAATACAATAGGTAGTCATCATGTGATCCCTCTCCTATCACCTATTTCCAGACAGAGACTAGGGACACCATTCCTACCCATCCTGGCTAATAGCCATTGATGGACTTAACCTCCATGAATCAATCTAGCTCTTTTTTGAACCCTGTTGAAGTCCTAGTCTTCACAACATCCTCTGGCAAGGAGTTCCATAGGCTGACTGCGCTGAGTGAAGAAAAACTTCCTTTTGTTTGTTGCCTATTAATTTCATTTGGTGACCCCTAGTTTTTATATTGTGGGAATAATTAAATAAAATTTCCTTATTCACTTTTTTCACACCAGTCATGATTTTATAGACCTCTATCATATTCCCCCCATTAGTCTCCTCTTTTCTAAACTGAAAAGTTCAAGCCTTTTTAATCTCTCTTCATGTGGGACCCATTCCAAACCCCTAATCATTTTTATTGCCCTTTTCTGAACCTTTTCCAATGCCAATATATCTTTTCTGAGATAAGGCGACCACATCTGTATGCAGTATTCAAGATGTGGGCATCCCATGGTTTTATATAGAGGCAATATGATATTTTCTGTCTTATTCTCTCTCCCTTTATAAATGATTTTTAACATTCTATTTGATTTTTTTGACTGCCGCTGCATAGAGTGGATGTTTTCAGAGAACTATTCACAATGACTCCAAGATCTCGCTTGAGTAGTTGTAGCTAAATTATTCCTCATCATATTGTACGTATAGTTGGGATTATTTTTTCCAGTGTGCATTACTTTACATTTATTGACATTAAATTTCATTTGCCATTTTGTTGCCCAAGCACTTAGTGCTTTGAGATGTACAACTTATAATTGGTCTTTCTGTAACTTAGCTGAAATGTGTGTACATAATTTAGAATACAATTAAATTACAGCTTCTACAATTTAACATTGCATATAGCATGATTACAGTAAATTGCTATAGGAAAAGAAGTAAAAATTAGCACTTGGATTATTTGACATGAATTTCAGTTGCTGTCATCTTTCTAACTACACAACTCTAGTTTTCCAATTTAGTTCCCATGTCCTCAATCCCAGTTACCTTTTTTGCCATATTTCATTCACTCATCTGCCTTCCCCTCCTCCCGCTTGCGCTTCTATCTTTGCAAAGGACCTCACCATTTTTTTTTGAGAGAACTGACTGTGACATTTCCCCTCCCTTCTACAACTCCTTCCTCTTTTCCCCCCCATCACAGACAAGTTTCTTATCTGTTGTCCTGCTCTAAACCCTCCACTTGTCCCAGTGACCACCATCCCATGTCCTGATCTCCCTTTTGTCCACTCTCATGTCCTCCCTTGCTGTTCTCAATCTCTCATTCTCTGGCTCTTCCCTCATAAACATGATTTAGCCTCTCCCATCTTAAAAATCCCAGCCCTCAGTCACACTTGCCTCTCCCATTGCTGCTCCAACGCCCTCCTCCCTTTCTTTTCTGAGCTCACTGAACATGTGGTTTATAATTGCTGTCTGGAGCATCTCTTTCAGTTCCTTCCTGGACCCTCTTCAATCTGTATTCCGACCCTTGCACTCCACTGAAACAGCTCTCAGTAAAGTCACTAATGAGCTCGTCCTAGCCAAAGCTCAGAACCGGTAATCCATGCCCAGTCTCCTCCAGCTATTAGCCACCCTTGACACCACTAGCCATCTTGACATCTTGTCCTTGCTTGGCTTCTATGACTGTCCTCTCCTAATTTTCCTTGTGCCTCTCTAATCACTCCTTTAGTGTGTTCTTCAGAGGATTTTCCTCACCTCCCTCTAACTTTCTGGAGGGGGTGTTTCCATAGGGCTCTATCCTTGGTCCCTTTCCCTTCTCCCTCTGACACTTGCATGTGGCTCAAGCTTGATATGACTAAAACACAGATCCTGCTCATTGTCCCCACCTTTCTCATCTCCAGTTTCTCCCTACTACCTTCTTTGCCAGTCACTGTGGAAAATATACCCATCCTGCCCGTCATTGAGGCCCATAACCTAGGTGTCATCTTTGACTCACCATCCTCTGTATCCTTACATTCTTATGTATAAATCTTTCTGCATGGCCACTGTTAAGATGTGGCCGTGCCTACCTATCCACACAGCTAAGTCTCTCATAATCTCTTATCATGATTACTGCACCTTTTCTCTAATTTTGACAGTCTAATTTCTCATATCCATTCCCAGCGCTGCTGCAGATATCATTGTCCTATCTCCATATTCTGCCTGCCTCACCCCCTCTGTGTCCTTCCTTTGTCTCCCCCATCGCTATTGCATCAAATATCAGCTACTCATCTTCACTTTCAAGTCTTTTCACAGCCTATTCCCACCCTGCCTCTCATCTCTCATTCACAATCTACATGTCAACTTCCACCTCTGACTGGCTGGTGCTGCTACCTCCATTGCCCACTTGTTAAATTTTCAAACAAGCACTTTTGTGCTTTCTCCCATGCTCCTGGGGAGGTTGCCCCATCAACCATCACAAGCATTCCTCATTCCCCCTCCTCCTCAACCCTCCCTAAATTCTCCTTTGGCCATGATGCCTACAAGCAACTTGACCATGATTACATGCTGGGGTGCTCAGATGACTGGATCGTGCTAGCCAACACTGAATCATTGTTTCCTGTAATCTTCAGTCTATGTTCATCTCTCTTGTTTTATACTTAAATTCAGGGGGACTGTTGGACTCGCCAGGCCTATGGCCAAGGTGCGTGCATGCGTGCGTACGTGCGCGCGCCAGCTTGACATTCCCAGAAGGGGTGGGGCTGGGGATAACCTCCCCCCACCAGCCCTTCAGCGCTACCTGGAGAACACAGTGCAGCACGCCAGTAGCTATCTAAAGGGCCCAGGGCTCTGGCTGTCACTGTATCTGCCGTAGTGGTGGCAGCAGCCGGCAGCCCTAGCCCTTTTGAATTACTGGTCCCTGAAGCAACTGAACCCTTTGCCCTTCCTCCCCTCTGTCGGCAGGCCTGTTCAGATAGTAAGCTTCTTGGAGCAGGAACCATGTTCTTGTGTGTTTGCATAGCATCTAGCACAGTGGACTCCTGATCCATGACTGGACCTCCACCTGGGCACTATAGTAACACAAGTAATAAATACGATTTTACAAGGATTGGAGATGTTAACCCCTCTTCACTCATATGGCTTGTCTTCAATACAGAGCTAAATCAGCACGGTTGTGATGAGTGCGGGTGGCAGTGTTTAGTTTTGGTGGGTCCGATGAAGATGCAGTTAGTCAATGGGAGACCGCTCTCCTGTGGGCTTCAGTACTCCCCCTCATGAGAGGCAGAAGTGATGTCGATGGGCAAGCATCTCCTGCTGACATACTGCAATGTAGACACCACGTTAAGTTGATGTAAGATATGCTGCTCAGGGCAGTGGGATTTTTACACTGCTGAGCAATTTAACTTACATTGACTTACAGATGAATTGTTTACATTTCCATTTAAGGCCAGTAGAAAAGCCTGTTAAAACGACTGAAATTTCATACTTTTTGATGTAGTTATAGCCTTAGCTACATAATTAACATACACAGCCCTAAAAATTAAATCTTCTTACAGTCCTGTTTGTCTCATTACGCATAAAAATAATTTCTTGCTCTTGTCAAGTGCTCTTATAGGACTTGGAGTACTCTGCCGAGGAGGTGTCAGTATCATTATCAATCAAATGGAGGAAATTGAGGCACAGAGGTGAAGTGATGAGATCCTGTATTACGAAAATGACATTTCTAATGATCCTCTTTCAGCAGTGGCCAATGCTATCTGTAGCACCCTCATTTTCAATTATACTGCAAGGGGACAGAAGTACATCTTCAAAACCACCTAGACTGAATCATTTATTCAAAATCAAAGCTAAAATATATGAATCTGGCTACCTAAAGTTAGGCCCTCAAATCTGTGTTGAGGCACCTACATAGAAGACTGGATTTTCAAAAAGCTCCCATTGATTTCAGTGGGAAGTGTGCAGGTGTGGGGCTGTGTGGGGCAGCTGGCGGCTCCTCCAGGACAAGGGTGCGTGTGTGTGTGTGGCTGGGACTGTGCGGCGGCTGGCAGCTTCTCTGGGGAAAGGGGGACCTGGGGCTGTGTAGCGGCTCCTCCAGGAGGAAGGGGACGTGGGGCCAGGGCTGCATGACAGGCGTCAGCTCCTCTGGAAGGCATGGGGCCGGGGCTGTACAGCAGTCGGCAGCTTCTCTCAGAGGAGAGGGGGTGTGGAACCAGGGTTGCATACCCTGGCCCTAGCCAGTGGTTTATCTGGAGGGAAGGAGGGCTGCCGGGGCTCTGCCTGGCATCTCCTCTGTGGGAGGCTGATATTGGAGTTCCCCCTGTCTGGTGCTGTAGCTGAGTGCTGCATTGAGGATAAGGAAACCATTTACCTGTAGCCAATGACAGGTAATATGTGGAGCCCAACCCCTGCTGGCCACTGTCTTCCTCATGTGGCTGCCCTCCTGTGGTCACTATACAGTATATCTGCCTTCCATGCGTGCTGCCCCCTGTGGTCATGGAGGAGCATAACCGTCCCTGCTCTTGGACCCCTCCCTTTCTGTGTTAGGGAAAACAGTCAGATTCCAGGCACATCCCATTTTCCTGTCGCAACCAAAACCTGACTTGGCTTTAAGTTTGGATAAGAAGAAGCTGTATACCACATTTGGTGGCCCGCACTCTTACAGTTTAGAACAATGGTTCTCAAAGTGTGGTCCACGGACCACTAGTTGTCCTCAGCCACCTCCCAAGTTATCCGTGGCTTGAGCTCAGTTCCTTGCTCTCCTCCAAGCAGTGGGGAGCCTGTGCTGCTGTGAGGTTTGAACACCAGCTCTGGCTTGGGATTGGAGGGCGTGTGGTGCAAAGGTCAAGAAAGCCCGACCTTTCCAGCCAGACCCAGCTCCCCACTTGAGTCTGCCCCTGGTGTCCCTTAGAGCTGCCATGGCTTCCCACCTGCTGCAACCAGGTGGCACCGGGACCCTGCGCAGAGCTGGGACCCCACCCCCATGTGCACGCTGCTGCCGCTCCGCCCAACCTGGCCCTACCAGCAGGTAGTGGGGGTGGGGACCCACAGGTAGTGGGGGTGGGAAAGAGGTGGGGAGGTGGGGAGCTGTAGTGTTGGGGGTTGGCGGGTGATGAGGGTGCTGGATCTGAGGGAAGAGTAGGGTGGGGGGGGGCAGACCATACCCCAGAGACAGTGCTGGGGAGAACTGGCTTTTAAGCCGGTTCTCTCCATCACCGGCTCCTGTCTCCCCCTCCCCTTTGGTGCCTCTCAGAGAGCATGAGATAAGCGAAGACTGCTGAAGTCCCCGTTCACCCCATGCACCCTGTGGTACTTCTGCTTTTGAAATGTACAAGAGGGCTCTTGTACATTTCAAAAGCAGAAGCGAGGACAGTGGGAACCAGCGCCAGTCCCCACTTGCGCCGTTTCCTGTGCCTCTGCCTCCCCTGCTCCCACAGAGATGGTGCTGGTGGGAACTGGTTTAAAGATGCCTCCCCCCCCCGTATCGGCTCCTGCTCCTCCCCCCACTTGCTGCCTCTCTCTGAGAGAGGCTGCAAGCATGGCGGAAGCGACTAGTTGCTAACATCCCTACTGCATCATCCCTTGTTCTTACTCTCTCCCCACTGGCCAGACACCCTACTCCCAGTCTGCTTCTGTACCCTACCTCCCACCCAGAACTCTCACCCTTACCCTCTCTTGCCCCCCACCTTCCACCCAGCTCTTGCACTCCCATTCCTCTCGCGGGCAGCCCTGTCCTGCACACTGAATCCCTCTTTTTTTATCCCCAACCCAGAGCCTAAGGGGGTCCACAAAATCCACTAACTTGGGAACCCCAGAAAAGTAAAGCTGGTCTATGGGAAGCCTTGAGCCTCAGTCCTCCCTGTCCCTTCCTGTCGCCCTGTGCGGCCGGAGCGCCAGAGGAGTGAGGTGTCTCAGTTGGGGCCACATCAGTGAGGGTGGAGGGTTTTTGGAGGAAGTTTTTTTGCTTTTCACTTGTGTGGTCTCCAACTGAATTTTCTGTGGGTCTTTGGTCCCCATTCCTGCCATAAATAAAGAAAATTATTGAAATCTTTTGTGTTGGACATAATGTAATATTTTACTTTATTTAAAATGAAGTTTGATAAACTAACATGAGAAAGTAAAAAAGGCTTAATGTACTTAATTTAAATTAAACTATTCTCCTTAGTTGCAGCACTAGCACAATGGCTCGGGCATAATTATGTAATTAACGCTGAATTGCTATTAGCAACTGGTGGTCTGCAGAAAGGTTTGCATTGAGCCAGGTGGGACATGGGCCAAAATATTTGAGAACCACTAGTTTAGAAGTTCTTGAGCATACAGACTCATGGAGAGAGAGAGAGAGAGACAAACTCTCTCTCTCTATATATATAGATAGATAGATAGATAGATAGAGATATGTGTTAAAGCTTTTCTAAATTATTTATTTTAACTACTCTTTTATAACAAGCTTTAAAAAAAATTCCTTGATTGTGTTTATTTCTGTTCTGTCTCTTGCCCAGCTACAAAAGATTGCACAATAAATAGCTGAGATATGGCACACAACTGACCTAGGAAAATAAAACAGAAAAGGAGATTTCTCAACACCATGAGCGATGACCAATTAAATCTCTCAGGCAAAGTGGTGCAATGCATTAGTACACAAAGCTTTCAATTCCATCGGCCTTCGCTCAATTTTGACATTAGACCTCAAACTAGTGTCTATAGCATACAGCACCAGTTCTGTGCCACAGTCAGTGTCTAGTCAGGAATGACATAGAACTGGAAATTACAAGAGTTGCATGCTCAGTATACAAGGAAAAAGATTTCTCCTCACTGCCCATCCTGCAAAATCCATCTGTGCTCTGTAAATCAAGCTATCTTCATTCTGTATCATTATCACTAAACATAAAACATCTAAAGCTAAAATACTGTCTACGGTTATACCAGTGCAACCTGGTGCACCTCAGAGGGCTTGCACACTTGTCAATGAGGACAGAATATAGACCTGTAGGACTTCTTCACTATTGACTACAAAGCAAATTAGATTTAGTTGATATTTCTGCTGGGGCCAACTATAATACCCAAATATCTCCATTGATTACAAGGGACTTTGGAATTGGCCGTTGATAGGGGAGCAGGAGCATAATCAAGCTTACAGTTCCATAGCTGTGTTGACTCTGAATGCTCTCATGGATCAGATGTGTGATAAATTAGAAAGTGCTATTGAGAGAGAGAGTCACTTTTCCGAGTAGAATTACACTTCGTGGCTATGAATATTAATATGGAAATGAATATCTTGTAAGAGGAAGGCTTTAAACTGATGGAAAGAATGCTTCATCATTGAGATGTGCCAATCAAGTGTGGAGGCAAAGCAGTGGGTTTTGTCACCTGGATTGTTTAGAAAGGTACCATCACAGCTGATAAATGGGAAGCAAGGTACTTTGTGTTTGGACCATCTGGCACACATTTAGGTATGTGTGTAGTTGGAAAAAGTGCTGTTTGTACCTTATGGTTCTGGGTAAGCACCTGTCTCACATTTTAGGCTGACAGTTGCACAGAAATTGCAATTATATTCTAACTAGAAGATTTATCTGGTGGTGTTCTGGTGATAATTTCATGGAGGTTAGGTCCATAAAAGGCTATTAGCCAGGGGATAGAAATGGTGTCCCTGGCCTCTGTCTGTCAGAGGCTGGAGATGGATGGCACGAGACAAATTGCTTGATCATTGTCTTCGGTCCACCCCCTCTGGGGCACCTGGCGCTGGCCACTGTCGGCAGACAGGCTACTGGGCTAGATGGACCTTTGGTCTGACCCGGTACGGCTGTTCTTATGTTGCTTGTGTCCTTAACTAAATTTTTGGTTTTTTGGAAATAAAATGAAAATGCATATGCCTCATTTAAATCATTGTTCTGGGATGGGGCTGAGGATGAAGGGTTCAGTATGCAGGCTCGCCTGTGGAGAGAGTACAACCCCAGCCCTCTCTCACTGCAGCAGCTTGGGACCAGGTGACAAGCACCTCTCCATGGCCACTGCAGCTCCAGTGGGCACAGTTGGGAGAGGGGTGCAAGTCTCTCTCCCCCTCCCTCCCCCCGCAGGGGCAGGTCTAGGTTCATCTGCCCCCCTGCACAACTCAGAGTGGGTAATGCAGCAGACTGTGCAAGTCCTCACTCACTGACGAAGAGGAACAGTCAGCAACGTTCCTGTACGAACAGGGGAGGGGAGAGGGAACTTAAGCACTCCCTAAAAGGCACCTTGAGGGTAGGAGGCTCGGGGTTGAAGCAATGGTGAGACCTGGTGATTCGGTCTCTTTCTGTATGGTTGTATGAGAAGCAATCCCATTCCAGGCACATCCCATTTTCCTGGCACAACCAAACCTTTACCTTGCTTTAAGTTGTGATAGTTGTGAGGAATATATATTCCAAATGTGGTGGTCCTAGCGCTTACTGTTTACGAGGAGTTCCTGAAGAGACAGACAAACAGGTTCTCTCAGGTACAGAGACTAGAAGATTTACCTG
Organism: Rafetus swinhoei; assembly: GCA_019425775.1. Classification (NCBI taxonomy): domain Eukaryota; kingdom Metazoa; phylum Chordata; order Testudines; family Trionychidae; genus Rafetus; species Rafetus swinhoei. The sequence goes on along the minus strand of CM033447.1, from coordinate 17,506,827 downwards.
GCGTTGCTTGGATCCTCAACTCAAATAAGTTTTGTTTTTCTTCGTTTAAATCATTGTTCTGGAGTGGGGCTGGTGAAGAGGGACTCAGTATGCAGGCTGCCCTGGGGAGAGAGGACAACCCCAGACCTCTCTCACTGAAGCAGCTTGGGGCCAGGTGAGAAGTGTGGCTGCTGTAGCTGCAGTGGAAACAGTTGAAAGAGGGGTGCATGTCTCCCAGCTGTTGGTTGTAGTAGTCAAGGCAAAAGGCCTATATAATACAGGCAAATCATTGCAGATAGCAGGTAAAAAGCTGGACCTTTGTGTGGCCAAAGACAGACATAAAATATAATTACTTATGGAGTCAGTATTCTGATGTCTCAACTCCCAGGGTGATATCCCTGCCCCCAATCAAGTTGATGGAAAAACTCTCATTGATTTCAGTGGGACCAGGATTTCACCTCCAGTGCTCATGCTCAATAGAAACCAGCCATTAAGTATTACATTTTGGAGGCAGGATGTGAAATTTAGCAGAAGAGCTGCCTTGGTACCAGCTTTTTGCTCTTCCCATGAAAAATTACTGAAATTTGGCCAAACCATAATCCTCTAAAAGGTCTCGGCTCATCTGTGCTTAGTAGAGATTTATAAGTAGAGTCTGGCAGATGAATTCTCTGAAGAGTCTGGTTGTGCTAAGCATGCTCCAGCCATGTGCTCTGTGTTCCTCCTGCTCGTGGCAAAGCAACATCCTCAAGGAGGAAGCTGCCCAACTCAAATGTGGAAGGGATGAGAACCAGACAGGGGCATGGTAGAGGGGGACAAGAAGCCTCATGGACTGAGGCAAGTGGGAGTGAGATGAGGTAGGAGATAAATTGGATGAGAAGCCGGGGTGAGAGACTGGGACAGACAGAGAAGTGCAAGGGAGGAGACTGGGACAGAGACAGGGTGTAGAGGACAGGGGCAGAAGGGTAAAGCGCAGGAAGGAACAAGGGTCATTGTGACCTGGGGCAAGGAGTTATACGGGAGGAGGAGGGATGTGGCTCCTGGCCAGTAGCCTGGCAGGACCCTCGGGCTGGCTTTCTGCTTGCTGTGCTCCTACATCAATGGTCCATCAGTGCTTATTAGCCAGGATGGGTAGGAATGCTGTCCCTAGCCTCTGTTTGTCAGAGGCTGGGAATGGGTGACAGAAGGAATCACTTGATGATTCCCTGTTCTGTTCATTCCTGCTGGGGCACCTGGTGGTGGCCATTGTTGGAAGACAGGACACTGGGCTAGATGGACCTTTGGTCTGACTTAGTATGGCCGTTCTTATGTGCTTAAAGCTGCTGAGGCCAATGTGCATGTCTCTGCCTGATTTGCTCCTTGGGGGAGAGAGGGTGTCTCTGTGTGCTGCACGTGCCTGAAAGCATGGACCAGGCAGCTCCCACTGGATGGTTTCCGAGAACTGTGCTGGGGCCAGGAACAGAGCACGGAGACTCCATCCTCCAAAGGGCATGTCAGGGCGCAGCCGGTAGAGTTTGCCTGAGGGTTTCCATAGCCTGCAGGACATTGGTGGCCCAGAGTATTGTGGCAGGCTGGATCCGAATGTCTGGCCAGATAGAGCCAGCCTGCAGGCTGTATTTTGCCTGCACCCCAATACATCTACACAGTAGGGCTTAACTCGAAATAAGCTGCATAAATTGAGCTATGTCAATTGTGTAGCTTATTTCGAAATTGGGAGCTACACAGCACTTACTTTGAAATAGAGCACTCTTCCTCCGACTTTCCTTACTCATACAATGAGGGTTACAGGAGTTGGAGTAAGAAGTCCTTTCAACATTATTTTGAAATAACTGCCTGCTGTGTAGAAGTTGACTAAAGTTATTTCGAAATAACACTAGTTATTTCGAAATAATGTTGCTGTGTAGTTCAGGGCTACTCAACACATGGCCCACGGGCTGCCTGCGGCCTGCAGCCTGTTTGTTTGCGGCCTGCGGGTGAGATCATTTGAACATGGCCACCACTGGGACTGTGCTCCACAATGGTGAGGCATCTCCCAGGCGCTGTGAGCATTGAAAGATGCAAGCGGAGGGGCTGGCTGGAACAGATGTGTACAGGGTGTCGGTGTTTCTAGCCCGTGGGTGAGATCATTTGAACATGGCCACCACTGGGACTGTGCTCCACAAGGGTGAGGCATCTCCCAGGCGCTGTGAGCATTGAAAGATGCAAGCGGAGGGGCTGGCTGGAACAGATGTGTACAGGGTGTCGGTGTTTCTAGCCCCCAGGGCGGAGGTGCCAGGAGCACTGGAGCATTGTGGGAAGTGCTGGCTGCTTAGGATTGTGGGCAGAGCCTGAGAAGTGCTGACTGGTTCATGCTGGCCACGTTTGGGTCCACGTGCCCTGGCTTAAAGCTTAATCTTTGTATTCATGCCCGTCAATGTGAAAAGTTATTTGCACATATATTTGCAAGTATGTTCAAGCACACTTGATTTGCAGCCCTCCGCATGTGCTGTGAGAACTTTGAAAGCCCCAGGGGCCAGAATGCTAGAGTAGCCCTGGTGTAGCTGTACCTATCAGTAGGAAAGACCTATGCACAGTTCCTCGTGAAAGTCCTGCCGGTGAGCATTGGCTATAAATGAATTCATCTAGACCCCCTCTCAACACATCAAGGAGGGTTTTCAGAGCCACCCCTGTAGCCTTGCCATTTGGACCTGACTGTGTTGTCCAGGCTTGAGTCTGATTTCAACTGTGGCAGGGTGAAGCACTTAACTTAGCAGTTCCAAAGTTTGCAGCGACGAAGAGGCCACAACAGCGAAAGGAGGGGGGGAGAGGAAGTGGGAGAGCTGTGCGAAATGATTCAGTAACAGGCAGAGAGCATCCCGGGCAGGCCTGGCGCTGGGAGAGCTGAGGGGGACAGGGGAGGGTGGGATAGTGCTGCTGCGATCCATGAGATAGTGTAATAATTCAGACACGAGCCACGGTTGCTGTGGGCTGTAATCGTGCCTGACCGTGGACGGGCTTCTCCCTCCCAGCTTCCTGCAGAATCGCGCCCTGCATCGGTGCCGGTCGCTGTTGGAGGGGGGCGGAGGAGCCTGCAAAGCTGCCCGGCACATGTTGCTCGCTGCACGGGAGGGAGGAAAGGGGCCCCGCTAGCAGGCCCTTTGCGGGATCGGTTTTTTTTAAAGACTGGAGTAGGAAAAGGCAGCAGCTGCGCCTCGCAGGCGGCTTCTAACCGCAAGGAGCCCGGCAGCAGCGGCTGTGCGCGGGCGGAGGAAGGAGGATGCGCCCAGCCCCTGAGTCAGCGCCCGGAGACAGACGGGCAGCTGCCGAGCGCGGGCGGGCGCTGGAGCCGTGCGCGCCAGGGCGCCGCCTAAGGGAGCAGCCGGGCGCGCAGAGAGCGCACGCGGGGCGCGCAGCCCGAGGCACAGGGCGCTTCCCAGGGATGGCCGGGCGCCGGCAAAGCGCCCCGCGGGAGGTCGCGTAGGAGCAGCCGGGAGCGCCCACGTGGGGCGCCTGCCTCCTGTCCCCGGGGCGCCCACTGGAAGGGAGAGCGCTCAGCGGAGGCCCTGCCCATTGCGCTGGAGAAGCGCAGGGAGGGCTCCTCTCCGCGGGACTCGAGGGCGCGCAAGTGGGGCGCAGCCCCGGCCCAGCGGAGATGTTTAACCGGGCGGTGAGCAGGCTCAGCAGGAAGCGGCCGCCGTCAGGTAAGGCGGACTCGGGCGAGCCGGGAACCGCGTGTTGGGGGCACATTCATTCCGGCGTCAGGCTTAGCGCGCCCGGGGCGCGAACAAGCGGCCTGGGATCAGCACCAGCCGCCCCAGGCAGGGCATGTGCGGCCAGATTGGAGGGGAAGCCCCCCTCCCGGGCACCTTTGTCTCCGTGCAGATCACAGCCCCCCCACGGAGAGCTCAGCTAGTCCCGGTCCCGCATCGCAGGGCTCTGTGGTGTCTGCGCTTTCAAACCAGAGATTAACCCGGAGCTGGAGGTGGTGCTGCCTCTCCAGACTCTCTCAACCCGCGGCCGCTTTTAGGCCCAGGAAGCTCGGGCTGTGCGTTGAGAAGTCACAGCCCCTGCGAGCCACGAGCGGCTTCAAGACCAAGGGGAAGTGTAGCTGAAAGAGGAAGGATGGAGCTTGCTTTTTTTTCGCGTCTACAAAATACAGCCCGCTGGAGCGGACTCCGGAGCCCCGCTTTGGTTTGTTCTCTGGCTTGTTTTGTCTGCACGTGAGTCCCAGCTGCGAGTCGGGTGCCCTAGGGAAGGCAACTTCTGTGTAAGCAGCGGTCACAAACCCCAGTGAAAGTAACAGGGCCAAATGGCATGAGGTGCAAACAGGGCGAGAGTCACAAGTGTGGAGCCCTACAGTTTCACTGAGTTCACTTTGAGTTGCAGGTACTCAGAACCAATACAGGCCAAATACATAAAGGCTCATTCAGGTTTCTTAACCAGCTGCATGATACAGATGAACACAAAAAAGGTATGCTGTCTGGGTTCACTGTAACCACCTGCTTTTTTTTTTTTTTTTTTTACTGACTTTCCTCTGAGTTATTCATGAACAATGTCAGCTTTTTAACAAAGTTTAGTGTCACTGGAAAAGTCCATTATAATTTCTCAAAGTATGTAACTATGCAATTTTAAAACACATTAGCTTTCTAATTCTAATGTGTTGGATTTGGTAATACTTAGTTATAAAGTCATCAACATATGCAATTGCTGAAAGCAGATGTTAAGAGTGTCATATCTGAAACATGTATTTGGATTTTTACAATGTTCAGATAGAATGCTATTAACTAGACTTAAGCTTCCTGAGTACAGGGCATTATTGATTATTTGTATTGCTGTGGAGCTGTCCATTGCTTATGAGATGTTTAATAGCTCTCAGGACAAAGTGAACTTTAGTGGGAAGGGTCATACATCTGACATTTGCGTTTGCCCTCACTGAGGCAGATGGAGACAACTCACATAGCATTTTATGTCTTTATTTACCTTTTAATGCTTTGTATGCTTCTGGTCTATAATATAAAATTGATAGGTTATATTTTAAACATAGGATTTGGAAACTGTAATTTAGGTGTAACATAGTCTTTTCCATTGTAGAGGCTCTACAGGCGAGGGATTCTGTGGTAGCTTATACATCAACCACATTTTTAATTACATTCTCATTAGAAAATCTTACTAACCAGACAGAACCTAGTTTGACTTTTAGATCCCAAGCTGACTTTGGAAAGCTGTCATTTAGAAAGACCATCTTTTTGCATTTGATATGGAAGTCACTGACGTGTCATTAGAGTGGAACCCCACAATGCCATTTTCACAGACACACTTTCAGATTATTACAGCACTTTAATACAGAATATTTTACAAGAAAATTTCACTGACACAGCAGGTTGAGTGGCTCCAGGAAACAAACATAACATATGTTATTCTGTATCAAATAATTTGGATAAAAATAAACTCAGACTCCTGGGTAGCAGTATTACTTCTGGAATGTACAGTAAGATTATGAACATGCAAGTTCCTCATTAAAGCCTTCTTAAAAAAAATTGAGTGTGGCTTTTCATCTAGGTTGGGTTTTTTTTAAAAAAAAGGTTATATGCTTGATGAATGCTTCCAGAGATGCTACAAATGCAGAACGTTCTTTTAATTTCCTTCCGTATAGTTAAAACTAGAATCCAGTTGCCATCTGTTGTTGGAGACATTGAAAAGAGGATGTTAAGGTTTGTACTTTGAACAAACCAAAAGAGGGGAAAGACCACTTTTTGTAGCCCTTGGTTCTTTAATATACAGCAGCTACTAGAAAAAGTTGATCTGTTGGACTCAAGTGACACCTGGATACATGGAAAGTAAGGGGATTTTCCCTTGTTAAATTGAACTGTTAAAACCAGTTTATCATTGTTTCATATCTTGGTTTATTAATTCAGGACTGTTGCTTACAACTGGAAAGACATTTTAATGATTACAGAGATATGCAATGGATTAGAAGTACTTTTAAAAATAAAAAGCCCATCTGTCAGTATTCACAGTTTTTCAAAGGACCCATGCCTGATTCTGTGTGAAGAATGTATGTAATGTAATCAAAGTTCTCTCAGGATAAATTTATGGGAGAACGAGAAGGATTTTTTAACTGGTCTATGGATTGATGCTATTTATTTAAACACTGTGAATAAAGGGAAAAAAGCTATATATAAGGTGCTGTAGGGGTACATACTTTGGCAGATGATCTCTTCATGTCTGCTGTTTTTTGTTAATAACACTGTATAAAATATATGTGGAAAAGGATAAGCAAAGATCAGGCATTAAAATGGCTGATGTAACGAAGTTTTGTAAGATGCATTATTTTGTTTGATATGTTGCCGCAAGGCACAATTTATTAAAGATTTGTTTTATGTCTGTGGTTGCAACACTTGAGACTAATTGAGTAGGATTTTCCAAAGTGCCCATCTAACACTTAAAATTCAAAGGGTATTTGTGCTGTTAAATAAGTAAGGAATGTCTGAAGATATCACCACACATACTGAATCATTGTATTATCTGAAACAATAAGCACATAATACTATCATTTGGTAGTTTCTTATGTTTTTTGTCACTCTCTTTTCAAAGCAAATTCTAGAGCCGGGAGTTCTGATTTGTTAATTAATGTTGGCGTGGAACTTGTTTGTATAATATAAATATTTGTTTTTTAAGATATTGATAGTGTCAAGTGTGGTAGTGAGAACATTTTAAAAAATTACATTTGCCTTTGGATTTATCATTTATTAAAATATTTATTTACAAGGTGTTTTTGCATCTTGTGTAATAGTATTCTGTGATGGTCAAAAATAGCTCACATAGGATTCTTCACTGAAACAATGCTGCAACTAGTGTAACTGCCAAACATTAGCTTTTTTTGTACAAGCAACTGACTGCTGCGCATAATATAAGAAAATGCATTGTGATCCAGTAGTCAGTGGAAGTTTTGTTGCAGTAAAGACTGTATGGTGGCATCCTGTGCACACCCATGTTGCGAATGTTTATAATAGTATTTTCCGCAACTGTTGGTTCTGTTGTCTGTCTAAAAGAGAGTGTGTTTTTCCACCAAAAGAAGAAAGATTACATCTTTATCTACTACCATACATTTTTATCTTCTACAAAAGTTCAAATGAGAAAGCTCCCTTTTTCTGTAGCTCCTTTGCTTTTTTTACTGGTGCACATAATTATCTGCTGTTTAAAAAAAGAAGCAAAGTAATGTATGTTGTTTGGATAGTCAGTACTGGTGACACTGGCGAGCATGCAGTTTCTGGATGTAAACTATAGGACGGCATAATTGCAGGCCTTCTGACAGAATAAGATGATCTTATTAATGACAAGAAGAGAGATAACTAAGGATCAGTGAGCATATTTCAAGTACTAAAATATATTTCACCATTACATTCTAAAACTAAATTGGTTGAGAAGAATTATGTATAGATTACTCTACAAGTGTGATTTTTTTTTTTCAAGACAGCTCGGTAGAATTTTTGTAGATAGACATGTAGCGATTAGTCTGTTGGGCAAGGTCCAGGCAAACCTTTTGCTTATTTGAAGACATATTCTCTGTATAGTGCACACAAATATGTTGAATCAGATGAATTTGAGCAACTGTGTGTAAACTGGAGAGCCATGATCCTGTTAGGAACAATTCTCATACTAGAAGTAATATATGTCAGTGCCCAGTAACTGAGATAAGGGGTGCCTTAGAACTGCGTATAGCGAAAATACAGATCTACAATGATTCTAAAATCATCAGAAGTATTTTGGCCTGTTTTCCCACAGCCTTGCACCTTGTATAGACATTTAAACGTAGGCAGAAGGCAAAAGGGCCCATTATCGGTTACGTATGCTATTGAAGTGGCAATCTGAAAATGGAGAGCCATTGTGCTAAGCTCTGTGCAGCACAGTATTGGATTGTCTCTGCCCCAAAGAGCTTCTGTGAAAGTACACAAGAAAGACAAAGGGTAGGAAGAAAGGGAAGTAATATGGATGCAGAGTGAACATTGGTGGTCTGCAAACATCACATTAGTGCCACAGGATTTTTGGGAGGGATGGGGAGAATGGAGGAGCGGGTATATATTTTTTTACATTCATTTACATTTTTAAAATTATTTGTGTTGTCTAATGAGGAGGATAATAGTTAAATGAAAAGACAAAAGAAGGGAGAGAGAATGCTGGAGGCTTGGGCAGGGAGGAAAAGAGGAGGGAAGAAAGCACGGGAACTTAGTAGGTGGGGTGTGGCTACAATGAAGAGACTCTGAGGGAGAGGGTCTTTATTGTAGAAGGCAGTCTGATGACACTGTGCCTACAGTTGTTCCTTCTGGCTAGAGAATTTCTCTGACCCGACCCGACCCGACCCAACCCAACCCCACCAATCCATGCCCACTCGGGGGAATTTAGCATTGTCATTGTCACCAGACTTGTGTGATCATTGTGTCCTGTCCTTGCAGAGAGGCATCATGTGGTGAGGAAGCTCTTTGCTCACTCCCTCATCCTCAGGGCAGGACAAAATGTGGTCTGTTGTCTGATATCCAGCGAGGTCCTGGAAAAACAGAAGCACAGTTCTAGCTTGGGAGTCTAAACTTAGTCTGATTCTGAATCTGCTGAGAAGTGAATATCCATATTGCTACTCATCTCTCAAGTTATATGTTTCTGCCATGCTTTAAAAAAACAAAAACCCAACCATTATAGTCCATTTTGCTTAGTAGAGCAAAGAAGACCAGACATAAAATCAAACTCCCATATAGAGTATATCTGAAGGATCTAGTTCTCCTCTGCTCCGGTCATTGTGTAGTCATTTACACTTGTGGGTGGAAAACACTGCCATGCTGATTTAGTCACCGTCGAGGCTTTTTCCCCATTCTGACACGATGAATGCAGAAGTGGGGGCCCTCAAAAGTACCCCAAAACCTTATCTTTCCAGGCTTTGGTATAAAGCTTCCCCCCAAAATCTTAAAAACCTAGATTTTGTGGCTAAAAATCCGCTGCCATCTCCCAAGTAATGGTAAGAAAACCAGGGAAGAGATCACTTGGGAAATCTCAGCCCTAAAGTAAAACCAGGACACACACAAATTAACCAATACTAGGTTAATAAAAAAGAGAGAGAGAACTTTTATTATCACCACAATACTCCTGCTACAAGCATAATGACTAGATGGAAAAATCGCCAATGAATATACTCATGGGGGACCCCACCCCCATGGGCCAAAAGCTTAGTTACAAAGGAAGGGAAACCCCATTTCTAAATGCACAGACATCAGATTCCCATTCCCAAACCATAAAACAATAAAACCTAATGGATTTATCTAAACTTTACCCTACTTACAGATAGTGAAGAGTCTTTTCTTGGAGAGAGAGACATGTCTGTCTCCCTCAGTGTCTGGAGAGAAAACTGTCCAGAGACAAAGGAGGGGAAAACCCAAACATTCCTTTCTCAGTTTGAAATCCCTATCTGTATTTCTATTGGCTGAGCAGATACCTGGCTAGGTACAGTTACCCTCTTAGTCCCCAGGCTGCTGCCCATCTCTCATGGTCATGACAGTCCCGATGGTGGATATTTACAAAACGTGAGAATCCACCTTTATACAAGTAGCAATGTGTTGTACATTCTACCCCCAGATCCTTGTTGATTTAAATCTCAGAACTCACCTTTGAAGAGGAAATTGTTTATTCCTTCTGTTTCCCAGAAGTGGAAACTGAGGCAGAGAGAGGTTAAAGTACCTTGCTTAAGTTCACACATCAAGTCAGTGGCAGCTGTCAGGAAACAACCTAAATGTTCTGATTCCTAGTCCTGCGCTTTCACCACTGTCCTGCAGTTCACCTGCGGGAGAATCTTTTTTTCTCTTCATTTGTATATACAACATCATAGTTGTTCCTGGTGCTTTACAAATAGGTTACAGTCTTGGTCTGAAGAGGTTACAGTCCAAGGTCCAGAAGCTTCTTATACATTGGACAACTTGTTCATCTATATGCAAGAAGTTGCAGAATTGAGGGCTTAGTTAGAGATGACCACAAGAGAGATCATAACAGATAAAGGAGAGACATGCTAATCATATGGCTTGTTTTTTATAGTGTGCTCATACTGTGGATCCCACGTGCTTGGTTAATTTAAAATGTTCTCCTTATATTTCTCTTTATATTTTATTGATTTGGTGCATGAGGCCGGGTCTCTTCTTCTCCTTAAGCAGTGATGTAGATGAAAAGTGTCTGTACAACTTTAGGTGCTTTGACCCGCTTGCAGAATTGTGTTCCACATGGAAAGCAACACCCTCATGGCTGATGCCTTGTGGAGAATGGATGAGGTTATTATCCTTTTACAACCAGATGTCTATCTGACTATCAGAGAGAACTCATCCAAAGACCTCTCAGAAGCTTCCAACAACCAAAAGCCTCTTAACAGAATAGGTTTTTCTGGGGTGCCAGTTTTCCATAGGTTTTCAGTCTTGGCATTTGGTATTCTAGCTATCTTCTGCTGTTTGAATCTGTACTCTGTATGATACTTTCATTTTATGCTTTTTCAATTTTTTTTGGATGACTGTAGTTTTAACGCCTCACTCGAGGAAGAGTCCTAACCCAGATCCAAATATGTATTGAGAAGATCCATATTTTTTGAACACTGGGTTTGTTAAGAAGTGTAGGGCTTATAAAAATGAACATGACAAAAAATAGAAATGAGTTACCAAACAATTAATAGAATACGAGCCTTGTCCTGTTCAGTTTCATTACACCAGGGGTGGGGAACCTTTTTTGGATTGGGGGGCTGCTGACCCAGAGAAAAATCAGTTGGGGGCCGCACACAAGCAAGAAGTAGGGTTGCCAGATGGTTTCAACGAAAATACCGGACACACTTGACATGACATCACAATCTACATTACATCTTATTTAGAAAATACCAGACATTTATATTTTCTCAATTTGTTTCCCGAACAGAGAGCTCAAATACTGGACTGTCCGGTTCAAAACCGGACACCTGGAAACCCTAGGAGAAGCAAAGTGAGAAGGCCTTCTCAGTCTGAGAAGGAAAAAGACACTCCTCACATTCCCCTCGCACACCAGAGCCTAAGGGGCCCCAGGCTAGTAGATTGTGTGCTCCAGCCCTGTGGGTGGGTGGCAGGGGGACTGAAGCACCAGCGTGGGGTCTGCAATGCGGGGGGATCCCTGAGCCTTGGGGGGCCAGATCCAGGCAAGCCCGGGGCTGCATCCAGCCCCCAGGCCTGAGGTTCCCCACCCCTGCCTTACACAAATAGTCCCATGGATTCCAGTGAGCTACTCGGATAAGAAAGATGAGCAGGTTTGATCTCTACTTGCTTAGCTTTCAATTACAAATGCCCTTCGGTATTTATTATTAATAAGGTGACATAAATAAGAGCTTTATTGATCACAGTGGGATTTTCAGCATGTAAGGAATGTGTGATTAGACTCCCAGCTTTACAATGTCTACCAATATTAAAGTTTTAGGGTTGACCCTGAATGGACAAGACTGTCCCACTGTCTTTACTAGATGTTTTGGGCATGCAGACAATGGAAGATCATACGCTCTATGTTTATTTTAAAACTTCGATTTAGCAATAAAACACTTGGAGCCCTGCTAAGAAATGCAACTGAAAAATGGTAGCCAGTGAAGAATCTGTTTCTGTCTGGTCTCAGAAGCCCGCGGTTTAATAAACCCATCTTTTGGCATAGTTAGTCAGATGTGGATTCAGCATTTAGACCATCTCTTCCTTCTCCGCAGACTTTGTAGTACTTGTGAGAATGTTGGATGGTGTATTAGTGCAATCTTTATTCAGGCAAAACTCCAATTGACTTAAGAAAATCAAAAGCAAACTGCCAGACAGCATGTGTACTACAAGACTGCACGAGACAAGTCCACTACCTGTCTCGTTGCCCTCCCAGTAAAATGGTTTGATTTGTGGGCCCCTTTTCCCCCCTTAAACAAAACTTTGTTTTTCTTTCTCCATCCCTGGCTCCCATCCTACCCTAAGACTTGAGTGTTCATTTTTAAAAGAAATCTCATCTAGGCAGTTTCCCAAGATTTGTCTCATAACTTTGGTGTGGGTGAACTAAACCAGCCAATAGCCCTGACAGTGCCAGAAACAAGCTCACAGCCCTTTTACAGCTGAGGCTGTGGTTCTAATATTCCATGTCCGTCAGGCAAATTAGATAAGACAATAAACATTATCATGAGTTCCTTGACTATAAAGCAGTTTTTACATTTCTTAGGGTTTGCCTGAACTGCAGCGTTAGCTAAGGTTTTGCCCTTACCCAAACCCCCATTTGCGCACACACATTCTTGCTCAAGTTTATTAGGATGTCAGGGTGGTTTGAAACTTGAGGGCTGCTGATGTTTAAACTTGGAATGCTGAGGGGGATGCAGGAGCAGGTGTCACATCAGCTCATCAGTTGCTAATCAAATTGTACTTTGTAGCCTGAGTGGTGTTCTGCAGTGTGGTCACACCTAATGAGTTGGGTTACCTCGAGTGGAGTAACTAGTGTGTACTGACTCTGAGCTAATGGCAGTTGTACAGACAAACTCTTTGAGATGATGCAGAATGGAAAAATAGATGTATCTTTCCAGTGTGATCATGTCTTTTTAAGAGAGCTGCTATGACCTGAAGGTGTTGAGGAGGGCAGCTACGGGCTTAGAGAAATGCATGTGCTACTTTGTTCATTTTTCTAAAGGTGGTGTATTTATTTTTCAGAGATAAATGACAGTGATGGTAACCCCAGCAGCAGTCAACAAACCCTAAAAGGAACCTCAAGATGGACCGCGTCACTAGAGAACCTTCTAGAAGATCCAGAAGGCGTGAAGCGATTTAGGGTTGCTATTTTAACTATTAATAGACATTAAACTTTCCAGTATACAGCATTTAAAGCTGAATATGTAGCCACATTAAATAAGGGAGGGGCACCAGTGACATGAGGGTATATATTTGTATATAACTAGATATGTGAATTGAACAGTGGTGGCAGAATAATTTGAGTTAGGACTTTTGCTCTAACACAGTATCTAACACAGTATCTTCTGCCCACAGCCTATTTTTGGGTACCGGGAAAATGATTGGTTGCACTTTTCTAATTAGAGAATAGATGACAGGCAATATGAGTACAATAGGAGCAAGGGTAGGAAAGCCACTATGTACTACATAGTGGAGCAAAAGAAACTGGTCTTCATTGAAAAGTCTCTGAGGGTAGCCCTGTTAGTCTGTATCTGCAAAAATAACAAGGAGTCAAATGAAGTCGATTTTACCAACAAAAGCTTATGCCCTAATAATTTTTTTAAGGTACATCTACACTGTGGGTTAAAGTTAATTTAAGATACGCATTGTCAGCTACGTTAATTGCGTAGCTGAAGTTGAAGTAGCTTAACTCTGCTTTTGGCGCTGTCTACACTGCAAGAAGTCGAAGGAAGAACACTCTTCCTTCGACTCCCCTTACTCCTTGTGAAACGAGGGTTATAGAAGTCAGAGTAAGAAGCCCATTATTTCAGAATTATTTTGAAATAACGTTACTGTGTAGACATGCCCTTATCTCTAAGGTGCCACAGGACTCCTTGCTGGTCTTGACTGAAATGTTACTGTCTCCTGTCATGTAATATCCACTACTGGGGCCTGGTCCTGTGACCCTTCTTCATATAAATTGTTCTAATGACTGCTAATGAGCATGAGTAACTCAGTGCGGGCTGAATCCTGTATTGTGACCCAGGCAGTGAACCTAGTGGAGCCACTTTAATTTCAGTAGGGTTCCATGTGGGAGTCGCAATTTTCCCACAGACCACAATGCAGGATTGTGGCTCAAGAATGTTGAAAGTGGCTCATCAGCCCCCTAATCTCGCAAGCTCTCTATCATACTAGTAATCAATGGGACAGTTTGGATGAATAAAAACGATTTGCCGGAGTAACGATTTGCAGAGTCAAACCCACATGCTGGGGTGAAGTGATTTTATATCCCATCGTGCTATTGCTGTTACTGGACTGATCCAAATGCTTTTAGAACTCCTGCTGCCAGCAAATAATTTAATCTTTCTTTTTTTTAACATTTGACAGTGAAAATTGAACATCCCCAAACTATAAATATTTCATCTGTTGCTTTTATACACATGTTAAATATATATGTATTTTTTCCATTTTAAAATATGCTTTACTTTGCGAGGAATGTGGTTTGTTTAAACACTGTCTGCAAAGTGCAAACACATCTTTTGATTTAATTTACTTTAAGATAATTTATTGTTACTGATGATCATGTTTGGAAGCACTTTCATTTGCCATTTTTGCCGGTAACGAATGTCAAATGAGAGTAAATTAGAATCCCAAATGATCTATGAACTGCATTAAAACAGATCTTTATATTTACTACTGCTAGCTGAACCTCTCTAGTCCGGCACCCTGGAGACCTGACCGGTGCCAAACCAGAGAATTTCCTGAAGCACAGAAGGACAATAGTGTCTCGCAGGAGTGTACAGAGTTCATGCATTTCCTACATTCTTTCTAAGCAAAACTTTGAAATTGCTCAAGTTATTTCATGATGGTAGACATATTCCTCTCATCAGCTGGATGATGGAATTTAAGGCTAGAATTTAGCTAAGGTAGTTCTTGTGTATTATACTTTTTAAAGCATTAAATATGTTGTTTATTAATATTCCAGTAGCATCTGATGCTCCCAATATGGTAGCCTATTTTGTGCTGTACAAAAAGTAATTAAAGACAGTCCTGGGTCCAAAGAGCTTCCAAGTTATACCAACTAATGGTGGGAAGGGAAACAAACATCTGAAAAACCACATCCTAACATTTACTTTTTTCTTTCCCCAGGAATTTTTAAAGAAAGAATTTAGCGAAGAAAATGTTTTGTTTTGGTTAGCATGTGAAGATTTCAAGAAAACGCAAGATAAGAAACAGGTATTTCCTTCAAAATGAAACTTTACTTATCATAAAAGTTTCCATGGTAGGGTTAGGGAATGCAACCTGTCTCCTACCTACGTAGTTATTCAGCTGTATTTCATGTACATGCAAACAAATATATTGGAGGAATATATCCAAAATCATAAAACTAGAGCTAGTGGGAATCCTGAATGTCCATTCCCAAACAAATTTGTTGTAATTCTGAATCAGAATGAAAAGCCAAAATTGAAACACAAATTTAAAAAAAAAATCTCAATTTGGAACCACTGAAATGTTTTGTTTTGATAATATCTAGCCATTGTGCTTTGATAAACTAAAGATTTTTGTTTCAATAATGGTGAAACTTTACAATGTATAATGCATTATATTTTATGTAGAATAAATGTAATGTAATATTAAAATAATGATTTTATCATATACAGATTGAAATAAAAGGAATCAAAATGAGGAAGTTGAAACAAAAGATTTGCACCATATCAAAATGAACTGTTTTGACATTATGGAACTAGTACAGTGGAAACTGTTTATTTAGACTTTTTCCCCATCAAAAATTTATTGAAAATCAACGTATTCCTGTAAATTGTTTAGATTTTTGACTGAAAGCTGTTCTGTTTTTTGGCAAGCTCTAATCATAACCTCTTTCTGTACCGTATAGGTGCTAGTCCTGCAATTGGCTTCACATGAGCACAGGGGTCTAGTTGCATGTTTGATTGCGGGATCAGAACCATAGCATGTAGAAACAGACCTAAAATGCTTATTGGATTTCAGTTTGTTTGCTCCTGTAAATATTGGAGAATGTTTTGACAATTAAAACATGTAATTTGATTAATGTTTTAGACTGAGACTTCCAAAACAAGTTAGGTTAAGAATGGCATTGGGTGCTGGGTCACTAAGTCCCCTTGGCCTCATTGAGAATCCCAGCTATAGACTTTTTACATGGACTCCAAGGGCTAAATTCTGGTCTCTTTTTCCGGACAGTCACTTTGCAGTTGCATAGTCCAAGAGGTCTGTTAGCCAAAGGAAGCAGAGACCCACAGGGAGCTAGAACTAGGGAGTTTGCTCAGCAGAACTGTTTACACTTGCCCTGAAAGGTGCACTGTACGATCTCCACTGTGCCGTGAACATCAGAAATAGGAGGAAATGGGAACCCAGGCCATGTCCCCCTGGTACTTTTGGTCCCATTCAATTGTTAACCTTCAAAGGGAGTCTTGCAGGTGGGGTTGGATCTAGACTGTAGAACTTGCTCCCCCAAGAGACAGGAATGACTATAGATCATGGCTGGTTGGAAATCTTCCCTTGGAACTGTTTTTTAATGGAAAATGGGTTTTCAGGAAAAATAAGTTTTCTGTGAAAAGTGTCTGTTTTCCACAGGAAATTTTGATTTGTCATAAAAAGAAAAAATGAAGACCTGAAAACCAAAATATTTTTCAGTATTCAAATTTCTGCCAAAAATCAAAATTTTCTGCAGGAAAGGAAACACATTTTGCAACCAGTTCAACAACCAACAAACATCACCATGCTTAGGCCTACACAGAACTAATGTTTTTAGCTTGGGTTTTCTTTCATGAGGTCTATGCATGCACACGTATACGGACACACTCCGTGTGGAGTGATTGAGGCGAGTGGTGTGATTGTTATTTCTATTTTAAATGTTCCTGTTCTGTATCTTGGGAAAATCAGATGAGACAGTCTCATCATATGGTAATGATAATACTTTTTCCATTCTGTTAGTATCTCTGGAAGATGTTAAACAGAAACAACTAAAGTTGGACATTTTAAAATCAGAAAGCCCCAAAAACTTACACCACCTGGGAGTTTAAAAAGAGCTCACTGGATCATTAGCGTTGATTTTCAATACATCTTGGGAAGTTCCAGGAGACTGGGTAAAAATAAGGTTGTGCTAATTTTTAAAATAAGTCAGTGAAATAAACCTTGTAATTATAGCCCAATTAGCCTGGGTAAATAATGGAGTGGTTGATGCAGGACTCAATTAATAAAGAATTAAAGGAAGGCAATTTAATTAATGCAAATCAGAATGGATTTATGGAAACTAGATCCTATCAAACTAACTTGATATCTTTCTTTGAGGCTGCAAGTTTGATAAAGGTAGTAGAGTTGATGGAATTTATTTAGACTTCTGCAAAGGATTTGACTTTGTACTGCACAACATTTTGATTAAAATGCTAGATTAATATAAAATTAACACTGCACGCATTAAATGGATTAAAAATTGACTAATGGATAGGACTCAAAATTTAATTTAAAAAAGAAACTTGTCATCAAGTGGATGTGTTCCCAGTGGGTCCAGCAGTGATTGGTTCTTGGCTCTACACTATTTAACATCTTTATCATTGACCCGGAAGAAAACATAAAATAATCACTGTTAAAGTTTGCAGATGATTCAAAAACAGGAAAAGAAGTAAATAATGAGGAGGCCAGGTCACTGATTCAGAGTGATCTGGATCACTTGGCAAACTGGATGCAACCAAACAGTAGGTAGTTTAATACAGCTAAAGGTATACAGTACACCGAAGAACAAAGAATGTAAGTCATGCTTCCAGGATGGGGGGCACTATCTTGGGAAGCAGTGATTCTGAAAAAGATTTGGAGTCATGGTGGATAATGCGCTGAACATGAGCTCTTAAAGTGACAGAAAAGAGCTAACGCTGTCCCAGGATGCACAAAGGGGAGGAGTAGAGAGATTATTTTACCTCTTCATTCTAGGGATGTAAGTGACTAGTTGAGTTGTCGACTACCTGATAAGCCTAGGCTTATTGGGTAGTTGAGTGACTACTACTCTACTCACTTCCGCTGCCTTGCTGCCTCTAAATTTAAACTGCAGAGCCACAGCAGAGGTAGCTCCTGGTCCCGGCTCGAGCCGGGACAGAGTGCCTCCTCTTATCGACTAATCACATAATTGATACAAATTGTATCCACTACACAATTAGCCAGTTACCCACTTCTTAACATCCTTACTTCATTTGGCATTGGTGAGACTGCTGCTGCTTTTATCATGTCCAGTTTTGGTGCCCACAATTCAAGAAGAATATTGATAAATTGAAGGGGGTTCAAAGAAGAGCCATGAGAATGATGAAAGGATAAGAAAACATACCTAGCAATGGGCTCAAAGAGCTCCATCTATTTAGCTTAACAGAGAGAAGGTTAAGGAATGACTCAGTTACTGTATATTAGTACTTACATAGGGAATAAATATTGAATAATGGACTCTTCAGTCTTTCGGAAAGGTACTACACCATGCAATGGCTGGAAGTTGAAACTAGACAAATTCAGCCTGGAAATAAGATGTAAATTTTTGATAGTGAGAATAAGTAACCGTTGGAACAATTTAGCAAAGGTCGTGGTGGTGGAGTCTCCATCACTGACAATTCTGAAATAGCAATTGGATATGTTTCTAAAAGCTGTACTCTAGGAATTACTTTGGGGATGTTCTGTAGCTTCTGTTATACAGGACACCAGACCAGACGATCATAGTGGTTCCTTCAGGGCTTGGAAGCTATGAACATGTGGGAGCTGCTCAGATACCACGTATGATGGCAGCTGTTTAAGTTAGATAGACTGGCATGGGGTACATCAATTAGCTCTCACTTCAAATCTAATACAGGTGGCCCCATTCTGCCTGGCTCTTGACTGGATGGTTGAGAAGCTGTCTGTGCCCTGTCTTCACCTCAACAAGCTAATGCAAGACAAGGCTCCTGGGGCCTAGTTCAGTCTTGGTACAAAACCTATTACACTTAGCACCTCTACAGTCCTTGTTATTACAAATTGGTGCTGAAAATAACCCAGCGCATCCACTGTACAATATCACCTTGGTATGGCATGTGCCGTATGTAAAGTCTGGTCTCTAGCAGGGCCGTGCCTAGCAACATGTGGGGCTTGGAACACCCTCCTCCGCCCCAGGCCTTGCCCCCGCCCCTCTCCCATCCCTATTGCGCCCTTTTCCCCAAGCTCCTCCCCCTAGCAATGTGACCCACAGGATTACTGGTGGACCTAGTGCCCACAGCAAGGTTTAGGGATATAAAAGAGTAGTCAAGTCGACTACTTGCATTGCCTCCTCCCCGCTTGCTGCCTCTATATCAGAGGCAGCAAGCAGGGGCAGGGAGCAAGAGCCAGTGCTGGGGGGAGCCTGGCTTAAAAGCCAGTTCCCCCCAGCACCGTCTCGTGGTGAGAGAGAGGACAGGGGAGGCAGAGGCACAGTGGGCAACCCAGCGCAAGTGGGGACCAAAGTAGTCCCCGCTCGCACTGGGCTCCCCGTTGCACCTCCCCCACTTTATTGACTAATCAAGTACTCGATGGAAATTTCATCAACTACTCAATTAGCTGATTTAAATTTAACATCCCTAGCAGGGTTTAGCCCCATTTCCCACACTCACCGTGGTGGCAGGAAGCCTGGCGACCCACCCTCACTCTGCTCTCCACTCTCCTGAGCCTGGCTCCCAGCCACATCTCTCAAGGGGCTGGGACTGTCACTCCTCTTACCGCTGCTATGGTGAAGCCGAGTGTCCTGGCTGGGAGAGGGAAGAGTGGAGCAGGCTGGGGATGGGTTTCTCCGCTTTCCACCACTGTGTTTAGGGTGGGTGCACCCCTGCTACAGGTATCAGGTCCCCTGTAATCCCCCAAACTTTCCTGGGCCCCATGGGGGCCCCCTAACTTGAGGGGCATGGGGTCGGGATGTTAGTGAGTAGTTGACTGGGGTATCAACTACTCGCTCTCCCCATGAGTGGCAGCGGGGCAGGCACAGGAGCTGGTGCTGGAGGGAGCCGGCTCAAAAGCCAGTTCCCCCTAGCACTATCTCCATGGTGCCCTCCTCCTCTGCCCTTCCCCCCCCCTCACTGCCTCTATCAGATAGAGGCAGTGGGGAGGAGGTGGAGGGATAGGGGAGGCTGCTGCGAAGCAGCCTCTGCTCTCTGCAGGCTGGGGCTCGTCGTGTACAGAGGCTGCTCCAGCAGCAGCCCCGTCCCGTGAACAGGGGCTGCTGGACTCAGTATGAGCTGGGACCGAGCAGTCCCAGCTCGTGCTGGTCCAGGACGCTGCTCCGCTGCTTTTTAAATGCAGAGTCACAGCATGGTATTTCCCGGAGCTGGCAGGAGCCGGCACTGCTTAATTCTGGCTTGAGCCGGCTCCTGGAGCTACCCCTGCTACAAATTGCATCAACTACACGATTAACCAGATAACCTCAATTTAACATCCTTAGCATGCGGTAGCTCTCCCAAACCTTCCTATGGAGGGAATGGCTCTGGTGTTGAGATATGCCTGTTCCCTTCTCTCTACTGCCAAGAGAACTTCCTTTTTTCACTGCTGGATGTGGTTCTGACATTGCAGCTGGTTAGCACATAGGGGATATCTTTTTCTTCACACAGGCTATCTGTTTTCTGTCTGGTTGATGCACAGTGGAGTTAGGCAGCCTCCACTGGTGCTTAAACAGGTACCGAATTGTATTCTAAGGTGGACACTGCATTAAAAGTCTTTATGTAGGATTTTGCAGTGGTATGGTGACACTTTTTTTTTTCCCCTTTCTGAAATAATCTGCATTTTTCATTAAATTTCTATTTTAGGATTGTGCTCATAGATACAGGAAATGGTAGACAGATGTACAGAGATAATAGTGTAATGAATCCTCAGATGGATTGCCATATTGAATGGACAATGATTAACTAGTTCCAATTTACCTTCAATTATTCAGAACCAGTCTTTGTGCAATTTATGTAGTCAGCAGTTTCACACTGGTCATGGAAGCTGGAGGAATGACATAATGCATTATAATACGTTATGGAGTTGGAATAAGATTTAAAAGTTACTACTGATCAGTCTATCTACATCCTTTACTCCAGGGGTTGGGGATCTTTGTCCTATCAGGGGACTGACCCCTAGAAAAAAACAGTTGTGGGTGACACACAGCCCTGCTTTGGGGGGAGATGTAGAGGCTCCGAGTTTCCCGTAGGCATTGGGATTAGTGTTGCCAACTTTCCTGACTGGACAAACTGGATGCCATTGCCATGAATGGCAGCGGTGATTGGTACATCCAGTTGGGAAAGTTGGTAACCCTACAATTGGGATGGGGCCAAAAATGATGGGTTTAGGGTGTGGGAAGGGGCTCCTGGCTGGGGCAGAGGGGTGGGATGGGGAGAGGGCTCTGACTGGGGGTGTGATCTCTGCAGTGGGAATGAGGGGGTTAGAGTGCAGAAAGGGGCTGCGGGCTGGGGCCAAGGAGTTTAGAGTATGGGAGGGGGCTCAGGGCAGGAGGTTGGTCTGGGTGGGAGTGAGGGTAGGGGAGTGGACTCAGGGCTGATTCAGGGGACTGGGCTGCAGGAGAGGGTGTGGGGAGCATACCTCCAGCAGCTCCCAGATTCAGAAGTGGCCAGCATGTCCCAGTGGCCCCTGGAGGGGCAGGTGGCTCTGCACACTGCCCTCACCTGCAGATGCTGCCCCACACCTCCCATTGCCCACAGTTCCTGGCCAATGGGAGCTGTGGGGGCAGCAACTGCAGGCGAGGGCAGTGTGCAGAGCTTCCCCGAGTGCTTCGAGCCAGAACTCACAGCTCTAGCTCCGTGGGGAGAGAGGGGCAATGCTGTCACTCAGGGCTTTCGGCCTGCGGCACAGAGACGTGCACTGGGCCAAATTAAATTAAGCAGGGAGCCAGATCCAGCCCTCAGACAAGAGGTTCCCCACCCTTGCTTTCCAGAATTAAACAAGATAGAATTAAAGATAGAAATCATTCTGTCCAAATTTATTACAACTTGAATTTGTCTCCTGAAAGTGATATCTGCAGCCAAACACTGTAACAGAGAGAGTTAATTTATATGTTAAATGCTAATGTGATGCTTCCCAGGGAAACCCAGGACTGTAAAGCATGCCCAACCCCACCCCTTCCACCCAAGACCCTGCCCCTACAGCAACCTCCCCCCGGAGCCAATCCCCACCCAATCCCAGGCCAGAAGCCGGGGAGCATGGGCAGTTTTGTGAAGGCAATTGCCTCCCCTTGCCTACGTTACCTGCCATCCATGGGGGCTGTTCATGCGGCTCAGTCACTATTCTTGATTGCCCATCGCTGCTTTATACTGATCATAGAATCATAGAATACTAGGACTGGAAGGGACCTCGAGAGGTCATCGAGTCCAGTCCCCTGCCCTCATGGCAGGACCAAATACTGTCTAGACCAACCCTGATGGGCGAGAGCTCTCCTGTCGGCATAATAAAACCACCTCCACCAACTGCAGAAGCTACGTCAGCCAGAGAAATTCTGCCACAAACATAGTGCTGTGCACACAGGCTCTTACGTCGGTGTAACTTATGTGCCTTGGGGAGGGGTGTGTGTGTGGATTATTCACACTCCTGTGTGACATAAATTATGCCAACATAGACTGCAGTATAGACAGCACCTATGATGTGTTTATAGTGAAACCAAATATCAGGTTATTTAACAAAGCTAAGAGGTACTCGGTGGAATCAAGTAAAACTATTAGAAACAAATTGTTACATATGAAATAAAATCTAGATCTTAGACTTAATTAACAAGATACGCTTACGTCTAATAAAGTATTGCAGATCAGTGCTTTACTATCAGGTTGTGATCCTCTTTTCATGAGACAGCCACATCATCAGCTTGCTTCTCCAGTGGAGGATAAAATCTTGTCAGAGAGAGAGAGAGAGAGTGTGTGTGTGTGTGTACGTGTTATAAACAGAGTTGCAGAGCATTGTCTCTTGCCCAAGGAGGTCTCCTCTGATCTTGGGTTTATTTTTATTTTATTCCTTAGGCCGACACCTGGCCCATACAGTGAACACACCCTGTCTCTATATGGATGTCTGTTCTATATCAGTGGTTCTCAAATTCTGAGTCAGGACCCCTTTTAAATAGGGTAACCAAGGGCACTGTTAGACTTGCTGGGCCCAAGTCTGAAGCCAAAGCTTGAGCCCCACTGCTCCTGCGATGGCAGGGCTTGGGCTCCACCCCCCCCCCCACCTGTCCATGGCAGCTGGGCTCAGGGTTTGCTTCTGCCTACACCCCTTCCCGCCTGCCTGGGGTCATATAGTCATTTTCATTGTCAGAAGGGGGTTGAGAACTGCTGCCCATATACAGACTGAGCTAGCCCCTAGTCTCTCCTCAACTCGTTAGCTTTGCTTCCACAGTTTTCAAGCCTCATGTTTACAGCTTAGCAGCAGACCCACCATCGGGGGCAGGAGGAGGGAGGAGTAAAGGGGCAGTTTCCCAGGGCATTCAAAATGGCTTGGGTACTACATTGCTGCTGGAGCATCAGGTGGTGTTGCTTTGGGCAGTGCTGAGGACTGCCTGTCGGGGGGGGGAAGGGATTGGTGCGGCATGTTCTGCAGGCACTAAGGGCTGGCTGCTCAGTCTCACCCCTAAATTCCGCCTGAGGCCCCACCTCTTCTGGGGGAGCTGCCCCCCTCTTCCCCACACACATACACCTTGCCTAGGGGACTGACAAGTCTTTCGGCTTGCTTGCTTGGCAGTCTCTTAAACTATTTCCCATGCAGAAGTCTTGTAATAATTGTGATGACTAATGGGTCCTGACTCAACCTCACATACTACCCTTTGGTGAACTCTTCTATAGATATGGGACCCAGAGGATTCCTGCAAAACCCTATGTGCCCCCTGTCTCTCCTGTCAGTAGGCATCAAAAGGTGCTTGGGTCACAGCTCACAAAGGCACTTATTCAAATAGTATTGTTATAATTATCTTCCCATTCAAACCATGTTGCAAAGTCACCTAGATTCTGAACTGGACTTTATAAATGGAGTAAAATTGTACCCTTGCTTTTGGGCCTATATCCTTGTCAAATGGGGCCTGTCTAGAGGTCCAAAGCAGGGTTGAGGAGGTGTACTGTCTTACTAACAATAGCTACTGGAGTCATGGTACCTCCCAAAGTACTGTGGAAAGTATGCTCACGAGTAACAGTCACTGCCCTCTGTGACAAATATACCCTGTGCTCCCGTGTGGTAACCTTGCCTACCCTTATCAGTCAGTGTATCTAGTGGGCGGGGACAGAGTGTCTAGCTGGCAGCACTGGGGAGCTTCCTGCCCTGTACCTGAAGGGTGCCAGCTGCTAAATGAGTGGATTGCAGAGCCTTGGAAAGGCTTTAGCATTCCTCTTCTAGTGCCCTCCTCCCAACACTGGAGCAGCCATTATTTGCCCCTGTATAATTTGCAGTGTGTCGTCTCACAACAAAACCTGTTCACAGGCAAAAACATTTAGGACTGAGGTGGAGCTGTAAGTAAGTGCCACTTGATGACAGTGTTCGGATTCTAAGAGAACACAACAAGCTCATGATAGATCCAGGAAGAGGACTCCTGGCATTCTGCCCAGGGCTTTAGTTGCTCACCTGTGCTGCTCCTCCCAAGGATTATACAGCTGGACAGGGCTGGATGGCACCTTGCATTCTCTACCCCTTGGACAGTAGTTTTCACTATAAACTCAGATGTCCCAGTTCATTATGGGTGTGTCTAGACTACATCCCTCTTTTCGACAGAGGGATGGACACTTCGAAATTGCAAATGAAGCTGGGATTTGAATTTCCTGCGCTTCATTTGCATGTTCGCGTCATGGCGTTCTTTCAAAAAAGCGCTATTTTGAAAGTGAAACTGCAGTCTAGACACTGTTCTTTCAAAAATAGAAGCCTTTTTCGAAAGATCCTGTAAACCCGAGGCACAGAAGGCTGTGTAGATGCTTATTTTGGTTTGAGCTAGGCTTATTTTGGTTCAGCAGAAATCCATTCTTTATCAAATTAAGCTAAAGCAGAATAAGTCACTCTTCAACCAACCAACCAATCAAAAAAGAGTTCATGCACAGAGGTTCGTTAACCAAACTGTTGCAAATTCATGAACAACCTCCAAGTGAGTTCAGATCCCCAAAGTAGCCTAACTGGCTTCCATGAGCATCTCCCCATGGCACAATAGCATTGTGGCTTCTTGTGTCAATTTGTTAGCATAGTTTAACTGTGCACAAGTCTGTATAATGGCAGGTGATGATCGCATAAATATGCTGAATGTCAGTAAAGCTCTTTGATCACAGGACCTGTTATATAAATGCTCATTTGTGTTCTTAAGTAAAATTATTGCTATGTTCAGTGGCCAGTTTTCACACGATAGGTAAAAACCAGTAACAAAAAGCCCCACCTCATGTGACACTTTTAGCAGCTGGACAGCAAACCTGATTTTTATTTAATTAACAAAGGGGTTTTTGTATTAAAAATAATGGTGAACATTTCATTAGAATCAGTTGTGTGCAGTTGCTGTGTGTTCATGATTTAAAAACAAACATCATGACCATTTGTGTCTGCTCACAATGTTAACATATTTCTTCCTTTTCAAATGCACTTTAAACACGGATAGGGGCTAAGAACTATCTAGTCATATGGAATTTTTTTCACTTTTCAACCACTGGGAAAATGTAACAAAATGCTACCGTGAAAATTCTCCTGTTGCATCTGGTAGCAGCAGCTCATTTAGATCACCTTTCATTTCAAAGAGTTTCAAAGCATCTTGCAAACTTTGTATGTTCAGGAATTTTTGTTGCCACTTCTGGGCTGTCACTTGGCAATGGTTAAAGAGAGTGCAGCAATGCTAAACAACAGTTTAACTACCAGATCTGCTTCTGATACATCTGGGGTTCCCCAGTCACTTCTGGGAACTGTACTTGTGTCTGCAGCAGAACTTGAGTCTGGGAAAGGAAGTAGAGAGGAATATTAAATTCATTTGAAACAGCAGGGAGGATTTATGTAGACAGAACTTTATTGTCCAAATTGGAATTTTGCCAGGACGATGGGGTTAGCACATGTATATTAATGAAAAGTTCCAAGGGATCTTTAATGACCACATATGAGTAAGACCTTCATTCTAAATCTTATTTAAAAGAAGACTTTCAGTAACACAGTACTTTTTATCACCCATCTGACAGAAGGAAGGAAGAGTGCCATCTGCACTGCTTCCAAGTTCCTTACTTCCTCCTCAGTAGTGGATTTTCCTGAGGGCATGTCTAGACTGCAGCTGGGCATGTCTAGACTCACGCTAGCTCGGCTTGAGCTTGTGTACTAAAAATAGCAGTGGGGGTGTTACAATTGGGCTAGTTACCTACACTGGGATCCAGGGGGTCAGGTGAGTTTGGACTTATGGGGGCTATCCCGAATTGCTGCCTGTGCCACAACATCCACGTTGCCATTTTAGTACACTATCTCAGGTGAAGCTAGCATGAGTTTGTATACTCGTGCTGGAATCTCATCTCCATCCCCATTGCCGCAGAGGCATCCCCTGAAGCAGCAATAGTGAATAGGGGATGAAATGGTGAGTCAAATCTAGAATACCAGACACTTTTGAACAGACCCTGAAATCTTGCTATTCTTTTTTCTTATTTTCTCCAGAGTCTGGACCTAGACTATAGCTTGACCAAGTAATTTGAACCTTGATTAAAAAATAATTTGAGAATCCTGCCTTAAAGGCTTGTTTACATTAGAAAAAGTTGCTGTTGTCACTATAGTGGTATAGTTAAAGATGGCTACTTTGCTGTACCCCAGTGTGGCAGACAAAGTTATACTGATATAAAAATGCTTATATTGGAATAGTTTATTCTGGTTGAGGAAGTGGAGTCAATTATCCTCATAAAAGGCATCTTTATACGGGTAGAACTGCATTCACGGTAGGGTTTATATCAGTCTAACTGTATTGGTTAAAAAGACACATGCCTAGTCGACATAGTTATATCAGTATAATTTTTCTAGGTAGAACAAGCCTGAGTGACCCTCCTCTTTTTAGTGTGAAATTGACAAAGATTGCAGCCCTAGTCCATGTGGCTCCCAATTATCCTCCTTGTGTATGATCAACTGTATCTAAATCATCACGTGATCATCATCATAAGCAGGACTTGACAGATAATGTAATCTACTCGCCCGTGGCGAGTAGATTACAACCCGGAAGAACCGGCACAGAGTGATCTGCGCACGCGCAGAACGAACTGCGCATGCGCAGAACCACGCGAAACCATGCGTCTGGCGAGTGGGGCTCGCCGCCGCTTGGTGAGCCCTGATCATAAGAACGGCCATACTGGTCAGACCAAAGATCCATCTAGCCCAGTGTTCTGTCTGCCGACAGTGGCCAATGCCAGATGCCCCAGAGGGAGGGAACACAACAGGTAATCCTCACGTGATCCCCCTTCTGTCATCCATTTCCAGACAGATGTGTCAGTCTCCTTTTAAAAAGAACTGCTGCCGCACAACACGTATGTGCCGTCAGCTGTGAGAAGGTTAATTCTTTAGACCTTAGGAATATACTAAAATAGTCAGACATGTATGTATAACTTTCCTTTTAATTATCCCCAAATGTCTATTCTGAACAGTATAACATAAACATATTCCTGTGCTTGTTCATGGCCAAGAGTTTAAGTGCTTTCCTCTTCAGTTTCTCTTCCCATCACAGAGGGCGTCTTCTAGCTAGTGCTACTCTCTGAATACTGTTCCTCATTAAATACAGAATACAGAATATTTATGGTTACCCGTTACTAATTATCTTCTAGTGCCTGTTGGCGGACTGTTCTAAGTATGAAAAATTTACACCAGTCTGAGATTTGCTTTAAAATATTGTCTCCCACTGTGCTTATTCTCCTATCTGTTTTCCTGAACTTCCTAGGCAAGAAAAGTTTTGCAGTTGATTTCAGTGGCACAGGATTAGCAAAGTGCTTTGCAGTTGAAGAGGGCTGTCTGAGTGCTAAACATTATCATTATTCTTGCTCTATGAAGACATGGCCAGGTGCTGAAACAGAACATCTGCTGCAGTCAGAGCAAACAATTAAAAAATAAATTACCTCAAAGAAGCCCACACCTAACCTCTTCAGCTACAGTGAAAAGCCTCTCCCCTTGCAGTTACATATTTGCATGATCGGGGACTAAGATGTTGACTTCTTGAATGAAGTGCTGAGCGCTGTCAATTCCCATTAAAGTCAGTGAACACTCAGCATGTTGCACGATTCGGACTTTAAGAAGTACATTTCCTAAATGATGAATGAAATGATCTATATATCACTACTAGACGATTTATCCGGCTTTTCTCCAGTCCCCCAGGGCAGGGGGCTGCGGGTGAGGGGGGGTACAGGAGTTAGGGCAGGATCTTGGGGATGTGGAGGGCTCAAGGCAGGGGGCTGGAGACGTGTGAGGGTGTAGAAGCCAGGGCAGGGGCTGGGAGGTGTGGGGGGGGGGGCTGAGGGCAGAGGGTGGGAGATTTGGGAGGGCTCAGGAGAGGGGTACAGGATTCAGGGCAGGGAGAGCTCAGGTCAGGAAACTGGGAGGTCAGGGGGGACGTACTGGATCTTCCTGTGGCAGCCAGGGTAGTGCTGCTCCAACGGTGGCTCCTCCTGGGGACTCTAGCTGCACTGCCCTGGTGGCTCCTCCCAAGGAGGGGCGTATAGGGCTGTGCTGCCCCAGCCCCCTGGCTGGCGGCTCCTTATGGGTGGAGGGGGTTGGAGCTGGGTTGCCTTCCCCCTAGCTACTTTTGCAAGGAAGCTGGGGCTGGGCTGCTCACCCCTGCCCCCCCCAGCAACTCTTCGTGGAGGGGGTGGGGCTGAGCTGCCTCCTCCCCAGATTCTCAGGGTGTGTGCCAGAGTTAGGCTGCCAGCGGCTCCTTAAGACAGATCCGGGGTGGGGGGGGCCCTGCACTGTCTAGTCCCCCCAGCTGGCCGGCAGCTCCTTGGGATGACTGGGATTGCAGGCTGGCAGGACTCTCCTTCCCTCCTCTCCCCCACCTCATCTGGCACTGCAGTAGAGAGGGGTTTGGGAGCAAGGGGTCCACTTGCCCAGGGCTGATGACTGGCAACATGGAGAGTCCCAGCCCCAGATGGCCACTCTCTTCCCGGTGCAGCCGTTTCCCTGTAATCACTCTGCAGTACAACTGTCCCCCACGCTCGCTGACCCATGTGGTCATTGTGGAGCACAACTGTCCCTATTTGCCCCCTCCCTTTCCATGTTATGGAAAATAATCGAATTCCAGGCACATCCCATTTTCCTGGCACAATCAAACTCTGGCCTTGCTTTAAGTTAGGGTAAGAGGAAGCTGCATACCAAGTGGCCCTACCTCTTACCATTTAGGAAGAGGTTTTGAACAAATGGATTCACAGATGGACGGACTCACAGACAGACAAACACACAAACTCTATCTATCTATCTATCTATCTATCTATCTATCTATCTATCTATCTAATTTCTAAGATGCTGCATCTCATAGAGGCATCTCTCATGGCATTAGCATGTCTTATAGGAGGACTCTGGCAAAGTTACATGTTCCCATTGTAAATATTTGACCTTTCACAGATGCAAGAAAAAGCTAAAGAAATTTACATGACTTTCCTGTCCAGTAAAGCTTCCTTCCAAGTCAACGTTGAAGGGCAGTCCCGTTTGAATGAGACAATATTGGAAGCACCTCACCCACTAATGTTCCAAAAGCTGCAGGACCAGGTAAACCTATTACATATACCCTGCTCACTTGAGGACATGTTTTGTGGCTGATGTGGAAGGATGCAATGAAGGTGAACAGGACAGGGAGGTGGCGGGACCGTAAGGCCTGGGCTATTACTGTGTATAGGCTCAGTTTTGTCAGAGCATGCACATTGCCTGCTAACTGGTAGAACGAGCTCCTAGGTGTATGAAATAGGGATGTTAATGGTGAGGCTTACTGGTTAACTGGTTAATCATTAACGGGTGAAGCTTACCAGTTACAGTTAACTGGTGGGGGCTGGAGTAGCCCCCCGCATGCCATGGGCAGGGTGCTGCTCCAGCCCTGCAGGGCCTGCCTTGACCAAGGGACACTCCAGCCTGGCCAGATAAGCCCCGTCCATGGTGGGCCCAGGCCAGGTGTGCCACAGGCAAGGCGACCCAGCCCAGCCAGAGCAGCCCCCATCTGCAATGGGGGGGGAGTAGTCCAGCCCAGCTAGGCTGGAGAAGCCCCGCCCCCCCAGCCCATACTATTTAATCAGTTAACCGATTAAACTTAACATTTAACTGGTTTACTAATTAAACGGGATTTTACATCCCTAGTATGAAAGCAGATGATCTTACAAAATGCACAGTGATGCACACTTGCTGGGCTCAGGGCAGAATGAAAGCTTGAATGCCATGTGCCGTGCTCTGCAGTGGCTTGCTGGGTTGGGTGCTCCAAAGGACAGAATTTCACTGGAGGGAAGATGAATTAGGCAGAAAGGGGCAGAGGAACCCTTGCTCTGGCAGCCTATCCTGGTAATGTGGTGGAGAGGACCCGGCCCACATACTGGCTGGCAGAGAAGAGCTCAGACTGCAGTTCAGTCTGTTCTTCTTCGAGTGTTTGCTCATGTCCATTCCACTTGGGTGTGTGCGCACCGTGTACGCGGACTGTCGAGTTTTCCCTCAGCGGTACCCATTGGGCCAGTAGGGGAGCCCGCAGGGTGGCGCCACTATAGCGATGCATATTAGGACTGTTCAATTTAGATTAATAGGCTAATCGAATAGTCGATGCAAATTGATTAGTCTATAAGGGAGCCTCGCCTTTGAACACAGGGCTGTAGCTACACTTCAAAGGTGAAAGTGATGTGGGAAGAACAGGGCCAGCGGGGGACTGATTGAGTCCCCCGCTGGCCCCTTGCTCCCGTGGTGTTTCAAAGTAGCAGCACTGCATGGAGCTAGGGACCAGCTGGGGACTTCCCCGCTGACCCCGGCTGTATGTGGCGTTGCTGCTTTGAAACGCTGAGTGGAGCTCTGCCACTTTGAAACGCTGCGTGGGGCTCCCCGCAGCCTGGGGTCAGTGGGGAGCTGACTCTGACTCCAAGCAGTGCTGCCTCCCCTGCTCTTCCCTCCCACCCCATTGCTGCCTCTTTCTGATAAAGGCAGCAAGGGGGCCGGAAGCGACTGGTTGACTAGTGTATCGACTATCTGATAACGTTTTGCTTAGTCAACTAGTCTTTCACATACCTAGTGCATATATACCCCTGCTGGCCCTCCATCCCCTCAGTTCTTTCTTACCACCCGTGATGGTTGTTGGAGCTCCTATTTTGCTTGTTTGCAAGTATGATTTCATGGTATTTGCACTTAGTTATCACTCAGTGGTCTACCTTTGTTCTCCAAGTTGCCCTTCCTGTTTATTTGTTTAGTTTGAGTACTGTTCTTTGTTCAAGTTAATTAGTAGTTAGTGTTCCTCATTGGGTCGGGGTTCACCCATTGTGTTCCCTTTCCACCTGTCCCCGGGGCATGCCAGGGCCTCATGGCATTAAGCCCTGTGTGGACTGCTATAAGCCTAAACCTTGAGGGGGCCCACACTATTCGTGCTTGAAGTGCCTGGGTGAGGCCCACGTTCCTGCGAATTGCAAGATCTGCCGCAGTTTTAAGCCCAGGACTCAGTGTGAGAGAGACTGACGTGAGAAGATTCTCTTAATATAGTCCACGCTCTGCCCGGCACGGGCTGCTGAAGCGACACCAGCACTGCACAGTGGACCGCCTTTGGTGCGGGAGGCTTCCTCCTGGACCTTGACGGCATCGAGATGCCCTTCCACCCGGCACCGATCTCAGTCTCCGGTGCCCCGTAAGAAGAGGAGGGCAGAGAGGGGTAGATTGCCATCCCGGCATGCACCCGCTGTGCGCCATCTGTCAGGGCACCCTGATGTGGTGGCTGAAGTATCAAGGCCTGCTGCTCCTGGGCCTTTGCATGGCCGGTGGAGTGTGGCCAGGGAAAGTACCCAGGAGGAGGAACCCGTGTTCGTAGACCGGCCCTCCACTCTAGACACTTTCGAAGCAGTACAAGAGCTGATTGAGTTCACCTTGAACCCACCCTCACTGCCGTCTTCGGTGCATCAGGACGCTGATTGGTGCGACCAGCACCAGTTGTGCCTTTGCTGAAGGCCTCGGGGCTGGTACTAATGTGATGCTCCCCTCTCCGGCATGTTCTTTGACACCCGCTTCGGCACTGGGCATGGACACGGCATCAGCTGCAACCTTCTCCCAAAGGTTGAGGGAGATCTCTGCTTCTAGCGCCCCTATCCCAGCGGTGCAGCCTGCGGTACTGGAGCACCTGATGCTATCGCCATCTGTTCGGCACTGGGGCAAACCGGCAGCCATGGTCTGGCATTCTTCACGGCACCTGTCACTGGGCCCATCTTCGGCACCGCTGTGGTTGGAGTCCGATTATTCCTTGGACTCCAGTGTGGAGTCCCTCTGGTCCCGTGTCATGGTCTCCCGGGCCTGGTCCCAGCACCGTTCCCAGTCCTGGCACCAGTCACGTTTTGGGCACCGTTTGTGCCATTGTAGCTCTTCCGGTCAACCGGCGCAGCAGACATGGCCGCCCCAGTGGCAACACCTGGGGCAATGGCCCTTTTGGACCTCATGGGCCTATCATCAGGAACAGGGGAGCGCCACACCACTGCCCTAGTCACCGGCACCGGACCAGGCGACGTCCACACAAAGGGAATCCCCTAGACCCTCATTGGAAGGGGCTGGAGACCAGGGTCCGCTGAGCCACCCAGCCCCTTCCCGGGCCTCATAGTGTCTACAGGAACATGAGGAGTTGGCGGTACCAGAGTACTCGTCATCCTCCCTGGATCAGGCCCTGGGCTGGCTTCCCCATCAATGGATTCTCGGGCTCATCAGGACCTGCTTAAGAGACTGGCCCAGAGCCTGGGGGTGCAGATGGAACAGGCATTGGACGGCTCCGACCCAACAGTGGTCATTCTTAACACTGAGGCCCCGTCTCAAGTGGCTCTGCTTTGGAACGAAACAGTGGGCAAGGTTACAAAAGCTCTGTGGCAGAGGCCTGCCTCTATCCTACCCACGGATAAGAGGGCTGAGCGGTGCACTGCTTCTTGCCGCAGGGAAGGCATGAGCACCTGTTTTCACACCCACTGCCAGGCTCGACTGTGGTGCAGGCCGCCAACCACGGTTAGCACCATGGACAGCCCGCGCCTACCCCTAAAAATAGGGAGGGAGGCCAAAAGGTCGGACCTCTTGGGTCATAAGTCCTATGCTTCTGGGGGCCTCTTGCTCAGGATTGCCAACCAGCAGGTGCTCCTGCGCAGATATGCCTTCAGTTTGTGGGCAGTGATGGACAGCTTTAGAGAGTTGCTGCCACAGGACTCTAGGCAGCAGTGCAAGGCGGCCTTGTCTGAGGAGGTCAAGATCATGTCCCGGGCAGTGCTTTTGGCTGTCTTGGATGCAGCGGATGCCGTGGCCCGTACCATAGCGACTGGCTTGGTCTTGCGGTGGGGTGCTTGGCTTCATTTTTCTGGCATCCTGCCTGAGGTCGAAAACACCATCCAGGACCTACCGTTTGAGGGTGTGGGCCTGTTCTCCAAGTGCACTGACACCAGCCTCCAGTGTTGAAGGACTCTAGTGCAACCCTTAAGTCCCTAGGCATTTATACCCCAGAAGGGGCCCCTAAGCCCCTCTCTTGTACATTTCAGCAAGGGAAATAGGTCAGATTTTTCAAGGCGCAGAGGCCACAACAATAGGAACGGAAGGTGGCCATCCCGCTCCTCTTCCGACTGGGGGGGCAGGCCCCTCGGATAAGTCTCAGGGCCCCAGGCTGAGCCTTTGAAGGTTCGAGCCAGGACAGCGTACCATCCACCATTCACCAGCCCTTTGCCAATTGGCTTTCCCCTTTCCACCGTGCCTGGTCGCTCATCAGGATGGACCGCTAGGTCCTAAGCATGGTGCAAAATGGATACTCATCCCGTTCCAGTCTCGTCTTCCCTTCCACCCCCCTACCCAGTCCCTCTTCAGGGACCCCTCTCATGAGCATCTCCTAAGGTTAGAGGTGCAACAGCTCCTTGAACTCGGAGCTGTGGAGGAGGTTCTTGTGGACCTCCAGGGCAAGTGTTTCTACTCCTGCTATTTCCTGGTCCCAAAGGCCAACGAGGGGGCTTCCACCCCATCTTGGACTTGAGGGGCCTCAGTGCCTTCATAGTGAAGTCAAAGTTCAAGATGGTAACATTGGCCTCTATCATTCCATCCCTAATACACTGCCCTCGATCTCAAAGATGCCTATTTCTGCATTTTGATCAAGCCTCCTCACAGGTGTTTCCTTCGATTTACAGTGGACCGGGACCATTATCAGGTTTACCTGTACCTGGACAACTGACTTATAAAGGGATCCTTCCCTTCCCAGGTTCTGGACCACATACCCCTGGTCAGGGAGATTTTCCTCATGCTGGGTCTCATCTTAAACAAGGACAAATCCACTCTGACCCCCACCCAAAGGATAGAATTCATGGGGGCCTGTCTGGACGCCACAGTAACCAGAGCATTTCTGCCTACAGCTCACTTTCTGGCGATAAACAGGCTGTGCTGGGGCTCCGATTGTTTCCCACCACCGCGGCCCGGTGCTGCATGAGGCTACTGGGGTTTATGGCCGCTTGCACTCATGTGGTGTGCCATGCCAGACTCAGGCTGCAACTGCTCCAGCTGTAGTTGGCATGTGTCCACAGTCTGGCCTTTCAGCCAATCAACATGATGGTGACTGTGCCTGAGGACATGCTGAGGTCCCTCGACTGGTGGCTGTGCGAGGAGGCGGTTCGCGAAGGAATGCCATTCCACAGCTCCACCCCGTCCATCCAGCTGGTGACGGAGGCCTCTGATACGGTCTGAGGAGCTCACCTCGGGGAGCTAGGGATCCAAGGTATGTGGTCTCCCGTGGATCTCGCCCTTCATATCAACGTCAGGGGGCTGAGGGCTGTCCGCCTCGCATGCTGTGCTTTCCTGCCATGATTTCGAAACAGGTGCATTTCAATCTTGACGGACAACACAGCAGCGATGTTCTGTATAAACGGACAGGGTGGTGCTTGCTCCTGACTCCTGTGCCGGAAAGCCCTCCTCCTGTGGGAGTTTTGCACCACCCATGACATTCACCCAGTGGACTCCTACCTTCCTGGGACCCAGAATGCTCTGGCGGACCAGGTCCTTCGAGGGCCACAAGTGGTCCCTCTGGGCGGATGTGGCCCTATCCATTTTCTGCAGGTGGAAATTTCCCCACGTGGACCTGTTCGCCACCCGCAGCAACAGGAAGTGCCCTCACTTTTGCTGCCTCTTCAACCACAGTCCTGGCTCCCTTGGGAATGCCCTGCTGGTTCCCTGGCCCCCCCAGTCCTACTCTATGGCTTCCCTCCATTCCCTCTGATTCACAGAGTGATTCTCAAGGTCAGGGAGTTCTGGGCTTCTGTGATTTTAATTGCCCTGGCATGGCCCCACTAGTATTGGTTCCCAGCCCTGCTTGACCTCTCGATGGAGTGACCCCCGGCCCTCCCCCCAGTATCCAGACCTGCTCTTTCAGGTGTTCAGCAGGCTTCACCAGCCAAACCTCTGGTCTCTGCACCTCATGGCGTGGAAGCTTCGTGGCTGACCGCCCTGGAGAGGCAGTGTTCGGTGCAGGTCCAGGCGGTTCTCTTGGGGAGCCATAAGCCCTCCACTAGGGCTTCCTATCTGGCAAAGTGGAAGCTTTTTGTGTCCTGGTCAGAGGGGAAGGGGTTCTCTTCTGCAGAGGCTTCTATCCCGGCTATTTTGGATTATCTCCTAGACCTCAGGACCCAGGGCCTTGCCCCTTCCTCAGTCAGGGTACACCTGGTGGCTATTTCGGCTTTCCACTCGGGATCTTGGGGCAGGCTGGTCTTCGCAGACTTTATGGTAATTCACTTCCTCAAAGGGTTAGACAGGGTATTCCCTCAGGTGCGCCAGCTCCTGCCTGCGTAGGACCTTAACCTGGTGCTTACTAGGCTCATGGCTCCCCACTTCGAGCTGTTGGCCACTTGCTCCCTTCTGCACCTGTCCTGGAAGGTGTCCTTCCTCTTAGCCATTATCTCCGCTAAGCGGGTCTTGGAGCTGTGAGCTTTGACCGTGGACCCTCCAGACATGGTCCTTTTTTAAGGACAAGGTTAGGCTTCACCCCCATCGATCTTTTTTGCCTAAGGTGGTGTCGCATTTTCATGTTAATCAGGATATTTTCCTGCTGGTGTTTTATGCAAAACCGCATAGTTCGAGAACAGAGCAGGCTCTACACACCTTGGATGTTAGGTGAACTTTTGCATTTTATTTGGGTAGAACAAAACCCTTTTGTAAGTGTCCTCGGTTGTTTGTGTCGATAGCTGACAGGACGAAGGGCTTGCCGGTCTCAGCCCAGCGTATCTCATCCTGGATTGTCCCCTGCATCAGGGACTGCTATGGGCTGGTGCATGTTCCAGCCCCTACTATCATGGCCCATTCGACCAGAGCCCAGGCTTCTTCCGTGGCTTTTTTGGCCCAGGTTCTCTTCATTTTTTTAATCTACTTTGCTAAAGAGTCACTGATTGTCACTTGCAGCTTCCAAAGAGTGTGGCCCTTGCCTCCGGACTTCTGAGTATTTGTATTTTCCCCGTGGCTCATGCCTTTGCCAGCAAAGCAGTTCTTTGATTTAAAAAAGCATGTTTAACAAAGCTGATGTCACATGCTGAATGCATCTGTCCAATGTTGAAGTGGGCTGATGAGCAAAGACTCAGCTTCCCTTGAAGTGGATTCCAGATGATTAACCATGCAAATGTCTAAAGCCCAATTTCAATGTGACAGAGCAAAATCTTTCATGAAAGAATCTGACAGGGGGAGACGGGGTATGAATGAGAAAGTGTCCTTGTGAACCCCAGCATTCATAATAGGCCTACTCTCCATTCCAGCAGAGGGAACCATGCACAGATGAGAACAGCCAAAGAAGCATGAATTAGAGACATACTAAACCATGTTCAAGGGGAGTCCCATCAATGTGCTATGTCTGTATGTAAACTCTTTAAAAGAGGACATCTGGGAATTGCTGCAGATTTCCACTATATGGAATGCAGCTTATGTCTGATACTGCTACCTAGTACTCCAGCAGTAATTATGCTCTTCTCTTGTGTGAATCCTTACTAAGTTACCAGGAGTGATGTAATTTGCTCCCATAAGAACAGTCTGAGATACAGCAGGCACTGTGTTTATAAAGTATAATAGGGCATAGCATGAAGGCCAGATTCTGAACTTACTTATGGTAAGTAGCAATTTACTTCTTGGATAGATTTATTCATTTCACTGGGACTTCTTGTGGGGGTAAGGTAGGGATGTAAGTGACTAGTTGAGTCACTACTTGACTACTTGCTTCCCCCCCTCCTTACTGCCTTAAAAGCCGGTTCCTCCCAGCACCATCTCTGTGGTGCGGGGCAGGGGCAGGAGAGGCAGAAGCACCAGGTCCTGGACCTACCCCCGCTGCGGCTCTGCCTTTTAAATGTGGTAAGAGCCCGGCAGCTCTTACTACATTTAAAAGGCAGAGCCATAGTGGGAGACTCAGTGCGAGCCAGAACTCAGCAGTCCTGGCTTGCGCCAGGTCCCGGACTTCTGTGCCTCTGCTTTTTAAATGTAGCAAGAGCTGCCTGGCTCTTACTACATTTAAAAGGCAGAGCCACAGCGGGGTCCCTTATTGACTAATCGTGTACTCAATATAAATTGTATTGAGGACATGTTTAGTCAAATACATGTTTCTTAACATCCTTAGGGTACTACTTAATATTAGTAAGAGTATCAGTATTTGGCCCTGTGTGTGTAGTTATTTGAATATAGCTTCAGCCACAAAGGCTACTATTCACTATGGGGAAGTGAGAATTCCTAGAAACCTTGTGAATTTTAAATTCTTTACCCAGATACATACACCCATTCTAATGAATCTCATCCCTGCAATTTAACGAGAGAAAAATATCCTCTTCTATATATGACTATAAAAAACTCAGCAATCTGTGTAGATTTCATACTCCAGGACTGTTACAAACTTGGTTTTGATATTTGCAGTATTTGTCCATCATGAAAGGTCTCTGGTTATCACCATGAAAAGAAGGAGTTTGTTAATGTAAGTTCCAGACTCCGGCTCATGTACCTCTAAAGGGCTATGCCTTCACTGCAAAAAAAAAAAAGGTGTATTTTCACATGGAGCTCGCTATCTCAATATACAGTAAAACTCCATTCGTCCGGCATCTGATGGTCCGGCACTCCTGATGGTCCGGCACCATCAGGAACCCGGAAGTGCTCCGGGCAGCCGGACCATTGGAGCTGCTCTGCCCCCGGCTTCCCGATTCAGCCGCTGCTGAAACTGACCAGCGGCTGAATCGGGAAGCTGGGGCAGAGCAGCTGGAGTGCTGCCGGTAGGTCCCACAGTGCTGCCCTCGGCGCCGCGGGACCAACCCGCAACACCCCAGCTGTCCCCAAGTCAGCCGCCGCTGAAACTGACCAGCGCTGACTCGGGAAGCCTGAGGCAGAGCTGCTCTGCCCCGGGGCTTCCCCGGAGTCAGCCCCTGGTCAGTTTCAGCGGCGGCTGACTTGGGGACGCCTGGGGGCAGAGCAGCTGGGGTGCTGCCGGGTTGGTCCCGTAGTGCTGCCCCTTGGCGCTGCAGGACCAACCCGGCAGCACCCAGCTGCTCTGCCCCAGGCATCCCCAAGAGCAGCTGGGGTGCTTCCGGGTTGGTCTTGCAGCGCCTAGGGGCGGCGCTACCGGACCAACCCAGCAGCACCCCAGCTGCTCTGCCCCAGGCATCCCCAAGAGCAACTGGGGTGCTGCCGGGTTGGTCTCGCAGCGCCAAGGGGCGGCGCTACCGGACCAACCCGGCAGCACCCCAGCTGCTCTGCCACAGGCATACCGATTCAGCTGCTGCTGAAACTGACCAGCAGCGGCTGAATCGGGGACGCCTGGGGCAGAGCCGGACAACCGGAAGGGGGGGCTATGAGGGGTCTGGGGTGGCATCCCCACACCACCCTAGACCCCTCATAGCCCCCCCTTCCGATAGTCCGGCATAGCTGATAATCCGGCACCCCCTGGGTCCTAAAGGTGCCGGATTATCGGAAGTTTACTGTAGAATGCTAGTGGACACACAGCATAGGTAATTTTTATTTTGATGTAGCTAGTCAAGGTCAAATTCAGGTGGGAGGTACAGGGTTAACCTCAACCAGTCACATCAAAATAAAAACTCCCTATGTCTTGTCACTGTTACCATTGAGGTAGCTACCTTGAGTTAAAATTAATTTAAATCCATTTAGCATTTAAATTGAAGCAGGGAGGTTTCTACTGGTTTACATATAAAAGTGAACAGCAATTAGTACGAAAGCTTCTGTGTCATTTATTTTGCAAACAGGATATTACAACTTATACACACCCATGTTTTATGTGTTTGAGGGTTTTTTGTAGCTACAATTACTGCAGAGGTGAAAAGAACAAGCTTTCTCTCTTCAAGGCAGTAAGCCACAGCGGCATTAGCAGTTTAAAACAGTTTAGAAATGAGAACCAGAAAGCTACAGTTTCAGTTATCCACACATGGAATTTGTATCCCTACTTACGGAAGCAGCTGAGAATCCAAAAATTCCTCTTGGAAATTTAGCTTAGTTGACATTGGGCACCATAAAATGTAATCAGTCACGAAGAGTGACTCAGAGAGGCTACTCTAGTGCACTCATTGCCAGAGGGTGATGTATGCTTTTGTTTTGGTTCAATTATGGTTTGCAGTATATTTTTCTCTCCTTTCTAGCCCAAGAAAATAGTCATGACGTAGACAACTGAGAGCACTAAAGACTTTTTGTCGGTGTTAGTAAAAATCCAAGTGAGTTGTAGGAGTTTGCTTAGAAATAGATGGAAGTAGGAGGGGAGAAAACAACTGAGCTCAAGAACAGCAGAGAACTGGAAGTCCTGGAAGAAAAAAGACAACGTGACTCTCTCAGAAATACCTAAAAAAGGGTGTTGGGAAAATGGGGACAAAATATTTATTTTTAAAAAGCATGAAGGGTTTTCGGGTGATGCATCGATTATTATGTAGTGCTCAGTGCCCATGTGCATCCTGTGGGTCAAAGCCTGGTTTCGCCAAAGTCAATGGCAAAATTCCATTGGCTTGAATGGAGCCAGGCTATTACTCCTGGAGGGAGTAACAAGGATTGGATAAATCAGTTAAGCGTGAGCTAAGCAGAAAAAGTGTTGGACAAGCCAGCTGTTTTAATCAGCAACACATTTGCACCTTCAACCATTTTCTGCTTAAATTCTTAAAATGCTCTTTTGTTACTATCTCAGTGCTGTAGGTATGCTCGGGCTCTACTGTGATATTCGTGCGTCGGTATGACCAGAAAGGTGTGTGTATACAGCTCTGCTCCCTCCGTGCATTCCGAGTCATATCTTTTTATTGCACAGACCAAATGCCATCTTCATTCCATTTTCCTCCTGGTGGTCCCAGCAGAGCCAACCTTGTTATGGTTGGGAGCTGGGTTATATCCTCACTGGGACATCATATACAACTGGTAACTAAGTGCCAGCTGCAGATCCTTTACTGCAGATGGTAATATGAGAGTATGACTTGCAAACATCAGGTTTCATCTGTAGTATTTTCAGGCAGGAAAACCGCCCTTTGGCCCATGGGCTGATCAGATTTGATATGGATGCTAATGAACATGGCACCCTATAATATGGTTTGCTATACACAGTCACTTTTAGGGTCTATAAGATTTATTTTAATGTCATACATTTTAGTGTACACATTTGCTGACAGAACAAAATTTTAGAACTTTCCTATTATTCTTCTGATTTAGGATTTATTTTATTTGAAACATTGTTTTTGTTTTCTTTCTCTCCCCCAGATATTCAATCTCATGAAGTATGACAGCTACAGTCGCTTTTTGAAGTCAGACATATTTTTAAAACATAAGAGGGCAGAGGAACAAGAAGAGAATTCATCGGAAGCTCAAACCATAGCTAAAAGAGCTTCAAGGATTTACAATACATGATCCAAAGAAACCCATTCAGACAAGCAACAAAAAATAACCTAAAACTCTCAGGAGCAGTCTATGACTGTTGCATTTAAGGCTTGAAAAGCACAAAACCCTTTTAGGGGATATTTACTTTCTAATTGCTTGAACAACTAATTGTTTTTGCATGATGGCTAACACCAAACACTCTTGAAAAGATCATTTTGTAAGCTAAAATGCTGAGATATCCCTATGTAGCATGAATTACATCCTATATTTCACTAATTAAGATGTTTTCCAATCACTGTATTTTGTGAGCAATCACAAACATGAGAAATGAAAGATAGGGTTGCTTTTGCCTTCTGATTTTATAGCTATCCTGTGTGTACATTTGTGAATTGTTGTGAGACAAAGCAGAGTAGCATTTCTGATAACTCTGTGGATGAGTCACCCATTGATTACCATTAAGGAGCAGTATCATTTAGAGTTACTTCTAATAAAATCCAGTTTCAGTCCTCCCAAATATAAATCTCTTCATTGAAACTAATCTCTCTGTGAGACTTTGAAAGGCAATTTCAGTTTTGACTTTGTGAAGTGTGGGTTTGCCTTTATCGTTGAGGCAGAAGGCTTGGTTTTTTATTCAGGAATTTCATTACTGTATTTCTTTGATTTCATGACATTTCCCACAACAATCAGTGAGCTTCTTCAGATGACAGTGGCTTATCATCAACCTTGACAGAAACAACATGTCAACTTTAAAAACAATATAAAATGGCCAGTGTTTTCATATCATAAACTGTAATGGAACAAAAGCACCAAAATCGGAAAGATCCCTTCAAAGCACTCAAAAAGCTATAGAACTGATATCTGTTGGCTACTTCTGGGCATCCCATTTTCTGGTGGGCTCATCCCTTCAACCTGCAGCAAGCACACTTATTCTGGTCACATGCAAGCACAAGTAAGCATCAGGTCTACCTCCGTCTTCTGGAGGAATTGTGCCGTGCCTGCCAGGAGTCCTTCTGCAGAGGCAGAAAACAAGTTTTCATTTTCAGTCTGCCTTGGCTGAAATCATTTAATCTTATTCTACCTGATTTTGTTTTCCCTCAAGAAGTGTTTTAGGGTTTCCTATGTGCAGATGTTGGGAAGGCCAGCATTCCGATTTTAGCCATTCCCACTCCATGGTTGAGATGAAGGGCAGTTTATGTTTGCCTTGAGAATATCAATGTGCGGTGATGAAATGTTAGGATAATAAAGGAAAATGCTGGCGGAAGTCTCCGCCAGGGAGTTTTCTTTGTCTGGAGCAGTTTCAGAACTGAAAAGAATTTCTGGCATAAATGTTTAATGTGTTTATATTTTTTAAATTCATTAATTCAATGCCAAACTTCTAAATTGCCATTTAGAATTGGGAGAACATATTGGCTGGCATGTTTTATTTACAAGCTTCGCCATATGTAGTCTAGGTCTGACTCACATTGACTCACTATTTATTCTTTGTGTGTGTGTGTGTGCAGGCTTTTCTTGAGCTTGTATTTATGGGCTGTCTAGTCAGATTGCACAAATAGCTTTTTGATTATTTTAAAATTCTCTTTCTCAGGAAGGTCAGTTATGTATTATATATTACTGTTGCTATCAACATCTTAAAAGCCAGGGCTAGGAGGAGAACTCTATATATAGCCGTGCATATGATACTTTCTTTCTCTAAGCTACCTTTACAGCCTACATCTAAAGAAAATGGCTGTTGCGGTCTCCCCCCACTAAATGCATTCCTGTAATGGTAGTGGGAGTTCTGAACACTTATCAAGGGATGAAGAGACGTGTTAGCTTTTAGAGTGTTGAGCAGAACGGCAGTGTTTCAGGTTGCACTTTCTAAGCTGTAGGTCAGATGCACAGATTACATTTTCCCATCATATTTACGAAGGAGTAAATGGGAGAACCATCAGTTTTCGGTGACATGTTGGCAAATGCTTAAAATAAAGGATGTATTTAAATGCTTTGTTGAATAAGAATGTACTTAAGCACGTGCTTAAATATTTGGGTGCCTTGGGAGTAGGTGAGTTCTTACAATACCCCTCCCTGCAGTGAGCTGTTATCACATCAGATCTTCTAATTAAAATAATTGTTGTTATGCAACCACCACGCCCTACCCTCCAAAAGAATACAGGGTGAAATCCTGGCTTACTACTATCAACTGACCTCAGCAGAGCCAAGATGTCACCCACAGTCTACTTCTAAGGTCATATATATATTGCTCAATAATCAGTTTAATTTCTGTTTGATAAAACTTAACCTTTTCAGTGTATGCAAAGATACATTTAAACATTGATGGGATGAGCGGGGCTTCCCATGTCGAAAGCATTTGTCATATTCAGCATGTTCAAGATTAGAAAGTGCGTTTTCTTCTTAATCTTTTAGAGGAATAGATTAGAGGAAGGATGACTTTGGATGAAATGTATCATTTGCCTGTCAGATCTTTTGAACGATGGGCATCCAGCCCCTGGAACCAGGAAATATGAAATTTGCATCCCACATTTAGAGCTTGGACTTTGGTTTTTAATTCTCATTATTGTAATTTACATTGGTGCAGTGCTGTAAGGTACCAAATTGCATGGAACCCTTCCCATCATGCTAGTTGGTACATAGTCCCTGCCCAAAAGCTTGCAGACTGAAAGACAAGACAGATAAGTAATAATAGATAACAAAAAAGCAAAACATTAAAGGTGATGTTAGATATACTTCTAGGAAATAGCTAAGCTAGGCCCTGATCCTACAAACACTTGTGCATAGCTGTAACTTTATTCACAGGATATTCTATCAATAGAACTGTTCACACAAGTAAAGTTATGCATGAGACATTCATGCTACCTCTGGCTAGGCTTCTATTTTTTAGCACACTAGCTCAAGAAACTCAGAGAGGGTGTCTGTCTTCCCACACTGGTAAGTATGCGGTTAAGTATATTCCTGGTTGCAGTGTAGACCAGTGTTTCTCAACCTTTTTATTATAAAGTATCCCTTTTGTCAAAAAAAATTATAAGTACCCCCAGTATCTACAGTTTTCAGATGCACAATTTTTTTTCTACCATTGCAACACATTTGTTTAAACAACTTAATCGTAGCCAGGTGGGCGATGAAATTTTTGGGTGTAAAAAGTACAAAAATAATAAAGCACTGTAAAACTTAAAACAAAAATTCAGTTTTCTCCAAATTTCAATTGTGTTGATGTACCCCCCAGACTTCTCTTGAGTACCCCAAGGGTACTCGTACCACTAGTTGAGAAACACTGGTGTAGACATACCCATAAACTTA
Source organism: Rafetus swinhoei (assembly GCA_019425775.1). Lineage (NCBI taxonomy): Eukaryota > Metazoa > Chordata > Testudines > Trionychidae > Rafetus > Rafetus swinhoei. The sequence goes on along the minus strand of CM033447.1, from coordinate 17,462,944 downwards.
GGTCCAGATCCTCAAAGGTATTTAGCTGCCTAACTCATAGGAATCTCAGAGGAGTAGCTGTGTTAGTCTGTATCTGCAAAAACAATGTGCCCTGTGGCACCTTAGAGACTAACAGCTTTATTAGGGCATATTCCACACAAGGACGGACTACAAGCTGTCAGGTACAGTATCCCCAATGATGCCACAGCACACCTGGTGGTGGATCTATGTGGCTTTGTCCTCACCCAGAACCACTTCCGATTTCGGGACAATTTATACCTTCAAGTCTGCGGCACTGCTTGTATGTACCCATGGGTACCTGCATGGCCCCACAATAGGCCAACATATTTATGGCTGACCTCTAATGTTTCCTTAGCTCTCGTCCCCTACCAGTCCTCCTCTACTTATGGCACATTGATGATATCTCCATCATTTGGACCCATGGGAAGGAGACCCTTGAAGAATTCCACAGTATTTCAAAACAATTTGCACCTAACTATCAAATTCAGCTTGGAACAATCCACACAAAAGATCCACTTCCTGGACACTACAGTACAAATAAATGATTGCCACATAAACACCACCCTATGCTAGAAACCTACTGACCACTAGTCTTACCTACATGCCTCTAGCTTCCATCCACGACATTGTCTACAGCCAAGCCCATATCTACAACCATATCTGCTCCAATCCCTCACACAGAGACAAACACCTACAGGATCTTTATCAAACATTCTTAAAACTTAAATACCCACCTGGGAAAGTGAAGAAACAGACTGACAAAGCCAGAGGAATATCCAGAAATCACCTGGTTCGGGACAGGCCCAACAAGGAAAACAACAGAACACCACTGGCACCACTGCCCCCAGGTAAAACCCCTCCAGCGCATCATTGACAATCTACAGCCAATCCTGGAAAATGATCCCTCACTCTCACAGACCTTGGGAAACAGGCCAGTTCTCGCCTACAGACAGCCCTCCATCCCAAAGCAAATCCTCACCAGCAGTCACACAGCGCACCACAGAAACACTTACCCAGGAATCTATCCCTGCAACAAACCCCATTGCCAACTCTGTCCACATTTCTATACAAGTGACACCATCGCAAAACCTAACCACATAAGCCACATCCACTAATGTGGTAAGTGCCAGCAATGCCCCTCTGCCATGTATATTGGCCAAACCGGACAGTCTCTACAACAAAGGATAAATGGAGACAAATTGGACATCAGGAATGGTAACACATATAATCCTGTAGGGGAACACTTTAGCCTCCCTGGACATTCAGTGATGGATTTGAAAGTAGCCATCCTTTCACAAAAGAATTTCAAAAACCAGTTACAAAGGGAGACAGCTAAACTGAAATTCATTTGCAAATTCAACACTATCAATTTAGAATTGGTTAACATATTACAAAGGCAATTTCCCCTCTCTAGATATTCACATCTCCACACCAAATGCTATGAACGACCCACTTCCACCCGGACTCTATTAGCTTCTTTAACACAAGCAACTTCTTCCTTATATATACTCCTGCTTCTGTAACTTCCACTCCAGTTCATTTGATGAAGTGAGTTTTACCCATGTAAACTTATGTCCTAATAAATCTGTGAGGCTACGTCTAAACTACAATCCTCTTGCAGAAGAGCAAATGCAAATGGAGCGCTCATTTGCATATGTCGCGCTCTCATTTGCATTTCCTCTTCCTTTCCCCTTTTGTGCAAGAGGTTTTTGCGCAAAAAAGCGCTGTGTAGACAGTGCCTTTTTGCGCAAAACCCTCTTCCTTTTCATAAGGAAGAATGGCCTGTGCAAAGGGGGTTTTTGCACAAAAAAATGCCATCTACACAGCGCTTTTTTGCACAAAAAACCTCATGCACAAAAGGGAAAGGAAGAGGAAATGCAAATGAGAGCGCTGCATATGCAAATGAGCACTCCATTTGCATTTGCTCTTCTGCAATAGGATCGTAGTTTAGATGTAGCCTTAGTCTCTAAGGTGTCATGATTACTTAATATGATTTTCAAATAGATGGGCAAGGTAGAGTAATCTCCAGCTATAATTTTTCTTAAAATTAAAGCAGAATACTTAAGTATGAATCTATGCATTATGAGAAGTCAGAGTAATTGAAATTAATTTATTTATATGAGAATCATAAGGGTAAACTCTTTCTAAACCCCCCAAATGGCTACCCTAATGTATGTTTCTGAGCCAAAAATGAGATGAATTTACAAATAAGCAAGAGCTGTGTGCTGAAGCTTGTTTGATGTTTTCAATACCAGTTAGGAGGATGTTGCAGTATATGATGTGCCCCTCAACTATTTTCTAGATTCAGGCCTTCCAAGTCTGTGTCCTCTCATTTTCCTATCACCAGCATGTTTGTGATGGAGGAGGATTGGTGCCCAGATACTACTGGGATGGGGGCATTTTAGATTTGAAGTTAGCTCGATTGGGTGGGACTTCTTCAGAGGTAGCATGTACTTCTCAGTAAATAGCAATAGGGGTCACTGATGAACCACATAAGGCACTTGCACCTCACCTTCTTTGTCAGTATTCCTTTCCTGCATTTCACTGCATTGCTCTCATATCTTTTTGTTTCAAAGTCAGTGCCTTGCTAACACATTATATTGGGAGCAGGAGACAGGGACTCCTTTTTTTGTTATGTGCTTGCAAAGCACCTAGCATGATGAGCCCTTTGTCCATAACTGGGACTTCTCTGTGATATACTACTACAGGTGGAACCTATTTAGTCCAGCACCTTTGGGACCTGACTGGCATTGAACCAGAGTTTGCTGAACTATGGAATGTCAATATTGTCTAGTAGCATTACCAACACTTCCACTGCTTACTGGGCTCTTAGAAGACATTTAGGGATAAATTAGAGCTAAATAATAGTACTGAACACTGAGAGCCAGGACTGGTGGCTGTAAACAAACTTTATGGGACTGTGGGAAACTTGGCCACACCCATGATAAATGGACATTTGGCTAACTAAAATCATGCCGGACCATGGATGTTACCGAACAAGAGAGTGCCAGACTACAGAGGTTCAACCTGTATTAATTACTTCTAATTAATACAATGTCTTCACAGCAAGTTCATGAATTTTCATTACTGCAGCATATGTATTTTATTAAGATAAAGTCCATAATGCTTTAAATCAATAGCAAAAAAGACGTTTGTCTTGACTGACTTGGCAGATGAGCAACAGCCATTAGAAGATGCAACTTAGCTCAAATTCCATGCCTGTTAGGGTGTGATGGAAGAAACAGAGATGGATGTATTGTAGGGTTTGTTTGGCCTCTGAGAGAGGAAATAATTATCAAATTTAACACCACCCTCTACTGGCTGCTGAAAGAATAAAATAGATATCTTTTGGGAGATACTGTTAAGTAAGACAACAAATAGAGATCATAGCTGTTTTTATGTTTTTATTTTTTGTTTCTTAAAAGTAATGGAAATATCAATGTATTTATTGCCTAATTAGAATTCACCTTATCCTGATACAATAGGGCTGTGGGGTTCATTATTGAAAAGTAATGAATAATAACAAAATGTACATTGGGTTGACATTTTTCTGTATTTTACTAAGCCCAGTGTATCTCCTAATACATGAAAACTAAAATAAAAATGCTTTTGAAGCTGACAATGTAACGTGTATAATTTAGACCCATGTAGAATACTATAGCATTGATAAATCTAAAAATAACCTTAGATTTAGTGGTGCAGGAATATTTTTAGTAAAGGGCTTTTGGGACAGGTGTAGGACCAGGAGCAGAACCTCAGGGCTGGCAGCTGGGATGCGGGGGGAAGGAGTGGCAGCCAGGACACCAGGCATGGGGTGGCAGCCGTGGGAACCTTGGGTTGCAGCCAATGGGAATTGGGTATGGGGTCGGCACAGCAACCTTGGATAAAACCTGAGGGTGCTGCAGAACTCCCTGCATCCTTAGTTTCTGCACCTATGCTTAGACTTGGGTTGGCATTTGTTTTTCCACTGTTGTTCTTTTCTTGCCTGTTTGTGTGTCTATATATTTGATAGTATATGCGAATGCCAGTACATATCCTAAAGAGTGACTGGCATGCTGATTTTTGTTAACCACAAAATTTATACACATTTTAAAATTAGCCCATTTAGATGTTATTAAATACTTTCTTCTCTTAGCTGCACTTTTTAATTGCTGTTTGGATGTAAAATATTGAAGAGCAAAAATATAGCCATTTGCATTTTTTATTCAATCTGGTCTCCGGAGGCTTGTTTATTTGGCTGTCTAAACACGACAATCAGAATTTTGTGTTACAAAAATCTGAGAAATGTAATTGTTGAGTAGAAATAGGGAAGTATTATCCAGTGTAATATGTCCTGAACTGAGTCCACTTCAAAGAGACTCCATTATGGAAATTTGTGTGACCAGTAGGGATGTACCAGGGCCACAAAACGTCTGCTCTTTTCTAATGAGTTTGAATACAAATGATCTGATACTGTATGAGCTGAAGGTGCTGTAAATAATATGCCATCAGATCAGATGTCTCCTTATTTTAAAAAAAGGCACCTGGTCATTTCTGGAATAAATTTCCTGAAGCATGAGGATGGCCTTTTATACCTACAAGGGTGACACAAAGAGGAGGGAGAAAAATTGTTCTCCTTGGCCTCTGATGATAGGACAAGCAGCAATGCACTTAAGTTGCAGCAAGGGAGGTTTAGGTTGGACATAAGTAAAAACTTCCTAACTGTCCGGGTGGTTAAACACTGGAATACATTTCCTAGGGAGGTGGTGGAATCCCCATCACTGGAGATATTTAAGAGCAGTTTGGATAGACATCTATCACGAATGGACTAGATGGTGCTTGGTCCTGCAGTGAGGGCAGGGGACTGGACTCAATGACCTCTCAAGGTCCCTTCCAGTTCTAGTGTTCTATGATTCTATACATTAACCTGCGGAATTCATTGTCACAAGATTTCATTAAGACCAAGAACTCAGCAGGATAAACCCTTATTCTTCAAAGCAAGAATAACCCATTTAGGGTACGTCTAGACTGCAAGCTTCTTTTTGAAAGCGAGCATCCACACCTCAAAACCGTATTGAAAAAGCGATCTGCTTTTTAGAAAGAGAGCATCCAGACTGCATGGATGCTCTCTCGAAATAAAGCCCTGATTGCTATTAACAGAATGGCCACCAGGGCACCTGTGCTTTTTTCAATTGCCTCTTGTTTCAAAAAATGTCCCTGTTCTGCGTCCACACACACTTTTTTTCGAAAGAGCTCTTTCGAAAAAGGTGTTCTTCCTTGTAATTTGAGGTTTACCGATGTCGAAAAAAAACCCTGCATTCTTTCGATTTAATTTAGAAAGAATGCAATTACAGTGTGGACGCAGGTGAAGTTTTTTCGAAAAAACAATGTAGTCTAGACATACCCTAGGGACAGAGTTAGAAGAAACGTCCTTTGTGGGCAAATCATTCCATAATGGTCCTCTACAACATTTCTTGCACCTTTCTCTGAAGCATCTTGTACTAGTCACTATCAAGAAACATAGGAACAGCCATACTGGGTCAGGCCAAAGGTCCATCTAGCCCAGTAGCCGATCTTCTGACAGTGGCCAATACCAGATGCCCCAAAGGGAGTGAACAGAAACAGGTAATCATCAAGTGATCCCTCTCCTGCCATCCACTTCCAGCCTCTGACAAAGGCTATGTCTAAACTACATCCCTCTTCCAAAAGAGGCATGTAAATTAGACAGATCAAAATTGCAAATGAAGCCGGGATTTGAATTTCCCGTGCTTCATTTGCATAATGGAGGCTGCACGGCCTTTCAAGAAAGGGCTTTTCAAAAGTGAAACTGCCATCTAGATGTAGTTTAGACATGCCCAAACAGAGGCTAGGGACACCATTCCTACCCATACTGGCTTTTAAGTATTGATGGACCTAATTTATCTAGTTCTTTTTTGAACCCTGTTAAAGTTCTGGTCTTCACAACATCCTCTGGCAAGAAGTTCCACAGGCTGACTGTGCACTCCGTGAAGAAAAACTTCCTTTTGTTTGTTTTAAACCTGCTACCTATTAATTTCATTTGGTGACCCCTAGTTCTTATATTATGGGAACAAGTAAATAACTTTTCTTGATTCACTTTTTCCACACCTGTCATGATTTTATAGACCTCTATTATATCCCCTCCTTAGTCTCCTCTTTTTCTAATCTAAAAAGTCCCAGTCTTTTTAATCTCTCTTCATATGGCAGCCATTCCAAATCATTTTTGTTGCCCTTTTCTGAACCTTTTCCAATGCCAAAATATCTTTTTTGAGATGAGGCATCTGTACATAGTACATATAGGGCTAGCTAGATGACTGGTCTTACCAAAAATGGTAATTCCTATATTCTCTAATCTAAAGTCACTTTTTACCTATTAAGGCAATCAGCAGCTGTCTCACTCTGAAAGGAAGTGCACTTCTCTCACCCCTGAAGCTGAAGCAGCATGAATTGTATGTTTCTTTCTGTCTTCCTTTCTCTCTCTTTCCCATCCCCCTTCCCATTTCCTATGCTACCAGAGAGAAATCAATGAACTGTCTGTGATCTGTGTTTTCGTCGAGTTCCAGCGCCCAAGTTGGTAACAGATTATTAGTGAAGTCTCAGCAAAGAGCTGCCTAGAAACGAAAGCAGCCCTGCAAAGAATTAAGTAAATTATTTCCATCTTCGGGTTGATCTTGTTCACTACATCATGTTTAAACGTTTTAAGCATTTTCCATTCACTTGGATGAATATTTGTATATCATTTACAAAAACACGCACAAAATCCCTCTGAACTGAAGTTTCCAGTCTCAAGGAGTCTTGTTATTTTTGGAGTCATCATTAGGCCCAGGGCAAATGCTTGAGGGAAATTTATCCTTTGTAGTTAGGCCAATAATGCTTTAAACTTAAAGATGTCTTTCTTTGAGTCCAAGATTAGGCAATGAACCAAGATCTCACTAGGCTACACACACCACTCACAGAAACTACTGAGTATGGCATAATTTTGTATTGTTTGTGTTTGTTATTTTGTCTCTGCTCTGGATTGCTAAAAATCCCTTTCATGTGAAGGCGAGGAATGCTCTTCTGTGAGGGGAGAGATGCCTGTGACTAAAACAGTCTTTTTTTTCCAGTTTGGAAGAGAAGCAAATATCTGGAGAAATGGAAATTAGATGTGGTGAGTTTTTTGAGATCTCAACATTCTAGAATAGGGACGTTGGTGAGTTTTTTGAGGTCTCAGCATTCTAGAACAGGGCTGCCGGTGAGTTTTTTTAAGGTCTCAACATTCTAGAACAGGGATGCCTGCATCCCATCACGCAGAGGTGGAAAGCTAGGAAAGGGGATTCTGAATGAATGATCACAGCTGAACCTTGCCGACAATGGAGTTTGCTTAAGTGTTATACAGTAAGAGCTCAACTGCCTTTGCATTGCTTCCTTGGGCAGCAAGAATGGGAAGGGGGCTGAAAGAACTAGCCTATATATAAAAAGTTTCATGATCCATCACATAGTACTGAGACAGCTATTGCTGTAATGCATGTGACTCAAAAAGCTGGTCTTGTACTTCCTGCAGACCAGAGTTCAAATGTCACAAGTGAAATAAAATTGGTGGGATTCCACTGGTGTCTGTGACTTCAGTGTAAAAGCCGCTACACCACTGGGCATCCTTGGTGGCTTTGACTGACTATGCCTGTATTTTGAAACTGAAACCTTTCTGCAAAGGACTGTGTAAAGTAAGAGATCCTTTCCAGGTAGCCTCCTCACTACAGCTGGAACCATGTCAGTCATTTTTAGGTTTGAGGCCAAGGATTGAATAGACATGGAGATGACAATTAATCCTAGAGCTGTTCTGTCTAAGCTGGGCAAGGCAGCATGGAGGAAGCTTGCACCATTGTTCCTCACATCTTGCCAATGCCTAAGGAATGATTACAGTGTGTGACCATGACACACAGTGAGGAGGCTGAAAACTGATTCAGTAAGAGTCTTAGAATACGGTGGGCTTCATTCCTTTAGTGCAAATAACCCAATACACTAGTTACAGGAGTTCCATTTGGAGGTAAATAATTTTCACCAAAGTGCTGGGGTACCACATGCACATGGATCCCAGAGAACTTGGTGATTAGAATGAGTGATGCCACCAGATAGCTGAGAGGTATGTGTACTGCTAGGTCCCATGCTGTTCCTTCTCTGGGGAGAGGACTTTGGTCTCCAGGGCTGTAAAGCAGGCACCTTTCACTAGCAGTACAGTCATGAAAAACTCTGTATTTAGAAAGCTGCTTTTCTGTCATCTTCAAAGACATGAGACGCGTACAAGGTGTCATCAAATAGATGGATCATCCCATAACGGTGGACTTGAAGCTGCCCCCCTTCACATAATTTTAGGGCCAGATTTTTTTCTCTCTTTCCTTGCTTCACAGAGATCATGTTCCATCAAACTGGGCCCTGCTGAACCTTAGTCATCCCAGAGAGCATCGCTGACTCACTTGGAGGGCACCAAGCTGCCTGCTGTCTGAGCCCATCCCTGGGAGACAGAGGCACCATTAAACAGGCCTCTGGTCGATCTCCAGCTTCACATCACAACACAAGAGGAATACTGTCTGTTGCACAGAGCGGAAGACACTAGTCACAGTTTCAACAACAAGGGAGGTTTTACAGAGTGTGTGTGATTCATTATTTGTGTTGGTGAGCTTCTCTGGAACATTAAGGGAATGAGGACACAACAGATGCTGGGAACTGATAAAGTAACTTGCCTCTGAGAAGAGGGTTTCTCTAAATAAGAGAGGCCTTTGCTTGTGTGGGTTTTTTTTAAATATTTGTGAGTGGTTGGAGACTGAAGGTTGAATTTACCCCTGGTATAACTCTGTTGACTTTGATGGAACTACAACAGGGATATTGGCTAAATGGTAATATTGCAGGAAAGGACCTGGGGATTGCAGAGGATGAGAAGCTAGATAGGAATCAACAGTGTGCCCTTGCACTCAAGAAGGCTAATGGCATATTAGGCCGCATTAGTAGGAGCATTGCCAGCAGATAGAGGAAAACAATTATTTCCCTCTATTCGTCATTGGTAGAGCCCTGCAAAACTGCAGATATCTGCTTTATATCTGTGGGTATCCTCATCTGTGGATTTGGATATCTGTAGCTCATTTTTGTGGCTATTGGATGCGGACGTGGATACAAATTTTGTATCTAGAACCTCGCAAATCTGCAGATATCTGCTTTATATCCGTGGGAATCCACATCCATGGATGTCAATGCAGTTATCCGCCACTCATTTTTGAGGCTACAGATGCAGATACAAATTTTGTATCTGCACAAGGCTCTAGTCATTAGTGAGGCCACATCTGGAGTAGTGTGTCCAGTTTTGGGCTCCCACTACAGAAAGGATGTGGACAAATTGGAGAGTGTCCAACAGAGGGCACCAAAATTATTAGGGGGGGGCTTGGGCACATGATTTACAAGGTGAGGCTGAGGGAGTTGAGCTTATTTAGTCTGCAGAAGAGAAGAGCAAGGGGGATTTGACAGCAGCCTTCAATTACCTGAAGTGGGGGTTCCAAAGAGGACGGAGAGAGGTTGTTCTCAGTGGTAGCAGATGACAGAACAAGAAGCAGTGGTCTCAAGTTGCAATGGGTGTGGGTGTGTGTCTCGATTGGATATTAGGAAAAGTTATTGTGATGGGAGTCCCCTGTGGTACAGCCTGGGACTGTGGCCCCACTGGGCCCACTTGAACTCTCTCCAGCCTGATCAGTCTCTTACAATGTTTGCTAGGGACCAGCAGCAACCTCTCCAGGTGTGTTATCACTCAGCACAGCCACATGTGGAGCCCCACACCATTGCTCCCAGAGCCACTCATGAACCACAGAAAGAAAGGCACCAGAGCCAAATCCCCCCAGCTCTCAGCACTGTACCTCAGTGAAGTGATGAACCACTTCATTAATGGAAAGTGGACATACCTATATCTGCACACTTCACATAAACTCGCTGGTGAAGACAAACAGCAAACCAAGTGTATGGATTTATAAAAGATAGATTTTTATGTGGTATTACGTGATAGGCAAAAAAGTCAGAGTGGTTAACGAAATAAAATATAGACACGCAGTCACAGCTCTCAACCCTATTACTCTGGGCAACAACTAGATCAAGCAGGTTTTCTCACTCCACTGGATATTGCAGTCCATAGTACATAGCTTTCACCCTTGTCCCCTATGAAAACCTTCTGTCTTCTCAGTGTCCTGCTTGCCTGCAAAGTAGGTGGGTGAAGGAGAAAGGCAAAGCATGGGCCCCTGTGTTTGGTTTTTATACCCTTAGTCCATGTGCTTGGAGAATGTAAGTCCAGGAATGCCTGGTGGGCCTTGCTGAGTCTCTAAGCCAGTGGTCTCCAACCCTTTTAAGCACAAGATCACTTTTTTAATTTAAGTGCAATCCAAGATCTACCTCAAATATAAATACCCTTGCCCCGCCTCCTTCCTGCCCCTTCTCCGAGGCCCTGCCCCTGCTCACCTCATTCTCTCTCTCTTGCTCATCCTCACTTGCTTTCATCAGGCTGGGGCAGAGGGCTGGGGTGCAGGCTCTGGTCATGTACTAAGGGATCTGGAGTGTGAGAGGGGCTCTGAACTGCTCTTGGGGCAGGCAGTTGGGATGTATGAGAGGGTTTTAGGTGCAGGCTCTGGAATGGCATTTGGATGCTGGGGTGCTCGAGGCTAGGACAGGTGCTCGGGGTGCAGGAAGGGGTTCATGACTAGGGCAGGAATTCAGGATGTGGGGTCCAGCTGGACATTGCTTACCTCAGGTGGCTCCTGGGTGGTGGTGCAGTGGGGCTAAGACAGGTTCAACCCTGTCCTGGCCCTGGACCACTCCCTAAAGCAGCCAGCAAACTCCATCCCAAGCCCTGTTGTGCCCCCTCTCTGCTTTGTGGAGAATAGATACAGGGTGGGAGGGGGCATCTTGACATCAGCGCCCTCCTCTCCCTCCCCTGCCCTGCACAGAAAGCAGGAGGCTCCCCAGCAGGAGAGGCAGCTCCAAGGCAAAGGGCAGGAGATAAGCAGCAGTGGGGGGAGGGGCAGCTGAAGTGCGGGCACTTGATAGCCTCTTGGCCAAACCAGTCAGGATCACCTGTCAGAGGCTCCAAGATCTACCAGTAGTTCCTAATCTACTGGTTGGTGACCACTGCTCTAAGCAAAGTTAAGCAATGTCCTTGGTGTGACCTCATGCAGGTGAGTCATCACATTGTGGTTCCCTTGCTGGACAGTGGCTGGTGATGACTGTTCAACAACACACATACTTGGCTGTTGCTTACCTCCCTCGTCATTGTCTCTGTAGAGCTGGTATCTCAGTGCCTCATAAGCCCAAAGCATATTTTACTGAAAACCATACAGCACAATTCTTATGATGTCATATACATCGATGATATACAGCTACAGATGGAGAAATGACATTTGGCAGGTCATAACCTTTCCCCGGATACTCCACATGACATGCTTTAAATGCAATATCACAATTATATGCAGATGAGGCATATGGGGGATTACAGGGTGCTCTCCCATGATATAGAATGTCACAACTATTTCACTAGAAGAGTGGTGAAGCACTGGAATGGGTTATCTAGGGAGGTGATGGAATCTCTATCCTTACAAGTTTTTAAGGCCAGGCTTGACAAAGTCCTGGCTGGGATGATTTAGCTGGGGTTGATCCAGCTTTGAGCAGGGAGTTGGACTAGATGGCTTCCTGAGGTCTCTTTCAACCTTAATGTTATATGATCCTATTATACATTTTCCCCTAGCTTGCATGTCAGTTATCCTACTGCAAATCATACATGCAGAAAACTGATCTGCAGACTGACAAACACTGCCATTACAGGTCAAACCTATGCAATTCTAAATACCTTCTCTGCTGAGGTGAGTACTATATTTAATCCCATAAATAACTGCCCACATTTTAATTTGACTTTTTTGAGTGGTTAGTGAGCTTTTTTCAGGTTTTGTGGCTTTTATTACATCAACACTTCTACCAGCAATTGCCCTATGGGGGGAAAAAAGAATCTAGGTTTACATTCCAGTGGCTTGTCTCAGAGAAGCCCTTTTCATGGTGCAGTGGTTTGAGTTTGGGGCTCAGGTATACAACTTCCATGATTACACTGCAGCTGAGATACTCAAAGGTATGTAAGGGATAGATTTTCAAAGGAGCCTAATGATTCAGATAGGCACTTAGTAAGATTTTCAAAAGCCTGTGGTGCCTAACTCCCATTAACTATCATAGAATACTAAAACTGGAAGGGCCCTTGAAAGGTCACCACGTTCAGTCTCCTGCCTTCACGGCAGGACCAAGCACCATCTAGAATAGACCATCCCTGACAGATGTCTATCCAACCTGCTCTTAAATATCTCCAGAGATGGAGATTCCACAACCTCCCTAGGCTATTTATTCGATTGCTTAACCACCCTGACCTTAATTTTTCCTAATGTCCAACCTAAACCTTCCTTGCTGCAACTTAAGTGCGTTGCTTCTTGTCCTATCATCAGAGGTTAAGGAGAATCAATTTTCTCCCTCCTCCTTGTAACTGCTTGAAAACTGCTATCATGAAACCTCTCAGTCATCCCTTTTCCTAACTAAACAAGTCCAATTCTTTCAGTCTTCCCTCATGACCTTTAATCATTTTTGTTGCTCTCCTCTGGACCTTCTCCAATTTCTCCACATCTTTTTTGAAATGTGGTGCCCAGAACTGGACACAATACTCCAGTTGAGGCCTAATCAATGCAGAATAGAGTGGAAGAATGACTTCTCGTGTCTTGCTCACAACACTCCTGTTAATGCACTTTAGATGCTAAAATAATGGAAAATCTGGTCCTAAGAGATAGAGGTCACTTTTCATCCAAATTCAATGGGAGTTGAGTGCCTGACTTCCTTCATCTCCTTTGAAAATCCAGCCTAATTGGTTGACGGGCAGTGTCAGAAAGTAAAAAATCATTCACTTTTTAATGTGATAAACTGAATGGAATATTGGATTTTCTTGCTGCTGTTTCTTCAGTGAATCCTTCTTCACCTATTGATCACTGCAACAAAGTTGACCTAAGGGAAAATTCATTCCTGATCTCACATCTGGCGTTTAGGTCACTGAGCACCTGAGAGAGAGACTACTTAGTGCCACTTCATCAGTAGATCTTTCAGTTTTATACTACAGCAAAAGCTGCAAGAATAGAGGACATTTAGGATAGGTGATAGCAATAGATATTGATTTCTGCATGATCCACTAGGCAAGGAAAGAGTGCTGATAAAGCCATTTTAATGCCCAAGGCATCTGGTAAAGTTTATTCACTTACATGGGCTAAACTGATTTACTCTGTCTCGGATCTTATGCCATTTCTGTTGCATGAGGACTGAGATAAAATGACGGGCTTGGGCAGAAGAAAGGTTTAAAAGGAGATGCAGAGTTTATGACGGACTTTTTCACATGGGTAGGAGAAGCACTGGAACCATTTTGTTAACATTGTAAGAGTCCATTAAACATGGATGGTGGGTCAAGCTGCTGCTTGAGGAGACAAGCTCCCCAGATTGTGGCCCCGCCCATAGTCCATCCCAGGCCCTGCCCACCACTCTGTCCAGACCCCGCCCCATCCCACTATCTCCCTCTTTTTTCCCCTCCCCTTCCAGCCAAACCTTGGAACCGAAATATAGCAAATAACATTTGAAAAAAATACTTTTCTACAATTTCTTTCTGAAGAACATGGAGCATGTTTTCTATTGCATGTGAGATTGTGAAGACTGGACATGCAGAAAGAACCTAATTAAAAGCACTAAATTTGGGAATAAGAAATGTCAGTCACAGGTTTTTTGCTAGACCCTGATGTTTGTCAGAGATTTATTTGCAAAGAACTTTGTAGAAAGCGCAAGTCAGGTGTCCTGATGAATACATCGATAAATATTATGGAATACTGATGCAGCTCTTCTCTGTTTTACATATTCTTAATCAATATTTCTAAGCTGATTTTATACTTTAAATGTAATCTTAAATCTTCATGAAGTAATCATTCTAGATCACTACATAATTAATTTGCTGAAACAAAGACATTTTAAATTAATCAGTCAGAATGGTTTGGGGTGTTCATAATAAAGTTCAATGCAAAGAAAAATGGAACACTGATTTGTTTTGTGCGATCTCCATAACAATAGACACATTTATGAAATGTTACCATATGTTTGTTACATATATGTTTCTAAAGATTCGAGGCATAATAAAGGATTTTATATCTTACTAAGGTATTGATTTTGGTGGAGGGTTCTCTTAAAACTAGTTCATCAAATAGTCAGAAGTAAAGAAACTCATTTGTCCAGCTGTCTGAAAGAAAAGCGGTGTTGTTCCTTTAAGGGCTCTCTTCAACAGGGGGTGAACGGACAAAGATTACAGCAGAGATGGATAAAAAGTCTCTGAAAGTAGGTTTTGTACTACAGTAAATAAAAATAAAATGTGTATTTCAGATAAGGGTGTTCTTTTGAAGAATTTATTTTAAAAAACTATGCCTGAAGGTCCAAACATTTAAGGCTAAAGCTGAATACTCCAATTGTGCATTTAAAAATATATGCAAGGATTTCTTTTAGGGATGTGACTTTATAATCTTCAGCAACAAACTAATGAAATATTTAAAGCAAATTTTAACCTAAGGCCCTGTAGATGTATTACAGTAATGTACAACCATTTTTGTCAGTAAATTCTGAAATTGACAGTATACTTCTGGGTTGGCACATGCCTGTTAAATGGCCTCATTACTATTTAATGGCTCAGGTTCAATGTTATGCTAATAGGTGTGGCAAGCTGGAAGTCTTTTCACATTTAAGTTACTAGATGCGCTCAGGAGGAAGACCCACCAGACTGCAACAGCCTGCTGTGGGAGTCTGCAGGAATGGTCAAAATAAAGATAGCAAGAGGTGATCGGTTGGGCACTAAGACCCAGTGGAGACAATGCCTTCCCCTGCTTCTTATGCCTGCCACCCATGTTGTTAAGCAAAATGAAATAGTTTTGCACCAGCTTTAATCACTGCCTCTGATGCAACCACCAGCCCAGAAAAGGGTTATTCATGGCAGTCCCTTGGTACCTCATCTATTTTTTTCCTCCATCTGCTTTGTTTTCTGCCTGTTCTATTGCTCAGCACCTCAGGGATGAGTCTCCTGATCCTGCCTCACAAGTTCAGCTCCTGCTCCCCTCCCTGAGCCTCGCCCAGTCGCACCCTCAGGTTGTGGTAGCACATCCTGGTAACACTATGGTATCTTGTTTCCTTTTCCTTTGTGCTCTTGCCTGGACGTGGCTCCTTGCATCGCCCTGAGGGTTTTTTATTGGAAAGGTCGAGTGAAGGACAACTAGCCAGGAGTCAAAGTTCTCAGAGGACTGAGGTGAGAGCTGCATATCCAGGAGTGTCTGTATTTCAGGTGCTTTAAAGTGCAATTGGAACAATTTCCTCAGCTCTTTTACTCCCCTGACAAACATGAACTGGTTTGGCCATTTTTATAAACTCCTTCTCCAAACTCCCCTAAAATACAGTTATCAAAAGAACTTCACTAGCAGCTCAAATTTGCACAGACTTACCTCTTGTCTTAGAATGTAACCTCTTAGGGGCAGAGGCTGTCTTTTTGCTTTGTGTTTGTCCTGTACTAGGCACAAGGGGCCCTGGTCCATAACTGCAACTCCCAGAGGGTTACTTACTGCAAGACAAATACAATAATAATAGACTTATGCTACTATGTTAACCCAATACCCCTCAAGCATACACAGGATGGCAGCATGGTCCACTACATGTAGCCAACTGGGCTAATGGCCAGGAGCCCTGAATTATATCTAGCTCTCTTCCATTGATCTGCAAAATTACCAAGGGACAATACTTTCACTACTCCATGATTCTTTCCCCCTTTATCGTTCTTGTCTAATACCATGCCTTTTTCAGGGCTGAGTCTGTCTGTGGCTATAGCCGGGTCTACACTAGACCCAGCAGTTTGGCTTAAAGTATGCAACTCCAGTTACGTAAAATAGGTAGCTGAAGTTGGTTTCCCATAAGCAGAGCATGGCGGCATCGCCACAGTGGGAGGCCGATGGGAGCAAATGCTCCTGTTTGTTTCCCTTACTCCTGCTCTTGCGAGGAGTATTGGATGCCAATGGGGGTACCCTCTGAGTTCAATTTAGCAAGTCTTAACTAGACTCACTAAATCGAACTCTGGAAGATTGATTGTGGCATGAAGATGTGGCCTATGTGTTTATACAGTACTTGGCACAATAGAACTTGGTCTTGGTAGGAGTCAGGCTCTAGGTCAGTGATGGACAACCTGCAGCCCATTGGGGTCCTATGTGCAGCCGCCCCCCCCGCCTCCTTTCCCCATACCTCTTGTACACTGGGGGCCCTGAACTTACCTACTCCCCCCAGGCAGGGATTTGATATTGTAAAATAAGTGCCAATTTTTTTTCTTATTATTTGACGATGGCAGTTCTATTAATATATGAGCATTTCTACTTGTTTTAAAATATTCAGCATGCCATGTATTAATGTATTTAATCTTATTCTTGGGGGTCATGGTTAGCGCTCATACCTGATTTCAGTCTTGCAGCCCAACGAGGTGAAGTAGGGCCACTCATATGGCAAACTAACTAGCCTTGGTTGCCCATTGCTGCACTAGGTAGTGAAAACACACAAACGAGAATTCGGATTATATCTGTCAAGGCTACTGCCATGCTTTAGCAGAGGCAGGCCTGCAGTCAGCAGGTGGCACTCTAGCCCTGTACAGTCAGCAAAGATTTGCAGTACTACTCATGATGTGCTGTCAACTGACCTTGGAAAAAGGGGACACGTTTGGCTTTCTGCAACCTGTGTTGCCTTGATGTGCTCTTAGTCAATAGTCAATTGATGCAGAGTGTGATATAGAGCTCTTTGGTTATTCATTGTGTGTTAAATTCACGCTGAGAATTGTGAAATGCATTTTTAGCAGCTGTAAATTCTTGGATTTTTTTTCAAGGCAGTCCTGGGTGTGTTTCAAACTATGGGACTACACTGGGGGTACACATGTTGAGTCACATATCCTGTTAGTTGTCCTTACCTGCACTCCACATTGCATCACACAGTGTGGCAGCTAGCTCAGTGGTAGCCCTAGGGTGGCCTTCTGATTAAGGCACTGCCTATGGTTCACAAGACTAGGCTACTGTTCCTGGCTCGGCTACTGACTGTCTTTATGACCTTTGGCAAGTCATTTAATGTGTTTCACATCTTCCTCTGAAAAATGCAGATAACTGTATTTCCCTGGCTGTGCTGTTGCTTTCAATGGTGAGCTTTTTAAGGCAGGCCCTGACTCATATGATATTTTTGTACAGTGCCGACCACAATAGAGTTAGCCTCTGTTGGGACCTTTAAATGATTCTCTACTCAAAATAATTATTATTAACAAAATGAGTCTGGTAACCCGTCCAGAGCCCGATGTTAGTAAGGAGCATTAGATGCAAGAAGAACTACTAATAACTAACACTGGGGACTAGGGGTGTTTCCAGCATTAGATATCTCAGGGAACCATTATTCAGATGGGACCGTGTACTGTGCAATTCAAAGGAGAGGGAGGACTATACATCATGTGATAGAGGCTTGGCCTTGTGCACCCATCATGCAGTCTCCTGGCTAACATCTGCCCCATCATTGATGCCCTGTCTAGTATCAGAGAGTAGCACATTTGCTACCACCTAATTTTAGAAGCACAGCCAGGGGAAGGCTCAAAACATTTTAGTGGCTCATATCTGTTCTGACTGGCACTCAGCAAGCCAAGTGGTTTCATACCTACAAACTTATAAGCAATGCTGCATGTTTTTATAAGGCAGTAAGTAGGTCTTTGAATACATGTGTGTGTGGATACTGAACAGATATACATAGCCTTCATATCAACCTCAGGTAATAAACATGCTAGTTATTCTTTGCTGTTGAGAAAGGCCACTTACTCCTGCATCCGCTCAAGTCCACAGGCCTCTCAGAGACCTTTGTGTTGGTAAAATACCCAGTGCAGTTTACTTACAACGTTGGTTCCCACCACCCTTATACATTATACTGCCTTGCTATCAGGGCCATCCTTACCCATATGCAGAATATGCAGCTCGTAGGGTACCTGAAAATCTGGGGCACCTCTGGGTCTTAATGTCCACCCACCTGCTTCTTCCTTGGTGAGTCTAACTCCAGAGAGGGTTTAGTTAACATTGAAAAAGCCTGCCAGACCTATCAGCAGAACATTGCACCTGTGAAAGAGCCACTCAAGTCAGGGATCTGCAACTTATGGCTCTCGAGCCAAATATGGCTCAGTACGGAGCCAAATATGGCTTTTTTGTTGCTCCCAAAATGCATGCAACTTTTTAAATTAAAAGGAAAAATTAATTCAAAATTTTAAAAATGCATAATTACTCTGTCAAGATGGTTGTTTTTTGTCTAGTTCACCTTTGAGCAGAGGTGAAAGTAAGGCGGTGCGCCATGGTAAGAACTGGCCGTGTTGCGGCAAGAGCTAGCTGGGGCACTGTTCATGAGGACTGGCTGAGGGCGTGCTGTAGGGGACGCATGCTCATTCTCAGCCGGGATAATGAAAGGGGCTGGCAGCGGCAGAGGCCTCCATCTGGTTGCAGTGGTCCAGCTCCAGCCCCCATCTGACTGCCATAGTCTGTCCCCAGCCGCTGTGCTCCTGGGGCAGACCTGGCGGCCCAACCCTGGCAGCCCTGTGACCACTGCAACAGCCTGGTTGTGGTGGCCTGGTTTGGACTCCGGCCACGGCAGCCTGGCCAACAAGGCCCCATTCAGGGGTCAGACCCCATCTGGCCGCAGCATCCTGTCCCTGTCCCCGATTCTGGGGCAGACCCCCAGTCCAGTCTGCATCTGGCTGCAGGAAGAGCTGGTGGTGGCCCCCCTCCTGCTGTGGCATAGTTGGAGGGGAGGCCACAATCTGGCTGTGGTGATCCTGGCCCAGCCCCTCATCCAGCCACTGCTGCCCAGGTGCATTAGCCCAGCCCCAGCCAAGGTTATCTGGCTCCAGGGCCCCTCTACATACTCTACTTCCCACCCCCAGCACCGCACCCTGCCCTGCCTCCTGCACCTTCTATATACCCCAGCCCCCTGTCCTGAGCCCCTTATCCACCCCAACCCTGACTCCTGCACCCCACATCCACAAACTGCATCCCCTGCAGCAGCAGCAGAAGCCCCATTAAATAAAGTCTGTGAGTACAATGTTTCATTTATGCTGTTATTCATCATGTCAATTATCAATAATATTAAGTTGTATATTTTCAGTCATGCAAATGGGCATTCTTACACGGCTCTTTGTTGACCACTTGTTCTGAATTTTGATGTAGTTTGGCTCTTTGGGTATGTCTACACTACGGGCATAGGAATACCAGTTTATGGGTATATCTACACTACGGGACAAGGTCGAATTGAGATACATAGCTTCCGCTGAGAGGACCAGAGTGCCTCACTCAGTTCAAATTAGCTGTATTAACTAGACCCGCTAATTGGAACCCTGGAAGATCAACAGCAGCAGCTTTGATCATTTTCTGTGGTGTAGATGTATCCTAATAGTACTGCATAGGGCCCCATAAATCCTGACAGCCCTACTTGCTGCTACAGTTTTTGAGACCATCAACTCCTGAGGCAATCAGAGAAGAGCAATCAAATCTCTCTGTCTGTGTCTCTGTCTGTGCCTTCTTCCTCCCCCAACCTCCTTTCTGTGCCTCTATGATATTCTCTGCCTAATGACTTACTTAGCCTTCAGTTCGCCTCTATCCACCAATTAGACACAGCTCTTCTTAACCAGGTCTGTCCTGCAGTGTTGAAGCGGAGCTGCAGTGCCCAGCGTGCTGTCACAGATATGTTAATTATTTCCCCTCTGAGATGGAATGTCCAGCGGATCTGTGACGAACCGGGCCGGGTCTGGGCACGGCTGAGGGCATCTGCTCAGGGCAAATTGCTCAAATGCGGGGCTCCTTACAGCCCCTGACTGGAGACCTTCCCAAAGAGGCCACAAATCAGTCACACCGAGCGCTTCAGCTGCTGATTTGGCCAGCCAGAAGCCTCACGAGCAAAACCCCTCAGACACCCCAGCTCTTCCTGTGCTCCAATCAGCCCTGGGCCTAACACACAGGTGAGGGGTTATAGAACCCAATCTCACCTACCCCGAACGGGCTCTTCCGGTCCCAAGAAACCAGGCACAGTTCCCAGGTCAATTTACACTCTGGATCTTACCCACAAGATCACACTGAGCCAATCCTTTAGAATCTAAAATCTAAAGGTTTATTACTAAAAGAAAGAAAAGCATGAGAGTGAGGTTGTTAAAGGATAATACATTACATGCATCGAATCTCCCAGTTCTCGATGCAGGCGCTTAGCAGAGATGTTATAAACTGCGATCTTAAAAGTCTCTGGTGTACATCCTATGTCAGGATGGGTCCACTGTTCATTCCGGAGTGTGGTTCCCTGCAAGGCTGCATTTGGGATCAGGAACAAAACTGAAGGCCAAGATGGAGTCTGCCACATGGCATTTTATATCCATCCCCTGCTCTCTTCCAAGCTGGAGTGGGTCACGTGGTCAATGGCCAGGCATTCCTTCAGGTGTGTCTCTGGCACTTAGAGATCGATTGTCCTTGGAGCCTCGCTCATCAGCATAGCCCCTGAGCAAACATTCCTGGCCCATTGCTCTGCCTCAGACAGAGAATTTTCCAGCATTAACACAGAGTACATATTTATAACTCCACATACAGATATTATACAAGTATATGAATAGCATATACAGAATCAGTAGAGCATAAGCTTTCGTTTGACACCTCACATGGCCCCCTTTGTATATACTTTGGGGCAAATACCCTCCCCCCCAGGGGTGCAGCAGTGATCTGGCTGCTCCCCTTAAAATCCAGTAACGTGACAGGCCCATCTAACACTTTCAGTCCTGTAAGATTGCTGAGCCACTGAACAGAAAAGCCCCGGTACAACCAGAAGCAAAGCCCCACCGCAGGTCACCCATTAAGTCTGTTTTTAGTTCTTCACCTAAAATGTCGGGTACTTTCTGATTTTTTTCCCGGCCAGGAGGCGAAAATCCTGGGCTGTCTGGATCAATACGGAGGCAGCCTGGCAACCCTAGAGCTTACCAGGGAGCTGTCGGGCCCGGCGCAGGGAGGCAAGATGGCGGGCGGCCGCCGGCAGCCTGTTAGGGCCAAAAAGCCTCACCATGCGGTTTTTAAAGGGGCCACGGTGGGTTTTTTTTCTCAACAAACTTTTTCTTGGCATGTTTTTTTTTTTTTTTGGTTCGGTATTTTTTCTGAAATCATCTGGCAACTGTATGAGCTGCACGCCATTCCCCCCATGCTCCCCATTGTGCTGGGCTCCTGGGCCCCATCACCCCCCCGCAGCGTGCTGGAACTCTCAGATCCTGGAACATCCATAGTCCTGCTGGACCAGAAAATTCCGGTTTATAGAGGTGCCACCTATAATCATAAAAGTGACATCACCGATGGGTGTTTCAAAAACGGTTTTGATACCATAGATCACAAGCTACCAGTTTCTATCTAGGTCTGGGAACGGGTTCGTTGCTGTGGTGTGCGGAGGATTTGAATCACAGTCACCCACATAGCTGGAGCAGAGAACAGTTTTTCATCACAGAGATAACCGAGAATTCACTTGGTGGTCCATTGGTTTTCCTTCTCTACAAGCAACTTCTGATAAAAACCACTCAAGGAGCAGTTCACATGCTTTAGCCATAAAGAACTGGCCACCCCCCCTGGAGTAGTCTCCTCTTTGTTGGGAATTACTGCTACAGGTGTCTGGACTCCTCAAAGAAAGCATGGATGGATGCAGAAGGAGCTGGCAACAAGTCAGAGCAGCCAGTCCCTCTGCTTCGACTAGGGGTTGGGACTGCCTAGCAGGAGAGGAAACAAAGAGCCAGCCTGGGACCCACCAGGAACAGCAATGGAAGCAGAGCTGCAAGTGGAAAGAGAATGCCCATGATAGCAGGGGAGAAGAGAACCTATCATCAGGGGAACAGGTGCAAGGCAACAAAACAGAAGGGAACTAAAAAAAAAAAAAAGGAACCAAAAAAAATAAAATCACCAAAAGAAAAGACAGAAGAAGCAGCAGGACTCATGTGAGAGGAAAACAAAACAAAGAGCAAAAGTAAGCTGTGTAATCACTGGTTTCCGGTTTCAAAAGAGTAAAAATACAGCTAAGAGTACACAGATGCTTGCAAGTAAATTGTGTTTGTCTTCTTTATAGTTCACTTGGCTCAGTTTATACATACACTGTTCCCCTCCACCAGCCTTGCTTGTATACTGCTGACAGCTGCTCTTTGAAGGGCTGGTAAGTTTGTCAAGGCTACTTTGCATTTCGATGTTCCCGTTAGCTTAATTTGTCCTTGGGAAGCAGCATCGTCTCGACTCTGCAAGGGATGGGAAGTCAGGGGTCTTGACTCTGCGACGGCTTGTTGGAGGAAGGTGGGAAAGCCAGTCCACAGCGCTACGCTGCAGTGACTCTGGTGGAGCAGGAAGGAAATGCTGTGGTGGCTTCATTTAAATTAGATCCTAGAGGTTTTAATTAATGTAATTGAATTAAATGCAGGCAGCAACACTACAATCAGCGCAGTGGCCCCGGGTTAGCTATTTTGGGAGCAAATGAATTTAATTTTACTCTTTCTCAATGTTTTGATGCGCCACAGCGTCTGCAGCACCCAACTTCATTGTAATTGGGGGCAGCTGGTGATGAGCAGGAGGCAATCTGAGGCTGAGGGATAAGCTCATTCCCTGGCTGCTCCTGCTAAAATGACCAGCAGTCAAAGCACTGGTGTTTCATTGTCACCTTTTAGTTGTCAGAGTTAAAACCTTATGGAAAGAATAGGGCCATTTCAATGCTGTTTGTCTGCAGAGTCCAGGGACAGCAGCTATGGACAGGGGCAGCCGACGTAGAGCCAAACACAGGTTAGCAGCAAACAGAGACTAGGACAAACCATGTTCTGCATTGTTTCAGAAGCCATGGTCCAGCTGCACCCATTGTCAGCAAGGGGCAATTTTATGCAGAATAGACAAGACTAAGGGCATGTTGGTGCATGCTTGTGTCATGCTTTTGAGGGGCATCTTCCCAGTCAGGAGGCCTAGAAACATACATTACAAAAACCTATTAGCAGGGGTGGGGAACCTTTTTTGGATCAGGGGCTGATGACCCACAGAAAAAAATCATTTGGGGGCCGCACAAAAGCCCCTAAAACAAAAACAACTCACTGACACGGCCTCTGACTGAGAAGCAAAAAGACGCTCCGCACATTCCCCTCACACATCCGAGCCATGGGGGGCCCAGACTAGTAGATTTTGTGGGTGCCCCTCGGCTCTGGGGGTGGGGCAAGAATGAGAGGTTCAGTGTGTGGGAGGGGCTGCGAGGAAGCGGGGTTGGGGCGTGGGGTCTGGGCGGGAGTAAGAGTGCAGGAGTGTGTTGGGAGGGCGGTAGGAGTGAGGGCAGCAGGAGGGCAGTAGGGTTCAGGAGCAGGCTTGGGATGAGAGGGCTGGGTGGGACGTAGGGTGCAGGAGTGGAGTGGGGGTGCAGGAGCAGGCTGGAGTGGGGGATCTGGGCAGGAAGTAGGGTGCTGGTGCTCCATCCCTGAGGAGAGGTCCACAGGGAGGATGCAGGCCTTGAGCGCCAGCGCCGGCTCCCTGATGCTGGGGAGGAGACCTGAGCCTCTGAGGCCAGACCCAGGCAAACTGGGGGCCAGATCCAGCCCCTGGGCCACAGGTTCCTCACTCCTTCATTAGAGCATCATTATGGTGCAAAGGGTGGATTCTGGGGCAAACGTTATCGCTGTGGAACCCCTGGACTGTTAGGGCTCGATGAAGCCCTTCTCACCTCCTTGCTTTGAGATGCTCAGCTGGCAGGTTCCATAGAGGTATTCATAGCCAATATTCATAGAATGGAGACAGTCTCGTAACATGGTGAAAAGGTCCCTTGCTTCGCTACAGGAATTGTCTCACTCACAGCACCTTTGAGTACAGGGGACTCTGGTTTGAAGGGGCTTCTGCCAATGTGAAAAAATTCAAAATAAAAGTATAAACCTGCTACGAGTCCTGTTTTTAAACACAAATACCGTCGGTACCAAGAGATGCGTCTCCTCTCCCCAGGTGCACCAGTGTCTAGCTTCTTTTCTAGGAAAGGAGAGGTTAAAGTGGGGTCCAGAAAAATACCTAAGCACCCAAATCCCAGTTACGGCTCCAGTGAGCCACACAACTCCAGCTGAAACCTGTAGGCACCTAACGCACTTGGCGTCTAAGTTTTCAGGGTAAAAGTTCCCTCATTTTCTGCCCTTAGACAGCCAGAGGCCTATCTCCCTGCCTAAGCCCCAGGATGATTCACAAATCGGGATGCCTATCTTGTGGCTGGGACCCACTGCTGTAGGTGGGCTCGGAGTGTGCCCTCCAGATCAGCTGCCATTCAAAATCTGGCTGAAAAAGGACGAAGTGGTGGTGGTGGCTGTCACCGTATAACGTTTGGTTCATTGGTTAATGTGCTCCCCCTGGATGTACAGCTTTAATTGCCCTTTCTCTGCCTGGAGGAGTGTGGGGGAGGGTGTCCCACTTCTCAGGCGGTGCTAGCCCCTGCCCTGCAGAATCATTCCTAGTCTCTCTCACCCAGTGCCTTGGAACAGCCCCACATCAGACTGTCCCTAGCTCAATGGTCTGTGTACACGCCTGAGCGATGGGTGGGGGGACCCTTGTTCAAATCATTTCTCTCCCTCTGGCAGCAAGGGGAGAATTGAATCTCAGCTGAAAGTGACAAGGTGGGGAGCTTCCTCTCCTCTCTTTCGTGGGGTGCAAGGCAGATACCTAACTATGGGGTGGGTGGCTTAGCCCCTCTTGCTCCCCGACATCTTCTATGGGCTAGCTTAGGCAGCTCCACATCAAGTTTGCTGGCTTTTGTGAATAAGATCTGCGGATACCTATGTCTCCCTATGCATTGGGCTTTATGGATTGCGGTATTGTTCCTGTGATTTTTTAGTAGCCTAAAAGTTAGGCACCATGAGGCTCAGCATTGCAATGTCTAGGTCCCTTTGTGGCTCCCACCCTAAGTTCCCCTTCCTTGCTGGGGCTTTGTTTAACATCCCAGCCGAATGCTTTTCTTACAGGCCTGTTAACACCCCTAATCCCTTTCCTGTACTCTGGCCTACGAGCTCTTCACAACACCCGCCCCCCCCACCCTGAGAAATATCAATGTTAGTGCAGCTCATTGGGATCAGTGAATGTTTGCTTCAGTTGTTAAGCAGGTGATTACAGCAGAGGTATAGCAGTCTGGGCTCAGGCTCCCTGGTGGAAATCCAATAGTAAACATGCCACGTGAGACCTGCTCTTGACATTTGCAAACAAGCACCATCTGTTTCCCCCTGTAAGACTCTTAGCCATCTAATAAAGGCAAAGCGATGCATGAAAGTTGGAGCGAGGTGAAAAAGAGTCTGAGATTAAAGGTTTGAGTGTGAAGTGAGATGCTGGGGAGTCTCTCTCTCTCTCTCTCTCTCTCTCTCTCTCTGTGTGTGTAAATCCCTTTCCCTAAAAGCACACTGTCATCGAGAGGAGAAAGAAAAATTATGCTGGAGATAGGAATGAAGCAAAACCTCACCAAACTTTTGAGACATTTGGACACAGAACCCACTGTGTAAAATATATACAACTAGATCGTAGAATCATAGAATATTAGAAGTGGAAGGGACGTCGAGAGGTCATCAAGTCCAGTCCCCTGCCCTCATGGCAGGACCAAGCACCATCTGTATTATCCCTGATAGATGTCTGTCCAACCCACTCTTAAATATCTCCAGTGATGGAGATTCCACAACTTCTCTAAGCCATTTATTCCCGTGCTTAGCCACTCTGACACGAAGTTTTTCCTAATGTCCAACCTAAATCTCCCTTGCTGAAATTTAAGTCCATTTCTTCTTGTCTTATCATCAGAGGCCAAGGAGCTCAATTTTTCTCCCTCCTCCTTGTAACATCCTTTTAGATACTTGAAAACTACTATCATGTCTCCTCTCTGATGAAAACCTCACACTCTGCCCTGAATGAGGGGTAGCATGCAGCTGCACTGGACCAAAAGCAGACCAGAGGATGAATTTTGGCTCAGTCACAATTCCTCCCTCACTTCCCCTACTGCTCTGGATAGGGTATAAGTTACTGCACCCCCACTAAGTTCATGCTCAGCAAGCAAGTGGGAGTTTCTGGTGAGCAGCTCTCATCCTCTTGCAACCAGAGCAAGGCCCAGCAGGGAAGTGAGGGTGAAGCCTTGTTTCCTTCCAAGGCCAAGTAAGCTGTAGCAGTAACAGGTGTGATCAGAGCAAAGCTCAGCCAGTTCTGGGTACTCTGTCGCTCTTCCTGCACTCCCAAATGACTGTAGCTTAGCTCCATTATAGAGCATTCAAAGCCTGACTAGGTCTTTTCCATTACATGTTGTAAAAGAGTCTGAATCAATATCTCACTTCTCCAGGGAAAGAAGGAAACACCCCGAGCTGTCTATCTGAGTGAGGGGTTTGATTGTGCTGCCTGGGACCGTGGGCTTTGGTAAAACCAGCAGCAATAGCAGCATCCCCAGTAGGGTCCTTGGAGTATCTGAGACTTCTCCCTTTTTAGGGCAAAATCGGATTGGGGTAAGTTGTTTGGTTTTGATATTTATATTTTAGTATTTTCCTTTTCTCCGCCCCCTTTTTTGTTTTGTTAGTTGGGGTCTATGGGGTAGCGGGAGATGCCAGTTCTGTGTATGTCATTCTGAGCGTAGAAAGACTTTGCCAAAGAGAAAGGTTTGGCAGGGTTTCTTGCAGATGACCCGCCTCTGGCTTTGCTGCTCTCCTCCGGGAGTGTGTGCTGTACTTGGATCCCTTTTACAGAGAAAGCTTTGTGCCCAGCTCTTACACATACCAGTCCCAGCTTAGCTCTCTGCGTTGTCCCGGAGGGGAGGGGGGTGCAGCCACCAGGATGGCTCATAGAGTGAAATTCAGTCCTTGATGGAGCAGAGGCTTGATCTGTGAATTGCTTTGAAAATTAAGGCCAACGTCTTAAACTGGCATCAGCAGCTGACTGGAGCACAAGTGTAATGTGTTCAGGGCAGCCTAAGGGAGAAGGTGAGCAGCCAAGTCCTATACCAGCTAGAGCAGGGCTACTCAACTTTGGAAGCCCGGGGGGGCTACAATGATACTTACAGAAACATGCTGAGGGCCTCAACTTAAGTGTGGTTGCATATATATGCAATCATATATGCGAATGTATATGCAAATATATGCAAATAGCTTCTTTCACGCTGACGGGCATGAATACAAAGATAAGGCAAGACTATACAACACGCAGGCCCCATTTAAGTCTGTTCTGCTGATATTACTAAAATGCCATATTTACCCGATTTTTCACCCATCGACAGCACATTTAATGAGCAATGACAGTCCAGAAATTTAGCTATTAAAATGCATATTAACAGAAGGCCATTATATTGACAACTTTTTTGTTTTCGCTCCCACCCGTGGGCCGTGGGTTGAGCCCCGCATAAGCCCAAACCACACTGCGCACCGCAAACAAACGGGGCGCGTGTTGAGTAGCCCTGAGCTAGAGCCTGTGCGTCAGATTCAGACACAGCGATTTACGCTAATCCAGTCCAATGTGTCTAGGTCCTCATTAGGGAGCAAAGGACGAAATTTCCTGGCAAGCTGGAGGTAAAACAAGGTAGTTTAGATACTCATGCAACTGGGCCATCCACAATTAGAGAAGGACCAGTCAGGGCCCTCAGTCTTTGTATCACTTCTGCATGCAGGCGGTATGCCTGTGACAGAAGATGGGGCTGTCTTGCAAGGGTCTTCAGAGCATTTCCTCTTTCCACCAGCATCACCCTCATCTTTCCTGGCTTCTGCATGAGCCAGCTTAAAAATAGAAGCAGCCTGATTTTCCCAGCCCCCATTCTCTCAAAACCACCCATTGACAGCATTAATCCATGTGGCGGCTCCACAACGCTGAAAATTAGGACATTTATTTAGGTGTCTAAATATGGATGTAGAGGCCTAACCCAAAGCAACCAAGTTTGAAAATTTTGGCCTAAAACAACCCCCCACACCGACTGCTCAAGTGTCTCGCTTCCCCTTATCCTCGTGGTGTGCTGCCCTTCCTTCTCAGTAACAGATTCCTTTAAAGATGCAATGCCAATTTGTTCCCCCCAAAGGAAAGAGCAGGGTATCTTTCAGCACTAGCTACTGTCAGGGCACATTTGTCTCAAGCCACGTCCCACAGGTCTGCTGCAAACAGCAGCAGTTTCCTAGCCACAGATAAGGGAAAAACACTATCCCATTATACAAGGGTATGGCAAAACCCTCTCTGCAGTGCTGGTTTGGCCTCCTGCCTGGGCTCTATATGTGGGATATGGCACAGAGAGAAGCTCTCAAAGGCTGAGAGATATAAAGGGTCTTCCCGATGGGTTTAACTCTGTAGCCTTTGAAATGTTCCTGTCACAGTGCTAAAGGATTGATCCTAGGCAAGGACACAGGATTCGGTCTAAAGGGCAAAGTATGAAGAAGTGAGAGTACTGCAGGGGCATTAATGAGTGCATTGTGCAGCCTATAAATTACTGCTGCCTAGCAAAAAAAAAAAAAAAGGCCAGAGGAGGAGGGATGGCTCTGCACTCCATTGGCATGATGATGACTGCAGTTAAGGCTAAGTCTACACTGGCACTTTACAGCACTGTAACTTTCTGGCTCAGGGGTGTGAAAAAAAACCACACACTCCCCCTCCAAGTGCAGAAAGTTACAATGCTGTAAAGCTGCACTCCCAGTGCTGTTAGCTACTCCCCTCAGGGAAGGGGTTTACACAGAGCACGGAGAGAGCTTGCTTCTAGCGCTCCTCTGTGGCCACACTTTCAGTTTAATGTGCTGCTGCCGCTTCACCTTAAACTTGTTGACAAAGCCTGAGCTGCTATTTCCTCAGATTTGCACTTTGTCTGCCCACATCAAGCCCTAGCTTCTTTTCTAGCTAAGTTGGCTCACATTTTTTTCTCAGAGGCACTTAGCTCTGTGTGGTTTTTTTTTTAAAGTAAAAGAACTGAAATGGGAAGGTACTTGGCACTTAGTACCACTCAGCCAAAGGTCAACTTAAGGTACACAATTCTAGCTACGTAAAAAACTATTCACAATTCTAGCTACATAAAAAAATGTAGCTGAAGTCAATGTATCTTATTCCGAGCTTCAGCGCCATCCTCACAGTGGGATGTTGATGGAGAAATGCTCCCATCAACTTCCCTTATGCCTCGCAAAGAGTTGGAGTTCTGGCATTGACAAGGATGCCCTCAGCATTCAGTTTAGCGGGTCTTTACTAAACCGCCGCAGCATCAATCTTCTCCATAGTCTAGACATGGCCAGTAACTTTGCTTGTGCCCACTTGTAAAGCCAATGTGGGCTCACAATTTCGCTGCATAGCAACAAAACTGTTGCTAACTCTCATGATTTTATTACAAGTCTAACAATATTTGGTGTGTTCATCCAAGCCTGAGCTCCAGGATTCATGTGATTAGGTGAGCCTTTCAGCTGTCATTTTTAAAAAAAAGTAGATTGCTGGTTCTCACAGTTATGGAGAGATGCTGGACAATGTGAATAATAAGAGATATAACAGCAGAGGGCAAATCAAAAGAAACCAAAATGTATTAGCTTGAAAATGTCAAGACTTTTTAGGATCTGACATGATTTTTTAACCTTTGGGAGTTGGCAACACTGTACAACTATTACTCACAACTACCCTTCATTTTGAGAGACATTTTCATCCGCCGCAACTCCCTATGTTCTACACTCCTTAGTCTCCTTTGCTTTTATTGTTGAAAATGATTTACATTTGACAAATAGATGCCTGAAATGGAAGATACAGAGAGGTATTAAGGAAGAGAGCCAGCGGCCTTTAACAATGCTGCATGAAAAATATGGTATGGTCCCTTATTCTGGGTCTTTGTCACACTACGCAGCTCAAATTCAGGTATAGCAAACTGAATGATGCAGCAACAACCATGTACTCCCTGCTGCTGTGTGCCATACAAGCATGTGCAGAGCTGTAGGCCAGGTTGAGTGGCGTGTGCTCTTCCTCTCCTGTTGTTACACACACTTGACTCTTCCGGCTGTCAGTGCAGCACCTTTCATAATCACTTAATTAATATAAGGCATTTAAAACAGTTCTAAAAGTCTGCTACAGTGTTCACATTCTGCTTCACACTGACTGGGGTCTATTTGGGTTTCCTTGCTTCTGTTCTGCCTTCTCTATGCTCCCCAAGACTAGATTCTGTCATTACAGGCTCCTATTGAATTAATTCTCCCAAGTATTGCAACATCTGGTTTGAGAAACAAGCATCCCAGATAGGCAGGTAATGGTGATTTGTTGGTTTCAGCCTAATACACCGGAGAAAGTGTGCATGAACAGCTCAGTCTTACTGGAAGCTCATCCCTCTCGTGCTGCCAAAGGCGATGTCAACTCAGGATACTGGCTGCATTAACGTTAATTCTACAGGCAAAGGTACATTGAAGCTTTTCAAATTCACACTTCTGGGCCCACAATGTACTATAATTTGTTAAGCACTAGCAGGGTGTTTGGTGCTGCACAAGATGCAAAAAGAATGCAGGTTCTGGTCAGTAGCTCTTACAGTCTAACAGCTAGAAATAGAAAAGGCAGAGTCCAAAGACAGGAATAAAGGGTGGGGAAGGAGGAAAGGGATTGCTCTCCTATGCTCCTTCCCTTCCCATGGCTTGTTCCCCTAGAATTCAACACATGAATTTGTTATGTAGCTTTTCAAAATTTCCCTGTCTTCTATCTTGGCAGAATAGTAGGAGAATCTGTTTGGAGACAGCCATTGTTATCCCTTTGCTATCAGGAGCACTTGTTCTTGGGGGACATGAGGCCCTCCTTACATTAAGCTGCCGTGTGCTGTTTTTGTGAAATGTGCTTTTAAATGCTGCTCCAGATTTAGATACAAATTGTTCATTTATGCCCCCTTTTTTGGACTTGGCACCACATCCTGTCTCCTGTGCCCTGGTGGCAAGGGCTACGGCATGGTTCATAACATCTGAAATAGGGTGGTGAATACCAGTGACGCCTGCATTGACTGGAACAGCCACATTTTGCTGATTTTGTGTAAAATTTGCATAACTATTGGCCTGTACTTGGTGTAGGTCTGTTCTGAAGCTGGTCCCTAGCCTAGGGATGTCTTATTCTGCTCACCATGCTGAGAGTGGTACATTCTAGGGGGATGAGAACATGGCCGGCAGCCAGAAACTCCTCCCTAACTTCTCATGTTGGTAGATCCCGGTGAGTTTTAGGCATGTCATTTGCCATTTATGGACATCAGCATCCTGATCTTCAAACTAGGGGAGTTGCAAACATTACCTCAGGGCTAGATGAGTGGTGGTTTAGAGCAGCGTTTTTCGAACTCTTTTTCTCATGACCCAGAAGAAGAAAATTGTTGATGCCCACGACCCAACATAATGTGACTGAAGTGTGGGCTGCAGGGTGGGAAGATGAGACCTTTGGGGTGTAGGAGGAGGCTCTGGCTTTGTGGGGGGTCATGGCTGGGGTGGGAGGCACTTACCTTGAGCAGCTCCCAGTCAGCGGTGCAATGGGGGTGCCGAGGCAGGCTTCCTGCCTGACCTGGCACCGCAGACCATGCTGCACCCCAGATGCAGCCAATAGCAGGATCCTAGCCAATGGGAGTGTGGAGCTAGTGCTTGGGGCAGGGACAGCGCGCGGAGCCCTGTATGTTCTTCCTCCCCACCCCATCTAGGAGCCAGGCCTGCTGCCAGCCACTCTGGGGTGCAGTGCAGTCTGCAGTGCCAGGACAGGCAGGTAGCCTGGCTTAGGTGTCCCACTGGTCACCTGATCCCGCTGCAGCAATAAGACCCAGTGCCTGACATTCCATGACCCAGAACTGAGTCATGACCCGTAGTTTGAAAACCATTGGTCTAGTGATTAGGAAGCTATCCAGGGTCCTAGGAAATTCATGTTCAAGTCTCTCTTCTGCCACAGACTTCCTGTGTGATCTCGGGCAAGTCACTTAGTCTCTCAGCCTTAGTTTCCCTCTCTGTAAAGTGGGGATAATAATCCTTAATGTGCAGGCCTATAGGAAAGATAAATATATCAAAGGTTGTGCTGAAGTACTCCAATGATGTGGTAATGGTGGATAGGAAAGCTCCTCAAAAAGAGAGTCACCTCTGGGTTGCTGATGGTGAAAGCCAAATGGCTGAAAGCTCCCAGAAGTGGGGTAAAGTGCCTTCAAGCCCTTCTCTGCCAGACCTAGAGCTGTCTGGTACAGCTAACAAAGTACAGCCCCCCTTCCTGCATGCGTGGGAGTTAATCTGGCCTTTTGTTTTCAGTGCTTTGAAGATGAAAAATACTGCATTGGTTGTGTACATGGTATTTAGCCCTCGAAACAAATAACTGAACTGGATTTGATTTGTACCTGAACCTGCTTCCGTGTCACAAATAGACTGTCCACTGAACCCTGAGAGCTTTATTCTGCTTACTCCTACCCTGGTGTAAATCAGGAATAACACCACTGAAGTTATGGACACTGTACTGCTGTAAAGGATAAAAGAATCAGAGTTTCCTGGTTTATTGCACTACAGGTTGAACCTCTAGTCCAGAACTCTCTCATCCAGAAACATCTGTGGTCCGGAATGAATTTAGTTAGCTGGATGTCCACTTTTCATGGGCATGGCCAAGTTTCTCACAGTCCCATAAAGTTTGTTTATAGCCATCAGTCCTGGCTCTCAGTGTTCTGTGCTGTTTTTTAGCTCTAATTTACCCCTAAATGTCTTCTAACAGACCAGTAATCAATGGATGTGTTGGTAATGCTGCGAGACAATATTGGCCTCCTGTAGTCCAGAAAATTCTCTCGTTTGGAACTGGTCAGGTCCTGAGGATGCCGGACTAGAGAGGTTCGACCTATACTAGACTAGGAAATTAGTCTCGATAGCTTAACATTGCTGGCACTTCGCAAAATGAAATGGTATCTTCATAATACTATATGGAAATATCTAACTCATAAATATTTATCACAGCTTTGCTATTCAGTGGTCTGTTAAATAAATATTGCTTTTAGATTGCTTTTCTCATCAAGAAGTTTAGCTTTTATACAAATTATATGACATGGCTTACCTGTTTCAGGCTTGGTATTGAATCATTTTTATTAACATTTTTGGCATCCAGTGATTCCATAAAAAGTAAATAAATCACCGCTGTAGTGCAGAGTATGATTTATTATTAATTATAATCGCTGTTACTACAATTCTTCTCTCTGATTAAGTGAAGATGTCAAAAGGCTCCAGTATGAATTTATCCAGTTCTCATTGATTGGAAGGCTAGTGGAGGTAACACAACCTTTTAAAGGGTAGTGAGCATGACATTTTTTGTTTGTTTATATTGCTTTTTACTGGTGTTTAAAGGGCAAAAATAAGGAGACGGGTCAAAGCTTGCTTGTCTCGTTCATGTTAGTTGGGCTATTGATAATTAACTCATACAAGTTATAAGAGCCTAGTGCACCATTTGCAAAATCAAATCAAATCAAATTTCTCATTAATAAGTGCAGAAGTTGAAATATAAGTAAAATAACTAATGAGGCCTACATGTTGCAGAAATCTATGTTTCTTTCCACCTGAGGGTAAATGAATAATGGGAAACTGCATATTAAACAGGATTGAGAGCTGTACTGCAGAGAGCTGTACATGGCCCCTCCACATGCAGTAATGATATGGTACAGGAACGAGCATGAGATTAAAGGGGCACAATCGGTATGGGCTCCAGTTTTCATCTACAGGGAGCAGAATCAGAACTGCAGATTAAAAGGGGAACCTGTTATTTGTTAAGCCCCATGCAAGTGACACACTGTGTGCAGCTCTATCATCTTCATTAAATACAGTGAGCAATTACAGATAAAAGCTGCAAGTGTTTTACTAACAACCAGGCAAATGCTTTGGGAGAAGGATGGGGAATGAATTTTGATAATAAGAGGCTTTCGGGCTACAGGGAAAGATGCAGCCACTGCTACCTTTATGGAGGCTCCTGTGAAGCCTCTGGGCTTACAATAGGCCCCTGTTCATAAAGCATCTCCGCCAACTGCAGCTATTTTTTTGTATGGCAATTAATTATTCCTGTGAAACAGATGACAACGGTGAGCAGTATCATTAGTGCCATGGGCCCCTGCTTTACAGTGGAGAAATAATAACTCCCTGGGTCACGTGTGAAATTAGCTCCCGCTGTTGCTCTTTTTTCTCCTTTGCTGTGTAAAGCACCTTCTGTCACAAAAGAGATTTCATTCGACTTGTCCCTACTGACTGACGCAATTCAGACGTGTCTGTTGCAGCCCAGCACGCAGCCTCCTTCCCACCCACATAGATATGGTCAATCCTGGTCTGGCTGGAATGTATTCAGAGAATTTCACAGGCTCTGAGAATGTGCACACACGATGCTTACTCACATTGTTCATAGAGTCGATATGGGGAAGCGAGGATTAAAATAAGGACACATTTTGTAACTAAGATGAACTAGGCGAGACTTTTGAAAGGCTTTAGTATGCCAAGAAATTCAGTGCCAGGAAGCCTTCATTAATGCCTGCTTAAGGTTCCTACTGTAATTCTAATGAGGACATAGTGTATTTATATTTGAAGGCATCCCAGTTAATGCCATGTAGCACATGACAATACTACAGAATACTAGATATGCACCAGAGATGAGTCATGATAATATCACTTTCTTTGAACAGCCTGGGTATATCTGCACAGTGATAAAAGAGCCATTGCTTGGCTGCGGCAGGCTCAGTCCGCTGATTCAGATTCGGGTTGCATGGCTCTACACACTGCAGTGTAGATAATCAGGCTTGGGCTGGAACCCACCTCTGATGCCCCAAGAGGGAGTGGGTCTCTGAGCCCAGGTTCCAACCAGGACTCGGAATGACTACCTGCAATTTTTAGCCCAGAGCCGCAGCCCTGTGAACCCGAGTAAGCATGAGCTCTGAGACTCAAGACTGCAGGTCTTTTAATCACCGTGTAGAGGTGCCCCCAATGTCTGTGAATGTACACTGTTAACTTCAGCAGAGCATTCACATAGTCTTTGCCAGGGATGTCCTGTGTGCCTCCTACAAAGGGATAGCGTGAGACCCTCAACTGGAATAAATCAGAGCAAGCTGATTCACTCCAGCTGAGGACCTATCCCATGAGTTTTCTCTATATTAAATGTGTGTTTTTAACACACCTAAAGTATAGAAACAAAACCACTTATTTAAAATACCAAACCTAAACAAACACCCAACCCGAGGTTGCTAAAAATCACATTCCCCCAAAGCAAAAACCTGATGGCTATGAACCTTAGCTGGGTAAACTGGTGTAGCTTCACTGACTTTTGACATTGAGTGGCCAGAAGGTCACTTCTGGAGGTGAACAGTGAAATTGAATTTAATTGGTCAGGGCTCTCCAGTGAGACTGCAGTGTCGCCAGTTACCACACAGCCAAAGGGAGTAGGTGGAACTCAACTAGCACATGTGCCATGGGAGAAAGATGGTCTCTCAATGGATTTATTATACACAACATCAGCTCCTTGAACTGAACTTGCGCATACACATAAACATAGCTCCAGTGTATGGATTCATACGCATATTTATACATGCATAGTTCTACAGGAGGCTATGAACATGCTAACTGGCTGGGATTTAATCAAACCAAAACAAAAGATCTGTGCCCCCCCGCTTTTTGTCTGTTTTGTCTGTTTAGATTGTAAGTTCTTCAGGGAAAGGACTTTTACTATGGGTATGGACAATGCCTGGCTTCACAGTGCCCCCAACTTGCTTGAACTCTGTAACCACAACAGTGATAATGCTAATCTATTGGCCCTCTATCCCTCCTTTCCCATTCAGTGCTATAACCCCACAAACAGTAGGGAAAGTTGGCTTCAGATCAGACTTCTAGGACGTGGACCTACATCTCCCTTTAATGAACACCCTCTCCTCCCCCCCCACACACACAATGGACATTGATTTCTTGGGAGACACTTTACAGCTATTTATACTGTATGTCTTGACCTCTTGGTTAATAGGATTCAGATTCTTGCATTATCGCTATTAGGAAAAGCTCTTAATGTTTTGCTAATCTGGAGGTAAACAGTCCCAAAGGCAGTGATCTGTCTGCACTGATGTCACGCAAGTGCATCAGTACCCTCCTGGTGCGTGCTGTCTGTTGAGTCCCTCTAATTGCTCTCACGTCGCCAGTCACATCAGGTTATGTGATGTGACGGCTGGGAGACTTGAACGCCAGAAGGCAGAGCTTCCATAATCCCTGCAAATTCCCCAACACCTAAGCCCCTCCTGCATGGGTGGCATGGCTTTCCTGACCTACCATGGACAGCTTTGGCTGATAAATACAGCATCGGTGGCTGGGGTAGGTTTCAAAGTTCAGAGAGCTCCAAAGACATTGCTTGTCTGTGACCTCTAAGAGTTCAGTCCAGTGAATGCTTTGCTATTCCTCAGCTGTTCGCTGGATCTCAGCATCCCAGACTGTCAGACGCTTACGGGTTAGGTGAAAGCAATTTATTTCGGAATACAAACCACATCTAAACTCCAGAACAGTGCTGAAATGGAGCCGTCTGACTCAAGAACATGCCTGAGAACTTGTCCCGTAAAAGACTGTAGAGTATTACACTTCAGTGAAAAGCTAACTGATCCAGGACAACTCCATCTCTCCAGGAACCGCTCCCGAAGGATGATGTCACGGAGACGGTCTAATAGCATCAGCATGTGCACCTTACCCAGTATTCCAGAGTACCCGGGCTTCCAGGACATTAAGGTCAGTATGCAGCAAGTCTTTTTTGCAGTGTACAATCATTCTTGTTAGGAAGCTGGCTATGTTTCTATCACAGTTACTTCTGCACATCCTGGGCAGTTGATACTATATTGTGCTCTGGGACACTATGGAAGTGCTGTACCTGCACAGTTCCCCCACCACACACCTCTCACCCTCTAGTTAGCCATTTTTTAAAAGTAAAAATGAGGGGGAAAGATGTCACGTGCTTTTAAACATTCTCATTTGAGACTTATTTTAAAAAAATGTGATTTTTTTGCAGGCATCATTATTTTGATTGCTCTCAGCAAAAAGTGATGACTTATTAGCAGTCTGGGCACCACGTTTTAGGTCTGGGCACCACATTTGAAGAAAGATGTGGAGAAATTGGAGAGGGCCCAGAGAAGAGCAACAAGAATGATTAAAGGTCTAGAAAACATGAACTGTGAGGGAAGACTGAAAGAATCGGAATTGTATAGTTTAGAAAAGAGAAGACTTGAGAGGGGACAGGATAGCAACTTTCAAGTACCTAAAAGGGTGTTACAAGGAGGAGAGGAAAAAAATTCTCCTTAACCTCTGATGATAGAACAAGAAGCAATGGGCTTAAATTTCAGCACTGGAGGTTTAGGTTGGACATTAGGAAAACTTCCTGTCAGGGTAGTTTAGCAGTGGGATGAATTGCCTAGGGAGGTTGTGGAATATCCATCATTGGGATATTTAAGAGCAGGTTAAATAAACATCTATTGGGGATGATCTAGATGGTGGTTGGTCCTGCTATGAGGGAAGTGGACTGGACTTGATGACTTCTCAAGATCCCTTCTGGTTCTAGTATTTTATGATTCTATGGTTCTATGAAAAATCAGCTGATTTGCATAGGCTGCTAGCATTTCCCCCTATGTTTCAGTTTGCATTAGATAATACTGAATACAATTCAACCAACAATATGCATTGAGATGACACCAAAGGGCAATAAGCTACATACTAGAGGCAGACAGTGTTGCAAAGAGATCCTTATAACAGAGAGAAATGTATTGATCTCTGTTCCCTTTTTGCACAGCTGTAAAATTGATTTAAATAATTTTTTTGCTAGACCACAGGGTTGTTGCAAAGCCTAAATCACAATCACAAAATACTTTGTCATGCCATCCTTAACTGAAAGGGTCATTCGACCTGTATAATGGTAACATTATTAATACTTCTGGATTGTTTAAAAGCCGCAGCATTCCACAGTGCAACTCAGACCAGTGAAGGGTCTGTATCAACTCTTACTCTGTAATGGGGATGTCTTACCATGCTTTGCTGCTATAGCTCCCATCTGGGCTCCTCACAAACAGCATGCAGGTCACTCAGCTATAGTCCGGTCCAACAGCTCTGACTCCGACAGCCTGCCAACAACCCACCAGCCACACTCTGGTGTCCGTCAGCCTTGTTACTCTTCTCAGGGTGCCCCCCAACACCAGTATTTCCAGGCTTGAATTTTCCCCCAAAATGTGTTTTGCACTATCTAGTCCCCACCAGATATATTAGGTTCTGTGCACTTCTAATGGGATCAATATACAGCAGTTACTCAAACAATTCACCATCCAGGATGAGATTTAATTAGATAAGAAAACAAGTTTGCTTAACAATAAAGAGAGAGCTTTTAAGTGAGGCTTTAAAATCAGAAATGGTTACAAGAAAAACAAAGACCAAACCCTTTCTAAACGTAACCAACTAGACTTGGTTCAAGGTGAAGTTCTTACCACCTGTTTTCAGTACATTGTTGGCCAAACACTCAGGCTACAAGCTGCTCCCAAAGCTCACAAGCTGTTTCTTTTGCTTCTTTAGGAGGAAAAGAGAGATGGATAAGGAAAGAGAGATGGATAAGGAGAGAGGGGTGTTTAATAGTTCACTCACCTGCTGACATGTATTTTTCTGAGACTGATCCCTAGATAAAGTTCTTTGCACCTGCGAGCAAAAAGGCACAGAGTCTGGCGCACGAGAGGTTTTACGCTGTTGCTTGCTAAATGGCAGATCTATTTACTTCTGCCTCCCTGTCTTGCTGAAGAGTGGCCATTTGATAGGCGATGGCCCATCAGCTTTGATGACACCTGGCTAGAGGTATCACCTTGTCCTTTGCTTAAGTGCTGCTTGACCAGTTATGCCTAAACGGAGCTACATGAGTTTGAACATATGCCACCATCACTGGGGGGTGAGGGAGAACTCCTAACTTTTTATATAATGTTGCTACAGACATTCTACCATGACATTATTGACCAGCAAGTTATTAGTTTTCAAATGATACTTCACGAGACATATTTTGTCCAAAGATTATTACAGTCACACATAGGGTATGAATGCAGGGTCCATTCCATCGCAAAAAACAAACTCATTAAAGAAACTGAAGAAAAATAAAGTTCTCCGTTCAAGCCAAACTGCAAAGATATTTTCCAGGAAAAAAGTTCAACCAAACATTAGTTTGATTAATTAAAGGAGCTGGTGCATGCGAGGATGGCTGGTGGCGGTACATTAGCAATTGCAGAGCTGTAACTTTGGAAACCCACAATACAATAAATGAGTAAATGACACATTAAATGTTGGTGAAATCTCAGTTAATACTCTTAGAGGGAACTGGATTAGGGCCAAAGTCAATAGAAAGACTCCCACTGAAGGCAACGGGGGTTGGATCAGGCCCTTTGTTTGTCTATTCAGCAGCTCAGATAGCAAATTGTTTAGTTGCCAAGGTGATAGGCACCTTAGAAATACCTATGATAGGGATGGAAGAAAAAGCTCTAAGCACAACTGTGAGGCTATATAAAATAATAATAATTAGCATGGCCATCTTGGATCATGTAATTAAACTGCAACATGCAAACTGTAATTCTTGTTATAATAATCCTCAATTCATAGCTAAGATAATTTCTGAAAAATAATATAGAAAATATTTCTTAGAAGAGGAATCCATTTTACTGCAGTCGTAGAAATCTGTAGCAGCTAGGAGCTAAGGACAGATGAACAAGATAAAGCAGAAAGATCTACAAGAATGTAAAGGGTAAAAAAAATCAGAAAATTAGGAAAGGATGTAATGAGTATCATTGATGGATAAAAATCATTAACAAAACTAAAGAATCCTTTTTTGTGTTTTTTTTTCAACACGTATTACTTTATAAAATATCCAACTTAAAAATAGTTGGTCAAGAGACAGGGAAGGGAAGCGTATGACAAAGAGAAAGGAAAAGGCTTACAGATAACCCAATCCTATTCAGAATATCCTTCACCCTTTCCCATTCAATCATGTGTTATTTAAAGGATTCATGTGGAACAGGTGTAGAGAGATATAAATAGCTTTTGCTCCATTGTGCTTTTCAGAGGAAGCCAGTGGCTGTGATTTCCAATGTCATTTAGGAGATTTGGATGCTCAAATCCCATTAAAGGGGAATTGTGCAGTTAAATAATAAGCAGTGGGCAGCATAGATGATCAGCACATCCACACTTCAGGCAATAGACACTTTTTAGGTGTGGGCCTGAACCAAATGCTGGATCCCAACACCCCTGATCTTTAGGGACACCATCATCTCTGTTATAAGCTGAACCGAACCCCCAGTTCCAAGCACCCTTTGAACTTTGGAATCCTCAGGGTAGTTTAGATCAGGAGTTAAACTACATGGTTTGGGCCCAGCTGTGCTATATTATTTTAGATTTATATTTCAATAGTGTTCCCAGTCAGGATCACAGCTTCATTGTGCCAGTTGCTGTAGAAATATGAAGAGGCTGACCCTGCCTGAAAAAGACAGTTCCAAATATTTGTCTTGCTGACATTTTGCAATGATTCTGTAAGCATGAAACGGAACACAGTGCATGGTTTAATTCAGGTTTTCTTTGCCTCTGTTTTAAACAGTTGTCAAGGAGCTATTCTAGAACTCCAGAATTCAGTATGGCTTTCCAGGATCGAGGAAGAAAGAAAAATGGCCCAATACTAGGGGCTGAAAACCCTACAAATATAAAATCTTTGGGCCAAAACAGCTTCCAGTTCCACAGCGCGGGCAACTCCTCAGGAAACGATGTTCTCAAAAGTCACCGCAAAACCAACAGCAGTTTCTATGACAAGACTTTGCAAGAGTACTTCAACGAGCGGCTCATGGAGCTCAGGAACTATGAAACCAAGAGGTCTAATAGGCAGGCCAAAGGGTATCCTGATGAGAACAAGCAACCCAACAGCACCACCAGAGGCCTAAGGCGCAGAAGTAGCTGCAATGCTGTGATCCTGACTAATCACATGAAAGAGATTGAAGAATCCTGCAGTTTGGCACACCAGCCCAATGAACCAGCGCTAGAGTGTGATGACCAGAGGGAAACCCAGAATGTCCTGGATTTCTGCAAGAGTGACTACTTGGATATTTTGACTATGAATATTAATGCTCCGTTAGAAATGTTTGTACGGAGGAAATGACATTGGAGGTGATAGCAGCCACTACTGCAGCTGTGAGAAGCAAAAAGAATTACTATTGTTTGTTACTTTCCTGGCCAACGTATCTGTCTTATGTGTGAATATGTTTGTTTGTGGATAAAAGTGGCATACGGTCTTATGTTTGTGCTTGATTTTGTATGTCTTCACCATCAGTTACTGGCAGTAGGTGGCTTCAGATGGAGAGGCTCAGCCCTCCCTTCCCCAAATCTATCAGCTCCCCATAGCGGGCAAGTCCCCATATTAGGCATTGCCAGGAGCAGGAAGGGAGCAGGAAGAGGGCTCCACCTGTGCATGCGTGTGGGTGACATGTAATGCTTTGGTAACTCCCATGAGAGCCAATGAGCTAGAGTGGGGAGCCTGCCTGGATCAGCCCATGGGACAGGGACTGTTGTTCCTCCCCACAGTGATACCCCCTTGCAGCCAGAGGGAGGGAGCCAGGGACCGTCAGAGACTGGGCCAAGTAAGCACCCCCCCACACCCCAGTTCAGACTCATGTCCCATTTGCGGTCCAGGGATCCGGTCTCCTGGATTATGGGCCTGCCCAAATCCTGCTCATGGCCCTGGGTGAGTGCTGGTGAGGGGGCCATGTCCTGCTGGGTCTATTAGCACCAGCCCCTCTTGGACAGTTCTCCATAGCTAGCTGAGGCTAGGGAGCACAGGGTGGGGGTCTCATGCAGGGAGGAGCACAAGGTTGGAGGCCCAGGCTTGCCACGTTTGCAGTAGTGCCGCCCATGGATGGGGCTCAGTCAGGGTGCAGCTCCACCAGGCCTGCCCTCCCCAGTGTGATAGCTTTGTCACTAAAGGAGAAAGCGGGGGAGGAATTCAAGGAGGGGGGGGGCAGGAAGCCCTGAGGAGCAGTCTGGCCAAGCCACCCCCAGGGCCTTTCTTACTGGATCTCCCATCTCACAAGGCCTTCAGGCAGCAGGCACCTGTCCCCAGGTGGCCCTAGCGGCAGCACCCAGGGCTGATTCCCGCACGGCAGCTGAGGGCCCAGCCTCATGGGCTTATTTGGTTTCTTTTCCACCAGTTCACCTGCTCTATGGCAGGAGCTGGGTTCAGCCCCAAATCAGCGGTGAGCTCATGGTGGGACAGGGGCAGGCACCCCAGCAGAGCAGTGAACCAGTGGCCAAGGGGCGGGGCCGGGAGGAATGTGTCTTCAGAGCCGATTGGCTTCACCCTGCGTGCCATTGCCTCTGGCATGCAGGGCCCATCCTTGTTACAAAGGAGCCAATTGACCCAGAAGCTGGCTGCTAGGGAGTGATGGGGAGGGGATTCTGCCCCCTTCCCCTCCCCCCGCATGGCGTTTGCAGAAAGTTGTGTGTTTGGGAATGATTGCCAAACCGCTGGCTCAGCAGCACAGAGCCCCACTTCAGAGAGCTCAGTGTCAGGGTAGCAGCCAGTGCAGGGCAGGCTCACTTTCCATCCGCCTCCCCC
Organism: Rafetus swinhoei; assembly: GCA_019425775.1. Classification (NCBI taxonomy): domain Eukaryota; kingdom Metazoa; phylum Chordata; order Testudines; family Trionychidae; genus Rafetus; species Rafetus swinhoei. The sequence goes on along the minus strand of CM033447.1, from coordinate 17,420,273 downwards.
AGGGCCTCCCCGCGCCTCTGCATCTAGCCAGGATCGAAACTGCACTCATAGCACTGACCCCTCCACTGGAAGGGAGGGGGCTCCTTTGCATGCCTACAGGTGCAGGGACGTGGCTACTCTGCGTACTCTGGAGAGCCCCTTCCCACAGAACTGGTTGTTTTACTGAACAGCCCCCCAACCCCTTTGGATCAATGGAATACAAAATAGCACTGGTCTACATATGCTCTATGTAGTACCTGGCTTTAAGTAGCAGTTTGGGGATTTAGGATAGTTGATATGGCAGGTGCCGTTTTGCTTTCTGCTTGTAGGTTTCAGCCTGTAGTGCTGTTATTTAATCCAAAGAAAAATATTAACTCTTTCTATTTACTTTGCTTGTCTTAAGTCCCTAAACTGTTATTTACCAGTTATTTTATATTTTCTTCTTTTCTGTGCTGTAAATATTAGGGTAAAACTTTGAAAAGCTTTAGCCTTAATAGAATTTGAACTTTAAAGCCTTTTATTGTATCCTGTTGTTTATATCAGTCACTTATCTGTATAAAATCAGCAACAGTCAAATTTTTTGGCGATGCAAAATGTCAATAGCTTTGTCTATGATGCACTGAACAAGCGGCATGTCCAAAGCACAGTAATCATTGCAGACCTACAATAAGTATTTCTGACTAGCGTGAAATACTGGCAATACATTTCTTACCACAATTTTGATCTGGCTCAGCGTTTCTGTGTTTGCATTTATCTTTTCACAGTGGAACTGAATTTGCATGTAGCTGGTGGAATTAAATAACCAAGGGACCAAGCTGCAAATGTACCCTTGAGAAAAGAATAGCTTGTCTCTCCTGCCCAAAACCCCCCGCGCAGCAGTGTGCATGTATTTACATCAACTGAGCATTTCATATTATAAAATTGGGGGGGGGAGGGGGGACGGACAAAGGAGGGAAATTGGCCTGGTTAAAAGGCTGGAGGGGGCAGTCTGGCTGAGAAGCTGGGGGGATAGTGATAAGGTTCCTTCTAGGTGGAAGAGATTGGAGGGGGAGGAGGAAGGAGCAATTTCTTCCCACTTTATCATAATCCCAAATCTCTCTGGCCTCCAAGCAGCATTGCTTAATTTAGCTGCCCCAGTCAGTAATCCTGCCCCCTCCCTGACACCCCCAATGATTCCTGTCCTGCCTCTGCCCCAGTCCCACCCCCCTCATATGCTAACGATTCCTTCCTCCTCCACACTCCAATGAATCCTGCCCGTCATACGCGAGAGCAGCCTCCCCCCACACCCACATGACTCCCACCTTTCGTATCCCAGTGACCCCTGCACCAGACTAGGTTTCCATTTCTCCCAACCACACACCTCCTTGTCACACTGCTGCCCCTGTCCTGTAGCTCTCCAGGCAGTCGGTCAAGGTGTTGCTATGCTGCCTCACACTGCTGCTGAGGCTGACAGGTCAGAGGGGGATAGGGGACAGTCCAGGAGGTTACTCCCCTACCTCCTGCCAGCACAGTGGGGAACAACCAGAGTCTATGCTTCCCCTGGAGGTAAGGCTTGTGAAGGGGCCAAAAGGCTCCTCTCATCTCCTTGCCAGGCTTGGAGAAGGGCTGCCCAGTTGGTGCGAGTCTTACCCTTGAGGCTTGCTATCCCAGTTCCAGTCTCTATCCCTCCCCCAGTCTCTCTTCCTGCCCAGTCACAGGTTTGATGCCCAGCCAATCCCAATTCTATACCAATGCCTGGTCTCCAGTCTGTTTGGCCAAACAGACCTAGGTCTTCCCTCCCAACTTCTGCTCTTAGCCAAATTTCCCCTCCCCGCCCTCTAGTGCCCAGTCCTGCTCTCCCCTGTAGGGTACTCATCTAACCTCAGTCGTCCCCCTCCTTAGCTTTTTGTCCCAGTCTCTGCTCAGCCGGTCTCAGTATGTCCCTGGCACCCACATCGATCTTGGACCCATTTCCCCTCTCTCTCACAGTGGTCCCAGTCTGATTTCATTGGTCCCCTCATTGTCAAGTGGGTTCCAGGCCTTCCTCTTTCCTGGCTCCCAATCCCAGATTTCTTGCCCAAATAGTCCTCAATGCCCTCTTGGCTTCCCACTCTGTTTCTTTGCCCATCAGTTCCAGCCTCCTGTCCAGTGCCAAGTCTCCTTTCACAGACCATCACTGCCTCCCTCCACCACCCCCACTCCGCCTCAAGTCTCAGGCTCATCATTCTCCTTTTTTCCAAGCCTACTCCTTTTCCTTTCCTTTGTTTGGCTCTTCTCCCCACTGCATTGGAATGAGATCTCCTCCTCCATGCTACTGGCATGCTAGCCGAGGGACTTAGACCAGCCATTACAGGGAAAGCTTTGTACCTCTAGCCCTGGGCAGGTCCATGCGTGGTCATGCTGTCAGCTTTAGGAGCTACGATGGCTGGAATATACTCAGTGAGGATGGGCACTGCAATTTTTGCTATTAAGAGCAAAGAAGGCTTTGCTTCACATGTGTAAGCTATTATTTTTTAAAAGATTATAACTTGGCTAAATGTCGGAGATTTTCATAGGCGCATCAAAAAGCACATCCCTGGCATGATGCCTGTCCCCCACCAAATGTCAACTTTCTGTGCCAAAGCACGAAGATGGGCTAGAAAGGTTCAAAGAAAAATGCATCCGAATTTTTAACATGGGACCAATTACATGATTTTTGTCCTAGCCTCAACAGCTGAACCATTTTGGACTGACATTTTCCAGCCTGTAATGTGGTTTCTACCCCTCAGAGATAGAAGAGGGGGTAACAGGTGTTCGCGAGATCAATTAGCATATCTGGATGGACTCAGGCCTCATTGGGAAACCCAGCTGGGAAGGGCTGGAGCGTGTTACAAAGGACATTTGGAGCAAAAGGGGGTAGTAGCAGGCGGTTCTGCAGTCACTCTTCTGGTCGTGACAAGTTCTGTAAGGAACGGGTGGGTGCTAGTAGGGTGAGGAGAAAACCTGGGGAAGGCTAAGTAGGAAGAAGTCCACAATGGTATCAATAAGGCGTATGGTGGAGTGAATCTTCATAGCTTCTCCTAGGGCTTCCTGTACTGGAAGGAACCCAGTGAAGTGGCTGGGCCTGAGTTCCCTTACTAGCCACCTGTAAAGTGGTGTGAAGACCTTGCATGGAGACTGTGGACTACTGGAAGTCCCAAGAAAAGGGTGTTTGAAGCACTAGGTCCAAAATGGAGCTTGACAGACTGGACAGAAGGATTGGCTCTGTTTTTAGTAGATGTCTTGTGATCTTGGAAGGGGTGGCACTAAAGCGTGACCTGGCTAGGAAGCTGAATCACATGCTCACTGGAGATCTGCTGTGACTGTTGCTGGAGGTGCCGGCACTGGAGAGGAGGTCCTATGATCCATGCCCAGCTGGAGGGGGCAAAGGGACTCCAGCTGTGAGCCTATTCTGCCAGCATCTAGCATGGAAAACTTCAACCTGAAAGGTTAAAGATGGGTCAAGGTAAGCCTAAAAATAGTCTTATAAAAGGGATGTGCCAGGCAACCTTAATTCATATATCGCACTACTAGCCTTGTTTATAATACCCAGGTCTTTTGCTGTGACCTTCATCAGTAGATCTCAAAATGCACAATATAATCAGCTCATTTTACAGAAGGGGAAACAATTTGCCCTTCTTCTTAAAAATCCAGTATTTCGCACAAGGGCCACCTGCAACAGTGATTACACATTGTGTGAAGATACATTTCCTTTTCTTTGTTCTAAACTTACTGGCCATTTCTTCCACTGAATGACTCACCGAGTGAGCTGAACACAAGCATATCTTTCCAGCAGGAACTGATACCACTTCTTTGCTGGAATTTAAAATGTAATTTCTCGGTGTTTTGCTTGAATTAAAAAGCAGAAATTCTGCAAAGATCAAAAGCCTTTTTAAAACAACAACAACAACATAATTTGCAAGGAAGTACTGTTATTTGGAGGACTGGATCAGTTCTGCATGCTTACTTTACCATCTATCACCAATTTAATGCATCCAACCTCAGATTTGTAGCATTTCTCTTTCTAGTTTATCAGGTAAAGCATAATACAGTGGTGAATACGTTACTAAAAATGTTAGGCTACCTATTGTAGTGAGGGGGAAATGATGAGTCCATTTTAATGGATTAAGGATTTTATTTTGAATTTAACCATGTGACACACATAAAAAAATAAGCAGAGTACTTTAGGTTCCAAACTTGTGACTGACTTCATCTGGGCAAGCCCCATGGATTTCAGTTGCAGCATCTGAGCCTTATTTTATAATACTGTCCACCTCCAATGTTCTTTCCATGCTCCTTATTTATTTTACTTTTAAAAATCATATAATGACTGATGAAGGTATCCGCCAATAAGCTGTTCATAGCTTGGGAGAAACTTTCCTGGTAGGTATATTAGGAAAATTCCAAGAAAGGTTAACAGACGGAAAACATAAAACAACCTAAGGAACTTACTGAAAAGATCAAATGACCTCTAGACTTTTTATAATTGTGGGAAAATTGGTTGAATATATTTGAATAGGCTGGTGTCAGTGTGAATCTGCATTATTGAGCTTGGCAGTGAGACATGGCTGCTACATTTACTCAGTTTCATAGACTGAGACCATTTTGGTCCTCTAGGGTATGTCTACACTATGGGACAAGATACGCAACTTCCGCTACGTTAATTAACTCGACTTTTGGCGCTATCCACACTGCAGGAAGTCGAAGGGAGAACCCTCTGCCTTTAACTCCGTTACTCCCTGTGGAAGCAGGGCTACCAGCATTGACTGGAGTGCCCCTCTCAGTTCGAATTAGCTGTCTTAACTAGACGCCCTAATTTGGAGCATGGAAGATCAACAGTGGCCGCTTCGATCTCTGTAGTGTAAACATACCTTTAGTGCAATGGTTCTCAAACTTTCTGGCCAGCAGCCCATCCTGCTCAACACAAACCTTTCCATGGACCACCAGGCAGTCACCCGTGACAAAAATGCCTTTGATTATCTCTAAATACCTTACATGATAAATTACTCATATTAGGCTACTGGAGCATAAAAACTTAATATGCAGCTATAACATAAGGGGGCATATATAACTGCTAGAAAAGGAAATATTATTAAACACTATCAAAATAATTAAACAGTTAATGTGCTGTAATTTAATCATGTTAGTTTACCAAACTTCATTTTAAATGAAGTAAAATAGTAAATCATATCCAAAACAAAAGGTTTCAAAGTTATCTTTATGTATGGCAGGGGTGGGGAAACTTTTTTAGGTCGGGGGGGCCTCTGAGCCGCAGAAACATAATTTGTGAGCCACACAAGTGAGAGGCAAAAAACAACTCCCCAACCCTCATCTGATGTGGCCACCTAATGAGATGCCTCACTACCCTGGCGCTCTAGCCCCACGGGAAGGAGAGCGGGGGCAGGGAGGACCAAAGTTCAGGGCTTCCAACAGGCAAGATTAACTCGTCTGGGTCCTGGGGCTAGCAGATTTTGTGAGCCCCTTTAGATGCCAAAAATGAGGGCTTCAGTGTACGGGAGGGCACTGCCAGGGAGTGGAATAGGGATGGGGTACAGAAAGGGGTGGGGGGGGTTGGGTGGGCAGTAGAGTGCTGGAGTGGGCTGGAAATGGGGGTCTGGCTGGGAGATTGGGTGCAGGAGGGCAAGAGGGTGTGAGGTCTGGCCACAAGGGAAGGTACAGGAGTTGGCTGGGGGTTGGGGTGTCTGGCTAGATGGAGGGGCAGGAGTGGGCTGGGGATAGGGGTCTGGAAGGGTGTGGGAGGGTGCATTAGTGGGTGGGGATAGGGTTCTGGCCAGGAGGGCAAATGCAGGAGGCAAGGCAGGTTACAGAGTTTGTCCAGGAGGAATGGTGCAGGAGTAGGCTAGGGGTGCAGGGTCTTGGTGTGTGTGTGTGTGTGTGTGTGTGTGTGTGTGTGAGGGGTATGGGGGTACAGGATCTGGGCATGAAAGGAATGGGGGGGTACTTACCTGGCTTCACGCCCCCTTCCCCACCACTCCCAGGCAGTGGGTCCCAGGCATGACCTCCAGCTTCTCCCATTGGCTGCAATTCTGGCCAATGGGAGCAGCAGGGAATGCCTCCAGGCAGCACATCTGTGTGCTGCCATTGCACCAGCCAGAAGAGAGGGAGCAGTGGTGCACGAGGCTGCCAGCTCCCGCTGTGAGCTGGATCTGGTGAAGTTTGGGGCTTTCTTTCCCCCACACTGGGAAGCCAGCGCTGGTGCGCCAGCCTCACCGGATGGGGGCTCGGCTTGAGCTGTGGCCCGCTTGCAAGATGGCCATGGACCACTAGTGGTCCACACACTGCAGTTTGAGAACCACTGCTATAGGGTGACCCCCTATACAACATAGGCATAGAGCTTGCCCAAAATCATTCCCAGAGCCTGTCTCTTTAGAAAAGCATCTAATCTTGATTACAGATTTGTCTGTGAGGGAGAATCTGCCACACCCTGTGATAAATTATTTCACAGATTAATTATTCGTATTGTTCATATACCTTATTTCCCATCTGAGTACACCTACCTTCAACTTTTGGCCATTGAATCATGTTATACTTTGCTAGATAAATTGCTCTCTGCTCTTTCCTGATACTTAATGCAAACCTTGTTTGCCACCAGCAAGGTCTCAGTTTTACTTTATGTCCTTTTATGATTTTTTAAAAAAGAAATTGGCAAATATAAGAAAAATTTCACTAAGTGCATGGCAGTGAAAAGTGTTTTGATGTTTCTGCCCACAAACACTCCTTCCTATGGGCAGTGGGTGAAGGTAGGGCTCGGGGAGGCAAGCCCCCCCCATCTTTGCCCCTTCTGCCTAGGCTCTGCCCCCCGCCACCCCTTCTGCCAAGGCCCCGACCCCCTGAACCACGGGGAGGTGAGGCAGCATGCAGCCCACCCTCCCCAGCCCCGGAGCACGGGGAAGGGGTGAGGGCAGAGTGCGGCCCCAGCCTCCCCGGCCCCGGAGCACTCGAGAGGGGTTTGGGCGGAGTGTGGCCCCAGCCTCCCCAGCCCCGGAGCATGGGGGGCAGCAACACTCTGCCCCTAGTATGCCTACAGTAGGTGTTCGTGGGGCAGAGCATGGACAGGGCCATGCCTGGCGGTTTGGGAAGGCAATGGCTTCCTCTACCTAGTATACATGCTGCCCCTGCTCCTTCCCCAACCAATGGCAATGTAAGCAAGACCAGACATTCATAGTGATGAAGTTTAAATAGATTTCTCTGTGGGTCTTTGTATCACCCACACTGTTCCCTCTTCTGGGAACTACCATGTCCCTTTTAAGGTTCCCTAAGCTTATGAGGCTGCAGCAATGGTGTTTGCTGGGAGTTTGTACTATATTGTGCAGCAGGAAAATGAAATGAGTTTCATGGGAAACAAATCTGGCCAGTTCTCTTTGGCCATGTTTTCACTAAACGGAAGATCGTAGCTGCCATGATCGATCTTCCGGAGTTTGATTTAGCGAGTCTAGTTAAGACTCGCTAAATCAAACTCAGAGGATGCCCCCGTCGGCAGCCCATACTCCTGCTTTTGTGAGGAGTAAGGGAAGCCGACAGGAGCATTTATTTCTTTCGGCCTCCCGCTGTGGGGTTGGCAGGGAACCTTGAAACAAGATATGTCAACTCCAGATACGTGATTAACAGAGCTGGAGTTGCATATCTTGATTCGACATTCCCTTTTAGTGTAGACCAGGCCTTAGTGAGAAAGTGTAAATTTTCAGGAAGCAGATCAGAACATCCATTCATTTTTCAAATTCTGAAACCCTCTGTTGTATCTTTGGCTAGTCATGAAATTTAATGTGGGATCTTGTTTCCTGATCTTATTCTATTTTTTAAGATTTCAGTACTATAGAGCATCTGGTAGTTTTTATTTCACCTCAGAAAGTGTGTATGTGAAATGAATTGTGGGGAAAATGAGGTTGGCTATCATCATCTTTGCAGACTTTCTGCCTTGTGTAGATTACACCAGTGCAAAGTTAATATTAACTGCAGGCCGTTCTGATCTGGTAGTGTGTTCCACCCACTTTGAATACAGCAGGGACAGATGCAATTTGACCACACAAGGTGTGAAGTAGTGGTGAATCAGCACAAGAAGGTCTGCATGTTTTCTCACTCACAAAAGAGTAAATCAAAAGTGAGAGTACAATTAAGTCCAGAAAATTCTCTTGAAAAGGCACTTGCAGCAAAGGTTGTCAAGGTAACAGCTTTCCAAAGTGCTTAATAATATAAAATAATAGACACTTACACAACTCTTTGGAGTGCCAAAGCACACGAATTCTCTCACTATTCCCATGAGATATGTGAATAGCATCATCCCAATTTCACAAATATGGTGAACCCACAGTAGAGAGGTTAAATGACTTGTCCATGGCCACATAGTGAATCACTGGCAGAGTACCTAGGGACTCTAACAATTCATGGCTCCTGGTCTGATTTAAGAATTCTGGTTCCATCTGCAGGGAGATTCATTTGGAGGGCAGACTTGGGGTTTTTCTACACTGCAGGTTAGCTCAAGATATAGCTTTAATTGTTGAACTTACAATGATGCATAAGCTACTCAAGAGGAGTTAACTCATTTGTTGACACCCTGAGTTAATGTAATGCTGACAGGCGGAATCAAACCTAGGACCTCTGGGGCCTGGTGCTTAAGCCTCTAAGGCTACGTCTACATTGGCAAGATTTTGCGCAAATACTTTTAACGCAAGAGTTTTTGCGTTAAAGTATTTGCGCAAGAAAGCGTCTACACTGGCATGTGCTTTTGCGCAAGAGATGTGCTTTTGCGCAAAAGCATCTGTGCCAGTGTAGACGCTCTCTTGTGCAAGAAATTCATGTTGCTTGTCTACACTGGCCTCTTGCACAAGAGGGCTTATTCCTGAGCGGGAGCATCATAGTTCTTGCGCAAGAAGCCCTGATTTCACACATTAGAACGTCAGTGTTCTTGCGCAAGAACTCCCCGCCAGTGTAGACAGGCAGCATGTTTTTGCGCAAAATCATGCCAATGTAGACACAGCCTAACTGCTTGAGCTAAAAGCCAGCTGGCTTTCAGCTAAGGCTGTAGAAGAGACTCATTCTTTCTCTCGGTAAGTGGTCTAAGTGCCCAGCTGGTGTGAGGGTTACACTAACACTGCAGTGAAGAAAAGCTCTTGATGACTATCATGATGTCTTGTTTTAAAGTCTTAATGTCTTGCCCAGTTTAAGCCATTCTTCCTTGTTCCATGCAGGCCATGTCATATAATTGGGTTTTTTAGTCAATGCTGACCTTGCCATACTTGAGCAAACTTCTACTATAGACATGCCCCACTGGTTCAAGTCCTAGTTTACACCATGGGATAAGTTGAACTGTGCAAGTCATGTTCAGTGAATACTGCATGTTCACACTGATGCAGCTGTCCATGGCTAAAGCAAATGTAGACCACGCCTAAGATTCTGACCTATAGTGGATCTACTGGCTAGAGAGGGGATGTGACAGAAAAATATTATAATAAAACATATACAGGCAGCAGATGTTGCAGCAATGTATGAACTTGATCCTGCACCCACTGAAATCAATGGTAACACTCCAATGGATTTCAGCAGGAGCGTTATCTGGCGCAATACGGGCTTATGTCCAATTAAAAAAAGGAGGGAAATGTGAGTAATTTTAATGTATTTAAATTAAAGAATTTATTTTTCTAAAAAAAATCCCCAAACAAAAGCAAAAACAAAACAAAACAGTGGTTTGATCTAGATACAGCAGCACTGTGACATTAGTAGACATTATGTACGAAGAATTCAAGCATCCCTAGAACACAGAAGCCATTATCTTCAGTAACAACCTCAAAATGAAACTAGTTTCATAAAACAATGTCAGAATCTCCCTGTAATAAAACAACAACAAAAAACCCTTTTGGATACTAGAATGATTTGTGTGTGTGTGTGTGTGTGTGTGTGTGTGCGCGCGCGAGTGCGCATGCACAATACCAACAGCCACTAGCTCGCCTAACGGAGAACATTTGCTTTAATTTATTACAAAACTGATTTGTTGACTGAATTATGAAAGACAACTTTAACATTTCTTTAGAAGTGTCTGCTCCTTTTACAGAGACTACAGTATTAGCAGTGCTTAAAAACATTTACTCCTGGATACGCTTTTGAAATTAGATCAGAAGAACACTGTGTGTGTTTATACCAAATGTGAATTTTAATTTTCAAAGCAGGTGAAAAGACTAGTCTTAATATGAAACTCCGCAGTTTTACAATTTAATCATTAGTCAGATATGGGCAAATACATGATGGTTCATGACATTTTTAGATCTATCTACATTGCTTGGAAATGCAAAATGAAGTTTTTACATCCTGCACATTCAAAGTAAAGGCAAAAAGTTGAGTCTTTTAGACGAGAGTCCAGTATTTAAAAGAAGTGCAATCAAAGAAGATTGCACTCAACACATACAACGTAACTCACATGGACTGGTTAATAAACACACTGAACAGCTCTGGGATGATGAGAATGGAAAATGCATTTATAATCCAGGCACTATTTGACATGTTTCTTCTTCCCTGGTAGTGATGCTTCCTTGGGGGCCATCGGATTTACAGAAGGCCCGGGATTCCCTTTTGAAGTCCTTTGATCCTAGAAATGTGATAATCTCTTTAATTTTCCTAGACAGGCTAGTAAGTTTTCCCAATATTTGTTCAATATGTATCATTCTAATTTAACACAGCATTGCAAGTAGCTAGGAATTCTGTCACATGTGCAACAACGGTTCAGCTGGTAAGGAGATTTTTTGAAGTTTAATGGGTGATTATTTTTTGTCCACTCTTTCACAGCTATTTGTTTTTAATATAAAAAGGGGAGGATCTTGAATGATTGTTCTTATTGACCAGCTCTCTAAGACCTGGAAATGAACACTTCAAAGTCGATTCCATGAGCTCCGAGGCAAAGTGCATAAAGTCTCAGATTCTCAAAGGAACTAGGACACACTATTTAAAAAAAAAAAAAAAAAAAAAGAACACTTATGTATGTGAGTTGTCCTGTTGTAAGAATTGCTAGATGAGGCTTAATTCATTCAAACAATAAAAAATAATATTGATATTTAGCATTTTTTATCTGGAGACTTTCAAGTGCATTACAAAGGTGAATAAGTGTAATCTCTCCTTTTATAAGAACAGGGAAACTAAGACACACACAGGTTAATTTTGTTGCCGGGGGGAAGTCAGAGAATCAATGACTGAGCTAGGGACAGAGCCCAGCACTTCTGATTCCAAATCTAAACAAACAAACAAACGGGAAACCTGGGCCAGACACTCTGCCAGTGTAAAGTAATACAGTGTTTGAGTCTCTCAGCATATGGCTCTTTATAAAAAAACGTGCTAGTATTCTGCAGTAACAGAACCCAACATGGCAGCTGATATTTGTATGACTGCTGAATAACGGGCTAATACGATAGCATGCTGGTCGGTAGCAGACTCCTTTTTTTAAAACATCCTCTCACAGCACTACATAATATTAGCTACCTCAGAGGGTACGTCTACACTACGGGCTAAAGTTGAATTAAGATACATAACTTCAGCGATGTTAATTATATAGCTGAAGTTGAAGTAGCTTAACTCGATTTTGGCACTGTCCACACTGCAGGAAATCAAAGGGAGAACACTCTTCCTTCCACTTCCCTTACTACTCATGGGAGCAGGACTACTGGCATCAACCGGCATGCCCCTGTCAGTTCAAATTAGCGTGTCTTCACTAGATCCAGTAATTTGAAACCAGCTTTGATCTTCTCTGTAGTGTAGATGTACCCTAAAGGAGTTGGCTGTTCTGCGAAGAAGCTGGTAATATGATTTATTAACCCTGTTTGCTCGGCTTTAGCCCAAGGACACTATTATTTTTTAAATGACAGGTTGAGTTAGTGCTTGTGAAAGGCTCTGGAAAACGATGTCCTCTGTTTAGTCATGTAACATGCACAACTTCTCTTGTACTTCCTTGCTAATGTTTCTCAGCCCAGTCTGGGATAGCTCAGAAGAACCACCACAGAAGACGAGGGCAGGTCAGTCTCTGAATCCATTCACCCTGGGCCTCTCTATTTTAACTGCCCTCAAATGTGCCGGTGCTGTTTTGATGAAATCGGCATTGTGCACTAGGCATGTATGAATGTTATTATTTAAATTAAAGTAGCAGCCCAAGGCCTCAACCGGAACTGGGTCCCATAGTGCTAGGTGCTGTTCACACACACAGGAAGACATGATCCCTACCCCAAGAAGCAGACTAAGCCAAGGGCATTCTTTCAAAGCAAAGAGAAGTCCAACTTTTCCAGTGCTGTTTAGAGAATGCTCAGGAGCAGTGGATGAGCAATCTCATCTTGATCAATATATTTAACATGTGGGAGGGAGTGTTACAAACGCTGAAGAATTTGTGAACTTAAAGAAGGGAACCTTTTCCATGTACACACCCACACACTAATCTGGTTCTCAAATTGTACTTAGGAGTACATAGACACTGTATCTCCCCGATTCTGCTTATTTTGTTTGTACTTCAGAAGTTTGTATATCTGAGGCTTCTCTGCTGAAAAGGCAACTGGCTTTGAAATGTGAGACTTGGATGGAAAAAGCAAAGATGCCAGCTGGATCTAGCTTTAAACAGGAGAGTTGGTTTACAAAAATAGTCTCCGCTGGATTTTGTGTGTTCTATTCTATGTATACTCTGAAAAAGAAATAAAAGCATCTATAGTAAGACACCAATCAATCAGCAAAGTCAGACTACAGGTGAGTTACTTATAATGAAATAGGACAAAATTACCCATGGAGGGGAATGATCCTGTAATGCAGACGGAACCAAATCTGGGACTTCAGGAGCTTAGTGTATAAGTCTTCACCACATGAGCTAAAAGCCAGCTGGCTCTCAGCTAAGGCTGTAGAGCAGACTCATTGTCTTGCTACATGGGACAGTGAACTACACCCAGTAGGTGTGTGGGTTACAATCACAAATGACTTCAAATATTTCTTAAGGGCATTCAAAATTTCCTTTGAAAAACAGAGAGTGGCAATTGAACACATTCCATAATGCAGGTCTAAACTACATTCCTCTTTCGAAAGAGGAATGAAAATTAGGCAAATCGAAAGTGCAAATGAAGCATGGATTTAAATATCCCATGCTTCATTTATGATTCGTCGGCGCTTTTTCAAAAAAGGGTTTTTCGAAAGTGAAAGCGCAGTCTAGACGCGGTTCTTTTGAATTTTTTTTTTCGAAAGAACCCTTACTCCTGAAAAAATGAGGAGTACGGGTTCTTTCGAAAAAGGGTTGTTTTTTTCCCCCGAAAGAACCGCATCTAGACTGCGCTTTCACTTTCGAAAAACCCTTTTTTGAAAAAGCGCTCGGACGCGAATACGCAAATGGAGTGTGGGATATTTAAATCCATGCTTCATTTGCCTAATTTACATTCCTCTTTCAAAAGAGGAATGTAGTCTAGACATAGCCTAAGTGTGTATATATTGAATAGATCTGGTTCAGTACTATAAGAAGAGCGTTCATTAATATTAATTTGAATTCCTATTGGCTATTTGGTTTGACCAGCTTTGTGCATTATTTCATTTGCATGAATAGGTTTTTGTGCATGTACATCTTAGGAAGGCTGTTTGTTCACAAGTATCCTTATTTTCACATGAACAAGGTTATAGGCGCACACTCAAAAAATATTTATTTGCTGTTATTTTCATGTTCTAGAAGTTTCAGTCCAAACAGAAAGCAGAAAAAAATGCCATGTGACTCCTTCACATGTAAAGAACAGCAAATCATTAACTTGAAAATTGTTCAGCACACTATTTGGAGAAGACTTAAAAATAAATCCATTTGCAGAATTCAGAATCAGTCTGTAAATGATTTCCAACAGTCCACTCATACAAATAGTTCAACCAGCTCAAATCTTGTCCACTTCCCAGAAGGATCTTGTGCTCTAACTGGAAAGATAATAGATTAAATTAATCTTGTGCTGGAAAATTATGAAATAGCTGTTTCTTTCTACTCTTTTGCTATGTGCAAGCCCACCTGAAAGTTACTCATTATGATTCAGAGTACTAAATGCTCTCTTGCTAGCAGTATGGTCTCTTCAAAGAAGTAGAGGCATTGAACTCCCATAGCTCCCATTGAATTGAGAGTATTCACCATCTCTTAGACTCAGGCTTCCTGTGTGTGAGAGAGCTAGGTTGTGCAACAGATTGATTCACTAGAGTTCCAGCCATAGAAATCTGTCAGACAATTTTTACTGGCTCGCACGAGTGAGCACAGTGTGTTCTCAGCTCAGTCTTGACTGGGATATTAGCCACCTAACATAAAACAAAAACAAACAAAAAAACTGCACAGCTTGTCATTGTAGGTGAGCCCTGTGCAGGATCATCCCAGGACTGGTGGTCAAGACTGGTATTGGAGGCTTCCCAAGACGTTCCTTCTAGCCAGTGTTACCAATTGATCATTGAACCTCAACAAACAGTCTCCCAGGGAGGGTTCTTTGTAATTAGGTTTCTAACCTCTCATCTAAATGGTGAAGCGTCAAAACAAAATGGAAAAAGAAAGCGGAGTCCTCATGGACCAAATGGTTACAAATGTAGAGAACAAGCTCCTCACACACAAACTCTGCACTCACTCACAGTTCATGATGAATATTCTAAGCGACTCTTACAATGATGCTCCTCCAAGGGTCTCATCGCATTCACGATTTGAGCCTCACCCCTCTCCCTTGGGGGGGGGGGGAATATTATTATCCACATTTTCTAATGGGAGACAGGCCCGCCGATGCGGGGTGGGAGGCATAAGGGAGCAGCTGCCCTGGGGGCTGGCAATTTGAAAGGGCTTGGGGTTCCCAGTGGCCACTGCTGCTTCAGCATTAATGGCAGCGGCCAGAGCTCCAGGCCCTTTAAATCACTGCCAGAGCTCGGGGTGACATTGAAGGGCTTGCTGGGGAGGCTAGCCCCCAGTCATGCCCCTTCTGTCTTCCAAGGGCCCAAAGCCAGCCCCCATGCACTGTGACCAGGGCCTGGAGAAGTCTGTCAGCTACCCTGATGGGAGGGAAGTGCCTCTGTGATGCTACAAAGCGAGCAGATGAAACAGATTCTAACTACCACTTTGCTTAGCATTTGTGCTTATGAATTAACCGGTTTGAGAGCACACTGGCATACTGTGCACACAGAGAACTGTGCAGGTAGTGCTGGCATGTGGACAGCATCCTCGCTCTCTGAAAAAACTTGGCCCCATAAGGATATTCTAGGCAAAGCAAGTAAAGTTCTACAGATAAAGCTTCATGTACCCATTGGTACTGAAACAGCGTGCCTATATTAAGCCCCACAGGTATGAAGGCTCGCCTTAGATCCACACTTTGAATTCTCACTTACATTTCTTAAAATGGGGTGAAATCCACCCCCGATGCAGAGGGTCTGTGCAAGGCGACCCACAGAACTTAAACTAGTGGGGAAGCTTTTTTGGGGTCGGTGGTCGCTGACCCACAGAAAAATCAGTCAGGGGCTGCACACAAGTGAGAGAGCAAAAAAAAACCCCAAAACAAAATCCCCAACTGAGAAGGAGAAAGACACTCCCCACATTCCCCTTGCACACCAGAGCCTACGGGGGGGGGGGCAGGCTAGTAGATTTTGTGTGCTCCAGCCCCACAGAAGGGGGTAGCAGGGCTGGAGTGTCAGCACGGGCTCCACAATGCTGGGGGGTAGCCCCGTGCCTCAGGGGCTGGATCCAGACAAGCCAGAGGCCGCATCTGGCCCCCAGGCCTTAGGTTCCCCCAACCCTGGTCTAGGGGGACAAATGTGGGAGCAGCGGGACAAATGTTTCCCAACGTCAGCTGAAATGGGCAAAGCTGCATTTGACACCTTTTGTCCTGCATGGCATGTTTAAGAATAGATACATTCCTAGCACACAGCATGCATGTGCTAAGTGGTTCACAGTGTGGATATTGAACCTGACTGAGCCTGTCGATACCAGTGGCACAATTGTTTTAAATAATGACTTAGGGTAGCCTAAGATGAAGCATTGTAGAATGAAAAAAGGACCAGCTACACTGTTTTACAGTGGGCACCGAACTCAGCTAATTGTACCGGGACAGTCATTTCATCACCGGTTGAGTGGGCCCAGAATAGGAGCGCTGCCATGTTATGCAGGCGAGGGGCTCTAGAACAGCTCACTTGAAAGTGGACCGGGGCAGAATGGATAGAATGGATCTGGACAAACTGAGATCTCAAACCTTTATGGCTTTGGCCCCTATAGCTTCCCTAGCCCGCACAGACAGGTAGAGCCGTCCCATACACTGGATGGTTCAGGGCAGTTGCCCCAGACCCCATAAGTCTTCAGGGGGATGAGGGACTGGGGCAGTGCCACTGGCTCCGCTCCACTCTGCCTTGCCAGTTCCTGGAGTCATTCGGGAGATGAGGGGTTGGGGGATTTAGGGAAGGGGCAGAAAGAGTCTGGGTAGGGGATAGGGCTTGGGGGAAAGAGCAGAGCAGGAGCAGTGGTGGGGCAGGGAATAGGAGGGGTGGGAAGAGGCGAGCGAGGCCTCGGGGGAAGGGACGGCGTGGGGACAGGGCAGGGGCTTGGGAGAAGGGGTGGAATGGGAGCAGGGCAGGGGCAGGAAGAGGTGGGGTGGGAGCGGGGGTTGGGGCGGAGTCGGTGGTTGTCCCAAGCCCTGCACCCGCCTAGGGACAGCCCTGCAGACAGGGCTATAGAGTCAATCTCCTGGTAGCTGCTTGACATGAACAACTGTCATAAAAGCCTCTCACTTGTGGTCTGATCCTGTATCACTGAAATCAATAGAAGCTTTGCTGTTAATTTCAATGGGTGCGGGATTTCAGGCCTTTGAAGAACTGATGACAACTTGTCTTCCTTATTTCCTCGTGCTAATATTTGTTCTTCCTCTCATTAGCAACAGTAAAAAAAAAAAAAAAAAAAAAAGTTTGAAAAGGAGGGCTTAAAACAGGATTCCATTTAAAACAATAAATATTGTGATGCTCTAACAACAAAAATAAGTGCAAAT
The DNA here is from genome assembly GCA_019425775.1 of Rafetus swinhoei. Lineage (NCBI taxonomy): Eukaryota > Metazoa > Chordata > Testudines > Trionychidae > Rafetus > Rafetus swinhoei. Next base: position 17,403,309 of record CM033447.1, on the reverse strand, counting down.
CTCAACAGTGCTGGTCCCATGACGTTACAGATCTCAGACATAGCAAATAGTTTTCTTAGATGCAGCAAAGTCTTGACTACATATTTTAGCATTTAATACAAGACTTTACAAACCAACAAAGGGGAAAAATGTATGCAGTGTTGCTGTAAACCAAATATACAGATGTAAAATAATTAAGAATAAACTGTGTCATAAAAATACATGTCAGTAAAACCAACTTGAGAAAGTGAAATATGAATAATTTTTTTCACTTACTAAAAAGAATGATTTCTCATTTGAGGCTCTGGAAGTCTTGAATCACATTTCTTTTAAAAAAAAGTCTTAAAACACATGGCTTTACAGCTGCTACTCAGAAAATATACACCCCCAAAGTCTGACTTTCATTTAAATACAAATGTACAAAATGTAAACTGAGACAATAGAGAAATTTACAAAACTTTTCTTTAAAAATAATAAAGACAAAATTCAGTTCTAGTATGATGCTATTTAAATACGTGCAAGTAGTCATGTTCGTTGAATTTCTATTGCAATGTTCTACATAGACAAATCTGATTCACACAATCTTGAGTGCCACCTCCAAAAACAGACCTGAGTGGAAATTTCTTCATAAAATGTGAGGCTCCACTGGAAGGAATGGATAGAATATCTCCACTGGTGGGAGATTTTTTTTTTTTTTTTTTTTTAACTCAACGGTGGATGCTCTCTCATCCTTAGAAGCTCCATAGATTATAGTGAAAGGGTGCAACATGTTGTTTCATGAAAGTTGAGTTCGAACTAGCTGCTTCCGGTAGAATTTGAACTTACATGATTTGAATTTATGTGGTGATTTAAACTCGCCTTAGAATTCGGTGAACCCTTGGAATTGTTTTGATGCTGGAGAAAGGAAAAAACAATATTTATATCCCCGAAATATCCCATACCTGCCGTCTGCTTCACATTATCCTGCCTGTTTCTGGTCTTGTAACATTGTGAACATTCACTCAAACAAAACTTATTGAGCGTGCTGGCCCTTATTCTCCATGGGTCAGGAGAACTATGGCAGCTCTCCAAAGCAACAGAGAAGATGATACAAGTTAGAGAAATCAATTCAATACAGCATAAACAGTTCTGGCCTCCTACGCCTTGCCTTAATCTGAGCATACCTACTCACATTTAGGGAGGCATGCCTTGTAATTCCAGTGTATCGTGCTGGGCTCAAAATGCTATGTGGAAAATATACACCCCCAAAGTCTGACTTTCATTCCAAAATAGAGTCGGTGGGTAGGTATGTCAGCACCAACACAGCAAAAAGTGTTAGGAATTGCAAATGTGGGCTCAGCACACACCACTGCAAAGAGAGCACAGTGCTGTGCATGTATAATAGCAACAGGCATAACTGCACCTGCAACCTTTGGAGTTTGATGCATGAGCCTTTACTGCATGAGCTAAAAGCCAGCGGGCTCTCAGCTAAGGCAGCAGAGGAAACTCATTCTCTCTCTCTGTAAGTGCCACTACACGAGACAGTGAACCACACCCAGAAGGTGTGTAGATTACCCATGCAACCCAGTAAAATAAGAAAACTAAGTCTCAGTCGTGAGCTCCAGTCATGCAGCAAGGAATCCAGGTGAAGAAAGGCAGAAGAGGTGCTCGTTTTGGGATGGAAGGAACCGGGTTTGGGTTCATTAGCATGACTAGTTTCCCAGCCTGGCAGCCAGCTTTGCTAAGGCACCATTCTTAACGGGGGGTCTTTGCACTGACAGTGCCCAGGCGCATGGGACACAAAGAAATCAGAGCAGCCTTTGGCTATGTCTAGACTACAGAGTTTTGCCGAAAAAACAGCCGTTTTTTCGACAAAACTTGAGTTACGTCGACACTGCAAGCGCGTTCTTTCAACAGTAAATCGAAAGAACAGAGGGCTTTTTGCACAATTGGTAATCCTCATTCTACGAGGAAGAAGCCTTTTTGTGAAAGAGCTCTTTCGCAAAAAGGCATGTGTGGACGGGGAAGAGGGAGTTTTTTCGGAAGAAGAGGGAAGAGGAAAAAGGACAGGTGCCCTGGTGGCCATTCTGTCGATAGCAATTGCTGCTTACATGCGAGATAGCGTCCAGGCAGTCTGGACACTGTCTTTCGAAAAAGCACATCGCTTTTTCAATGCGCTTTTGCAGTGCGGATGCTCTCTTGCGCAAGAAGTTTTTTCAGAAGATCTCTTCCGGAAAAAGCTTCTTGCACAAGAAGCCTGTAGTCTAGAATTAGCCTTAGTTGGATCTAGGTGCTGCACCAGGGGTTACTAAAGCCTTGCGAAACTGGGAGGGACTGTGACCAGTGTCGGGAATAGAAGGCGCCCTTAAATTCCAGCCTAAACAAACTGCAGTCTATTGAAGGGAACATGATAAATAACATGGTCAGGAAATGGGATTATTTTCTGCTGAAAATTCAGATTTTTCAGCAAACTGAAAAACTGAAAAGTATCAGCCAAGCCCCCAAATACTTTCATTTGGAAATGTTGCTGCAGTGCCTCTTGGGAGTCAGATGTCTCATGCTCCCATTCTCCTCTATGGGCCAGACTCCCTAGTCAGACAACATCGCCTATATTTTGGGTGTTCATTTATTTAATGAAAACTTTGACGTTTTCCATGAAAGCAGACAATTTTCTCTCTCTCACACAAAATCATTTAGCTGAAAAAACCAATTTTCCATTAAAAACAGTTTAGATGGAAACTTTTCAACCGGCCCTAATAAATACCAAACTAGCTAAGGCCAGTCCTTGGAATGTTGAAAGTACTGAATCAAATAAGAATTCCTGAATACGGACTCTAATTTGAACCACCTGAACATACGGAATCTGCAACATCAAGCAGAAAGTTACAAGGAAACTGTGAGAACAAGCCCTCCCTAGTATTTCATGGCTCTCTCATGATGGAAATACCATCAGGGTAGCATACATATTATACAGAAAAGTTCATCAGCACTCAGAGAGGCTCTTTATGTTACATTTAAGATCTCACCTGACGTTTAAATATTCTGTGTAGTAATCCTTTCTTGGGTGGCTCTGGGGGGTAGCTTTTGTTTAGGTCTGGTGAAATAGTACCATTTGGTCCAAACACATTTAGTTCTTTAAAACACTCTGTTTCTATCATCTGGTAAAACACAGAAAGAATAAAAAGATGATGCATTATTACTACTATTTATTAATATTACAAGATACTCCAGATCCCCCATTCAGAATCAGGGCCCCCATTATATTAAGCTTTGTACAAGCATGAAGTAAAAGACAGTCTCTTACCTAAATCGTTTATAAGCTAAAGAGGGACACAACAAGGTGCAACAGGACACTTCTCGGGCTATTATCATTAGGCAGTTTACTGTGGCTCTACTAGCAGAGACGAGTCTGAAGATGTACAGTGCGATATTCAGAGTTAACATCCCAGCCTAAACATCACATTCACTTTCACTGGGAGCTTCCGTTAACTAAGCAGTTTTGACAGCTAATGCTGACAGCCCAAGACAACCTGACCTTGGCCACCTTGAGGTAGAGTCTCACTGTTCAAAACAACCGGGCAGTTTAGTCAGCTTCCCCACCATATTCATCACCTCTCATGAGGAATCAATGCAGTGTAAAAAGAATCTTTTGCCATCAGGGGTTTGAATGGGGAAAGTATATTGTGTTAGAGCAAATTGTGAACTATACTGGCAGGAGAAAACCAGGAAATAAAACCTAACAGAAGGCTTCAGTCTCTAATGCATATGATTCTGCACTATTCCAGTTATTAAGAGAAAACCCCTTTACATTTTGCATTGCTTTTCTTTTTCTACATTGGAGAATATAAAATACAGATTGGCTTGATCCCAAAAGGCTGGCTTTGAGCCCCACCTCCTACACTATGGGGAAGTTTACACTTGGATCTGAACTTCACTGCTGGCTCTGTTTCTACAGCAGGCAGAACAAATCCCCCAATCAAAAACCCTGGCACTTGAGGAAAGTTCAGATCCAGATTCAAATGCCGCAGCTGGGGCCCATCAGATACAAAGTAATGAATGAGATGAGTGTCACAAATAGAGCACCACATTAAGGCAGCAAGCCATCCTGCGGAAGTTCTTTGGAACTGCTATCAGAACATCTCTATGGAAATCAGCAGGAGGAAGTACAGGAGGGCCCTTGCCAATTTACACAAATATGCAGAATCAGCAGATAGAGTCTCCTGAACCTGACATCTGTGATACTTTATAGATCTTGAAAGAGTGCATTTGTGACTTACGAATGCATTAGAGTCTGGCACGTCACCCAGTGGGTATATATTACTGAAAGCATACAACTGCTCTGAAGCAGCCCGAGTTAAGAGACTGCACTGGGGTTATATATGATCATGGTGTTCCCTTACCTCATTCTGCCATGGAATAGATACAGATCCTGTGGAAAACTTAGAGTAGAAATCATCATCAGTTTGGTCCAGGTTTACTCCTTTCACTGTGGAGAATTGCTCGATGTCTAACACATCCTTGCAGTACACTGCTCTGGGCTGTCTCAGCAGAAAAAAAGCAAGAGAGAAAATGTCTTTGAGTCTGCACACATGCTTTTATTCACACACTCATTCAAGTGAGAATGTCTGACCACAAGTGACTAGCTGCACCCTGCCTTCCTATACCTGCTCTGCCCATGTGTTTATCGTCAAAGGCTGACTTGCTTTGAGCATTTAAAGCTTTCTCCTTTGAAGTCCTGACAGCATCAGCAGAACCACAGTGGGTTTTAGTCATCCAGGTAGCATGTGACTAAGAGGTGAGGGGATGAGGACAGAAAAAATAAGATAAGGTTAAACAAAGTGTAAAAAAATAGCAGTGTTTTCTTTGAGAGAGGGACATACACACCAGCCATTCAAAGACTAGAAAATCTGTACAAAATGCACACCTGCCATGGCTACCCCAATGAAAGTCTCATTCTGCTCAGTCAGCTCTTGTGTTTGCAACTTGGAGCTTTAAAGGAATTTGTACTAAATGCTAAAGATCACAGAGGAAGTTTTTCTATTGTTTGTGTTAATAGCTCAGCTCTTTCTCAGCCACTGGAACCTCTCAAGAGCCATTCCTGTGAACTGCTATAATTCTCACTGCTGCATTTCTATAGATGCAAAATCAAGTACCTTTACCTGGTTTGATATATTTCTTAGTGCTCTGGAGTGACTGCCACCTCATTTTGAAGAGACATTTCCTCAGCTAACAGACCAATAATCAGCCATATTGAATAGGAAACAGAAATACTTCCTAGCGCAGAGGTGGGCAATAATTTTTGCTGGGGGGCCATTTAATGAATTTTGGTACATGGTCACAAGCCAACTTCACCCTCCCTCCCCCTCAGAAAGGCAGGGCCTCAGGTGGAAGAGGCAGAACTGAGAACTAGCTTCCCCCCAGAGTTGTCTGGGGCTGGAGGGTTTGAATTAAAAACACAGCAAAGGGCTCACAGCTCCTGGCTCCACTGCTACTGCATTGCTTGGCAGCCATCCAGGATTGTTGTGGATATTTAAAAGGCTTGTGGCTCCGGCCTCTGCCAGGGTAGCACCACGACTAGGGATGTGAATGACTAGTCGACAGGGTAGTCGACTAGTTGCTCTCCCCTGCCTTGCTGCCTCTGTCAGAAAGAGGCAGCAAGGAGGATGAAAGAGAAGGGGGTGCTTCAAAGTGGCAGCGCCGCGTGGAGCCTAGGGCCAGACCTTGGGTGCTTTGAAATGCTGCGTGCAGCCCGGGGTCAGCTGGAGACTCTCCAGCTGACCCCAGCTCCATGCAGCGCTGCTGCTTTGAAACGCCGCAGGGAACACGGGGCCAGCGGGGGACTGCTTGAGTCCCCTGCTGGCCCTGTGCTCCCCACAGTGCTTTTGCCTTTGAAGTGTAGCAACAGCCCTGGGAACATTGCTACACTTCAAAGGCGGAAGCACCCTTATTGACTACTCGAATAGTAGATGCAAATTCAATGCATCGACTATTTGATTAGCCAAATAACCAAATTTTACATCCCTAGCCACGACTGTAAGCCGTGAGCCATTCAAATAGGATCCTGCTGCCTTAGCCATTGCCTGGAAATTCATGGCACAGGCAGCAGGATATAAATAGACAGCAGTCAGATGCAGTCCGCAGGCTGGATCAAAGTGTTAGGAGGGCCAGATCAGGGCATAACCAAGATGCAAATTGCAGAATTAGTGTAGCCCACAGAATTCTACAATGGGATCCACTTCCATGTTAAGAAAGATCATGTAAATGTAGCTTGCAAAGCCTAGAGAGCCCAGCGTGCAATACTTTATCTAGAGAACTGAGCAATCTGGCCAAATCCATCAAAATGAAGTGCCATATGCTGGAATCTACATTCTCTGTCTGGTGTGCATTCTTATTAAAGATGAAGACAGCTATGGTCTACTTAACTTTCTGTGGGGGCAGTATGGTCCAGTGGCAGGAATGTGTTCTCTTCCCACCTTCATTCCTGACTGCGTGATCTTGGGCAAGTCAATTAACCTCTATGTGCTTTAGCTACCCTCCCTGTAAAATGGCTGTAACAATACTACACCTCTCTTTGTAAAGAGCTTTCAGATCTATGAATGAAGAGAATTCTGTAAGTGCTGAATGATCTAGCTTAGGTGCAGCTCTTGTGTCAATAAGTTGCCAGCCTGCCCTTTAAGGGACAAAAAAATTGTGCCTCTATTTAGCAAACCCATGTATGAGATGCCACAATTCAGCTTTCAATAGGCTTTAGCTGATCCCATATTTGAGTCCAGAATTTTCTAATTTTCTTCATGAGAAAGAAACACTAGTTTGTCTCCTATTTCTTCCCACTGAAGCAGGTCAGAACACGATGAGCTTATTCATAGGAATAAGGAGGCTACATAGTAAACTGCAAAGCCAACCAGAGCAGCTAATGTAAACTTGTGTAGCTTTTAAACCGCTCTGGTTTGATGGAGCTTGCAGCAATGCAAATCAGAGCCCCCAAACTATTACTTTCCCTAACAGGCTAAAACCATATGGGAACTTTAGGGTGGAGATCCTTTTGTGGGCTGGGGGCCACTGACCCGCAGAAAAATCAGTTGGGGGCCACACACAAGGGAGAAGCAAAACAAAACAAAACAAAATCCCTCACTGACATGTCCCCCAACTGAGAAGGAAAAAGACACTCCCCACATTCCCCTCGCACACCAGAGCCTGGGGGCCCCAGCCTAATATATTTTGTGTGCTTAAGCCCTGTGGAGAGGCGATGGAGGAGGGGGGAGCTGGATCACCAGTGTGGGCTTCCCAATGCCGGGGGCGGGGCCTGAGCAAGTCGGGGCCACATCCACCTTAGGTTCCCTTAGGTTTCTGCTTTAAGCTAGAAAGCCTAGCCAGATAGACAGGCTAGGAAGAGGAAAGTTATCATGGAACTCTGTGCATAGGGGAGGAGATATACACCACAAAGGGCTTTGAAAGTTTTATTACTGTCACTCCAATACAGATCTTCAGTGTGTGCAATAGTAAGGGGCAAATCTCTTGAGGAGGATCAGAATTGGGATCTATTTCAAACAACTCAAGAAACACAGTCCTTGGGAAGTGTTTGATACCTAAACCAGATTCTAATTTTTTTTTAATAATGGGCCAGACTTATTCCCCCAAATCAGAACATTGGGCTGTTTGAATTCCAGATCCAGAGTTTGTCATTTAATCCAACAGCGTAACTAGCTAGGGTACTTAAATAGCCCTCATTACTGTCATATCTGACTAGCTCACAATCTATAAAGTACCTATCCTCACATCACCTTTCTGAGATCAGACAGTAGATTATCCCCATTTTACAGGTCGGAACTGAGGCCTGGAAAGTGTAAGGGCTTGTCTCCACTACGCTGGGGATTGACACTGAAGCAGATCTCCAGTATATCGATTTTTGAGTGCTCTTCCATCGATGCTGGTACGCTCCAGGATGAGAAGAGTAGCTGGCATCAATGGGAAAGCAGCCCCCGCTGACCTTACCACATGCAAGATGCCGTGGTAAGTACATTGACTTCAGCTACACTACTTGCGTAGTTGAAGCAACGTAAATTAGATCGATGGCAGGGGTTAGTGCAGACAAGAAATCAGACCAGACCCAGGTCAACTTGGAAGTTTCTAGTGGTATAGAGAATTGAACCAAAGTCACCAAAGACTTGACCATTCTTCCTCTCTGAACAAATATACATAATGCTTAGCTGAACTTTGTGAATCTCGTATGTCTTCAAAATTGGACTAGGAATTCTGTGAAAATATGCTTTCTTGTGAACTGCCTGCTCCTTTCCAGCTTGAGCAGCTTACAGCGCACAAAAAAGGGGAAGAAAGAAAAGGAGTTCTTCTGGGACCCAAGAAAAGACTGAGTTTAAGTTTGGGGCTCAGGAAAGGGTTTTATTTAAACGTGCTCACCATCTTTACTGGCTATCCACAAAAGAAATGAAACAAGGCATTGTCAGGCCTAGGAAATATAAGAGAGCAGTCATTTTCGAAAGAAATGTGTGTGTCATACATTCTCTCTAAATCCAGATAAGATGGGTTCTCTCTACTGTATGCTACTCACATCAGGGACAAAAGGAGGGTCCAACATTCCTGCTTCTAGACGCTTGAAGTTCATGCTCTTAAAGAACGGGTGCTTCTTCACTTCTACTGCGCCTTCCCCCTGGCATCCCAGCCTCTGCTTCACATCTTTGGCCAGTAGCTGAAACAGACCAGGAAAGACTGTAAGAAAGCCTGAAAAGCAAGAGACTTATGATCATATTTTCCCTCCTGTTTGTGCTCAAATAGTGGTTGTGGGAAGAGAATTATTATCATCACTTAGCATTTGCATTGTGATAGATTCTCAAGGCTAAACTCCATTGTTCTAAGCATTATTCAAATACAGAGACAAAGGTCTGCCCAAAGAGCTTACAATCTAAGTAGTATTGTCCTGTATCCGATAGCCTTCTTTCACTTAGGCCTTGTCTACACTTATCTGCACCATTGATCTATTTCAGCTGTGGAACCAGTATAGCTGAAGTCGACATATTCACTGCAGCACCTTGAATGCGGCAAGGCTGATGGGGGCTGCTCTCCTGTCAACGTCGGCTACTCTTCTCGTCTTGATGGAATACCAGCATCGACAGGAGCACTCTCAGAGATCAATTTATCATGTCTACAGCAGACGCTCTAAATCGATGGCCGATGGATTGACGCCGCAGCAATCGATCCACCATGTAGTGTAGACAAGGGCTTACTTTCAATGGGCAGTTTAGAGAAGAGGAGGTTTGATATACTCCATGTAGTCCCACGTGCTCTCTGAATACGCTTTCTCAAACTCCTATTGTCGGAATGAGGCGTCTTTGTTACACTGGCCTGTTAATCCCTGCTCAGTTTAATACTTTCCATTACAGCAGTCATACTGACATTTCAAAGCATGTTTTCTCTTTATTAAACCTATAGGGTGCACTCCTGCTCCCAGTGAAGTCTGATTCATGCCAGCTGAAGATCCAATATGTGTCAATATCAACAACGTATCCAACCTTCATCAGCCCTGGCCTGGATTTTTACAGGGCAGCACAGGACACCATCTCTGCATGGCTACATCTGTTCCTAGATCCTAAATTCAAGTGTCTTGTGATGGACTGAGGGAAGCCCATTGGCAGCCGTGGAAGAGATCTGGAGACGCCAACAGAATCAGTTTGACTGCAGGGATTTTCTCCCTGTTGGCAGAGATTCTTAATAGGGCAATGGGGATTAACTGAACTCAGCATAATTGATAAATTAGATAAACATGCACAGGAAGATAACCACAGAGAGATGAGTGTTAGAACCAGGATCCATAGGGAGACCTCTGTTTCTGATAATTGGTCTGGGAGAGATCAGTTAGTGGTTCAATGAGTGAGCTGTTTTGATGGATGAAAGGGTAGAATGTACAGGTATCTGTTGCCTAATCCTTTTAGATCAATGAAAACAAACCAATTATTTATAACATGGTATTTATTCAATCTAATTATTATTTTTTAGCATTGAAAGAAAGGCAGTGCTATGTATGTAATCACTACCTTTGTTCAGTAGCTGATACATCTATCTGGGATGGTCTAGAAGGTACTAGTTACTGCCTGGTACTAGGTCCAGTTCCAGTGTTCTATGAGTCTATGTTTCTATGCTATGACACGACAAATTTCTGACATTCTCCTGAACTGTAGAACTGATCATGACCTGAAAGGGTTGTAGCAGAGAGGCTGTCTTCATTCAATTTAAGTGGCTTTTTCATGTATGCATAAGTTTTTAGCCAAAGCAGTGAAACATGAGCCAGAACTCCTAATAAACTCATACCACCCAAGAGACTGCAGTTGGCTAATATTGTGAAAAATACCACCCCATGGTAAATCAAAAGAAAATAAACATGCAATAAAATCAACTGATTTAAAAGAAAATAAAGTTAAATCTGTGTGGGTATCCTCTCTAGCAAATGCTGATTTCTAACACTGAAAGATTGGGAGAGAAACCTGCCCTTTTAAATGAGAAGTTACTTACTAGAGTCAGGGGAAATACCACCTGGGGGAATATCCAATTGGAGAGTTTTAACTCAAAGTCCTTTGGCAGTCTGATTCCAAAAAGGCAGTCAAAAACATATGCTAAATGGACTGTGGGCTGGTCAGGCTAGCATAAGCCTGTGGTTAAAAAAAGGACTTTATCACAGTAGGCTCATAAGGTGTGTTCCCCCCTTTTCTCCAAGTACTTAGAAAAGGAAGAAAAAAGAAGGACCCGGGAGGAAGAAATACAGCTTCATTCTCAATATAGAAGGAAATTACTACATAGGAGGGTAAAGCTGATAGTTCACACAAGTCAGCTGCTCTTTACTTAGAACATGACTGTTCGCCAGGGGGCAGCAGAGGAAAAGCGATCTGCAGCCACTACATTGCAAACATCTAGCATTTGAGCAGGATCACACCTTCTAAAGCGTTAGAAAAACATGGCCGAATAAGTAGGCAACCCCCCAGCCAAACAGACTCACTAGCACGGTCTGATTTATTTGTCTCTTCTGAGTATTCAAGCTGACAATTCCTAGCAGCTTCTGCACCCTGAGGAGGCAGATGATTAGCAGGGACATGGCTCCCTCTCAGGGAACATCTCTGGGGAGGTTGCTTCCACATTGGAAAGACATAGTAGTAGTTGTCCTCTTCCTGTCTATGGAGCACACCACTCACATCCTACTCTGAACTGAAAGGTTGTTGGAGCTCCAATCCAGGAAGGGCTGGACTGGCAAGTCTGGATGCTCTGAGAAGACAAATCATCAGGCCCTTCTTTATTATCTTCAACTTTGCCATTCCCTACAGCGGGAGTCCGACTGAAGTGAAACCCCAGGGACGGGTAGATAAGCTTCACTGAGGTAAACAAATCATTCTCTGAGAGATGGCTGCCATGGTGGACTTGATTCTTTCAGGCCTCCATTTTGGACTGTGATGTCTCTGAGAAGTTGTTCAGGGTCTTTGAGTCCAAGTTAGCCCTGATGTCTGAGGAACAATGTGAACAAACCATTGGGCAACTCTCCAGTCTTAGTACTGATCTAAGAGCCACAATAATCCATAAATGGGGATGGAGCCTCCATCAACTGCCAGGGGTTACCATATTCCAGGAGCTAGGAAGGGGACACATTGCTTTGGCGAGAAACATGAGGGAAAAAGAAAGACCTGATGAATTTTACCATCCAGCTCACAGGACAGAGGATCAGAGGATGCCTGCAGGAGTCACAGCATCTTGGCATGAGGAAGGAAGATGGGGAGTTGGGAATCTTGGATGCAGTGGGAGACATGTCTGGAGCTGACCCTCCAAGCCAGGATGTGTTCCAGCTGCAGAAGCTGGATGAGGACAAACCACACAAGGATTGTTTGCTACTGATAAACTAGGGGAATACAACCTAGATGGGGCTTCTATAAAGTGGATGAATGACTGGCTGGATAACTGGTCTCAGAGAATAGTTATTAATGGTTCACAATCATGCTGGAAGGGTATAACAAGTGGGGTTCCACAGGGGTCTGTTTTGGGACCATTTCTGTTCAATATCTTCATCAATGACTTAGATGATGGCATAGAGAGTATGATTATCAAGTTTGCAGATGATACCAAGCTGGGAGGTGTTGCAAGTGCTTTGGAGGATAGGGTCAAAATTCAAAGTGATCTGGACAAACTAGAGAAATGGTCTGAGGTAGCCAGGATGAAGTTTAATAAGGACAAATGCAAAGTGCTCCACTTAGGAAGGAACAATCAGTCTCACACATACAGAATGGGAAGCGACTATCTAGGGAGGAGTACTGCAGAAAGGGATGTAGGGGTCATAGTGAACCACAAGTTAAACAAGAGTCAATAGTGTGACACTGTTGCAAAAAAAGCAAACCTGATTCTGGGATGCATTAACAAGGGTGCTGTGAGCAAGACACGAGAAGTCATTCTTCCACTCTACTCTGCACTGATTAGGCCTCAATTGGAGTATTGTGTCCAGTTCTGGGCACCACATTTCAAGAAAGATGTGGAGAAATTGGAGAAGGTCCAGAGAAGAGCAACAGAAATTATTAGAGGTCTAGAAAACATGACCTATGAGGGAAGACTGAAAGAATTGGATTTGTTTAGTTTAGAAAAGAGAAGACTGAGAGGGGACATGATAACAGTTTTCAGGGTGTTAGAAGAGGAGGAAGAAAAATTGTTCTCCTTGGCCTCTGAGGCTAGGACAAGAAGCAGTAGGCTTAAATTGCAGCAAGGGAGGTTTAGGTTGGACATTAGGAAAAACTTCCCAACTGTCAGGATGGTTAAACACTGGAATAAATTGCCTACGGGGGTTGTGGAATCTCCATCACTAGAGATATTTAAGAGCAGGTTAGAGAGACACCTGTCAGGGACGATCTAGACAGTGCTTGGTCCTGCCATGAAGGCAGGGGACTGGACTCGATGACCTCTCAAGGTCCCTTCCAGTTCTTTGATTCTATGATTCTATGATGGAAGGTCAGTAATCGCTCCTCAGGTGTCTGGCTAATGACGGGAGTTTCTCGCCCTCACCCTTGGCTTACAAGATCACATCTCCTAATGCTTCTCCAGTTTGTTCCCAGGCTGGCATCAACAGTTGGGTGGTTTGCCTACCACTGCCTGATCCATACATGGCTTATCACAAATCTAGTCACAAAGAGTTTCCAGGCAAATCTGATATCAAAGCCACTGGCTAGTGGTCCTTAGCCATGGAGAGGGAGCCAACACACCCCTGAGTAGCTCAAGTAAGAGATGCCGAATCAGCAGAATATTAATGTGGCAGAGGTATAATTGCCACGACAGGGAGACTGACTATGGCAATTGCTGGGTAAAAGGTGGCCCCTCCAATTAATTCACATGGTTGTCAATGATAATATTAACCTTTGGGAGGGAGACATTCTGATTTTTGCACTGGGACTGCATGGAACCTTTGAGACCGTTTCAGGGTCTCTGACTTGTATCTCCATTCGATCTAATCATCTTCATGATTTTTTGGGGGGTAGTAGAGGGGGTTTGAAGGGCAGCATCTATTTGTTGGCTCACCACCCTATGTGCACAAGAGGTTCAAGTGGTCAAGATCCAATAGTGACCTCATACAACATCATGCTGAAACAGTTCAGAGGAAAGAATCCTTCTCGGGACTCTTCCGCTGAGGTCAAATCAGACAACTTGTCTTCCTCAGATGGGGGGGAGAGGGGAAGAAGTTTTGCTTTTGATGGCTTGAATGAGACTGTGAGTCCTGAGGCATATTTCTCTGCATTTTTTTAAAACCACAGCAGGAGTCTACATTTAGCCCTTTCTAGGGAAAGCTCACCGAGCTCTGGTGGCCTGAGGAGTTTCCCACCTGGGTCTGACTTTTCCCCAGCCAGATTCTTGTACCTCCTGGGCAGGGTGGACAAAGCCCACAGCCACATCCTGCCTTTATGCTGAAGGGATCCTCTTCTCATGTGAGATGATTCTACTCCAAGACAGAAGGCTCATGTGTACTCTTAAGTTCCTTCTGGCTCTTCCACTTTACTTGTGCTGGCTTTTTCCTGGGACATGTTTTACTGGTGGCCAAAAGCTCCCAGGGCCAGCACTGCTGATAACTGAGATGCAGTTGGCAAGGGTTGTCTTGGAGCAGCCTGTATTAGATATAAGATGCCTGCAGCTCTTGCAGGGAAGACAAAAGGGTCCTATTGCTCAATGAGAGTTTCCAATAGTCCTTGCAGAGCTATGATCTCTGGGCCGGCTGGAGACATTAAATCAATCTGGGAATTGATCCTCATCTGGCTGAAAATGTCGGCTGCTGTCAGGTACATGCGGTCACAGGGCGTGGTGACTGAGGCTGGGTGGGGCTTGCTGGGAAGACCTAAGTCCCTCAGCGGCGTCCAGGAGCCAATTTGCAACAACCTTTGATGCTGAAGCCGTTTTTGGGAACATGAATGGAGTTGGCAGCTAGTGCATTGCTGGTTTTGGCTGCTGAGGTCGAGGTGGAGCAGGTGGCTGGGAATTGGCTGCAAACATTGGTCACTGCACAGCTGTCTGGCCACTGCTGAGAAACTGCCTCATAAGACCCACTGAAATGCCAACATCTGTATTATCTCTAGTGGGGGCCAATGCCTGGAAGCTGCTTCTGCTAGTGCAATGGGGTCTGTTTGAGACAGGCCCGCCAACGGGGGGAGGGCAAAGGGGGCAACTGCATGGTGGTCCGGCATTTCAAAGGGGCCTGGATCTCCCAGCCACCATTGCTACTACTTCAACAGCAGCTGCTTGGAGGGCTGGGGGGCCCAGCGCTGCAGTTCGGGCGGCACTAATAGCTGACTGTCCTTGGTCCTGCCCCTTCTGGGGTGAAAAGTTGGGCCCTCCTCCACCTTGCCCCAGGGCCCACAGTAGCTGCAGGCCCCACTGGTTTGAGAGGAGAGTGCACTAGCTGGGGGACCTCCACATGGGCACAGACAGGGCAAGATTCCCCTGCCTGGCTACAGGGCAGCAACATGGATTGCTCTGCCTTTGCCTGAGGGCAATAAAGAAAAGCTGCTGTGTGCTGCTGAGCAATCTCCATAAAGCGGCAGGGACTCCCAGCAGGGACAAACCTGAACCATATGGAAATTCTATAAGGATTTCCCAATGCTCGGTCGCTCAGGTGGTGTAGGAGACTGCTTATCTGCTGCTGCTGCTGGCAGGAAGCAGAGTGAACTGGGTTTTTTTGTAGGAGGTGGCCCACCCCTCCACAGGCACTGACAGGTCCTCCTGCCTCCTGAAGCTGCAACGTACTGCAGCAATAGCTAACCTGGATACGAGACCCATCCCATGCCGATATGGCGAGGAACGGAGATAGCTTAACACACACAAGTGCCATCTCTAGAGTTGACAGAGAGTTTTCTTTTTAATGTTCGTTTTGCAAAGGGCACATTTAATCTGAATAAAACAGAACAAAAGCAGATGACTCAGGGCTGATGGCAAGGTCTCTTGGGACATTAGCCAAACGGCCCAAGCAATCGTCCTATAATCTAGTGTAGACCCTATGGCCTATTAACAAAGCTACAAGTCAGGAGAGCTTCTAGAGATGCTATCACCAACCAGAGAAGTTGATCCTAAGCAGTAATAGTCTCCGTTAGGGTGACAGAGGCATGAGGTGTAAGTGAGGGCAGAATTTAATCCACAGGTATTTACAATCATCAGTCCAGGTTATCACATGATGAACTGAAATGACAATGCTGCATTAATGCTAATGCTCCACACTTTGACACAAAGCATTAGCTGATTCTATGGTCTCACCAATTCAGAGCTCAGTTGGGGATTCCAACTCTAGTGTCAGAGGCCATTTCTGTGTCGCTGCAATCCTAAAATGACTGGAAGCAATTTTTGGGATACTATGGAAAATGCTGAGCATGGGGGAGAGGGGAATAGCACAAGGAGAGTCACAGCACCCATTAAGTCAATTAATATAAGAGGCCCCATTAGATTAATTTTGGTCTCACAATAGAAACATGCACATAAAAAAGAGACTTTGTTTTAACTAATCTTTTTAAGGTTAGAAAATTAAGATACTATACCCGTGGTCTAGACTCAGTGAATGACACATAATGATACTGAATGGGTTAGGAAACAGAGAAGTAGGGATAAAATAAAACACTGTGTATTGCAATAGCCAATGGGTATGATGTCCCAGGTCCCAGCAACCTGGAGGAATGATAAAAGACTCTCTGACAGAGTTAAAGGGGAGGTTTTGTGATGTCTGAGTGCTGAAGATCTCATTATTAGTTCTTTTTATGTATTGTTACTAATTTTGAAGACTGCTCTAAGTGTATGAGGTGCTTCCCATGGTGGATTAAAGAGATTATCACTAGCACCAGCTACATCCAACTGCCATTCAACCTCATCTAGATTTATTGGCTGATTTCTGATAATGATGGGACAATTCCACCACCATTCCACTAACCCTCAAACTTGCTCTCCTCAGCTTTAACTTTTCATGGCCAGTAGCTACATTATATTGTTCGGAGGGACACTTTCCCCCACCTATAAATAGGTGCAGAAACAGAATCAAAAATTGTTTTTGTCTCCTAGCTGTTTCTTTTTAAGGGGCTGGAGGTTTCTGTTTCATGTGTAATGTAAACTTAATGCTGCATGGCTCACAAACACCATGCTGCCACCAGAAGGTTTGTTATTAATTGACAATGGGGCTGGCCAGGAGAAGGCAGACTTTGAGTGCACAAAACTATCACTAAGGAACCGCACACTGTCCTTTACCCTCACTCTCAACTCCCACTGACATCTGTGGGGGGTTCTGCACGCAGATCAGGAATAGCATATGGCTTCAAGAATCCATCAGGAGTGATGTCAGTTAATTACCACTCCATGGGATGTGGCACTGGGTTAGTGCACTGTGAGTTAATGACTTGCACTCACGATGCTTGGCAGTGATGCCGTTCTTAGTTTGCTAGGAGACCTCAGTAGTTCCTATGCAGCCCAACACCCAGAATGATATTAACTGCCTGCTTGCCTGTGTGTTGCGCAAGGTATGGGTGAAGCTTGCACTGTCTATTCATTAACCTCCTTTTCCTTTTGCTTCTCGGCTACTTTGCATTACCCTGCAGGACGCCACACTAGAAATTCAAGGCCAAGGTAACACCCCCTTCCACACTGAACGTTGGCCTTTCGCGGATGTATACTGGAATGGCATTGATTAACTCTTATGTGGTTTGGGGATTTCCATTACTAGCAGGCTCACTGACTTAGGAGGCAAAGAGGGCTACTGCCCCAGGGTCCAGCGATTCAAAAAGGCCTGGGTCTCTCGACTGCTGGGCCACTGCTACCGTGGCAGTGGCTAGAGTTCCGGGCCCTTTAAATTGCCGCTGGAGCCTCACATGGTGCTCTCCGGGCAGAGCTGAGGGATGCCTGGAGGAGGTTACCAGCAATGGCCATGGTGCTAAAAAAGAGCACTCCCAGCTGACAGGGTAACAGAAGACATTTGAAAGGAGAGCCCAACAGTGATTTAACAAGCCAGTCAGTGTGACAGCCCTGGGGATGACTGATAGCAAAGGCAGCTGCTTGTTGTGGTGGTGGAGGGGGCCCACAACACTTTCATTAGGTAATCTAGGTGAAGGAAGACAATGGCAGTTAAGAATTCTCAGGCCTTGCACAAGACACTCAAGAGTCCTGCAGCGTCAGACCCTTTCTTCCCACAAGGGTATAAAAGTCACAAGGTGCATTCTCCGCTACAATCTGATGTTCAAAGTCTCTGGAATCCAGGAAAATACAGGTACTACTGCTGAGCTGCACCCCTCTTGTCCCTTTCCACAGCTCTCACTGGCCCAGGCTGGGGCCAGGAGAAGAGTCCCTGGGCCAGGACCCCAGGCAGCAGTAGGCCCTCTCCCCTGGTGCAGGCCAGCAGCTGGGACCCCAGTACCGGGCCAGCAGTGGAGGCACCCGGTGCAAACCTGGGGGAGATGCAGCACCCTCACATTTCTACTTCCCAAGACTATGCTGTTTCCTCATCTGAAAATGTTACATAAAATCAAGCTGATTATGAAGAAACTCAAACTAGCCCTGAGGGGGAAAAAGGCCAAATGAACCCACTCAACACAATCTGGATGAACAGTGGATGTAAGTTTCCTGGCAATGAACCAGTGGAGTTCTGCAGCCCTCTGCGCTGTAGTTTATGGTGGAACTGTTGGACATAGCCTACTAATGAATCTCCCACAGTAAGCTGCCAAATCCCCTTACCATTTTACAGACAGACTTGGCCTCCTCAGAAAATTTATGGGAGTACACCTCTTCTGTCTCCAGCACTCTCCTGTCCACCTCTTCTCTCTTTACCTTCTCTTTCCTTCCACGAAATGGCGATTGTCCAGCGATCATTTCATAAATGAGGCAGCCTAGCCCCCAGTAGTCAGGGCTGAGGGTGTATCTCTGATTGTTCAAGACTTCTGGAGCTGTGAGGGAGAAAGACAAATCTTGTGAAAACATCTGACTTTTCTACCAAGAAATAACTAAAAACCCAAACCCTCTTATTTCAGTGACTGAATACACAGCTGGAGAGAACTGTGGGAAAATATAAGAGTCCTTCCTGGTTGCTACTAGCTGAGTTATAGAACATACAGAATGCAGCTATTCATGCAGAAGTATATATAAAAACACAGCTGGGATCTGAAACAACAACAACACAAATCAGTGGAATCTAAATATTTTTGACTGGCCCAAACTTGAAAATTCATCAAGACTGTAAATTAAAAAAAAAAAAAAATGGCAAACAGACATATTATTTAAATAAAAATGAAATGTCCTAAAAAGCAAATTCTGTCCTTTGGATCAGTTTGAGCGTATATATTTTATTTAAAAAATGAACATCCACTGTGTGTTGTATATATACTCACTCTGCATACAGTCACTTTCTAACGTGCATATTTACTCTCTGAACACAAACACAGGGTCCTAATCTACACACACATTTGCAATAGGTGATCTAATGATGCAATTTATAACTAGTTATTTAGTTACTTAGATGCAAGACCACATAAGGGATAAAAGAGACTAACGTCAATTTGTTACCAACTTTAGTCAAAACATTTTAAACCACTTTTATTCCATACAGATTTACACTGAAATAACTCAGTTGGTTTTAGCAAACTGGGTTACTTGTATCAGTGCATGTTTGTGTGTAGACTAGCACTTTGACTCTCTACTTTTTGCAAAAGTCTCCCTCTGCCTGAAACATACAAAGATGCACAAAGACTTGCTCACTGTATCACAAACACACAGAGAAAATCTCTTACACACATGTACATGCACATGCTTTTTTCTAACAGATACACCCAGAGTCTCAGGCTATGTCTGCACTATAAGTTTTTGTGGCAGAGAGTATGCTAATGACAGACTCATTAGCATGAGTCGCGATGTCGTTAGCATATTTTCTGCCGATGCTTTTTGCGCAAGGGGTTTTTGCGCAAAAAGAAGCAGTGTAGCCGCTTCCATTTTGCACAAAATCCCCCCTTTGCACAAGATCCTCTCCGGCTACATTGCTTCTTATGCTAATGACATCGTGACTCATGCTAATGAATCCCGTCATTAGCATACTCTGCCTCAAAAACCTTGTAGTGTAGACAAAGCCTCACAGTATATGTCTGAACTGCGAAGCACAGGCATATGACTGTAGCAAGCACAACCATACACCCATGTGCTAATTTTAACCCAACTGGCACAGGTAACAATAGTAGTGAGAGGTGATGGCATAGACTTTAGCAAAGCTAGCAACCAACATGGAAGCCTGTTGGGGACCCTGGTTATGCACTCTGGTTGTTAACCTGTGCTGACATGTCTTTATGACCATCAGAGCTGAAACTAAGGTTTTCTGCGCCTGGGGCAAGCTACTGAACTATACCCCCTCCCAATCCCCCCAAAAAGATAAATTTCTTAATTTTTTGTATTAATATTATTCATTGCACATGTTGTTAACTGCACACATATTGAGATTGCAAATAGATGATAGTAAAGATATAAATGAAATAATATTTTAACTTTCTAATTTTTAATTTTGCGCCCCCAAATGTACTGCGCTTGGGGCAAGTGTTTCACTTGCCCCACCCTTGTAACGGCTCTGATGACCATGGATATGCCTTCTTATGCTACAACCACACTCTAATACCCTCACGCTCTGATACACACACATATAGTTCTCTCTCCCCCAGTATACATTAACTTAACACTCTCTCTCAATCTCTCTTTCTCTCTCTCTGCAGTTAATTGGTATAACTCCGCTGTCTGCAGAGTTAATAGAGCCCACTCACATGCTTTCTTTATTTTGAAGAGCCCTGCATTTGTAACATGCAAACCGAATATTGCCTTGTTTTGTATTCTAAAGCAGGAGAAAATTAATATCAGATGCATCTGAAGACCATTGCAAAACTTAAAGCCCCTTCAGCAATCAGCAGGAAATTGGAATCAAGCGAGAAGGAGGAACGGCTGTCCCTTAATATAGCCCCTTAAAATACTGGAAAACTCTCACATCTCTTCTAGTTTGATGATCTGGTCCTCTAGAACAGCTTCCTAGAGGATTAGTTAATCTGCACTCCAGACAGAGCTCCAAAGTCACAATAGTAGAGTAAAGGATCAATAAAATGAGCTTCTGAGGCACTTACCCATATACCCTACTGTTCCTACCCTTCCACGGATTGATTCACCCTCAGGGATTTTAACAGCTAGACCCAGATCAGATATTCTAATATGGCCTAAGGGGGAAAAAGCAAATATTACAGTACGGTCCTAAAATCGCTAGAACCACAAACATTATACTCAATGGGCTACTTCTGAAATTGATCTAAATACCATGAGAAGAAAAATTCCACTAGTACTGCATTTGAAAACTATAATAATTCAGAAAGGGAGAAATGATTTTGGGTGATATTAGGGGTTTTAGGTAAGAGCAATCCAATGAAATTAAAAACAGGAAGGGTTAGAGTGGATGGCAATGAAATCATACTAACAGTGAGGTCTATTATACTGTGGACTAGTCTTCATTGCTTGAGATATTTAAAACCGAGCTGGAAAAAAGCAATGGTTGGTATACTGTCAGGAAACATCTTTCATTGACCTAAGTGGATGGACGAGTTGACTGAATTGGACTTTTCTATCTTTAACATGTATCACTTTGTGATAGTTTACCTTGTAAAAGTAACTAAACTTGGTCCTGAATCTATAACAAAAGCTCAACTTTCAGGTCTTATTTTGCCACATACTGATCTGTTCCTTGAGAAATACTACTTAGAACCCTAAGAACCTAGAAATCATTTGTACTTATATCCAGATTTTGGAGTATGTAAATAAAGGAATTGATTTTGAAATTATATTCCCATTCTGACCATATTTTATCCTAAATCAAATTATTTCAGAAAGCAAACCACTCAACAATGATGGTGTGTACATAGCATAGAAATCTGCTTGAGTACACTGCATTTTACAGCAGTGTTTTCATTAAAATGTCCCATAACTTTCCAGATCCCTAGTCTATTGTGTATAGTTCCTTTAGAAAGGTGGAAGAGTCAAGACTAAGATAACTTGGGTAATAAATCTATTTTTTCCAGTTAGGTCCCCATTGCAATCCATCTCTGAGGTATCACAGGACCCAGGTAGGTAGCAATCTGATCGTGCACTACATTACAAATGGCCTAATGATTCAGTAGTGGTTTGAAGGCTGCATAGACTTGAAAAGCCCAGCTCAGATGGAAGCATGTCATATACATGACGGTCATCACTGCACCAGAAAACATGGGACTGGCCTGGTCATTGTTGAGCCAGAGTCACAGGAACTAGGGATGTGAAAGGTTAACTAGTTAATCAATTAAATGTGATTTTACATCCCTAATAGGAACACAAGGATTTGCCATGTTTCCAGTAGCAAGCCAAGACTTGATACCTCAAAGAAAGTTATGCCTGTCCTTGGGCCAGTTCTGCACTGCTGCAAACGGGGGAACTTTCCTTCCTGACTACGGCAGTGATTAATTTAGGCACTGAAGCATGAGACTCGATCATGGCAGGTAGTAGCTAGCAATGGTTTTGAATAAAATGACAGCTGAGAGGGGTAGAGTATGTCGGAAAAGGGATTTGGGGGCAGAAAATTTCACAAATTCCTTCCTATTGTGGAAGCCTCCTAGCAGCAAAATAGGGGAGACAGTGGAAAAGGCTGACCCATTGCTAGGTCAGCCACGGTCCAAAGGAACATACTCTGCTATGCAGCCTAGTTTCCTCAGAAGGGTAGCGGTCCTTGTATAAGTTTTATCACTTTATACATCCCAAGACACAAGCATGAGTATGTGACAAACCCCTTGTTCACTTTAGAGAATTATTTGCCTTTATACAATACATGTTCTAAAACTAACTTAAGCTACTTTATGGTGAAAAAAAGTCTTTAAACCTTTGAGACTTACCATAATCATCTAACAGGATATTTTCTGGTTTCAAATCTCTGAAAATGAAAGAGAAATTTTTGTGTGTGAAAGCAGTTCAGAAGCCCAGTGCAATGTACGAATACATACCCAGCGAATGATAAACAAGTTAGGAGTCAATTGAATCAGTAAAGAACTTGTAAAACCAATATAAGACTCTACTAGTTATTGCACAGCAAGACTGAGTCTGTATACAGCTTTTTCTTAACGGCAGTTCGTTTGGAGCAAAGACTTCATAATATGCTTTCTAATAGATTCACTCTGTGTTCTGATAGTTGGTCTAGCACATGTTAAAGGCAGAGATGCTGGCTACTCCACCGGTAGTGAAAGTTGCCTAACAATTCCCATGATAAAACCCCATTTTCAGTACCTTATACATTTGGCCAATTGCAACCATTCAGGCTAAAACTTTCCAAGCCTAGTGTCTGCCTCAGCCTGATTTTTTTTTTAAAGTTTCCACAAAAATGGTTCAGAACACACTGAAAAATATGTTGTTTTGTCCATGTTAAAAATCTTCTTTCAACTCCTCAAATCATTGAGGAGTTCAAGTATCTCCATGATTTGGAGGAAGGGTTTGAAAGTTGACAAAGGGGCTGCCCGGATGTCACAGGTATATCTTTTGCTGTCCCTGTTACAAAATGCCCAACGATATAAGCCTTTGAAAAACCTTGGTTCACACAAACTCAACAGAGACTTGTTAGAACTGGTCAGCTTAATTCTTAGAGCAGTGGTTCTCAATCAGGAGTCCAAGTCTCCTGTGTGGTTGCATGCAAGTTTCAGAGAGTCCACCAAGCATGGCTGGCGTTAGACTTGCTAGGACCCAGCACAGGAAGCCAATACTCCACCATGTGAACCTGCAACTCTAAGCCCTAAGCCCTACCATGAGAACCAAAGCCAGAGCCAGATCAACCCTCCATAGTGTGGGACCCCGGACAATTGCTACCCTCTAACAATGGTCCTGGCTTTATATGCAGAAAAACAATTGTTGTGGAACAGGTGGGCCATGGACTTTTTATAGCATGTTGCGGGGGTAGAGGTCTCAGAAAGAAAAAGGTTGAGAACCCGTCTTACAGGAGTCCATCTATCTCACTGAGCATGCTCCATCCCCTCACAGCTCCTATATTTTGACAAGACTTATTCTAGGCCAGTGGGGGCTGAGCTGTGGGTTGCTGTCATGCCAGGCACTAGAAATGAGAGCAGGGAGTCCAATACTCCAGTTGTATTTCCAATGCTCCCCCTGCTGATGTCCGGGCATGAACAAGAAGGAAAAGCCTGACTCAAATGCAGAGGGCACACAGGATGGACTTGAATGGAGAGGGCAGGAAGTAAATTGGGACGAGGAATCTGGGCACATGTGCAGAGACTGGAGCTATGTAACAAGGATTGGTTGGGCAGGAAGCCAGGGACTGGGAGCAGTGGAGGCCAGGAAGACTGAGATTAGAGTAGAGTCCTGAAGGGGAGGGACACCGGGACTATCTGGGGGAATCCAGTTTTGGGAAGAGGCACTATATTGCTCACACTAGACCAAGTTCTTCCCTCTGTCATGCTGCTAAGGTAACGGGGCTGAGCAGGGTGTAAAGTCAGGTAAAATGTGGATAGCTGTTCTGAAAAGGCCTCTTGGTTTTACGAATGTAGTAGAGTCCCCAGTAAGAAAGATTTCTTTTCAAAGCACGTGTATGTGTGCGTGCACAAGTGTGTGGCTGGTGAGTGTTAGAAGGAGAGAAATCTGCCCACCCACCATACAGAGTACATGCAAGAACTCTCCCTGATATTTCAAACTGTTCTACGGGCATATATGGCATTCGGCTATCATTGGATATCACTGGGTATTTTATATTCAGACAGTGCCAAGGGCACATTTTCCAAACCAATCTTGCTCTCATTTATTATTTTAAGCTGAAACACGGTGCCATAAACATTCTTCTCCTTTTGCTAGTTTAAAACCCTCTTGACCTCACAAGATAAACTTTGCTGAGTGCCCAGTGGTACCAAGCCTACTTTTCAAACAAACAATACTCAAATATGTGAAGGGCAGAAGAATGCTGTGCAGAATGTATGACTTTCTTTTACATACAACTGTGTGCTTATCTCTGTGCTAACAAAAGGTTCTTGGCGTTAGAGCAATGTGATAAAGGTCATTTCCCACCAACTTTTTCCATCTAATTTTAAACTCGGAGGAGCAATTTCCTTGAGGATCCTAGATTCAATCCTTTACTTTTATTTTGAATCCCGTCTGTTATCAGCCACATTTCATGCCACAGCAACAACCACGTGAAGTAAGAAGAAAAAATTCCTGAATGTTCAGGCGACTTCAGAAATCAAATTTGATTTGAATAGGCGCAAAGATGGTCTTGTGATTTAGACTCTGGGAGGGGACTCAGGAGACAGAGATTCAAGTGCCAGTTCTGTCAACAGCTCCAATGACCAGTGCCCCAGCTGTAAAATACAGGTAAAAATACTTCTGTTCTCCCAGTCTTTATTTGCCTTGCTGCAATTTAAGCCAGTTGCTGCTTGCTGTAACCTCAGTGGCTAGGGAAAACATCTTATCACCCTCCCCCCCTTAGAAGAGCCTTTTACATACTTGAAGACAGTAATGTCTCCCATCTGCCTTCTCTTCTCCAAAGAAAAGAAACCCGAGTTTTTCAGTCTTTCCTCACAGGTCATGTTTTCTGGATGTTGAATCCATTTTGTTGTTCTTGTCTGGACTATCTCCAGTTTGTCCACATCTTTTTTGAAGTGCGCTGTCTGAACCCGGCACAATATTCCAGTTGAAGCCTTATCAGTGCTCAGTAAAGTGGAATAATTTCTTCTTTTGTCTCACTTACAACGCCCCTATTAATACATCCCAGGAGGACGTTCACTTTTTTTGCAACAGTATTACATTGTTGACTCTTATTTAGTTTCTGATCCATTATAATTCTCAGATCCTGTTCTGCAGTACTGCTTTGTAGGCAGTCATTTCCCATTTTGTATTTGTGCAATTGATTATTCCTTCCTCAGCAGTGCTTTCCATTTCTCTTTATTAAATTTTATCCTATTTATTTCAGATCATTTCTCCAGTTTGTCAAGATAATTTTGAATTCTAATGCTGTTCTCTAAAGCGCTTGCAACATTTTCCAGCTCGGTATCATTGCAAACTTTATAAGTGTACTCACTATGCCATTATCCAAATAATTTATGGGATATTCACTAGAAGTGGACCCAAGACAGATCTCTGCAGACTCCTCTCAATATGTCCTTCCATCGTGCCTGGGAACCATTGATCATTACTCTCTGAAAATGGTTTTCCAAGCAGTTGGGTGCCCACTTTATAATAGGTTTGTCAAGGCTATGTTTCCCTAGTTTATTTATGAGACGGTCATGTGAAACATTATTAAAGGTCTTATGGAAGTCAAGATGTATCACATCTGCTGCTATTTCACAAGGCTTGTTACCAGTCAAAGAAGGATATTAGATTGGTTTGACATGATTAGCTCTTGACACATCCATGTTGACTTATCATCTTATTATCTTATAGGTCCCTACAAACTGATTGTTTAATTTTTTGCACCATTATCTTTCTGGGTACCGAAGGTAAGCTGACTCGGCTATAGTTCTCTGGATTGGCCTTATTCCCTTTTTTATATACAGGAACTATATTTGTTCTTTTCCAGTCCTCTGGAATCTCTCCCCTCAAAGATAATTATTCTGAAAGATAATTGCTAATGGCTCAGAGATCTCTTCAGCCAGGTCTTCAAGTGTTCTAGAATGTATTTTGTCAGGCCCTGCCAACTTGAAGACATCTAACTTGTCTAAGTAATTCTTAACTAGTTCTTTCCCTGTTTTAGCCTCAGATCCTACCCCATTTACACTGATGTTCATTATGTTAGTCCAGTACTAACGGTTCTGGTGAAAACTGAAAACAAATATATTTGGCCATTGCTGCATTTCTGTTATTATTTTTCCTTCCCCATGGAGTCATGGGCCTACCCTATCCTTGGTCTTCCTCTTGCTTGTAATATATTTGTAAAATATTTTCTTGTTATCCTTTATGTCCCTAGCTATTTTAATCTCATTTTGTACCTTGGCCTTTCTAATTTTGTCCTTACATGCTTGTGTTAGCTTTTTTTTTTTTTTTTAAGATTCATCCTTCATAATTTCACCTATTTACCATTTTTTGTATTATTCTTTTTTGAGTTTCAGGTTGTTGAAGATGTCCTGGCTAAGCCAAGGTGGTCTTTTACCATCCTTATTATTTTCCCAACACATTCTGATAGTTTGCGCTTGGATACAGGATACAGATACTTAAGGATATATCTTCAAAAAACTGTCAATTCTCCTGAACTTTTTTTCCCTTGCTTACTACAGGAATCTTACCTACCAAGTCTCTGAGGGCATGTATACACTAGAGAGAAGATCGATGTCACAGTGGCTTGGCTTAAGGTAAGCCGACTCCAGCTATGCATTTTGTGTAGCTGGATTGTGTACCTTAAGTTGACCTGCCTGGTCTAGTATAGCCCGGGCCTCAGTTTGCTATAATCTTCCTCCTTGAAGTCCACTGTCTTTATTGCACTGTTTTCCCTCCTACTATTCCTTACAATCATGAATTCTGTCATTTCATGATCACTTTCACCTAAGCTGCCTTTCACCTTCAAACTTTCAACCAGTTATTCCCTATTTGTCAGAATCAAATCTAGAACAGGCTCTCCCCTACTCACTTTCTCCACTTAGGCAGGCAGAATGATACCTTATACTGATAAAAGCTTGTTCCCCTTCCCACATGAGAATAAGCTGTACAGGTATGAGCACTCTTAGACTGGTATAACTGCATCCACAGTAAGGGAGTTGTACTCGGGTAGATAAAGCGGAACAACTTTCTAATATAGAGAAGCCTGACTGTATATTTCTACACTGTCTAAACCAATGGATATAGATGGATACCTCCAGGCACTATTGTATTATAAATAACTAGAAGACTTACCCAACATTGCTTGGGTCCTTCAGGGCAGGGGATTTGGGGGCACAGGACTCAGAGCAGGGGCTTGGGGATGTGGGGGGCTCAGGAGGCTAGGGTGGGGGGGTTTCAGGAGTTGGGGTTAGGAGGTGAGGAGGGGTTCAGGGCAGGGGGTGGGGTGCGGGTGCAGTAGTCAAGCAGGGGTGCAGGAGTTGGGGCAAGGAATTGGGAAGTGAGGGGTGCTCAGGGCAGGAGATGGAGGGCTCAGGGCAGGGGGAGTGGATGGCCTACTTGCTGGCTTCTGCCCAGGGCCAGCCCATGGCAGGGGAGGACTGTGCAGCCTGCCCTGGATTCTCTTTAGGGCCTGACCTTGCTTTATGTTATGATAAAAGGAAGCTGCATACCAAATTTTGTGGCCCTGGCTCCGCTTAGGAGGAGTTCTTGAGCAAACGGACTCACAGACGGACGGATGGACACAGAGACAGACAGGTTCACAAACACTTTCAAATGTATAGTACGTTATGAATAATTCAGCGAGGTTCACAGCATGCTTGCTTTCCACGAACACTTGAGCAACTGAACTCTACTAGGACCAATATGGTTGAAAAGTGAAATTTAAGCTAACATGTCTGACTAGCAACAGGAAGTGAGCTCTGAATTGTATATTTGACAGTAATAGTCCAAATATTCCATGGTTTGTTATGTAAGTCATCCAATCAAGTAGTAAAACCAATACTACTAATGTGACTCCCAAAGATATTGGGTTCAGAGCTATTAAAAATGAATTCCTTTTGGAATTTTTGTGAATTACCTGCAAATGGTGTAAAAAGTGAAATTTTATGAAAAAGTGGCTTGTTCTGAATTATTCACTCGCTGAAGCTGTGGCGTTTTGGTTACTACATTTTCCTGACCTACAGTGCCTTTCGTAAGACCCTCAGCACTGAATAGAATTTCAAATGATGGGCCATGGCTGAAGCTTCTAAAATTGTGCTGGAGAAGTGTCATGTGCAGGGATGTAATGTCACCCATCACCATCCCTCCTCTAGGAGGGCTCCACTCCCAAATTCTCCCTAACACGATCACAGCCCCAGCCAGTGTAAAACTGCAATAAATACTCCAGTCCTATTGACCTATGCCTCTCACCAAAGACAGAACTAGACACTGGATGGTACATACGGCCACATGAATGATTTAAACTATGGTCTCATTTCAAAACACATGATTGTCCTCTGAGTAATGCCCCTTGGATGGTGTCTTATCAATATACAGGACCTCTACAGTATAAAATGCCTGTAATGATGAATTCACTAGTCAGGCTCAGGCAAACAAACATCACATATTATTTTAAATGCTATTAGAGCACCATTGAAAACAAATAATTTGCTGGCATCCATGGAGCAGCAGCCATGAACACTGATTTTGCATCCAACCTGTTGATTCAGCAAGAAATCCCTGAGCTCTCCTGCAAAACCACGTGTACAGGTTGAACCTCTCTAGTCCAGAACCCTCGGAACCTGACTGGTTCTGAACTAAAGAATTTTCTGTACCATGGGAGGTCAATATTGCTGAGCAGCATTACCAACACTTCCACGGCTTGCCGGGCTCTTAGGAGACATTTAGAGGTAAATTAGAGCTAAGTAACAGCACAGAACACTAAAAGCCAGGACTGGTGGCTGTAAACAAACTTTATAGGACCACAGGAAACTTAGCCACACCCATGAAAAGAAGACATCCAGCTAATCAAAATCATTCTGGACAATGGATGTTTCCAGACCAGAGAATTCTGGACTAGAGAGGTTCAACCTGTAAATGGTGTCCTCGTGCAATGGGGAGGTGGAGAGTTCAAATACCCTATATGCCATAAAGGAGTTTTTAACCCCCATCAGGAAGCATAAGAGCCATATGTTGAGTTTGTTAGGCTTGGGTTCTTTTTCACCTGTCAGCTGTACATACAGTTTCCATTCAGCTTGAAGCTGCACACACAGAGCAAGGTTATGACATGGTGTATAGAGAGCCTCACTTGCATAACTTCTCTGAAGCTCAGATCAGTGGCCTTTCTTTCAGAAACCCTATTGTTTTATTCACGCTACTAGAAAGAAGAGGAATACTCCCCTCACCTACTGGAGAACCACATGCCTTCTAATGTCATTATCTTTCCTTTTCCCTGATTATAGGTCTCCCCGTTGACTGACCTATCCATTTCCAACAACTATGTTGCTGCTGGAGGGAAAGAAAGAACGAAAGAACAAATGAATGAGAAACCCACAAAGAATGCCTACTATTGTCATTTCGTAGGGGCTGAAAAGGGGGGGCTGGATGGGAGGGGAATATGGTCTATAATTATCTCACATAGAGGCAGATCATGAGCACACCTTTCATGTTTCTGAAGTGTGTGTGAGGGAACGAAAATACATAGCCTGCTTCTCGTCTCACACCAGGCTTAAATCTCTCTGTTCTTAAGAAAAAAGCATATTTGATTACCTTGATAGAAGGAAGATGGGTAATCCCCCCCCATTCACAACTTGCTTTGACTTCAGTAGAGTTATTCCTGAGTTATACCATCATTCATATACTCAGTGTGTTAACTTAAAAAATGTCAACAAAAATGAACCATGTCATTAACAAACCATGTATCCATAATCATTGATCACTTTGCTTGTCTGTTATATCCTTTTCTATCATTCTTTGCCTTTGTATTATTAAACTGTACCCTTCTTTAGAGCCGGGGATTGTCTTTCGGAAGTACCTAGCACATTACAGTCACTGCTACAAGCTAACAAACAAAAATGGAAGTTTCATGTCCCAAAATGATCTCTGGTTAATACTAAGAAACAGCTTAGGAGAAATAACCCCATAATAATCTGTCAGCATTTTATACATGCAAGTGGAGACACGATTTGGGGAGCTTTACATATGTCTGTGTAGAAAGTTTTCTATCATCTAGATGGAATATGTTCACTAAAACTAAAACGACTGCTGCCTTGCAGGCTCACTGATGGGGGGCCGGGCGGAGGAGAGGAAGGGAGCAATTGTCCTGAGGCTAGGAGCTCCCAGCTGCCACCACTGCTACTGCAGAAGCGGTGGCAGTCAGAGCCCCAAACCCCTTTGAACTGCTGAGGAGCACTGCTCCACCAGTCTGTGCAGCTCTGAGGGCTTGGGGAGGGGGAGGTGTGCCCCAGTCTGGGCGGTGCTAGGAGCTGACTGCCCTTGGCCCACCTCTTCCATTCTTGGTACTGCCCCTTCTGCCTTGGGCCTGCTCCTTCCGAAGCATGGAGCTAGGCCCTGTCCCACACCCTGCCCCAGTGGCCCGCAACGGCTGTCGGTCCAGTTGCTTCTTTGTACAATTACTGAGTCTTACTGTATTCCTTCAAAGCTCTGAGAAATCTGAGCTAGTGCATTGACATCTAGGATGTACTGCACTGAAATAGATACTACAATCCAAGCTTCAACTAATGAATAGCCCAAGACAGCACGGAAAGCTTACCTGTACACAGTGTTTTCTCTATGCAGGTCTTCCAAGCCGCAAAGAATCTCTGCTGCATAAAACAGAGCTCTCTCCTCTTCAAAGCCTGGGTTTCCCATGTTGTAGATATGGAACTTCAAGTCACCCCCATTCATTATGGTCAAAACTAAACACAGTGCATCCTTTGTTTCATAGGCATAGGCTAAGTTAACCTAGAAAGATATTTGTAAAATAGCATTCACAGGTCTGTCATCAGGCGTGTTGAAGTCATTGCTAACTTTTGTACATTAAAAATGACAACATTTGATTACAGTGTGCTATAAACAAAGCAAAGTGAGTAGAAGATATGAGCCTTCTTGCAAACTCAGGCTTATTTTACAAAACCACATAACCTCTCCCCCAGCAATTAGAATTTTACGGACTGATATACTGAATCCTGCCTACACTTATCTGAAGACTCCACATTTAGTGTTTAGTGGCACAGTATGCTTAAAAAGCTGGATAAGTTGCATGAATTCCAAGCATGTCTTTCCAGATAAGTGGGGTGCAGTTTTAAGAAGTCAATGGATTCATCTCTACAATTTGCAACTGAAGTTTCCTACTGTTGAGAGTTGAACATAAAATCCAAATACCGAGTCAGCTGTAGGTATCACACTTTGATCTAATTTAGATTGCTATATTGTGACAGACCCATACCAGTTGGTTGCCGTACTCTAATGGAGGGCAGGTATTCTGGGCTTTGGGTGAAAAGTTTCCTCTTCCCTGATTAAACAGGGCCAAGCCTAGTGCAGCATAATCAGTCAGGCATCTGGGGCCAATTAAGATCTTGCCAGAAGCAGCAGGCTGTTCAAAGCAGAGAAGAGCCCAAGATCTAAGAGTGAGAAGACACACTGGATGTGAGCTGAGGCTATGAGCAAGTCAGAGTGCCATGGAGGAGCAGGAAAGGTACTGGGAGGGATTGTTTCAGGGAAGTGGCTCAGGAAAGAAGCTGCCAGACCAGGAGTAGTCTGTTGCTGCTGCCTTAGGTCACTGACCAGGAACCTGGAGTAGTGGGTGGGTCCAGGTTTCCCTCCCATACCACTACTGAGTCTTCCCCCAACAGGGGCAATCAGAACTACGGAGGGGTTTTCACTCCAAACTGTGGACTAGCTTATGATGTGCATGGCTCAGTAGGCTGTGACCGTTACCTCTAGAAAAAAAGAGGCTGTGTGGAGGGTCACAGCAACCCTCTGAGGCAAACACTATTCACCAGAAGCGAAGGCCCTTCAGGGCATTTGTTGCTGCCAAAGGTACAGCAATTGCACAATTTATGTAAAAAGAGCATCTCAAAATTTGTAGCTTCACACAGGCAACCTGATAGGGTTTAGCCAACAGTGTATTTGAGTAGAGTTTTGAAACGATCCAAGCAGGGAATACAAATTCCAGAAACGAGGGCTCTCTGCTGGAAATAACCAGACACCAATTTCCATCTAGGAGATATCAGCAGGAGTTTATCAATTGACAAGAACTCTTACAATGGGGAAAGAGGCAGTTTCTCAGGTAACTTGGACCTATGCAACATAGGGCTTTATAGGTCATTGCACCAATAAGCCAATAGGCACCAGGGAAAGTCTTCACAACAGTGACACATGATAAATGCTCCCTGTGACCAATCACAGTAAGTAAGGGATTTGCCACATTCTGAAAAGCCTATTGTTTCTGCGAGGCCTTCAAGGGAAACCCAAATGGAGAGCACTGCAGTAGTCAACCTCAAGGTCACAAAAGCTGTGTCATGGACTAATCAATGATAGCGGCTACACTAAGACAGTGTCTTCACTCTATGCAATATCACTGTTGCCGTGATCGATCTTCTGGAGTTCTATTTAGTGAGTCTAGTTAAGACCTGCTCAATCAAACTCAGAGGGCACCCGCGCTATGTATTCTAGATCCCTGGAGTTGCGCATCTTAAGCTGAACTGCCGGGTCTAGTGTAGACCTGGCCTCAATGTAGGTAAAACACTTCTGGCCTATAATACTACCTGGGATTCCAGGAGCAGCCAGGAATCTAGAAATATAGTGGTTATGCTTAAATACTTGCCATCTTTAATAATACTTAGATAAATAGACGTCATTAGCTATGAAGATTTTAATCATTAGCTCTGTATTTGCTGTATTCATGGTATTTTCTAGAGTACACAAAGAGGATCCTGAAACATCGAGGTAACCATATCTATGTATTTAAGGCAATACTGACCAGTTTTTAAGAATGACCCCTCTACTCTAAATGGCTGACAGCGCTGACACAGGGCAGGCAAGCCCCTAAGAGTATGTCTACACAGCATTTTTGACAGAGTGGCACTAAGCATCCCAGCTTCGCAACTTCAAAGCATCATCTAGCTATACAGCTATTTTTAGACCACTACTGAAAGCCCTGCTGGCCTGAGTTGTTGACCAGTGCAGGGAGACTTACTCCTGCTTGCTCCAAAATCTCCTAAGCCGCAGGACAGGCCCACCATATTGACTAGATACTTTCTACTAGCCAACCAACACCTCTTTGTCTTAGCTGGGTGAACCTCAGGCAGCTCACTCTCATCCAAGGCCTTCTCTCACTCAGGTACTTGCAAATCAAGGAATCACAGGGGATAAAAATAGTTCAGCCTGATACAACCCAAATAAAACTGGAGGCTTCGAACAATACACATTTTAAATTCCCTAAGCAGCCACCAAATTTGATGCACTTCTCACATATTGCAAGCTAAAGCTACAGTCAGTTGAATGGAAAACAGAAGTGTTCAGGTAAACTGAGTAGGCATCATAAAAGGGGCCAGTTTTAACTGCTACTCCATGTACCATGGAGCCCGAGAGAGCACGGAACCCCACGGGAATTATGCAGAGACTGACTACATGACTGGGTCCATAAACAGCAGTTCAATACTCACTACAAATTGACTATTGACTTTTTCTAAAATCTGCTTCTCATTTAGTGCCATGGATTCGCCTTTCCTCTTTTTTATTCTCTTCTTCTCTAATCTTTTGCAGGCATACATTTTCCCCGTCGCTCGGACTTGGCAAGCACAGACCTAAAAATGAAGAAGGGGAAAAATAATGACTTGGGTAACTAAAAGAAAATACACTTTATCTATAAAGCTTAGTACCTCATTATCCGGTTTGTGTGCAGGCTTTTTTAAGTGCTTGCTAATAGCGTGAGAGGCAGCATGGCTTACTGTGTAGAGGCATGGGCATGGGCACCCATAGACACGAGTTCCCACCCTGGTTCTGAAACAGCTGTGCTGTATACGTTCAGTGGAATCACTTCACCTTTCTATGCCTGTTTCCATTCCCACCCTTTGCCTCATCTACTTAGGATATGTCTACACAGTAGAAAAATTAACATGGCAGCAAATCTCTAAGCCGGGGTAGTCAATGACTCGGGCTCACGCTGCAAGGCTAAAAAAAGCAGGGTGCACATGCAGGAGACTGTTGCTGGGTTTCTGAATGCAGCTTGACTTGAGCTGCTGCACAGCTATTTTTAGTTCCCTCGTCAGTTGACCTGGGCTCTGAGACTTGCTACTACAGTTTTGTTTTTTTTGTTTTTTTGCTGTGTATGGGCGCTTAGATTACACACGCTTCAGGGCAGGGCCCTGAGTCATACTGTGCATTTAGACCATGCCCTGATCTAAGCAGAAGCATCTAATTGCTACTGTGATACAGATAATCCCTCTGTGAGCACAGTTCAAAAGTTACTGTAACAGACAAAACAAGAGAGTCATTTCTGTAAGTGACCCTTGAAGGTTATAATCTTATGAAATGCTAACAGAAAATTGTCAGTAATTAAGTGGTTAAAACCGTTCTCTTTCTTATGAAAACCATTTCTCTTCACCTGCAATGCCTGTGAGATGAGAAACATTTTTAACAGAAGCTTTCAGAATTACTCACCTCCCCAAAACCACCTTTTCCTAGTACCCTGTACTGCCTAAATGTGTTTTTCGTTACTGGTTGCCTGAAAGAAAAGGAAATGCAAAAAGAAATTCTCCATTTAATGTACTCTCTCAGATTTATTTATTTCAAATTATACTTTTGAAAGAGAAAAGTAGGTAAATGTTGGATAATCATATTATTTCAAGCTAATCACATTATCTAACAGTTTATATAATTATGTAATTGCATTACTGCAATACTATGTATGGCTTGAATTTTTCACTTCCAACATATTAAACCGTAATAAAATACAACACTTTAGTGAGTCACTGGTGTGCGGCATAATTTCTGACAGAGAAATATATGGGACTATATGGGAACCTGACTCTGCCATCATATAGGGTTCTTGTAAAAAACTATGAGGAGCCAGAAGAGTTTGAAAAGACGCATTCATTCTATGAATCATCTGGTAAGTCACAGGTATCTATTAAGGGTCACATCTTGCCCCTTCCTCCATGGGCACAGAGTGTCCAAGCTCTGGTGGATCCCCTTCAGGCTCACTGCACTGATAGGGAGTCTGTACCCTATTCGCGTTACGAAGCCAAGCTTCTCAGTGACTTCTCCCATGTCCCCATGCAGTGGGGTTAAGTGAGGGAAGGTGGGAATGGAATGGGGAAGGAAGAGGGGATTGAGCAGCCATATTTGTAATTTGCTTTCCCACTGACCCAACCCAGCCTCCTGTCGTTGCATGAAAGCTTGTTGTTGTTGTTGTTGTTGATTATTTGTATCACCACAGCACCTTGATCACGAACCAGTGAGCTGCAAGTCTGAAATCCAGTGGCGGGCAACCTGCAGGCTACATGCGGCCCATTGGGGTTCCACCTGCGGGCAGCCCACACATCCCCTCTCTAAACCCTTCCCCTAAGCCTCTTGCACACCCTCTCCCTCCCAGCACTTTCAGAGCACCATGAATCCGTTGATTTGCACTCCCCGAGCTTGAATGCTGCGAATCAGCCAATTCGCAGTGCTCCAAAAGTGCTGGGAGGGAAGGGAGGAGTAAGCAAGTGCGTGGCTCCAAGGCCCCAGTGTGTGAGAGGAGTGGGGGACGGAGGCAAAGATGGGGTGCGTGGGCCACAGGCTGCCCACCACTGATATAGTAGCTTTGTTTTGCTGCTATTGGTCAGCCAGCTGTCCAACAAAGTGAGCCCAAATTAAATAGTATAGCTGTAAGCGCAACACAAAGGATGTGGCTGATGATAGCAAAGGAAATAAACATTAAGGTGAGCCATGTTCATTTGTGCTCTATATTAAAAAAAAAAGAGAAAGAGAGTGAAGGAGGGAGAAGGAAACCTTATATAAACCAAATGGGAATGGATCCCATGGCAAGGAGGAAATGTTATTTTCAAGCTTCTAAGAAAATACTGCAAAAATGGTAGGGTTAAAAGCACCAATTAACAGTGATAACTTCATACTTGCTAGTGTCCTTGGAATAAACTGAACGAATAACTGTTCTGTTGAAGCCAATAGGCTGTCAGAACGAGCTGTTAAATCATTCCATGCTAGTAAAGTTGTCTTTGTTTAATGCTGGAAAGTGCTTTTCAGTTTCCTAAACTGAGTGGGCTCATCTAATATCTTGTCAAGTTTATTTTTAAGGGGAGAAATAAAAATCTTCAATGCATTTGACAGAATTCCAAATCCTAGATGTGAAAATAAGACTGAAAAAGGTCAGACTTGATAGGAAACATCTGATCTTTTTCAGTTTAAGTGGAAGAAAGAAAATAAAGCATAACGGTGAACACTGAATGCAGGGGTTTTCATGTGGAATTTGGCATGCACTGTTCTGAAATGGTGAACCATCAGCCAAATTGTTATTTATTTTAAGAGCTAGATTTTTGCCGGTGCCATTGGCACAGCTTTGTTGATTTCATCTGAATTTTGCTGATTTACATAAGCTGGGAATCTGCCCCTAAATCTTCTCTTTTAATTCAGTTTGTGGAAAGTGTGAAATTCCTTTAACTCAGAGTGACAGTCACCATTAGCCAGCAGCACCAATCCGCTGAGGTACCAGCCAACAAAGAAAACACTTTTCTTTGTCTTGGCAGGTCAAAGCCCCTAAAGATTCCTGAAAACGAAGTGTGCCTGGAAATGTGTATCTAATACATTTGGCTCGTGGACACACATGCTGGATTTTCCTTTGTTTTATAAAAACAGAAATAGCAGGTCCTCCAAAAACTTATTGTAGCTCTGTCTTGGTCATCAGCATTCAGAGGTTAGTTATGCAGAAGGGCAGCTCAAATTGCAGGATTTTTTTTAATGGTATGCAATGTACTGGAAGTTAAATATTTCAATACAATAACCATAGCGAGGGTGTTTTTCTGTTTTATTACCTGGTTCTGAATCTGGCTGAGCATAGCTTACGTTGTTTGCAAATGTGAAAACTGGAGACTTGACGCACATCAAAAACTTTGCATCATAGACACAAGCATCTACTAAAGTGGGTCATTAAATATATTTGCAACCCAGTGCAAACTTCTATTTGCCTGCAATGAATAACTTTTTGTGACAGGGAGCACAGTAACTATTTGGGCAGAGATTTTTAAACCACATAAGTAAATTTGGACACCCATTAATTTTAATAGGAATTGGGTGTCCAAATTCTTCAAACAGTTTTGAAAATCTCATCTTATATGTCTGCAGTGCACAACCCGAGAAGCAATGCATCCTCCTGAGATGTTTTCTATGGCCTCTGGTTTCATGATAGCCTCATCTAAACCTAAATATTAAATCAACCTATCTATCTCACAGCATATTTGGGTCAACGTACTGTAGATGCAGCAAGATGAGCAGAAGGCGTGTTCCACAGACATAGCTTATCCACCCCTTGGAGAGGTGGATTATCTTCATCAATGGAGAAACCCCAAGAATCATCTACACCACAGTGGCTTGTCTACAGTGCTGGAGCTGGGCTTCAGTATCACTGTAGTGTAGACATAATCTCACTATTTTGAGGGAAGGGGAAGAGATTAATCCTGCGTCTGTGTATGTACAAGGAGGCCTACTGCTATCTTGGTTCTGGTTGGTGTAGACTAGGGATGTAAGCAACTAGTCGACTATCTGATAAGCAAAAGCTTATTGGTCACTTGACTAGTCCCTTGACTAGTTGCTCCCCCCTTCCCTTGCTGCCTCTATCAGCAAGCTCCTAATACATTTAAGCTGACAGGCTCTTAATACATTTAAAAGGCACAGCTGCATCGGGATTAGCTCCCGGGCTTGGAGCTAACCCAGCTGCGACTTCCCTGCTTGTTGACTAATTGACTAGTCGATGGAAAATCCATCGATTAGTCGATTAAACTAAATTTAACATCCTTAGTGTAGACTGGTGCATGGTTGGGGGGTGACTCAGCTGGTGGGTGAAATGGGATCTAGCGCCAAGGTAAGTATGATTCTTATCTGGTTTTGTTCTGCAGGATAAAGCCTAAATCTGTTTTTTAAATCTTTTTAACAATGGGCACTTATGACCAAATACTCAGCTTGGGGAAGCTGGAGAAGAATGGAGATCCCGAATCACAGCTCAGGAGAATGGAAGGGAACAAAATCTGAGAGCGGTTATGTGGAGTCTAGGAGGCAAGAGGGAAAACTGATGGGAGGGGAGATCTAGTAGATGTCTGCATGGTCAGATAAATTCTCACCAAAATACTTTGTCATTTCACGCCCCCATCCCTTTGTAAGTTACCCTTTGTAACCCTTACCCTTTGTAAGTTTGCATTCTTAACTTGTTCATAACTCAAAGATATGGCCAAATGCTGCCTTTGATTTAAAAACCAGTGGGAACAACACATGCTTTTTTGACCCACAGTCTGCTAGTTTTGCACAGAAACTGAAAACGTATTTTTTTAAAACAGCCGTGCTTACCTTTCCAACCACTTCCACTGCAGAAACCTATCAAAGTACATGCTGTCTAGGTATTCTTGAAATGGCTCTCCACTTAGGTAGTCAAGGACAGATCTGTCTCAGATGAAAAAGATATATAAGCATTTTATAATCCTGAACTAAAAAACAAACAAACCCCAAACCCAAGGAATTCCAGTCTTGCTCTAAAGCAGGGGTGGGCAATAAGTGACCCATGGACAAGATGTGGTTCACCAGGTTTAGCCTCTGGCAAGCCGCCAGATGCTTTATTTACTTGAGCATCCAGAGGTATGGCTGCTCTCAGTTCCCGCTGGCCGCGGTTTGCCTTTCTCGGCCAATGGAAGGCGCGGGAAGCGGTGCAGACGAGGCCATCACTTCCTGCAGCCCCCAATGGCCAGGAACAGTGAACCATGGCCAACAGGAGCTGCAGGCAGTCATACCTGAGGATACTCAGGTTAATAAAGTGACTAGTGGCTTGCCAGGGGCTAAGCCTGACAAACCACATCTGGCCCAGAGGTTGCTTTATTGTTCACCCCTGCTCTAAAGCAATGTGGCTTCATTTATTTCCATCTTGTTTTACTCCTGGTTTTAACCAGTAGGAGTTAGATTGGAATAATGTGTCTTGTGCATGGAACCTCCCCATGTGTAGTACTCATGTAATACCAGGGGTGGCTATGGTTGGTTTGACAGTGGCACTTCAGCTGGCTGGCCCCAAGAGGAGACAATAATGGTAGCTAACAGTGAAGTCACATGTAACGGGCATGTAGATCTTTGACCAAAGGCTCCTGAAGGCAACAGAAAGGTTTCCATTTACTTTCCATTGCCTTTAATGGACTTTTGATTAGGTCCTTAGCTACTAGGACAGTTGATAAGTTGAGGAAGGGTCCAAACCTAACCCCTCAGGAACCAATCTTCCTGAACTTTGGGGGATGTTCAGATAGGGACCCAAACTTTGTAGCATTTTTAGTGAATGAGGCTTTCTAGCATGACATCTCAGTTCCTGGGTGACCACCAGGGATGCAGTTAGCAAAAGCAAAGGAATCAGTCTTAGTTTATGCTTTTGGGAAGAAGTATTTTTAGTCCAAAGAAAGCCAAACAGGACTGTATTAGGCCAAAGGACTCTGCCCAACAGCTATCCTGCTAGTGGAATGAAACATGAAGAAAGTAGGGGTGAGCCTGTGTATGTGGGTCTGTGTCAGGAAGGGGCCTTAGGTGGTCACATAGTGGATGCAAAGCTTTGGTAGAAAGTCAGTTTACACGTGTCAGGGAATTATTGTGTGACTGGCAGCCAGGGACTACAGGCAAAGGAAAGTTCTGTCAGACTGGCTGATGGGGCAGGGCTGACAGAAATAAGATAAGATGGGTGTCAGGCAGTGATGTGCATGGTCTGCTGTGGTACGGCTGGTTGCTGCCCTGCCCTCAAGTTGCTGCGGGGTGGTGTGATTGTGCCTCTGCTGGCAAGCCATCACCACCGAGTGGAAGAGACACAGCGATGGGAATGAGAGTTGCTCTTCCCCAGCCTCAGAGCCACATCTCAAGTGGTCCAGAGTTATTTGAGGGGGAAAAAAGGAAGTTCATAATCATATAGGCTGTGTCTACACTGGCATGATTTTCCGGAAATGCTTTTAACGGAAAAGTTTTCCGTTAAAAGCATTTTCGAAAGAGCGTTTAGATTATATCGACGCTTTTCCGCAAAAAGCACTTTTTGCGGAAAAGCGCCCGCTAATCTAGACGCGTTTTGCGAAGAAAGCCCCGATCGCCGCTTTAGCCATCGGGCTTTTTGCGCAAAACAGTCCTGAGCTGTCTACACTGGCCTCTTGCGCAAATACATTTGCGCAAAAGCACTTTTGCCCGAACGAGCGCCAAAGTATTTGCGCAAGAAGCACTGATTTCTTACATTAGAACGCGTCAGTGCTTAAGAAATTCAAGCGGCCAGTGTAGACAGCTGGCAAGTTTTTGCGCAAAAGCGACTGCTTTTGCGCAAAAACTTGCCAGTCTAGACACAGCCATACAGTCTAAAGATTAGTCTATCAAGGCTCCTCTGATAGCTGCTGGAACTAGTCTTGCCTTGTGGCCAGCCAGTGCAATGGAATCAGTGCAGCTTTCTAGCCAAATCCACTGTAATTTAAAAAAGAAAGCCGTTCAGAGACAGAAAATGACATCCAGAAAAGTACTGGTGTAAACCCACTGGCAATGAAGACATTGCACAAGCACCTCTCTGCAGCTCTGAGAGAAAGGAAACATTTCTATGGCATTTCCCATTGAGGAACAATCTGTCTTTTGACCTAGATCTTTTTATTATCTTATACAGTTGTACAGATGAGCAAATCATTCACTTTTAATAATTTACTTCCTGAATTTAGCTCTTCTCCATTCACTAATTGCCCATGAGCCATTTTTAATATTCTGGATTTTTTTGATGGTTTGAAATTATTTCCTAGAAATTCTAATTCTGTAGATTGTAAATGAGCAGTTGTCAGTATTTTACATTCAAAGCTCAAATTCAAGTGGTCTTGGTGAGTTTTGATAAGACACAAAGGTCATGTGATATATATCTCAATGACAGAAAATATTTTCCCTCAGAAGTGTAGTTTACAGAAAAAAATCGCAGTATTAGCAGGTTACTACCAAAAAGGAACCCCCACACACACACACCTAGACCCCACAAGATATACCTACAGTGGTAGGGGCCACAGATGTATTTGAAATAAATTCTTGTTACAACACATAAAGGCAGGAAAATATCACATTTGTATATGTGATTTCCCTGTTCTGGGTTTAACTATGCACACTTACAAAATTAACCTGGTTCAATACTTTTAGCAGACACGAACAGCAAGTATTTAAAGCTTCCTTTTGAGCCTATTCCACTCAAAATGAAATGATCATCATTTTTAATGAATGAGGCTTCATAACCATTTATGAACTGAAGCGGATAAATTAGCCAGCTATCTCAAACTCTTCTGAATACAGCCTCAACTAAGTGGCATCCAAAGCCAGTCATCTAATCATTAAAAGTTTCACGCATTGTAATGAACAAGGGCTGCCTTTCACTAGTTTCTTGCTTTTTTTGTTCCCCACGTCAGCATCAACAAAATTAATTTTACAGTAAAATTATCAGGGTTGAAAGTGGTTTCAGAAACAGAACCCGACATCAGATTATTTACATCAAGCACAGCCCTGCCTTTGTCATCAGGACTCGTGCACTCAGTGGGGATAAATTATGTCAATATCCCAATGGATACGAGACTGAAGCAATTGCAAGTAAACCAATTTGTTATAACAGAGGGCCAGAAGTAATCCACACCTTTCCCCAATGCAAAGCACAACTCAAAAGTAGAACAGGTCAATAACAGAAGCCAGAAGAGTGAATGACAGCAGAGCACATTTTACAAATCCCTATTACATCAGCTAGGGAAAACAAAATGTGCTCAGCCAGAGACCGCATAGGTCTGTTTCAGATGATCCCTCCTTTGCGTATTTTTGTTAGTTTATGATCTGCTGCCACTAAACATACGATGATCAGTATTTGCAAATGCAAATTGCATACTGGGAACTTTAGGACACAATAGCACAATTGCTTCACCTCTGCAAAACTGATTAATCCTTTTGTCGGGGAAAAGGCTTAATAGTGCACACGCATTTCTACTCCATAGACAGACTGATTTTTTTTTAAAGCCCCATCCTTTTGTTGAAGGTTTTCAGGAAAAGCTATGCAGGCAAAGTTTGCACATTCCTGAGTCTAAATGGACTGTATAACCACTTAATTTCTATTCACTTTGAAACAGAGATGTTTTCTTTGGATTCATTATCATTGTACCTCTTTCCACACAGCATGAAGTCTAGGGCTGGTTTACTTGGCTAGAACATTCTGTCAAATACCTGAAACACTAAGTTCCTGTATGTACTCTGTATAGTGGAACGGAAATATTTACTGTATTTTATACAGATGAAATAATTTCATCACTTCTCTGAGAATATGAATGTGAATTTAAGAAAATGCAAGCTGCAGATCCAAATTAAAATTCTTCCCCTTATCTGACATGCTCTTCTACAAGTCTGACCACTGTAATGCTGTGATCTTTAGAAGTCAAGTTATACTTACTTTGCACAGTGAGAAAACAGCTCTTTGCAGGGGCTGATTTCAAGTTTTTCCTCAGTCTGCTGGACAAGATCTTGACTGACTTCTGCAACATAAACTGGGGACTAGGGAAAGACAACAGAAGCAATGTTATCTTTGTTATAAGAAGCAACCAAATCCCTGCTAGCACGTCATGTTCATTAGCCAAGCTCTTGGCCATTTTAATTCAGCTCTACGGCTTATGTAAGAGCAGTTGAATACTGAGTCATGCTGTAGCAAAGTAGGATACTATAGTCATTTTCTCTTCGCTCCACTGTACCCACACATAAATAGGATAAACTTCCATGCACTCTTGTGTACCTTCACCTCTTCTTGATCTCCACGGATATGCAAAAGATGCTGGCCTTCCAATTGTACTAGTTCACAGACCACATTTTACATCCCATGAAAAACCTGCCACATTGAACTGTCTATGGTCTAGTTCTTCATTCTTTAAAACAAAAGAAAATTCTCCCAGTTTTTCACCATATTGATGCTTCTTTGTGGTGTCCAAAAGAGTCCATTTTTTCCCCCAGCAGGAGTTTGACATAAGCCAAGAGCAGAGATCATGTATTTCATTTATTTATTCAGATTTACATATTGGAAACATATATCTATGTGGCTCTGGCACCCTAACATAATTAGTAGTATAATGAAATGTTAGCAGCATTGAAATAAACATTTCAGAAAGGAATTCTCCCAGCCAGCTACCTACACAGCCTCCTTTCCACCCCTTCATTGCTCTAGGAAATATGCCTTCAGTGCTCTCCAAAATCCCTCTCAAACAGATGTCTTGTGCCATGTGGCCGGAAAAAAATCACCAAATCAGTCTATTTCAGACCAATTAATAGAAAGTACTTGTTTTTAGAGACATTGCATACATTTGCACATTGATAAGAAAATTGTGTAATTACAACATTTGAATGAACTCTATCCATCTAGCTATATTTCATTCACATTCTTATTTGGGCCTTGTTCTTATTTACACAAAGATCACCCCTTTCATATTCAAATCAGTGGGATTTGAGCTCCTTTGAAATCCCAGCCCTCAATCAAACCCTCTCAAAGTGCACGCAGGAACCTTAACACTTTGTAAATAAAGCAAGCTTTTCATTGGAGACCATGACCACCAGATGGTGCTGAGTAGGAGGATCAGAGCAGTTAATCACTCACTTCTGACCAGATGGTCTGGGCAGCTCATGCTTGCTTTGTGATGTCCTGACAAGTGTTTTAATAAGTTGCGGTGATAATTGAGCAAATGATGGGGGGCCAAGCCAAGGAGAAGGGGCCGGGAATAAGTAGGAGAAAGTCC
Source organism: Rafetus swinhoei (assembly GCA_019425775.1). NCBI lineage: Eukaryota > Metazoa > Chordata > Testudines > Trionychidae > Rafetus > Rafetus swinhoei. The sequence continues at coordinate 17,359,288 of CM033447.1, read as the reverse complement.
CCAGTTTGGTGGGAGCTGAATGAAATCTTTCTCTTTTCTTCTGCTGACATGGGAACATGGTCCTGAATCCTGAGCATATTCTGTGCTCTGCTGGAGTATTTAAACTGGGCTAGACTCTATGGTATTGGACAACTGAGGCTCAAAGTTTAGCATTTTAATAACATCAGGAAAACATGTTCAGTGTTTTTGTCCTTGGTGGAAGATTTCCTCTTTCCCTCCATATATCTAACCCGAGAAGGGTGGGTGGAATGTCCTATAAAGCTCATCGTCAGTCATTACCACTCAGCTAAGTCACAGGGTTTCTCTGAGGTGCACTTTCACCTGAGCTGGAGCTAACTGTCTCTATGGCATTCCCAGCACCGCTAACCTGAGGAGCCAGAGAGAAGGCCTGCGAGGCAACACCGAATAGGACCAAGTACTACAAGCAGGGCGCACGGACGGGATATGAACATTGTAACTCAACAAAAGAATTTCTACATAATGACATCAGACTTCGTTAAAGGACTTTAAAACGCGCTACAACCACCAGACCCACCGATGGAGGGAGGGGAAAGGGACAATTGCTCTGGGGCCCAGTGATTCCAATGGCGGCAGCCAGAATCCTGGGCCCTTTACACTGCTGCTGGAGTACCATGTCATGCACTCAGGGCACAGCTGGGGGAGGCATGCTGCCCTTGGCCCCGCCTCTTCTGCCCTTAGTCCCGCCCCTTCCAGGAGTGTGGAGCTGCTCCCTCCCTTGCTCTGGGGCCCACAGAGGCTGTCAGCTTTGCTGACAACCACTAACAAAGCTTTATAGCACCATGGGAGGCAGGCATACTATTGTAGTCATTGACTAGATCAGGAAACTGAGGTACAAGGATGTTAAGACCAAATCTTCTCATCATGATTACTCACTATAGACAATGGGAAGTGGGGGGAGGAGGAATGCAAAGCACTATGAGGAAGCAAGCCACTTATTTAGGTGCCCAAATATACCCAACTTTGAAAATTTCATGTATGTGACTGACCTGAGGCATCACAATGAATAAACTGGGAGCAAAACATAATTATGAATTCTAAGGCACTTAAGACTATTCATATACGGCCTGATGTAAAGGTTACTACAGGAGCCTTTTCACTGAGTTGGGTTAGAAAGCATGTTAACTTACATGTTTTAATTAACATGTGGTTAACCCCCACTTAGTACCTAGTGTAGACAAAGATAGCAGTGTTTAAAACTGTGTTAGATGAGTGTGGTTAGCAGAGCTGAAGGGAGAGGCAATGATCTAACACACAGTAAAACATTCCTGTCCATAATTAGACAGCTATTAAAAATGGCCCGATTCTTAGAGGTGTTGAGCATCTATCTCTCCCATGGGCTTTTTTGTGGGACCTTCAGATACTCAGTACTCTCTGGGACATGAAGGCATCAGCACGTTGGAAAACTAGGCCTTTATTTAAGTGCCAAAATGTAGAAATAGGTGCCTAGCTTTAAGCATTCAGTCAAAATACTTTGACTCTATTTCCATCACTCATGTAACCATGCTCTCCAGTCCTCCTCCTCTGTCTGGGATCAAATTAATATTAGGGCACTAAACACATCGCATTTTGTCTGAGACCAACGTGCATGACAAAGTGTGGCCTAGCTGCAGCCACTGTTCCCTCCAGCGCACACACACATGGACGCAGAAGTGTGCAGGGGAGACCTCTCACTTTCACTCTGGGGAAATTAGGTTCCAGGGGCACCTTCTCCACCCTCACCTTCCTTAGATAAAAACTGCAGAGAGCAACCAGCCAGTAGGAACAGTCACAGAGGCAGGTCTACACTGGTAGAGAAAAATCGATGCAAGATATGCAACTCCAGCTACGTAATTCACATAGCTGGAGTCGATGTACCTTGCATTGATTTTCTGGGATGGCCCCACAGAAGAAGGTCGAAAGGAGAAATGCTTCGGTTGACTTCCCTTCACCCTAGTCATTGGTGTGTGTGTGTGTGTGCACTCAGCGTTTGATTTAGTGGGTCTTTACTAGATCCACTAAATCGAACACTGAAAGATTGATCATCAGAGCGTCGATCTTCTGGTAGGTGGAGACATGACCAGAGGCAGCCAAGGAGGGGCTTTAGCACATTCAAAGAACTTGCAGCCATGCTGGGGGGCACCAATTTAGTCCCCTCTGCTCCTCCTGTCAACCCTCAGCTTGCCTGCTCCTCCTCCACAAACTGCTGCCGGCTGGAGCCTCCTCCCCGCCTCTCCGCCTCCAGCCCAACCCTCCTCCATCTCCACCGGCAGAATTAGTGTGTGCAGGGGCCTGGCCCCAAACTGGAGGGGAAGGGGAAGATGTGGTACAAGCTTCCCCCCTCTTCCCAGGGTCGGGCTCAGCCGTGCAGCAGGTTCAGGGCCCCGCTGCGCGGCGGGGGATGGCAAATTTTTCCTTTGCCCCCAGGCGCATAACACCCTCGCTATGTCTCTGGCAGACAGGCCATTCTCTGCCCTGCGCCAACTGGCTATTTGCTCCAACCCTCTCTTTCCTCCTGCCTCACCATTTCTTCACCTTAGCGTCACTCCGCACCGGTCTCTTATATCTTCCCTTTCCCCATTCTCTTCTTCTGATACCCTTCCCTTCAACATCCCTTCTCCTTTCACTTCTCTTTCCATTTAGCTCATTGCCTCTGAATTAAGCTTCCCCCAAAAAAGAACGTAAATTAACAGTAACATCACATTGTTCTTCCTTCCCTGTGTCTGTCTTGTGTATTATATTGCAAGGGACTATCTGTTATTATGCTTGTACAGCACCTAACACAATAGCACCCCATTGTTGCTTGCCCCATAGGTACTACTGTAATAAACAGGATGAACAGTTGTGATATCTGGCTGTGACACTTTCCAAAAAATCATAAGCACTATTGTAAGCGCCATTTCATTATGTGAGGAAACTGAATTTGGGATCCAGTGAAGCAAGGAGGAAGGGAAGAAAAAAATAATGTGAGAATTATTTACAAGTACAGTTAATTGCCCTTTCCCATACCAAGTTCATGAGAGACATAGTCAATGCTTAATTTTTCAAAACCACTGGTAATTGACCTTTGAATGGCTCTTCTCTTTTCTCCCTTCTTCACAAATCAACAGCAAACACACAATATTAATGGAAGCAAAGGAATCTAAGAACACTAACATTCTGCACTCTTTAAAAGGAAACATATGGATGGACTGGAGCCCAGTATGTAGTGCAAACAGTTTTACTAGACCATTTAATTTTCTTTAACAAAATACATTTTTTCATGTGCAGTTCATTTTCCAAGGTATTGGATGTCTATGAAAACAAGTTGTGTAATTGTGCAGCCCTTGAAATCATTGAAACCAGAGGGTTGGAGCCAAAGGGACCATTCCAACTCAAGTCTTGTAGCCTGTTCTTCTGTACACCTGATAGCCCCAAAGAGGCTTCTATATAGAGTACAGATTGACATAATTCTTTAGATTTTTCTTAGGATTTCATACCTTCACAATGATAGACCGAACATGGCCATCAGAATTCTTACACAATCCCCTCAATTTTCCTTAGATTTTGCAATTCAACACATATTCATACTGACTAGATTTAAAAACAACAACAAAAAACCCCTCCCCAAAAAGCTCACCAACAAACTTTACTTTTGCTTTGGAGAAGAACAAATAGGTAGCAATTCTTAAGAATGGCAAAGAACAAGCATTTGTGTCCTAGGCACTGAAATTTTACAAGACGAGCATCTTGCCTTGATGAAAGAAGATAGTTGTATCTTCTCCGGCTGAGGAGAAGCACAAAATGTTTGTGTGATTTTTATGAGAAGTGCTCAGTGGCACTTATTGCATGCCCATCTCCCCGTGTCCCATGGGCAGAGACTGTAAAAGCAGATTCGACTTTCATCAGACTCTCTAATGCTGCCCCACTTCGGATCCATTAAATGTTCTTAAGTAGCCATGAGATGAATGTATTAAAAGTACATCTAGACTATATAGATTAATACTATATATCTTGAAGCCTGTGATTCAAGTTCTTCCGCTTTCTAAGCTCTCGTATTTTTCTTGCATTAAACCAAACCAAGAAAACCTCAGAAAACTCCCTATAAACCTGAACCTATATAACCGTTCTGCATTTTCCTTAATGCCTACTAATTTTTTTTAAATGTTAAATACCATATTTTGGTCTTACTTGCACCAATGTAAATCAGGAGTTATGGCACTGAAATCAATGGAATTTCACTGGTGTAAAACAGGGGTCGTTCCGATCAGAATCATGTCCTAAGCCTCTGTGAGTGCATGAAACTTTTGAGTTGATCCAATAAAAATGAAACTCATCGAACTGCACCTTTTCGAGGCTCCGTTATCTGTTATTTTAAATGTTGCACTGAATCATTGTGCTCTAAAATGTAAGCTTGCCTTTTGTGACAGTGCCATACATTTTGCCATAGGGTGCTTCACTCAGCCATTCAAGATTCATTCCTTGTTGGCTATTGAACAAAAAGGAAACAAATTATCCCCCCTTCATCAATATATTCTTTGTCATAGCATCTGTAACATGTCTATGATGAGGAGACATTTTTCATGGGAACCTGGGCAATACTCACGGGATCTTGTCATTCTGCCAACTGGTCAAATCCTTCAGAAGTACTGGCGAAGGCACTTCAGCAATACATGATTGTGACTGGAGTATTCATTTCACTAGTAATTTTATTACTTTGTTGAGATGTGTTAAATGTGCTACTGCTCCTTTAAGACCGAGAACTGCTAAATGTGGTACTACTTTTTCTTTAAAACATAAACACTTTGGTCTGGCTATAGTGAGCTGGGAGGATGTGTCTGGAAGTTTCCGGGGGCTAACGGAGGCAGTTAGTTAGCAAGGCTTGCGTCCTAAATCTTTCGGAGAATAACACAAATTTGTTTTCATCTGGGTCAGACTGATTTTTTAACCATCAACAGCAATGTCTAAGTCCATAAATAGTAATAATTAATAGTTTGCAGATGTGTAATGCTGCTCATCTAAGAACCTCAAAGCACTTAAGATTCACTAAATAACTAAGCCACACCCTGCAGAGGCAATATGGCCTAGAGGGGTAGAGCCAGGGGCTGGGACTCAGGAGACCTACATTTTATTCATAGCTCTGTCCCTGATCTGCTGGATGAAAGTGGACAAGTTACTTTACCTTTCTTTGCCTCACTTTTCCTATCTGTAAATGAGGTTAATGACACTGAGTTCCTTTGCAAACTACGTTGAGATCTCCTGAGCTACATGAAAGCTAGTTGTTATTATTATTACAGACATTTTGCAGATGAGTAATCTGAGTACAGAGAAGTTACTGATCCCCCATTTTTCAGAAGTGCTAAGCATCTACTACTCCTAGTAAAATAAAGATGTGCCACCAAAGTGAGATGAAGCTGTGGGTGCTCAACACTTCCCAAAAAATCAGACCATAAATAGCTTGCCATTGTCACACAGGTTAGTGGCAGAATAGGGAATAGAACCTAGGAATACAGGCTCTACCACATACTTGTTCTAGGGCAGTGAATGCTACTCTTTAGAGAACCTCAAACCATGAATGTTGAGATAGAAGCAAAAGTAGACATGCATAAGACTTATCTTTTTTAATAGTATTGCTTGCATGCAAGCTCTCTGATCATAAATATGACTACATTGCTGGCAAGTTTCAGACATGCTGCAACGATGTGTTGTTGAATCATTATGTGCTATTTTAAATGTTGCTTGTATAAAACAAATAATGTTCAGCATATGCTACATTTCAGTTTCTGAAAACATTCCATTACAAACTAGCCTAAAATTAATTAAAAATGGTTCAGTCCATGGACAAAAGGTCAAGCCATAACTTTCCCTAAGCTGTCGCCAGATCCGAGCACTTATGTCTTAATGATGTGTATGTTTTCAGATGTGGGCCACCGACATTCCATGTGCAAACGATTTGCAAATTCTTTACGTGGAGGAAAAATCAGAAGAGGTCTGAGAGCTCTGCAAGGAACAGTGCAAGATGAAAAGTGGATGTCCCATGTGATCAGAATGGTCATATGCAAGAACCTGGAAAAAAATGACTTTGTCCAACTGTCCTGCAGTTGCATTTGTTCTGCATATTTGCATATCTCTCACCATTGCGTCCTACAGAAATCAACGGACTGTGTCAATGCTAGCAAAATTTTGGCATGCAACACCAGTTCTGCTGCTGCTGCATCCAACCCATATCCACTTCCAGATGTTTCTGGAAGATGCTGACATTATAGGACACCATTAATGATGCCACCATAATGACACAGAGGCAGCAAGTGTGTGTGTGGGGGGAAAGTGACTATTTGCTGACATCCCTATTCCTGACTTCCACTCCTTTGCCCTTAAAATGGGCATCTTCAGTACTGACTTCAGCAACACTTACAAGCAGCTAAATGAAGCAAATCAGCACCTAGTGCCAAGAATGAAATTTATTTCATATTTACCAAATTGATTTGGGGCCATGACAAGATATAATGTCAGAAAAATGTGCTCTCCTATCCCACCTAAGCAACCACAACTTTTGTTAGCATGTGGGAAAAGTAAACAACTGATCATATCAGCCCCCACATAAAACCAAAGTGAACACCTGGTCTGTCTGGATTAGTTCTGTTAAATCACTATAAATGGCCATATTAATAGACCTCATTCATAACACCTACACACTGATTTCAACAGGCTTTAGATAATTTTTTTCATAGATTCATAGACACCTAGAACTGGAAGGGACCTCGAGAGGCCCTCACGGCAGGACCAAACACTGCCTAGATCATCCATGAGAGATGCCTATCCAACCTGCTCTTAAATATTTCCTGTGATGGAAATTCCACAACCTCCCTAGACAATTTATCCCAGTGTTTAACTACCCTGACAGTTAGGAAGTTTTTCTTAATGTCTAAACTAAATCTCCCTTGCTGCAATTTAAACCCATTGTTCCATGTCCTATCATCAGAGGCTAAGGAGACCAATTTTTCTCCCTCCTCCTTGTAACACTCTTTTAGGCACTTGAAAACTGATGATATGTCCCCTCTCAGTCTTCTCTTTTCTAAACTAAACAAGCCCAGTTCTTTCAGTCTTCCCTCACAGGTCATGTTGTCTAGACCTTTAATCATTTTTGTTGATCTTCTCTGGACCTTCTCCAATTTCTCCACATCTTTCTTGAAATGTGGTGCCCAGAACTGAACACAATACTCCAGTTGAGGCCTAATCAGCACAGAGTAGAGCGGAAGAATGACTTATCATGTCTTGCTCACAAAACTCCTGTTAATACATTCCAAAATCATGTTTGCTTTTTTTTGCAATAGTGTCACACTTTTGACTCATGTTTAACTTGTGGCCCACTATGACCCCTAGATCCCTTTCAGTAGTACTCCTTCCTAGACAATCACTTCCCATTCTGTATGTGTGAAACTGATTGTTCCTTCCTAAATGGAGTACTTTGCATTTGTCCTTATTAAACTTCATCCTGTTTACCTCAGACCATTTTTTCAGTTTGTCCAGATCATTTTGAATTATGACCCTATCCTCCAAAGCACTTGAAATGCCTCCCAGCTTGGTACCACCTGCAAACTGAATAAGCGTACTCTCTTTGCCAACATCTAAATCATTGATGAAGATATTTAACAGAGCCGGTCCCAAAACATACCTTTGCGGAACTCCACTTGTCATGACCTTCCAGCATGATTGTGAACCGTTAGTAACTACTCTCTGAGAACGGTTATCCAGCCAATTATGCATTCACCTTATAGTACCCCCATCTAGGTTCCATTTCCTTAGTTTATTGATGAGAAGATCATGTGAGACCATGTTAAATGCCTTACTAAAGTCTAGGTATACCATGTCCACCACTTCTTCCTTATCCACAAGACTTGATATCCTATCAAAGAAAGCTATCAGATTTTCCTCATTCTTTGTTTATTCTGATTTATTCATGAACCAGGTTGCTGGGATTGTTTTGAATTAGAAATCAGTAGAAAATATGGGTTTATTTGGGTTTTTTTCCTTTTAAACAGCAAAAAAGTACAATAACTTCTCAAATAGTTATAATGGCAAAAATGGAGTTGAAATGTCATACTAACAACCCGACACCACCATTAAGAGGCAGTTTAAGAACCAGAACAGAATAGAAATAGTAAATGGAATTTTCAAGCTAACTAACGTTGGAATACTCACAGAATTCATATGGGTTCTGTTAAGTCACAGTCCAAAGGAGCCGACTGACTCTGAGAAGGATCCTTTGGCAGCACAATTACTATTAGCAGCTAGATGTGATATACCTCATTCTTGGAAAAAGACAGATTTCTTAACAATAGCGTCATGGAGAAATACAGTATGGGAAATCCATGCAATGTGGGAAAATGACAACCTTTCGTTCAGGATCAAGTAGATTTTACAATGTGTGATTACTACTTTTTGTATTTGAATAAAATACATGTACACAAAATGATAAGCTTGATCAAACACAAATAGGTATTTTAAAATTAATAATTAAGGTTATGAATGAGATCTGTTATAATACCAGTATGGAAAATTCGTGCATCTTAATGATGATAAAATAGGAAGTTACAAAAGAGAATAGAATAGAAAGTTCTCTTTCAAAAGCTTCATTTTCCATGCACACATTAAACATTTTAGCCAAAAATCAAACATCTGCAAGAAGAAATCAAGGTATACCTCACTTAGTCTGAGGAAAATCAGAACCAATCTAAATTTTCCTGCTTCTGCTGTAGGCAGATCTGTTGGCCTGACCTCAGCACAAATCCCAGACTCAAATACCATTAGGGAAGTCTGGATTTTAGAATCCCAGCTTGTTCATCTGGACCTCCTACATATCATAAAACAGTCTAACCCAAATCACAGATCTGAAGGCTGTGACACTCGTGGAAACTTCAGACCTGACCTATCTTTAGTTCAACTGAACATATTTTTCTGCTTAAAAAAAGTGTAGATAACTGTTGTCAACAATCGTTTTTTCCTTTTGACTGGCTCAGATTTCTGTTCTCATACAAAGACCTAGCAGCAGGAGTGACAAGACAATATGAGAAAGTCTCTTTACACAAGCTTTCCTATATAGCTGAACATGCTCAATAGATTTGGATAAACACCCAGATGCTCAGCTGCTTGTTGGAATTTTTCTACCTTTTGATGTTCTCTCATCACTGGTGAGTAGTCTAAACATTAGCAAGCAACCTTATGTTGCAATGGTCATAGCTTGGCTTGCTCTGGTAAACCAAATGTCATTTGTTCCATTAAAAAAAAGCCTTTATATCTACTCATTTACAACCTCACCATTATTTAATGGCTTTCTAGTGGGAACACAGATGGACATCTGCCCAAATTAGCTCACCCCAGATATAGGACCTGATTCTGCAACTTTTAATGTGATTAACTTTTCCCTTTCAAGCAGCATCACTGAAGTCACTGGAGCCACTTGCACTGAATAAGGTTCACTCATGTGCATAAGGGGCCTGATCCAGCTTTGACTGAAGTCATGGGGTTTTCTTGCTACCAGCTGTAATGGGAGTTGGATTGGGCACAAATTTTGCAGGCTCTGGCCCGCTTTTACTAATGAGTGTCACTATATAATAGATGAAAATCCAGAAAGAGAGAGAGAGAGAGAGAGAGCACACACATGAAATGAAAACAGGCCACTAGCTATTTGAAGGTATTAATAACAACTTAGAAATGAGCAAAATTAATATAAAAAAGGATGCTGGGTGCCACTTTTATTAAAAGATTAGAAACCCCCACATGAGAGCAGAACATAAAGTCACACGGCCACCCACCCCATTTTTAAGAAGGGAGTTCCCCCGGTCAAGGAACAAGTAAACGCTAGCTAGGTAACATACAGTAAATGCCATCAGAAGAAAATAGAGAAGGAAGATGTTTAGTATTCAGGATGACATGTTGTTTACAGTGGCATATTCTGCTCTTCCTCAGTTTTGTCTGTTGGACAAACAACAGCTGTGTTAGGATATTTAAATTATGATGCGAGGATTTTGATTTGGGTCCAGGCTTTAGCCTGATTAAATGATATTAAGTTAATTTACAAGCAGAGGCTTGGCATGCAGGTCAAGTGCTTTTTGCATGTGTAGTTTCCTTCTTTTTAAAATTAATTTAAGGTTGAGCGCTTTGAGAGCCAACTTTCCATGGTATGAATAAGCTGGTTATATTTTAAACACACCTGCCATCAAAGGAATTTTTGAAAGCTCATATTTTTTTAAAAGAGAGTTTTCTCCAGTGAGGTTTTAATGCATTTAAATATATTTTCTGTATTTATTTCTTCTGAGACAAAAACAGCATCTTAAGATGCTGCTGTGATTTTTGGATCTGTGTTAAAACAAAACACTCTAACATTATTAGCAAAATGATTTTCCCACTTGAATTTTACCAGATAAGAGCATAACTCTCATGGCTCACATTATCAATCTGCCAAGCCCATTCATAAAAAGCTATTTGGTTGATGTAGTTTCTAGATGGAGAAATCTGGAGGCAGGCATTATGTTTAACCTCACTTTAACAGTCACTCTTAGGAGAGATACTGAGGGCAGGTACCAGCATAAACAGGCTAAGTCTAATCTGCATGATCCCTGTGCGAGCCTTTGTCTCTGTCTACTGGCTGCACTAAGTATAAGAGTATATCAGTCTGCAACTGCTTTTAAGCTGCTATGGATACTCCTTTAACTCAAGAAGTAGGAACCATTCCCCACCCTGTGTGCTTGTAGATCTAGAGATTCCAGGTTCTAGTCCCACAGGGCATGTCTACACAGCAGGGCTAAAGCCAAAATAAGCTATGCAACTTGAGGTACGTCAATTCCGTAGCTTAAGTTGAAATAGCTTTTTGCGCTGTCTACACAGCAGAAAGTATGAGTTAGAGCACTCTTCCTCCAGCTCGACATCATTTCAACATTATGTTTAAATAACTTTGTAGTGTAGACGTGGGGCTATGTTATTTCAGAATAACATCAGTTATGCCAAAATAACCCTGCTGTGTAGACATACCCATAGAGTACTGCACCAGCAATGTTATTTTAAGTAGTGGCCCATATGGAGATTTGAACTGCTGTTGACTTCTGACGTTAAGAACAAGCTTCCCTGGTTAGTGTGTGACCCATATACACCAGTGTAGGTTATGGTTTTATGTAAGCATGGTGGGAAACTTACTTTATTAGCTAAGAGGGCAGCCTGCCCATGCTGTTCCTAAGCCATTATCCTATAGTAATAATTGGCCAAACTGCAGCTCAGGTAGAGAGTAACTCTAGTTTGCCTATTTATATTACAGCAATGGGCTAAAACTGTAACTGTAACCTGAGTTTCTACCTCGCACCTAAACCCTGAACTACCACTCTGGATAAAATTGGATCCAACTCATAACAAAACCCCCAGATTTGTTTGTTAAAAAACCCAAACCCAGCTGACAAGGATTTACAATTCTTAAACCACCCCTGGTTTTTCCAATTCCCTCTATAATCCCACCACAGAGGAAGATAATCTTTACTTCCCTACTGAAAATCATTCTGCAGGTGTTATGCGGATGACGTTGTTCCTCTCACTGAGTGAAGAAGAGATTCCTACGCACTGGACAAAGTTTATAAAGTTGGTCAGAGTTCTCTGGGGCCTGTGACTGAAGAAGCCAATTATTATTAAAAGTAATAATAGCATCCTGTCTGGCAGGGGAACCTGAGAAATGGGGGAGCTTCACTTTGTGCCCTCAAAGCGTAAGTGCTTCTCTGTTTACAGCTTGCTCATTTCTTATGGCATTGCATCAGGAGAGAGAAGGAAACATTACTGCAGCAGAGATTAGTTCAGGTAAATGTGTATTCAGATATTAGGGATAAAATTCAGCTTTACAAATTGTTGTTGGTTAAGAGTCCAACACATTCAGATTTAATGCTGACATCTTCAGAGAGCAACACCATCTCACTTCTCAGATACACTTGGCTAGAATAGCATCTCCATGATGTGAGGCCTGCCCAGATCGAATGACTCACCTGTTTTCCAGTTGTATACATTGTGCAGACATGATTCAGTCGACATAAGTTTCTATTTTTCAAAGGGGCAAGCCGGAGTAATTCTGTCAGATGAATGGCCAAGTCATTTCAGTGATTTTCCTGACCATACATGACAAACTGTTGAGAAGTGTCTCCTCAGCAATAAAGATACCAATCTGAGACTTTAACCCCACTACAAACAACAAATCAATCAACACTGAAAATGCAAGCAGTACTTTTATTGTACCAGGCCCAACCTTTCAGCCACATGACAAAGTGTTCTACAACATAGCACTATGTAAGGCAAATGAGTGCAGAGTGCCCAGAGATTTATTCTTGGGCAGTAGAATACAACAGACTCCATATTGTTTTCAATAGGATAGCCAATCAGTGTGGGGTCATTCCCAAGTGTTTAGTTAGCTAAAGTACATATTATAAACAGTAGGCAAGGCATTAGGGAACGGAGTTTCAACACATTGTGGGAAAATGTCATTTACTCTGAGACCTCAGCAAAGGAACTCCTCAAATCAGTTGTATGATTTTTTTTTTTAGATTCCACTAACACGCTGTACTACAGTTTGTCCCTTGTAATTGGAAGAATGCTTATTAATGATAAAGCTTGATTATAAAGCACTCATTTGAGTACCAAGGTCACCAGACTGCTGTTCAGAACCTTCATCAAAAAGGGGGACATCCATGTGAAACTATGGAGCTCTATATATACAGAAAGCACACTACAAAGTTTACTTCCCAACTTCCTTAGCACCGAGACACTCAGATCACCAGAGACATTGAGTATGCTGTCTCTGTAACAATTGCATATTGATTTCTATGGAGACTGGATTACAGATACTTAGAAAGGGGAGGCTTAAGTAACATGCTCACCACTGCACAGCCACTATATAGCAGTGAAGTCAATAAAAGACGGACTGGCAAATTCATTGAATCAGAGGGTGAAATCTTGGCCCTACTGAAGTCAGTGACCAAACTTTCCTTAGCTTCATTTGAGTCTTAGAACCCTGCTGCATGTGACACACCCCTTCTGTGCCAGAAATCAAGAAATCACTGCTTTGTCAGTAATCTGAGTAGGGGACTCTTGTGCAGCCTCAGAATAGTTCCACAATCACCACTGCACCTATAGCCATTCCCCTTCATACGACTCCCATCTCCATCACCACCTGCATCTGGTATGTTCTGTCTAAATGCAACCCCCATAGGTGGAATTGAACCTGGGACTTCTGGAGGTTAGTGCATGAGCCTCTACCCCTTGAGCTAAAAGCCAGCTGACTCTCAGCTAAAGCTGTAGAGGAAACTCATTCTCTCTCTCTGTATGTGGTCTCTCTGTATGTGGTCTAAGTGCCACTACATGGGACAGTGAACTACACCCAGAAGGTGTGTGGGTTATACAAACACTGCACAGAGCACACGGTGTCCAGTGAAAGAGCAGGTACTGTACATATAGTGTTGCTGTCTTGTTACCATTGAGATGTGTAACTGGAAAGAGAAAGACCAGCTGGGTATATGACCAACTAGCTGGATTTGCTTGAGAATGCAGCATTTCAAAAAGCAATCCCAGCAAGTTCATCTCTCAGAATTCTAAGCCTCTGCCTCACACTAAGCTTTCTAGATTGTTTTTATCAGCATTTTAATTTAGTCTTTCTGAGCATCATTTCCTGTGATTTTCAACTATGGTTCATGGCTGCTCCAAAAAGTAACAAGAGCACGTATCCTCCAAGGCATTTAATTAAATGGACAGAGAGCAAGAGGACTCAGAATTATAGTGCAGTTCTCAGTATGACGTGACCTGCCCTTCCACAAATGGGATATAGCCTTCCTCATGGGAGTTGGAAGGCAGCCGTGATCAGAGAAGACGATTATTTCTGAAGGATGAGTGCCTTGATTTTGCATGTATGTCACGAGTGGGGACAAGAAGGGAAAAGAAATCTCAAGAAGAGGACAGCAGATGTGTCTGATCACAGAAAACAAAATCCTCAATTGCAGGATTGAAATGACGGAGTACGACAAGAAGTTTCGTGTATGATAATGCATGATTGAGACAAGCTGTGGGAGCACTAGACTCAAGTAAGGGAAGTTTGTCCAGCAGAAGAGGCTAACACACATCTGTAATTTCCTCCTGTCCGCATTGAAAAGAAGTTGATATCACTAAAAGAGCCGAATATGAATGCGCAGCATTCCTTAGCTGGCATCCAAATGCAAGGCCACACACTGCGGATCCGCCAATTTCCCTTTCACAGAAGCCCTCCCTTCCTTATCCTATAATTGTTTGTAAAAACAAAGGGCACATTTTTTAAACCAAATACCCACCGCTCTCCCCGCACTGGAAGATGAGGATTTAAACCCTTGTCCTATTCACCTCCTGAAGAAAAGGGGGAAAATGGCAAACATGGCCTTTATTCAGTGCATTTCCTGAAGGAAAGGTGAATGAATAGGGATCCAGATAAGAAAAGACTGCTGTTACTGTTCGGTGGATTCTGTAAAGTATATTAAAGGGAATAACAATGCACATTAGCCATCCCATTCAGTAACATTTTTAGTACCCAGCGGAGTCCAAATATAAATTGTAATGGCATATGGAAAATGCCTTAAGAGCCATTTCAAATCAATTTGCTTTTATATAGCATCTTTCAAAGTATCTCAAGACACTTTGCAGAGAAAGAGAGAGAGAGAGAGAGAGAGAAAATAATGAGCTAATGATTTAGTAGAGTTGGGTACTGTGGCTCTCACACAGACAGCAAGGCAAAAATGATGCAGAGATGGAATGCAAAGCTCCAATTTAAAAGCAGTACTAATGTAAATACACCTTTTGCCTGCAATTACATGGTGGGGGAGGGGAAGTCAGGTACACTAGGAGGCCAGGCAATGAAGTAGGGCTTCTTTTGGGTTTAATTATCACTGTTCTATGACTGCTCTTGGGGACTTTCTAGTCACAAATAAGACAGAACCTAAACTTCCAAAATTCCCATTATATCAGTGAGTTTATAAAAAGCCCAAACACAACCTGCCAGTGAAAGCAGGAAAATAATGAGTGTGAAAATTTACATGAACATTTTTATCAACCCATGTAACAGCCTCAGAAATTTGCTTTCCATGTAGGCTTCCAGGAGGCTTCAGCCAGCAGCCTGTCAGCTGCATCTATCTCTCTCGCGGCTAGTGAGATCAAACAGAAAGGTTCTGGCGTAAAATCAGTTCGGAATTTTTAGAGAAAATATCTTTTGCTGAAAAATGCCTGTTCTACAAAGCCAAAACTTATCATGGAAATATAATTGGTTTTGGCAAAACTTTCTGTAGAAAGGTTTCTGAAGTCCAGGATGGACTTTCTGCTCAAAACCTGAAAGAGTGATGCTGATTTTGTCCCGATGAGAAAAGAAAGGAAATTCTGAAACCTCAACATTTTTGATGAATCAGAACTCTTGTTTTCTGGACTGTCCTAGAGTTGAGCACGTTATTTGTAGAGATTGTTAAAGGAAGTAAGGTGCCATCTTCCCTCAAACAAGCCCCTAATGAAGAAACTCTCTCAAATCTAGCTTTGCAGATAACTACTGCCCAGCTTTTTCCCTTTTGGCGAAGATCAATCATGGAGAAGGTTGTGCTGAGGCAACGTTGTAGCCATCTGGAATCTTCAGAGTTCCTCATTCCTTTCCGATGGACATTCTGCCTGGGTATGCTATTCAGATGGCACCAATCTTGTTGGATACAGATCTCTTCTTAGTGATGGACTTGTCCATGTGGAACTGGCTTTAACACAGGCCCATGAAATTTTGGTGACTCATCTGTAGTGCCAGTCTGGGGAAAACCCTGAGGTGATTCCATTCTTTCCTCTTCTGTGTTTCCCCTAGAGATGTTTTCATATGAGGTTGCCAAAAAGATTTATTTAATCTCCTTTTCCGCTCAACATTTGCGTGAAGCCACTAAATGAAGACAGCAAATCAACTTACACTGAGGCTATGTCTACACTACAGGGTTTTTGCACAAAAACAGTTGTTTTTGCGCAAAAACCCTTGGAGCATCCACACCTCAAGCGCGTTTTTGCACAAGAAAATCTACAGTCCATCGACAGAACAGAGGGCTTTTTGAGGTGTAGGTATACCTCCTTCTATGAGGCATAACTCCTTTTTGCGCAAGAGTTCTTGCGCAAAAATGTGTGTGTGGACACTAACAGGGGTTTCTTGTACAAAAAGAGCCTATCACAAAAAGCACAGGTGCTCTGATGGCCATTCTATGAATGGCCATCAGAACTTTCTTGTGCAAGAGTGTCCATGCAGTGTGGATGCTCTCTTGCACAAAAGCACATCACTTTTGTGATGTGCTTTTGAGGTGTGGACGCTCTTTTGTGGAAGAAGTTTTAGCGGAAGATCTCTACTGCAAAAAGCTTCTTGCACAAAAACCCTGCAGTGTAGACAAAGCCTGAGACAGTATTAACATGTAGACACAGTTCTAGGTCTCATTTCTAGGGCCCTACTGTTTTAGTGAATTTCACAGCCATAGAATTTTTAAAATTTGTAAATTTCATTATTTCAGCTATTTAAATATGAAATGTCACAGTGTTACAGTGTAGGGGCCCTGACCCAAAATGGGATTGTGGGGGAGGTCACATGTTTATTTGAGGGGGGCTGCAGTATTGCCACCCTTACTTGTGCACTGCTGCCGACAGTGATGCTGCCTTCAGAGCTGGGTGGATGGAGAGGTTGCTGCTGCCTGAAAGCCCAGCTCTGAAGGTAGTAACTCTGACAGCAGCAGCACAGAAGAAAGGATGGCATGGTATAAAATTACTATCCTTCTTCACTGCTACTGGTGTAGCACTTCCTTCACGGATGGGCAAGCAGCTAACAGCCCAGCTTTCAACACAGCATAGACAAAGGGTAGCAATACCACAACACACTTACAATAACCTTGTAACCTTCCACATTCCTCCTTTGGGTTGGGAGCTTCAGTTTGTGAAATGTTCGTCTCCTCCATGAAATCTGTATAGAATAGAGTAAAAGCCCACAAAAGACCAGTTCTCAGGGAGAGCCCAGATTTCACGGTCTGCAAAGCGCTTTTTCATGGCCGTGAATTTAATAGGGCCCTACTCATTTCTGTTTCTCCAGTCCCTGGCTGAGAAGGGGACTTGAATATAAGTGTGCTGGCTTCAGCTTAGCACAAACAAGACAGAGGGAATGTTAATGTATCAGGGTAAGGTGGAAGGATGGGGAACTCCTACTTGGAATTACACCTGAAATTATAGCTCTCTTCTGAGACCAAAAGGACCTATTTTTATCTGCATCTGGTTAGGCAGCTGTGCCTTTTTGCTATGGTGAAACATGCTTTTGTGACTTGTAGATTAGAGTATTACAATGTCCTCTAAGTGGGGTTGTGACGATGCAGTCAGGGTTCCCCCGTTCCTGCACCCCTGTAGCAGCAAGAACAGACTCCGCCAGTTGTAGAATCGAGAGGGGTTTATTGTTCCTTCAGGATACAGCACAGCACATATGTGAGGTGGCTACAGGGGCCAGGGCCAGGATGCCTCAGACCCTAGGGTTAGGGCCCATCGCCCCTAGGCCCCCCGCTTAGCCTCTTCTCTCCATGCTTCCCAGACAGCCACTGCCTCCCTCCCAGGCCCTGCCCCCCCAGCCAGGTGCTGGTCTCCGCCTTCCTCCCTTTGTCTCTCTCCCTGGGAGGCTGAGCCTAGGTGTCTGGGTTAATACACATTTGGGAGAGTCAGTGAGAATCTCACATCACAGTGCAGGGGGACCCCGGATTACAGAGCAGACAGCACCCCCACTACGCCACAGGGGTTGGCTACAGCAAGTACAAAATAAGGCAACTTACCTTCTTTGTAGTATTAGCCATGGCAAACATATTAGCACTTTCCTCCATTAACTACACTGATTACCTAGTTGCTTCCTTGGGCAATTCCAGGTGTGGACTTTGATCAGAGTCTAAGTCATGGTTATTTGAGACATTACCATTCCCCACAACACCTGATTGGAGGTGCTGAACTAGCATAACCTAGATTTAATTAGCAGGGAACTAGTGCTGAATATTTTCAACAGAGGGTCTTTTGCTCTGGTATTCAGTTCCCTTACTTATCTGAGAACACGGTGCAGGGCCCATCTCATTTCAGGCTACCATCTGTGGGAGTCATAAGAGGATTCTGAGGCAGGGAGGCAGCGTTCCCTGTAAGCTGGGCACTTGTGCGGCCTCTGAGGAGAGATTCCAACGCCGTCCAGCTGATTAGCAGAGAGCCCACAGCTGGGTTTTTTATTTTCTTCTGGTGGTGCACATTCACACGTGCCTTGATGCACATAAAATGTATTCTGCACGTGGATGGATAAGATTAGACGGAACATTACAGTGAGGAACGGTCTACTTATTTTGAGGAAATGTTTTCTTCTTGTTTCTATGACAAGTGCAACTGAGTGTATTTTAGTGATGATATACTTGTACCTCTATCTTTGTTCCTTAGTCTGAACTCACTTAATCCTATGCATATTTTCTTGATAAATTTGTTTTAATTTGATTATATACCAGCTCAGTGCTGTGTTTGAAGGGAAGGGTGCATCTACCCCAGTTTAGTTCATAAGATGTAATGTGCTTTTGTCTCCTTAAAGGAACACAAACCTTATTATAACACTGAGTGGCCCTGCTCAGGGCTGGACACTCAGGGCACATGGTTTTAGGAAAATTTGGAACTGGGATCAAGCTGGCCGGTGGAGGACAGAGTGAAGCTGTAAAGAGGCTGCTAGGGTTAGAGCTTCTGAACCAGGGCTGGCTAGCGCAGACATTCAGGGCGTGATGGGGATGCTTGCATGCAATGTTCCCTCTACTCTTTTCTATGTGCGGAATAAAATGTCATGTGCACCAAGGCACGTGTGAAATGTACACCAACACGTAGAAGCAAAAAACGTAACTGTGGGCATTCTGCTAATCAGCTGGGCAGCATCTGAATCTCTTCTGAGCAGCCACACAAGAGCACAGCTTACAGGGAACACTGCTTACAAGCTGGCTCTGAGCATCCCATGATATAATAATGATCATTTTCATATATTGCATCCTAATGGGCATGGCACAGCTATAACACTACAAACAACTGAGAAATCTAAATAATAATTAATAGCTCAAATATAGAATCAGCATTTTAGTTTGCTTCTGATCCAGAATTCAGACAGCAACAAGAACAAATTTATTCTGGTTTTATATATGAACCATCATTGCAAGAAATAAATCAAGAACATCTACAATTTTCTTCCATCAATCAAGCTTTATGTCAAACTATTTTTATACCAAGACAGTGAGGTTCTTTGAAGTACAGACATGAGCCTGCTGAAGAGAAATGTTCATCTGAAAGCAGAAGGTGTTTAAATCTGAGATTACTTGTCTATTTTAATGGGCGGGTAATTAAATAGAGGAATGCAAACCCCTTAATGAAAAAGAGCTCTTCTTTGCTGGCATGAATGGTACCATATCAGGGCATCTGCTTTCTCTGGATGTAGGCTATGTCTACATTGCCTTGAACTTCAGACGATGGGGGTGTAAATAGAAGTGCACACTCCCCCACTGTAACTCTGACATATAAACACTACAGAAGTGAACACAAAAAAGATCCTAGTTTGCATGAATTAACTACTGTTTGTGGGGCAACATAGACAAACCTTTACGTTCCTTGAGAAAGGAGGAGATTGGGATTAGTAAATCTAGTAGACAATCTGCAGAGGAGGAACAACTCCTCTAGCCTCTGGCAAATATTTTCTCCTCTATATCGAGTTCCACTGATGTTATCACCAGAAAGAAACAAAATATCACAGTAAATTTCTTCTAGTAATAACAAAGTGAACGGCTGAGGCTAGGGAAGGTAATAATCTCCCACCCCTGGGGTCCTGGAATTAAGTTACCAAGGATATAATATTACTTTGCATTTCTATAATCCCTTCTACCTAACAGTCTTATAGGAATGAAGTCACCTCACAACATGATCAGGTGGGTATGTCTACATGGCAGTCAGAGGTGAGGACATAGCCCGATCACAGCAAGCTCAGTCAGGGTATGTCTAGACTACATCCCTCTGTTGCCAGAGGGATGTAAATTAGACATACCAACATTGCAAATGAAGTGGGGATTTAAATCTCCCGCGCTTCATTTGAATAAAAATGGCCGCCGCGTTTTGCCGAGTCAGCAGTTTGTCGGCAAAAAGCAGCTGTCAAGATGGGGATCGGGCGACAAAGAAAGCCTTTGTCGGCTGATCCTGTAAACCTCGTTTTAGGGGCATAAGGGATCAGCCAACAAAGGCTTTCTTTGTCGCCCGATCCCCGTCTTGACAGCTGCTTTTTGCCGACAAACTGCTGACTCAGCAAAACGCGGTGGCCATTTTTATTCAAATGAAGCAAAGGAGATTTAAATCCCCGCTTCATTTGCAATGCCGGTATGTCTAATTTATATCCCTCTGGCGACAGAGGGATGTAGTATAGACATACCCTCAGAGGTATCTCAAATGACAATAGCAGTGAAGCCAGAGCAGAAGAGGCAGCAATGTGGATCGCACACATCTGCTAAGGACCCTGGATGTACATTCAAACAGCCAGCCAATGTTGCTGCAGCTTCCCTGCTATTGTAATTCGAACTAAATCTAATCTAGCTGGGGCATGTCTACAAGTGCTGCAGTCATAACTGCAGCGGATTGCAATGGAAACACACCTTAGAGACGGCAGTGGTGCTGTTGTTCAGCAGAGAGGTGAATTGTCAGAGATGGATTGGGAAACTGCACAGTTCCTGGTTGTGCTTAACTCAAGCCAGTGAGCATGGGCCTTCTCTGGCTTTGATTGAATGCTAAAATGTCACTAACATTCCCAACGCTCACTTCTCCATTGCAGAGAAAAACGAAACAGGTGATTCTCGAGCAAGAGGCACATGATGGCCTTTAAATATTCAACCCCTCATCACTCTGCAACAGAACCTTTAACCTAAACTACCACCTTGGGAAAATAAAACTTAGGGTCCATAATGAATGGGTAGCAGCAATTCATACCGGCAACATCTCTTTCTTATATTCATAAGACTAATCCGGCTCAGTAAATGAAACTAGGTTGCAAACAACTCCTCGAGGCCACGTCTCCACTTGCTGTAGCGGAGATTGATCTTCTGGCATTCAATATAGTGGGTCTAGTAAAGACTGCTAAATCGAATTCTGAGGGTGCCCCGGGTTGGCGCCAGTACTCCTCACAGTCATGAGCGGTAAGGAAAGCCAACGGGAGTGTTTGCTTCCATCAACCTCCCACTGTGAAGACAGAATCAAACTCAGCTTAAGGTATGTTGACTCCACCTAAGTTATTTATGTAGCTGGAGTCGTGTATCTTAAGTCAACCTTCTGGGTCTAGTATAGACCTAGCCTGAGAGATCTTAAGTACACAAACTTTATCGTAGGAAAATCACTGACAGGAGAAAAGGTGACGTGTCCTGCCTCTCCACCTTCAAAACTTACTGCATCATTTAAATGTTTTAAAAAGCATTTACTACAAAATGTAATACGTTATCCCGGGGGTCAAACAAATTCCTCTTGTAAAAACATCTCAGCAGTGGTTGTGGGAGTCAGTTACTCCTAGGAAGCTTTAAGCAGCTTAAAACCAATGATAATTCATGTATTTGAAGCTCATCATTGTTGCTTTCTGGCATAGACTTCTGCAGAAGGTTAAATGTGGTCAGCAAATGAACAAAAAAAACCAAAAACAAAAAATTAAAAAGAACTAGTCCCAGCTGCAGCCTGCCCAAAATTCTTGCAGCAGCCTTGTGGTCCAGTTTGTAATGCCACCCAGTGGACACAATATTCACATGAGCTTTTCTCCATGAATACTGAAGATATAACAGCAAGGACTTGATAGGGAGAAAAGAACATGATTTCTGAGTCCAAACCTATCCTTAAGAAAGCAGCTGAGCGTTCCATGTCTTATGAGACACTCAGCTCCATCAAGCATTTACAAGGTTACAGATACAACATTACGGAGTCTAATTCACTAATCTATATACAGCAATTGCCACTAAAAAGCCACCAGTCACTAACACTTACCACATAAGCCTGTCTGGGATGCCACCGTTTTCCCGTTTGATTAGGATAGGAAATCTGTTGGCACATGCTGGCTTTTTAAGGATGGCCACTATGTGAAGATTTCATACTGCATATGTGTGTCTTCTACATCAGAGGTGGGCAAAATAGAGCCCATGGGATGAATCTGGCCTGCCCAGCATTTCTATTCTATCCGCTCAGCTGATTAGCAGAGCCTGCTCCTCCTCCCTCCCTCCCCTCCCTGCTACCCCCCGACCTTGCTCCGTCCTGCAGCCAAGCTGCTTGCAAGACCCTCTTACTAGCTGTATTGGAGTGGAGGGACAGAGGGGGAACACTGAAGTCAAGGTGTCCCCGTAGGGTTGCCAGATGGTTGAAACAAAAATACCAAACACCCCCCCCCCCCAAAAAAAAACAGCAGGCAAAAAAAAGGGGGGAGAGACCAAAGTTGTTGAGCAAACATCTCAGGTGTCCGGTATTCTCTGAATTTTTTTACTGGACAGGAAGCGAAAATACTGGACTGTCCGGGTGAATACCGGACACCTGGCAACCCTATGTCCCCATGCCCCTGTATCCCACCTCTGCAGAGCAGGGGCCAGGGGAGATGGACACACACAACAGAGCTGCTCCTTTTCCTTAGTATGGTGAATGAATGAGATGAGTACCTGTCTTAAGAGGCAATACACTGTTTGTAAGATTTCTCCAGCAGCCATCTCTCTCTCTCTCACCCCCACCCCCCATGTATCCCATGTCTGCAGAGCTGGGGAGGGAAGGAGACAACATAGCAGGACAGCTTTCCCTGCCTTAAAGAGACACTGCCTGGCAACTCTCAGAAACTTATCCTGTGGTAGATAGTACACATGTTCTGTCACCTACCAACACCCATATTTGCCCAGTCTCTGTGCCACATGCACACACAATTTTTCCCAACGTCTCTTTCTCTCACACACAGAGTCTCTCTCTCTTTCTCTCTCTCTCTCTCGTCACCGGCCCTGCTCCTTCCGCCTGAGGCCCCACCTGTTCTAGAGGCTCAGAGATGGCCCCTGACGATTTACCAAAATTCATGGAGTGGACCCCCTGCAAAAATGATTACTCAACCCTGTTCTACATGAAGGGGAGAGACCAGAGAAATGCTACTATGAATCAATGGATACATAAGGCTCCTAAAAACTTCATTATTTGTCAAAGTGAATTTTCAGACTGAAATGTGAATCCATTTATACCTTGCTGTATACTTAACAGATTAAGTTTTGTTCCCTAGAGGATATTACCACAGTGTACCAGAGGAGTACCCAGCATTTCTTCTGTGATATCATTTTGGCAGCCCCTTACCTCAGGGGTGAGGTATTTCATCATGATTTCCTTCCCTTTCTCTCCCAGTTTTTCATCTGGAGCAATTTCATACTCTGCCTGGAACAGAAATAAAGAAACCATCAACGTGTGTGCTCATACTTTGTCATTTATAACTTCATTTTGAAGATCACCTTAATTGAGCATTCCACTTGAATAATTTGGAAGACAAACATAATCTTCTGATGGAGGTAAACCTGTACAGACAATCTAATTGAAAAGCAAAACATTGGTGTCAAGATGTTTTGACCAAGACCAAAACCACTGTTAGCTCAAACCAGCCCTCTTTTACTAGGCCACAGAGGAGTAGATTTCATTGATGTATACTTTATAGATTTGCCAAGTCCCAATGTTTTGAAAATGTTTCTGATAATTAAGAATACCTCTCAGGGAGCTTTATTTGTTTCCTCTCCCTTAGATGTAGGGAGTGGAAATTATTTTTTTTCCAAACTATAAAGGAGGATTATTTGTTTTGTTAATCTCTGTCACAGCAAAAACGTCTTTACTTACACATGAGGAAAGCTCTCAGCAGGCAGCGTTTTTGGAAGCGTGGACCCTCCTGTGGATTTTAATTTTTTCTCTCAGTGTAACGCCCATTTCTCAACCTCTTCCCCCTCTGCAGAGATTTTGTCAATCACTTTTAGTGCTTTTTGAGGCAACCTCTTGAAAAAGGAAGAGCTCAAAAACCTGGGATATTTCAGAGCTTAGAAAAATAAAAGGGACTAAGTGTAGATAGAGAGATGTTCAATACATACTGGAATCCTGTTAGATTTCTAGTGCACATTACAAGAGAGAGCGTACTCATTGTCAGCATTTTTAAAATATTATTCGGGTGATTCTACACATTGTGCCAGCACTAATCTATGGTAAATTTTAGGATTAATGTTATTTAGGACACAAAATATTACTTTCGAATCACTGAGACAATTATTTTACTTAATATTTTTCAGCAATGCCAGTCATTAAAAGGCAAGGAAAAAACACTTATAGCCTTCAACCCCAAGTGAGATAATAACTAAATGATAATGACATATTCTCAGAGACATTCTAATTTGTCACTGCCTGGGGTACAAGATTTCAGTTTTATGAGCAAAAGGACTTTCCAGAACAAAAAGTCAATCCAACATTTTTTTATGAATGCTCATATTAAAAAAAGGATCCCAGACCCACTTGCCAAACCAATTAAGTAAGTTAGTCCAATGCAAGCTGTCTGAGATAATAAACGAGGAGGAAGTAAAAGACAACATATGGTAGATCAGTATGAACTGGCGCTTGGGGGAATGAGCTTCCGAACTGTTGCCTACTTTAGGGCCTATACATTGTTTGATACAATACTACACAAGAAGGAAGGCTGTAATTAATACTCTAGCTAAACAGTTCGATGAACAACATGAAAACCACAAAAGTAATAATAATGTTATTATCCATGTATCCAGCCAATGCTGATTGAGCCACTCTAGTTTTAGCTTAGGGTTGTGTATTTATATAGCAGGTTGTTCAAACATCAGATTTAGTTTGGTAAATGACAATGACCACAAATAAAAGAAAACAGTACTACTGATGAAAAACACACTGATGGTTCAAATCCACAAGTACAGTACTTCCTTCTTAGTAACCATGCTGGGGATGAACCGATTATGTTCTCATAAAACTTAATACAAGGGTTTAAAAAAAATCCTTCATTCAATTTCCTGTCCATTTAGATGGTATCTGACTACAGGTCATTTTAGCTCTTGAAAGCATGAACACTCCAGAGTGTTTATAGCATCTTAAGAGCATTTTTTTTCTCCTAGTATCTGTGCTGAAGGATAAAACAAACAACCAAAAACATTTTAAAAGGTCAGAGAAGTTGCATTTTATCTAGGCACTCACAGTTTATGATAACTTCAAAGACAGGCTAGGGAATTTTTAATGTAAAGATTTAAATATAAAATATCTTTTAAGAAGAGAAAATATTTGTATTTAAATTTAACTCTCTGTGCAGAAGACTGCCAAACACAAAGCCAGAATTTATTGATAATGTCTCAGTGGGGAAGGATTTGGGAACATAATTAAGCTCTCAGTTCAGCACAACTCATATCATCTAATAATTATCATTCATTGTTCCCTCGGCAGCTTTGGGATGTTAAATATTTTGCCATATGAGAGATTTAGCAAATGGATCCTTTAAATGATTTTAGTGGAACTGCTTTCATATCAAATGTCGGTCACATAGTTCATATAGTCTGAGTACTATGGTATTTGTTTAATAAAAAAAAGAGATTAGGAATTCAGGTAGTATTCTCAATATATGCATCCTATATTTTGATTGACTGGCAAGTAAAACAGCTCTCTACTGGATGTAATTAGACTTGGGTGCATGTGTTGTTGTCTTGTTTTCAGGCTTAAACAGAGATGTTATTAATTTCAGGTTGAAGAAGCCTGAGTTTCTGAAACAGATCACAAACTTGGATCCCTGTGACATATATATTCAATTTCTTTTAAGATGTTAGTGTTTGTCCCCAGCCATGGATTGATCGCAGCATATACTATGTGATTCCTATCAATATTCGATGCCTCATGATCAGCTCCGCATTGACTAATTTGTCGTTGCTTGGGGTATAAGATTTCAGTTTTATGATCAAAAGGACTTTCTAGAACAAAAAGTGAATCCAACATTCAAGTTACAGTGGGGAGGTCTAGGTTGGATATTAGGAAAAACTATTTCCCTAGGAGGGTGGTGAAGTACTGGAATGGGTTACCTAAGGAGGTGGTGGAATCTCCATCCCTAGAGATTTTTAAGTCTCGGCTTGACAAAGCCCTGGCTGGCATGATTTAGTTGGGATTGGTCCTGCCCTGGGCAGGGGGCTGGACTTGATGAATTCCTGAGGTCTCTTCCAGCTCTATGATTCTATGGCTAAACTTTGGTAGTGAACGTAGTAAAAGGGATTATGTAATGTATCTGTGGGGGTGTATGTAGACCAGTGTTTCTTAAACTTTTTAAGACCGAGGAACACCAAACAATAATTTTTTTTTATGAGGAACACCAAGGGTGGGGTGGGGTGGGAAAAGTTATTGACAAAAAAAAAAAAAAAAAAAAAAGGCCGGGAATTATTGAGCACACACAGAAAAAAAAAAAGGTTGCCTGCCCCTTTAAGGGAGGAGCCATTTTGAACTCTGTTGTCCTCCGCGGAACACCTCTAACTGCCTCGTGGCACACAGTTTAAGAAACACTGATGTAGACACCAGCGGCGGATATAGGGCAGTATCCCAACGGGATACTGGGAATTTCCCAGTGGGCTGTCCGCCGAAGGGCCGGCTGGCGGCTGCTGGAGGAGGAGGGGGATTGTGATGGGGCGCCACAGCCCCGCACTTTAAATTCCCCGGCGCTGGCCAGTACGGGCCATGTGGGGCCGAGGGAGCGCATGTGCGGCATGCTGAAATGCCGCACAACAGTTGAGAGGGGAGAGACCCGGGCGTGGCATGATGTCACAGCCCGGGACTTTAAAACTGCGTGGCCCAGCGTTGCACAGCTCGGTTCGGCACGTGGTCTGGAGCCTGGGCCGGGGTCACGGCCGCCCTGCAAACTGGAAGCCAAAAGGTGGATGGCAGAGGAAGGGGCTTGTGCTGAGGGCAGGTCAGGAGAAGAAAGGAGAAGGCACCAAGGGACAGCGTGGAGGAGAGACAAATGCCAGGAGGCCAAGTGGAGACAATGAGGAAAAGGGCAGGAGGGAAGGTGTCAGTGGGAGGGGGGGACAGGGTGATACTGGGAGAGGAGAGGGTAAGGGTATTGGGGGCTAAAGAGGGGAGGGGGAGGTGCTGGGAGAAAGCTTGAAAGGAGGGGTGAGCATGAGGAAGGTGGGGATGGAGCAAGGCATGTGTGAGGGCACAGGGGCAGGAGGGGAACGGGGCAGAGGGTGGTGAGGGGGTGGGCATCAGGTAAAAAGAGGGCAATGGGCGCAGGGACAGTGAGGGAAGGGGGAGGCACCAGGAGAGTGCAGGGCTAAGGGAAGGTGCAGGTGCCAGGGGATTCTGGGGTGAAGCAGAAGGGCAGACACCTGCAGGGGAGGGACCAGCAGCAGAGGAGAGAGGCAGGGCAGGTGTGTAGAGGGAGGTGTTAGGAGAGGGGACAAGGAGGGGTAGCTCACATGATCAGAGTGGGGCTACTGGAGGAGTGGGCACAGGGGGATGCCTTTTTTCTATTTTTTGTCCAAATGGGGGCCCCACGAAATTGTGCTGCCCTGGGCTCTGCAAAACTCTCGTCCGCCATCTCCCACACTTCCCTTTGGGATGGTTTTTAGCTGCCATGAGAACGACTCTCCTTTTGTAACCACAACTTCCCATTACAGATACCACAACAATAAATCTGTTGACCAGTAGGCAAAGCAGGGAGGAAGACAGAACATTAACAGGAGCAAGACATACACTGTGGAATTCCCACCAGCAAGAGACAGAAATGACTGTGGCCCTCACCCCATACAGAACGAAATACAAAACTCATTTATTTGACTAGCTTTCCTGCAGCAAGTTACATACACACTCTATACTAAGCCTACTTCTCTCACAGCTGGGAGTGATGAAAGAGATTTTCATAGTTATTTCTATTTTAAGTTCTTCGGAGATGCTCAGATACTATGTCGAAGGGGACAGACAGATAGATATGAGACTGAAGTTCTGAAATACCTTATAAAACTCAACACCGAGGAGTGTTAGCCAAGACTCTCCTTTAGCTCAAATGCTAGAAGCTGGCTTTTGATTTTTGGAAGAAGATCATGAGTTTTATCTCCAATGTCACTTGCATGTTATTCAGCTCTCCAGGGGCCCCTGTGCATATTCTGCACAGATTATTTCAAAAGGAAGCATTATACAAATACAGATGGATTAAACGAGAGGCCCAAGGTCCCTGAAAGTTAGTTCTGGATCCTGGATGAGTACTCAGGTCTGCTGACTCGCAATCTTGTGCTTTAACCACAAGACCTCTCCCTTGTTCCTCAGCACTAGAAAGACTGGTTACAGTCTCAAAGTACATAATTAACAGGAATAGTATTATTAGTTACAATTGCAACATGGTGCACACTCCAAGACCCCCAGGGCGCTTAACATTCATTAAAGTCCACCAGGGAACTTTTAGTGCGCTCAGCAGGGTCAGCCCAGGCCAATTACTGCACAACACATTAGCGTGCTTTAGAAATCACACCCCTGTTGTGCACTGTGTAGACACACCCTGTATCTTAGTGCATGAGCAACCTATTCTGGCATTTCCTCATTTGAGTGCTTGCTTTTGCAATCTAAAAAATAGTCTTTTAACTTGAGGTTTTTACTGTGTGCAATTTCCTAGCCTGAAGAAAAACACTAAAACTAAATGTCACCTGGAGAGTCATTTAAATCCCCCACATGGGTCATCAGCAGGGTTGGGATCCAGTAACTAGCAGCAGTAAAAAGCTGTTCTCTGTCCTTAAATCACGCACCTTACATTTCTGCAGGATGCTCTTTTATGTTAGTACAGTGTAAGCAAGTACAACGTATCTCTGCTTTTCGGTGGGGGGAAGAGATTTGGAACCTCTATTTCTCTTGGCCTGAGTCAGCCAGTCTGTTCATGGCTCCCTCCACTCAGACCCACTGTGGCTCATGGTATAAACTGAAAAGCCCCCAAATGGCTAGGACTCTTCAATGCAAAGTGGGTGGAGGAAGCAGGGGAGGGAACTGAGAGAGGAAGTACAATGGGCAGTAGACCAGTCCAAAAGGAAATCATGACACAGCAGAGATCCGCTGAAAATCAGAGCCACTGTATATGCATATTATATTATGAAGTATTCGTGTTCAAATCCTGCACTGTGTTACCATATTCTAGTTCTGCAGACACTAGCTTGGAAAACAGGAAATGTATACAGCTAACACATCAGCTACGTATTGATCAGCTTATTCTAGCACAGCTTATTCCTTATTTTAAGGCCCTTTTTCCTTTGCTATAATATCTATAAGTATGCTACAGTGCCCGGTAGGCAGCCTAGGAATAACTTGTAAAGGTTTGCAAGAGACTTAATTTAATCATAAACCAGTCACAGTATTAATAACCAGCTGCAGTATTAATAACTTTCATTTTGTACAATGCCTACCTCTGAAAGTCTATCAAAGAGTTTGGTCAAAGACTGTTTTACACCTGAGCAATATTAGAAACTTACATATGTGGATACAGGTGTATGTGTGTGTGGTTGGTAGGAGACGGTGGTGTGATGTGGTATAGGTTGGGTACCTCTGAAAACTGGCACTCTCTGGTCCGGCAACATCCATGGTCTGGCAGGGATCAGGGCTAGAGCCCGGTGGCAGTCTCAAGCAGCCTGTGGCAGCATGGGGTTGGGGCTGGAGCCCCACAGCAGCATGGGACCAGAGTCCCCTGGCAATCCTCCGGAGTGCGGGGTTGGGGCACCGCGGCAGCCCCCAGGAGCACGGGGCTGGATTCGGAGCCCTGCAGCAGCACAGGCCTGAGTCCCCCAGCAGCCTCCTGGAGCCTGGGTCTGGGACTGGAGCCCCACGGCTGCCCCCAGATGCATGGGGCCGGAGTCCTGTGGCAGAAGCCAGAGTCTGTGCCACTCAGGGAGCCAGCAGCAGCTGGGCAAGCAGCACAGGTAAGTTTGAAGGGGAGGGCGGAGACAGGGTGCCTACTTGGGCAGCCTGCCAGCAGCAGGTGATGGGCATGGGGGCCAGTGGAGGAGACCTCCCCTAGTCTGGCAAATTCTCTCATTCGGGACCAGTCAGGTCCCGACGGTGCGAGATCAAGAAGGTCTAACCTGTATAAAGACTTTTCAGCAGGAGTGTGGGAATGCCTGCAATTCAAGGCTGGGGTTCTCCTCTTGCACTGAGAGGAGGAGCCTGTATTGATGGCGCAAGCTAAGGAGGCTGATGGCTAACGGGGGTCCTTTGTTGCCAGCTGACCACCATATTTGAGCAATCTTGCATCCATGCCTGTTGACAGCGTGTCATCTGAGCGCTGTGCTCCTTGGTTGTGACAGTCCAGGGCACTGTGGGGGGACAGGAGATTTGGGATGGATGAGGTGAGAGGGAAAGCTGGTCGCAGGGCAGGTGCGGTAAGACATCTGATTGTCGGGGCTGCTCCTGGGCTCGCTGTTCGGTTTACACAATTCACTCGCCAAAGGTCTGGCAGTGTTGGGGCACTTTGGGCCCCCACATACACAGTGACCCATGTCCCTCCTGCCTGGGGAAGAAAAGACAGTCTTGTGATTTATATGCCTTAGCCAAGAGCATGGCCCCGCTGCTGGAGGTGTTGTTCATACACAGCAGGAACAATCCTGCCCCATAGAGCTTACACCATAAAAAGACAGGACAGTCAGAGGGTGGGAGAAAGGAAGGCCTATTATCCCCATTACACAGATGGGAAAATAGGCACAGAGAAATTCAGGGACTTGGCTGTGGCCACACAGGGATCTCCCAAATGCTAGACCAGTTCTTCAGCCACAGCACCATCCTTCTGTTCCTGTGCACTTTAAAACCACCAGTTTTAGTGCAAAAGTAGGGCACTGCCACTTGCAAGCCACCTCTACATATGCTTTGTTCTTTTTAAGGATCGCCTATTTCACACTAAATAGCTCACAGAAAGTATCTAATCTCTCTCCACACACAGGCCTTCCTTTACGAGAGGCACCTGGCAGCACAGCTGTAATTCTTCTGTGTGACAGGACACACTGACACATCCCTGCACTCTCTAGCCGACAGCACACCTGTTCTCCAGTGCATAACGGCCTCACAATCTGAACCCCATGCAATGCACCGCTAGGAAACATTTAAAATTCCTGGCGGCCGGTTTCAACTTTCCAGTAGTTTATCTTGCTTGAGAACGGTTTAGTTACAAAATTGTGGCCCCAATTTTGGTTCAGAGCCAAAACTGGCCTTTTCCGGAAGCCCTTGTAGCAACGGGCTCTAGCACGACACTATGTTTAGCATCACTTATACTCCCCTCCTCTCCATTCTTTTTTTTCTCTCCTTTTGCTGGAATTGACCCCTCTGGGAACTTAACTCTGGCATAACCACTGCTGGAAGAATGTATCCCGTTCTGGGGCCCACAGTTCAAGAAGGATGTTAATGAATTGGAGAGGGCTCAGAGAAGAGACACAAGATTGTGTAAAGGATTAGAAAACCTGCCTTACAGGGATAGACTCAAAAAGGTCAATTTAACTTAATAAAAAGAAGGTTACGGGATGATTGATGACAATCTGTAAGTATCTACACAGGGAACAAATATTTAATAATGGTCTCTTCAGTTTAGCAGAGAAAGGCATAATGTGATAGAACATAAGAACGGCTATACTGGGTCAGACCAAAGGTCTGTGTAGCCCAGTACCCTGTCTGCCGACAGTGGCCACTGCCAGGTGCCCCAGAGGGAGTGAACAGAACAGGGAATCATCAAGTGATCCCTCTCCTGTCACCCATTCCCAGCTTCTGACAAACAGAGGACACCATTCCTACCCATCCTGGCTAATAGCCATTATTGGACTGAAGCCCGGTGGGGCTCAGGCAGGTGCTCCTCCCCTTCGGGATCAGTGGGGGGCCACTCCAACCCACTCCCTTGACACACATCTATAATAAAAAGTCCTTCCGCGCCAGCCCTTGTTCCGGGCAGGGTGACAATATACCACAAGGACCGTTCTCAGGCCCGACCCTACTTCAGGGAGGGGCAACTGGCAACTAGACAGTACAAGGCAGAGCCGGCCCAAGCTACAGGCTGACTGGGCTACTGGCTGGGGCGCCCCATTGTAGGGGGCGCCGCGTAGGGCTGCCGGACCGGGCGGGGGCGGGGCTGCGCATGCGCCAGTGCCCTGGGGGCGGGGCCGCGCATGCGCCGCACTTCTGGGGTTGGGGCCTCGCATGCGCCGCATAGGGTTGCCAGATGGTCTCCCAAAAAATACTGGACACTCCCAGCCACTCCCCCTGCCCCCGCCAGGCTTCTGCACAATCACAGGCTCCCAGCGACGATGGCAGCCCCGCCTCCCAGCCTGGGAGTCCCAGCTGGCAGGCGGGGCCATGATCGCTGCTGTGGGCGCTTCAGAAGCCTAGCCGGGGTGGGGGGAGTGGCGCCCAGAGCGGCCATTGCAGCCCCGCCTCCCAGCTGGGACTTCCAGGCTGGAAGGCGGGGCCACCATCGGCGCTGGGAGCCTGTGATTGCGCAGAAGCCTGGCAGGGGCGGGGGGAGTGTCTGGGAGTCCCAGCCGCTCCCCCCCGCCCACACCAGGCTTCCGTCCGGTGTGCAGCCAGAAAAATCAGAGAATACCGGACACCTGGCAACCCTAGCCGCTGCCACACTCCCGGGGCCCGGGCCACACGACTGGCTCGGGCCGGCCTTGGTACAAGGCCCAGACCCTGGTTCCGGGCGGGTGGAAGGAAAAACAGTTTGTGTGCCCAAGCCCTGGTTCAGGGTGGGGCTGCAAGGAAGCACTTTATATATCTGAGTCCTGGTTCAGGCCGGGCTGCAGGGAAGCACTTTATAAGTCCGAGCCGTGGTTCAGGGTGGGGCAGCAGGCAAAAACACACCAGTAGTTCAAGGCCCATTTGCAACAACCCCAGCTGAGTCCCCTTGCTCAAGCAGGGGTCTGGCTGATACAGGCCGCTGCACGGGAACGGCCGAGAGGAGAGACTGCCACCTAAGAGTGGAGTTGCAGGGGGGACACAGGCCCACCCACTCCACTGCGTCCCAGCCCAGGGCCCTAGCAGCAGCCGAGCAGTCAGCCACTGGGTCAGCGTGGATCCGTACTGCAACGCGCTGACCTTCTGGCAAACGGGGCAGCTATCCCTGGGCTGCTTCCATTACCCTCCTCGGGCTGTTCCTGGGTCCAGAGCAGGTCATCAGGGCACTGTGGTTCGGAGTCCTCCAGCCAGGTAAACAAACTCTCCGGGCAGTCCTCCAGTAATGGGCCCGGTGGCCCCGGCCAGTCCTCAGCTTCCCCAGGGTCCAGCTCCTCTCTTGGGAGTGTGGCAGAGGCTTCCAGCTTCCGCCTTCCTTGGTCGCTAGGGCTTGACTGGGCTCTCTGGTCAGCCTTTTATATCCCTGACCCCGCCTCCTGGCTTCCCGTCGGGTGGGTTGCTAGGGCCAGGTGCTGCCCACCAAGGCTCAGGGAGGAGCTCCTCCCCCTTGGGGTCAGTGGGCGGCCACTCCAACCCACTACATGGACCTATCCTTCATGAATTTTTTGATCCAATGGCTGGCAGTGGAAGCTAGACAAATTCAGACTGGAAATACGGTGTGCACTTGTGACAGTGAGGGAACTTAACCACTGGAACAACTTGCCAAGGGTCATGGGTGGATTCTCCATCACAGACAATTTTTAAAGCAAGACTAATGCTAATGTTAGGGACCTAACTTCATAATTAAACACTTTGAAAATGGCTCTATTTTCAAGGGTGCAAAGCATCCACATGTCAACTGACTTCAATGAGAGCAACTACTGCCCCCAAAATAGAGCCAGTTAAATATACACACCAGCCTGCCGATGGGCAGCAGGGAGCGGCAAAGAGGACAGCTGCCCCAGTGCCCAACTATTTAAAAGGGCTACTGTGGAAATGGCAGTGGCTGGAGCTGCAAGCCCTTTAAATTGCCACCGGAGCCCTAAGCAGCACACTCTAGGTGTTCCTGAAGGACTGGCTGAGGGAGGGTAGCTAGCCCCTGCACCTCTGCTTCCGCCTGAGGCCCCACACCTTCCAGGGGCCCAGAGCCACCCCCATCTTGCTCAGGGACCCAGCAAGTCTGTCAGCCACCCTGGGTATTCATAGTTAAATGTAAACACATTATCTGGCAGAAAGAACACCGGGTACAAAGGAGACAAGTGTTTAAATTTCATCTCTATTCAATCCTAAATCCAACAAGTTGTGAATTTCAAGAAAAAATGGCACTAGGTTTTGCAGGGTGGGATTTTCTTACCCTTCCCTCACTGGAGACAAGAGGCGTTGTGACCGGGTTTCAATGGGAGAAGAGTTAAGCCAAATGCTGAGTGTGTTTGAAAAGTCCTATGCATAGTCAATAGACTCAATCTGTGTTCTTATCACCGTCACTCATGTCTGCCCCTCCGTGCACGCCCTCACAACTTGCCCCAACTGACTTCCCAGGGCTTTGGATCAGGCCCGGAACTGACAACACAGACAAAATTATTTCAAAATATAGGGCCTGATTCTCCGTTGCCATCCACCTCGTGTAGTTAGTTATACATGGGCAAAGTGAGAGCATGATGCTACTATTGCGATTCAGCAGCATTTTAAGCCAGTGCAGCACTTGCTTGGCAGAGATGTAAATGACTCTGCAGAGTGCAAGGCAGCGGGGGATCGAGCCTGTGCTTTTTACCTTCTCAGCCTCTCTTGTCACACTCTAACTGTAACAACCCAACAACTGTATCAGCCAGAAGAATCTGTTTCCTGTGCTAACTTTAGTGATTGTGGAACTTGCTTTATTATAAAAAATGAATACTTTAAAAATGCAAGCAAATATCTAATATGCCATATAACTGGTCTCCCTAGGAAATCCGTCTGGGTCCTTGTTATGGCTGAAGGAATGTTTTTTCAATATTTAATGCAGGTCGATACTCCTTATAATGGAAATCAGAGGAGTGAAAAAGTTCTCTCTAAATTGAGCCTGACTTGCATGTGGGAAAGAGATTTTGACTGAATTCCTCAGGTTCCAGTTTCCTGTGCTTGTAAATCGCACCCCACATTTCCTGTTGCCTGTTTTTGGCAACAGTTTATTTGATGGTTAAAAAAGAGGATGGCAAGGCAGGAGACATAAGTATATTCTGGGCTGTGCTACTGATTTGCTGTGCAACCTTGGGCAAGCCACTTAACCTCTCTGTGCTTCTGTTTCTCTCCCTGCAGAACAGGGATAATAATACTCACCATCCTGCAGAGTGCTCTGATATTCTCCAATGAAGAGCTAAGTATCTTTAAATATTTTTCATTTTTATATGGCACTAAGTAAAAAAGTTTTGTTCTATTTCCTGCTTTAGACAGAATAACGAATTCACAGCTCAACCAGAAGGCTGTGCTTCTCTCTAACGTGGATGGTTCACATTTCTGGTGGTCTTAGAATGGGGCTCTAAAGTAAAAAAAATTGGTCTTATTATGAGCCTCATCTGCTTAACCTAGGAATTGGTCTGTCTTCCAAGACCCACACCACACAGTCTGACTAGGGGTGAAATTCAGTAGCAACCATTCAATGTAATGGCTATGGGCTACGCCTTAATTGTTGTAATTGTAACAGGACACAGGACAATGAAGAGCCAGAGCAACAAGCAAAGGGTGTCTGTCAAGGCCATCCCCAAAGAGCAGTCTTGGCACATTTGTCAGGTATCACTGGGGTTTGGAGCTTTTAGACACAACCCTTATTGATGCCAGCTGCTTCTCAACCCTTCACAACATTGTTGTCTCAGGGTATATCTACACTGCAGCAGAACACCCGTGGCTGGCCTGTGTCAGCTAGCTTGGGTCCACGGGGCTGTAAAATTGCAGAGCAGTGGCCTAGGCTTGGGCTGGAGACCAGACTCCGGGACTCCTTGGTGGGGAAGGGTCCCAGGGCCAACGCTCCACCCAGTCCAGACATCTACCCTTGCAGTTGTACAGGCCCGCAGCCTGAGCCCCGTGAACCCGAGTCAGCTGCAGGTGTTTTATTGCAATGTGGACACAGCACCACAGCTAGGAGGGTACTGAAATACCATAGCTGGTTTCAGGCCCACCGATGGAGGCACAAAGGAGGCAACTGCTCTAAGGCCCAGTGATCCCAAAGGGCCTGGGGCTCCTGGCCACCGTCACTGCTACAGCAGCAGCAGTGGTGGCTGGAACCCCAGGCCCTTTAAACCACTGCTGGAGCCCCACACAGCATGCTCCAGGTGGCACTAAGGGCTGCCTGGTGGAGGCCAGCCCCAACCCCGCCCCTTCTTCCCAAGACCCTGCCCCTTCATGGGGCACAGAGCTGCTCCTCCTCACCTTGCCCAGAGGCCCAGGATGTCTGTCGGCCCTGCTGGCTGGTTTTGCTCCGTGAGTGGCTGCTAGGATCTCTGACTAAGGAGTGCAGGAAGGCAAAGCAGTTTGTTGCCCTAAACTCGAAGAGTGACTTCAGGAATACTCCCCGTACTTTGTGTAAGGAAAGGTTATGGTTTCGTATTGTAAATCTGATTGCGTTTTGTGACAAGATGATATACACCTTTGTGGGGATAATAATAATCCTTTCCCTCTGCTTTGGAAGCTCTTCAGGATTGAGACATTCTCTTACGATGTGTCTGTCTAGTACTGGCACAATGGTACCTTGATCTCTGAGGTTCCTAGGCATTATTGGAATATAAATATTATAAACAGAGAATTCGAGTTTTTAAAATAATTCTGACAGATAACATCCATCTTTTTATATTTTTGTCAATTTTAATTTTACAGGTGTCACAAACGATGGAGAGGGGAATCAGATAATAATTATTTAATGACATTAAACAGATTTTTAAAAAGTTAAAGCTTCATAACCATTAAAACACAATTCATCAACATCACATGTCAAAATATACAAAGAAAATAAACTTCCTTAAGTCAAACTCTAATGAGTTCTCTAGCAGCAAATTTCTACTTTACCCACCTGTAAGTTTCAATTATCATAGATGGAAATATTTTTTTTCATTGGTTTCTGCGTGTATGGTTAAATTGACATTTACCAATAACAATTTAATCCTTCCAAGCCTCTTAAAAATAGACAATAGTGGAACACTGGCTATGTCTAGACTGCAGGTTTCTTTCAGAAGAAGCTTTTCCAGAAGAGATCTTCCAGAAAAACTTCCTTCCAAAGAGAGCATCTACACAGCAAAAACACAACGTAAAAGCAATGTGCTTTTTCGAAAGATAGCGTCCACATTCATTAAACACTATCTCACATTTAAGTTCTGATTGCTGTTGATGGAGTGGCCACCAGGGAACCTGTGCTTTTTCCTGGAGGCTTATTCTTTTGAAAAAAATCCTTCTTCCCCATCCACACACGCCTTTTTCTGAAAGTGCTCTTTTGGAAAAAGGCTTCTTCCTCGTAGAAAGAGGTTTACCGCTGTCGGAAAAACCCCTGCGTTCTTTCAACTGTCTGTCAAAAGAATGCAATTGCAGTGTGGATATAAGTGTAGTTTTTCTGGAAAAATGGCTGTTTTTCTGGAAAAACTTTGCAGTGTACCCTGAGTCCCTAAATTTTGTATTCTCTCTGAATTTTGGAAACTTCCTTTTTTCTTTCAAATGGAAAACACACAAAAAAGGTAAAAAATAATTTCCACACATTTTAAATGGATCACTAAAGGCACTTTCTTTAGTCAGACAAAAATCACTGTGCACTTCTGTCCTTACTTCTTGAAGTAAACTGTGGTGTAGTAGTCAAAATCCACTTCAATGATGGCTTGTGTTTCAATGGTGGATGAACAGAGTCATTCTATGACAAAGCTTCTGGTTTTCTAGCAGCCACTTGTGGGCATTAGCTAACGAAGGTAGCTTTAGGCACACATTTGGCTACATAGTTGCACTACCAGCAAGATGGAAGCTATCTGCCCTGCAGAATTTACTCCATGGCTACTCTCTGACAACTACTTGATGCAAGTGTAACAGAATGTTCAGCGCTAGGCACTATTTATTTATTTATTTATTCATTCATTTAAAAAATAGAATAATAGAATAGTAGGACTGGAAGGGACCTCGAGAGGTCATCGAGTCCAGTCCCTTGTCCTCATGGCAGGACCAAATACTGTGTAGACCATCCCTGATAGACATTTATCTAACCTACTCTTAAATAGCTCCAGAGATGGGGATTTCACAACCTCCCTGGGCAATTTATTCCACTGTTTGACTACCCTGACAGTTAGGAACTTTTTCCTAATGTCCAACCTAAACCTCCCTTGCTGCAGTTTAAGCCCATTGCTTCTTGTTTTCTCCCTCCTCCTTATGACACCCTTTTAGATACCTGAAAACTGCTATCATGTCCTCCCTCAATCTTCTCTTTTCTAAACTAAACAAACCCAATTCTTTTAGCCTTCCTTCATAGATCATGTTCTCTAGACCTTTAATCATTCTTGTTGCTCTTCTCTGTACCCTCTCCAATTTCTCCACATCTTTCTTGAAATGCGGTGCCCAGAACTGGACACAATACTGCAACTGAGGCCTAACCAGCGCAGAGTAGAGCGGAAGAATGACTTCTCGTGTCTTGCTCACAACATACCTGTTAATGCATCCCAGAATCATGTTTGCTTTTTTTGCAACAGCATCACACTGCTGACTCATATTCAACTTGTGGTCCACTATAACCCCTAGATGCCTTTCTGCCGTACTCCTTCCTAGACAGTCGCTTCCCATTCTGTATGTGTGAAACTGATTGTTTCTTCCTAGTTTTACCCTGCCTCTCTAAAATATTTGAGGTGGCTTACAAATTTTTTAAAAGGCAATATAAATACTGTATATATAAAAAAGTAAAATAAACTAAACTTTCCATTGAAAAATAATCATTTTAGCTCTGTCACTGCCCTCCTATGACAGATATACAGCATAACAGTACAATCTTGGACATATTCTTAAACAAAACAGTACAATCTTGGACATATTCTTAAACAAAATAGTAACCTTTTGGCTCTACTCAGCAATCTGAAAGTTAAAAATGTGAGCAGCCTCCACAGCATGTGGATCTGTGAAATGTATAATGCTAAAAGTTGATTTGTTGTTTGTCACAGAGGCAAGGCAGCAAGATAGTCTAACCCAGTGTTTCTCAATCAGTGGTAAAAGTACCCTTAGGGTAGAAAACATTGTGTGTCTGAAAAATGTGGGTACAGTAAAACTCCGTTGGTCCGGCATCTGATGGTCCGGCACTCCTGATGGTCCGGCACCATCAGGAACCCAGAAGTGCTCCGGGCAGCCGGACCATTGGAGCTGCTCTGCCCCCGGCTTCCCCGGTTCAGCCGCTGCTGAAACTGACCAGCGGCTGAATCTGGGAAGCCAGGGGCAGAGCAGCTGGAGTGCTGCCGGTAGGTCCCGTAGCGCTGCCCCTCGGCGCTGCGGGACCAACCCGGCAGCACCCCAGCTGTCCCTGATTCAGCCGCTGAAACTGACCAGCGGCTGACTCCGGGAAGCCCGAGGCAGAGCTGCTCTGCCCCGGGCTTCCTGGAATCAGCCGCTGATCAGTTTCAGCAGCAGCTGACTTGGGGACGCCTGGGGCAGCACCCCAGCTGCTCTGCCCCAGGCATCCCCAAGAGCAACTGGGGTGCTGCCGGGTTGGTCTCGCAGCGCCAAGGCGCGCGCTACGGACCAACCCGGCAGCACTCAGCTGCTCTGCCACAGGCGACCCGATTCAGCTGCTGCTGAAACTGACCAGCAGCGGCTGAATCGGGACGCCTGGGGCAGGGCCGACTATTGGAAGGGAGGGCTATGAGGGGCCTGGGGTGGCATCCCCACACCACCCTAGACCCTCAGCCCCCTTCCAATAGTCCGGCATATTTGATAATCCGGCACCCCCTGGGTCCTAAAGGTGCCAGATTATCGGAAGTTTACTGTACTTATATTTTATTTTTACTTTATAAAAAAAGGTTGAGAAACACTGGTCTAACCCATTACTCTTAGAACCAACTGCCTTCCTGTTTACCATCGATGTAAGCAATCCAAAGAAAGAGTTGATGTTTAATAAGATCCTGACCTTGCAATACATTGCATGGGTTCAGCCACCAATGCGGGGTGGGTGGAGAGGAATTTTCAGGAGATGGAGCAAAATATTTTTGTCTATTGATCTGATAGAGATATTAATGTGACAAACAGAATATTCTGCAGGAGCCTAATATGGGAAAGACTCATGTCTTTGTGCTCATGCAGAGAATGTTACTCCCTGGGAACAATGGTTTATTTTTTGTACTCCTACAGTGACGTGCTTAAGTTCATTACCAAGGAACAGAGTGCAATAAAGCACTGCAAATATCAGAAGAATTAACTTACCACTGAGTCAAGGAACCTAATGCAACACTCAAGCTCTGGTCGAGTTTCACAGAACTGCCGAAAGAGAAGCCTTCCAATTGGCTGCTTGTCGCACAAACTGTAATAATCTCTCTCTAGAGGCAATAAAAGAAGAAAACAAAAGTGTAAAAACCTGAAGATCCTCTTTATGTGTTTTGGGCTGGCTAGAATTTTAAAACACAACAAGTGAGCACAGTATAAGGACTTCAAAATATAATCCCACCTTGGAAAATCAAAGCCAAATACAATGGACCCACTAGGCAAGTATGAGCTCCATTCTACAGTTCTAGTGCAGATAAAAAGTCCCACTAATGCCATTCAAGCATGACAAGATGACAATTTTGGGCCTTTCACTTCTGGATTTATATAGACTCAGAAGGCAATTCCTATGTTGGTTTCTATTATGGGGGAAAGAGAAAGGAAAACAATACATAAAGAGATTTACAGAAGCCTTAAGAAAGTGATTTTGCACATGTAATTGCATCAAAGTTTGGAATTAATGGGAACCTGCAATAGCTCTATCCTCAGGCTAGTTCCCCTTATATATATTAAAAATTGGTCAGAATGCTGCTAAACTGTGAGAAAATTAGAGTCTGAGTTTCTGGCTAAAGCCCTTCTCCAATATATATATATTTATAAGTGTATATATATTTTACAAGTATTTAAAATCTGTGTGCTATCAATTAAATGGGCAGTAACCAGGGCTTTGCACATGGAGCATCTGTGCTGATGAGACTGAGTTTCACATGACATCCTCCTTAAGTTTATTTCTCCCAGTGTTTGTTATTTAGAATTGTTGTTCCATCATTGTTCAGCACCAAACAGCAATCTGACTATGTTGAAAAGTATTTTATGAGTTAATAGCTAAAAGGGAAAAGAAAAAGAGTCCCACAAATTGAAATGGCACAAGTATGAACCAGCTGGTATCAAATGTGAACGTTGCAAGATCAGCACTAAGCACTAGTCAGCGTGGAGCGGCTGCACACACATCAGATACATTATTCCTTTAAAACTACACAAAATGTCAAACAACATATTGTGTTTCCTTAAGCGTTCTTCTCACCGCCTTCCTCGTTGCCATATGGCAGTCGCTGTTATTATGGAAACAATTCACTTCCAAACACATAACATAACACTGAAAACAGACATACAAAACCCACACAAGTTGTCAGTGCCTGGATTACTTCTGTTTTACAGCTGTACTAGTGTGTGCAGCAACTTTTAATCATTCCCCCTCTACTAGCAGGAAAAACATAGGTGAACATAGGAAGCTATGAATGAAACATCCATTCACTGGAGATTCTACAACACTAGAGTTGATTTCATCATGCCCATCCCCTGCAATTACAGGATGTAATCCCCAGGTGAAATACATATCAGATATTGGACTTGCTCATTTATGGCTAGATTACAGCCAGATTTTATATGGGTATAAAGGCAGTGGGAACCAAATGTCCTCTACCTCCTAGGTAGGGATTGGTCACAAATCTAGTGATTGCATACACCTATGCGGATGGATTGCAGGTTTTCTTGTATCATCCTCTGATGCACAGTTACTGGGTGCTCTGGGGCTCAAGCACTCACAGAAAAAAGAGGGGGTGCTAAGCATCTAAAGGGCCAGATTAATCTTTTGTGGGCCCCAGCACCCGGAGTGTGGCCACACCTCCTGCTAAGCCTCTTTTCTCGGTGGCCCCGCCCGTGATTCCCATGGGGAGGGGGCAGAAAGGGGCACCCAAAGTCATTGTCTGTGATCTGATGCATCTGGTACCCGTGGCTGTCAGAGGCAGGATACTGAACACATCGGACCATAGTTCTGATCCAGTATGTGTGTCGTATATTTGCCAAGCACACAAAAGTGAATGCTCGACCCACACCCACCTCTCATGCCTCTTCTCTCGAAGACCACTTGTGCTTTTTTGCCCCTCCTCTGAGGCCCCCATGCAGGTGGAATGCAACAGGAAGAGGCAGAGCAAGGGCAGTGCCTCAGATGGAAAAGGACGAGTGGGAGAAGGGCCTTGGGACAGAGCTTGGGCGGGGCTATGGCCAGGGTGCTCTTTCTGCAGTGGCACACTCCAGAAAGCTGTTTGGGGAGGCTTAGGCCTCTTCTACCCACCGCCCATGATTTTAATCCTAACTTGTCCTCTGGACCACCCACTAACAACAGCACGCAGGGTTTGTGTGTTTGGACTGGCTGGGGCATGTGGCACAGAAGAGCATGACACAGACCTATACTGAGAGCAAGTCAGAATGCTGAAGTTTAGGTCTACCTGCCTTGATGGTGGCCCTTTCATGTGCTGCATGGTTATGTGTAACCCACACACCTAGTGTGGTTCACTGTTCCATGAACTAGCACCTAGACAACAGCAACAGATAAGACCAAGAGACCTCTATAGCATGGGCTGAGAACTAACCACCTGGCTTTTAGCTTAGAGGGTAGAGTCTCCTACACTAAGCTACAGAGGTCCCAAGTTCAAATCCACCAGGCGGTTACATATGTAGCACAAACACCAGAGGTTCCTAGAGAGAAGACATTTGCAGAGCAACAGCTATCCAAGAAGTACTTGCTCAGCTCAAGTGAGGACATAAAAATGAGAATCCTTTGATTGAAATAGAGAGGGTCAGAAAGAGATGAAGGAGAAAAGAGGCAGATGGTGGGGAGAGGCACCGGGATGATGAGACTTAGAAAACAATGCTTGAAAGAAGCTTGGCATAAACCTTTATCCACCAAAGCATTTAAGTCATGTGCATGTCTAACACTGACAGGCAGAACCAAAGCTGGGACCTCTGGAGCTTAGTGCATGAGCCTCTGCTGCTTGAGCTAAAAAGCCAGCTGGCTCTCAGCTAAGACTGTAAAGGAGACTCATTCTCTCTCTCTGTACGTGGTCTAAGTGCCACAACATGGAAAACTGAACCACACCCAGTCAGCATGTGGGTTACATGTGCACATTAATTCTTTCCTCGACTAGGGTTATAGGGGGGCACCAAAGTCAATAGGAGTGTGCAATGCAACAGGGGAGCTAAAAGAGAGACCTGTGGCAAGCCAAAGGTGCAGGGCCTCAGATGAGGTTTAGCTGGCGTTCGGAAGGTGGTATTACACAGAAACCTTTTGCTGCATTTGCTGTCTCAGCACAAGGTTAACAGCAGTTGTGTACTTACTATGCATAACATACACTCAAAAATATCTTGAGTTTCCATGTCATTCATCTTTTCCCCAAATTAGGAATCCACCCCCCTTTTAAAAGACCCCAACTCTGAAGCCAAGACAATATAAAATGAACCATGCAAAAAGTAATATTTCTTAATATAGATTAAAATATCACGCTATGCAATATAAACATACAAAGTTATATAAACATTTAATACACTTTAAAAGTTTCTCTTTGTATAGTCTTATTTTATGGATAGCATAATCATTTGCAGTACAATTATTTGCAGCTTTTTAAAATTTGTCATAATAGGATAGTATGGGAAACATTCATCCTAAAATTGGTATACTATCTGAGCATATATCTTGTCTGAATAGTCTGAGATTGATATATTCAACAGACTGACATTAGGTAATCAAGATACAGAAAACAATATTAGGAAACAAGTAAAACATTGTTTTTATGGATAATATAAAAGAGAATAAATTAACACACACCTCCTGATACAACTATGAGAATGTTAACCCATTTTTAAGGAGGAAAAAGGAAACGCCAGTAATAACTCCAGCTAAACATAAGACTCAGTCCAGTTTCCTTGAGCCAGCTTGTATTTGATAATGTCCCCTTAAAAGGGGATATATTTGATAGGTAACATAAATAAATGGTGTGATTGTTCTCATTCCTTTTTGGTGACAATTTTTTTGTTTTAGGCCCTAATCCTGCAGTTGACCCTGCTCAGTGAGTTGCAGGATTCTGGCTTGCATTAGTATTTTGGGACATATAGACCATGTTCTGGACTAAGAACTAAAATCATACGTCTCAGCTCAAGCCCAGAAG
The DNA here is from genome assembly GCA_019425775.1 of Rafetus swinhoei. NCBI lineage: Eukaryota > Metazoa > Chordata > Testudines > Trionychidae > Rafetus > Rafetus swinhoei. Next base: position 17,314,940 of record CM033447.1, on the reverse strand, counting down.
GTGACAATTTTGTTTTAAAAGTGCAAAAACAGGGTAAGCTGCGCTCTTATTCCATATCTAGATTCTTGACTACAGACTGCAGCCAGGAAAGGAAAAGACAGCTCATTGGGCAGATCATGTGACCAGAAGCTTATCTTGGACTGGGTTTAATTATTGTGTCATTGTCTGTAGGCCTGCCAATAAAGATATCTATCCAGTTTCAAAAGTTTAAAAAACAGAAAAGAATGATTTCCTGAGGAAATGGCAGGAAATGTTAAACATTTGGAAGTGAAACCATATGTTTGTGATGACGCAGTGGAACTAAAAACAATTCTGAGAGCAATATCTCCAGCAGACTGCCCCTCCCATTTCAGAAGAATTTTGCTTTGACACCTGCAAGGTTGTACACAGACAGAATGGCTTTTTAAAAAGGGAGGGGTGAAAAATATAGGAGGTCAGTTTTAACCGTTTAGTGTCTTTATTTAGAATTGGCAAACACAGAGGACCTGCCAGTGAACTGTTTATCATCTTAGTTAAGCAACTGTCCAGGTTAATAGAGGAAGCCATTAAAAAGATGGCAGAAAAGATTTATTTAAATAAAACACAGTGACAAATACTACATGATAAATTATGTTCACTCCAGGTTTATTTTATTATGTTCACTCCAGGTTTATTTGCTAATTTCTATATAAGATCCGAGTTTCAAACTTTAAACATACTTGAACATTTGGAATTGGCCAACAGCATTTTCACTGAGCTAATTATGTCTTGAAATAGGGTTGCCAGGTGTCCGGTTTTGAACCGGACAGTCCACTATTTGAGCTTTCTGTTGGGGAAACAAATTGAGAAAATATAAATGAGAAAATATTAAGGTGCAGCATTTTCTAAATAAGATGTAATGTAGATTGTGATGTAATGTCAAGTGTGTCTGGTATTTTTGTTGAAAACATCTGGCAACCCTATCTTGAAAAGCAGAGGTCACTGGCATTCACAATTATAAGACCATGCTTATTCCCTGGAAGATATTTTGATAAAATAGGTCTTTTGGTAAAGCCCCTACCCCCCCCATCAGCAAAGTACTTAGCAGTATATGCCTAACTTTACGCACATGAACAGTCCAATTCCCCAATTTTCTTTTCCTTCAAACTTTTTGTAAAAAAAAAATTCCAGTAACTTTTTTTTGTAAAACTTGTTAATGAAAACTTGTTATTGTTTGGGGAAGAGGGGGGATTTAAAGAGGGAGGGAGAGATAAAACTGTTTTCAAACACAGAAAAATTGGAGAGGAATAATGACATTAGGCTGACAAAATTATTCTGATGGTTTCAGATCCAAGTGTAAATTGCAAGAGTCAGGAAGAGACTTTCTCTGCTAGATTACTGGGGAAGGTTGCACTTCTGCCTCAGGACAGAAGTCTTCTATTTCAAGGGCCACTAATCAAGCACTTGTTACCAATTTTCCTCCAGTAACATATATGGGAAGAGTTGTATATTTTGTTTAAACCTCATTGCCCTTTAAATACACAAAATCGAGGACCAGCATTTTGGCTCTACAGCAGCTACTGCTGTGACCAATGGTTGTGCCACATGTTATTCATTGAGCAATATAATGTTTTTCTTAAAAAAATAATCCGTAGAAATGCTATTTATAAAGGCAGCGTGAAGGTGCTGCAGAAACCCTGTGACATGCTGCGGCAGGTTTGAGTTTTGATGTAAACTCTGGATCTTTGATTTCTACGACAATAGGAAAGACTGGGTTAGAACTCAGTGGATCCCAAACTCAGTATAATTCTGAGTTTACTCTATTTATAAGATAAATATCTAAAACACAGAAACTGATTCATGAGGCATCAACTAATCTGTTCACCTTGTCTACATGCTTATTTTGCAAGGGTGGGATGAGGGAACTTTCTTAGGGTATGTCTACACAGCAGGGCAAAAGTTGAAGTAAGATATGCAACTTCAGCTATGTCAATTGCGTAGCTGAAGTCAAAATAGCTTAATTCAGCTTTTGGTGCTGTCTACACAGCAGGAAGTTGAAGGAAGAACTCTTCCTTCAACTTCCCTTACTCCTTGTAAAACGATGGTTATAAGAGTTGGAGTAAGAAGTCCTCCATCTTGATATTATTTCAAAATAATGGCTCGCTATGTAAACACACATTTTATTATTTCAAAATAATGTCAGTTATTCTGAAATAACGCTGCTGTGTAGACATGCCCTTAAGGCTAGGAACTGCCACTAACTCCAAGGTATCCTTCCCAAATGGAGAATCAATGTAAAATGTATCTTCCAACTAGCTCCCTCCATCTGCCAGGGGATCTTTTCCTGTAGTATCCCTGAGAGGCAACTTCTTCCATCCACACTAACAAAAGGCACACAAATAAAACAAGAACACTTGAAGACATGGAAACTTTCACTGTCTACCCTCAGATCCAGAATGGCAACTAAAATCAAAATCAGAACTGACTTATATGCCAATTTTCATTGCTAATTTTTCTCAACGTGATGAAACCTGTCTGAACAATATGCAACTTCTGAATCATTTTAGGCATCTGTGGAATATTTATCTAGAGATGGGTCAAAACCAGAACCATTCAGCCAACATCTCTGTCACTTACTCAAAGTTAGGATCTCTTTTTTCCGAGCCATCCCAATTGCCCTTTGTAGATTTTACAAAACAAAAATCGCCTCCATTTTTTTTTTGCCCATCTTTGCTTACAAACTGTAATCTCTCAAAAGTACAAAAATGATAAAAGCAGGAAATAAATTAAAAGGAATGTACTGCATTACTGCCATGAAGAGATTCTGTCTTACATCCAGTAGTACACTATATACAATGATGATAATTAGCTACTTGTTTATACAAAAAAGAATCAGTGCTTTAAAACGTATAAATAATTATTATGTGTACCATCAGCATACTAATGGAAAGTACTTTTACAACACTTTAGAGGCGCACTAAAAAGGAATATGTTTTCTTTTTAAAACCAGTAAGTGTAACACTAGTGCTTACATGCTATAATTTATTCTTGCCCCTCTCCCGTCGAATGTGAAATTACAACTATCTACATATAAACATAATAAACAGAGCATACTAATCCATCCAGTCTTTGAGAGTGATGAGTTATTTTCTCTCAAAGGTTTCTTTGTGCATGATTTAAAAGAGCCCAAAATGCTTTGATTGCATTATCAACAGTGTCTCTGTTGCTGTTATATTTTAGAACAAGGTGCAAATATGGCTTTTCATCTCCTATAATAAATGTGTTTCGCTACAAAAGACCATCCTTGTGTCCAAAATTGAAGAGCTTCATTTACACCAAAGCTACCCCAATTATTCAGTTCTATTTTATTCTCATCTTTATCAATATAGATTTGAGAGCCAGCAGGAGCTGCATAAGGCTTACCGGGCACCCATGTATTTGCAATCTGCAATAAGAAAAGCACCTTACAAGAGTTCAGCATTGTTCTCTCTGAAAAAACCCAAAATATAGTTCCTCGGCTGATAAAGCTTTTCATTCTTAATGAAAGGGAGGCCCAGGCATTGTTGCCCTAAGTTCTGCTTTCTGGAAAAAGTATTTACAGTGAGAGGACAGGATGTGATTTGCTTGGTAACTTAGGAGGAACACTGCAAACAAGTTGACAGGGTATGCAACACAACACAACACAACAGCAGGTGAATATGGTCAACTGTGGGTTCTGAAAGGGCTGAGAACTTGCCCTCTGAAAAGCAGGCCCCTTTAAGATATTTTAAGCTGGGCACTCAAAATCACTAGTCACTTTTGAAAATTGTAGCCTAAAAATTAACCAAGCAAATCAGAATATAAGATCTAAACTAGGGTAGGCAGACATTCCATTAATAGCAGTTTTGTCATATATGCAATTACACTCCCCCTTCCTTGGAAAGAAAAATGTCCAGATTTTTCATACTTGCTACCTGGTCACTCTAATATAAGTACAGTATTTTAAAGCTAGAACACTAGAGGATTTTCTAAAATTCTAAAATTCACATTTTCTAAAATTCAGTACCTCACAGTTTTTGATTGGTGCTAAATGCTAAAATTGATTAGATTGGGCTACAGTCAAGAGGTTTGCAACATTTTTTATTTTAAACTGCCATCGTTTTTTCTGCAGTTGTATAACTTTAAAACTCCTGCCACCAAGGGGAAGGTGTGACCGCTGCCGCCACGCAGCACCAGACCCCCCCACCAATGATCTCCAAAGTCATGTGCTCGGGGCACAGGGTGCCATAGTGGGGAGAGAGTGAGGCAATGGCAGGAAGGAGTGGGGCCTGGAGGCTAATAACAGACAGACTTCCCTCCGGGCCGGATTGCGCAATTGCTCCAGCCAAGGCTGGCCCACAGGCCAGGAGTTTGAGACGCCTGCTTTTAAAACATCCAGCCAGTGTATAGTAAATTCCATCCTGGAACATATTTTTATGCCAGAGTTATTTCCCCCCTTGTATGTGAGATTTTATAACAGAAACTCTGACAGACCTACTGTGATGGGGCATTCCATATTTTTATGGGAATATGCTTATGAATATGACATAACTGGGCTATGCTTTATGTGAGATACTTTATGTGAGATATCATTTGAAAGACTGTAATCTACTGAATATGGTTATCCCATTTGTATGCATGTATCATTCCTGTATTCAAAGTCAGAAATATAAAGTATAAACCTGTGTTACTAATGCAGTCATGCTAAGTAAGGACCATCAGTAGTACTCAAGGAACTTAATAGCCCAATACTCTGGACAATGATCTGTGAATGGACTTGTTTTTTCTATAAGCCTAGCAGGAGGGGCTATGGTGGCTCCTACCAATACATATGGCCATGTCACCTGATGCTGGAATGCATCTTGGATTCTGTATTTTTGCACAAAAGCAGAGGGAAAGTTGAGACTGAACACAAAGGATTCCCTCCTCATTCAAAACCTATATAAGGGTAAGGAGTGAGAGTCTTAGTCGTCAGTTCTCCCTGGCTACCACACCCAAGACAACTGAAGGAAACATCTAAGGCTGCAGAGGGGAAAGGATTGGGCCCAGGCTGGAAGGTCTTCCAGTCTGTGAAAGATGCTTATCAGAACAGCTTTGAACGTGAGAAATTATATGGAACTAGTTTCTTTAGTGTATTAAGCTTAGCTTGCATGTTAGGTTTTATTTTGATTAGTAACCTACATTGTTCTGTGTGCTCTCTTATGACCACTTAAATCCTACCTTTTATACTCAATAAAATATTGTTTGTTTGTTAATCAAGCCAGTGTAATAAAACGTTACTTGGGGTGAAAGGAGTCTGTGTATCTCTCTCTTTACATCGAGAATGAAGGTGAATTTCATAAGCTTTTGCTGGACAGACCTCTATTCAGCAGGATATAGATTTATCTAGGATTCAGCTCCTTGAGGGTCTGTATACTTGAATGATGGGAAAAGGTCTCACACTATGCAGCTTGCTGTTCCTGCAGCCTGGGGGTTGTGGCCCTGTCCCTCTGTTGTAGGAGCCTAGTGTCTCTGGCTCAACAAGACAGGGTAACTGGGTGCCCAGGCTGTCAGGAAAAGCAGGTTTAGTGGGCTCTCAGCACAGGAAGGGGCTCCCAACCCATTCCCCTTGGAATGGGGGTTGCTTTGATGCACACTACACTGGGCTAATTAATTAAAAATACGGATATAATCAAGATTATGTGTGACAATGGAATTACTTGAAACTGGTCTCAAGCCCTGCCAATTTAATTTTCTCTGCTTGTCAGCTGTCTTTTTAAAAAAAAAACACACATCTAATCTTTTGATTTTAATCATCTCATTTAATTATTGATATTCAGATAATGCTTTGTGAACCTTCATTTCCTCCCTCCAGACCCTTCCCCTTCCCAATAGGAGGCTACGTGGGGAAACTTCATGCATCACAGAAGCACTAAACTAACGAGGAAATGTTCCAAAGAGTAGAGTTATTGAGAAAAAATGGTTAGAAGAATATTTCAGAAATTTCCCCCAATTTCATTCGCTGCGGTGGTGTAGCAGGGTCCCTATTATTTGTTTTCTGTGAACAGATGTGGTGAAGTTTTCCCCAGGGACATTGCTGTGGCCAGTCAGAGCCCATAAACAGCTGCCTGAATATGTTTGCCTGATCGTTTGCAGCAGAAATGTTTATGTGGCCATCTTAAAATCTCTTTGTTGATTTTGGAGAAAGCCTTTGGGTGAACTGCAGGAGGGATGACCAACCCCTCCCTGCTTTCCATAATGTGCGGCAGCAGCGGTGAAGCAAATGACGTGTTATGAGAGCTGCGCAGCCATCACCACCGCCAGAAATACCAGTGAAGTTGAGAACGTGGTGGCACTTCATTTGCAGGAAGGCATCTTGTGTCAGGACTACAGCCAAGTGGTGTGGCAGGGGGGCGTACAGATCCAACTACTGTGCGGTAGCATGAATCTTTCAACTTAATGAAGCTTGTCTGTCTACACTGGCTGTGGACAGACAAATTTATCTGTCAATGGCAGTGCTAGAAACCTCTGAGTTATCCAGCCCTCCTTCTTTTTTATAAAAGTTCCGCCCCCTGCCTGGATGATCATTAATATTACCATGTGACCCCTCACAAAAGCTTAAACACTGTGCAGTCAGGTATGTGAACCTTTGCGCGTATGAAATAGTCAAACCATTTTGAATCACAAACAAACAAGTTTTGCCTGCCAAGTGTTTGTGAACAGGAAAAGGGGAGGGGTCAGGTGAATAAACTGTTAGTTACACACAAGGAGCCTGATGCCAAGCCCATGGAAGGGCACGGAAAGACCCACTGGGTATGTCTAGACTGCATCCCTCTGTCGGCAGAGGGATGCAGATTAGGCAAGTCGACATTGCAAATGAGGCAGGGATTTAAATATCCCTCGCCTAATTTGCATAAAAATGGCCTGCAGGAGGCATAAGGGATCTGTCGAAAAAGGCTTTCTTTCTCGACAGATCCCCCTCTAGACTGCCATTTTTTGCCGACAAAGTGCTGAATCGGCAAAATGCGGTGGCCATTTTTATGCAAATTAGGCGCAGGATATTTAAATCCCTGCCTCATTTGCAATGTCGACCTGCCTAATCTACATCCCTCTGCCGACAGAGGGATGCAGTCTAGACATACCCACTGATTTCAAAGGACTTTGGATCAAGCCCTGTTTGTCCATCTCTGGCAAGGGCATTTTATATCAGTGGTGCCCAACCTCTGCAGACTACTATGCTCCTTTCAGGAGTCTGATTTGATCCTGCAAGTTCCACCTTTCTTCAAAACTACTTGCTTACAAAATCCACCATAAAAGTGTCTCAGCACATTACAGGTTGGACCTCCCTGGTCCGGCACCCTTGGGGCACTGCTGAGCCCCAGCTCGTGTGTCTCTCCCCTCCCCTAGACAGCCCAGCTAGGCTATACACTGGGCTCCCAGCCCCCTAGGCATCCCAGCTGCATCGCACCACTCTCCCAGCTCCCCGCCACATGGCGCCAGGCTCCTGCCCTCCCAACCCTGCAGCACGACGGGACCCTCTACATCCATGATCCAACTGGACCATGGATGTTGCCAGCCCAGAGAGTCCCGGTTTACAGAGGTGCAACCTGTATTACTGTATAATTATAAAACAAATCAATTGGAATATAAATATTATACATATATTTATAGGCTTCATTCAGTTGAAAGATTCTTGCTACCGCACAGTAGTTGGATCTGTAAGCTCCCCTGCCACCCCGCTGAGCTTAGTCCTGACACAAGATGCCTTCCTGCAAATGAAGTGCCACCACGTTCTCAACTTCACTGGTATTTCTGGTGGTGGTGATGGCTGTGCAGCTCCCATTACACGTCATTTGCTTCGCCGCGCCGCTGCTGCCTCCCTGCTTTTTATCATGTGTGGCACTCAAAGGCTTTCTCCAAAATCCACAAAGAGATTTTAAGATGGCCACATAAACATTTCTGCTGCAAACGATCAGGCAAACATCTATCAGGGATGGTCTAGATGGTGCTTGGTCCTGCGCGGTGAGGGCAGGAGACTGGACTCGATGACCTCTCGAGGTCCCTTCCAGTTCTAGTGTTCTACGATTCTGTGATTTTAGTGTAAAGTATATAGAGCAGTGTAAACAAATCACTGTATATAATTTTACTTTGCACTGACTTCGCTAGTTTGTTATGTAGCCAGTTGTAGAACTAGGCACTTTCCAACCACCAGGCCACAGACCTCTGGCTGCCGGGCCGCTGTGGCTCTGGGGGCCGGGGCTGGGATACCCTGCTCTTGGTGCAGCTATTGAGAGAGGGTATCCTGCCCTGCCTCTCAGCCAACCAGCGCCGGGCAGGGCGGGGGTCTCCTCTTGGCCGCAGAAGAATGCTTCTGTGTGTGGCAGGAGAGCCACGTGGATCTGCTCCGCACAGCCCTCCCACCACACAGGGAAACAATCTTCCGCGGCTGGGAGGAGACCCTGTGCCACGTGACCCTCCCGCTGCTCAGGGAAGTGCTCTTCCATGGCCAGGAGGAGACCCCCGCCCCTGCCCAGCACTGGTTGGCTGAGAGGCGGGGCAGAACACCCCTCTCCCAACAGCCGTGGTGGGAGGGGAGGTGCTGGGCAGTGTACCCCATCCCTGGCCCCTAAAGCCGCCGTGACACAGGCAGCAGTGCAGGGCTAGGTGAGGGAGCAGGACGGGGCGGGGCAGGGCAGGCACTGGGGGATTTTGGGGTGGGGCTAGTGCTGGGGATCTCTGGAGGCTGAGCTCATAGTGGGGGGAGGGATATGAGGGCAGAGCTGGCACTGGGGGGCTCTGGGGATGGGGCTAATATTGGGAGTCAGGGGCTGGCACTGGGGAGGTTGGGTGCAGTGTGGCTCTGGAAACAGGAGGCTGGTACTGGGGGGTCTGATGGCAGGGGCTGTAAGGGGCGGAGGGTTGGCACTGAGGTGTTTGGGATGGAGGGCTGGCACTGGGGGGGTAGTGGAGGGGTTGGGGGCTCTAGGGAATAGGGCTGGCACTGGGGACTCTGGGGGCTGGGCTTTTGGCATATTGGTAATGTTTATTTGCATATTCATCATTTGTGTAATAAATATGTAAATATGCTGTGGCATAGTGGGGGTGCTGTCTGCTCTGTAACCGGGTGTCCCCCTGCACTGTGATGTGATTCCCACTGACTCACCCAAATGTGTATTAACCCAGACACCTAGGCTCAGCCTCCCAGGGAGAGAAACAAAGGGAGGAAGGCGAAGACCAACACCTGGCTGGGGGGCAGGGCCTTGGGGGGAGGCAGTTGCTGTCTGGGAAGCATGGAGAGAACAGGCTAAGCTGGGGGCTAGGGGTGATGGACCCTAACCCTAGGGGCCTGAGCCATCCTGGCCCTGCCCCCGGTAGCCACATCACGTATGTGCTGTGCTGTATTCTGGAAAAATCAATAAACCCCTCTCTATTCTACTGGCTGGTGGAGACTGTTCCGGCTGCTACGGGGGTACAGGATCGGGGAAACCCCCAACTTGCCGTCACATATGCAAATAAAATTTTACTGGTCCGCCAAAAGTTTGAATGGGTTTGCCGATCCCGGGTATCAAAAAGGTTGGGAACCATGGATCTAGATGAGCTGATTAAGGCCCTGGGCAATCCCTGGTTGAGAACCACAGCTTTAAATGAATAAAACACTTAGTACTTTCCCCAACTATACATGAACTGTGATCAGAATGTATCTGAGGTGACCTGTACTTGAGTATCCATATTCTGAGTAAGCAATGTTTATGTGGCTTTATTTAATTTTTTATCTAATGATTATCCCATTCTGAAATAAATTCTATACTTGAGGAATGGATTTGATTAGAATTTAGGGCATTGAATGGAGTCAATGAACTTGAGAATAGCTGGCATATTTTTGCACATCTTTATTAGCTCAAAAATCCAAGCGGCTAGTAAAGAAGTGGCAACTGTTCTAGTAAATCACTCTTTAAAAGCATATGTCACTGAATCCATGCCTTTGAGGGTGAGTTTCTAAGTACAACTTCAAGAATGGATCCTATGTGATTGGCTGGGATGCTACTGACTGGACAACTGACATTGGCATCCCTTCAGGCATCCGTAGCAGGCCATGACACTAACCACGATGGCACAGAATAGCTCCCCCCAGCCAGCTTGTCCCAAACACATTGTTAGTGTTTTATAGCCTTTGTGAAACAATTAGCAGTTCCATGATTCTGTATCTGTTATACACGGTTATGGTTGTCTTCTTAAACAATGTGTGAGTCACAAGGACAGATGGAAGCAAAAATTCCTCCAAAGAAATATGAAAGGTACGCTCAGGCTCTAGAGGTGTTGCTTGGAAGAGGGAATAAAGGTTTGGTTATCCTTGTTTTGGAGTACTTTTGGTAGTGGTGACTCAATTAATAGTCCTAAAAGAAAGCAGCTAGTGAGTTTGTCTTTTATGTTGGTGCTTTTATGTGTGGAGATAATGACTGAAATGCCCAACTTCTTTTCTGCTTACTACTTTTATTACCCAATTTATTTTCTGCCTAGTACTTTTAGTTGTCACGCTGGTTATATCCTAATACTTGCAGAAAGAATATTTTAGTAAAAGTTGTAATTTGAATGTTTAAGACTATGAATTCCACAGAACTAGTGCTGTTGTACACAGCACAAAATAAACATGCCAGTTCCAGGAAACTAAAGGAGACAGCTTGTGAATCATTTTCTTAATACTAAAAAGAATTCTGCAAAACCACTCTATAGCTTCTGAATCAGTCTAGAGTAAATTTTCACCAGATATGTACAATGGGCAAAGGAATATGCCAGTTCATATATGTAAGCCATATACGTTGCTATTCTACATATAATAAAATTCCTTAGGCAAAATAAAAAAAATGTAATAAACAACAAATAGTCTAGTAGCACTTTAAAGACTAACAAAACATGTAGATGGTATCATGAGCTTTCATGGGCACAACCCATTGGGTCATTTGAAGAGGTGGGTTGTGCCCACGAAAGTGCATGATACCATCTACATGTTTTGTTAGTCTTTAAAGCGCTACTAGACTATTTGTTTTTTAAGTTTTTCCTGTTACAGTTCTAACTCAGCTACCTCTCTGAAGCTTTTAGGCAAAATAGTTACTCTGCATACTATCCAGTAGGCACTTCAAGTTTTAAACATGTTAGTAAATTAATTAATTATTCTTTTAACAAAACAGTAGATTCTATAGGTTTTCCTTCTTTCTTCCTTCCTTTCTTTCCCCAAACTAAGGAAATTCCACAATCTTAAAATGGCAAATTATTTTTTAAACATTTTCCAGCCCAATCTTTTTATTTAAAGTAAACTAAAAAATACTGAAAAAGAAATCCAATATTTACATTAATCAAATGAGTAACACAGTAGCATATTTCTTAATCAATCCCTTCCACCAGTTTGGAAGAAATGGATATAATTTTCACTCCTTAACAGACACCAATTTTAAGTTAACACCAGCACTAATTTCATGGCCTAGAGATCAACTTTAGAAAAATTAAGTCTCTCTCTATAATCGGAACACTGACATAAGCTTAATTTATGTTCTCTCTCTGCTTCAAATTCCTGCTGAGCGATAAGTCCAGCTGAGTGGGTGTGAAGGCGCTGCTATGCTGGGTAAAACTGGTATTAATAGTGGAAAAGTGATTTAAAAGTCATTTGGAAACTCAGAAGAAACTAAAAGGAACTTGTGCTAAATAAAAGGGACCGTTAGCGGAAAGTATGCTGATTTCCTTTTTAACAGACGTATGCAGTACAAGTTCCTCTCTTCACTGAACAGTGTAATGGATTAGAGAGGGCTCAGTGGCTGGTGTCCAGACATCTAAAAACCTTGAACAACAGTAAAGAGACTTAAAAAGAAAGAGAGCATTTTATGGAGAACCTCTTTAATATGTTTAAGAAAGCTGATTTGTCTCATGAAACTGACAATGGTTTCCCTCTTAAAGTTATCATCCATACGTTCTCTAAGTTGATCTTAACATTCTTATTGTTCATTTTATCTCCTTTCATTCTTTTCTTTCAATCCCGGATTTAATTTCATGCTGTAATACAGACCCCTTACACTCACATGGCGACCTTCATCCCCCAAACATCTTGACATGTTCATTCTTATGCAGTAGCATTCACAGGGATCACTGAAAACCAGCACTGGCTTAGCAGCACATATGGATGCTATACAGTGGATGAAACCAATGAGTAAAACAATCACGGGAATTTCAGTCGACAGACCATAATTACCTCCTACTCCCAGAAAACGGATGAGAATGCCAGGCTCAGCCAGCACTCCCTCCTCTGTAAATTGTGCTATGAAATAGGGATGTAATCGTATAGTCGATTAATTGATAAGCAAAAGCTTATCGGTTAATGCTATAGACTGCATGCATCGCTTATCGGTTAATGCTATAGACTGCATGCATTCCTGCCCCCCAGCCAGTAAATTTCCAACCCTCAAAGCCGTGTGGAACGACGGGCTCTACAGTGCTCCTGTGGCAATTCAAAGGGACCCAGTGCTCTTGGCTGCTGCTGCTGCTACTGTGGCAGCGTCAGTGGCCAGGAGCTCTGGATCCTTTCAAACATGGGGCCCTGGTGCAGTTGCTCCCTCTGTTTTCCCGCTGTCGGCAGGTCTGGTTTCAACTAGGGATGTTAAATATCGGTTAATTGAATAGTCGATTAATCTCATGAATTCTTATCGGTTATTCGACTATTCTATAGTCCCTGGGGGTGGGGCTGGCAGCCAGTGCACTCCGGCCCCACTCCCGAGGAGCCCCCTGCCACTCCGCAGGCAGGAGCTGGTCGGTGAGGGGAGCCAGTTAAAAAACAGCTCCCCTTGTGGAGTGGCTGCCTGTTGCCTCTGATACAGAGGCAGGAGCACGGGGCAGCAGCAGCCCCTGTCCGGGGGCAGGGGTCTGAGCTCCCAGACCTGGTGCAAGCCGGAATTAAGCCAGGCTGCTGGCCCTCCTGGCTCTTCCTCCTCCTCATCAACAACCATGGGCTAAACGCCCGCTGGTGTCCGATGCCTCCCTCACTATTTCCTTCCATCTTTCCCTGTCCAGTGCGGAGTGGCTTCGTTTCTGTAGACTAGCTCCACACCAATCTACTAGATCATCTACCCATTCTCTGTGGGGTCTGCCTCTCCTATTCAGCCTGGCTCCTGGCACATTTTAAATGCAGCACTGCAGCGGGGGTAGGTCCCGGAGCCGGACTGAGATGGACTGCTGGCCAGCCTGCTAAAAAATTTACTGGCAAAGTGTGTGAGGGGTAGGGGTGGGGAATGCATGTAGTCTATAGCATTCGTCTATATGCTTCTGCTTATCGGTTAATCAGCTACACTATTACACCCCTAGTTTTAACCATTTATAAAGTTGTAACTTCCTGAATCTCAGCGTCTACTGCCATTAAATATGTGTCTGACTCTCTAGAATGTCCCACAACTATGAACATTTTAAGTTGGTAAATATTAAAAAAAAACAACCCCCCAAAACTTAACATTCCTAATTCTGCACACTGTGAAAATGTAACAAGATAAAAAAATGCTTGAAAGTAAACATTGATGTTGCCCATCAAAATTACAAAAAAAACCAAGCCCCAAAACAAAAGAATTCTGCTAAGCCTGCCTATGGTTTGCTAACAGTGTCCAATACACTGTCTCTGGGGTGCAGATAACTGGGGGAGGAAAGGATATGCAGTGTTCAGTGACAGGCCTTATTGAGAGACTCTAGATAGCTAGAATTTTTTGAGTGCTTTTTGAAACAATAGAAAAAGTATGACCCATTCCTACCACAGATAAACCCATGCTATTTATACACGGTTGCTGCTAACAGAGTTTACAATGGGTTTCCAGACCAGTATAGGTAGGGTTGGGTGGGTGTGGGAGGGTTAAAAATCTATGTTACAGATTTAGAACATGCAATCTTCCCAGAGGTAATATTAACCAGTTAAGAGGTTATATGAAATCAGGCTGCAGATTCCACAGCAGGTAGATGGAATAATAATCAAAACAGAAGAGAATAAAATAGGACAGAACAGAACATGAACATTACTCCACGATCCATTTAGGAGCAAGAGTACAGGAACTGATTCAAGCTATCATCTTAGACATCAAGCAAGTCCCTGAATTTGAATGAAAACTAGCATTTCCTTTTCACTGGCCACATTAAATATGTTTGTGCAAGGGGACTTTAAAAACTGGGGTGGAAAAAGAAGAGCCGCATGCCCGATCTGAAAGGAAAGCATGTTTGTGCCGATGCTGAAACATTAGAGACATTGTTCAAGAGCAGTTCATCCTTGCACAAATATTATCCTCGTAATGCTGCCAAGGTCAGGGAAAGCATGGGATACCTGCCATGGACGTGCTGGGTAGACATGCATATTTGCACTCTGCACCCAACTTTTCAGACACTCTCAAGTTTAGTGTTCATGTGCTGGCATTGACCTGTTCACTCATGCATTTTCTCCCCTTCCCTTTATTTGCTCTTTGGGGAATCTCTGGCCCCCCAGCCAGGTAGTGGTTAAAAATTCCTTTGCTTGCCAAAGAAATCCACACTGATTAATTTCATCCCACTTGCATGGAAGAGGCAAAGTATGCAGCTCTCCAACTGGGGACAAGAAAATCCCTGCGGCTTACATACCACATCAAATAAAGTAGGTCCTGGATAAAGCCATTGGATTTCAGAATGTTTCACTCTACCCGCAAGAAAAATGCAAACTGCCACTGCAGCATGAAAACAGACAACAAATATTACAAAACTCCTCACTAAGGGTAGGGGACAGCAATGGTTTTCTTTCTTTAAACAAGAAAGAATTCAGCGATTGCTCTGCATTCATGTCACTTCCTGGATTATTCAGTTATTTTAGTTACAATTACATACAAAACAGCTAAGTTAAAATAACGTTATGAAGGTTGCACGTCAAGCAAAATTAGGAAATGCCTAATTAAAGCTGTTCGTGAAACAAGATTTGGCCCCCTTGTGCTTATGCATTATAACACGGTCTCTAATTACATGATCTTGTATTATTTTTTCCATAGGACCACCTCATTCATTGCACAGGATGCATGGGGCTCACTAAATGAACAGCTGTCCAATATTTTGTTTTCTCCTTGTTGTTCAGTGTGCGTCCCTGGGCTTTATTTATGGCACACTATTCAAACCCTGTTCTGAAGACGGAATTTATAATTGCCTGATGGAAGTGGATGTGGATTCACAAATGTTAATAAAGTTTATCTCACAAAATCCATCTAAGGTGAGGGAGTATATTCCCATTTTACAGACGGAAAACTGAGGCACAGAGAGATTAAGGCCAAAAGTATCCTGTATTTTTGGATGCCCAATTTCTGATGCCTAGGACCTGACTTATCACTCTACTCAGCACACTATGTTCAAAGCACAGCTCCCATTGACTTCATTTGCAGCTGTGAATGCTCAGCATTTCTGCTACAGAAGACCCCAGGGTCCCAAGTGAGGCATAAAAAAATGAAGAAAACACAAAAAGTGGAAACCTGGCACACATTTAAATTTGACCACAACTAAAACATGAAGTTCCCTCCTCCATACCGTCTTGACCCATTATGTGTCTGCCTCAGACTGGATATTTTACAAAAACTTCAGCCAAAGCTGTGTTACAAGAACAAAGCTAGAGGAAACTACATTATTTTGTTCCTGTTAAAAATGCTGGTAAGCTTTTCTTTCAAAAGCCCACCCCCATGTTTTGAACCGGGACTTGAAATTTGTCCGGGAACAGCATTTGTTGTTCCTGTAGAAATCCGCCTATACTTGGCTAAGTTATATGTTTTTGAAATATCACAATTTGGTACATGCTCATTGAGAATTCTTAGATTTCACAGCAGCTAAATTCTCTGAAGATTCCAACAGCACTGAGTGCATGGTCCACCCCAGGGCTGAGGAGATCTTTCCCTGCCATTACAGCTCTGGGCTGCTACAGGCTGTGCAAGGTCCAGGTCTGAATTGAGATCAGAGAGATCACCCCTCCTATTTCCTGAGTGTCCCCACTGGGCAAGTGAAAACAGGGTCTTATAATGGGAAAGGTTGAACAACCTTAATAATAGGCAGTGCTACCAACTCTACCTAGAACTGTCATTCCTCAGAGAATTCGTGTTTTGGAATAACACGTTATTATGTATTATCTGTGAGGGACCCAACCCAGTCCTCCTTTTGCCGAGAAGCACATTATTCTGCCAGGTTTCATTGATCTCAGCATGACTGCTTGCAAAATAAGGTGCCGCTGAATGTTTGTAATAGAGGCAGAATCAAGCACTAAAATGGTAATTACAGACAGTCTCTATCCCAATGACCATGTCATAAAAGTTATATAGATATGTGGTGGGAAAGGTTCAGTGAGCAACTTAGGAGAGAGAATGACATTAATATTATGAGTTTATAATCATTAATCCTCATATTTATTAATGCTTAAAATTACTTCACACTCCTATATCTAAGAAATTCATTCAATGCCTGCACTCTGGATATTCCATATTAAGATTTTCTTCTCTCTCAGTATTACTTAAGCTTTGGTAAGGACTCAATACATTATCAAAATCTGGAGACCCTGACTTCAGAAAGGCCATCTGAGGCTGAACCATTGACCACTATTGTAATTTGCCAACAAGGGCAAAGTATAAGATCTCGGTAAGGGAACTAATGAATTTTCTTTCTGAATCATGAAAAGTCACTGATACTGATGTATAGCAAAGGGTATAGATCAGAGGTCAGCAATAAAATGGCAGCGGTTCACCAGAGTTAGCCCCTGGAGGGCTGCCACCATTATATTTACCTGCGCCTCTGCAGGTACTGGTGATTGCAGCTCTTGCTGGCTGCGGATCGCCGTTTCTAGGAACACACACCGGGGCACCACTTCCCACAGCTCACGTTGGCTGGGAGCAGAGATCTGCGGCCAACAGGAGTTGTGATCGTTGGTACATATGGAGCAGGTGGCAAATACAGTTATCGGGGCTCACCAGGGACTAACCCTGGCAGACCGTATCTGGCCTGTGGGCTGGTATTTGTCCACTGCTGGTATACATATTTTGGCAGATTTTTTTTTAGTAACTTCTGATTTAAAATAATACACAAAGCCTTGCATTGTGGCCCCAAAAGAGAATGAATTGTGAGTGGTTATTGCTATCCCTGAACCCACTTCAGTCAATGGAAAGCTTCACTGGCATCTGGATTTGTTGCTTTGGGCAGCTAGCTGCCTGATTATCAACAGGGCGTGGGAGATAATACTGTCAACAGATAAAGAGGAAGGTACCATCCAGCAAGGAAGAAATGCATGGAAAAGTACATTCTCCTCCCACTCCCACCCCTCCAGCATGTTCTTCAGTCTCCTTGGAATTTCCCTCCCCATTTTGCTTTCCACTGATCTCATTTGTGGAGGAGAAGGGAAGAGGAGAGAATGCAAGAAGTAGCACATGCTGACCAAGAACTTTTTACTAACTGTGAAATAACAAACACCAGTCACCAACACAAGGCTTGTGCATCACACGGTTCCTTATAATAGACCACGAGTTGCCACAGGAACGAATTTCACCTCATTAATTGGTAGTGAGCTTCTCTGCAGGGCTTGTGAGGTAAGACGACAGAAGCCTCTCCCAACTTGGGAAGTGTCAGCAAAGTTTCACCATACCCTGGTCATCTTCCTGCATGTGGCTTTTGCTCAGTAAAACCATCTTGTCACTCTTCCCTGGCGTCATTCTTCTCCACACTGCCCTGCCCCTTGTCTTCCTCTGAGCTACTGTAGAAAAAGGACTCTTGCAGCACAGTCTGTGGAGAGCAGAACCCCCTTTTGACACTCTCCACATTCTGCCCCTAACGTATACATTCTGCTATACCATTTTCACTGACATTTGAGCCCTGTGTGTGTGGCAGATGGAACAAGACAGGGCAGGATTATGGCCTCAGTGTGTTATGGAACTTGGGACAGTCTGCAGATTATCAATTTAGATTTCTAACCCCAAAAAGTGCATCTATAACTCTAGACAATGTGACATCGATTCAAATATCAACTCTGGCCACCTGGTGCCCTTTAGTTATGGAACTGGAAGTAGCTTTACCTACCTGTCCCTTGTTTCCCCATATATACCCCTCACCCTACGTTCCATCAAGGAAATGAAATACAGTAGACTTCCGATAATCCGGCACTTTTGGGACCTAGGTGGTGCCAGATTATCGGATATGCCGGAGTATCAGGAGGTACTGCATACTCCCTACCCAATCCCCCTCCCTCCCCCCCACCTTATGCTTGGATCCCCGGAGCCGCCGGTACAGCCCCGCGTCTCTCTCCAAGCACTGGGGCACTCGCGCTGAGCGGCCGGCTTTTCAATCAGCTGGCCGGGACGCCATGCGTAACCCAATCCCCCTCCCCTTCCCCGGAGCCTAACACCTCTCCTCCCTGTTGTAACCCAATCCTCCCCCTCCCCCAACCTTATGCTCGGGTCCCAGAGCAGCCGCACGTCTCCCGCCAGGCGCTGGGGCACGTGCGCTGAGCGACTGGCTTTTCAATCAGCTGGCCAGGACGCCGTGAGTAACCCAATCCTCCTCCCCCCTCCCCTTCCTCAGAGTCAAACACCTCCCCCCCCCCTGCTGTCACCCACGTGAGAGCGGCTGACCTGAACGGTTCCAGGTTCTGTCCCGGTTCCATCAGGAGCGCTTGCCATTTTGATGCCGGACTATCGGGAGTGCCGGACAATTGGGTGCTGGACTATTGGAGTTTTACTGTATGTTAAAAACAATGCTCCTAAAACACTTACAGTTGCATAGTCAACATGATAAAGTTGGAAATACAAACCTTAGAGATCCTAGAACAACGTTAATTTTCCCCCTTGTACATATTCCAATTTTTCTTAAATGCGTAGCTGAATATAATACTCATTCTGCTAAATCTGTTTAAAATAAATATAAAGAAGGTGAAAGGGTTGGTAACATTCATAGGGCCGCAGGAGTCTTATCTGTTGCATTTACCTGTTAGTGTTGCATGAAAGTGATGTTTTTGCATTTGGTGTAATCCCCTATGCATGCTCCAGGGGCATGTCTACACTATAAAATTATTTTGAAATAACTTATTTTGACATAACTCCCGAAATAACTATTTTGAAATAGCGTGTCCACATTACAGGGAAGCCTCAAAATTAGTCAGAGGCAGACTCCCTTAACGTGGATGTGCTACCTCAACTTGGAGCCCCAAGAAGCACTGGGGAGTAATTACTTGGAACTACTCTGGTGAGTAGTTCACATTACCACTATTTTGAAATAACTATTTCAAAATAAATGTTATTCCTCATGGAAAGCAGGAGTTATTATTTCGAAATAACCAGCCCTTATTTAGAAATAATGGGCGTGGCAGTGTAGACGCGCTGCTTGTTATTTCAAAATAAGGGGAGTTATTTTGAACTAACTCCCTAGTTTAGACCAGGGCCAGATGTGTGATGGTGGTGATAGTCATGTGAAAAAACTGCATCGTGCAGTTGGTCTCTCATTTGATCTTTGCCTGGGTTGCTAAGTTTCTCATATTCCAAATTCAGAAAGGCTTTCCGTCACTGATTGAGAAAAGCATTTAAAGCCCATTGACATCAGTGGTATTGAAGTAGTTATCGAAATGTTAAGCATGTGCTTTGCTGAACAACAGCTGCCATTTAAAAACAAAAACTAACTATTCCATAATAATAATTGACTCCCACAAATGTGGAATCTCCCCTGCTAATAAGACCAGATTGAGGTGCTGGACTGACAATATTCTGCTCCAGACTAGCGATATACTTAAGGTTCAACATTTTACGGCCCCTCAAGGATTAGCAAAAATGGCATTGCTCCCCTCCTACATATGTGGGAATGACCTCTGAATGATGGGGACAGAATGTTGTTTCTAGCTCTGATGCAATAATGAAGCTGAAAAATGCAGCATTATCTTCTTACTATATATTTTAGAAATGTGTGTCTGTCTGTCTACGAGTCCATTTGTTCAAGAACTCCTACTAAATGGTAAGAGATAGGACAAGGGTAGGCAATAAAATGGCAGCAATTCACCAGGGTTAGCCCCTGGCAGGCTGCTGCCACTATATTTACCTGCACTTCTGCAGGTACCAGCGATTGCAGATTCTGTTGGCTGCGGATCACCATTCCTGGCCAATGGGAGTGGCAGGAAATGGTGCGGACTGGGACACCGCTTCCTGCAGCTCCCATTTGCCAGGAACAGCAATCAATGGCCACGGTAGCTGTGATTGCTGGTACCTGTGGAGGCACAGGTAAATATAGTGGCAGCAGCCTGCCAGGGATTAACCCTAGATCCAGCCCATGGGCCAGTATTTACCTTCGCCCTGAGCTAGGACCACCAAATTTGATATGCAGCTTCCTCTTATCATAACGTAAAGCAAAGTAAGGGGTTAGCTGTGCCAGGGAAATGGAATATGCCTGGAATTTGATTGTGTCTCATAAAATAGAAAGGGAGAGGCCTGGCAGGAGGAACAGCATAATAGCCACAGGGAGGCAACAAGGGGCCAGAGATGCGGACTGGGACAGCTATAACCCTACTGCGCCAGCACGGGTCAGGGGTGAAGAAATGGGCAGTTATCTACTATACACTTCAGAAAGTTTGATTGTGTATTTGCCTGTGTGTTTGTCTGTCCCCCATCCAGGGGACATGCACCTCTGCCCAGCTGTGTGTGCAGCAGCGACCAGAGACAGGTACTTCTCACCTGGCCCCAAGCTGCTATGGTGAAAGAGGGCTGGAGTTCTCCTCTCTCCCCAGGGCTGCCTGCACAGTGAATCCCTTATCCCCAGCTCCACCCCAGAGCAATGATTTAAATGAAGAAAAACAAAACGTATTTGCGTTAAGGACCCAAACAACAGCCGGTAAATCTTCTAGAGGTTTATACAAAAGTTATTGTCAGTAATTTTTAGCAGTACTTTTTATGGACTAGTTGTTAGTTTCCTCTCCCTGAGGTAAATGCTGTTGGCTTCACGGTAGTAAGCCAATCTGGAAGTGGCACTCCATAATTCCAGGTTTGCTGTCATTTTAGTTGGACCTCTTGCAAAGTGAGGTACAAGTTGAATCTCTCTAGTCCAGTACCTTGGGATCTGACCGGTGCTGAACCAGAGAATTTGCTGAACCATGGGAGGTCAATATTGTCGAGCAGCATTACCAATACTTCCACTGCTTACTGGGCTCTTAGAAGACATTTAGGGGTAAATTAGAGCTAAATAACAGCACAGAACACTTGGAGCTAGGACTGGTGGCTGTAAATAAACTTTCTGGGACCATAGGAAACTTGGCCACATCCATGATAAGTGGACATCTGGCTAACTAAAATCATGCCGGACCACAGATGTTGTCAGACAGGAGAGTGCTTGACTAAAGAGTTTCAACTTGTATTATTCAACATCAGTAAGGGACACTAAATTAGATGCACACTCAACAGTCCACATCAGACAATTTGCTTCCCTATTTGATTACCTGTTCTGTCTGTACTGTAATCTACTCACGTGTCATTTTACCTTGTTTACAGTAAATATACACTAAATGCACAGAAAATGGAGGTACCTGAGATGCAAGTTCCAATACAATACTTCTGTCATTTAGCTTGCAGAATACATAGAAGAACACATTTAACAAGCATGAACTCAAACCTCCAATAAGTGTGTCTGAGCATAGGCTAGACTGTTGGGGTTTTTCGGAATACCTCCGGTATCCCAAAAAAACTCGGCCACATTCAGGGAACGCATTTGCTCTTCTACTTTTTTTTCCGGAAGAGCAAACGTGCTCTTTCGGAAGCTCCTGTACTCCTCGTTCCACGAGGAAGGAGGGGGCTTTTGAAAGAGGGTTTTTTTCCAAAATTTGGCCCAGTCCAGATGGGCCAAATTTCAGAAAAACCTCTTCTGACAAATTATCAGAAAAAGATACGCAAAATGAGGAGCACATTTTGCATATCTTTTCCCGATAGATCCTCGCAGTCTAGACGTACCCTCAGACTCATTACCATGTATCTTAAAATATACCACTCATTTCACTTTTTTGCCTAAAAGACCATTGTTTTTGTTCTTTTCATTGGGTTCCAAGTATGAGGAAGTAATAAGATTTCCCTTATTTGACCAGAGTGCTTTCTAAAAATATAACAAATGGAACCAGTTTCTTGAGTTAATTATGTTGGTTAAAAATAAACCCGAAATATAAAATGACATTCACAGACAACTGGACATGTGCTGAATAAATCTACAATTCCTTTGGACCCTCGTGCCAACTTTCAAGGTTTCTTTCATGAGGAATCCCAGAATCTGGCCACCAACTTTTGGGCCATCAGGTCTTGCCTGTGCGACTTCAGCTGTTATTGTTACCCCTTCTGTGCATTTAGAAGGAAGTCAATGTAATCCATATTGTAAAAAGAAATAGGATTTGTTCTTTTTGGCACTCTGGGCTGCAAAGAAAACACATGTCTGCAAAGCAGCTCTTTAGAAGTTTGGCACACTTTTAACTCTTCATAATGGGATTCATTGAGATTTCTCTGGGGACATTTACAGATGCCTTTTATAATTTAAAGCAGTGAGACAAGAGGACCCAACAATAAAGGGTTACCGAGTTTCCTTGCTTAGGAAATGCAGAGTGAGCAGGGGGAGACAACAGAGGGTGGAGAAGCAAGGCCATTCCCCTACCCTACTGAAGGGGTTATGATCAATCTGACCAATCTTCCAAAGAGCTGCAAAGCATTTAGAGAGAGGCAGGGCATTCTATTATTATTCTTCATTCTTTGTACTGGAGTAACACCAAGGAGCCCCAGTCACAGAGCAAGATCCCACTGTGCTATGCGCTAAAAAAACACAGAAAAAAAAGGCAGTCCCTGCTCCAAAGGACTTTACATTTTTTTGAAAATGTGGATAAAGGTCCCTCCCTTTGGATGTCTGCTTAAACCATCTTCCAAACCTTCTGAGGTTCGACCACTAAAATTAATTTACCAAGAGAGACTATCAGCGGGATTTACTTGGTTAAAGGGAAAGGATGCATTAAAAACATGTCCTGGCAATTAAGTCAAAACAAACAGAACAAATGAGCCTCTTAAATAAATACATATTCAGAGAACAACCCTGATGTAAAAGATTTTTTTTCCTTCAGACCTGTGTTATAGACCAGCTCTAAATAAGGTACAGTAGCTGCTGTGTCCTATGGCATTAACAGCTATAAAAAAACCTGAGAAAAGTAGATACACTAAAAGGTAAACAAATGAATCCAAGGTCCTGAAGAAAAAAAGCAGAAAATACTGGGATGCAGTATTTCACGTAAGTGTAGTTGTTGTTCTTATTAACCTTAATCACAGTTACATGTTCCTGAGGGGAGCGACAAGACCCCACAGAAAGCAGAGTTGGGGGACGTGAGGAGAGATTCATTATTAGCAATGGGCGATCTTCAAACGTTTGGTTGCTTGTTTTACTTAAGTATCCAAGAGGGATATTTAGGTGGGCAGAATGTAAACACCCAAGATGGAATTTGGCCAGAACATTAGGTTTAACTCCCGATTCCTAACAAGGAGTGCCATGCAGGCTGTAATTTCCAAGCAGAGCAGACACAAGCTCAATGTTAAGGTCTCCTTTGGAAGACCTACACACAGCGAACTGCATAGACCTCAGTTTATAAGCCTGGGAAGTATGAACAGTTGACCTGGCTCACGGCTGCCAAAGGTGGTATAGTATTTTGAGCAACATTTACTATACATAAAAGCAAGTAAGGCAAGTGAGCTTTCCCTAAGGGAGTCCAGGGTGTGCTCCACAAAAAGGAAAATTGTCAGCTCTGGGCCCTATCTCCCCTCCCTGTACCGTTGAACTGCCTGCCTCTCTTTGCTCCATGGTGCTCTCATTTAAACTTGCTCACAAAGTAATGACAGCCTCTTTGCCTCCCTGGCCACCAACTCTCAACTAAAGGAAAAGTGTTGGGAGTGTTTTCATCTTCTCTTCTGCCAGGAACATTTTCTTCCCTTTCTATTTCTTTCTTTCTAGGAGCAGCCAGGACACTGTTAAATTAGTAACTGTCAATAAAATAAAATTGAAAACATTTACCAGCTTGCTTCTTCCTTTTTCCTATCCATCACTTCTCTGTTGTCCTCCTGTGTTATTCCTTTGCTTTTTTCCTCACAATATTTTTTGTCAGATTACATTTTTCTCTATTTCCCTCAGCTTTTTAAGAGGGCTTACTTGGTCACTAAATGCCTGTCTGCTCCAAAAACACACCTTTTCTGCTCTGGTCTGTCCTCCCTGCTCTAGTATTAGCTTCTATGTGTTCAACCTTCCTTCCCGCTCCCTCATCTTTTCTTCCACCGCAGTTTCACTCTACTTTGCCCTCTTAACCCCCCTCCCCTCAGGTCCTTTCTTTTCCCTTCCAAATGTCAGAGTTCTGACATCTGTTTATTTTAAGGCAATTTACTGGGATTTGGGAGAATGTCATTGACCCCTGTGAGTGCTTTTACAGTTCTTTACATGGTTTACTGACACATTGGAGATAATAGTGTAATACCCTACGACAATAAAGACCACAGGTCAAATTCCTCACTGTATTTCTAAGTTTTGCTGGTGCATCTCCATTGAAATCAATGGAGTTGCACTGACATAAACTGAACTAATGTGGTGACGAAACAGGCCCAGAGGTCTTAGTTTATTTCTCATATGCTCCAGCATTTCAGACAGGATCACAATCACATTGGCATGTGGGAACTAGTGAAGACATGCCTTCTGGATGTCTGTTTTTGCTCACATCATGTTCTTCCCAAACTGCTCTATCTATAAACTAGCAGTGACTAGTCAAGCTGTTTATGTTCCATTGATAACAGTTGGAGGCCTGCTTTTGTAACAAGAATTCTACTATATTCAGGCTGCTTCCTTCCAAAATTAGTCCTTGAGCTTAAGCAGCACAGAAGTCAAAGACATTTGTTGATCTTGGATATTGGTATCCAGACAACATATTCTTCCTCAAATAACCTGACTACAGAGATCTGAACAGAAAGGACATGTAATGGAAAAGACTTTCTAAGCAAGTTCAGTGGAGTCTGTCCTATTATTTACTTAACACATTTGTATTAGAGCATTAGGTATGCATCACAAAACCTTTACGAAATAACATCATGTAACGTTATGTAACGTTCAGGTTGACTTATAAAAATATGTTTGGCTTTTTACCTTTCAGCACAGCACTACTTGAAATTTAAACTTGCTATTTTCAATGTCTGAATCAAAGGAATACTTCTGTAAGTAACTGCTTAGCAAGGACAGTGGGGGGAGGGCGCACAATCTGGCTCTGGGTGACTTGCTCAAGTTCAAATTAAAAGTCAGCCACTGAGTCAAGACTGGAACCTAAGACTCACGGTTTCCTTCTAAGACTTAGTGCCATCAAACATTTCTGCTGGCCACATTCCACAGAACGCAATGGCTACGTGACTGGAAGGCATGTGAGTGTCTGCAAATGGAAGTAAGGGGAGGGCATTCAGCTAGGTGACCGATTCTCCAAGGTGTGTGCCATGGAAATTGAAAAGGCATGAACAACAGATGAGGTTTGATAGTTACCAAAGTGCAGACACCTGCAAGTCCACCACCTACAATGTTAAGCTTTTCAGAGGGTTGGCGCTGGGAGAGTTTTCTATCACATGTTTTCTATCACATGTAAAGAACAAATCATGTCAAACCAATCTGATAGCTTTCTTTAATAGGATAACGAGTCTTGTGGATAAGGGAGAAGCGGTGGATGTGGTATACCTAGACTTTAGTAAGGCGTTTGATACGGTCTCGCATGATATTCTTATCAATAAACTAGGTAAATACAACTTAGATGGGGCTACTATAAGGTGGGTGCATAACTGGCTGGATAACCGTACTCAGAGTAGTTATTAATGGTTCACAATCCTGCTGGAAAGGCATAACAAGTGGGGTTCCGCAGGGGTCTGTTTTGGGACTGCTCTGTTCAATATCTTCATCAACGATTTAGATATTGGTATAGAAAATGCGCTTATTAAGTTTGCAGATGATAACAAGCTGGGAGGGGTTGCGACTAATCTGGAGGATAGGGTAAGAATTCAAAATGACCTGGGCAAATTGGAGAAATGGTCTGAGGTAAATAGGATGAAATTTAATAAAGACAAATGCAAAGTGCTCCACTTAGGAAGGAACAATCAGTTTCATACATACAGAATGGGAAGCGACTGTCTGGGAAGGAGTATGGCAGAAAGGGATCTAGGGGTTACAATGGACCACAAGTTGAATATGAGTCAGCAGTGTGATGCTATTGCAAAGAAAGCAAACATGATTCTGGGATGCATTAACAGGTGTGTTGTGAGGAAGACACGAGAAGTCATTCTTCCGCTCTACTCTGCGCTGGTTAGGCCTCAGTTGGAGTATTGTGTCCAGTTCTGGGCACCGTATTTCAAGAAAGATGTGGAGAAATTGGAGAGAGTCCAGAGAAGAGCAACGAGAATGATTAAAGGTCTAGAGAACATGACCTATGAGGGAAGACTGAAGGAATTGGGTTTGTTTAGTTTAGAAAAGAGAAGATTGAGGGGGGACATGATAGCAGTTTTCAGATATCTAAAAGGGTGTCATAAGGAGGAGGGAGAAAACTTGTTCATCTTGGCCTCTGAGGATAGAACAAGAAGCAATGGGCTTAAACTGCAGCAAGGGAGGTTTAGGTTGGACATTAGGAAAAAGTTCCTAACTGTCAGGGTAGTCAGACACTGGAATAAATTGCCCAGGGAGGTTGTGGAATCTCCATCTCTGGAGATATTTAAGAGTAGGTTAGATAAATGTCTATCAGGGATGGTCTAGACAGTATTTGGTCCTGCCATGAGGGCAGGGGACTGGACTTGATGACCTCTCGAGGTCCCTTCCAGTCCTAGTATTCTATGATTCTATGTTAGTCATAGAGAACTATTCCAAAACCAGATCTGCGTCTTGAGCAACACTTTACTGATTATACATTTCTGAAGACTTGTTTTCAAACCGCAGACAGTCAGTGGCACAGTAGCAAATATCATAACAAGGGGACTCTGAAGAAACATGAAGTGCAGCAGTTTTTACTTAGACCCTTAACCATGCTCCTGTTAATATGAAGTGTATGTACAATAAAATAAACAAAAATCTTTCATTTAAGGTTAGATTAGTCGGAAAAAAATTGTTGCCCATCATTTCATAAGTCAATCCAATAACACCAATAATGACCAAAAGGACTATTAATATCCAAATATCCCAGATCCATAGGTCCTTGGACGTTTTCAAAAGCCTAAGAGAAGCAGGTGGCTCATACTTTTGCCTTATAGTTTCAGACTCAAAGAGCACAATTTATTTACCTTAACAAAGAGAACATTGAAGGGCGACTTGATCACATTCTCTAAGTAGCTACATGAGGAACTAATATTTAATAGTGGGCTCTTCAGTCTAGCAGAGAAAAGTATAACATGATCCAAGGGCTGGAAGTTGAAGCTAAACAGACTGGAAATAAGACATTAATTTTTAATGGTGCAAATAATGAACTACAATTTACCAAGCGTCATGGTGGATGCTCCATCCCTGAGCATTTTTAATTAAGATTGGTTGTTTTTTTTAAAATTCTGTAGGAATGATTTGGGGGAAGTACTCTAGTCCAGTGTTTCTCAACCAGTGGTACGAGTACCCTTAGGGGTACTCAAGAGAAATCTGGGGGTACGTCAACACAACTGAAATTTGGAGAAAACTAATTTTTTGTTTTAAGTTTTACAACACTTTAATATTTTTGTATTTTTTACACCCAAAAATTTCATCGCCCACCCGGCTATGATTAAGTGGTTTAAACAAATGTGTTGTAATGGTAGAAAAAATGTCTGTGTATCTGAAATCTGTAAGTACTGGGGGTACTTATAATTTTTTTTTCCAAAAGGGGTACTTTATAAAAAAAAGGTTGAGAAACACTGCTCTAGTCTGTGTTAGACAGGAGGTCAGACTAGATGATCACAGTCGTCCCTTCTGGCCTTGGAATCTACGAACCTATGAGTCATACCCTTTAATGAAGCTTGACGTGCAATTTTCTACATTATTATGTTTAAACCGGCAAGATGTGTTATTTCTATAGAGGAGTTTTATATAGCTGCAGCAATTAGGGACTTAATCGAACCCTGTTTTCTGGCATACATTAAATTGCCATGTAAAATCTGTTTGAAAAGGGTAAACAGAAAACAACAATGGGCATGGTGAGATGCTCCCCAGAACAGATTCTACAGTCAGTCATTAGTGTATATTGTTTGTGCACCTCGTTAACTGAACTGGAAATAAGCAGATCTACATCTTACACCTTATTAGGGCTCAAAGCATAAGCTTTAATGAGCACAAATTCCCATGTAGGAAACTTTTAAAAGCTAGTTTAATATTTTACTATTCCTAATTATACCTTAAAGGTATAAGAGAGCTGGCGTCAGAGTCAGAGACTAGCAAAACATTTAAATATGCAAACTGCTGTTAAACCTTTGTCTCGGTTTCCTTTTACAGTGAGAAATAGGTGGTGCTTGACTGCCATAAAACTTGTTCGTTTGCTTCAAATAAAGTCCAATTAGATCAAATGTGCATATATTAAATGGTTATTTAAATTGTTACATTATTTTTATTTAAAAATCAATAAGGCTCATATGAAAGTTGAGGTAACGATTCATCACCTAGCTGCTGCCAAATGTTCCAGGTAAAGTCAAGGTGGAATATACCTGCTGAGTTGTTAAAGTTGTCAAGGACCCAAACACGCCCATTACATGATATTGATTTCACGTTAATAAAGGGCTGCTGCACAGCTGATACACTTGGGAACAGTTTGCTTTTCTGTAGTGCCCTTTGAGGAACTTCAAAGACACTCAGGGGCAAGGACACCATGGTAGTGGTCAGGCTCCAATCTTGCCAAGGCAGACAGAGCTCCCATCACCATTACAGATGCAGAATGCGTGGGCAGATGGCTCTGTGCTTCACAAGGGACTTGGGGGAAGCGTGGAGTTTGGGGATCACAATCCCTCCTTTTTTCCATAGGGGTAAGATTAGGCAACTTCTCAGATTTTTGCTTTCTGCACAACCTCCTTTTATAGGTTTTTTCCTCTTGGAGGATGTAATTTGCGCCTTAATTTGGCATCTGTCAATGGGGTTTCCCCTCTCTTTTGTTTTTCCCACACGCTATTATCCACATACATGCTGCAGAGAAAGATCATGATAACTGCAGGGGATGAGTCCAGAGAAGAAAAGACAGAGAAGAGACCTAAGACCTAAATAACTGAGAATACTGGGTCAATAATTCTCCTTAGTCAAGGGAATTAATCAGATAAGTAAGGTTGGCAGGAAGTGGCTTTAGAGTGAAATAATCATCTTGCTTATTGTATATAAAACTCCTATTAATAGGACTAAAACTTTGTTTTAGTTAAGGTCACACTGTAGATATGCTCAGTTTTTCACCAAATATAATCCCCAAATCCTCCCATTGCTATCTCAGCCTAAATTATTATTACCACACCTATATTTCTATACTCAAATGATTCCTTCTTTCATTTGCCACTTTGCATATCTTTATGAGTACTGAACATATACTGTTCCCACTTACTCCAATGGCAGCTGTGGAAATTCAGTACCTCTGGGGATCAGACAAATGATCTTATTTAATTGAGTTCAGACCCTTTTCCCCCCAATTCATCCCAATCATAGCATATTTTAACCCTACCTTCCAGTGTATTTTGTATCTCTCTCCATTTCATATAGGTCTCAAATGGGAGTAGTTTGTTCTCTACTCCATCTGCCAAGTGCGTGACTAAATAGGACTGACCCCAAAAGAGGCTCAGCATGACTCCACTAGATACCTCACAACTCAACTACTAATTACTTCCTAATGGTATACTGTATGTATTGTATTCAGCTCTGTAGCAAAGCTATATTTCTCTAGTTTCCCTTTGACAGTGTCACAGGGAACGACATCACGTACCTCTACGTAAGTCAGGTCTACTATACTGACTGCATTTTCTTTCCCACTCTTTCTTTATGTATATGAATAGATAACATGTGAGCTTTGAGATGGGGAATTTTACAGTGCACCATTGCTAACAAAGAAGTGCCTGACACTATGTCTCCACTATATCCCTTTAAGAGTTTTCTCTAATATTTGTTCTAAAGCCTATAGGAGCACATGTTATGCTTACTGTGTAATATGATGCGAGAGGATTGTAATTCCAGAGGTGACCTATATAGTCAGGCCCTAATGATGTCATGCTGGAGAAGGGCAAGAGAAGAGTGCCCCTTAGAAATGAAGACTTCTGTTTAGCCAAGGAGTACGCAAAGCACTGCTACAAACAGTGCGAGCTTCTCATTCTGCTCTGCTAAAGCCTTCCTTCCATTTTCTGGGCATGAGAAAATAGCTCTGCTCCTGTGGAACATACAGTCCTAGGTCTCTATGGAGCCTGATCCAAGGGGACCCGTTCTGTGTCAGTTGTGATACAGGGCATCCCCACTGTAAGTCACCCCGGTACACATCAGTTCCACACTAAAGTCATTGATGCTTATAGGAACTGATGCATTATAAGTCCTCCCATTCTCCACTCTTAAGTCGTACAAAAAACCCCAGTTTGTGCCAGTGGAAGTTAGCCGTGGGAAAAAATTCCCCGCTTTAAATTGTTTCACTACAAGTCCATGTTTTTTGGAATGTATCTTGGACTTATAGCAAGGAAGGCCTGTAATGTGGTTTTGTGTGTGTGAGATTGGGATTTTGTCCGTTTCAGGCCATGCTTACTTGATGGGCCTTGTTGTTAATCACTCAACAGCCTATGCCAGATTCAGCCTGGTGACTAAGAATTGAAAGCTGAAAGGTTGTGTGTCCCATTACCAATCTACTGAGCCATCCAGTGTTTGGGCCCATGACATGTTACTGTAGTCAGAGTTCAGAACCTGGAAGCCCCAGGGTTCCACTCATTTGATTTTAGTCCAAACTTTTCTATGGGAGGCTACATTTGATAGGTCTGTGTGATCTCCCAGTAACAGATGAAAACCAGGTGTCCAGTGAGAAATTTCTAGCTGCAGGGATGTTGGAAAATTTTCCAATTTGGACACTCTGGTCCAATGGGTATAGATTTACCAATCTTGAGAAAATGTACCAAGTGTGCAGGATGGACACATTTCAATAAATCTAAAAGACAAAAACTCTCTTTGACTTTATTGATGGGCGAGGTGATAGAGTATTTCAATAGCTTGATAAGCAAAGTAGAAGCGATTCAATCTTAAATCTCTGTGAATAAAGCAAAGTGCAAACAAAAGAAATACGTGCTATCAGGAAATATAGAGCTTTGAATTTTTTATAAAAGAACAGTTAAAGAGGAAAAAATGTTCTTTAAGAGTTTGTTCCAAAGAGATTAGTTAAAATAGTTAATGTTCCCTTTGCCTTCTAGCGCCTAAAAATCACCATTTTTGTTGATGCCATTTAAAGTAAATTATTCTTTCAGTTCTGCTTGTTCTCTGCTATATTTATATTAAACTATTATCACGTACCAGAATCCAGAGAAAGCAGTTCATCGTACTAGATGTTGTTGAAAATGTTTTTTTTTCAGATGACTTTAACACAGAAGGCTTTTAACACAAGTTAGCAGATTACCCCAAACAGAATACTGGAATTTAATCTCTGTATGTATGAACTGCTCACTTACATGGCCTTCACAGTGTTCTTTAATTACATTCCTACTGTAAACGAGGGCTAAAAAAATCCCTTTAAAAGGCAGTTCAGTTTTCCCTGTGAGACTTTAACTATGAATACTGTATTAGGGAGCTGCCAAGTTGCTTGCTGAGGTCCTATACCATTTTACCTCTTTCAGGGACACATGTTTAATTAAAGCATTCCACAAGCTTTGAAACTGATTTCAGTTGGAAAATGAGTCTCCTGTTGTGGGGTTTGGTTCCCTCCCCCCCTCGGAATAAATCCTTTCCTTCTGTCTCCACAATTAAAAGATTCAACTCATGAGAGCTAGAAAAGTAAATGTCAGCTCTACTGCAGAACTTTATCTTGCAGACTGCTAAGGCAGAGTGAAAATTCATCTTGCTTGGTTTCACTTTCTATTTAAAATGTTTCTTACATGAGAGCATGGGGGGTGGATTTGAAACAATTAGGGGCATTATTTAAAACAGTGGTTTTCCAACTAAGGGTCGCGACCCAGTACTGCCTGGTGGAATGTCAGGCACTGGGTCTCATTGCTGCAGGGAGATCAGGTGACCAGTAGGGATGCTAAGGCAGCTACCTGCCTGTCCTGGCACTACAGACTGCACTGTGCCCCAGAAGCGGCCAGCAATAGGCCTGGCTCCTAGGTGGGGGCAGAGGGGAGCGCATAGGGCTCCTTGCACTGCTCCGACTGCGAGCAGTAGCTCTGCACTCCCATTTGCTGGGAACGTGCTGCTGGCTGCTTCTGGGGCTCAGCATGGTCTATGGTGCTAGGAGAGACAGGAAGCCTGCCTTATTCCCCCACTGTGCCCCTGACTGGGAGCTGCTCAAGATAAGCCCCTCCCGACTGCACCCCCGAAAGCCAGAGCCTCCTCCTACACCCCAAAGGTCTCATCCTCAGCCCTATCTGGAGCCCACACGCTAGTCAAATTGTGTTGGGTTGCGGGCATCAACAATTTTCTTCAACTGGGTCATGAGAACAAAAAGTTTGAAAAACTGATTTAAAAGACCAGGGGATTAAAAAAAATAATAATATGAATAAGATGCTGGCATGGCACTTGTGGAGTAACTTGGGTTGGCAATTGTCAGGTTAGAACCATACCCACCACTGCACAAACATCACCATCACAACTGCCACCTTGCAGCCTTAGACAAGAGGCCAACAACTTACATCATCATGAGAGCTGAACTATTCTCTCCGTAAAGGGTGGGAATGAGGAGGGGGCTTGAGGAACAGTGGCATGGCAGCGTGGGGAAGCCGCACTCTTCCTGTTCAGCGGATAAAAAGAGGATGTCTGTTCTCTGGGGCTGTCAGTTCATCAGCTGTCACTAGAACTTAAATTTGCATACATTAAGAAAAGAATGAGAAGTGGTATATTTGCTTAATAGTTCGATAGTCTAGATCGGGGTGGCCCACCTGTGGCTCTGGAGCCACCTGTGGTGCTTCCGAAGTTAATATGTGGTTCCTTGCTCAGGCACTGATTCTGGGGCTGCAGCTATAGGTGCCAACTTTCCAGTGCTCAACTCCTGGCTCCACCTCCTCCTCCGAGCATATTGTGCCCTCGCTCCTTCCCTCCCCCACAGAGCCTCCTGAGTGCCATGAAACAGCTGATTACTGTGGGCAGGAGGCACAGGGAAGGAAGAGGAGGCACTGTTCAGTGGGGCTGCTGGTGGGCAAAAGATACTGGAGATGGGAGAGGAGGCACCTGATGGGGACTGCTGACAAAATACTGTAGCTCTTTGGCAATGTACATTGGTAAACTGTGGCTCCTTCTCAGGCTCAGATTGGCCATACCTGGTCTAGATAATCCATGGAAACTGGATTTGAACTCTCAGTAGCATCTGACTGCAAGAATTCAAACAAAGAGGTTTGTGGTTCTTCCCTCCATACATGTTTGGTTCACGTGTTTGTGAGCGCTTGGTTGACAAGTGTGACTTTCTTTTTCTTACTCTGACTCCTTAGCAAGTGAAACCCTGGGAGCAGCCAGGTTTGGAGACTTGTTGGAGAGATGCTAGCTGGCTGCAGAAAATAAAAATGTTATATGAAAGTAATAGGTGGTATTCTACTGTAAGACAGTATTTGCATCTGTATCACCTGCAGTTACTTTAGACACAGGATGCAGCTTTCTGTAGGATTTCAATTCATCGTTACCTAACATTGAGAGTGAAAATCATTAGTAAAGGCCAGAGGAGTTACCAACATAGATCTCTTTTCATGGACAATAATGAGTTTACAACCGTTGCCAAATTGAATGAGAAGAGAAGCCAATATCTTCCAGATACCACTACTTATACTGAGCGTGTAAAGAGCCTTTCACAAGTTCACAGCACTAAACAGATGCTTCATACAGGTTGAACCTCTCTTGTCCAGCACCCTCGGGAGCTGACTGGTGCCAAACCAGAGAATTTGCTGAACCACAGGAGGTCAGTATTATGTAGCAGCATTATCAATACTTCCACTGCTTATTGGGCTGTTAAACGACATTTGAGGTAAATGTTCTCAGTACAGAACACTGAGAATCAGGACTGGTGGCTGTAAACAAACTTTATGGGGCTACAGGAAACTTGACCATACCCATGATAGGGGGACATCTGACTAACTAAAATTGTGCTGGACCACAGATGTTGCCAGATCAGAGAGTGCTGGACTAGAGCGATTCAACCAGTAATTAATGGTAGGGGTGGTATTTACTTTTCCTACAGAGAGCTCAAGTAATTCAGCTGCGCTAAATCTAAATTGCAGGCAAATTGAGGCAGGGAACGTGTTTATTTTCTATGCCACAGAAGCTATAAAATAATAAATAATTGGAGTAACAATTATTAGTCATACAAGTACTGGCATAATCAGGAATGCTACCAAAAAGAGATATTAGGATCTGATCCTCCTTTTACTTGATGCCCACTCTGTGCTGGGAGTGTCTTTTAAATTCCAGTTCTCATATTTTAATCTACGGTGCATTAAGAGCAATACCTTTATTATCAGTTTAAGAACATTTCAAAATAGCATCTTAAATGACTATTTGAAAAATAAGTAGAAGCTGTGAATAACTGTCCTGATTGAGGTAAATGTAGTCCCATTCCACAAAAATTCTTTCCTACAAGAAAATCAAGGACTTAATATCCCCAAATCAGTTTGTTTTCATCCTTTCTTAAAAACATAATCATAACAAAGATGTCTTTGTTAGGTTCATCATAAAAATTTCATGCCTCTCTTCCCTTTATAAAACTGGAAATTAGGATCCACCAGAATATAATGGATCAGATTTTTATTTACACGATGTCCCTTTACCCTTCTTCGTGCACTGTGAAGAGGCCTTAAAGTATTATATTTATTAATTTATTAAATTAAAATGGTTGCACATTTAATAATAATGCATTATATTTATATTCACTTTAAGGTCCTTTAACCTTGGCAAGATGGTATAAAGGCGTAAGTGAAATTGAAAATTAGATCCAGTATCTTTGTGCCTATTAGAATGCTCTGAATCAGGAAGTGCTACAAATTTAATAAAAATGTTAATAGAGTTTCTTATATATTAAAGATGTCAAAACTGTTCTCAAAAATAAATGTCAATTGAAACAAACAAACTTTGTCTAATTTTATAAAACTTTCATTTTTCATTGAAAAAACCAAAAATTCTGTAAAAAATATCAGTTTTTGAAAAACTGAAATTGGTTTGGTTTCTTTTTTCTTTTCTCTCCTCATTTTTCCTTTTTTCCTCTTGGAAACTGGGAAAAAAAGAGGGTAAAATAAGGAAGAAAAGGGGGAAATGGTAAATCTTTCAGTTTTCAGCTTTTTGTCAAAAATGAATGTTTTCTGTGGAAATAAATGAAAAGGCACTTTTATTGAAAAAGTGTTTTAAAAACACAAAGTTCTAAGCAGTGCTGTTATCACCTCTATCGACATTTGTGTGTGCCTATAAAATAGGAGAGTATTTCAATGAAATGAATTAGATAATACTAATAAGAATAATAAACATCTACTCCAGAATAATATGATGTGTGAATATTAAGCGGAACAGCTCTTCTGGAATAACTCCCCATGTGTAGACACTTTTATTCTGGAAAAAAAATATTTCTCTGGTTTAACTTAATCCACTGGGCAAAAGTTTTCATACAAAACTTCATTTTGACACACAAAAAATGAAGGTTTGGATCTGTAGTATTTTGTAAATGTGTGTTAAATTCACCAAACTGTTTCATTTGGGGGGAAAAAAATCCAGAAAAGCTAAGAAGGTTTCTTTGGACTTTTCAATTCAGATTAGCTTTTCATAATTGAACTATAATTGAACTAATTTTATTTTTAAAAATTAAAAAGGTTAAAAAATACAAAAATAGAATAGATGTTTTAGTTTGGGTCTAACTGAAATAATTTTTCCCCTGGTTTTTTGGTTTCACCCATAGAATTGATAAGTCAATTATTCTTCCAGGTCTAATTCTGGAATAGCCCCCGGTATGGACAAGCCCTTTCACCTCACTTTTCTCCCCTATTAAAATGATGCATGCATATGTGTGTACTCACCTACACAGACATGGATGTGTGTACACACAGTTTTATGTCTCTGATCCAGCACCATTTAAGATGACGGGGATTTTGCCATAGACCTCAGCGGAGCTGAATCAGCCCTGATTGCTCACAAATGATTTCCTCTGACCTGCTCTTTCCCTTTAGTGGTATCAATGGCAAAATTCCAGTTGACTACAGTAGCACAAGCGTAGGATTTTAGCATAAATTCAGCTTCCCTTTTCTCTCCCTAAAACCAGCATAAACTAACTCAATTTTAAAGAAAATTTCCTTACCAATTAGGTAATAATACTTAACATGAACATGGAATACTTAGATAGCACTTTACCATTTCAAAGCTCTGCACAAGTATTAATTAGTGTTAATGACTCATATTACCTAATAAGATAATGACAAACCCTGCAGCTCACAATATCTAATTTCTATTTTAAGTAATAGATAAGAGGCATCTCGTAAAGGATATATTTTCTTCGAGATCCCTTTCTGCCTATTACTCTGACAGCTTTTGAAAGCTGAGTGCATTGTGGCATTTTTCTTTTTAATTTGTGGGCAAGAATGTATTACACGAAACACACTTTTGTCCACAAAAAGGGGTTTTAGCAATAGTATCGCTGGGTTTGGGGGGGTTATTGATACAGGGTCAACATGGTGGCCTAAGCATTATTGGAGAAGGAGAAGGGGATTCATTGCCTGCCCTTTAGGGGAAACAGCAACGGCTTTCTTGGTTTCTCGCTGGGTTGCCATTGCCAAGGTAATGCTTAATGGATTAAGTCTTGTGAAATAAATTCTGTAAACAGAATGTGGGCTGAGATCATTTAAACTCATTTCCCCTGTGTCCCCTTACAGTCCTGGAAGCTGTCAAGTGCAGGCAGCCTGCAAGCAGACTGTTCTCCCAGTGTTAGTCTTGAGTCTCAATAGATGCATAAAACAGCTTGTTTTTCACATACTTTCTGTGACGGTATTACAAAAAACGCTTCTCAGTTTCACCCATCGCCTTAAATTGCATATAGCTAATCCCCGCAAGGGCACCAAACATTGCTCTATTTGTCCCTCATTAGAACATTAAAGGCGTATGTTTATGGAAGAATTATACATGATTCTGAAGGGTTTTAAATAAAGGAACTGCACCAGAGATGGGTTTAAGAACAAACAATAACATTGAGGCTTGAGCAGTATCATTTCAAGTGCTGGAAGCAGATGTAGCGTGAGACAAGGCTTGTGATCCAAATTGGGAGAGGGCATGACCTGAAATTACGTATCACACCTGAGAAAGTGCTCCAGGGATAGTGCTGGGGGCAGAACCCTCATAGAGAGAATGTGAAAAAAGTGGGCAGAACATTCAATGCATGGAAGGGGGGAGGCTGCTCTTAGTGTAGAATCAACCTGAGGGTGCGGAAGGGCTGTGCAGGGAACATTCAAAGAAAGTGCCCTGAAGGACGAGAAAGGCCCAATCTTCATTTCTTATTTAGAAATAAATCAGTTTCACATTTCAGTATTAATGAAATCCATAAATCTACATAACTTTTTCCAGACCAATAAATCCTTTCAGAGGCTTTTAGCAGTTTCTCCAATTTTGACATATTTTGATTCACTCATCCACAGACCTCTCTTTTTTCCATTCAGTGGAAACCCTCTCATGCAAGCTGGGAGAGGTTGGGCAGGATTTCAACTTGAGCAGGAAGTGAACAAGAGTAAGATTCATACGCATAGCACGGATTCAGTTGCCATGAGAATGATGTCACCAGCTGGGTGAGGAGAAGCAGTCAATCTCCAAGGACACTACCACTAAGTAAACAAGAGTTGTTCTAAGCAGGCCTTCAAAGATGAGGAGCTGAGCATAACTGGCTGCCTTGCCTTCACCACTGTATTATTTTGCCATGCAAAACTTCTAGCCCAGCTAGCTATTCAGCCTTTTGGACGTGGTTCTTCCAGAAAGGACAACACATGGTAGATCATTGTGTGGGATTCTCAATTACCCGTTGCTATAGGCAGGAAGTTCACAGTATGTTCATTGACAGAGCTGGGTTTCCCATTAGGCACAGTAGTGATGCAGTTGAGGTGCCAGCATTCTAGGGGTTTCTAAACATTCATATTTTGCCCCTCCTGGGTCCTAGTAGAGGGCAGGGCCAGTGGAGGGGGGAGACTGCCCCCACTTAGCCCTGCTGGAACGTAGGGTTGCCAGGTGTCTGGTATTAACCTGGACAGTCCAGTATTGACCCGGACAGTCCGGTATTTTCGCCTCCTGTCTGGTAACAAATTCAGAAAATAGCGGACACCTAAAATGTCCGGTATTTTCTGTTTTTTTCCCGGCCAGGAGGCGAAAATGCCGGGTGCTTACCTGGTTCCGCAGGGGAGCAGGAAGACAAGATGGTAGATGGCTGCTGGCTGCCTGTTAGGGCCAAAAAGCCTCAAAGTCATTTCTTAAAGGGGGAATTTTAATTTTTAAATTTTTTTTGCTTAATAACTCTCGGGGTCTTTTTTTTTTTTTTTTTTTTTTCTTCCTCAAATAACTTTGGTCTCCCTTTTTTTCAACAGAATTTTTTCCCCAGGTTTTTTTTTTTTTGGGGAGGTGTTCGGTATTTTTGGTTAAACCATCTGGCAACCCTTCTGGAGTGCTCCTTGCTCAGCCCGGCAGAAAGTCACCTCCCAGTGGAGTCAGTGAGTGCACCTTAGGACAGGGCTTGGGAGAGTGGGTCTCTGGTGGGGGGGAAGGGAGGCTTGTGGGAAGCTCTGGGTAGTTAGGGGGTGGGGCACTTGTGGGAGGGCACTGGGCA
Organism: Rafetus swinhoei; assembly: GCA_019425775.1. NCBI lineage: Eukaryota > Metazoa > Chordata > Testudines > Trionychidae > Rafetus > Rafetus swinhoei. Next base: position 17,276,023 of record CM033447.1, on the reverse strand, counting down.
GCAGGGGGGGTCTGTGGGTGGTGAGGTGTTAAAAGTGGCAGCATGCCTCCCCACCCCCCGCCTGCAATGGTTAGGAGTTCCAAGATGCTGCAGGGGTCCCTGGAGCTCTAGCCCACAAAGGGTGGTGACATGACCCTGAAGCTCCTGTCTGGCTGCGGAGGCGCCCCACATCTGCAAGCTGCTGCATGTGGCAGGGGAACCCTGGAGCTCCCGGCCACTGCAGGGGAGGGGCTCTGAGACCCCGCAGCTGGGGGTGCCTAAGGTGTAAATCCAGCCCTAATATACCACAATTGAGTAAACACATGCTGTAGTTACCGAGGTCCTGAACCTACACATACTTGCACATGGGACACAGTATTTCTAGCAAGTATCCCCAGCTGATGTCAACTAAATTCAATGGAAGTACTCAAGTGAGTGACATTGCACATGTGTATAAGTGTGTGCAATTTAGGCCCAAAGTGACGTAGAGGGAAATAATTGTTTTCTTGATGTTCTCTGGAAATAGATATTTCTGTGTATTCAATAACAGGATGCTTGTTAGTACAAACAGCTTCCCCAGCTACAGTGGAAACCAAACCACTTACAGAAGGAGCTGAGGCCTCAATCCCTCAAACCTTTACATTCGTGCTCAAAGATAAGCACATGAGGAAGCCATGGAATCAATGGGACTAGTCATGTGTGAAGTTAAGTGTATTGCCTAGATGTTTGCAGGCCTGGAACCAGTAGTACAGCCTCTTCCCGACTTATGAACCGGTTACGGACCAAGCAACTGTCGTAACTCGATTCGTTCATAAGTCAGACCCCATAGAGTTACATGCGACCGCGCTGTTCGTAAGCACGGATCGTGTTCGTAACTCGGGGTCCGCCATTTACGACAGCTTTGGTCGTAACTCGGGGACCAGCTGTACTACAGGTTGGTCCAGCACTCTCAGGACCGGATAGGTCCCAAACGAGGGGATTTGCCAGACCTGGGAAGGTCCCTCCTCTTCTGGCCTGTGTTAACACCGGGTTAGAGCTCCAGCCTGTCCCTGCTGCTGCCCCACCCACCCGGGGCTCTCTAAATGCTGCCAGCCCTAGGGCAGAGCTTCACAGCCACCTGGTTTTACAGCTGGGGCTGGAGCTGCACAGTTGGGGCAGAGCAGCTCAGCAGTTACCAGGCTCTATGACTGGGGCTGGAGTTGCACAGCCAAGGCTGGGCAGAGCTCTGTGGCTGGGGCCAGAGTTCCACAGCCACTGCTAGGGCCAGAGCTCCCCGCAGTGCCAACTGTTCCACCCCCCACACACATTGGGTTGCTGGTGCCACCTAACGTGTTCCTGCTCCGCTGGCAGACCTCCCTTTTCCTGGGCTCTGTGGTCCAGGAACATCCATGGTCCATGCCGGACCACAGATGTTGCTGGACTAGGGAGTCCCAGCTAAGGGAAGTACAACCTGTACAAATGTTGCCATATTTTCCGTGTGTCTTGTTTATTTTAAAAAAAAATCAATCTTATAATTACAGCTGGTCAGAAAATATTACTCCCCATTCCACAGCCCCCATGAAACATTTTGATGAAAATAATAATAATAAAGCCTAAACATTTTCAATGGAAAATTTGAATTTGCTGAAAAAACAATTCCCCCTTCCCTCCATCCACCCACAAAATTGTAAAATTTCCAAGCAAACCAGAATCTTACTCTGGGAAATTTTTAGTCAAAAACTCCATTTTCCAAATGCAGCAAAATACTGTTTTGGTGGAAAATTATAGACTAACCCTACTTATAATATTTGATCACAAATTTTATAAAATGACAATAAAAAACATGCAAGTATAGACCAATGCCGGGGGAATTGAAAATGGAAAGACAGTTGCAACTCTTTACCTTTGTCTTTAATCCTTATGAACATTCTAACTGAACAACAGTCGAAAGGAAAAATGGACATGAAAATTTGATAAGATTTGAAAGGGAACTTTGATTATTATTTATTTCTATTACCATAGTATGTAGGAGCCGTTAGCATGGATCAAGACCTCTGCACAGATTGCAGCCTCTTTGTACATAGTTTCTGTGACCATTTCAGTATTAGAGTTCTGTGATCACAAATGCCCACAAAGAGTTAATTTTACACTCAGATGTTCAGTGTCTGACTTGTGTGTTTGACTGTAACATGTGCAGTTCTCACTGTTGATTGTTTACTTAAGTCATTCAATCTGGGAACAGAAAGCGTCGGATGTAACTAACCAAGGCTCTGATCCTGCCATTTGATCTGCATGGAACCTTACACCCAAGCCAAAGCAGGGGCATAGGGTCTCCCCAAGTAGATCAGATTGCAGAATGCGGGCCATGAATTGTAGCAACTGAAAGTGGGTACTACCTTGTAGCTGATTAGTAGCTTATACAAAAACTAGAAGATTTGCCTGGTGTTGCTCCAGTCCTTAACTCAATTTTTGTTTTTTGGAAAATAAAATTAAAAATGTACATACTGGTCCAGGTACATCTACCCCCCTGTGCTCCCCAGCCAGAGTGAAGAATGCAGCAAACTGCGCACTTTCCCCTTGCTCCCTGATGAAGGAGAACAGTCAGCAATGTTCCCATAGGAATCGGGAAGAGGGGGAGAGCCTCAGCCCCCTCTGCCCTCCCTAAAGGGCACCTGGGGGGAAGAGACTTGGGACTGAGGCAGTCTCAGCCAGGGGTGGAGTGTGCACCCCTAACCAGCCCCTTTACCTGCTTGGTGATTGCGTCTCTTTTCTGTTTGGTTTTATGAGAAGCAATCCCATTCCAGGCACATCCCATTGTGCCACAGCTCCTGGCACAATCAAATTATTACTTTGCTTTAAGTTATGATAAGAGGAGGCAGCATACGGAATTTGGTGGTTCTAGTTCTCACTGTTTAGGAGGAGTTCTTGAACACACAGACAGACAGACAAACTCTCTCAAATACATAATGCTGGGCTCAATGCAATTCCCAGAAAAGTGTTGCCCACATTGCTAAATATCTACACAATTGTTAACTGGTACAATTGCTAAAAACTCCAGTCATCTGAAGAAATGGGCTGTGCCCACGAAAGCTCATGATACCATCAACATGTTTTGTTAGTCTATAAAGTACTACCAGACCATGTGTTGTTTTTTCCTGTACAGACTAATTCGGCCTCCCCCCTGAAACTTCTGGTACAGTTAGGTTAGGGTAAAACTGACCATGAACACTAAGTTGCCCTTAAAGGATTGAACAGGGTTGAAGGTACACAGTGTGCAGGAGAGCGGAAGTAGGAAGTGATCTAGAGACACTTGCATTTCTTTTGCCTGTGCAATAACTGGTCTGTGGATTTTCAGAGAACTTTAGTCTGTGAGTCCTATACCTTTTAAAATTGAATTTAAGGTAAGGAAATAATGTAGATTTTCTGCAGGCTTGGAAGCCTCGGTACAGGGCCCAGTTCTTTGGAGGGAACTCCACCAAGGCACAATTCTTACGATAGCAAAAAACAGAAGGACGGTGTAGTAGTTGAAGCATATGTAATGTGGATTCTGTTCCTGCCTCTGCCACTGACTTATTGCTCAGCAACCTTGGGCAAGCCTCTTTACCACCGTTTTCTCATCTGTAAAGCGGGTGTAATAATACTTCCCTTCCTTACAGAGTTTAACGAGGTGTCATTCATTAATCTATTTCTAAAGTGCTTTGAGATCTTTGGAGTGAGGACATCACAGAATTACTAGTGAGACTTCATAAAAGCCAAAGTATCTGAAAAAAATCACTCATCTGAAGGTCTTGATCAGCGATGGGCAACCTGCAGCCTGCCAGGGTAAGCCACTGGCAGGCCGCGAGACAGTTTCTATATGTTGAGCATCTGAAGTGGCCATGGTTCGCTTTTCCCGGCCAATGGGAGCTGCGGGAAGTGGCAGCCAGCATGTCCCTGCCCCATTGCCTCCCACAGCTCCCATTGGCTGGGAACGGCAAATCATAGCCACTAGGAGTTGCAGGAGGCTGTGCCTGCCGATACTGAATGTAAACAAACTGTTTCGCGGGCTGCCAACAGTTTACCCTGATGGGCCGCTTGCAGGCTGCAGATTGCCCACTGCTGGTCTCGATCATGTTTTTAAAAAGCATGGATTTTTTTAAAATCTAACTTTCACGAAAAAGCCAGCCTGTGAATGGTATGGTTAGAATTTGGACCAACTTACTCTGTCCATCCTGCCTACAAATCTCTGACACAAAGAAGAATATTTTTAACAACACTGAACTCATTCCTGCCAAAAAAAAAAGTTCAAAGTTAATTTTACCATGACCAAGACAGACATGAATGACTTGCAACAGGTTAACTGCAAGGGGAAGAATAATTTTTTTTTTTAAACCAAGAATTAAAAATGGTAAAGTTAATGTTGAGCCTTTTGATTATAAACATCCCTAAGTCTAAAGGCATAACAAGATAAAAACACCTACAATCCATAACAAGAATCCTCTTTACTGAAGGAGTTAAAGTTTGCAATAAATCTAGTTTGCCACAAGCTAAAATTCTTGACAGCCAATCTGGTGTAATGCAACAAATCAGTGTAACATAACAAACAGCAGACGTATTCTGTGGCACAGCTTCCCCATAAACTTCAATCTCTGTGAAAAAAAATCTTGATTTATTATATAGCTTTTGGACAGTTACGAAAGAAAATTTGCCAAAGATCAGAATAATCAACTCTTTCACCCAAGCAGTTTTTTATGAAAGAATAAAGCACAGAATGGGTCTGAGCAAAATAAATAAAAATTCCACACTTTTAACCCACAGAACCTTTTGCGTCATTCAGAAATATTTGCAGACATTAACAATCTTTTATCATCAAAAAAGCACTCCAGCCTTCAAAATTAGGACTTTTTTTTGTTAATTTTTTTTGGTGGCCTTCTAACACTCCTGTTTGTGCCATTACTAGCTTGTAAACACTGACTGATGTTATTTGTCAAAGCAAGGTTTTTTTAAAGATACATGTAGCTGATTCCCCTGAAAACTCCTCTGCTTTGCCAAGCTATTCTCTGCAGGTTAGAAAAATAGTAGTATGTAATTTACAAATAGTATCTGTAATAGGATTCATTGTTGTGGACGTCTTAACTACATGTTTCATTTTCTGAAAGGGAAACTAATACTTCATACTCCTCTTGGGAATGCTAGTTGTTTTAATGCAATTTACTTCTTCTTATTTTGGATTCATGAAGAGGGTTGCAAACAGAAACATACATTAGCCATTCATAACAAATATACTAGCCCCATTCAGAACATGTAAAGGCATTACTATTGCATCATTCTGAACAGCCCTGCTGTTCCACTTGCACGTGTAATTAGCACACAATGCAGGCCAGACAGTTTCCTGGTGGAAGGTGCTGTGTACTTAGGACCAAATAAAATAGTCATGGTAAATAAATAAATAATGAAAATAAATGAAGGCTGTTTTGAAATCTGACTCAATAAATGGCTTCTTGGCTAAATGGCACTTTGGTAAAGATGCTCCCATATTTGTTGATTTATCAAAAAAATTGCTGCTCACTGGTGCTTAGATATTTGTATATGTGCAGAAGAAGAAGGGGGTTATTAAGCAAGACTTTCAGTAAGACACCAGAAGATGGATAGTCAAACACAGAGTCTCCTGTAAACACAGAGAGAACCAAAAGGTATGAGCTGACTCATAATTGTGTCAATACAGGTTGCAGACCCTTGGTTTATTTCAGCCTGCCTGTTTTTCACAGATTTCTTTTTCACACTGCATTTTTTAGATAGCCTCTTTTCAATACACCCAGGTGGGACTGTGACGTTCTCATGCTGAGTAAAGCCCAGGCCTACGGATGAAAAGGTGGGAGCCTAGGGGAGGGGACAACTGCCCCAAGACTCAGAGATTCAAAAGGGCCCCGGGTGGCAGCCTGAACCTCAGACCCTTTAAATTGCTGCCGGAGCCTTGCGCAGCACACCCCGGGCCACAGTGAAGGCTGGTGGAGGGATGCACAGTGCACTCCGGGCAGCCCCAAGCCCCGTCCTTTCCAGGAGCACAGAGCTGCCCCTCCATCTTGCCGAAGGGCCCAGCAATTGCGTAGACCCTCTGATATTGCCTGCATCCTTCTGTAGTCTTATTAAAGTCAATGTGTAAAGTGCTCCTCAACAGGAATAAGGGTGGCAGGATCTGGACTTCTTTTTATTTCCATCTGTCCCCTAAAATGCATCAACCACTATATTTTTTTAATCAGCACAATCCTTCCAGCAAAGCCACATCTGATCACTTCATCCCAAGGGAAACTTTCTGCCTGCATTTTTTTCCTGGTCCATTAATAAAAAGATACGAAGCCAACCAATTTTAGGAGGGAATTGTCACAAATAAATGCCAGAAACGACACCTATATAATATTTCAGAAACAATAAAAGTCGAGACAGATCAAGTTTTTTTTTAAACAATGTTCCTTGAATGTTATTGTGTGTTTCTATGCAGCAGGACGTCTCAAGCAGTACAGGTTTCCACACTAGGAATCAAGGTTAATTGAACAACAGAGATAATTCCATATGCAAATCACAATATATTAAGTTCCCCTTGCTCCAAGCAAGTTCCCTACCTTCAGAAATTGTTTCAAGGTTTGAGTGAATATAGAACAGGCAAGTGTCCATGAACTGGAAGAGACAGTTTTGTTCTTTATGTCCATTTCCCTTCTTTAGCTCCCTTCAACCACATAGTGAGGGAAATGAAATTTGCTGGAGACCATGAAAACAGTTTAATAACTTTCCACGTATTTTCCTTGCATAAATGGCAAATTTGGTGTGTAAACCATAGCACATCGGTCAGGCCCCCTGAGTCCCACCAAAGTCAGACAAATTATGGAATTTGCTATCTCAGTTGTTACAATTTCTTGCCTTTCATTTATTCCTCGCCAGTGTCTGGATTTACGTCAGAGGGGAAAAATAGGAGTTTGGCTAGTTAAAGTTAACCTGTTATGGAAGGAACGGTAACATCATGCTTTCCAGCATATACCCATTAACATTGCTCAGTAATGATTGCAGTTAAGAAAATGCTGAAATTTTCCAGACGCGAGAGAAGAAATTATACTCTGTGGAAACAGCAACTGCAAACCCCAATTCCAACTTTTTAATATTTGTTTCACATCAATAAAACAAAGTAATTTAAAAAATAAGCTTTACGAGGCCTCTATAAAAGTGCATAAAGACAGTGCTATGACGTGCATTCTGGATGGCTATTGCTGAGTGAGTGTGCCTGGCTGTACAAAGTATGTACGACTTGCATATTACCTCCAGAATAAAGTATTAATGTCCAAGCATACTGAAAGGCTCGCTGCTTTTACCAAGTCTCCCGGACAGAGGGCTACTTCTTTCAAGGCAATGTTGGGTGATACAGAAAAAGATCCATTTCCATACTGAAGAGCCTGTTATGCACAATGTTGGCCCCCATATGGGCCAACCAAAGCATCTGGTACACATGCCCATAATGGAGATACACCTTGTAAAGGAAAGACCTCTTTGGCTGCTAGAACCTGCACTTGTAACACCGGCCAGGGGAACTGAACCTGGGACCTCTGGAACTTAGTGCAGGAGCTTCTACTGCATGAGCTAAAAAGCCAGCTGGCTCAGCTAAGGCTGTAGAGCAGACTAATTATTCTCTCTGTAAGTGGTCTAAGTATCATGACATGGGACAATACACCACACGCAGAACATGTGTTGGTTACACACAAACAACCAGAGAGGCATGACCTTTGTCCTCTGCCATACATACATGCACCTGTTGCAAATAGGCAGTGCATCTTATGCCCAGAACACCAATGTTAGTTTACAACACCGCCTCCTGACTCAGAAAACACACAGTTTGCACAATGAAGTTACAGGAGCTAAACAGAAGCCTCTCTGGTGAGGCGGTGTGGAGAATATGTACTTTGTTTCCGCAATGTTTCTAAAAGAGAATAGGCCTCTTACCTATTGTTCTTCGGAGATCTTCACACTGGCTAATGTGAGGGAATTTTAAGATTTCCTTCCACTTTTTGCTTTTGCCTTTGCGCTTTCCTCCACCCCCTGCAGAAGAAGGAAAAAGAGATGTAAGGATTATAGTCTTTTTCAGTGCTGTTCCCAATCCACACCTGGGCTGTCCTCTCTTTCAGACTTACTAGCACAGGCACAGCCCCCACAAACACCTATAGAGTGTCACAGCCTTGCCAGAGTGGCAGTCCGAGTCTATTGTGTTAGAAAAAGCTCCAGGCTACGTGGAGATTTGAAAATTGTATTGGCAGAGATAGGTCAAGAAAGCAATGCTTGGATCCAGATCTGGATTATTGAAGCTTAGAATTCAATTTGAGCCCCACACAAGACCAATAAGTTTGAAAGGGCTGAACTGAGCTGTTCTCATGACATTTTAACACAAAGTGAATTGATGAAAATCAGACATTCATCTGAAGTTCCCACTATTTAGACTTCATCTGAACAACAGGCCTCTTCTGGGTTTGTATCCAACTCAAGCCCCTTCCCTAAGGAAGGCTTGGATCTGGAGTCCAAATTCAACACCTCCTGTCCCCATCTCAAATTCTATATACAGCCATAATCTCAAAGTGTCATTGCCTTTGGGAGTTACACTCACAGATCACTGCTTCCTGAGTAGGGTTAGTATTAATTTAAAATGGAAAAGAGAAGAAAAAATGCAGTCGATTCACCCAACTACACAAAGAAGAGATTCTTTTATCTTTTTTTGTCTTTCTTTCCTTTGCTGCTATTCTTCCTTCCTTCCCCCTTTCCTTTGGGCCTAATCATTCTCATTGCAAAAAATAAGAGGTACCATAAATTAGCGCATACAGGTATAACCCATGCACGAGTATTATCCGCACCTGTGTAAAACCCGCAGTTTTCTCTGATTGAGTAAAAAAAGTCTTGTATACCCTGCGCACATGTATAGCCCGTGGGAGATGAACTGCGGGTAATGTTACTGCAAAGCACCTGTAATCAAGTGTTAATGAACTGCAGCTGATAACGCCAAGCACTAAGTAGGCTACAACCCTTATTGCTGGTATATAACCCCTTTGAACCACACCGCTTTTCCATTCACTTATTCCTTCAGTGGTTTTAATTTGTATTTTAAACTTTTAAAACTTTTTAAACCTTTTAAACATGCCTAAGCGCAAATCCTACACAGCCAATTTTAAATTGTGTGTAGTGGCAAATGTGAAATTCTTCCCGACATTGATTCTTCAAGCTCTGATTCCGAGTACGACAGCGATTCTGATTCTGCACAACAGACCTCAACTGTCACCGAAGCCAACCTACCCTTGGCTATGGATTTTATGGATGTTTTTAAAGACAGTGACTATGACGAGAGTTTTGATGGTTTTGAGAACTCAGACACTGAGGAGGATGCTGCTGGCGCTGATTCTAGAGATCAGAGTGAATGAGAATGTGAAGACGGCTTTTTTTAAATTGTTTTTATTCTTTTACTAGTTGCACAGTAAACTAATTAATTTTAATGTATTTTAATGAATTTTAATATAACTGCCTCTATTATTAAATTAAAATATGCTGCTTTTCTCAAGTAAGAGTCAGTCTTGTCTTCCTTTCAGTAAAAAAAAGCCCGTATTACACACGGATGAGTATAGCCCGCGGGGAGGTGAGCGGCAGGGTATGGAAAACTTTGCATAACCCGCGGGTTATATTCACTAAAGTATGGTAGTTTGGAATGAATCTGAAGCCTGCATTGCTGCTAAATACCATTTTAAAATGTGCATTGCAAGACAACAATGATAAATGCTTTCCTTGGTCTCAAAAAGAAGTGACAACAGCTTGTTTAGAAAATAATGCAATATTTTTCATACATCATGTCATCACCAGCAAAATATGGCTCCCCCACAAGGAGCCAGAACTCTGAGGGGCTAGTGTGGACTACTTTGCAGCACTCCCCACACAGACCTGCATGGAGTCTGGGAAGTTCCTAAGGCCCTGAGCCCTGAGGGTACAAGTTGTTCAAAATTCTGCCTCTGCAGCCCCACTGGAGTCCAAGTATCCCTGGGTATATGCAGGCTTCTGCCTCTGTTCCTGATGAGCTCAGTCTTCGGTGCGCCCCTTAAGCCCCCAGAGCACCATTGCTGAAGCTCCAGGTTGAATGAAGTCACCCAGGGGTTCTCTACCCCAGGAGGTGAGACAAATTAAGGAAAGCTGTGACATTAATCCTTGCCTGCATGGGTTCTCTCATTCAGAAATACAGTGATCTTTGTTCACTGAAAGGCCACTTTGCTTCTAAACGACGCACGCGCCGAGATTTAATGTGCTATGTGCTTTAACTTCATGGCCTTAGTTAATTCATCTAACTTGCCTGAATGTCCCCTTGCAGACAAGCCTTAGGAGTGAGTGTGGGCCACTATCTCTCCCATACCCCTGTCAGAGACCTGCCCCCCCAAAATCACTTTTAGAGACTCCGCTGCTGGCATTGCTGACTTCTCCGAACATTCCCTCGTGAGTATGTTTAACAACGTCACTTCACGCATCTCTAATTTCTGCGCTCCCCTCCCCTTTTCATTTCCTTTCCCCCCACAATTCCACCCAAACACTTCCTCCTCCACACTCCCGCCTGCCCTTCCAGCTCTTGCCTTCCCACATTCCCAGCTCACCTTGCTTTTCAGTTTTGACACAGTAGTAAAAAGACCTGACCCTTCTGAGAATTCTCTATATTACAGATTCCATAATGGGATTACCCTGGAATGATGTCTACAATCAGACTTTTTTGAACCCAGGATCTGGGGATAAGGAATGCATGGGCTGAGGAAACAATCCTACCCAAATTTAGGACAAGGCAGGATGGTAATTGTGCCATCTGTCAAGGAATCAATCAGATGAAGTTTTGAGCAATCACTATCCAAATGATTTTAAGTCACTTTCTCTCTTATGCTCTAGAGTCTTCTACAGAATATTTAGCAGAGCTCTGCTTCTTACTGAGATCTCCTGAGGTTGTACTACCTATGGGCTCACTCATTTCAGTGCAGGGAACCATAATGAAGCCAAATGTGCTTTAATTATTGTCTTATAGTGTAATGCTAAATGATTTCTCACATCTAGACTAGTTCAGCCTATGGAGGGTATTGTGATACTAGTTATTTTTCTCCTCTCTCTGCCCCGGCATTTTTAATTCTAACTTTTCTTTCTATCTTTTTCACCTTCTTCTTTTCTCATAATTATGTTCCACCAAAGGAAACAGCAGGTGTAAAAAAAAAAGTCACATCAGCAATGATAAAGGGTATAAGAAATACAATGAGGAGGGTTTCACTCTCATCACAATTCCTGCCATGTATATCCCAACTAGATTGGCTGTGCAATCAGTGGAGAATGAATACTTTCCTAAATCTGAAACCTCATCTGCTTGTTCTGAGATTTCCTTCATCGCTGCATTTACTGTGATTCAGTCTCCACACACAAAATCTGATTCACATACTTTAGATGCCATGACACATCAAATGACTAATTTGGAGCCAAGTTCATTCTGTTAGTGAGCTGGGAGAGACGCAATCATAGATTGTGAATATGCTGGATTCGACGTGATTCTGCAGACTAAACAAGGAGTATATTAATTCAATAGATAGCAGAATATTAAATGGGAAGCTTGAAAGTTTTGCAGAAATGATGCAGGGTTTGGGGCATTTCTAATCATGTAAATGCAACCTTTCCGCAATGTGGGATAGAGGGGAGTTCTTTCTGAATCATGACTAGCTCCCTTCTCTATTTTCTTGCCTCTGTGACTAATGGCTTTGTCATTTAAAGGCTGGGTAGGCCCACATCTTGAATACTGCGTGCAGATCTGGTCACCCCATCTCAAAAAATAAAGATATATTGTGATTAGAAAAGGCACATGTCATGACTATCCCCCACACTGGCGCTTTGAGTGCAAATGGTGGAGGCCCACAAGAGACTTTAAAATACCTTGCCACTAAACGCTTGTATTAAAAACTCCCCAAGGTCACAGATTTCCCCAGCCTTGGATTAGTGTTGCTGCCATCACCCAAATGCAACCCCTTTTGAGAACCCAGAAAGACGCACTTGGGAATTCCTTCCTGTGAGGTACCCTCCAAATCATTTAACTCTCCTTCTGGAGAGAGCTTGAAAATTTTAATTTCTCTTAGTAGCTTGGCTGTTCAGTCTTAGGCACAGACCTCCTGCCTTCTAGGACACAGGAATCAGATCATGGTCTTAAAAGGGTGATTTTTATTAACAAAAAAGCCTCCACATTTGGTGAAACACCACTTGACTGCTATATGTGTTACAAAGCAACTGAAAAAAAGGATTAAAACACAGAATTGCTTCTCTGGGATTCATTTTACAGTGTAAGGGGCTAGTTACATTTGCTCAGCACAGAGAAGTTCAACAAACCACAAAATAAAGAAAATAACCTGATCTCATCTGATTAAACATTCCCTGTTCTACTCACATATCTCTGGTTTCAAGACTTAGTCCTTCTCTATGCATGGATGTCACTGGATTTTCTGTGCCTGGCTCCCTACCTCAATTCATGTCCTTCGAAGCTCTGCTCTGGCCACACACTAGGAACAGGAAGGGCTACTGCTTCCAATTCAAAGGCCCATACTCTGTTTTCATTGGCTCTCCTGGCCTCCTGACAACTTACTTCCTGCTTCCCGCTTACTTCTAGCATGCCTGGGGATTCTGCAGACTAAACAGGGAGTATATTAATTCAATAGATAGCAGAATATTACATGGGAAGCTTGAAAGTTTTGCAAATATGATGCAGGATTTGGGGCATTTCTAATCATGGGGCATTTCTAATTATGTCTAGGACTCACTGTCTATGGTATTAGCCCTGACAGGAAAGACAATTAGGGTTAGGTCTTAAGAGTTAACTATTTTCTCAGTACACTAGTTAATTGAATTGCTAGAATGTCCAGAAAAGGATATAACCACCACCACACATTCATCACAACACAGAAAAGGGCAATGGAAATTATTAGGGCATGGTATAGCTTCCATATGAGGAGAGACATAAAACTGGGATTTTTCATCTTGGAAAAAAGATTACTAAGGAGGGGGATATGATAGAGATCTATAAAATCATGACTAGTGTGAAGAAAATATCTAAGGAAGTGTTATTTACTTCTTTTCATAACACAAGAACTAGAAGTCACCAAGTGAAATTAATAAACAGGTTTAAAATGAAGAAAAGGAAGTATTTTTTCCACACAACAAATAGTCAACCTGTGGGACTCCTTACTAGACAATGTTGTGAAGGTCAAGATTATAAACAGGGTTTGAAAAAAGAACTAAAAATGGTTATGAAAGATAGGCCCACCTGTGACTATTAGCCTGGAGGGGCAGGGATGGTGTCCCTAGTCTCTGTTTTCAAGAAGCTGAGAATGAGCATCAGGATATGGATCACATGATGATTACTTGTTCTGTTCATACAGCCTGAGGCACCGTCAGAATGCAGGACACTGTGCTAGATGGATTATTGGTCTTATCCAGTGTGGACGTTCTTATGTTCTTGCCTTAAATTAGACTAAGTTCTTTATTGACAGAAACTTAGTGTAAGCAGGGCATGAATCAATGGTTCCATTACAGCCAACTGGAATGGGAAAGGAATCCTGGGTGTGGTCACATTCACTCAATTGTCTTAGACCTGCTAGGTATTCAACTGTTATGTAAATACAGTTCATGCTGGAATGGGAAAGAAATCCTGGGTGTGGTTATGTAACTACAGTTCACTCAGTTGCTTAGGCCTGCTAGATATTCAATTGTTAGACTGGTATTTTACCTATTGTAATCAATTTGGCTGTTGTGGCGTCACAAACCATGTTAACCTAAATGCAGAAATTGTAAGATATGACCACCAATGCTTGCAGTTATTAGGAATGCAGAAAAGCAGACTGTTTAACTCAGTTCAAAGGAGAAAAACTGTCATTGTAAAGAATCTCCAATGGACAAGGCTTTGTCTTCCAAACTCTGTGAAGTCAACTGGGGGGCAGGGCAGAGTTCTAAACTATCAGGCCTCATACCCTCCAGGCATGAGCTGTAAGTCTGGTTCAACCGGTTTCTCTCTCCCCCTCCTCCCATTCTAATAATAGAACTAAAACAGACTCCATAAGAAGTCTCTTTATTATTTTAAAATGTTATTCCAGTGGATGCTGGAATCTTTTGGCTGGACTATCATGTAGGTCAAGAGCTGAAATCACTGAGAAGCTGAAATCACAGTGAGCAGAAATCACTAGGTTTGGCTCAGAGCCAAATTCATCACAAGGCCAGCAGCAGTGGCTGGCATGAGCAGCAGCTGGTGGGAACAGCACCAGGCAGCTGATGGGAGCGGCCGGCAGGAGCAGCACGTAGGTGGCATTGCCACATGCTCAACAAGTGGAGACATCATGATGATGTACCTATGGACTCTGGGTCTGCACTGACTGGACAGAGCCGTGAGTGGGGTGTTTGAAGTGGGGGGGAACCACACTATATGAGTTGAACTAAAGATCTTCAAGCAAAAGACTCTGCCCTGCGGACTCCGGGAATGGTACCGTGCTTACGGGTTTTCTTTGTTTATGTTATGGGTTTTCTTTGTTTGTGTGTGCTCCTGCTGATTGATGCTAGATTACTGTTACTAAACAAACTATTTCTATCTCCAACTCAGTGCTTGCAAGAAGGGAAGAATTGCCTCTAAAAGCACCCAGTGGGTAGGTTGGAGTTTTCCCAGTTTGCTGGGTGGGGTTTTGAGCCAGTTTGGTTACCTTGTTGAAAGAACCTCCCTACATACTGAACCCAGCCCTTCTGGCTGCCAACTGCTACAGGCAGGAGGGTTACATTAGTTATTGTAATACTCTCCTTTCTATCCTTCCCTTTTCTCATCTCTTATCTCCAGTCCATCCAAAATGCTGTTGCTAAAGAAATTTTCATTTCCCATCCTTTGGGCTATGTTCTCCTACAGTCAACTTCATTTGCTTCCAGCCTGTTACAGACTGAATTTTCCTCACCTTTAAGATTCTACATAATCTTGTCCCTGATGATCTAATATCCCTCTGCATCCACAACCATCCTTTCTACTTCTCACCTTATTTCTCCCTCCTCATTACGCTTCCCTGGGGCTTGCATGTCTCTCACATCCTACCTGCTAAACCTCTTCTCTCTCTTCCTCATCATTCTAAAAATCACTTGTTCACTTTTCTGCCTTTGCGCTCTCTTCCCTGAACTACTGTCTCATGACTCGTCTTGTGTGTGTTTGCCTTGTTTATTGTAGATTGTAAACTTTTGAGTGTCTGAGTCTATAGTGGCGTATCTCCATGGGAATTTACGCCACTATATAAATATTTATAAATTAGTTGTGGGGTTAGATCCTCGGCTGGTGTAAACAATGGAGCTATGATAATATACACCAGATGAGGAACTGCCCCACTAAGTACAAATGTGCCAAAGATTTTAGCATCAAATCATTTTTTTTATATAGCCTCCTTCACAGAAATTCTCAGGTGCACTTCCAACAGTAGCAGCACAAAGCAGTGTACAGGTTGAAACACCGTAATCCAGACTTCCCTAGTTCGGAAACACCCCTGGTCCGGCATCATTGCAGTGACCCCGTGAGAGCACACACATTCATAAGCTGGTAGGTTGGGACCAGAAGCTTTGCCAAACTAGGGGGCAGAAATAGAGCCCCAGGAGCAGCAGAGCCTGTGGGGAGAAAGTGGCATCCCAGACCACCAGCAGGAGCACAGAGCAACGGGCAGCAGCAAGCCACTGGGAGAGAGTGGAGCCCTCACCAGGAAGAGAGTGGAGCTCTGGATGGCAACAAAGCCACAGGGAGGAAAGTAGAGACCCCTCCCCATCTGCTGTGGGGCGACCAGAGCCCTGAGTGTCAGTGGAGCTGCCTATGGAAAAGCAGAGCCCCTGGGTGGCTGGGGAAAGTGGAGTCCCTGTCACTTTGACCTCTCCTGGTCTGGCAACTTCCCCGGTTCAGAACCAGTCAGGTCCCGAGGGTGATGGACCAGGGAGGTACAACCTGTAGTACATTGTAAAGCAACTCTCCACCTTTAATGTCAATGTCCATATTGTGCTGGGGGAACCTTACCACTCTGTTGGGACAGAAGGACTTTTAAAATACATTTGATTTAAAATATATAGTGATTCATTAATTTGCATCACTATCTGGGAAGGGCTTCTGCAATTGATGCCTGAACTAGCCAGTGAGTTCTTTTCTGTGCCCAGCCAACAAAAGGCAGCAATCTCCTCTGATGAATGATTTGCTCTTAGCCAAGTACAATGTCATGTTACTATTTTGCCTGTGACGTCTTTATGTTAAAGAGTCTGATCAACTGCTTTAATCTGCCTGACCTTTCAGCTTTCAGCCTCTCCCATGGAACTAGCCGCACTCACTGGCTCCAAGTGTAATTTGAGGGTGTTTGAAGGACATAATGCATGGAGACAGCGGAGAGAGGGTAAATTGTCTAGCAGAGTTAAAAGCTAAAAGGTTTCTCTGAATAGTTTGGTAATTGTGTAGGTTGCACAAGTAAAGGCTTTTCACTTGCCTCGATTCCTGTTTTTACTCTGTCTGCTCAGACCAGGACACTTTGCAATCTTCAAGGCAGCTTTTCTTAGCAAAAGCAGACATATGTGCTGCGGTTTATGTGTTAATTTTATCACGTGGGTGTGCAGTGAGTATTTCAAAACCTCAGTGTGGCGATAGTAATACAAGGTGAAGTGCCTACAGAAGTGCAAAACCTCAGTGGTGTTACTGTGCATTCACTTAAGGCTATGTCTACACTGCAGGTATTTGTCGGCAGAGAGTTGCGCTGTCGTTTGCATATTCTCTGCCGATGCTTTTTCCGCAAGAGGTTTTTGTGCAAAAACAAGCAGTGTAGATGGGTCTGTTTTGCGCGCAAAAAAAACCTTTTGCACAAGATCCTGTATACCTCCTTTTTTGAGGCATAAGGGATCTTGCGCAAAAGGTTTTTTTTTTTTTTTTGCACAAAACGGACCCCGTCTACACTGCTTGTTTTTGCGCAAAAACCTCTTGCACAAAAAGCATCGGCAGAGAATATGCAAATGAATACCTGCAGTGTAGACATAGCCTTAGGGTACGTCTACACTGGAGGCAAAAGTCAAATGAAGCTACGCAACTTCAGCTACATCAATTGCATAGCAGAAGTCAAAATAGCTTAATTTGGCTTTTGGTGCTGTCTACACAGCAGGAAGTCAAAGGAAGAACACTCTTCCTTTGACTTCCCTTACTCCTTGTAAAATGTGGGTTACAGAAGTTGGAATAGGAAGTCCTCCAGCTCAACATTATTTTGAAATAATGGCTTGCTGTGTAGATGTGCTCTGTGTTATTTCGGAATAACATCACTTATTCCAAAATAATGCTGCTGTGTAGACATACCCTTTATGACCAGCCTACTGAGGAGTGAAGCTAATTTTTCATTATACCATCCAGTTCTAAAGGAAACAAAAGTTTTCCTCTATGCAGAATTCACTGAAAAATGCATGGCATTTTTAGTATCCGCTATTCAGATCACTAGTAGCAAACCCACCTCTTATCATATTTCTAGATGTATGTTCAATAAGGACATATAGTCAAAATATTTAAGACTAAGACCTGCCCTTAGTCCTACCTAATGAATTATATGATCCCCATCATTGTAGTACATGAATATTTACCATCACAGCCCGCAGACAATATATCCAGTGTGGCAGAGGGCTATGATCTTCATGCCTGTTTAATCATTGGCCTTTCTACTGTCACAGCCAATTGGGATACTATCTGTGATCTAGATGCTTTTCAATTGGGCAACAGACGGGACTGATGCAACCTACTTCTTTCACATAAGCTGCCAAACAGCCACTGGATAGTAACAATTTCTAATGGTGACTGAGATGGGTTGGATTTGAACTGGTGGCCTCGCAGATTTTATCTGTTTTGAGGTCACGAATGAATAGATGCCCCCCTCGTTGAATTTTGGGCGGTACTGTGGTCTGATTTTGTTAAGAGCTGGTAATTTATTCCATCAGGTGTAAATCGTTTGTAAATAGTTACTTAATACATTTCCCATATATCCATTTTCATTTGACTACTTGGGGTTGTACTCTCACGCTGGAGACAGAGAAGGGTGCAGGAACAACTCTGGGCCTGGAAGTCCCTACACTAGCAGCCCTATGGACATACTGCAGTGGGAGGAGGGGCTTAAAAAGGAGGTGCTGCAGCCTAGCAGGGGGGGCAGGTAAGAAAGACAGGTGTGCGCTCACTGCTGCAAAAGCACTATGCCAGGAGGAGGACTTCTCCATGAAGCCAGGAGTCCCTAGCCTGCAGAGGCCCGTAGGCTGGGTTGCAAGGAGAACCACAAGCCACAACACACCCAAAACTGGGACAGAGTGGAAGGAAGAGACCCAGGGAACGGTGTTAGCTGGTCTGCAAGCAAAGGTGCTGGAATTTGGGGTGCTTCCACGCCCCAGGCTTGAAGTGATTTCTATCACATACAGGAGTTAAGTTTGGTTCAGCGGCTTTCAGCATTCCCACTGTACAAGATGTTCTAACACTCCTGACTGCAGGCAGTGGATGGTTCTTTACAGTGCCCAAGGGAGCCCTGGGTTGGAACTCAATGGAGTGGGAGGACCCAGGTTTTCCCCACCTCTAGGCTGGGCTGCCACTACAGACTCTAACCACTAGGCAAGGCTCACCCATTCACAGCACCATATAAGAATCTCTCTGAAGTGCTGTATATGGTGTCTACTCAGCTGCAATTCACACCACTTCTTTAAAATTAAAAATATTACAGAACATCCTGCCCAAATAGCCCCATCTGAAATCTTCAAAGGCTATGGCAAACCTGCTTTCATACAAACCACACTGACAAATAATTCCCAGTTAAACTCCACAGGGGGAAAAAAGTCCATTCAAAACAACGTATTAGCCCCCAAAATGGTGAAAGAAAAATTGGACGCAATGAATGGACCTCAAACATGGATTAAAAAGCAGCCAATGAAGGACTCAGACAGACCTCATGTGGCAGAGAGTTCCACAGCTCAGGCTCCTCTCCCCAACAGAGTAAGCTCTGCCGCTGAGCTGATCACAATCAACACCAATAATTCAGGATCTGTGAAGGAGCACAGAAACTGCTGTCTGACATAGTGGGGATTAAAGAAAACCTGGGTTCTGCTGGCCCCTGCTCCACTCTATCTGCAGCCAATGCCAGACCTCGAGGGGGAGAAAAGCAGAGATCGTGGCTGAGTTTGGGGCTGACTTGCAAGGAGGCATGAGCTCTCTCAGTCTGCCCACCGAAAGGGAGAGATCAGTGACCTGCCAGCCAGCACAGCCACTTCAGGTAAGTAAGGGCTTCCTTGCTAAGAGGAACCTGCAAATAAGCTGCAGGTGCCAGAAAACTGGACTAATGGGGCCAGGCACCAAACTAAGGAGATTTGAAGAAAATACCTCAGGGAAGAAGATCTCAACACCTTACCGCCACCAGGAGGAAGACCTATTTTCCCTCTTCAAGGGTTGACCTACACAGGGCCATGGGCTGAGACCTGGTGAAAAGGCAAGACCTGATCCCCCTACTACCAATGTTCCCTCTAAATTTTTCCAGCTATGTGTAGAATACATTTTGTTATGTCCATTACCAGTAGAAACACATGCTGCTGGCTGTGGGAGGCTGTGGACACTCTTCTAATCAGCTGGGCACATTTGAATCTCTCCTGGGCAGCTGCCCAAGTGCTCATCTTACAAAGAACACTGCCTACCGGCCTTACAGAGTGAAATACCAGCCAGCTAGCCAGCATGCTGCATGGCCGCGAAGACCCTATCATAAGATCTGATCCTCATTTATACTTGGGTCCCTCAATTCAGGCAATGAAAAGAGGCTTGGAAGTGGGAGTAAATGTAGGATACATTATAGCTACTTTTGGTGCTTGTAGGACGTCTAGCACCTTTAGTGTAAATGAGAATCAAGCCCTCAGGAGTCAATCTGCTATGGCTGATCAGGCTTATAGGCAACAGAAGTAGCTGAGTGGCAGTCAGGCAAGTAAAGTGAATGTTATTGAAGGCCAGGTCTACACGAGAGGGCAATGTCAAACTAAAGTGCACAGCTCCAGCTATGTGACTAGCATAGCTGGAGCTGACATACCTTAGATCTAGTTACTCCACTGCAAGGGCTCAGCGGGAGAAACTCATTGACTCCCCTTACGCTTCTTGATCTGGTGGAGTAGTGGAGTCAACATGAGTGCAATCAGCAGTCGATTTAGCGGGGTCTTACTAGACCTGCTAAATTAGGGATGGGGAACCTTTTCCAGGTCGGGGCTACTGATCCACAGAAAAATCAGTCAGGGGCCACACACAAGTGAGAAGCAAAAAAAACCCAACCAACCAACCAAAAAAAAAAAACCCCCCAACCAAAAACTCTCACTGATGTGGCCCCTGACTGTGAATGAGAAAGCACACCAGAGGTTGGGGGCCCCAGCTAGTAGATTTTGTGAGCTCCAGGCCTGTGGGGGGGGGGGATGGTGGAGAGCCTGAGGCGCCAATGCAGACTCTCCAATGTTGGGGTGAGGCCCAAGTCTCGGGGGCTGGATCCAGGCAAGCTGGAGGCTGCATCCTGCTCCCGGGCCTTGGCTTCCCCCACCCCTGTTCTAAATGGACCCTTGAGGGATCAATCCCTGCAGCGCCAACCTCCTGGTAAGTGTAGACAAGGCCAAACACTCATCTTTTATCAAGGGTTTCCACGCTCTGGTACCTAAGATACCACCGTTATTTCTTTTCTAGATATTGGGAATTTTTGCTGTGGATATAGGTTTGCTTTTAAACTGACTGCTGTGGGCCAGAATTATGAAGGGCTTTAAATAACAGTAGCAAGCTTGTGATGTGTGTCTTTTGGTCCTCTAGCAGCCAGGGTAGATGATGGAGAGCTACCATAAAACAAGTATATGCGCCTAGACACCAATTAGCATGTTATTCAAGGAATTCACACCTCTTTGGATCTGGAGGATTGAACGTGAATTGCATCTGCCATTAATTCTCAAGCAAACAGTGATGGGATACTTTCCAAGCTGAAGCTGTCAAGCATGTATCTCTATAGCAACAGGCAGATGGATTTGCGTGCAAATGTGCCGTGATATTCACAAGCACATTAACAAAATCTTGGACTAGTCAGCAAAAAGAGATGCGCAGAAGCCCCTGACTGATCCTGCCTCTGCTTTTGCATTCCTGACATATAATGGTAGCTACAGAATTTGGTTCTCTTTGGAGAGCATATTTTGGGTTTTTTATGGTATTTTATGAGTCACAGACACTAATTTTCTTCTTTTTTGGGGGGAGTATCAGATTAGGGGATTGTTTTGGAGATTCCCCAAAACAGATTAGCTATGGGGATCCCCTTATATGGTGTCTAGATAAAATAATCTTCCTGTCTTCTTTTCTCCGGGGTGAAGGACTAGGATTGTGGAGGAGGAAATGACTTTCATGTTTGTAACAGAAAATACTTTGACTTGTTTTAATACATTTCTATTGGGGGATAGGCAGAGTCGATAGGCAACAAGAATGATTAGAGGCATGGGCAAACCTCTTTATGAAATGGGTCTAAAAAGCCTGGGATTATTTACTTTAGACTGGAGATAAATAGAGGATTGGACATGTAAAAGATGCACAAATAATGAAAGATTTTTTTAAAAGGTGGCTTGGCAACTTCTCTCAACCTATCGTATAATTCAAGCAAAAGGGGATGCTAAATGTAATGAAAGGTACCACATTTGAAATAGATTAAAAAAAAACCATTCTAACAGCTGGGCAGCCACCACTAGCTTCCCCAGGGCTGGAGCTGCAAACCAGGGCAGGAGCAGCCGAGCAGTGGCTGTGTGCCGGAGCTGGAGCCAGGCAGCAGTTCTGGAGCAAATCATCAGCCCCGGGAGCAGCAGGGCAGCCAGCTTCCCCAGGGCTGAGGCCGGCATCAGCTGAAAGAAGGCAGGCAGGTAGGTCCCATTAGCCTGATGGATAAGGCATCAGCCTCCAGATTGTGGGTTTGAGTCCCCCACATCCACAAAAACCCATTTGCTTATGGAATTCCTTGACACAAGGTATCATTAAGGCCAAATAATCAGTGGGATTCAAAAAAAGAATTGGACAGTTATAAGGATGAGAACACCCAGAATTACAACTGAATGGATTTACCAAAGAGTGCTTTGTAAAGTATATACAATCTCATGCCTCTGTGAATAAACCATATCTAATTAATGGGGTTGAGAGGAAAATTTCCCTGAGACAGCAGCTGCCTATTGTAGGGTTACTTGCACTTTCCTTTCATGCCCCTGGTGCTGACCACTGTCAGATACATGATACTGGAGTGTATTGGTAATGCCTATGTTACTACAGCAATGGAAATGTTTAGAGAGATGTTCATATAATCAGACCCCAGTTTCAATGGGACCACTCATTTCTAAAACCATGATGTCAGGCCTTTGCAACAGACATCATTTCCATCTCCAGACTAGCATAAAGTAGAGTTACAGCCATGGTGTCTGATGCGAAAAACACTGAACTCGATAGGAGTTTTTCTGTTGACTTCAGTGGGCTTTGGATCAGATCCTTATTGAGGGACAGAATCTGCCTCAGAGCCTCAACAGATTTTCTTCCCCCATAGGTGGCCCTCTCCAGACCATGGGTTGATTAAAGCTGTCTGGAAACCAGAAATTCTATCACATGTGAAATACGGGTTGAACGTCTCTAGTCCAGAACTTGCTAGTCCTGAAACATCCGTCGTCCAGAATGAGTTTAATTAGCCAGATGTCCACTTATCATGGGTGTGGCCACGTTTCCCATGTTCCCATAAAATTTGTTTACAGCCACCAGTCCTAGCTCTCAATCTTCAGTGCTTTTATTTAGCTCTAATTAACTCCTAAATGTACTCTAACAGCCCAGTTAACAGTGAAAGTGCTGGTAATGCTGCTAGACAACATCGACCTCCCATCATCTGGAAAATTCTCTGGTTCAGCACCGTTCAAGTCCTGAGAGTGCCAAACTAGAGAGGTTCAACCTGTACTGGAATTTCCAAATTTGCTTCCATTTTGAATCAGAATAAAAAGTGCACATTTCATAATTTTTTATGGAACAGAAATATCACAAAATTTAGACTTTGGAATAACGAAATATTTTCTTTTGATAGTGTTAAATCATTTAATTTCTCTACTATTGAAACATACAATAATTTTAATATTTAATATCTATTATAATACAATTCAACAACAGAAACACCACAAGAAATAATTATTTGTTTTCAGCACTTTTCCCTCAAAATAGCCTCAAAATCAACATGTTCCTGCAAAACATTTTGATTTCAGTGAAACTGTTTTCTGACAGAAAACTATTCCATTTAAAACTTTCTGATTAGTTCTAGTTTTTTAATATATTTGCTGGGCAGCATAATGGAAGCCTTAATTGTGTCTGTTTTGAGAGTGTGGGTTCTTCAGGCTAGCAACTTTCTGTTTCATTAAAATCATACAAGGAGTAAAGAACTCACAGAATGTTCTCCCTGGACCCAAAAGTTTAATTGCACCCAATTTCCGACTTTCACCGCCACTTCCTTTAATCGAAATGACTTGCACAACTGGAATATTTACTGAACATAAAGGTCTAGCTTCCTCTTCCTAACAGTTCTCCACAGAGAGTGTACAACATTGGGTTCCACACAGCCTGATAACATCTCTGCAGGAAGACACCATTTTTTACAACTTTTTCATCTTATGACCTGCCTTATACATTTATTGCAAAAGCTGCTGGCTATAGTTTAAGAACTTGATCCTGCAAATACTTAAGCAGATGAGTGACTTCACTCTGGTACACATTGCCACTGAACTTTCATGACACAACTCATGTGAATAAAGGCACTTGTGCACTTGCAGGGCTAGCCTTTCAATCCAGAATTTCCAGAAGAGCTCTAGTCTTTTTTCAATACCAAAAAGAAGTGACCGCACTCAGAACACTGGGTGCAAAACTCTTGGAAACCTGGCCTTTCGGGTTACAATGGGAGCTGTGGGGAACAAAGCACTTGTGAAAACCTGGCCCTTGCGTGGGTACCCAAATGAGCTGAGCTCTTTTGAAAAACCGGGCACCACTGGTAGGGGCTGAACACATGAAAATTTGGCCCTGAACTCTAGAAACTTGGAGCTCCCATGTCCAGGTCACTGTGTGGGCTTTTTTTGCACGTAGAAATCTGCTTTGCATGGTCTCAAAACAAACAACAACAAAAAACCAACAACCCTTAAGTTCCCTGTGTGACATTAGGTTTTTACTGTGGGTGTCTCAGACCCAGAGCCAAAATTTCCCACAGTTTTGGGGAGGTTCTGTTTAGGAACCATCTCCTCTGTCACAAAACTCTTCAAAATTAATTTCCTATTAACTTGCTTGTGGGGTGGGGGAGGTCTGAGTGAAGAGAGGGAAAAAAAGCTTTTAATGTGTGTGGTGGAAAATTAATGATCTGGCGCAGAAAAAAATCCTGCTTAATCTGATTGATTATTAGTTCCAGCTAATTGCTGGGAGCTTGCAGATGGTCTGATAAGCACCTCAGAAATCCAGCTGTTATTTGTTCATAAACAAATAGAACGTGCATGACTTATTTCAGAGTCAGGGAAACACAAATAAGAAAGAACCAATGTAAAGTTTCCATATAGGAGGCATTAGAGTGAATCTCTCAAAGTGCAAGAATCTCTTCATAGTCCTCTTTGCTAGCACCCAGAAAGGCAAGACTCCAAACATATGCAGCAGACCCAATCATAACTATGTAGGACCCAATTCCTGGTCACCTTGCAGCTCTTTTTCACCATCTCTGGCAGCATAAATATGTGGTAAAGCAGCTTCCCAGAGCCTATGGGGAATACCCAGGCCATTGCATTCCGCATCTACTTCAGCAGACCCCAGCATATGCATGCCTATCCCACGATGAGAAGGTGGGTGTCATGGGAGCAAGACAGTGTGGCTGTTTGGTGCATTCTGATGCTGTGGTGTGTCGCACCACTGCAGTGGTTTGTGGGAGCTGTTGTATCCATTGAAGTCTCCTACCTCGAATTGTCCCAGCTCTGATGCTGGGACGAATCCCCCCTCCAACACTCCTCAGAAGGCTTATGCAAACGTGAATCTCCTAGGGCTGCAAACTTTGTCCTGGAGTCTTATGAGAATGGATTGACCAGCAGAATATCCTGTACTTCCTGCTCTGAGTAGCTTCCAGACATTCTCTTTCCAGGCATTTCAGCACTTCTATTTCCAGAGCCAACCAGAAACACAAATCACCCACCATTCTAGAATCAGTCGTTTGTATTTGAGTTCAGGGGCTACCAAGCTTAGGGGATGGGGTAACGTCTTTTTCTTCAAAATACCCTGCCCATTGGAAATCACTGATCTCTGATACCGATTTGTGTTATTTGTAAGAGGCTAAGCATGGGGGGAAAGGTGTCAAGCTGCTTTACAGCTGGAAGAGGTGGCAGGGTAGAGAACTCAATTGCATTCAGACACAAGATCCAAGCTTGTTGGCCCTGAGAGGACTGACGACTACTGATACCTGATCTCAAAGGAGTCGTGTCAGGTGAATTCATGAATGTCACTGTAGATATATGCTGCAGAACTTCATACCCTTCACCAGATTCTCACAGCAAACACTGCAGAACTTTTGCACCCACACAGTTCCCCATCTGGGTGGCTCTCTCACCTATTGATTCGCCCCGTCCCTCCCCCATATGTAACTTCATTCCACAGACACAGCAAGAATTCACATGCAGTAGACAAAGGTATAGAAAGGGGTACATTTCAGTTAAAATTGGTTTGAAATGCCAGTTGAGATCAAGTAGCAGCTGCAGTTAATTGGCTGGCACAGAGATGCTACATGCCACACACAAGGGATTAAAGATACGCTGGCTGACTACTTGGGCGAGGATGGAGTAGCAGCTGATCTGGCTAGGGAGAGACATCTTTGTAAACAGAAAGGTTGCGGCATTCCGGGAGCACTGCAACCCTTTGATCTCAAGTGGCACCTTGACACAAAAGGATTAACACCACAAGCCACAAAAGCAATTTATGAACTGTGGGTTGGCTGGGCATTACCCGTGACTACCATCTCTTCATTATTTATGCAACCTGACTTCCTTCACTATCCTCTTCTGCTTGGCAACAAGGTACCCAACAGGCCCTTTTACTGGATCACTGCAATACACCATGCTAAATCATTCCTGAAATGCCATCCATAGGAAACGCTGCCCTTATAAACAAGGAAGCAACTGCCCAACGAACTATGGTAACAGGATTTTATGTTGCAGAATTTGGGATTATTGTCAAAGGTGGGAGAAAGGGTTGGGAGGTAATTTGCAAAAGCTAAGTGATTATCTATTGTAACACATTGCACTGTTCACTTCATTCTGTCACAGCATTCTGCAGGCTGCAATTGCAAACACCAAACAGAACATATCCCATTCTCCAGGATCTGGGAGTACCCCAGGCTGTGTGAAAAAATCAGGCAGAGCTTTGGAAAGCAAAGTTAGTAGTAGCAGTGTACTATTCTCACTCATTCATGAGTGTTTCCATAGTTACCGGTACAGAAGGGCTCAACAAGAAAGGCACAAAAGAAAAAAGAAAATTAAGAGGGACAAGAAAATAAATAAGAGGGGCCTTATTTCAGATCAAAGCTGGTCAGAGGGTTTAGCTGCTTCATTAATGGAGTGCCAGAAAGCAGTGAATAAAAAGATGGGATTTAATACTGTGTTGGCTCTGCTTTCATTTCAGATGATGCGGGCAAGTGCTGTTTGCTCAGCCTCCCTCTCACAAACACCCACCTGAAAAATTTGCTGCAGCTAGCACCATTTTAAGGAGCTGAAAACATAAGCCTCATGCCAGTGATGGATTAACCCTTTTCCTATTGTCATACGGAATCACAGAAAGGTAGGGCTGGGAAGGGTCCTCGATAAAGTACTGCCTCCCACCCTTGACCCGCTGCACCCAAAAAGCAGGGATTTCATAACTGGGTACTGAGTCCAAACTGAGCAAATGGGCAAAGCTTAATGTGTGTGCCCAAATGCATGGGACTAAAGTGCCATGGATCCAGCCAGTGGGAAAAACACAATAAAAACAGGAAAAATTATTGAAAAATAAGAGGGGACAGCTTGTGGGGAATGACAGTGAGCAGATATTCACAAGAAATCTGTCCTCTCTACCCAAAAAATCAATGACAAGAGTTAAGAAGCCACCAACTTAATTGACCAATGAGTTACTGTTGATGAATATCTGTTCCCTCTCTTGTAATCTTGTGGGCAGATGCTTGTGTGAACATTAGACATGTTTCTCCAGCTGAAAACAAAATTCTTTGAAGAGGATCTTGGATTGCTGACATCATCAACAAAGGCTAAATCTTGCCCCCACTGAAATTAGCAGAAGGGAGCTCACTCATTGACATCAGCGAAAGCAAGAACAAGTCCTGCAGGTCTGATTTCGCATTCATTAAGTAGCCCTTTAAAAATACAAAGCAAACACAGTCCTCATAAATATACTAGAAAATAAATAAATGCATTCGCGGGACGGGGGTAATTGTGCTCCTATAAACTGTCACAATGGGTTTCATCTTGCTTAGAAAAGAAAATATAGAGAGTGACAACAGCCAGAAATAATTTGTCTGTGGAAATGCTTAAAAAAATGTAATTTACAAAGTAAAAGCTATCCTTTGGAATTTCCGTCGTCCAGAAAATGCTTCTCTTTAATTGTCCCTTGTAAGCCTAGTTTGGCAACGTTGCATTTTTGAGAAGCAAATGTCATCGTGAGAGAAATAACAAAAATGTGAAATACCAACCGTACATTTTTTATCCCGTTAATGACATTTGTGAATACTGTTAACAATTTACCATTATAATGACCTTTTCACAGTGAGAATGAGGCCTAGTCACTTTGTTTTCAGAGTGGGTTTTTTTTTTTTAATCTCATTTCAATTCAGATTTTAAAGTGGAAAACGGACCTATAAAAGTAATGTGAAAGCTTCTCTTTGTTCTAAGTTTCTAATTTAAAGCTAGTCATGTTAGTTCCCGAGCCATATTGTGTAATAAGCTGAAGGGCACATCTTTCCTTTTCCTCTGAAACATATGAACCCGTCTAGCACTTAATTTAAACCACAAATACAAAAGTGGAGTTTTTTTCTGGGTTATAAAAGACACAGTATAAGTGTATCTGATCATTTCCAGTACCTTTAAAGTAATTCCTTGCACCATAAATCATTCCTCTGAACATGGGACATGTTGATGTCTTTAATTAATAACTGTAATATAGAACAGCGTCTACAAAGATACGCAACGCAACACACACACACTGCATTTTAACACTGTGTTTCTGAAGAGATTATGTCAGCCAGGGCATAGATACACTAGTTTTTTGTTAAGTAAATCTGCGTAGGGCGTCTCTAAGGGTATGTCTACACAGCAGTGCTAAACTCGAAATAAGTTATGCAACTTGAGCTATGCTAATTGCATAGCTTAAGTCGAAATAGCTTATTTTGAATTTGGGCATGTCTACACAGTACTTATTTTGAAACAGAGCACCCTTTCTCTAACTTCCCTTACTCCTCATAAAATGAGGGTTACAGGAGTCTGAGTTAGAAGTCCTCTGGCTGGACTTTCAACATTATGTCGAAATAACTGTTTGTGTGTAGATGCGCATTTTGTTATTCCGAAATAATGGTGTATTTTGTTATTCCGAAATAACCTACTCTAACGGAAGTAATTATTATGGCAAGTTTTACATTGCTGTATTATAGAGTCATGCCAGTACATCCATGACTATGTTCATGTGTTTCCAACTCAGATGGAAAAATTTGCTTCAGAGGGTCATCTTCAATCCTAACTCCAGAAAAAGAGAAGTTAGTAGTAGGTGGCGTTTATTGTTTCTTTTGAGTTTATTGTTTCTTACTTTAATATACCTTTAAAAAGACCTGTTTCATCACACACTTTTCCAGAACTGGTGAATATATAATTTTTGTCATCTAAACAAATAAAATCTGGAAAAAATGAGCGATAGCATTAGTGTACAATTCTACACCTGCTAGCGCACATGCAGCACCTTTGGCACTCATCAGTATGCAGGTTCTTCTCTGAAGGAAGCCCAACTCTTCTACAGACTAAACAATGGCTTCTGAGCCTTGATGGAACCTGGGAGCAGGAATAGGAAGGGAGAGGTAGGTAAGGGTCATAAAATATTAGTTCAATTCATTCCATATTTGACTGTTCAAAAACTGATGGGATAGTTTGCTGCCATGAACTGGCTAGTAAGAATGTGCATCACTACCCTCTGCTGAGGAAATCAGAAATGTTTCCTTGTGTGTCATCGTTCCTTCACTGCTATCAGCAAAACTAAACAGATGGAAGATATTTTTGGAGTAGGAGGGTGTCAGATTTCTCCTCTATACTGTTGTAAAGTTGAGTACGACGCTGCATAGCGACAAATATGAAGACCTACATGGCCACAAGTTACACTGCATGGTCCATTATGCCCCCTGGGTAACAATGTAATGCCATTCATTTAAATAGTATTCATTAAAGATCATTGGTTTTAAATGGTTTTAATTCTCTGTCTTTACCCTCAAAAGAGCCGAGAAATTCCAAGCTGCCTTATCTAATTCAGCCTGCACAACAGCATATGCAGAATGTAACATAAGCACTGACCTCAGACTCCTGTGGTATCTACACACACACAGAGCTCAACAAGGCACAAATGGCCTATCAGCCTGAACTCTGGACCTCCTTGGATTTGTTAGCTCAACTTCATAAGGTCACTTCCACTAACTTTTTTTTTTTTTTTTTTACAGTTGATATTTAACCTGCCCTATCGGGAAACCACAGACTATTCCCACTCATGGATATTAAATCCTATTAAATCTCACTTCCTGCCAGCTTCAGGTGTCACCCAGTTTAAGGCTAGGTTTACAGATAAAACAGGGCAGTTGCTCTTCTCAGCCAGTTAAACAGCATCCTAAGCATTTGTGTTTAATAGGAAACAAATGACTGAGCACTGATAACGCTGACCATTCTGCTTTTGAGGAAAAGAAAAATGACCACAGATCAATCTGATAACAAGGGAATTTGCTTCCTGCGTAACGTGATATTTATAACCTCCTGAATAACAACATAAAGGGGGGGGAGGTTAATTTCAGCGGGCTGGCGTGAACATTCTAAACTTTAACAACGTTTAAGGGCGAGAGACACAAAAACAATAAAGACAGGAAACTCAAGGTTTAGGCTGCCCTTTGTTCCTTCAACTGTAAGGTCTTCAGGGCAGGACTGTCTCTCACAAGTGGATGTACACACTTAGCATAATGAGGTCATGATCAAAACAGGAGCTTCCAAGTGTTAATGTTACGCACAAATACTACAGGACACATTCTACCAGCACATTTACTACAAATCTGAACATTTCTTGCTATTTCAAATTAACAGACAGCCCATACCTCAATTTTCCATTGCTTTGTTGGCTTTTGTGTATTTACATCTTTGCTGAAATTTTAGAAATCAGGCAATGCCCAAGACCTTAGGAACTTTACGCCAGTGCAGAAATAGTTATGAGCCATAATGACTTGAAATCCTGTTGTGCTGACCACTCACAACTCCACTTGATATAAATTGGAGCTGTGGATGCCCAGGACCTCTGAAAACCAGGCCCTAAGAGAACAACCACCAAGAACAAAACAAACAGGGAGTGATAGCTAGCATAAAAACCCCCAGTCTACATATCCTCCACCCAGATACTACAACAAATATTTTTGCTTCGGGAATAAATCTTCGGTGGTCAGATTTCACTCTGGGAAAACTTTCCATGGGCGAGTGATAATCCCCTGAAAATTAAGATGCAGAAGAGAAGCTATATTGATAGAAGACATCAAAATCATGTAATATTGATTTACAAGCATTTTATGCATAAGAAAGGCAAAAGGCTTCCATTAAAATATCAATGAAATGTATTTATTGGTTCAATATATTCAAAAGTAGAAAGGAACAAAGACATATATATGGCAGACCTTGCTTCATTTCACATTCTTCATAATAACAGGTGACAAAGCATCTTGTACTTAACAGCCTTCACATTCCAAATGAAAAATGTTTCTGAAGCTGTTTTTAAAGTGCATTAATAAAAAGAAGAAAATCAACATTATACTTGGCATTTCTACAGTGCCTCCCAGTTACAGATCTCAAAGTGCTTTATAGGCAAAAGAGACCAGGCAATTATTTACCAGATTCAAGAGGAGTTCTGTCCTCAGAGGTGTTCACATCACTTTAACGAAGCTATAGTGTTGTTCCACATACACGGCAGGGATGAGAAATTGGCACAAAATATGGAAATGGACACCATCAAGTATAACAACCACTACTCAAAACCGTTTCTGTTTGACCTGTTTTTAAGCTAACACTGTGGCAAGCTTCAAGATTACCAGAAGTGAAGGAGATTAGCAGGGGAAATAGGTTTACCTATTTGGTTTGTTTTCTTCGTTATTATTATTAACATTTGTATTAAAGTAATTTCTAATGGCCAAACAAACCGGGGCGTCGCTGCACTAGGCATTGTACATACAAGGCCTGCCCCAGTGAGCTTGTACCTGGAAGCACTCTGTGTGAAATCTTAGCTCCAGTGAAGTCAATGGGAGTTTTAGCGTTTATTTCAATTGGCCCACAATTGCATCCCTGGTGACTGCTTCCTTTTTGTTTAAGTGAGCATTTCACTCCACGAATGGGGAGAGAAAGAAAACATGGTTTAAAATAGTGAAGTTTAATTGGAAAAGAATGTGAAATTGAAAGGGGAGAATTTCAAATTGATGGTGCCTCTTTAATGCAAGAACAGTGATCCAACGGGAGAGCTGAATAAAAGGGAGTCAGTCTAATGTTAGGACGCTAGAGTTTCAGTGGAACACTTCACTTTGTAGATGAAAGCTTATGCATTGAATGGTATCCTGACCAGTAGACACTCTCTTTAGGAAAATAAAGCAAGATAAAAAGTTAGGAAATTGGCCTTCAAATGGCGGCTTTGGGCCAAAATTTTCAGAAGTGACTAGTGATTTTTGGATGTCTAGATTACATGAACTACAGAAATGAAGGGATTTATATTAATCTCTCTTCAGCAATGTAAATCTGGGATTATTCCTGTGAAGTCAGAAGCAGGTATTTAAAAGTTTTCTAAAACCTACCCTTTCTGTTCTATTGGGTGCAGCAGAACTGAGGTGGGAAGGGGGAGGAGGGAGAAGAAGATTAGCGCCTTCACTATGGAAATACCGCGAGGGCTGATCTAGCTTCTGCCCCCTCCACACCATTCCCTGTGTATACTGGATTCATGCATGGGGAATGAAAGGGAATACACCTCAGAGAACTAAGAAGGCTCTGGAGCAGCGTTTCTTAAAGTGTGTTCCGCGGCACACTGGT
This sequence comes from Rafetus swinhoei, assembly GCA_019425775.1. Lineage (NCBI taxonomy): Eukaryota > Metazoa > Chordata > Testudines > Trionychidae > Rafetus > Rafetus swinhoei. The sequence goes on along the minus strand of CM033447.1, from coordinate 17,243,665 downwards.
GTGCCGTGAGGCAGTCGGAGGTGTGCCACAGAGAACAGAGTTCAAAATGGCCCGCCCTTAAAAGGGCAATGCCTGCTGTCCTGATAAAAAGGCAAACTGTTTGGTTTAACAACTTCTTTTCCCCGTCTTTTGTTTGTTTGTTTTGCTCAACAACTTTTCCCTGTCCTTTTTTTTTCCCTCAATAACTTTTACCTGGGGGCTTTTTTTTTTTTTTTGGTCAACAACTTTTCCCTTGGGAATGGCTGCCCTTAAAAGGGTCAAGAATCTTTTTTTTTTTTTTGGCTCAACAAAAAAAAATCCTTGGTGTTCCCTATTAAAAAAAATTATTGTTTGGTATTCCTCAGTCTTAAAAAAGTTTAAGAAACACTGCTCTGGAGGGTCTGAAGTGGCCACCACAGTCCCTGGGACTGGGCCCAGGAACAGGTACACAATACACACACGCTGAGTCTCAGTAGTCCCCTGACCCCATCCCTGACAGCTCTTGTTTCCCCTCTGCCCCAGAATTTAGTGGCTGCTCCTGAACTATAAACTTTTTGATGTGCTTCATGCCTGACCTGCAATTCCAAGACTTGTCTTCTTTACAGACCACCAGTCAAAAAACTGTATTTGCGTGGGATTTTTTGTGATATAAACAGACTAAGAGTGAAATCCTAGCTTCACTGAAGTCTATGACAAAACTCCTGTTGACTTCACAAGAGGTCAGGAGTTTATCCTAATAGTTTCCACTAGGAACTTTGCTTTGGTCAGTAAATTCAGCTCGTTGTGATGAACACAATCATATCCATACCTACAACAGACAGATGACTGCATTTAATTCACTGCGCTCTTAGCCCCCAAATATAACTCTATGAAAAATAAACATATGAAGAGGGCAGCTTTCCATCCGAGTCACTAAGATTTCAGAACATTTCCCATAATGATTTTTAACCCCCATTTCCAGGGGTTTTGACATACCCAGAATATTAAATGGAAGAGATCCAGGGCAAATTGTTTGTTTTAAAAAGGTCAGTATAATCAGGACTACTATCCTGGTCCTCAAAGACTAAAGAGTTTTTAAAGCTGACATCTTTCACAGTGCATGGTATCTTTTATTGAAAGAAACAGACTGGACATATCACAGTGTAGGATTTTCATGACTTTTGGCAATAATTTTTTTTTTGCACATTTCATGGACATTTTAAGTAAATACCATACATGTGGACTTGACAAGAAACACTTTCCTTTTATGTGCACATTTTCAAAGACATGTTCTGACTTCACTTCCAACTCACATAGACTAGATTGTTATATAAATTAGAAAATTCTCTGACATGAAGATTGCAATCTGTCTTCCACACAGTCATGGAAAATCTTGAAGGCACATCCAGTTACACTAGGGAGAGAACAAAATCTCCAATGGCTTGATCAGTGGTGGGAGGGACATACAGAAAAGAATTATACATGCTTAATAGGCATAATGTGACTTCAGACTTCATGCCAATCTCTCATTGACAATTGCATGGTAATTGCACTCTCAGATTGACAGCAGTATATGGCACAACAGATGTAAGAAAAGGTGTGACTATCACTGCATTAATCTCATTAGTTTGTTTAGACTCATAAGCTATGTCTACACAGCAGGGTTATTTCGGAATAACTGACGCTATTCCAAAGTAACATAGCCCGCATCCACACTACAATCAGTTATTTCGACATGATGTCAAAATAATGTTGAGCTGGAGGACTTCTTACTCCGACTCCTGTAACCCTCATTTTATGAGGAGTAAGGGAAGTCAGAGGAAGAGTGCTCTTTCTCAGACTTCCTGCTGTGTAGACAGTGCCAAAAGCCGAAATAAAGTATTTCAACTTACGCTATGCAACTGACGTAGCTCAAGTGGCGTAGCTTATTTTGGCTTTAGCCCTGCTGTGTAGACGCGCCCTTAGAGAGACACACTTTTCTGTCGAGTTAGTTCTACCTTACAGTCCAAATGAGTAGAGAGAAACAAAAGCATGCTGCTAGGGCCACGTATACACTACAAAATTAAGTCAACCTACCCTACATCAGCATATAACCGACCATAGTAATTGAATTGCTTGTGTATGTCTACACTTTGCTCCTTGTGTTGTCAGGGCACATCCAAAAAATGGAATGTTGTGATTTTCTGTTTCAACATATTTTTCATTTAAATTTTTTATATTAGCTAGTGTATATTTGAGAGAGTTTGTGTATCTGTCTATGTGTCCGTTCATCTGTGAGTTCATTTGCCACCTTAGGTTGCCCAGCAAGTGAGCAGCTACCAGCCAGGCCACGCAGTCCTCCTACTATCCTGCACTAGCCCTGGAGAGCAGCTACCAGCTGACACAGGCCGACCCCTGGAAGTAGCAACCAGCCAGGCCACGTGGCCCTCCTGCTACCTCTGGAAGGCCCCTGGGAGCAGCTGGTGGGCAGGTCATGTGTCTTCCACCACCCTCGCCCTGAGCCCCCCCACACCTCCTAGCCCCCTTCCCTGAGGCCCCCTACACCCCAGCCTCCTGCCCTGAGCCCCCCACGCCCCTAAGTCCCTGTTCTGACTCCTGTACTGCTCCCACCCATTTACCTGAAGGATCTGAGCAATGCCAGGTAAGTCTTCTATAATACAAAATAAAAAGGCCAACATTGAAATGACACATATGGGAATTAAACACTTGTAATTTATCAAAACCAAAACATTTCAGTTGACCCCAAAGGATTTTCCCCAAAAATTTTGGTTTGTGGGAAATGTCAATGTTTTCTAAAGCACAGATTTTCTCACAAAACAAAAAATCTGGTTCTTATCAGTAATATAAGGCAATGATTACACTAGCACTTTCGTTGGCAAAACTTGTGTAACTCAGGATTGTGAAAAAAACCCACACTCCAGCTGACACAAGTTACACAGAAAGAAGTGCCAGGATGGACAGCACTATAGAAGAGGGGAAAGTGATTAGTAATAGTCAACATGGATTCACCAAGGGCAAGTCATGCCTGACCAACCTGATTAGCTTCTATGATGAGATAACCGGCTCTGTGGACACGGGGAAGTCAGTGGATGTGACGTACCTTGATTTTAGCAAAGCTTTTGATACGGTCTCCCACAATATTCTTGCCAGCAAGTTAAGGAATTATGGATAGGGTAAATGGACTAGATTGTCGGGCCCAACAGGCAGTGATCAACGGCTTGACGTCTGGATGGTGGTTGGTTTCAAGCAGAGTGCCCCAAGGATCAGTTCTAGGGCCGGTTTTCTTCAACATCTTTATTAATGATCTGGATGAGGGGATGGATTGCACCCTCAGCAAGTTTGCAAATGACACTAAGCTAGGGGCAGAGGTAGAAATGTTGGAGGGTAAGGATAGGGTCCAGAGTGACCTAGACCAATTGGAGGATTGGGCCAAAAGAAATCTGATGAGGTTTAACAAGGACAAGTGCAGAGTTCTGTACTTGGGACAGAAGAATCCCAAGCATTATTATAGGCTGGGGACCAACTGGCTAAGCAGCAGTTTGGCAGAAAAGGACCTGGGAATTACAGTGGATGAGAAGCTGGATATGAGTCAACAGTGTGCCCTTGTAGCCGAGAAGGCTAATAGCATATTAGGGTGCATCAAGAGGAACATCAGATCTTGAGAAGATCTTGAGAAGTGATTATTCCCCTTTATTTGGCATTGGTGAGGCCATATCTGGAGTAGTGCATCCAGTTCTGGGCCCCCCACTATAGAAAGAATGTGGATACATTGGAGAAGGTCCAGTGGAGGGCAACAAAAATTATTAGGGGGCTGGAGCACACGACCCATGAGGAGAGGCTGAGGGATTTGGGCTTGTTTAGTCTGCAGAAGAGTGAGGGGGGATTTGATAGCAGCCTTCAACTTCCTGAAGGGAGGTTCCAAAGAGGAATGAGAGAGTCTGTTCTCAGTAGTGACGGATGGCAGAACAAGGAGCAATGGTCTCAAGTTACAGCGGGGGAGGTCTAGGTTGGATATTAGGAAAAACTATTTCACTCGGGGGGTGGTGAAGCACTGGGATGGGTTCCCTAGGGAGGTGATGGAATCTCCATTCCTAGAGGTTTTTAAGTCCCAGCTTGACAAAGTCCTGTCTGGGTTGATTTAGTTGGGGTTGGTCCTGCCTTAAGCAGGGGGTAGGTCTCTCCCAGCCCTCGGATTCTATGATTCTATGTTGACAGGAGCCGCTCTCCCACTGATGGAGCTACTGCCTCTTTTGGGGAGTTGTTTAGTTATGTCAATGAGAGCCTTCTCCTATTGACATAAAGTGGCTACATGAGAGATTTTACAGTGGCTCCGCTGTATCTGCACAGTCATGCCCCATAAGATCTTTAGTGTAGATATTGCTTAAGACAGGGGTGTGGTCAATAACCTGCCCGCAGACCGGATGTGGTTCACTAGGGTTAGCTAGTGATGGGCTGCTCGATGCAGACCCTGAGGTACACAAAGCAGGTACAGCTGCTCGTAGCCCCCATTGGCTGCAGCTCACTGTTCCCAGCCACTGGGAGCTGCGAGTGGCCGTACCTACAGACGTTCAGGTAAACAAAGCATCTGGTGGCCCGGCAGCAGCTAACCCTGGCAAATTGTGTTTGGCCTGCAGGCAGGTTATTGCCCACCCCTGGCCTAAGAGAACTAGGATAGATGAACACACTAAGAAGGTCCCTCTAGAGTGATTCACCAAGACACTGGTCAAGTGCCAGCAGGCAAATGGTTCTAAAATGGAACCATGCACAGTCTGAGGCTTCTGAGTCCAGTGAAAGCAGAGTTCAGCCAATGCAGAGCATTTTGAAGAACCTAGTCCAAGTGTTCAAATCCCAGCATGCATCAAATACAGCGCTGCCAGTGCCCATGCAGATTGTTTTTACCATCAGCTGGCGTTGTATATACTTGGGAAGGGCTAAACAGTTGCTATTGTTAAACAAGGTAAAATAGTGCAAATGACTACTCAGAAACCAGCCCCATCCTGATTCCTGTTTTAGAAAGGAGAAATTACCAAAGAGGGTGGGGGAATCAAAATTGCAAAGTTGTTTCTATTTCACAGGATTCAAAACAAACCATTTTTTCCTTTTTTGGAAGCATTTTCTTTTATTTTTTTTTTAAATGAGAGTGTTTCTCTTTCTGAACACTGGGTTTTAGATTTTTTTTAAAAGGTGTTTTCAGTGGGTTTTTTGTCTAATCAAGAACCCAGTGTTCAGAAACAAAAGGCACCAAAAAAGTTAAAAAAAAATATTTTGATACAAATTTGTATGAAAATATCAGTAAAGTATATCACAAAGTTTCACAATCTTTAAAATTTATATCATAAAGTTTCACGAAGTTCCATTTGGACCCTGCTGAAATAGAAAAAAAATTTAAAATCTTTTTCTTCTAATGTTAACCTTTTTGGAGAAAAGTTTCATTTACAAAAAAAACAGGCCACATTTTTGACAAAAATACCATGTGTGAGAGAAATGTCAGCTCATTCTAATTCCTGTTTCAGAGCCTCGAGAGCCACCTCCTTGGGAATTCTTGGGGATCTGGAATCCAAACAGAAGGCTTCTACCTTTACATCTCTGTCCCTATGTCCCTGGAGCCCTATGTGCAGCACCTTGCCAGAATTTGATCCCATGTCAGTTTCTTCTATCAAAGAAAAAGCAATTTGGAAAAACAGAGGCACATGCATTGAAACAGATCACAGACAGCAACTGTGCATGGAGACTGCAACCAAGTCAAACCATCTACTTCACAGGACCATAATCCCCAAATCCAGGCGTGAGCTATTAGGAAAATCCCCCTAATCAATAGTAGAGATAAGAGCACAATTTAATCTTTACTGTAAAGCACGGGAGGCACTGGAGCACCAGCTGCATCCTTCTATTCATTTTAGACAACCCAGCAACACCAATTATCAAATGTAAATCTGTTCAAAAAAATAGGGATAAGATGAGCCAGCAAAGCCATAGGAAAATTGTTGGGACCTCCATAAAGTCAACCACAATCGATGGGCTGCACCGCTTGCTAAATAGGTTTTTTTAAAATGCCATTGTGTAAAATGAAGTATAACAGCACCACTGATTCTTAATCCTCCAACATTAAGGGCTGGATTCCCCATTGCCCTGTGCAATCACCAGGGCAATGTAGGGGGTTAAAATGTTGCTAAGTCAAAACGGTAGCAATTGACAACCACTTTGCACTGAGACAAATGACTGCACAAGGTGCAGAGCAATGGGGCAACCTGGCCCAAAGTCTCTAGTAACAATGGATTTGATGGGAGATAATAAGTGCACACAATGATAAATCAGCCTAAGTAAAAATCATTCATCGCAGCACAAGCCTACACCAGAAAGTCACCAATAAAAACCTTTGTTCAAAAGGGAGGAAACTGACCCTTGTACAAAGGGCAGTAAGAGGTCCATGCACCAAGCAAGCTTTATTTTGAGACTGAAGTGGAATTTAAACAGGCAAAATGCTTGCGCCAGCTTGCTACAGAAGGCTGACGTTCACTCCCTCTTGGCCGACAACATACCAGGGTAAGTATTATAAGCAGCCCAAAGCACACAGCGATATCTAAATTTGTTTATACAAGTACAAAGACCTGATGCATTACTGAATGTTAAATTGATAGCAACATTTATTCAGACTAAACCAGAACAACGCTCAGGGCAAATAAACACAATGTATAAGGTTCACATAAAGATCTGCAACGTGGACCCAAAAAAGAAAAGAATGTGATGATGTATTAATCCTACATCTACAGATAAAGAAACTTTATCCCAAAACATTTTATACATTCCTCTCTTTCATACACTTCAGTTGAACATATTGCCTTATTCACCACTAAAAAGCACCTTTTTCTGGGGCAGAGCATGGAAGGTATTAAACAGCATACAGTAACACCATACCTCTGAGTTTAGGAGAGGGGGTAAAGATGAAGACATTACCAAACTGAAATAGGACGAATTTGAGGTAGGCAGCATGTAATCACCCAAGATGGCTGTACTCATGGGGAAAAAAGGTTGAGAGATTTTTATGCCTTAGATTTACATTTAATTTGAAAGATGCTGCCACCACAATATAGCACCCTCAATTCTTCTTCTTCAAGTGCTCCACCTGGATATATGACTCAGACAGATGAACTGCCAAGTCCTTGCTCAGCTCTAACACTTGAAATGGCAGGAACTAGTGCAAATAGCCGGCTAGCAGTTAACTAATAGAATTCAGAGGTGAGTGAAATGATTCAGAGGTTTGGGGCCACTGAAACATTTAGCAAATTCATATTGATTTCAGCAAATGGTAACCATTTTAAACCAAACCAGGCGTGCTTCGGACATGCCAAAATGACCTATTTCAATGTTTTTGGGGCTAGATTCCCAAAAGGATTTAGGTCCTGTAGCAGGGCTTTGTGCTCCCTCTCCCCTGCTGACCCATCTTTAGTCCAGTGATTAGGGCACCCTGCTGGGATGTAGCAGACCCAGATTTGAGTCCCCATTCAGGAGCAGGGGCTTGAATCCAGGTCTCCCACACGTCAAATGGCCACCAGGCTAAAGGCTATGAGGGACGGGCTAGCAGCAGCATCCTCCTTCCATCTCCTTTGTTTTTATTTAAAAAGGTTCAACGTTCCCCAAATGTTTCATTTGACCCCAAACACATTTTTCCAACATTTTTGATAGGCCAAGAATTAAAAACAAGTTTGATTTTGTTTCAGTCCAAATAGAACAAATTTTTTTGTGCTTTTTGGAATTGGAAAAAAAATTTTTTTTTACCTAGTTCCACTGCATGGGACACGTACCACCCTGCTGGGGCACAGAGATTCGCTATCAACCCAGAGGGAAGAGTTCCACCTACTGGATTTCTTCCACCTCTTCCCACAGCTCCTGTCTTTCCTTGACTGCCAGCCAAGGACTGAGCAGGGAAAGGACTTACAAGGCTGGTGAAATATGACAAAACCTGCGGCTCACAGAGGTTTCCTGAGCATAACATGTATTAAAATTGAATTTGCCTTTGCATAGCCAGGCACCACAAAGCCCTGAATTGTGGGGGCAGTGGCTAAAGTTTGCACAAAGCACTAACCACTAAAAATTGTCCGTGTGGGTCCACATTTCCCTTCATCAGCTCACACATTTTTCATGAAGTAAAAGGCAGTTAAATGAGGTGAATAGCAGCTTCTGCAGCTGTATTAGGAAGGTAAAATGGGCTGTTGGTTCACATGCTTTTTGGCATACTCTGATCAGCTGCCAGCACCAAAAAGGAATCTTTCCCCCGCCCCCGCCCCCGCCCCCATAGTGCCTCCTCAGCTATGCGTTTTTGAGCAAGGTTTTGTTTCTTTATCCAATGCACCCAGCACCGGCCACAATCAAAGACATAACGCACACCTCAACGAGCCAGAACACTTTCCTGTATTTTGTGTTTTCACCATTAAAACAGTAACACATCTCTGCACAGATTATGGATTTCTACCTGAGGAATAGATTCCCCTTATTCTAGAAGGTCATTCTTTTTTCCTGCTGAAGACAGACAAAACAGCTCTCGGATGGAAATGACAGTGCTTCACTCGCAAGAGTTGAAAGCAGAAACATTCAAAACAATTACATTAGGTAAGATAGTGACCCCTGAACTATCGTTTATCACAAATCCAGATTCATAAACTGCATCTGTTAGTAAAAGGCAGAATCTGGATATTTACTGAGATGCTTAAACATGCTAATCAGATCATCCCAAACACAACAAAAGAATCTGAACACGATCTATTGTTGTGGTATAATACAACCTACCAATTTACCCTCTTGCAGTTCAGTCACGTCGGGTACCTTTTATTAATGAAAGCTTCCATAAATGTAATACAGTCTATAAATATCACCAAGCCCTCTGATAGCTAAACTGAATGAAGTCTGACCTTTAGGGTTCAGATTTAAATGCCATGGGTTATGAGCACAGTATGACGCGGTTACTGACTGCGGTCTAGGGCTCAGTGCTGACAGATGTCCCTTTAAAAATCAGTAACATGGAATGAATGGAATGCCTCCGTACAGTTCCTGACTGCCAAATTGCAGTTTAAATGAACTTGAAAGAGTCCGTGTCCTTTTAAAGCCTGCTGATACAGCTACAAATGCATTATCTCTCACCCAAATAGCCCATTGTATTCATTTTTCATTGTGTTCAGCAAATACTTTTTTCCTGCTCTACAGCACAAATATTCTTGACAAATATTAAGGACAAAATTCCCCTCTCAGATCTGCAGGGTGGATCGTGACTCCAATCTTCTGCTTTCCCTGCAAGAGCCTATCTCCCATTGACGTCAACAGGAGTCCTGCACACGTAAGGAGATAAGCATATCGGAGGCGAGATCCGCCATACGGATCTGTGTGGAGAATTTTGCTTTAGGAATTCACAAGCCTCTGGAAGGCTAAGGGTTTTCTCTCTTGATTAAAGCAAGAAAGAACGTTACACAAACATGACTGCTGACTCCTGGCTATCTTAAGGCTCTCTCACTCAGGGCTGTCTGCTGTTAATCCATCTCAGTTTATTTTACGGAAGGAAAACACTCCTTAATTCTTTTAGAATAAGTCAAATGTAAAAATTAAAAACAAAACCCAAACTAACCAAACCTTGGTTTGTTACATAGCGTATCAAAGTGATGAACTCTCAAAATACCTTTAAAAGCCTAACAAATATTTGCATTGCAGATTTTAAGCAATGTGCCTGTGTATTCCCTCCCCCCCGCGCCCTACTAATCATTGTGTTCTTGAAAGAAAATGTCACTTAAAGGAAAATATATCAATTTGCTGATTTGCCTTTCTTTGTGCTGGAGTCTCTCAGCCTCATTTTCTGAACTGAGAATACATTAGCAGCTCCTCCTTCTGTCTAGCCAGAATATAAACTATTTGGGGCAGTGACTGTATCTTCATTTCATGTAGCTACCAAGCCTGGTACAATAGGGTGATGACCTTGACGGGAGACTCCTCTACAATACAGATAAATCATCATCATCATCATCTCCTCAAAATAATCTGGAAAATGTAAAATCTCAACATGTAAATAGCTAAAAACAGTGGGCCGTGTCTTCACCAAGCGGACGCGATTGATCTTCCGGAGTTCAATTTAGTAGATCTAGTAAAGACCCACTAAATCAAACTTAGAAGGCACCCCTGTCTGCACCAGTACTCCTGCTCCTTGCAAGGAGTAAGGGAAGCCAATAGGAGCATTGGCTTCCATCAGCCTCCCGCTGTGAAAAAGGCACAGAAACTCGAATTAAAGTATGTGGACTCCAGCTATGTTATTATTTATTAAAATAGCTGGAGTTGTGTCTCTTAATTTGACCTTCCCACATAGTGAAGGCATAAAAGTATGTCTAACTTTTAGAGCAAGAGAACTGCAAAGCTGAATATGATTCTGTCACCTCAATGGTTTGCAAAAATGCTTAGAAGCTCACCTGAAGAATATAACACTGAAACATAAGTGCTTTGAGTTCTACTGATGGAAAGCACTACATAAGAGAAAGCTATTAATTATGTTGATGATTATAAATATCATAGCAACTGCTGATCTATGGCAGAAACCTGATGCACTATCAACCAGGGGTACGGGTATCTCTGGGGCAATGTTCCCTCTAATCTTTTCCATCCATGTGCAGAGTAAGATTTTTATATGCACCAAGGCATGTGCAAAGATGCTTACCAGTAGAAACAGAAAGCCTAGCTGTGGGTGCTCTGCTGATCAGCTGGGTGGCATTTGAAACTCCCCCAAGTGGTCACACAAGCACACAGCTTAGAGGGAACACTGCTCTGGGGGTACTCAGAAGCCTTCCAGGAGATACTCAACTCATCTAAACCATGTTTCTCAACCTGGAGGTTGCAACCCCCAAGGGGGAGGTCATGTAACAGGTTTAGGGGAGTGAAAAGTGCAGGGCTGGTATTAAGGGATGGTAAGCAGGATAATTGCCTGGGGCACCATGCCAAAGGTGACCATGTGAAGCTAAGTTACACACTTCTGCCTCAGGTGGTGAGACTTGGTCTTCACATAAAGCTTTCAAGAGAAAAACAGACTCAAGTATCACACTGAAATGTAAGTACAATAGTTCTATTCCAGTTGATTTATTTTATAATTATACAGTAAAAATAAGAAAGTCCAGCAATTTCTCAGTAATGGTGTGCTATGATACTTTTATACGCTTAGGTCTGATTCTATAAGCAAGTCATTGTTAAGTGAGATGATATGCCAGACAAATCAGATTGCTAAAAGGGGTACAGTAGTCTGGAAAGGTTGAGAACTATTGTATTATTCAATTCCTTTAGGCTGAGTCTCTTTTTCTTTTGAAGACATCTCTGATTAGTAATATACCTGATAGTATCTCACAAGCATCTTCTTGGCAGACTACATCTGCAGAGCTGTATTAGAGCACGTATTACACTTCTTATGAGGCCCAAAGTTAACCAGGGTTCATTCTGTATTTGAAGTGCAAGTCTTTATATAGAGATCCCTGCATGGATATAAAATTTGTATCCACATCTGAAAAAATAATTCACAAATTCCCACATCCAAAGCTGCGGCTGTCCACTGACACGGATATCCATGGATTTGCATGCCTCTGTTTATGCACACTTACACAATGTTTTTCACGGATATTTTGTTTTCTTATATTACTTCTGGAGTATGCCATGTCAATACATTTTACTTCATACTTTTCATATAAAAGTGACTGTCCTGGACTGTCTGCCATACATTAGGACAAGGTGGGTGAGGTAATATATTTTACTGGACCAACTTCTCAAAAGCTTGTGTCTCTGACCCACAGAAGCTGATCCAATAAAAGATACCTAATATCTAATGTTCAGGCCTACCGACAGGGGGCGCTAAGGGGGCACTTGCCCTAGGGCCTACTGTTATTGCGAGCTCCGGGCCTTTTCAATCACTGCTTTACCACGTGATGCACTCTGGACAGCTCTGAAGGCTGGGGGTAGAGGAAAGTGCACTGCTCTCTGGGCGGTGCGGAGGCCTGGCTACCCTGGCACGACCCCTTCTGCCAGAGACCCCACCCCTTCCCGGAGCACAGAGCCAGGCCCCTGCCACCACCTTGCCCAGGGGCCCATGCAGGCTGTTGGCTCCCTTGCTAATGTCTATCTAATATCCAACACTGGTACAACACCATTGCATACACAGCAGTCATACGCAGTAGTACAAGAGATTGCATTCCAGACCCTTACCTAGGGTGACAGAAAAAAAAACCCTGTATACTATGTTGTACTGTTTAAGAAATAGTATGTGATCATACAAGTAAACATGGAATCATAATGCATACACATTAAGGCAGCAGAGTGCAGACTGTGTGTTCAACTTCCCCACTTCCTGGTTTTTAAGCGTGTACATTTCTCACCCCAACATTCCATGACCAATATATCTCTTGCTATGAGTATTATAAATATTGCTTGGAGTCTGGCTTTGAGCTCTTGCATGTGGGTGAAATTCATCAAAGCAGAAAATCCTCCCTTGGACAAAATGTAAATTCTGTGAATGAAGTGCAGATGGAATTTAGAATAGCCATGTCAGGAGCACAGAATGCTCTGGCGTGCAGCTACCCATAATAACTTGACATCAGTCTGAGGCACGGTCCCAGTTTACAACAGGCACAAAGGTTATTTGTAAGTCAGAGATTATTTTTCCTGCCATTTTTTTCCTCCACGGCCTGATTATATGCGGAGAAAAAGAGTAAGATTCTCATCTACAGTCAATAGGCTCCTTCTTTCCTCTTGTCCTTGAGCAACGCAAGCACCGAGGTAGAGAAATGTTCTGCTACTGTAAATAATACAGGGTGATGCTGTCCTCACCACTGTGGAACTGGCCTGTGGTATATTTTTCAGGTTTATAAATTCAATTGCCAGATGCCACTTAGGAGTTGTCATTCTAGATTACACCACTAGAATCTTCTGAAGCAATCTTGAAGCTTCTGGTAAACTTTGTGCAATGCTTTACATAGGGTTGGGAACGAGGGTAGAAGAAAGATTATTTATTGCCCCCCTATGGCTGATGAGACCATTTCCTAAAGCATGAGTTTCACTCCTCTTTCTCTTATGAGGCACAACTATAAACATTATCAGTCACAGAATTATCCACCCCTTTAAAAAGTCTCCCAAAGGAACTTGACTCAATAGCCTTCTGCAGCAGTGAGTTCCACAAGAGAATTCATGGTAGCTTTCTACATTCTCTGTGTATCTATTACAGTAAAACTCCAATAGTCCGGCATCCAATAGTCCAGCACTCCTGATAATCCGGCATCAAAATGTCAAGAGCCTACAGAGTGAGCTTTGGCAAAAAATGAGTCACAAGGTAACAGCGGCAGCAGCTGAACTGAGCAAAAAGGGTAAAAAAGGCTTAAAAAAACTAAAACAGTACAGTATACTGTATACAGTATGTACAATAAAAAGGGTTAAGAACACTTTATATACAGTATATAATGTATACAGTATATATATATAACCAGCTTATAGTACCTCCTGATAGTCCGGCATATTTGATAATCCGGCACCACCTAGGTCCCATAGGTTCCAGATTATCGGAAGTCTACTGTAATTTGATAGCACCAATTTTGACAATACTATGCAATAACCTGTTGAAAGCTGTTTGGTAAACTAAAGCAACATGGAAAACATTGGACAAAAGAACCCTAATAAAGAGATATACAACTGTTTATTGCTGTTCTACTTTCAAACCATATTGATTTAAAATAAATTTACATTATTTCCAAAAACTAAAATAAAATTGAACTGAGACAGAAAAGGGTCATTTCATTATTTTGGCCTTGTTAGGATTTCACATAAATTGTTGGTTGTCTGGATGCCAGAGGAAATCAGGAATTAAAATCCAGAGCTGCCCAAGACAACCTCAGGACCATAGTTTGTCACTGTGGTTTCTATCGGTGACCACACTTTCATCTCATTGGGATGCCTTTGAAAAATTCCTATTGCAGTCGGAAGCAAATGCTTCCTCAATTCCTGGAACGCATGAATGCAACATGAATCCTTACAGGCCAAGAAATTCCACAAAACCCACATGGATTAGCTGTGATAACATCTCTTCCCAGAATATTAAACACTGACAGATATAAAAGACGAACCATTTTTAATACTGAGAAATTTAGGGTTGGGGATGGCAGCAGGGCTACTGCATCATCCCAGTGTTAGAGAAACTATGCATGACTCCACAGGAACAAAGCTTCCCTATCACTGGCTTACCTCATTGTGGGAGGATTTCCCTTACATACGGAAGGCATCTCTCCTCCTGTAGTCGGTGGAGGGAGCACGGCTGTGGGAAAGAGATGTGGCCAAGGTGCTCCTGCACCTCCGCACCATGCCAGCCCTTGGAGACATGCATTCAGGCTGTTCTAGCTTAGAGCAGTTGCCTAGAGACATAGGCAGTTGGCATAAATTAGACCAGCCTTAATGCTGTTGTAATTTGTACCTCAGGCCCAGATCAATTTGTAAAGTCCTCCTAAAATTTTGGCTATACCTGGCCACCCCTTTGATTGAGAAATGATGCCTATGGACACTTACTATTCTTAATCCGAACTCTTGACTGAGGGTTATGAAAACTCCTGTACATCAGTCATATGGACATCTAGATCTCTGGGGATTCGTTGCATATGTGTCTGTGTGACTCCCTTCTCCGTCACGTGAAATCCTACTCCATACAGTGCCCTGCGGCATAGCTATTCTTGTACATTATTCAGCAATTGTTGCAGTTGCAGGATTGGGGATAGCAAAGGAGGCCTCAAATTTGCATATTTGTATCCAAAACCCCAACTCCTCAGCTGACTTACAAATGCTTCGGTGGCAGCTGAGGATCCAGTCCCCAATACTTAAAGGGTGCAAGTAGTGCTAGCTAAAGCAGTGTAACATTAATGGGACTGCCCATATGCTTAAAGATAGGCTCACCCCAAAGTACCTTGCTGAATTTGGGCCTAAACATCAACCAGCTTTGTATTACTGTTTCTCCTAGGTGTATGGCCCAGCCCTGGATCTTCTACCAGTCCAGTACATCTCCCAAGAAGCTTCTCTGAGTTTGGTTCTGCTCACTGTTCACTAGCGACAGCAGCCATTCCCATTGCTGAATAATGTACAAGAGCAGCTATGCCAAAATTTTAGGAGGGCTTTTCCTTCTTCACCTGTATGCCAACTACACTGCCTCTTTTTTATATTTTTTATCATATAAAATTCCTCAACTGGCCTCATCCAAGCAGCCCTGCTACCCTGACAATCTTTGTCATCAGGTGATGCAGCTCTGGCTTTTTCCTTATCCTGTTGTTAACCCTCCAGCTGCCAGTAGAGCTGGCTGAAAAATGGATATTTTGGATCACTGGCAGTGCTGAAAATCAAAACCTATTTCAGTGCAAGTCAAATTGAATCAAAAAAAATGCTGAATTTTTTAAAATTGAAACAGTCATTTCAGGTTGCACAAAACACATTGTTTGACCCAAAACAGCTGATCCCCAGCCATTTTTAAAGGTCTAGAAGAGGCAAAATTGCTAGAGAAGGATGTAATGCCAGTGCCTCCCACCATGCAATTTTTAACCCAGTACGTAGAGTTCTCACTTTGGATGTGGAGGATGAAGGCTCAGTTCCCTGCTCAGCCCGGTGTGTGGAAGGTATTTGTACTGGGGTCTCCCATATTGCAGGAAAGTGCACTAGCCACTGAGCTCTGGGGTATTCTGGAATTGGGCCAGACTAAAATGCAGGAAGGACTGATTCTATAGCTCAGTGGTTACAGCACCCACCTAGGAAGTAAGAGACATGAGTTCAATCCCTGATCCAATCACTATAGAAATATACTTTCAGCAGGAGACATTGAGAAAAAACTTGCCCCCAGAATAGCACAGTGACTAGAGTGCTCTCCTGCAACATGAAAGGGCCATATTCAAATTGCTTTTCCATAGGAGGAACTGAACCCAAGTTTCCCATATCTGGAGAGTGCTCTAATCTAGGGGTCCCTGAACTGTGGAAAGTGTCTCCCCTAGACCAGTGGTCACCAATCACTACTGGTGGATCCTAGAGCTTCTGACAGGTGATCCTGACTGGTCTGGCCAGGAGGCTATCAATTGTCTGCACTTCAGCTGCCTCTCCTGTGCTGCTCTGGCCCTCTGCCTTGGAGCTGCCACCTATGAGTCTTCTGCTTGCTATGGGGAGGGGAGACACTGGTACCAGGGTGTCTCCCATAGCTTGTCCCTGTACCCCATCTCCACAGTGAGCAGGGCAGGGCAAATTCAAAAAAGGGATCTTGTGCTTAAAAAGATTGGGGACCACTGCTCTAGAGGAGCTTGCCCCTTGCTCCATCCCCTCCCAGTGCTGCCCTCATTCCTTTTCTACTCCCAGGCCAGCCCCGGCTCTAGCCCCCAGATCGCCCCCGCTGTCTACAGCCCAAACTCCTCTGCTGAGCCAACAGTGCAGACAGATTCCATTACTGTTCTGGGGGGAAGGGGGGGGGAGAGGGGAGGACGAAACCTGGTCTAACTACTAGGCTAAATCTGTTAGTCTATAAGGTGCCACAGGACTCCTCGTCGCTTTTGCAGATCCAGACTAACACTGCTACCTCTCTCCGATACTAGGCTAAAAGTCATTAAGGTCAAAAGTCATAAGCACTGCTGTCTCCACTTTCAGCCGTTTTGTGAATGATGCCTAAATCCCCTTGGGAATATAGCCTCATAGTATATATTATCATGCCGGCTGAAGTTATCTGGCAAATTCATGTCAAATTTTCAAATAGTTTCCAGGTCAACTTTATATTTTGGTGAATAAGCTATTTGCCCATAAAATTTTGCCAAGCTATATCTGCCAGCATGTGGAGAGAGTCTGTAGACCTCGTCACAGTGCCCTCTCAATGCACACTGCTTACAAGGGACAGTGACAACATAATATAGATAGTCCACTTCGGATTGTTCAGCCATTAGACTAGCAGTGTTATCCAATCACGTATCGGATAAGAGCCTGGATTCCAAATGGTAGGGTCTAGTCTCTTCCGCATGCATCCTGTACATTTCCTGTTCATTACTAGCCCATCATTTACTAGCCTCTTGTGCCATGTAGCAGGCTTTTCATCTCCTGTCAGCAGGATGTTGGTCAGTCAAATGTGGAAGCTCTGAGGCAACTCTGGTTGCCAGACTCCTGGATGTCCTAATGTGAAACCAGCGAGGGTTATTTCAAGCATGGAACTTGTGTGGTCTTATTTGTTATTGAATCTGGAGCTGAAACTGGGGGCAAGATTCATCTCTGGAGTCACTCCATCAACTCTGGCAATGGTGAAGCTGGCCAAGAACATCCTTGGCTCTGAGAAGAGAATGCCAGCCAGGCAAGAGGCAAAAACCTGAAAGCTCTTCAGGGCTCTGTTCACACTTTAAGTTTGGCAGTGGCTCCCTTTCCATGCCCAGAAGCTCTCCGGAGAACGTGAAAGAGTTTTCCACACTTGGCTGATGTGTTTGCGCAATGTTCAGCCAGCTCACATCAGCTCCTTTTGGCCAGATGCTAGAGAAGCTTCCCACAAACAGCCCACAGAGTACTGAGGAGAGTTTATTATAATGCCCCTCTGTGGTCTTGCTTGAACCAAATGGGAAAAAATTGCTTATCCTGGTCACTTTTAAAATATAATTAAGTTCAAATAGATAAGCCATAGGCCATGTGGCAATGATTAAGGGGACACCAGATCAAGGGGAGCAGCCATACCACTACACCCTTGTGGAATTCTGTCCACAGAAAACAGAGTTCATGTGCATCCATAGTTTGTTGGCTGCCGCTCCTCAGGCCCATCTGTTTGTATGGCAAGGTGCCTGGTTACAAACAGACTGGAGATTTGCCCTAAAACATAGGTGCCAAGACAGCTTGGGTTTAAATAGGCAGCTCCTTTACCATGCATCACACAGCACAGCTTCGCGCAACAATGGTGCTGCATTCTGCTGTACAGCTAAAGCTGTCAGCTGACATGCTGTGCCAAAAATAAATAAATAGATGGAGAAGGAAAGGACAACACATCTTACAAGTGTTTCTAGCCAATTCTCGCAGTGGGTGTTTGTTCAAACATATCAAGAAAATAACAAACAGCATAACGTCCAATGTCTGACGATGGCACTGGAAGGCAAGAGGAATCCAGGTAAAGTTAATTTGTACCATTCTGATATGGACTTATTTGGAAAAATGGGAAGCCACCCTAAGGAAGATCTAACCTTGTCTGGTCAACTACATGGCAGCACAGATGAATGCCTTTTATGTGGGTTATTGAAAACCAGAAAGAGTTCATGCATTTGTTTCAAAAGGGAAACACCCTCTGATTCATGAAGGATTTAAAAATAATCAAATGTGGGATTATAGAAGATACGTCATTGGTCTATCAGATTACAGTAATGGTTCGTTACTACAAAATTGGGTGGGATTTCAAGTGGTGAAAACTTCATAGCTTGTGACCAAGCACCTGAGCTCATAGGTGCCTTGCACTTAAGTGCTGTGGGGCTCGCCCCCCAAGTCTGCCCTTGGCCCCTTCCGCACTCCACCCTTTCCCCTGAAAGTCCCACCCCGCCTCTTCCTGCCCCTGCTTCACCTCTTCCTGACCAGTTCCACTCTCTCCCCGACTGCATCACATCCTCACCCCTCCTTTCCAGAGCCTCCCAATCGCCCTAAAACAGCTGATCAAGGCAGATGGAAGGCATGCGGAGAGACAAGGAGGTGCCAGGGTGTAGATGGCCTATTTTCACATTGCTACCAAGAAGATTTCTCTCCCTTTGTGCCTCAGCAATGCACCTTCCAAAGCACCTCTACTCTCAATGCACCTGCCCTATCTTTCCTTCCCAAGCTTTTCTCTTTCATAGACTCATCCATTCCATCCCAACCTATGCTAGCCAACACAGGGCAAGCGGACATGAGTAATGCTGCAGCCTTCTCCAGTAGGCCTCTCCCTCAAAGGAGAAAAGACAAAGGGCAGTAATTTATCAGCTGTCAAGAAAAGCAAACACAAATAATTTCTCCCCGACTGTTCTTTTGCTGATTGCCACATGGTTATTTTGTTGATTTCCACAGCTGGATGCTGCATTCAGCACGATGCTGGAATAACTTCAGTAAAGTGAAACTGATTTCATCAGCTGCCTGTCTGCATGCACCTGATACGGACACAGAGGCCTCCTTCCTCCTCTTCAATTACCCATCTATTATGTTCCCTAGCAGCAAAGCTAGCTGAAGTTTTTCTGACAGAACACCATTCCTTTGGAAAATGCTGGTTTGACTAAATCAAAATAGACCACCGGCATGTCCTGATGTTAATTTCTCCTAGGATAAATTACCAAAACATTTTGTTTTGACATTGTTCTAATTTAATGTAAACATTGAAATGTTTTGACATTATAATTTAGAATGTAATACAACAAAAGTCGAGCTGACAGTAGAAATGAAATATTTTGACATGATCAGAACAAAATGTTTTGATAAAGTTGAAATGGTATTTTGATTTGCTCTCTAAATGAAATTTCAGAATTCTGGTTCAATGGGAAATTTTAAAAAAATGGATTTTGATTCCAATTCAGAATGAAAAAAACCCTGAAACGTCAGCGTTTCATATGTATCAGGAATTCCATGATCAGACCAGCTCTACCCAGCAGCCTCTTCCAGTCCTCGGGATGTTACCGCTTCTTGGTGGCTCTTGAATACAAAGAGGTAGCAATGCCTATTGAAACATCTGTCCACCCTTCCCTTCCTCCCGCTACCCCATTTTAAAACAGTGGCATGGTAGATGGTAGCATTGTTGGTGATGGGCTTAGCTGCAGCCTACTTGAAGCTAATCCTCCCAAGCACCTACCTCTCTCATTCTCTACTTGCATCCATGTCCCTTTCCAGCCTCCCATCCTACTCTGCTTTCTCCTAATAGTTCCATACTACTTACTTGCTCTCTCTCTCTCAGCACAATGCCAGTTCTGCAGTGGCTTTGCAATCCATGTGGTGTGGGGTTGGTGGCTGTGCCATGTTTGCCTTTGCTGATGCATGGCTGTGAGCGGAGGGTGTTAAATTGCACGTGCTGAATTAGTCATACCTTAGGTACAAATAAATAGCCTTGCACTTAATTACACCCTTTTCCCCTAATTCCCACCTGGGCCCTGTTGAGGTTGCTTGTATCCTCATTTTGAAAATGCTACACATACCCAGAAGAGACCCCTCTCACCAAAAAATTAGTTTCCCTAACAGCTGTTCAAGCGTTGGAGAATTCTGGCCATTATATAAGCTTAGGCTTCCTCTACTAAAACCAAAGGCAGATTTTGCCTGGGAAGGGTTGTGGTTAATGGGTAGCCAAGCCAGGAAATGTTACCATTATTGCATGCTTTCTTCAAACGTCAATTCTCCCTCACTGTTTGGTGCTTGTGCATAAACAAATTTGTTATTGTTCAGATGGCAAGTCTGCTAGTACCACAGTGCTGTAAGGTACAGGGCAATGGAAGCACTTGTTTCAGAAAAAAAAGCAGCCACACATGCAAAGTATGGAAGCCTTTTTTACAGGAGCAGCTATGGTGACTTGGTAGATTTCAAACAAAGGGGATACTATAGATAAACTGTCTCCCCGAGTGTGCAGGTAGCTCTAAGGATGAGAGCCACTGCACTAAACCAGACTGTAGGCTGGGCCCCATTTTAATGGGGTTGCCAAGGCTGGCTTAGACTTCAGCGGCGTAGCCAGAAAGGCCCACTTGGGTGGGCCCTAACTTCAAGTGGGTAGACAAGAATGGAGTGGGGGGGGGTGAGAGAGTGGGACTGGAGGGATGGAACCACCTCCCTCCCGCCTCAACCAGCCTGGGGGGGGGGAGGGAGAACTGGACACTCTGGTCAGGGGACCCAGGAATGCACTGGGAGAGCAGGGTCTATGTGCAGGACTGTGCCCTGTTCTGCTGCCTGCCCGGTGCTCCAGCCCAGGAGTGGTGTTCCAGAGTGGGTTCTAGCCCTGATACTCCTGCTCCCCAGCTGGAGTGCCAGGGTGGAGCGCCAACTGGAGTGGGGTAAGCTCTGGCACCCCGACCCCGCTCCCCAGCTGGAGCGCTAGGCAGGCTGGCCTGGATGCAAAGCGGGTGGCCTATGGCCCACTCAGACCCACCTGTGGCTATGTCTTTATTGCCAGGGCTTGGAGCCAAAGCTCGAGCCTCACCAGCAGGACCAAGTCTGAGGGCTTCAGCTCTGGGCAGGGAGGCTCAGGTTACATGCCCCTGCCTCAGAAAGGAACCTTTGGGCTTAGGGTTGCCAGGTGTCCGGTATTGACCCAGACAGTCCGGTATTTTTGCCTCCTGTCTGATAAAAAAAATTCAGAAAATAACAGATACCTAAAATGTCTGGTATTTTCTGATTTTTTTCCCCCTGCCAGGAGACAAAAATACCAGACTATCTGGGTCAATACCAGACCTTTGGCAACCCTAGGACACACTCAGCAACCGGGCCCAGCGCCTGCCTGCTTAGCTGTCTGGCCCGGAGCAGGAAAAGGAAAACAAGATGGCTACCGGCCAAAGCCAATGCCTCTTAAAGGGGCCATGCTTTTTTTTTTTTTTTTTGCTCAACAACTTTGGTCTCCCCAATTTTTTCCTCAACAGAAGTTTTTCCCCCGGTGGTTTTTTTTTTTGGGGGGGGGGGGGAAGGAGGTTCGGTATTTTTGGTTAAACCATCTGGCAACCCTATTTGGGCTTCCGTTTTGGCCCTGCTACCAAGGGAGGTGAGGCTTGGGCTTTGGCTTCCCCACCCAGGGCAGCAGGACTCGTGTGGGCTGAGGCTTCAGTCCTCCCTCCCGGGGTCATATAGTAATTTGTCTGGCTGGTGGAGGGCACATAGGAGTAGAGCTCAGAAAGGTGTTGGGTTCTCCTTTCAATTCAACCATAGGTGCCTTGGGTAAGTCACTTATTCTACCTTGTGTCTCAGTGTCTGTAAAAAGGGATTAATACCCCCCATAGTGCAGAGAGTTACTGTGAGGAGACAATCCATTGTTGATTGCAAGGTGCTTAGATACCACAGTGCTAAAAGCCATATATGAATCTAGGAGGTCCTTTAAGGATCTTTTCAGTCACAGGGGGGGAAAATACCCAAGCCCCTCTTATGTGTTGAAATGTCAAATTTGACTTCTTTTAATAGCTGTAGTCCAACAACAAGCAAACAAGATTCTATTGTATTGATGTGCTTGAGTAAACAATTTAGTGTAATCTAAATCAGAAATTTTTAATTGCTGTATTAAAAAGCCATTATCAACTGAATACAGTGACTAGAAAAATTACAGCTCATGAATATGCAAATTGCTTGACAAAACACATTCGGTGAACGCTTCAGCAATTTTCAGAGATAAACCTTGAACAAGCTGCCGCTTTCAATTGCAGTTTTATTTGAAGATAAGTAGCTGGTGCTCAGTAATGCAGGTTTAGGAAATATGTTTTTATGGTGCACTCAGAGGAATTTCTGGTTAGTAAAATACATTTTAAAAATTCTCCATTTTACCCTACAATTCTCCTCTTGGTGCTATTTAGGAAAATTAAAGCTGGAGATCCAACCATTTGAACCACTTTTTTCCACACAGTAGGGGAGACAATTTTGCCAATATTGAACCACAACACTACCCACCAGTACTGGAAGTAGAACAAGTCAGAAAGCCAACCACAAAGCCAAATGGAACTGTTGAATTCCTACAGACATGCTCCCTTTGACCTAGGCCTGTCAAAGTGCCGAGTGCTCTGGGCCTAATTAAGCAAAGCTATTGGGGCCAGATTGACAAAAGAGATTCAGGTATCTAAAGATGAAGACAGGCACTGAGTGGGATTTTCAAAATATCTCTCTTAGGTGCTTGGGTGCTTTTGAGACTCCCCTAAATAACTAGGTAAATTAGGCCCTTATCCTTGATCTTGTCTCACTGAGATCTGTGGGGACCATCACTATCATGTCCAGTAGTTCCATTGAAATCAGTGGAGTTACTCATATGCAGGCCCACCAACGGGGTGGAAGAGGAAGGGAGAACTGACCCGAGACCTGGTGATTCAAAAGGGCCCGGGGCTCCCAGCCGCTGCAGCAGCAGGAGTGCCCAGAAACCCAGATTCTTTAAATCACCGCTGGAGCACGGTGTGGTGTGTTTCGGGCAGCTCTGTGGGCTGGGAGAGGGGGCAGGCTACAGGCTGACTGCCATTGAGGCTCCACTGGCTGCCTGAGGCCCTGCCCCTTCTGGGAGCCCAAAGCCAGCCATTCCCTCCTCCTCCTCCTCGCCCCACCCCCCGGCCCCACACACATACCTTTGCCAGGGGCCTGGTGAGGTTGTTGGTTCTCCTGCTTGTAAGCTTAAAGTTAGGGATGTTCTTATGTGCTTTGCTGAATTGAGCCAGAGCACTCAGCCCCTTGGTGAGTCTTTCCTACATAATATGTTTTCTGTCAGTCTCAGAGCTCAAGGAATTGTTCTTTGTGAGCCCAATCCAACACCCACCAAAAATCAAACACCTTTCCACTAGCTTCAAAGAGCATGGCATCAAACCGTATATGCCTATAGGTGGAGTCACAAAATTGCAGCCAAGAACTGGATCTTCCCAGGATCCAGGCCATTACCCTGAAACCAAATGCACATTGGAGGGACTTTCTTTTTCATCCATAACAATCAAATCATTACAAATATTAATATGGCAAGATTTAGAGGAGAAACATTTACCGTATATTTAGCCAGTTTATAAAATATTCTAAAGTGACAAATTTACATTCATTCTTCTGCATTTAGTTGGGTGCAGGCAAAAAGGCTGACAATTACTCAAAAAAGTGAGTTGTATCTCATGAATGCATATGCCCTAATAAAATTGTTAGTCATTAAAGTGCCACCAGATTCCTTATTGGTTTTACTAAAAAGATAAATGTTTTCCTTATTGGCTGTACTGGAGCTGTACTGAAATAGTGTGTGTGCATGTGTATGCAAACATATGTATGTGCACCATTCCTATCTACTGATCAGCCTCAGAACTGTTCTACTGTATATCATAAGACTTATACTACTGGGGTAATTCCCTTTAAGTTTGAGTGGCCTGAGTGTAGGAGTTCTTGCACCACTGTCCCTGTGAAATTCATAGGGTTGCCAGGTGTCCAGTTTTGAACCGGACAGTCCAGTATTTGAGCTTTCTTTTCAGGAAACTGAGAAAATATAAATGAGAAAATATAAATGTCCGGTATTTTCTAAACAAGATGTAATGTAGATTGTGATGTAATGTCAAGTGTGTCCGGTATTTTTGTTGAAACCATTTGGCAACCCTAGATTCAGGATGGCCATGGTGTGCAGCACACTGGTACCCACAAAATCCTACATTTGTCACATTCACACTTTGTCAACAAACCAACAATGGCCCTGTTATGAGCATTGGTACTGATGTTCTGTTTCCCTCAGAACTTCCTGGATCATTGTGTACACAACTGTCTTTTTGACAATGGGCAGTGTACTAATAGAGATCAGCATTTAGACTGGGTTTTGCTTCACGATTTATTCCTGATTTTATAGGTACACGTGGGTAAAATACCTATCTTTTACCCATCAATAGCTCAGATCTATAACCTACATTAGTCCTTATTTGATCACTAAAAACAGGACAACTTTCAAATACTGATACCTCATCAGGGTATTATCTAGCAAGAGAGTAGCCTATAGGAATTCAACCTTGCTCAGGGAACTGAGATTATTGCATGCCATAATCCTGAAGGTGAAGATTCTAATGCTTGAATTTGGGAGTGTGTGTTATCTGACTTTTATTCTGCAGAGTGTTATACATTCAGAAAATAGATATTTGTAATTCAACACCACTGAAATTGCATACTCTGTACTTCTGAATGCTCTAAAATTTTCTTTGGCTCTAAAACAATTTTTCACAAAGCATTTACAGAAGGAACAACAAATCCTTTACAGCTGTGAGTTTTACCACTTAGTCTGGATGAGTTTTTACCCCCTT
Organism: Rafetus swinhoei; assembly: GCA_019425775.1. Taxonomy (NCBI): domain Eukaryota; kingdom Metazoa; phylum Chordata; order Testudines; family Trionychidae; genus Rafetus; species Rafetus swinhoei. Next base: position 17,218,757 of record CM033447.1, on the reverse strand, counting down.
TCTGGTGAGTTTATGTGCACTGTGTAAACATATGGCTGTGTCTACACTGGCACCCTTTTTCGGAAAAGGGATGCTAATGAGACACAGCGCAATTAAATCATGGGGATTTAAATATCCCCGCGTATTTGCATGAACATGGCTGCCGCTTTCCGGCTCGGGTTTTGCCGGAGAAAAGCGCCAGTCTAGACGCGATCTTGCGGAAAATAAACCCTTTTCCGCAAGATCTCTTATTCCTACTTGAAAGGAATAGGAAAGTATTCCTACTTGAAAGTAGGAATAAGAGATCTGAAAGGGTTTATTTTCCGCAAGATCGCTGTTTAGACTGGCGCTTTCTCCGCAAAACCCCGAGCCGGAAAAAAGCGGCAGTTATGTTCATAAATACCGCGGGGATATTTAAATCCCCCGCGGATTTAATTGCGCTGTGTCTCATTAGCATCCCTTTTCCGAAAAAGGGTGCCAGTGTAGACACAGCTGTATAGTAAAGAGAGAATTAATGGCATACAACGGAGATACAGTCAAGCAAGCATTTACACAAATTGGCCCAGGGATTTCACTCATCCAGTGCCCCTGCAAATGCTAATGGGTGTTAGTGTTAGGTCAGGGATTCACAAATGTTTTTGTAAAGCCGGATCACATTTTCATTCAGAGATTGTCTTGGAGACACTTCCTCAGCCATTCGCAGTCACACGGCCCACCTCTTCCCATCTGCAACTGCAGAACAATGCCTCTGACAATTATACCCACTTATTACCTGGTAAATGGATAGTGGGAATTTGTAGTATATGTATTAAAGACATCTTTCATGCAAGTCAACACCGGGCATGCCAGTGGCCCACAGATCAGACTGAGAATAACTACATTGGGGGATGTGGAACTGAAGGTAGGAATGGACTGCAGATATATTATCTTGATTTCTGAAAATGAGGTTATTTCCATATGCAACTGTTATACACCCCTGGAACATACCAATTTATTCAAGTTGCATTTCTCAAATGAACATCAAATACTAACTATGACCAGAAAGATACAAAGACCAGTAAGCCAGATATTAGCTCTGTTGCCCCTGGTATGGATGTGGTCTGCAGGGCCAGCCCACAACATTTTGGCACCTGAGGCGGGGAGCTCAAATGACGCCCCCATGCCTCCTCGGTTGGGCCAAAACTTTGAAAGGTCTCAATTCTGCCTTCTTCCTAGTCTACTTCTCTCATGGCACTCCACCATCTCTGTGCATCTAGGGCAGAGAGAATACATATGCACCAGCAGCAGACACAATTTTCAACACTCTGGGTCCTAGTGGTGCCTCCCCAGAGTCTGGCACCTGAGGCGGCTGCCTCAGTTTGCCTCATGGTAAGGCCAGCCCTGGTGGTCTGGGCAGATGTTCAGAAATACTAAGCAGCCTCAGGAGCCGTGAATTCATCTGGGGAGCTGCTCCCAATGCAGAACTGTAATCCCACCCTTCCAATACAGAATGAATGGACATGTTCCTTCATGTAAAGAGCAAAAGGAAAAGGGTCCCACCCCAAATCTGAACTCCATTGTAATAAGTTGGATAAATGCTTTCCTGAATGTTGGAGTGGAAACCAGTGGATTATTTTATTTAAAACACATTATCAGTCTTTTGTACACACCCACACACCCACATCCCTTTCCTCCACCTTTCAGGTTTTGCTTGCTGTCTTAGACTGTAAACTATTTGGACCAGGATTGTGTCTTCCTATTTTTTTAGCATACCGCCCAGCATAGGACCTTGATCCTATTTCAGATTTCAAGTGCTACTGTAATACAAACTAAAACAATACATTAAAATAATAATTTAGTAATAAGTTATATAACAAAATATATATATTCTAATGCATATACGCCCACAGGATAGAGCTATATTTAAGAGTCAGACGCAATCTGTTATAATAGGATCAATAGAATTAGAAAAAGTCCTGAATATGTACAGATTCTAAACAGAGGAATCAGAGTAATTTACCCGTGTCAGCACAGCATACCCATTTACTCATTTTCCAACCCTGCCATAGAATGTACATTTCCCCTTAAATAAATGGAAAAGTCCCTAGTGTATTTCTTTTCCTGCTGACTGCCAGGCAACTGTAGGATCAAGGGATTGAGATGCATTTTCTCAAGTTCCAGCCAACCCAGCCCGTTTCCACACACAGTTATTTGTAATTACTTTTCTTTTCTCTTCAAGATGGCATATTTCCCCCTAGAATTATAATTAGTTTCATTTGTTCTTTAAACAGGAAAAGGAAATATTGACATAATTCAGATGTTTATATTATTTTACAAGAAATAATTAATTTTCAAGATGAGAGAGACCAAATGACCTCATGCTTTAGTGAAAAGATACCATGGAAATGAAATGAATACACTACCAAGATCAAAAAACCTGAGCAATAAATAAATAACCTACTTGAGTTTCTTGTAATTTTTTTTAGCATCTCAGAAGATTGTTTAATGCACATCTGGAGATGCATGAGACAAATTACCAAGAGGTAAAGCTTTGTACTTTTTTTATTTTAATATCACATGCCTAAAAGTCCTGGTTTCAGACAGGAGGTGACTGATCCTGCTTCCCAGCAAATATGGTCTGCACATGGGACAGGATGAAAGGAGGGGAAGGGCAAGAGATCTGTTTAAGCCATCTTTCACGCCTCCCCTTCCGTGGCTGTTCAGCCCTGGTGCAAATTGAAGCAAGCCTGAATTTGATCCAAATTGGGCCACATCTTCATTTGCCATGCTAGAGATTGATCTTCTGGCATTCGATTTAGTGGGTCTAGTTAAGCGTGGTTCTGGTTGGTGCCAGTACTCCTCGCAGTTGCAATGAGTAAGGGAAGCCAACAGAAGCGTTTGCTCCCATCGGCTTCTCTCTGTGAAGATGGTGTCAAGCTCAGCTTAAGGTAAGAAGACTCCAGCTATGTAACTGGAAAACAACTGCAGTGCGATTTCATTCTGGTCATGCTCAGGGGTAAAAGTAATTTTAATTTCTTACAGATAATGTCATATTGCAGCCCCCCCTTAGTGGGGTCTCAGGGCAGGGGGGATGGGGTGAGCAGGATTCAGGGCAGGGGGTTGCAGGTGTAGGTGGAGTGTGGGGGGCACTCAGGGCTTTTGATGACCCTACTCTGCACTGCTTCTGTCCTAGCCAAATGAGAGTGGTGGGAGTAGAACACACAAGCACAGGAAGGGTACGTCTACGCTGCACAGTTATTTCGGAATAAGCTATTCCAGAATAGTTATTCCGAAATAGCATATCTACACTGCAGGGAAGTCTCAAAATTAGTCTGAGGCAGGCTTCCCTAATGTAGATGTGCTATCTTGATTTACAGCCCCAGGAGGAATAACTTAGAATGACCCTGATGAGGGGCTATTTCGAAATAGCAGAAGTGGAGCGTCTACACACACCTTATTTCAAAATAGCTATTTCGGAATAGGCGTTATTCTTCATAGAATGACGTTTACAGAAGTCGGAATAAGCCATCTGATATTTCGAAATTATTTCAAAATAACGGAATTACTGTGTAGACACTCACATAGTTATTTCGGAATAACAGCCGTTATTCCAAAATAACTTTGCTTTGTAGACACAGCCAAAGGGAATTAGAGGAGCTGGAGTCCCTTCTTCCAGCCCCATACATCCAGAATTCTTCTGTTGGCTCTACCACGGGGCCGGGGGCAGGATAAGTCCCCAGCCAGTTGCTCTCTTACAGGTGCACTGCCTTACTTTCACCTTTGGTCATGCCCCCGACAAATAGTCAATTCATTCCCTCCTTGATCAGATTGCAGGGCTGATGTGGAGCCCTTATGCAAGATCTACTACAATGGTCAGGGAAGCCCCTTTCATGAGCCATATTCTCAAGGCCCCTCCATATTGCCAGATTGGAGTAAAAAAGACTTTAGCATAATGAGAATCAGGCCCAGCAAGTGAATTTACCCTTGGCTATTTCTGAACAAGCCACAGCCACAAAGTTTTGTTCTCATGGTACCTTGACATTTTGAGTTTTGTGCTCTCTGCACCTTCTTCTTTTCTCTGGATGCAGAGAAAAGTGGGCTGCAAAGTCTAAGCTCACTTTGGAGTACACAGACCTGACAGGGTCAGATTATTCAGGTAGCTTTTTAGGAAAGGTTTTTAAATGTTTAATCTGAATCACATCAAATGGAGCTAAACCTTTTCACTCACTCATCACTGGATACAACATAGAAGTCTCACTCAAGCTCTTCTGAAGAAGTGAGTTTTGCCCACAAAAGCTCATGATACCATGTATATTTTTTTAGTCTCTAAGGTGCCACGAAGTGACTTGTTTTTACAGCACTTTGGAACAGATTCACTTATAAAGTGGCACAATGAAATGCCTTTTGTAAAGAAGCACCAGCAGGTCTTATTGATGCCAAAGGTCGACAGATGTTCTGAATGACTTGTTACCAATACATGCAATATTTTCTTTCTCTTTCCTTATGTTAATTTTTGACTGTTTCTCCCCAGCAGGTTATGTAATCACATCACTTTTTTTTCCCAAAGTCTGTGATGGACTTGGTTGTAGGCTAGATGCTCTTTATGTGACATGGGATATGGCTATGCAGTCAGCTCCCAGGAACTTACACAGACAGAATTATTGCATATCTGTGTCACTCAGGGTATGTCTACACAGCAAAGTTATTTTGAAATAACAGCCGTTATTTCAAAATAACTTTACTAGCATCTACACAGCCCAACCGCTATTTCAAAATTAATTTGAAATAGAGGAGCGCTTATTTCGAATTTGGTAAACCTCATTCCACGAGGAATAACGCCAAATTCGAAATAGCTATTTCGAAATAAGTGCTGTGTAGACACTTATATCGAAATAGGGGGCCTCCAGCCTTCCCAGGGTGCCCTAGTGGCCACTCCAGCCTCAACCAAAAACACTCCTTTCCCTCCTCCCTCCCCAGAGCCCTTAAAGGGGTTGACACTGGCCACAGTGCCTGTGCCAGCTCCAAGCCTGCCAGCCCAGAGCCAGCAGTCACTGCCCCGACCCAGTGGCCCCAAAACATGAGCCAGCAAGCCACTGGCAGCCAGCCCTCCACCGCTCCCCAGGAGCAGTCTGCCAGCTCCCAGAAGCCTGCCAGGGCCCGAAGAAGGCGGGCGCCTTCCTGGTCCAGGGTGGAGATCATGGACCTTATTCAGGTTTGGGGGGATGCCCCCAATCGTCCATGATCTCCGCACTAGATGGAGGAACGCGGCCGTCTATGGCAGGATAGCTGTCAGCCTGGCCACCAAAGACCACATGAGAACCCAGAAGCAGGTTTGCATGACAATCAAGTTGGTCCGGTGAGACCCCAACCCTGAGCTTCCCCTCCCCCTTCTTCCCCTTGCTTCCCCCTTCCAGCTCCCTCCTCCCAGGTTTCCCCCTCCCCTCTCCCGCCTCCTTTCCCCAGTCTCACCAGAGTTTCATTCCCTCCCCCCCCCGTTTTGTTAAATAAAGAGAGTTTGTGTTCATGAAAATACGTGCATTTTATTTGACATCAGGAAGAGGTGTGGGAGGGGTAAGTGGAAGGACATGAGGGAGGAATGAGGCACAAGCCCCCAGTGGGGCACACCAGGGAGGCTCTTAGTGCTCCTCAGGGTGGAAGCTCTCTCGCAGGGCCTCCTGGATACTGACAGCCCCCCGATGGACCTCCTGGATGGCAGCCTGCAGAAAGTGCAGCCAGGCTCGCAGCAACACATCCATGAGAAGCACCAGAGTGCCCAGGGGCAGCTCCGGCTCCATGTTGCAGAGTGCTGTGGTGTCCCGAGTAAGGGCAACCAGAGCACACAGAGACAGAATGCTTTGCTGTCCCTCATCGAGGTAGGCAAGCAAGCAGGGAAATCTGAAACTGGCTGTCCGGGAGTGGGGGGGTTCCTTTAAGCACAGGCCTCAGATAGCGTCAGGCAGCAGCCACACAAATTAACTCCTGACCTGATGCCCTGCCGGACCTGGTTCTGGCCGGCCTTAAATGCGATTCAGCGTCCACTCAGTGTGGACGCGCTATTTCAAATAGCAAAACGCTATTTCAAATGCATTTTGTGTGTAGACGTTATTTCGAAATAACTTATTTCAAATTAACTATTTCGAAATAAGATATTTCGAAATAACGCTGTAGTGTAGACATACCCTCAGAGCTATGCACCTTTTTTCCAGAGAAAAGCATACACAGTGCTGTATTCTTAAGCTACAGTAGAGTTGTGATGTAATTAACTAACATTCTATTCCCCTTCGTTCGCAGACCCTGTTCCCCAAGGGTACATCTACACAGCAGAGCTAAAGTCAAATTAAGCTACGCAACTTCAGCTACATCAATTGCGTAGCTGAAGTCGAAATAGCTTAAGTTGGCTTTTGGCGCTGTCTACACAGCAGAACACTCTTCCTTTGACTTCCCTTACTCCTCGTGAAATGAGGATTACCATGAATTAGAGTAAGAAGTCCTCTAGCTCGACATTATTTCAAAATAAAGGCTTGTAGTGTAGACGTGCACTTTACGTCTACACAGCAGCTATTCCGAAATAATGCTGCTGTTTAGATGTAACCCAATATTCTACAAAAGAAGGAGCAAAGAAGTATTAACTGATGTCGCTCCCTGGCTTTTCAGGAAATCTCCAGAATTTGCCACCTAAGGTGTTTACGTATCGGTGGGAATTCCCACTCCAGTTTTCATTAATTTAAAGAGGCACATAAATGACATCCTAGGACTTCCTGCAGTTCTCAGCGACTTTCTCTGAAGTGTAAAATTCTGAACTATGTTTAAGCATCATAAACACCCAAAAGGGCACCAATTTAGATGTTTAAGTCTGTGCCTATGATTTTACAATGATGCACCCTGATGAAGCTCCTTGCTATTAGAAACTTTGTTTATTCTATGTTTATTATGAGATACCCAATATTAAAGCATGGTAAGCTATATACAAGAGAGAAAGACATGATCTTGAGATTTAGGAACTCCTCTGATTCCTAATCCCAGTGTTCATGCTGCAACTGGGGGCAAGTCACTTATTTGTTGTGCCTCTTCTGCTCTGTTTAATAGGTATAATACTTGTCTGCCCGTAGTACATTGTTCAGGTGTGGTTAAGGATTGTGAAGTGAAAAACAAGTCCATTACAGAAAGTGGAGAGGGTTGTACTGTGAGCCTTTGCTTTTAGAGCACTTTTGATCTGAAGATCTCAGAACACTTCCAAAATTCCAACACACTATTAAGTGTCACAGCACTCAGTGAGGAAGGGAAATATTACCTTAATTTTACAGATGGGAAAACGGAGACAGAGGTAAGCTGAATGAATCATATCACTATGGCAAATCAGGAAATTATTCTCCCCCTGATGAGAAATGCTCAGAAAAAGGAACAAATAAATTTGGGATTTCTTTGTTTTAATTCACTGAAATTCTGCAAACCTGAAAACCAGTGTTTATGTAGTTATTTATTTCTGATTTTTGGAAACCCAAAGACTTTTAGTTTTAAACTGAAAAATTCTGACAAGAACCTGATCATTTTTGTTGAAAACCACTAACTTCCTTTGAGGCACTCAGATGCTATGGAAATAGGGGGCATAAGTTCATAAGATAGGCAATACAAAGCCGAAACAAATCTTGTTTTCTTTACAATCTAAGCAGAAGAGGACCCATAAGCTTTTCTTCTCACAATGGCATTAGCCTTGCCCTTGGAGAATGAGACAGTATTCTATAGTAGTATCCCTAAACACTGTAGCATCACTCTAGAATACTATATTACTATATACGTGGTATACCTAGACTTTAGTATAGCATTTAGTACGGTCTCTCATGATTTTCTTATCAATAAACTAGGGAAATACAACATAGATGGAGCTACTACAAGGTGGGTGAATAACTAGCTGGATAACCATTCTGAGACAGTAGTTATTAATGGTTCAGTCATGCCGGAAGGGCAAAACAAGTGGGGTCCTGCAGGGGTCTGTTTTGGGACCAATTCTGTTCAATATCTTCATTAACAATTTAGATATTGGCATAGAGAGTACACTTATTCGGTTTGCAGATGGTACCAAGCTGGGAGGGGTTGCAAGTGCTTTGGAGGATAGGGTCATCATTCAAAATTATCTGGACAAACTGGAGAACTGGTCTCAGGTAAATAGGAAGAAGTTTAATAAGGACAAATGCAAAGTATTCCACCTAGGAAGGAACAATCAATCAGTTTCACACATAGAGTACCTCTACACTTCATTCCTCTTTCGACAGAGGAATGCAAATGCAGCTGAGTGAAATTGCAAATGAAGCACGGATCTGAATTTCCCGTGCTTCATTTGCATAATCGCATCAGGCTGCTTTTTCGAAATACCCTGGTGAGAACTCAGAAGCTCTGAGCTCTAAAATTCTAAACAATGCACGACAAGTTCCAAAGAGTGAAGATTTGTTTCAGCTGGCATCTTTGGATGAAAATACATTTAACTTCATCTTTTAATTGTAAGCTCTACATACCCAACTAGTTAAAATACCTAAGTGACTTGAATTACTGAAGTATTAGCTTTAGGAGAAGATTAGTTTTCTGAGGCCTGTCTGTTTTGTTCTAACCAGAAGGTTTGAAGGAAATATTAGGAAATGCAATTTGGATATTATTTCTCTTCAAAGATTAAATCAAAGCAATGTCTGGAATGTGTCTCTGTGGAGGTCTACCACTCATTTTGTCAGAGTATCAACCTCTGACATTTTTTTCCTTTCATTTAACATTCTCACTCATATTTTTTCAGTAGTTTGAATGTCAAAAGGTACAGCAAAGTTTTGGTATTGCTCTAGAACAATAACTATGACACCAAGGCCTTTTTAAACTTAAGAACATAAGAACGGCCATACTGGGTCAGACCAATGGTCCATCCTGCCCAGTATCCTGTCTGCCAACAGTGGCCAATACCAGATGCCCCAGAGGGAGGGAACACAACAGGTAAACCTCACGTGATCCCTCCCCTGTCACCCACCTCCAGAGAAACAGAGGCTAGGGACACCATTCCCACCCATCCGGTCTAATAGCGATGGATGGACCTAACCTCCATGAATTTATCTAGCTCTTTTTTGAAGCCTGTTAAAGTCCTAGCCCTCACCACATCCTCTGGTAAGGAGTTCCAGAGGTTGACTGTGCACTGAGTGAAGAAAAACTTCCTTTTGTTTGTTTGAAACCTGCTGCCTATTAATTTAATTTGGTGACCCCTTGTTCTTATATTGTGGGAACAAGTAAATAACTTAACCTTATTCACTTTTTCCATACCAGTCATGATTTTATAGACCTCTATCATATCCCTCCTTAGTTTCCTCTTTTCTAAGCTGAAAAGTCCCAGTCTCTTTAATCTTTCCTCATATGGGACCCGTTCCAAGCCCCTAATCATTTTAGTTGCCCTTCTCTGAACCTTTTCCAATGCCAGTAGATCTTTTTTGAGATGAGGAGACCACATCTGTACGCAGTATTCAAGATGTGGGCGTACCGTGGATTTATATAAGGGCAATAAGATATTCTCCGTCTTATTCTCTATCCCTTTTTTAATAATTCCAAACATCCCGTTTGCTTTTTTGACTGCTGCCACACACTGAATGGATGTTTTCAGTGAACTATCCACAGACACTCCAAGATCTCTCTCGAGTAGTTGTAGCTAAATTAGTCCCCATCATATTGTATGTATAGTTGGGATTATATTTTCCAATGTGCATTACTTTACATTTGTCAACATTAAATTTCATTTGCTGTTTTGTTGCCCAGTCACTTAGATTGGTGAGATCTTTTTGAAGCTCTTCACAGTCTGCTTCGGTCTTAACTATCTTGAGCAGTTTGGTATCATCTGCAAAGCAGTTGATAAGTTAGTTAGTTAAATGATATAAATCTCTCTTTTATATGATGCATCAAAAGGACGCACGATTTGTTTGTATGGAAAATTTGAGCAACTTATCTGATTCTGTGTTGATACCACCCTTAAAATTAATAAAGTTACAAACATCCAAACTAAAACAGAGAGAAAATAAAATTGAGACGGACCAAAGATGAAAAGATCGAATATAGATCTAAATTTTGACAAAGCTTAGGAATGTTTTTGCTTAATAATACATAGGGCCATATCGTAGGGTACCAATAAACAGAGATCCATCGAAGCTGGTCAATGGAATGACACTGGTTTGTAACCGAGGATGATCTGGTCCAATATTTAATGGTCAAAGTGCTGAAAACCTACAATTCCTGTTGCTGTTAATGAGAGGTAAGTGCCCAGCTGCTTTGAAGTAGGTAATTGATAGCTGAGCAGGGAATAGAACCCAGGAGTCTCAAATCCTAGTCTTCCTTTCTAATCATTAGGCAGTGCTCCTTCCCTTAAAATGTAAATTTCAGAACACTTCATGGATTCTAGGCTTTAAAGGAGTGAGTTATTTAACAAAAAGTTCAAGGATATAAATCTCCTTTTTATGATGCATCAAAAAGACACACAATTTGTTTGTATGGAAAAACTGAGCAATTTAAAATAATGAAACATATGGTAAACATGTTTTCTGGAATGTAAAAAAGCCATCTTTATAAATATCCACCACTCTGGTGATGAGAAGGAGGGGAAAATCATCATATCTGTGTGGCACAAACACAAATCCACCTCCTGCTGCTTTGCAGCCAATATTTAACCAACAAACATTATGCCCATAGCTGTATTAATGCACCTTCACACCACATAGATGTCAAACACAGGAAAATAAACAAAAGGGAAATATATTGTCTCTCTCTCTCTTTTAGAGGTGTATGCTAAAGGATTTGGTGGGAATCTATAGGAAACCAGCCTTCATTTTCAGGTTACTGAGAAGTAACGCTAACAAGGAAAAATAAAAAAAGTTATACCTTTAAAAAAGAAAAAAAATTTTATCTAATGTATTTTGCATTGCAGGCATATTCTGTTTTGTTTATGCCCAGTTGCTGACTCGGTCCTGAACATTCACCAAAGTTAGTATGTTTGGATCCAGATATTTTGGTTTGGACCCAACTCTAAGGCTACGTCTAGACTGCAAGCCTCTTTCGAAAAGAGGATTTTTCAAAAGACACTTTCAAAAAAGCCTCTTTCGAAAAAGAGCATCTAAACTACAACCAGTACTTTCGAAAAAGCAAGCAGCTTTTTTGAAAGAGAGCACCCAGGCAGTCTGGATGCTCTATTTCGAAAAAGCACAGTTTGCATTACACAGAGCCTTTTTTCGAAAGAGCACTTTCAAAAAAAGGCGTTCTTCCTCGTAAAACGAGGTTTTCCGCAGTCGAAAAAACTGCCACATTCTTTCGATTTACTTTCGAAAGAACGCAGCAGCAGTCTAGACGCAGGGGAAATTTTTTCAAAAAAAGGCCACTTTTTTCAAAAAAAACCTGTAGTCTAGACACACCCTAATTCTGTTACCATACTGGTCAAACATTTTAAGATCATCATAACCACGTGCAAGAGAAAGTTCATAGAATGGCCAGTATTCCCTCTCTCCATTAATAATGTCACAGAAAACACTGATAATGGTATAATGTGGTATAATGTGGAGTGATGCTGTGGATACCAGAAAGGTCCACAAATATGAGTGGTTTTATAGGGCAAGTTTGTAAAGGAGTAACTTTGTCCTAGGCTAAGTACACTCAAAGACTGACTATTAAGTTCAGAATATAGTTGTTAGTGAGTTAACAGAAAGGATCCTCAGTTCATTGTTTTACTGAAATCTGCTCCCATTCTCTCAACATTGTACTGTTGGAAGTTGCCCTAAGAATGTATTATTCATATACCCACAAAAACCATGGCTGCCTCCGTTTCCAACCTTCCCTACCTCTCCATTCTCACCCATCAAGACTAGTCTCAACAGCTGCCATTTCCCCACTGCTCCCTTAACTCTTCTGAGCATTTGTATTCCCATAGTGCCTCAGCCCTGGGCGTGGGCAAGAATCCCACTCTGCTCAGTGCTATATGAAAACAGAGCAAAAAAGATGGTCCTTGCCTCAGAAAGGCGTACTGGAAGAGACTGAGTCAAGCCACAGTTTAAACCAATTAAAAACTGGTCTAAATAGAACAATTGGGTACGGGGGCAGAGGAACCATTAATCGGAATGGTCATTTGTTATGGGTATGGGAATGGGTTGATCTGAAAACAGAAGATAAACTAAGGGCAAGGTTTGCCATAATAAGCAAGGGGTTACACTAGTTTGAGGCATGTGCATGATCATTACATACATAGAAATAGTGTATTCTGTTCTTCTTTAGAGACGGTCATCTTCCAAATCCATACGGTAATGAGCAGATAAGCTTCTGCAGACATGGTCAAAATGATAGGCAAGCCGTGTGCCTTTCCATTTTCCTAAACCTTACTTAATCTCCAAGCCAAACCTCTTAATTTTAATACCTAACCAATTTTTAGAGAGTAACAGACTTCACATTTTCCCTTTGGATTTAAGTGCAAAACTCCCTCTGAAATCTATTGCGAGAAATGGAAGCTTTATGCCTACAAACAAGGAGAGAATTTGCCTGCTGGTTTCATGTGTGCGAACAAGTTGTTATGATTTTCTTAAAAACCCCTGCAGGAGGCAGGGTATTTCTAAGAAACAGACAGCAGAGCTAAGTAAGTGGAGCATCAGTTTCCATGACAGAAGATGTCCTACTCAAACACTTTACTCTGTTTGTATTTTGGATTCCCAGCTTGGTTTATTAAATCCAGAAGTGTACCCTGTGAGATTCAGGCACAGACTTTCAGAGTAAACTGGCTCTAAGGGTGAAATGAACCCAGTTGTCTTTTTTGAAGTAGGGGACTCTCTTTGTAACCTCAGTCAAACCCTCAGGAGGATGAAAGGCCATTTAGTTAGTTTGTTCCTAGAAAACTCCTGAATAGAAACACTCAAAACTTGAAGGAATAGCCTCCAAACAGTCAATACACTGCACCTACTTTGAACCAATGAGAAGGAGAGGGCTGCCATGTTTTAACATCCTTTAGAACTGTTTTAGACAGTTTGTCAGTTATTTGTTAGGTGCCATTAACAAAGGACTCGGCATTGCACATACATATTAGCAGTGGCTTGGTGCTGTGCATATAACAGGACAACAACACCTGTCCAGCGAGTTTATCTACTCTGCAGATACACTGAACACACACTAAAAAAAACCTTAAAAAATTTCATGGTGAAGAGGGCAAGGATTTGGCATCCACACTTTTGAATACTTGCATAAACAATGATGTATCCCGAGGCAAGCACAAAAAGGTGACATTCAGCGGACATGCATCCACAGCAATTAGTTTCCATTTTATACTTATCTCCAAGGCGCGCTCCTCCTCCTAACACAGTGACTCCCATTTTTTTGGGCCAACAGCATGGATATTTCAACCCTCTCTCAATTTCAGGCTGATTTTCTCCTAAATGCCAGTATGTCATCCCATTTTTCACATACTGGTCTACATTCTGCACCAACATTGCACGTGACATGCAGCATAAGGAAAAAGACCACAGCTGCTACACAAACACCTACCTTCTGGAAGGTTCAGGCTACACGGCCCTTCCTCCAGAAGAGAAAACATTAACACAGAGATGCTGTCAGATCCAAGACCCCTCTAGAGCCCTTAAAATTAGCACTTCATGTTACAGGCCTAGACTTAATGTTGGCAAACAATCAATGCCGGAATAAATTATATGCTACCTAGGATTCTGCATTTGTTATCAGAGCTGCTCAAAACTCTATGGTGAAAGCTGGGACAGAACTCAGGTCTTTCTGTTCCCCTCTAATGCTAAGAAAAAATCCTGATCAATTTAGGACCCAGAGTATGTAGAGTAGAAGCTCTGATTGCCTCCAATAGAGGAAAGCTGTTTGCCAGTTATTGCACTAGCCCAGTGGTTTTCATTTGTGGATGCCTAAACAAATTCAAATAGAGGTGTGGACTTCTTTGTAAATCTTATATGCAGTCTGCAGGCCCAGGGGGTAGGGAGTGGGTCAGTGACCACAGATTAAAAACCACTGTAATAGCCCTAAAATTCCTGGCTTGCCTTTTCTACACTGCTGTACTGGCAGCTTAAGTTATATAATGAGCGTCACACACAGTGCTGGTAGACAGCCGCCATTTTGACTGACAGAACAGCAATTGAACTGGGAGTCTCCAGAGATAAAAGCATCCGTTGACCAAGCTTGAGCTCCTTAGATGGAGGTGACAGAATCAGATCATTTGCAAACCGGGCACAGAAAGAAACCTGTAACACACACTAGCCAGTGGATGACACATACACAGTCTGTGGCACTGGTGCAGCAGTTCAGTCAAACACAAGCACCACAATGTTTAACCTGCACAAAGGCCTTTAAGTTTAAAATGAAATGTAATCAAAACAGCATTGAAGAGCACATGGAGCTTGCCTACCAGATCTGGTAGCCAAGCCAAAAGTATTAGGTTGAGTTAACTTTGGCTGACACTACAGCTTTTACTGTTTAATTTCCTGATACTTAAAAATAATTTAAAAAAAATATCTGTATCTTGAATGTATCTGTGTTTGGGAACAGCTCCTTATTTCTTTAACAAGGGCTGTGTTTTCACACGCATGTTTTGCAGAATTTTTTTCTCACTGTGCTCTATACAACAGCAGCCGCAGTCTCTTGGCTTAAGCCTCCCTTTGACAAATATGTCACCAAACATTTCTGGCAGGATATCCTTTTGCAGATAACTGAAATGCCAAGCTCAAAACAGTCTTTGCTGCTTGCACAGTCCCTTTGTCCAGAATGAAATATGTTGTTTTGCACTGACAGTTGACTTGGGCTCAGTTGTAGAGCCCTGAAGGACTCAGTTTGGCTTCATCATCTTCATAAGGTTAGGTGAGGGCGTTGGCACCCCGTGGGCTTGGGGTTCAGACAACATCAAAATCTTCAAAGCAAAGCTCAGCCCAACTCATCCAGTTTCACTTGTTTTGCCATTTCCTGTCTGGGTGAGGAAGAAACTTCCCTATAGATAGGTATAGATATTCATCTGATGGTTTTACCCACAGAAGCTCATAATCCTATATATTTTTGGTTAGACTCTAACGTGCCACTGGGCTACTTGCTTTTCAAGTTACAACTATCGCGGCTACCCCTCTGAGACATTATAATATGCTGCTGCATGACAATCCTTTATGGAGGTATTATACCTTCCTCAAACACTTGGTTCTGATCATTGTGTGAGAGATTACTGAGCTGTGGAGATTATTGGTCTGATCCTGTATGGTAATTCCTATATGGACCCAATACTATGCAAAAAATGAACAAAAAACTCCATCCACCCCAAAGCAGCTGTTTATGGTTTCAATGAAGAACCAGGTGGAGTCCAAGTGAGCTTGTAAGGTTCATAAATATCACTCATTATGAGAGTGTTCTAACCCTCTGACAGACTTTGCAGAACTCCTAATGCGATGTTCCCTACCCCCAGAGCTTATATTATGAATAGAACCAGATCAGCACAAAGAAGGGATGAGAGACCATGGTGCAGGCAAAAGTGAGAAACTGCTGAGAAGAAGAAAGGGGGGAGACTCTAGGTACGTGGGAAGGAGGTAAGAGAGGGTGCTCGGGAGAGAGAACAGGAAGATTCTGCCAGGCAGAGGAGCAATGTGACACAAGGCACAAAGGAGGCAGTGGGAGAAGGATACAGATGAGCATAGAGCATAGCAGTAACAGAGCAGAGACATGGGGAAGGGCAAAATTACATTGGACTTCATGGGGAAGAGTGAGGGAGTGGAGTGTGAAGCAGAAAAAGAGAAGGCAGAGCTGGAGGGACTCTAGGAGCAGGGGCCAGAGCAGCTGCAAGGGGGATAGGAATTGTGACGGAGAATAAACTTTGTACTAAACCTACCTAGCAACTTTCAAGTTGTTTCAGGCATTGTTTGTAACCACTATTTAAACAATATTCCACAGGAATCATATATTGTATGTACACATACATGGTACTATTATTGTTCAGCATTTATTCACTTGAGTCTATTTCTCTACAACTTCACTTCCCTTTCCCCCCAACCCTTTTCTCTCACCTTCCAGGATCTCCTCTGCATCGGGCTCTGCAACTATATTAACTAGAAAATCTGGAACCAACATATGTTGCATTTCATCTCACCAAGTGGGGAGCCTCATCTTTCTACGCATGTGTCTGGATGTGAGAGACATTCCCATCCCACATAGGCTTTGGACAGCAATTTCCCAAAGTGACATTCTGATTAGCTGGTTGGATATTTGTAACTATGTCTGAGATGTGCACCAGCTCACAAAGCATGCTCAGTTAAGTCCTCACCACTGACCAACCCACATCCCAGATCCAATCTTTCCCTAATTTTGGGATGTTCTGATCTGGCCATGAGCGGCTAAACTCAGGGGTGAGCAATAACATGGCGCAGTTCTCCAGGGTTAGCTCCTGGCAGGCTGCCATTGCTATATTTACCTGAATGGCCACAGATACCAGCAATTATAGCTCCTATTGGCTGCAGACCACCATTCCCGGCCAATGGGAGCAACGGGAAATGGCACAGACCAGAACACTACTTCCTGCTGCTCCAGTTCACCCTAATTGCACCTAGAGCTCATAGGTGCACAGGCAATAAGCTTAAGATGAACATCTATTAGTAGTACTGTGTAGGGTCTAGGACACATAGCTGAGCAGATCTGTTTCTGCAGTTAGCGGGAAGTGATACACAAGTGACCTTTAAAGGTAATACATTTGTTTTCATTCCTAAGCAGTTATTTTTTCTGGCCAGGTGACATGTAAAAACACCCTGACTTTTCTAAGAAAGTTATTGCTCAAGTTCTGACCTTTATTATCAGATTTTTTTTTTTTTAAACAGAACAATTAAGACACTTGGAGGTGCATGTAAATTGGCCACCGTGCCTTTGTGAGTTATTTATCCCAGGCAGCTAAATGCATTAAGACCCACAATGTATATTCTGGTGTGGCTTATTCTTAATTAATGCTCATGACTCCTCTTCACACAAATAAGCAGGAGGCTCCTATCTAAGAATCCATCACTATTTAGTGACCTTCTCTCCATTGTCCCTGTTGCAATCTAGTGGTATATGCAATGGAAGGAGAAGCATTCCAAAGCAAGGACACTTTGTCTATGCATCAAAACCCAAAACCTTGAGGCCTGCAATGGGAGCAGCTCCGCAGAGCTAGGAATCCAATAACATCAGATACTGAAAGAGCCATAGGCCCCATGTGTTAGCCCAGCTCACACACTCAGACACAACACTGGCAAATCTCTGTTTAAGTTGGGGCTGCATTGAGGTTCATGGTTTTCGGTGTAAATTGACTAAGTTAGCTAAAATGTGCCCTTTAAAACAGGCAGTGCTCTTGTAGCAGTGTTGGTCCCAGGATATTAGAGCTACAGAGTGGTCCTATAAAAGTATTACCTCACACAGGGTTCCCTCTGAGCTGCATGGCCTCTCCCCCAGCTGCGACAACACCGTACAGGGGCTGGAGGAACACCCCTTTTCCCCTGCTCACCCAGCCTCACCAGAGCTGCCATGTCCAGCAGAGACACCTCTCACTGGCCTGGAGATGCTGCAGTTAGAAAGGACTAGGAGGGAGTCCTCTATCCTCGGGAAGTCTGTACTTCACACCCTTCATCCCCATCCTAGAATCCACACTCTCAGCCAGAGCTCTCATCTTCCCCAACCCTGAGTCCCCTCCTGCGCTTCAAACCCCTCGGCCCTCCTCTTGCCACAAATTGGACATGTGCAGAATGAGTTTTGTTACGTGCACCAATATGATGTGCGACACATCACCTTCGTATTGGGGCACGTAACAAAATTCATTCCACACACAGACATAAAACATTTTGGAGGGAACACTGCTCACCCACCTTGTCCTCCTATAACTTTTCCCAAGTTTCCCAGGATAATGTTGCCCAGTCTTTGCTAATAAATATCTCCAAAAACTAAAGTAGCAAAAGAAGTTCCATGCAGAGTGCTTAGTTTGAGGGTTTTTCTGCTAGATAATGGGAAAGGAGAAGATGATTTCTGAGCTCTAGTTCGCTCTCACTTGCATGCCATGCAAAGATACTTTTCAGAATCATAACAGAGAGAGAGAGAGAGCACAGCATCAAATCATCCCTCCCAATTAACTGTTCATTAATGTGTGCTGCATACTCCATTATTGGAAATGCTATTTCATCCTTTGTGACTCTGTCTTGACTAACATATCAACAGATGCAGATTTCAGTCATGGGCCTGATTTAAAACCCATTGAAGTTCTTCCATCAATTTCACGTGCACAGCTTAAAAACTGTGGAAAGACGACATAATAGAAACTTGCCTGCATATTCCCTTCTCCTTTTAACTCCAAGATATGCCATCAAAATAGGGAAGGCAAATTCTTGGTGTTACACTGAAGCCAGGGATGGTGGGCCTCTACCATCTTCCTCATGGTTGGCAGAAGCCAATCAATCCTTTTTTGTACCCTGCAGCAAGTAATATTTTCCCCAAAATAAAACTTAAAATTGTAGGCATGTTCCAAACACCACAGTAAAATACACCGAGCCTGCTATCTTGGAACATGAGACATCCCTGACTAAAAAACACTTGGACAGGGAGAAAGAGATCATCTGTAGAAAGAAAGGGTATGATTGAATGATACCATTTGTTACTGGCTCAGAACAATAAACCTAAGGAAGCAAGAACAAAAGGACAGAATATGGCGGGACAGCCATACAGTTATTTTCCACAGAGAAGCAAAAGGGAATGGAACAGCTGTAATTGAAAATGACCTTGGTCTTGCATATAGCTGAGTCCCTAAGTGAGTGGAGGGTTATTTTAGGCTGAGAGAGAAAGGAGGTGAGTGAGTTGTTAAGGAATGTGTGTGAGAGCACAGTGCTGAAAGGCATAGCTCTGAACCTGCCAGGAAATGGCGCAACTGTGTGATGCTGGTCTTTAGAAGGAAAGGCAAGGGAGCATAATGAGGAACAATAAAAACTCTCTGAGCTAGCAGCTGCAAGCAACTAAGACATAGCATTTGTATCATAGGCAGAGTGCTCTATAGCCTTGCTTCCATGAGTCAGCATTTCAGGGCTCACAGAGAAAGTGGTCAAGGCGTGTGCAGGAAGAAAGGGATATTTGGATCCCAGTAAGTATCCGTGTGAGAGGTCTGCCGAACGGCATGCCAGGGAAGATTGGCTTGGAAACTGTTTGAGGGCATGTAGAGTTAGCAGAATAATGCACAACAGGCTTTTTAAGAAGCACGGTCAAGAAAGAAGAGGCCATCCTGGATTTTCCGGTTATCCTTTTATAGAGGAAAAGCATGTTCTCTTTGTACAATCCTTTCCTGTATAGAGACAGGACAATGCTTCTCTATCCTTCAACTGAAGGATACAAAAATCCATCACTAGGAGGAGTCCACCCCTCTTCCCCACAGCCTTAGATGGGCATTTCTGGTGAAGTAGGCCTCGGGTGGAATACCAGAGGGCCAGACCTTCTCACCTGGAGTAGAACGGTACCTGCTCAGCTGGCTTTGGTGCAGCTAAGCTCACTTACGTAAGCTAAGGAAGGTCTGGCCTCGAGCCACAGGCACTGACTCCGTGGGTGCTCCAGGGCTGGAGCACTCACAGGGAAAAATTAGCATGTGTTCAGCACACACTGGCATCCAAGCTCCCCCTCTGCCCCTCCCCTCAGTGCTTTTTGTCTGCTGGGGCCCCACTGACTAACTCCTTCCCCTCCCAGCACCTCCTGCCCACCATGAAACAGCTGTTCATCAGCACTGGGGGAGCACCAGGAAGGAGAGGGAGGAAGTGGGGAAGAAGCAGGGTCTTGTGGGAAGGGACAGAATCGGGGTGGGGCAGAGACAGTACAGGGGTAGGGGTTAGGGTGGAATGGGGTTGGGGCAAGGGAGGAGGTTGAGCACCCCACAACTAGAGGGAAAGTTGGGGCCTATGCCCTGAGGATCTGCACTGCACTGCAACTAGGCTGAGGGATGTAAGGCAAAGTGGAAACACAGGTAGGCTCGATGCTGCTTCAACAGACAAGTGGAGAAAACACACAAGTTCTCACACACACACACTGCAAAAGACAAAGTGATGTGGGAAACCATAAGGAACTAGTGTAATTTTCATTGACCCTCCACTTACATGAATTTCTCCCTATAACACACATTTTCTTCTGTCTTGCCAACTCCCTGCTCCAGATTTCTGTTGTAAAAAACTATTTCTATGGAATCAAAACATTTTAACTCTAGTCGAGAGGTGAAAGCAAGTCAGTGCACCCTGGTGCGGTGCACCCATAAGAAAGTGGCCGGCTGGAGCAGGGTATTAATCCTTTTCTCCCCTCCCTCTTACTCCTGCCAAAAGTTGAAGCCAGCAGCTAAGACCCAGGAGCCGGCAGTCAGAGAGCCCCCTGGCAGAGGAGGGTGGGGTTGGCGGCTGGAAAGCCCCCAGCGGGGCAGGGAGAGTGGAAGCAGGACTAGTGGCTGGAGAGCCCCGAGCATGTAGGCTCAGCATCCAGGACCCCAGAAGCTGGGCTAGGATTCTGGGGATGCTGCAGCACCCCACCTACCCCTTAGCTTCTTTCTGGTGCCTAATAGCGTTGCCCCCACAGCTCTCATTTGGCTGGAAACAGCAGCAGCACGGGGCAGGGTCCCCAATGGGGACTGCTCCAATGCCGAGCCTGGCATCTCATGCTCCATCCTACACACACTCCTCCAGCCCCCCGCCCTGAGCCCCACACACACATCCCAAGCCTCCTGCACCCCATACCTCCAGCCTCCTGCCCTGACTCCTGCACCTCACCCCAGACCTCACCCCTCTGCTCTGAGCCCCCCACACTCCACCCCACACTTAAATTTCTTACAGGTGCTGTTGTATCGCAAACCCCTCCACCTCCTGGCCGGGAGGGTGGGGGGTGAGTTGTAAGAAGACAGTTCTAGCACCTGTAAGAAATGTAAGTTATTTTTATCCCTGCTCTAGTCATTTAGATTTTAACAGACACTGGGTACTGTGCTTTCTTATGGGGTTTGTTTGGACCATTCAATAGCAGGGGAATAAATGTCCCTCAAGTACTATCAAATGGTCCATGCAACAAGTATGGACCTGCACATCACAAGACAAAGTCAACGTAAATCCAGACCTCTGCATTCGGTAGCATTCCTGCGCAAACTGGAGATTCTATGGCAGCTTCAGATTTTTTTTAAATGGACATCTATAATGAATTAAACATGAGAATAAATAATGCATGGAGTCGGAGAAAGGCAGGCCTGGAAGAGACCTCAAGGTCATCTAGTACAGCCCCATAAGCTGAGGCAAGATCAAGTAAACTAGACCAGCTCAGACAGCAGCTTGTCTAACCTGTTTTTAAAAGCCACCAAGGAAGGGAATTTCATAGCTTCGCTTGGAAGCCTATTCAAAAGCTTAACTCTCTTTATAGAGACAAATTTGTTCCTCGTCTCTAACCTAAACTTTCCTAACTATGGATTAAGCTCATTACTTCTTTTCCTACCTTCAGTGGACAACAATAGATCCCTGTCCTCTTTGTAACTGTCCTTAACATATTTGAAGACTATCATCAGGTTTCCCCTCAGTCTTTGTTTCTCAAGCAGTCCTTTTAACCTTTCCTCATGGCTTGGGGATTCTAAACCTTTTATCGTTTTTGTTGCTCTTCTCAGGACTTTCTCTAACCTGTCCATATCTTTCCTAATGCGCGGCATCCAGAATTGGACACAGTACTTCAGCTGAGGCTTCACCAGTGCCAAATACAACAGGGCAATTACTTCCCGTGCCTAACATATGACACTTCTGCTAATACACCACAGAATGTTATTAGCTTTTTTTCGCAACTGTATCATACTGTTGATTCTTATTCAACATTGCCCCTCTCTAACCCACAAATAGTTTTCAGCAGTACTGCTGCCTAGCCAGCTATTCCCCATTTTGTAGTTATGCATTTGTCTTCCTAAGTGAAGTACTTTTACCCTTGTCTTTAACTTCATCTTGTGGATTTCAGACCAATTCTCCAATCTGTCAAGGTGGTTTTGAATTCTAACTCTCTCCTCCAAAGTGACCTCTTCCATCTTGGTGACACACATACATTTTATAAAATCTAATCTGTTATTTAAGTCATTCATACAAATATATTGACTATTACCAGACCCAAGACTGACCCCTGCAGGAACTCACTAGATAACCTCTTCCCATGTGACAGCAAACCATTGCTAAATACTCTGAGTAAAATCTTTCAACCAGTTACACACCCATTTCATCCCTGTCAAAAAAGGGGAATTAAGTTGATTTGGCATTATTTGTTCTTGACAAATCCATTATGGCTGCTCCTTATAAGACTATTTTCTTTAAGCTGATTACAAATATCCAGTGTTCTAATTCCCCAGGTCCTCTTGGCTTCCCTTTACCCTCCTCCTCCAGTCCCTTCACCCATCCCGCATAAGCTCTTAAAGATCATCATCGAATCATAGGATTGGAAGAGACCTCAGGAAGTCACCAAGTCCAATCCCCTGCCCAAAGCAGGGCCAACCCCAACCCCAGTCCGGGCTTTGTCAAGCTGGGACTTAAAAGCCTCTATGGATGGAGATTCCACCACCTCCCTAGGTAACCCATTCCAGCGCTTCACCTCCCTCCTCATAAAGTAGTTTTTCCTAATATCCAACCTAGCCCCCCCACACTACAACTTGAGACCATTGCTCCTCATTCTGTCATCTGTCACTATTGAGAACAGCCTCTTTCCATCCTCTCTGGGACCTCCCTTCAGGAAGTGGAAGGCTGCTATCAAATCCCTCCTCAGTCTTCTCTTCTGTAGACTAAATAAGCCCAAATCCCTCAGCCTCTTCTCATAGGTCATGTGCTCCAGCCCCCTAATCATTTTGGTTGCCTTCTGCTGGACCCTTTCCAATGCATCCACATCCTTTCTGAAATGGGGGGCCCAGAATTGGATGCAATACTCCAGATGTGGCCTCACCAGTGCCAAATAAAGGGGAATAATCACTTCTCTAGATCTGCTAGAAATGCTCCTCCTAATGCAACTTAATATGACGTTAGCCTTCTTGGCTACAAGGTCACACTGTTGACTCATATCCAGCTTCTCATCCACTCTAATCCTCAGGTCCTTTTGTGTTGAACTTCTGCTTAGACAGTTGGTCCCCAGCCTGTAACAGTACTTGGGTTTCTTCTGTTCCAAGTGCAGGACTCTGCATTTGTCCTTCTTGAACCTTGTCAGATTTCTTTTGGCCCAAATCTCCAAAGTATCTAGGTCATTCCGGACCCTATGCCTATCCTCCAGCACATCTACCTCTCCCCCTAGGTTAGTGTCATCCGCAAACTTGCTGAGGATGCAATCCATCCCCTCATCCAAGTCACTAATAAAGATGTTGAACAAAACTAGCCTCAGTACCGATCCATGAGGCACTCTGCTTGATACCAACTGCCAGCTAGACATCAAGCCATTGATCACTACCCATTGAGCCCAACAATCTAGCCGGTTTTCTGTCCACCTGACAGTACATTTATCCAATCCATACTTTCTTAACTTGCTGGCAAGAATACTGTGGGAGACCATATCAAAAGCCTTGCTAAAGTCAAGGTATATCACATCCACCACCTTCCCCATATCCATAGAGCCAGCAACCTTGGCATAGAAGGCAATCAAGTTAATCAGGCATGACTCTCTCTGGGTGAATCCATGTTGTTTCAGCTACTTCCTTAAGAGCCCTAGAATTAATTTAATTGGACCCTGACAACTCGAATATATATAAGGCTATGTTTAGATTTATCTACATATTCTTTAGACTGTTCTTTCCCTATTTTCTCTTTTTCTCCTCTAATGCTGTTAATCTAGTGTAAAGTACCTGGTCATAATTAACCATTTTAGTGAAGACTGAAGCAAAATAGGTATTAACACTCCAGTCTTCTTGATGTCATCTTTTAACCTTCCCACTAAGTAGAGGGCCTACAGCAGGCCTGCCAGCTGGGGGAGAGGGCAAAGGGAACAGCTGCCCCCGGGCCCAGTAATTCAAAGGGACCCAGGGTTCTGACCGCTGCTGTTGCAGTCCGAAGCCCTGATCATTTAAATTGCCACTGGGTGGCTCTTAGGGGTTCCTGGTGAGGTGGGGGCCCTGTGTAGCATGCTCCAGGCAGTGCTTGGGGGAAGGGTGCAGTCCGGGTGGCACTGAGGGCCAGCTGCCCTCGGCCCTGCCCAATTTTTCCATTCTTGTGCGAAATACATTTTGTTATGTGCACAGAGGCATGTGCGGATGTGCACCACCCATAGAATCACATGCTGCTAGCTGTGGGCATTCTGCTAATTAGCTGGATGGCATTTGAATCTCTCCTGGGTGGCTGCCGGAAGCACTCAACTTACAGGAAACACTAGCCCCACCCCTTCTGCCTGAGGCCCTGCCCCTTCTGGAAGCACAGAACCATCCTCTGCACCTTGCCCAGGGGCCTGGGATGGCTCCCCTGCCTACACTTTTCTTCTTCTTTCCCTTGCTTCTAATGTATGTATAGGCCCTTTTCTTACTGCCTTTTATATACCTTGCTAGGCATAACTCATTTTGTGCCTTAGCCTTCATGCTTTTCTCTTTACATGCTTCTGCTAGTGTTTTGTGCTTTTCTTCATCTCTAGCAATGTGTCCATATGTTCTCTTTTTGTAAGATTCCTTTTTTGATTTTCAGGTCATTAAAGAGCTCCTGATGGAGCCATGCTGGCCCCTTACTATTCTTTCTATCCTTCCCTCACTCTGAGATAGTTTGCTGTTGTGCCTTTTGTATTGTGTCTGAGAAACTGACAGTTCTCCTGAACTCCTTTATCCCTTAAATTTTCCTCCCATAGGGGGTCTTAAACTCAGAAAATTAGAAGGTAAGTCTGTATTTTTGAAATCCATTGTCCTTATTCAGCTGCTCTCCTTCCTTTCCTTAAAATCATGAAATTGATCATTTCATGATCACTTTCACCCATATGCCTTCAGCTTTCAGCTCTGCAACCAATTCCTCCATTAGTCAAAAGGATGTTTAAAATGGCTGCCCCACCTCCCTCTACCCCTCTAACTTCCTGTACCTTTTGAAACAAACAGTTGTCTGTGATAAATTCCAAGAACTTACTAGGCATTCTGGGTTTTGCCATATTATTTTTCCACCCATGACTGAGTAGTCAGAATCCCCCATTATTACTTGTGTTTTGAATACATGTGTTGTTAGTTCTAGAAGTGCTTCATTCAACTCTTCTTCCTGATTAGTAGTCTGAGGTAGACCCTGCCATGACTTTGCCTACTTTTCTTCCCTTTTATCTTCACCCTATCTTTGTTTTGTGCTGCCCTGCCCCAAAATTTGTATTTTCAGTGTGCTAAATAACCTTGTATTGAAAGATAATTGCAATGTAGAATTTCTCAGTGTGGAAGCTGGCTGTGTTGATAATTTGGTAGGAGGCAACCTAGGGTTTAATAGTGGGGTGGAGGATAGCTGCAGTTTTGGGCTCTTGGAAAGATGCAAGAGGCGGTTTGGGATTATGGCATAAACATATTAGCGGGATATTTCTGCTGACCTGATTGAAAATTGAATTGCTAACGTTGTTGACATTATAACTAACATAGGTTTCAAAGTTACGTCCCTGTTGAGATATGTAGGGAACAATTCACATGTCTCAGACCTATTGCTTCAGGCTCTTTGAAAGCTCAGGAACAATACACTGCACCAGATGAACCCCTTTTCATGTTTGGATAGTTTCTTTCATAACCATATATGATTAGAAATGTTGCTTTTTAAACACAAACCTAAATCCTTCTGCAAACTTAATGAATTTTGGAATGCACATGACCCTGATTAAACCAAAAACTCACTATAGCGATATCTATTAAATTCCTTCCATTTTTAGAATAAGAGAACTCTATTGTTAAATTCTATAAGACTTTTCTATAAAGGAAAGAATGTTTATATTTCACTAGTCTCAATTGCATTTATACCAATGCACTTTGTATGTACAAGAATGTCCCAGGCAGCTGTGACCTTTCTTGGCTATTTGCTTGTTTATGTCATCAAAATAAACACTACAATTCAACAGGGCATAACAGCACATTTATTATAGCTACACATTTCCCATTAGACTTCTACCACTTTTTAGATACATTTGGGATTAGAAGCAGATTCTGTGGTATGATTTATAAATAGGTGGGTTAAGGAGCTTCAAAAATGTGTACACTGAATGAAAAACAGACTGTTTCCTCTGAGTGGGGTCGGATACTGGTGCCTGAATTCTTGTTAACAAGATGCGACATTATGTAGGAACCAGAACTTAATTCATGGAAAATGTTCACTTTCAACATCATCATCTAAACAATTTGTGTCACAAATAAAGAAGCCAGTTTAATAGTATACCTCCACATGGCAGATTTTACAACAAAGATTTGTCAGAAGACAGGATACTGGGCTAGATGGACCTTTTGTCTGACCCTGTTCTTATGTTCTTTGTTGGACACCCCTTCCCACTCTCACACAGAGAAAAGCCTGTGGCTAGACAGGGAGAGGATGGTTCAGTGAAGCTTGTTAGCTTGGGACGTGGATGCAATTCCCTACTCTGCCACAGACATTCCTTAGGACCCACAGAAAGTGATTCTCTGTGCCTTGGTTCTCCCATCTGTAAAATGTAGAGAATTGTCCTTCCCTATCTCACAAGAGTGCTTCGAGAATGAACAGATTAAAGATTGGCAAGTGCTCAGACACTTTGGTGATTGAGACTAGATAAGTACCTAAAATAGTAAGAATTATAGATCATTCCTTCAATGAAGTGACAGAGATAGGGCCCTTTCACAAAGCGCCTTCACAGCAAGTAACTTTACACATGAGTTGTCCCTCTGAGTTGATGGTGACACCCGATTCTGAAGTCTGTTGGACTACTCATGTAATAAAGTTAAGCGCTACCAGAGCAGCCTCTATAGTCTCAGGTTAAAACTTATCATCCTTTACTTACCTGTCCATACTTGATCTTCAGATTATTTTCCCCTGCAGGAAATGTCCTCATCACCAAATGCCTAAAGAAATGCAGGAAAAATCTCTGGGCTTTAAGGGTTCAATGGACTCATGAACTCAGGCTTTGACTGGAAAGTATGAGAAGAAATAGTTTTGCACATACTTACTTTTAATTATTTGCCATATCAATCTAGATATATATCCTGTTGCTCATATGGGAATGTATACAATATCCTTCCTGATTATTTAAAAATATGCTTTTCCATTCACCTTTAAGAGACATTTATTAGCTCCACGTTTCTCTAAAGTTAATTACTGCTGGGACCCATACATTCATGAGTCGCAAGCACTAGAAACAGGCACTTGGGTAAACTTAAAATTCAATTTGTCTTGATGTAGTTATAATCTGTTTGAAATTATCCTCTTCATTCAAAATAAATACAGCTAATGACTACTACTTTCTCAGAGAATTTTTTTTAAAGAAATCCTTGCCATTTTGGTCAATTATACAGAAACCAACATATTAACACACACACCCCCTTTAGTTTGAGGCAGCGGTTGCTTAAAAAAAAAAAGAGAGAGAGAGAGAAAATCTCATGCTTTCAGAGATGTTTACAAGATTAAAAATACAAAGAAGACTACAAATCCTGAAGAGAAAAACAATAGAATGAAAAGCTAACAGTGTCTCCTTAAATCTTCCTAAGGATGTATGTGGATATAATATTTCAGAAGGATTTATTCTTTAATTTAGGAATTCATTTAGCACAAAATGATAGTGACAAACTCATTACTATGCCTTGTGCAGGTTATGATTCAGGCAGATATTGTTTGTCCAAAGACCCTCTGTCTTGCTTTGCAACACCTTTGTTACTGCTAGCATGACTGCCTATGAGTAGAGAAGCTGTTAAATCAAGCCAAACTACAGCTTTTATTTATATGGATTAGAATGAGACCATCAAATTCATTGTCATCTATATCCTACAGCAGGATCACAAGCCAAATCTCTAGAGATTAAAGTCTCTTCACTGGACTTGAGAGCTCAGCGCGTAATCAATAGCAGTCTTTCTATTGACTCCAATGAACTGTTTCAGGCCCTAATGTGCTAACTACTAGCTGGTATGAATAAATAGCAGTAATGGTGAAAGTCAAGTTTCACTGATGTGATTCATTTCTGCTACGCAAGTTTTATTGTTCTTGTCACCATATGTTTTGCTTTTCCATAAAAATGAACAATATTGACATTCCACTCCATACGGGAGGAATCTAATGCAAAAAGTGCAAAGCTTACGTTGACCATTGGTTAAAAGCCAGGGCAGCGTTTTGCTGTCTGGATCAAAAGCAGATTGAATTCATGCTCTCCGATTCACATTGTGAAGTGTTGTCTTTGCAGAAATTTGTTTTAAAGGAGCTATTTGTTGACATTTTTTCTTATAATTCAGGGTGTGGAGATAATTCAACTGGTCTACTAAATTACAACAATAACAATTACTCAAATAATGTTTCAGCTGTTTATAATACAGACCTCAGACAACACTTCAAACACACGTTTTTTCAAAGACCAAAGAATTTGACCCTATTTGGAGAGGAGAAAGGATTGAACTGTCTGAAATTTAATATTGCTGGTAATAAGATATTTACTGTGAGCACCTTCTTTCAAATTTGTTCTGTCACTATGTAATACCCTGGGAGATATGAGCCCCTATTTAGTGTACCTTTTATGCCTACAATTTATTTCTTTAATTTTATCCAGTATAATTCCGTTCATCTCTGTAGAACTGATTTTTTTCTGTTTTCTTGGCCACCAAAGAGGTCTTAGGTAATCTCTCTTTATCATATGGCAGATTGTGTTCCATGGATAGTTACAGTCACATGAGCTTATACCAATGGTGCTCAAACTAGGGAGCACACAAGAGGTTCTTTGGGGGCACAAAGAAACTGGGATCCCATGGGTCCCAAAGGTCCCGCAGGACACGAGCAGCAACAGAATGGGTATTGCAGGGCAGGACAAGGAGCAGGATTTAAAAATAAATAAATAGTCCTCACAGACCACAAACAACATAAATCCCCACCCAGCATCCACTGTTCTCTGGCCACCCAGCTCTGAAGGCAGTGCCACTAGCATCAGCAATGCTCAAGTAAGGGATTTCTTCAGATGACAAGTAAGTGGTGGGAAGACACAATAACGTCCTGGAATAGTAAGGGGAAAGTTTGCATGCCACTGCTTTATGCCATACTTTGCCCTGCATCTACTCTGTGGCTATGTCTACACTGCAGGCTTTTTGCACAAAAACTTGCAGAGCGTCTATACTGCACGCACGTTCTTGCGCAAGTAAATTTACAGTAAAGTGTTGGAAAACAGGGCTTCTTGCGCAAGAGTTATTCCTCTCCCCACAAGGAATAAGCCCTCTTGCGCAAGAGCTCTTCCACAAGAAGGCAGTGTGGACAGTCAACAGGGGTTTCTTGCGCAAGAAAGCCCTATGGCTAAAATGGCCATCACAGCTTTCTTGGGCAACAGAGCGACCACACTGCCATGGACGCTCTTGCACAAAAGCACATCTCTTGCACAAAAGCACAGGGCAGTGTGGATGCGCTCTTGCACAAAACCTTTTGCACAAGAACTCTTGTGCAAAACAGTTCTTGCGAAAAAAGCCTTTAGCGTAGACGTAGCCTGTAGGTTCACCAGATCTCAGTCTGATCATGCAAGGTTCTGTGGTGGATAAGAATCGCTGTACACCAAGGTGATGTGTCCTTCAAGGAAAACAGGTAATAAAACCTAAGCCACAAGGTCTTCATAGTTCTAGAGGGTTTTTTTGCCCAGAAGTTTGCTGAGAGATAGGAGGAGCTCACCTTCAGGGGGGAAAAAAGCAGAGAGGAGGGCTGAAAAAACTGGGTATATATCATAGCCTTTTAATATCTGCTGTAGAAGTCAGTGTCATTTGTTGACGAGGGCTTTGGCCTAGGACTCAGGAGTTCTTGGTGGGGCCCTCTAGGGACTAGTGTGGTATCAAAACTAGTAGTAAGAGATGGGATTTATGGGGACAAACTTTAAGACATGTCTTTGTTCAGCTTCCGAATGAACCCCTAGCTAACAGTGAAGAAAGGGCAGTACATGTGGGATTAGCTCATTATTATTAAAAGGGAGAAAGTTTAAAATGGGCGGCTGCTACAAGTGCTAAGACTAATACACATCACCTCCAACACGGAACTGCAGGATGGTCACTGGTGCAGAAAAATAAGGCGTCACTTCAGAACCTTCTCAGGGGAGTTAATCAAACCATGATGCTGAGGATACAGATGCCAGCTATCGGAGTTCTGAGAAGATACTATATTTACTGATCAGATTAGCCACAGCAAGTAGATAAAATATTCTGATCAGTAAATAGGCAATAAGCAAAGAGATAAATATTGCAGCTCTCTGGCAGGATGTGTCACTTCATGGCATATACTCCGCTTGCCAAGTGTTTCATGAAAAATACTCTGCTTTTCTATAGCCCCTTTCACACTCAGGGTCCTTGTTTGAAAACGTAAGGCGTGGCTGATGCAGGTTAGCATCATGGGCCTGTCAGAGGCAGCCATTCCCTGCCAATCTTTGCTATTCCCTCCCTGTAACAGCACGTGGTCTTTCTGAGGGAGGGGCCCCCTTACTCCACTACACACGCCACTGCTTGGATGCAGAGCTGAGTTCATGATTGAGCCCTGACTAATCATCAGCAAAAAGACTATTTCTAAACAGAGTGCAATTGACAGGAAACAGCCAGTGTATTATTAGGAGATATATGGGGTTGCTATTATATCCACACTAAAAATTGCTTTGGGGTTGCTATGATGTTCACACTGAAAAATGCTTTGGAGAAGACTTTATCAGTATATGGGCTTATATACTATAAGACATATGTGGCTGTAAGGTAGGGCCAAAATATTACTACACCAAGTCCCCAATAAGAAAAAATGCCTGCTCTTCAAAATGATACTTTTTTAATCTTAAGACTGGTACAATAACTTTGTCCCAAAAGAATTGAACAAGGAGGGCCTGGTACTGTAGCATCTATACCATTCTTGGTGTCTTGGAAACAGTGAAGAAAGTCTAAACAATTGATTAGATGGTTCAAATATTTGGACATTTTGAAGAGAGATTAAAGACTTGAACTTTTCAGCTTAGAAAAGAGGAGACTAAGGGGGGACATGATATTGGTCTATAAAATCATGACTGGTGTGGTAAAAGTGAATAAAAAAAAGTTATTTACTTGTTCCCATAATATAAGAACTAGGGGTCACCAAAAGAAATTAATAGGTAGCAAGTTTAACACAAACAAAAGGAAGTTTTTCTTCACGCAGCGCACAGTCAACCTGTGGAATGCCTTGCCAGAGGATGCTGTGAAGGTTAGGACTTTAACAGGGTTCAAAAAAGAGCAAGATAAATTCATGGAGGTTAGTTCCATTAATGGCTGTTAGCCAGGATGGGTAGGAATGGTGTCCTTAGCCTCTGTTTGTCTGGAAATGGATGACAGGAGAGGGATCACGTGATGATTACCTGTTCAACAGACAAGGATCTGTTGTGTTCACTCTGTCTGGGGCATCTGGCATTGGCCACTGTCAGCAGAGAGGATACTGGGCTAGATGGACCTTTGGTCTGACCCAGTATGGCCGTTCTTATGACATTACTGGCCTATGTAAACTGGCCTATTTCTTTATATGTTTGATCAAACATATAATTTTCTTTTAGACTAAAGGAATAGGCAGAGAATCTCCCAAAACGTTCAACACTAAGTTGAAGAAAAAATTCAGAAAATCTTACTGATTTATTTTTAATTCTATAGGCATTTGCCTACCTCTTAAGAATGTTGTGAGGTTTAAGCAATGTTTGCAAAGAATGTCATGCTTTCTGATTAATAGAACAAATATTTGAGTCTAGTACAGTAACAACAGTAAAGTGCCTCACAAAGAGAGAGAGAGATCATCATGAACTCCATTTTGGGGAAGGGTTGGTAGTCAAGGTTATGTAGTGAGCCAGTACCAGACTGAAAACAAACCCAGGTTTCCTGCCTCCCAGACTGTTGTCTGATGGATAGAGCACCAATGCCTTCCTATTTGCCTCCAAGCGAGTGCTTTCCTCACAGGTACAATAGATGGGTCCAAGAGAAGTGAAGGCACCAGTCTTCTAAAATGCATTGACTGACATCCTATCACTGCTACACCAAGTATGGAAGATTTGAATGATCACCTTACTCTTTTAGCTCCGATCCAGCAAAAAGAAGAACGGCAGCAGTTTTACAGTGAGATGTTGCTGAGGAGCACAGCTCACTTCCATGAATGAGGAGCAGAGGTCAAACAATCACTTATTTCAGAATATAAATAATGTCTTTATGCTTTCTATGCTTGCCTCATTGATCAGATTGGTATTGCCATTCTTTCCATGTTGATAGTATGCTGGAAGATTATTTGTCAAAGTGAACAGACTTGGCAGGCAGTTCCCAACTTTAAAAAGAAAGGTGCCCTGGATCAGTAGGTGGAATGGAAAATGATGGTGATTTCACTCTATTCCGTTAAATAAAATTTAATACCATTCAACTTCAATTGAGCCTTTGGCATCCATCCAAACACTACAGTCTCTTGAATTAGAAAGAAAAGATGTGCTTCATGAATATGTGCAAGACAGTAGAATAAAACCAGAGTTGTCAGGAAATTAGCTATGAAGCTGTATGTAAGACTCGCCAATGAAAGCTTTTCTCTGCTACTGTGGGGAATAAAAATGACATGCTCTGAGGACACATGACATGTGAGTAGACTCTTCTAATTTTCTGGTTTGAAGGAAGGTAAGTGGGGCATCAAACTAGGATTGAAGGACAAGTGAACAGTCTGAGAGTTTAAGGCAATGTAAAAATCTGCAAGATCTTTTTATGATTCACACCAAATGGTTTACTGAGACGACAGTACCCTAAATTAGCTAGAGCAGAGATCTCATCTACCATCTCTTTTTATCATTACAGGCAGTCCTCACACTCACAACATTCAACGTACATTTAACGCCACTTATGACTTCTAGATTGGCACCCTGATTTGATTTACAATTATAGGTTTCCAGCTAACAGTGCTTGGTCCTGCAGTGGAGTAGACTGTGGTTCCAAGTCACAATGCAATGTATCTAATTAGTTGCTTATAACTTTAAAAAGAACTCTTAAATATTCTTATACATTTAAAGTATCATCACACACATGCAAATCAGCAGCATTTGCTAAATCTTCAGCTAGTGCTCACTTTATAACTCCTGATTAAGAAGCAAATCCGCATTGCATAGCTTTATTAGCACTGCTATTGAGTTCAGTGGGATCGTTCATAGAGCAAGGTATGAATAAGGGTTTCAGAAGCTGGTCCCAAACTGACAGCATTGTTTGCAG
The DNA here is from genome assembly GCA_019425775.1 of Rafetus swinhoei. Classification (NCBI taxonomy): domain Eukaryota; kingdom Metazoa; phylum Chordata; order Testudines; family Trionychidae; genus Rafetus; species Rafetus swinhoei. The sequence continues at coordinate 17,185,462 of CM033447.1, read as the reverse complement.
ATTCTTTAGGGTGCTGTCTATTTTTAACCAGTGAATCACTGCAATGAATATGCCTTTATTTGTAAAAGTCATTTTTTGACAAAACATGCAGCCCTAATCAAAAACTGCTCTGCTTATATGCTACAGCTGAAACTTTAAATCCAAACCATTTTTATATTTATTACTCAGGCTTTAAAAAAAAAAAAAAAAAAAAAAAAAAGGGCCAAGAAGTGTCTTTATTGGTGAAAACCACTGATCACTCATGCACTAAGTCAGAATAACCAATTTCTGTCTCATTTCCAAAATAAGACAACAATAAATTGCACAGAGCAAAATTCACCCCTTGGCAAAGGAAGGCAGCAAGGTTATCACCTACAGCTCACTATTTCTCCACTGAACATCACACACACTAAATGAAATTTCAGCCTCAAAAGAGAATTTGGGGGAGAAATCCATACACCAGCACAGAAAGAGTCACCTTCATTCTAAATTCCTAATCAGCCACTTAGTTAAAAAATACAAAGCTATCAAAATCTGAATCACCAAATACTATAATCTACTATCTATTTGAGGGAGTTTGTGCATCTGTCTGTGCGTCTGTCTGAATCCGTTTGTTCAGGAACTCCCCCTAAACGGTAAGATGTAGGACCACCAAATTTGGTATGCAGCTTCCTCTTATCATAACTTCATGCAACATAAGGGTATGGTTGTGCCAGGACAATGGGATGTGCATGGTATGCAATTCTCATCAAACCAAAAGAGAGAGGTGTGACTGCAAAAATCTCCTATAAGAGGCAGCAGAATCCCCATCTTTTGAATCATGTAAATCAACGCTGGATAAAGCACTGGTGAATATACAGTAGAACATATTCCTGTGCTTGGAGGGGAAGGAATGATGACAGAATATGTCTTTGCTACCTCCATTTGCTAAGGGCTAAATTCATTCCCAGCCACGTCTGTATAACCCTGTAGACATCAGTGGAATTGCACCAGTGCAAATGAGAACAGACATTTACTCATGTACACGTTAGTAGTCCCAGTGAAGTCAGTGAGATGACACACATGCTTAAAGGTAAGCACGTTCATAAGCATTCACAGGATTTGGACCTAAAATTATCTTAAACCTCACCCACGGCTCTGTCACAAGAGCTAAATTAATTATGAATAAATAAATTGTGCTTATCGGAGAGCACACAGAGATATCCCTCCTTTATTATTAGCATTATTGTACTCTTAGTACTTGTGTATATTTATTTTCTTTCAGGCTGGCATTTCTTCTTTGAATAAGTTTTCTTGCCAGTTTCTTCAAATGTCTGTGAAAAGATATTACATGAAATAGAAGCAGCTGGGTTATTACTACATGTATTTTGTACCCCTTCCCAAGCTCTTCCCAAGCTTATCTTTCCCATCATTCTTGTTATGTTTTATCCTTTCCATTTTACTAGTTTCCTTGCCAAATTTCCAAGAAATGCTCTAGTATGCTTGTGGGATTTTCTTCTTAAGAATATTTACTTAAGTTCTTGCTCCCCTGTCTAATCTTTCCGACAACGCAATGTGCATTTTAAAATCCTCCAAGCAAAATAATTACAAAGATAATCCAGCATAGTGTAATCAAACTGCAGCATTCTTTATTTTCCTAGACTTATAATTTAATTTCATATCCTGTGGGCTCCTAACGAAATATTAGGACTATATTATCTTTGTATTGTTTAGTTTATGTGCCTGCATGAAATTAAGAGTGTTTGATTTTTTTCCCTGTTCATTGTTATACCATGTACAACATCATTTAATTTTAAATGACTCTCACAGGAGTGGGTCACCGCCTCACTTTGATGAGAGAGAGATGTTATCTTGCTTGAGCTGGCAAGAACTGCCACTTACTTCAGTGGGACTGCACATGCTTAAAGTTGGACATGTGCTTACATACCTTGCTTTACCGCAGTCTAAATCAGGAGTAACACCAACAGAGTTAAGGGAGTTACGCTAGTGTACAAAGAGTGCAAGAAGGGAATCAGCTTCCCATTCCACTGGATAGTTTCAACTAAGATTGACACACTAAATGCTGAGGGACTCTGCAGTGCATCCGAAAGGACAAACACAGGCCCTGTTCTGGTTCCAGCATCTGCATGCTCCTATATTTGCAAGTGCAGGGTTGGCGCCTTAAGCCTTCTATTAAAAACATCCTACCCTCAGCACCTAGATGTTCTTTGCTGGTTGACATGAACAGGAGTTCATTGGTGGATCTCAGCTCTCTTAGTCATGTATGGAGATAGATGGTCTCTCAAGCAGCTAAGGGGCTTAATATCACCAGCCACACTTCATACTGCAGTCAGGAACAAATAGATTAGAGCAGTCTGTGGAGCAGTGGCATCGCAACGCTTGCCCCAGGGAGCATGTTAAGTAGAAGAGCCATTATGTTCCTCACTAGCTGTAGCTTCCGAGTGGCCTTCAACATGTACTAGCGCAGGGAGGCAATCCAATTTATAGGTGACAAAAGCCTGGGTCTGGCTCAGACAGACTTCTGTTCATTTTCTCTATTCTTGAGTTGTTTGTCAGAGTGACTGATCTCTCCCCCACAAACACATACACTGCAGTTAGGATGGGGTACCAATGGAATGATAAAACACACGCATTCAGATGGGAAATACAGTGCAAATTATTGACAGTGACAATATTTTATCATTGGAACAATACACCCAGGGTTATGAGAGATTCTCCATCCCCGGCCATGTTTAAATCAAGGCTGGGTGTTTTTCTAAAAGGAATCTTCTAGTTCAGAAGGAATTAATTCAGGGACTTCCCACAGCCTCTGTTATGCACAGGATTAGACTAGAGGATCACAGTGGTCTCTTCTGGCTTTATAATCTATTGTGCCTCTGGTCCCAGAAGGATATATACTCGGGGCAGTTCCTCTGCCATGGATGCATTATTTTTACTGTCCTACTTTGATCAAGAGCTCATGTGAGTATGTGTGTCTGCTTTGTCTGGGAATCACACCAACCCAAGGGGCAGACACACCCTCAGAAGCCTTAGTGTAGATTCTTTAATCTAATACAGAAAAGCAAAATCCTACCTCAAATCCATACATTGTGATGGTTTTCTGAGAAACTGGTTGGTTTCTTGTGAATTCCTTGTCTGACTGATTTTTTTTTTTTAAGTGAAGAGAATTGACTGTCTTTTCAGAATGGATCATATGAAGACAGTAATAGAAGGGTTCTCTCCATAAGTAAAAGTTGTATTATTTTCCACTCAAGGAAAATAATCCCATTGGGTTAATGGAACAGATAAAAGTTTAGATTATTTCATGATGTTCCTATTTTAATGGTTTTCCTGATTCATCCAAATTATATCATCATGAAAATAAACTAAATTCCTTAAGACAGATTTTTCAAGGAGAAATGGTTACATACTTTAAATGGAATACTCTTGTTCTTAATCCTCTTTTTAAAAGAAGACTGTCTCATTCATACTGATTTACTGTATTTGAGACAACAATTTCTAGAGTGACTCCCAAATCCAATGTCTATTTCTTAGTTTCCACTGGAGCAATCTTCCCTTAAACCAAAACAGATCAATTATTTTGCATTAATTTTGTGTTGAGTTCCTGTATTTTTATGGAAACAACTGAGATTTTCCTTACAATAGGTTTATTGGCACCTCTAATGGGATTGTAGGACATGAAATCAAATGCTGCACTCAGCTGTAATGGTTTATGAACCTTGCTAAAGTCAAATTACAATAATCATATGCATGTTAATGTGCCATTAGGAGATGAGTTACACGAATCATTGCCACCAGATATGGTCTGTCACTACAGTGAATTGCTTTCCTTCTAAATAAGCTCTGTCCACTTCTGTTGATCTTCTTAAAATTCTTATACTACAGCTAAATTATTGGATGCTGAATGTGTATCTTGTACAAAACATATTGCTTATCTATTACCAATAAGGATGTGCTCAAACCTGCATTGGTATCTTCTGGAAAGATAAGTTAAAAATATGGCAATTTCACAACTGGCTCATTTCACATTTTTGCTTTTTTATGGTGACAGAGTGCACCCATTACAAAAACACTATGAGAGCCATAAAAATAGAGCATCCCGTTTGGTTAAAGCCATCAAAGGACCAGCTTGGGTGGCATAAGTATATGTTTCTTTTAGTATCTCCGTCATCCTTAAAAAGGAAAACAAAAATCATATTTGTGTTGTGTTTTCAGTGGACTGTGCCTTTGTTTTGTTTTTTGCTTTGATTGGGTTTTGGTGTAACCATTCTTCTGAAACCCAATATCTGAGAAAATTAATAGTTTCTTTTCCAACTGTCCCTTCTTTAAAACTAATTACCATGATGACCAATTCAGTTATTTTTAAAATTTTTAACAAGTTTGTAAAGAACCTAGCAATATATTTTAGGATTATGGTGGTTAAAGGAAACTTCTGTGCACAAATGCAATATTTTAAACCAGGCAAGACAATTTCTTTCTTTTAGGCTTTGAAATAGTTGAAGCATGACAAAGAGAGTCTACACAATAATCACTGCAAGCAGCAGTCTCTCTCTCCTTCCTTGCAAGTTTCTAGCTCTCATGGTTAAGAATTTCCTGAAAATGTGAATACCAAAGACTCAAAACCCAAAGGCAAATAAAAGAATCTTAAACATATTACCTTTTTTTAAAAAAAACAGCCTCATTTTAATATCATAATTTGGGAGAAGGAATAGGGGATGAAAGCTGAAGCCCAAGTACTTTAGCACCGGGGCCGGGGTTTCAGCAGCAAGACCCAAGAAGTCTAAGCCAAGAAGTCTAAGCCAGTCCTAGTGACCCCATTAAATCAGGGTCACAACCCACAGTTTGAGAACCATTGTACTAGTGCCTGTCAATACAGTCTCCACATATCTTTTAAAATTTCCTATCCCAAGCACTGAAAATGAGGACAAAAAAGTATAATGGTTTGCCCCAGGGGCGGCCTGTGACTATAGGCCGACTCGGCCGTCACCTAGGGCGCCGCCTTCAACGGGGCGCCCGATGATGATGTCACTCCATTGACGGCCATGCTGGAGGGGGCGCCGATCGCGCGTTCCGCCTAGGGCGCCAGCTGCCGCAGCCCACCTCAGGCCGCTCCTGGTTTGCCCATTGTTTGTTCTCCATTACACAAGATGTGCAACACTGACTCAAGGTTTGAAAAAGGCACTCTCCAGATTATAGTATATTAACAAAAAATACTTAGCTGTGTTATTGATGGTACCTTACACTAGCTAGTACAATCTAATTTAATTTTACCCTCTATGCCAAATCCAGGCCTGTATGCAGGAATTTCAGGGGGGATGCTTTTTTTGTAAATGTGGACTACAAGGGTGTGAATGAACCCCCCATGATCCTCCAAGGAAGTGGGGAAATAAGCCCCAGCCTTCCCCCAGCCAGCCAGAACATGGGGTAGGGAGGTTAGGGCAGCACGTCGCTTCTGCCTTCCCCTGGCCGTCCAGAGCATGTTTATCTGCAGAACCGTGGGAGGGGTGTGCTTTCACACACTTCGCACGCCCCTTCCCCATGTACAGGCCTGAATTGTCTAAGTGGAGTGAAATGAACAGAGAAAACAACATGAGACTTGTCTTGGTCAATTTCACATTTTAGTTAATTCACAAAGCAGTCTTCATCTTCAAATAGGATAGGAGGATGTTTTCTTTTTTTTTTTTTTTTTTTAAGAGAAAGTTTTCAGGGATATTTAAGGAAAAACATGAAAATGTTCATAATAGGTTTTGTATGTGTATTTTTATCTACAAAAAGCAGTGAATTTTTGAGCCTGGATGTACATCTTCTGGTTTCCCCTTCCTCTATATACCTATGTTTAATATGAGTTTGCATTATAGCCCTCTGTTTTGCCTTTACAGGTTGGATCACTTCTTGACTGAGAATAAATAACAAGGAGTCTGGTAGCACTTTAAAAGACTAACAAATGTATTAGGGCATACGTTTCCATGAGATACAACTCACTTCCTCAAATGCTTGAAAAGAAAAAAGGAAGGGATACAGAGATGGGAGAGTGAATTTTGCCTGCACAGGGAAGGCAGGATTAGGCTCTTCATAGCAAACTCCACTTACCTTCAAGCAAAGCAAACTATGATTTTGCTACCTCAGGGCTTCTATCATAATAACAGAGTTTTTCAGAGGAACAGTTGCTTTTGTGCACATTATGACTGAATGAGTGTTTAAACAAGTCAATTTATCAGATACTTTTTCTGAGATCAGTGAAATGGATGCATCATATCAAAAATGAACATAATATTCATTTCATTTCCTTTAATGGACAACTTTATAGGGGTAGTTCCCCCCACCCAGTTATCTTTTATGATGAGTACTTAATAACCTTGGAGGGAGAGAAAAATATTAAAAAGGGAGAGATCTGTCCCTTAATGGTACCCACCCTCTAGTCTATTTCCTTGCTGCTTTATAGTCATTGTTTTAAACCTACATCTTCTGTTTTTGAAACATCAAGGCTTCTATGTCATGCTTTTAGCTTAAATGTCTCGGCAAGTGTGTTTACATATCCTGGTTTTCCAAAATCATGACATGGCTACACTTGTTATTATCTAGCTTATCTTCACAGGCTCCTTACCCTTGGTACCTGGTCTTTTTCATATTAATAAAAGATGATCCCACATATCTTTTGTTCCTAGTTATTTTTTTCCTTTTAGTTAAATTAGTTCATTTCTGTTGAAACCATATCAAGCTCAATAATATGTGTGATGTGATTGTGTACTGAGAAAGAAGACATGAAACTGAGGAAATTTCACTTTGAAAAAAATAAGGGAGGGAAAAACCACGAACCTTCACACTCAAAAACACCATTTAAAAGTTTGACAGGCAGACTTTTGAGGAAAGCTAATAAATCAATTAATCATGTACATTATTATATTGCCAAAAAAATCATGAACATTCTGCAAACAGGTCAAAATTGTCCTGAGTTTATTAAATACTTGTCATTATTCACAGATGATTTTTGTGTGTGCAAACTGTTTATTCCATGGCTTGCAATTTGAGCTGTATTGTTCAGTTATGAGTGGTCAAATAAGTCACAGGGCACTGGTTTTGTTCATTGTTTGAATGAGTGCAATTATTTTACTATAATCATCAGGTTTCTGGAGTGACTGTTTTATACAAACAGTTTAAAGTTTGCTTTCCAGGTCAATTTCAGCTTCAAAATCTACTTTCCACTGATAGTTGTGCTCCTATAACAATCACAAAATGAGCTTGCATAAAGGGAGCACAAGCAAAGCCAAAGTAAATGTTCTAAAAACCAATATTTGCTGGAAAATATTTATCTAGCGCTACTTCCAAGTCTGACATAGTTCTTACTGGATTTAATGTTGCAGGCTTGTTGAAACCTTGATTTAAAATCATTTTGAAGTCTCGCCTAGAACAGTGACTTTGAGCCTTGCACTCCCATTGACTTCAGTGGGAGCAGAATAGGCCCCATTGTTATAATGTTTTGCTTGTCAGAAAATGTCAAGCCATAGCCAGTGACTGAACTTCACTATTTAGTTTAATTACTTTATTCATTTCCATCTCTCTGAGCCACTCCCCAGCTGGTAGAGCTCCTGTAATTTTCAAAATGTCCATATTGTTTCAGGGCAGAGTTGTAACCATGTTGGTCCCTTGAAAGTGTGTCTCTCACCAACAGAAGTTGGTCCAATAAAAGGTATTACCTCACTTCCATCATCTCCCACATTGTTTCAGCTAATATAAGGCTTTGCTCTTGGTAAAAAAAGCAACTAGTAAAGGCCCAAATCCTGCCAATATTTATGCATGTGTTTAACTGAACTGGAATTACAGTTAAGAACATACATAAGAGTTTTCAGAATTTCGGCCAAAGTTTTGCAAGTTCGGTTTCAGATGCAGCTACTCTTTAGTTAAGTAATTTTTTTAAAGTCTTGGTATTCAGTACAAGCGGGTGTCTTATTCATCTACAAATGCTTCAGAAAACAGAGTATTTTTAGGAATATTTTACTTGTTGCAGTTTAATAACATCTTGAAAACCGCAAGACAATCTGTTATGTATCTCTTTCTTTCAGTACCCTAGGGTCATCCAGGCATATTAAGCTTTTATTTTTAAAACCCCCTAATGCTATGAAGCATTTGTTTTTAAAAAATAAACAAAATCACATTCAACGATTTTCACAAACTTTGCAGACATGGAACAAATGACATGGGTAAATTTGGGGGCTACAAACCTAGAAGTCTTACTGTATCTTCAGCTTTCAATTCCAGCTAATAGATTTGTTATACAAATTCTTTCAATATTCCTAGAACTTCCTTGACAATCAGGATAGCAAAAGACCATTCAATAAATAGCCATATTTTAAATTCTTGCCATGCGCTGATTCTCTGTAACTCACACATAACTGTGAGTCTTAAGAACATTAATACTGGTGCTTTAAAGTATTACTAGAGATCTTAAATCTGAAATTCTCATCCTCAGTATAGTCTAATATTCTAAGGGTACTACAAACATAAAAAAGAACCCACAAGCAGTGTATATCAAAGCCTGGATCCACCGATTCAGGCTCATGCTACAAGGCTAAAAATGGCAGCATAGATGCTGAGCTCTGAAACCTAGTGAGGGGAGATGGGACTCAGAGACAAGGTTACAGCCTGAGCATCTACACTGCTACTTTTAGACTGTAGCATGAGTCCTCTGAGTCTGAGTCAATTGACCTAGGCTCTAAGACTTGCTTCTGTGGAGCCTTTAGTTTTATTTATTTATTTGCCATGTAAACATACCCTAGGCCATATGATTAAAAACCCAGCACAAAATAAGAATGTTCCAGTTTGAAATCAGAAAAGATTATGCCTGATCTCTTGCTGGTATTCTTTGAATGTACTATACATACAGCACATCTTTTATTTTGAGGATCTCATGGCTTTACTTTATAGGTAAATCTCAAAATACCCCTGTAAGTTATATGAATATGTTAAGCAATTTTGACTATTTTGTCTCATGCATTCATGCGATCGCATAATGCTGGGTGTAGGAGTTGAAATTATCTCACTTAGTGCACAACTACTATTCATTTATTTGTGCTTCTGTAAGAAAAGAGGTCTTGCTAGAGTGGATCGTATTTGATGTCCAATTCAGAGTCAGTATCCTATCTTTGGCAGTGGCCAATACCAGTTGCTTCAAAGGGATGTGCATAAAATCCTGCTGTTTACATCACATCTAGAACAGTTTGGTCTAATAACTGTTTATAGTATATTTAAGATTAAGCAACATTGGAGCTACATATTATTTCAACCAATTAAAAATCAGGGTTGCAATTCTGACATGAACTAATTCCATCCTAGGGTTTCAGAGAAATTTTAACCTTTAAGAGCAAAAAAGTCCCTTCGCATGGAGTTGTTTCCTTGTAAGTCACACCAAACCCCCTCTCATTCTCCATAAAATGTTCTCTCTATGTTGTATAACTGTACATAATAAAACTCAGTTGAAATGTTTTCTGTGGCGGGGGAATCCCCAAGGTAAAATTGCTTCCTGATTTACATACCAAAGTTTTAGAACAAATTGGATATAATGAGAAGGAAATAAGAAGCATAAGCTTTCATTCCTGAGCTGTTTGTCACCCGAGACCTCTTTCCACACTATGGCTGGATGCTGGTGTAATACTGACAGTATGAACAAATAAATATTATATATGATAATCTCAGAAATCCCTTCCCAGAAAAATCTAATTGCTGAGCCCAATAAATAAAGGTTAATTACCACTACTTCAATACCACTGAGAATGAGTTAGTCTGTAATAATCTAAAGCTTCACAATTTTACTCTAGGAAGATAAAATCCCACATCAGAACTAACTCTGCACTAAAGACTGTGCAGTATATTTGCCATAATTTGATACAGTCACACCAAGAGAGATTACCTTGCTGTCCCTCTAGAGCAGTGGCATTCGGAATGACCTGCTGCCCAGATGTATGTTGTGATCTCAAAAGTAATAATGTTGATTTCCAAGTGATGTGTTTCCCCCCAGCCATGTAATGTATAATAATTTTCAACCACTAGGTGGCTCCTCACAGATGTTCTAAAGATTGTCGGCCGCCCCTTGAGCTCTTAGCCATCAGTGGCATTCAATGTCTGGCACACAGGTGTTCGCACTGTCCTTGCCACACAGAAGAACTCGAATGCCATCAGGATTAGACAGTGGAAGGAAGCCAGCCCTACATTAAAACACTGGAGACCCATAAAAGTGATGTTTTCCAATGCAAAGGATCAAATCACAATGTCTTATTACCGGAGGGGGACACCACACAAACAATGAAGGCATCTATTGTGGATGGAAACTTCCACCTCCACCCAAGGAAAGGAAAGGGGGCCAGGGACCAGACAATTTGAAGGATCGTTTTTCTTGCGAATGGAACCTTCCAAGGAGCGATTTAATTCCCACGCGTTCAAGAGCTAAAGGATCCCTTGCTGCATTATCTAAGGAGAGCCCAGCTGAGATCCGTGCGTGCTATGCAAACACGGGGCTGAAAGATGTGCGAGAGAACGAAGACAATGCGAGTTCTTATTGTTGGCAAGGGGTCCTTCATTCATTCAACGTAGTGAATGAAAATATGAAACCCTGCTAGGCAGGTTCAGGAACTGCTCCGCTGAGATCCTCGGCTCGCGTCGGGTACCCTTTCCCCAGGCTGTAGACACCCAATCATTCACACCAGAAAACCACTTCCCTCTGAAAATACGCTGTACACAGCAGGGGTTTTTCAGAGCCCTCTTCGGCAATGCAGCTAACCCTGTAGTGTGCCCGCATATTTTTCATGTATATAATGCATTTTGAAAAGGATATGCACCAGTAATGCTTAGGGATGACTTTCTGTTAGCATCTCCCTCGCCCCCTCCTTTCAAGCAGCAACCACCTCTGACAAATCTAACGCGATCTGTCTTTCAGAACAGAACGTTTAATAGCAGTTTCGTGCAATGCTCTGTTGGTAACTCAGCAAGCAAAGAAAACAGCCACTCCGGCTCTTTACACACAAACCCCCTCCGAAACCGTGCATTATTTTGCAGATTGAGGTTCCTTTTCATATGCACTCTACAAGCTAATTCCGTGTCACCTCGCTCCATTTGCATTCAACTCGGAGTTCCTTCTGAAACTGGATTAGGATAAAAACATTCTTAAAAATGGACAGCTACGAGCACCATTATCTCACCTGATAATGCCGAATAAGGCAATGACTGTACTCTGCCAATCGCACCATACAGAATAAAAGGCTATTTGCTGATTTGCTAACCCTTTTGAATGAATGCATCTGCAGCTGACCTTTAACAATAGACTCTGAAACAGCACAATCTGTGGGATCAGATGTGAGAGAAGGGGGAGGGAAACGCGGTGAATATTTTACCATTATAATCTCAGCCATCTCAAAAATATCCTCCCACAAAACCTCCTCGCAGCTGGAGATAAACATTCTTTTGTTTAAAGCAAGCGTTTCGAACGCAGGTTCAGCCACATGCAACCCTCGGCAGCGCTCAAGATCCGCACTGGGTCTACAAATCCACAGGATGCATCTCCCCCTTCCTCCGGCTATGCATTGCCTACCAGGGGAGTAAATGCGACAGGGATGCTCCACATCGCTCTTGCTGGCTCTTTCTCTTACCTTCCCTGGCTTTCAGCAAGACAGTGTTGGCCACAATATTTTCCAGCTCCATTGACAGTATCAGTCAGCGAAGGTAGCGGCACTGCAGCAGGATGTCAGTTTCTATAGGTGCTGCTGATTCTCTGTGCGATAAATCAGCCTCCTTCCTCTAGAGCATTATTCCTCCTTATTGCCCCCTCCTGGAGTTTCCTCTTTGAGAAAGTCACTGCTCGCTCTCCCCTCGCTAATATTTTCTCCCCCTCTGTATTGCTCCGCTACTCCATTCTCCTCCTCCCCCCGCCCCGGCTCGCTCTCTCTGATGGTTTAATGTTTCAGATGCTGCTGCCTGCCTCTCTCCCTCCCTCCCCGGGGGTGTGGTACTATGAAGCTGGTTCCGCAACTCTGCGCAAGCGCCGTCCTCCACAGCTGGTTCATTCCTCAGCGTTACGGGGCCGGGGATGCTGGGATTTGTAGGCTGAACGCCTGCTCTGGGTTTTGGCTTGCCCCTGGCGAAGGAGACCTCCATTATAGAAGCTCAAAGGAGGGGGAGTTGCCAGGGCCGTATAGGGGCTATGACACGTTACAGCGAAGGTGTGAGGAGCTCACACATGCAGCAGGTCATCTGCACAGTTTGCGAGCAGCCAGCAGCTCAAGCCACGTTTAATCCCGTGCCACGAATTGCAGAGTTCTCCGGAACAGGACACTAGTTGTTGCTCATTGCTTTTCTGTTGGGGGGGGAGGATGGGAAGAGAATGAACGACCGACAGATGAAAGCGGTGGGGACTCGAGATGAATTGGGGACTTTAATCACCCACGTTCAGTGCAATTATCACAGTACTTTGAAACCACTGGAGCCCTCCTCCACGCGTCGTGCACAAAACCCTTGTATGCGCGGTGGGCTTGCACGAAGTTGTGACTTTTGCGATCGACGCCTGCGTAGTGTTGTCAGAGCCCGGCAGTCCTGCGTTAGCCTGCTAACGGGTTTGCTTTGTGCGCAACACAGTTCACGATTGTTTCCAGAGACCCTTGTGCAATTGTATAAACGAAGCGCTCAGCTCCTTCCTGTGTAAATCGAGTTCGGTTTCCTGTAGGTCTCACTTCTTGAGCGGTTAAGGTCCCCACGAGAAACACGGTTCAAAGGGGTACGGGTTGGGGGGGGGGGGGCAGGCGCTTCATGCACGTCTCTGTTCTCACTAGTGATTTATAAGGCTACTTTACCAGCCGCAGCTGCTTTAAGTCTGTGGAGTTATCAGCCACAGCCCCACTGGAGGGCTCAGCCTTGTGCAGGGGGCGCCACCCAGTGGCTTGTGGTAGTCACTGTCTAATAGACCCTGGATTCTGTCATTTCTAGTCCAACTCATCTGATGAAAAACTTAAAGAACAACAAAGACTCTAGTAGCACTTTAAAGACTAACAAAACATATAGATGGTATCATGAGCTTTTGTGGGCACAACCCACTTCTTCAGATGACCAGAGTGATGGAAGTCCAGATCCAAGAATAAATGGGGGGGGGGGGGAGAAATGGAAGGGGTGGAAGAAAAAAAAGACAGTGAGTATATAAGCTTCAGAGGGATAGACAAGTGAGTCTGTAACAGGAAAAACTTAAAAAACAACAATTAGTCTAATAGCATCTTAAAGACTAAATAGTTACAAAAGGCTGATAAGAACCATTAGTTTGCACTTGGAAAGGAAGATGACCAACATCAGATTCTACACAGACATCAAGAACTATTAGCACTTTCATTGGTTGGTTGGTTGATAATGTGCCAGCCATCTGATATCCCGATTCAAACCATTAGCAAAACAAACTTGTGACTGAAGTTAAGCTACAATCCTTCTCTGTGTATTTGGCTTGTGGAATTGGTCTGAAACACAACAGCAACATGGAGATCCATTAATGAGCGTCCTGGAAGATTAAAGTGTTCTCCAAAAGGTTTTTGTGTGTTGCCTTTTCAAATATCTGATTTGTGTCCATTAATTCTTTCCCGTAGAGAGTGTCCAGGTTGGCCGATATACATTGCAGTGGGGCATTGCTGGAATTTGATGGCATAGATCACATTGATGGATGTGCAGTTAAATAGCCTCTGATTTGGTGGCTGATGTGGTTGGGTTCAGTGATGAAAACACTTGTGTAGATGTGTGGGCAGAGTTGGCACCGGGGCTGATTGCAGGGGTGGGCTCCGGGATGCTTATGATGTAGCTGTGCTGAGTGGTTACTGGAAAGAATTTGTTTCAGGTTAGGGGGTTGTCTGTAAGCGAGAATGAAGTGAGTTTTACCCATGAAAGCTCATGACCTAATACATTAGTTAGTGTCTCAGGTGCCACCAGTCTGCTCCTTGCCTGATGGAGACACAGGTACCAGGACATCAAGCGAAATCCTCTCTCTCTGGGATGCAATAAGAGTTTGTGATCAACTTTATTACCGTCAAGATTTCACCCCTCAGGTTAAAAGTCATAAATCTTTATGAAGCCTCAAGTGCTGAGCTCCTACCGCTCTCACCCCCTGGAACTGAAAGTAGGAGGGCTCCGCAGCAATTGGGAGAATCAGGCCACTCATGTTTAAAACATTTCCTTACCTCTGTTACTCATAACCAGGGCTTGCCGAACCGCTGCGAGCCCCGCTTGCCAGCCGCGCTGTCCGGCGATCTGCGCATGTAAAGATCGTTCTGCGCATGCGCAGATCACCCGAACCCGGTTCTTCCGGGTTACAATCTACTCGACACGGGCGAGTAGATTGTATAATTTGTCGAGCCCTGCTCATAACTGAATTTCCCCTGGTCAAATTACTTACTGTACATGACATGCTTACTGTGTGCCTTTCATAACTACATAACACAGGCTGACCAGTTTCATTTTGAGACTTGGGCAATTTCATTTCAAGATGGTTAGATGCTCATCTGCTGTCAGCACAGCCACTGAGTTTTTGGTGTGAAAACACAAGTAGGGAACATTTATCCAAACTCAAGCATCTTTGAAAAACAAAAGTCTTTCTAACCAGCAGTGGCTTTTTAAATGTTGATGACACCTTAAAATTGAGATGTAAACTAACTGACAAGATGCCCTTCTTATTTCTCCGTGCATTTGTTTCATTATACAGCCATCACTAAATAACACCACTAACTTCAGTGGGAACCTTGTTTTCAGCTACCTCCATGTAATATCATTAATTTCGGGCTGGGTGGGAGTACATGTGTAATTGAAAGGGACATTTACCCCAGGGAAAACTGTTAAAGACCAATCAACTTGAACCCTATTTATATTTGAATGTCTGCTATACAGATCAGGTGCCATCCCTTAGATTCTGATCTTACTTATCATATATATAGTAGCCCAATGTCTGAGACTCTGTAACGCTGAAATGCTGGCTGTTCCCTCTGGGCGGCGCTGTTGCCTGAGTCACGTCCTTCGCCTCCTGCCGTGGCACTCGGCTGACTTCTGCGCCGCTCAGCTGGGCCGCCGCCGCGGGGGAGCAAGCGGTGCAAGCGGCCGTTTGGGTGCCGCGATCCCCATGCAGCACGGGGAGCGCAGTGCCCAAATAGCCATTTGGGCTCCGCAGTCCCCCCAAGTGAGAGGCAGGAGGGGGGAGGAGAAGAGAAAGAGAGAGACAGAGAGAGAGGCAGGAGGCGGAGGAGAGCTGAGAGAGAGAGAAAGAAACAGAGCGAGAGACCGGAGGCTCAGGAGAGAAGACTGACGTGGAGGAGAGACCTGAAAATCCCGTCTTATGAAGGGCTAATTGGCTAGTACTGTATAAATACAGAGTAATTCCACAGAAGTCAGTTTTATGTGGCTGTCATTACCAAAATCTGGAGCAGACTCGTTACACTCAGTAGGTCCCCTGCTTATTCACATTAATTAAATCCTTGAGGAGTAACACAAATTAAAATACTCAGCATCTTGTAAGTATGATATAATCACCCTGTCTTCCTGTCTATGCACATGCTGATCCTAGCCCAAGCTACAGTTATACTCCTTTCTAATTGCCAGGCAAAATGGAGTAGGGAAAAAAATTATACTGACCTACCACATGTAATTTCTGAACACAGAAAATAATTAGTGTGACGGGTTGGATTACAGGAATCCCCTTGAGGTTGCCCCCCAGTGTGCTGATCAAGCTACTGATCCCAGCCTTCCTGCCTTCTGGGGCTCCCTACCACCCTGTGCTGTTGGATCAGAAGCTCTGGTCTCCCCCAGCCAAGGTACAGAGTTGGGTTTATCACCCTCTGCAGAGCAATGCAGACATGATGAGGGCTCAGCTCCTAGGAACAACAGACCCCAAACAGTATCAAAACCCCAAACAAATCCATCTCTCTCTATGTAATACTTTTACACAGAAAAAGCTCATCTGGTCAGCCCCCTTTATCAATGAAAAAGACATGCACAGTGGTTCCTTCCCCACAGGTAATAATTATTTACACAAGGCTTAATAATAAAAGTGTTTTTATCAAGTATAAAAAAGTAGGATTTAAGTGGCTGCAAGTGAAAATAGTCAGATCAAAGTAAGTTATTAAGTTAAAACAAACAAAAACCCCCAGCTAATTCTAATATACTAAGGAACTTGTTACATGCAATTTCCCCCTCTAAACTGTTAATCTTATCTTAGGTAATATGCTTCAAGTCAGAGTTGATCTTTATTCTGACTAGG
Organism: Rafetus swinhoei; assembly: GCA_019425775.1. Taxonomy (NCBI): domain Eukaryota; kingdom Metazoa; phylum Chordata; order Testudines; family Trionychidae; genus Rafetus; species Rafetus swinhoei. Next base: position 17,169,225 of record CM033447.1, on the reverse strand, counting down.
GTCTAAGCTTTTTTCAAAGTTCGTTGTTGCCAGGTTTCTTCATGTGTATCCTCTTCAGGGGGCAAGGCCAGCTGAAGAGAGACTGGTTGCTTTCCATTCCTTAAGCAGACTTCCCCATAAGAGAGAGACCCTTTGTTTAGCACTCCCCATCCCCATGGAAAAAATACCATATGCAAGATGGATTCCAGTAGCAGGGGCCATGGTCACATGTCTTTCTGGGACCAACCACAGTCTGGCCTTTCAGGAAGAATAAAATCATTCATGGGTCCTTGATTTGAGTACCGAGCCAATAAGATCCTAAAGTATTCCTCATGGCCCTCATTAGCACATTGAGAATTAAAACCAGATTCACACTTCATATTTCTAACTTCACATACAAGAATGAGACATGCACAAAAATAGGATATCCTGATTCAGCTGATTGTAACTTGAAAATTGACATGCTATATGATGCATTTTGCATAAAGCATCTTCAAGTTATGCATATTCACATACCAGTTTTCATAAAGCATGGGAGGTCTGTGACCATGAGCCTTTAATATTGTGATAAATGTCTTTTGCACCTGACTAAATGACAAAGAAAATGGGGGAGAGGTGTGTGAAACTTTAAAAGCTAGTCACACTGCTGCCAGCAAGGGCTGCTACCACACTGTCTTCAAAGTCTTCTTGACATGTGATCAAATGTTGAGTTTGTGTATGCTGTGTTTGCGTTAGTTATTTTTGTGTGAGAGAAATGCAAGGTTCTGGAGCTAGAGCATTGGTGTTTGGCTAAATAGAATAGCCATGCATGCTGTTTGACCACCTCTGCCCTAGGTCTGACGTTTATGTGAAAGAAAAAAAAAGACACACTTAGACTATGGCCAAACTCCACATCAAATTTCTTCCTTAGTGGGAAGAGGACATGCCAGACCTCAGACATCTTCTACCCCTCAATAGAAAGGTGACTGTGATGTCAGAACAAGACACTAATGTCAGAAGACAGAGCAACAATATTTTAAAGAACTTTTTATACTGAACAAAAAATATGACTCAAAACCTGCCTTTTCTCTTTGTTAACTCATGATGAGCTTCTGTCTTAAATTTATCCTATTCACCCTCCCCACAAGACACTTGAGCAGAACCAAGTTTACAATAAGCAGCCACCTGGAAGTAGGTCTTCCATAAACTGAACACATAAACCCTGATCTTGTCAGCTGCTGTGTGAGTATAGGTCTGTACATCAGTAGGATGAGTAGAGGGGTTCATTTGTAGGGAATAGCTCCCACCTATAAAAAGCTCATTAGTATGTTACAGCCTGAAAACAATCTTAACTCCCATTAATACTAATATAATACATGTTCACTCAGGACCCGTCAAGACCAGGCTCTTAATCCACAGGAAACCATTTTTCCCCTAGGAACTTGGGGCCTGCTCAGGTATCCATTGAAGTCAATGGAAACTTTGGTCTTCCTTGTAGCAGGAGCAGCACACAGAACTTTTAGGCCCAGATTTTTAAAATAGCTCAGCACCAAACAACAAGCCCTGATTTAGGTGCCTAAAATGAAAAGCAAGCTCTTTTGAGAAATCTGGCCCCAGTTTGTGGATTCTGAGTACTTAAAAAAAGAAAGAAAGAAAGAAAAAAGCACCCATTGAATCATATTATTTTTGCCCTGTTTTGCTACTGTATACATGAGGTTTTGTTTCACATGCGGTAAAAGAACCTAAAGTCTCTCTATGGGATGGAGAGATGGATTCTGAGGTCTATCTGCTTTATTAATGTGTATGTTTAGTATGTTGTGTTTTCACCAAGAAGTACATGTGCTGAAACCTGCAGTGTACATACCAAAAGGTTCTGAAATCCTATTGTGTGTGTAATTTGCCTATGCTTTGAGCTTGTTGGCGAAGTGCATGCTAAGCTCATCTTCACCTTCCTGGTATCTAAAAGCATGTCTTCACAAACATACAGTAGTGATCCTTAGCTCACCTATTGCTGTTATTTAACAGTGAGAACTTTTCCAGTGCTTTAAACAAAAAAAAAAAAAAAGCCTAGGTAATGGTTTCTAGTCATTGGATAAGAAATAAATTTGAAAATGCCTAATCTTCTATTAAATAATTCTGTTTGGTGCAATACTTTGGTGCTTGATTTGGAAGTTATGAACATAACTCTTAAAAAAGATGGCCCTGTAGGACTTTCCCTCCAGCCTTCTTCCTACATCTGTCTATTAGGCTCCACTTCCCCCATCAAGTCCCCAGTGGGACTCTGATTGGACACAGGGATCTGTAAAGCAGATTTCCATCTCCAGAGGGCACAGTAGAAGTGCAAGAGTGAGTCTGCAGCTACCTAATTACAGGAAGAGGCCTGTAGATGGGCCCCCAGAGCTTGTTACTATACTGGAGCCTTACACCATAGACATAAGCAGGGTCTGAACCAATGCTTCTATTACAGCCAGCTGAAATGGGAAAGAAATCCTGGGTATGTTTATGTAAATACAGTTTGCCCCTGCTTTGCTTAGATGTGTTAGATATTTGATTATTACAATGGCATTTTGCTCATTGCAATCAACTTGGCTGGTGTTGGCTCACAAATTCTGTTAATACTAATTGCAATGTCTGTAATTATTGGGGAAATACAAAAGAAGAAAGTCTGTGCTTAACCTGGCACATAGGAAAGAACATTCTCAGTTTAAAGAATGAGATTCTGGTCATGTGTACATAAATACAGTTCATTCGGTTTGCATAGGCCTGCTAGATAGTCAACTGTTACAATGGTATTTTTCCCATTGTAACCAATTTGGCTGTTATGGGGTCACAAACTGTGTTAACATTAAATGCAGGAATTGTGAGATATGATCACCAATGCTTACACTTATTGGGGAATGCAGAAAAGTCAGACTGTGTTTAACTCCGTTCAAAGGAGAAAGACTGTCAGCATAAAGAACCTCAGATGAACAAAGGCACCCCTGCCAAAGCTGTGAAGTTAACTGGGGAGGGCAGGACTCTGAATCAGCAGGCTGCATGCCTGCCAGGCATGAGCTGTAAGACTTGTTCATCCTATTTCTCCCCTCCCCCCCCCCCCCCATTCTAATGATAGAACTAGAACAGAAGGACTCTCTTTTATTGTTTTAAATATACTCCAATGGATGTTGGAATTTCTTGTTGCTGGACTGCACTTTGGGACAAGAACTGAAATCACTAAGTCTGGCCCAGAGCCAAATCCACCACAAGCCAGCGGAAGATGTGATGAGTGGTCAGGAGAGCGGCAGCAGCATAATGAACAGCCAGCAGAAAGGCGACGGAGAAGCGTAATGAGCAGCCAGCAAGAGAGATGCAATGAGTGGCCAGCAGAGCGGCAGCAGTGAGGTGAGATGAATAGCCAGCAAGGCGGCAGCAGAGGCAAGTGGATGGCGAATGACCAGCCGAGTAAGATGCCTCCTTACTCGGCTCCCCCCAAACTCAGGATGGGAGGTGAACTCTGTGGATGCATCTCTGAACTCTGGGTCTGCCCCGATCAAGGGTAGCAATTGTGAGTGGGATGCACACATGCCTAATTCTTCTGAAGGGGACACTTACATTGCTAGACTTAAGAACCTGAGAGGAAAAGGACATTGCTCAACTTACCTGGGGTGGGATTGTTACTTATGGTTTTGGTTATCAACTCTGTTTTTTGGCATTTTCCCAAATTAATGGCATATTACTTCCCTCCCCTTTTATTAAAAGGTTCTTTTCTACACTCAAACTCTGTGCTTGCAAGTGGGGGAGCATTGCCTCTCAAAGGTGCCAATGGGTGTTGTATGAATTTCCCAGGTTACTGGCTGAGGGCTCAAGTCAGTTCTGTTGGATGGATGGAGAGGTACCCCTAGATATCAAACCCAGCCCTGGCTCCTGTTGGCACTACCTGGCAGAAGGGTTACATGAGCTCTTCTTCATCTTGATGCCTGCTCAGTAGTCAAAGACACTTCAGTCACAATAGTAGCAAAGTGCACGCATGCACGCAGAAAGGGCTATCTTCCATCCTATACTACATGGAGCATGTGCAGGGAGGAGAAGGTAGTTCCGTTGCCCTCTTTTCCACTGAGGTGGGCAAAGTACTCACACAAACAGGACAGAGTTACAGTATAATCACACTTGGAGCTGGGGGTAGGATTCCCAGCTCTCATTGAGTTAGTGTGCTCACAACAGCACAGCCAGCAGGATAGGCTAGCTCCCCTGAAAATATACAATTGGAGATCCTAAGCATTTACTCTAGACACCTCGCTTGCACTGCCATGGCTACGCTTGAATGATAGCACACCACCCAGATGAGTATAGTTGTTTCCTCAAGCTAGGGATTGCCTCCTAGGTCAAAGTAGACAGCCTCAAACTCACATGCCATTACATAGTACATTCAGTCATCCTGCCCTGCTGGACTATTTCACATTCTACAGCTGTTTGGAAAGTATACTTCTCTTCCCACCTCCTGGGTACAGAGAAATCTCCTTGCAGAAAGACCAGATGGGTGAAGTAATATCTTTCATTGGACTAGGTTCTACTGGGGAGATGCAAGTTTCAAGCTACACAGACCTGTAGAGTTCTGTATAGTTCAAAACTTTCTCTCTCCAACAGAAGTTGGTTGCATAATACACATTACCTCACCCACCTTGTCTCTAATATTCCAGGACCAAAACAGCTGTAACACAGAAATCCTTGCAGAGAGGCAGACACAAAGCTCCTCTCTAGAGCTCACATCTACAGAGAGGAAGAGGAGTGTCTCTTTAAAAAAATATATATTTTATTTTTTTTCAGTGACAGATTAAGATGGCTGTCCTTCTGAATTTTTTTTTTAAAAGGTTACTATGGGTAAATTGAAAAACCACAATCATCCAACTGAAGAATCCCTATAAAGCTATGCATTCCTCTGGCAATAGCCAGGTTATTGAAGAAAATCCATCAAGCACAGTTTTAACCAATCAGCAATGTTCCCTCTAATTTTTTCCATGCATGTGCCATAAATTTTGTTATGTGCACAGAAACATATGTGGATGTGCTCCATCAGTAGAAACACGTGCTGATGGCTGTGGGGGCTTTGCTAATCTGCTGGGTGGTATTGCAAGCTCTCCTGAGCAGTTGCTCAAGCACACAGCTTAGAGGGAACACTGCCAACCAGTTTGGACTATTTTGCCCATTGATCTCTGCTAGTGACCCAAGTAAACACAAGTTTGCTTCCTTCCTTAACAGCACAGCTGAGAGAAGGGGGGGGGGGTGTCCTTAAATGAGGGCAGATCTAGGAGTATCCAGGCTCCAGTGCATTTCCACTAGTGTGCTCTCTCTAAGAAAGACATTGTACCCTGTCCCACAGCTGGCCGGAGAGCATCACTGTCACCACGGCCAGCACCAGCTACCCCATTAAGAAGGCTGAATAAGGGGCGCCCTGAATGTAGGGAGGTGTGGTGGGTTCTTGAGTGGCCTAGAGGTTAGGGCATTGGCCTGGGGACCCCAAGTGGTAGGCTTGCACCCGAGGAGCATCACGACAAGCTTTCAGTTGTCCCCAGCTATGCAGGTTTCTCCCCTCCTCCATACATCTGAAGGAAAAAGGAAGGGAACATTGATGGAAACACTGTGCTGAGCAGCATTCACTGTTGAAATTTCCACCTGAAAAAGTCTCTGGTTCTGTTGCCCAACTAGGGAAGGACAGTGCTTAGAGTAACCATTCTGCTCCCTTTCTATTACTGTTCTGAAATCCCAGTGCCTCACCTGCATGTCACATTGCCCTGGAATCCCAGTTCATGCAGACAGGTTAACAAAAAGGAGGAGAATGAGTGTCTAGGCTCCACTCCTTTTTTCCAATCAATTATTTGTCTACTTTCGTGAACTGGGGCCTGAAATGTCTGATCCTCCTCACAATTGTGGTAGAGGATCAGGCCCTTAGCACATTGTGCTTCCTTTTGTAGCAAAGAAATTGGGGCAGGAGGAAGAGAGTAGCCCAATGTTTGCTGGAGGAAGTGGGGGAAGAGGAAAGAGACTGAATTTTGTGGGGAAGTATTGAAGCTCAGAAGAATGAAGGTATAGTCAGGGGAGTTATGATTAAACTCTTACAAATGAAGATATTTCTTACTAGCTGGACTTACCCGGCATTGCCCGGGAAACCGGAGGAACAAAATTTAGAAAAGCAGAAGCTGGTCCTGACAGCCTCCAGCCACACCGCAGCTGCCAGTGCCTGACATCTGGCCATTATGGCAAACCCCCAGGCTTTTCTACATAGAGCAAAATCTCTGACAAAAAAAAAAAAAAAAAAAAAAAAAAAAAAAAAAAAAAAAAGAGGCATTGCAATGTTGAGGATCAGAGCTATTTGACTTGGCAAACTTAGATACAAAAGTCACAATAGAAACTATGTCTCTGTTTTCTTCCCATGTCATGAGTCTTGGAGCCATTAAAAGCACAGTGGAAGGGAGAGCCCCCAAATCACCATGGCTTGTTTCCCCACCACTGCTGGAAGCATATGGAGGCCCCTCTTCAATAGTGCAATGTTTTGCTTCCTATCAGATGGTATTTTTGCTAATTATCCTTGTAGAAGCTAAATTTTTTTTGGTAGGGAAGTAGGGGATAGGCATGCTGGGTCTGCAAATTCTCATCCAAGAGCTGAGTATAGGGATGCCTCAATCAATGGGGCTGGCCCTACTGAATCTGAGAGATTTCAAGGTGACACCTCAAACTCTTCTCCCATCTTTTTTGATGAAACTATGAGACAACTACCTGAGCCTGCTGGCACCTCTATAGTCCCTCCTCCAGCACCACCCCCTTGACCAGCTGCCCCTCCCATGGACTGCATCTCTCACCTCGCCCCCTCCCCCCAGGATCATCCAGTATCAAACCCAGGACCAGTGCCCAGATTTGAGGGATCCCACACCTTGGATTAATTTCTCACCCACCCAGTATCATCCAGTGCTGCCCCTTAGGCCAGTGCCCTTCAAAGGAGACCCCCCCCCACGCCATGGGCTTAATTTCTCACTCACTCCCTGCAGGATTGTCCAGCCCCACTTCCTTCATCCCCCTACAATCCTGCCTTCCCCCACTCGCCCGCAACGGTCCAGCCCCACCCCTACAATCATGCCCTCCCCACTCACCCCCAATGGTCCAGCCCCATCCTGCCCTCCCCACTCGCTCCCAACAGTCCAGCCCCTGGACCAGCCTGCCCCAATGATCCAGCCCCCAATCCTGCCCTCCCCGACCAGACCCCCATTCATTCTCTCCGCCTCCCCACTCTCACCTCCGGGTCCCTGATGCGCCTCCTTCAGGACATTTTTTCAAAGTGGCAGCTGAGCGGTAACACCAGCCCCGCCCCCTACGCCTAGAGCGAGCCCCGGCAGCAACCCGCCTGCCCATTGGTCGGCCGCCAGGCCCCAAGCCAATCGCAGTATTGAAAAGGGGCCTCCATATGCTTCCAGCAATGGCGGGGAAGCCACTTCTCCCCGCACTGCCGAGCTCCATGCAGGCCCAGGGACAGGTGTCAGTCTCTCATCTCTTCCCTCCTACAGTACCTTAAAACCTTCTCCTGGAGGAAAGGTTATCCCATGGAAAGTTTGGTTGCGGTAGGTCTGATAGTGTCCAAGTTATTGGCGCACAAACATACAAACATTCTCCTCTATATATTAGATTTAGAGGAGGTTGGAAGAGCTTCTTAAGTCCCCTTAAAACCTTTAAGAGCTTCTGGACAACAGGAGAAATAGGGCTAGCGGCCCCTTCATTTATGGGAAACAGGGCTGGCAGTATTCACTATAAAGGCATAAATGCATCACTGTAATAAGAGAAGGAGAGCAGCTAAGCAGAGCGCTATGACCAGAATAACTGATGAGTCATCAGCAGGATGGGCTCACAGGCTGAGAGAGCCATGAATGCTGCAGCAACACCCCACTGTAGCCTGCTTCTAGACGAACAGCTTTCTGGCCTAATGACTGTGCCTTTACACTGTCAGGATGAGGCACCAAACTTGCCAGATAGGCCTTTCCTGGTGTTATCTCAAAGAAACATTCTCCCTCTCTTCAGATACACACACAGAAAAAATATTTAACCCCCTGAAGACCATTCATCTCCTCTAAGATGGCCTATGTTTGAAGCAGAGTTAGGTCCAGCTCTGCAAACTGATGAACCCATCTCAGCTCCCATTAATGTTCCATACCAGTAGGTTGAGATCAGGCTGTGCAACAGCCTTTGCACCCAATCACGTTTGCAGAATCCTTGCATAATGACAGAGGCTGCCACCACATAACACCACTGGGGTGATGCGGCAGATCTCCAGCATGACTGACTGCCAAGCCATCTGTTGAGTTGCATTCATGAAATACGGAGTCCATAGGTCCATGTAACTTCTCCCACTGTTTTTAAATTCCTTCTGCAACCTGTTATTGTGAAGCAGAGAAGTGACTAATCACCATTTAAGCACTTAGAGTGCAGTCAATGTCAAGGCAACAAAAATAAAAATGAGTTGTTAGAGAGGCCACATCTCGGAATCAGCAAGAAGTCAGACATTAGCCTCACCCCAGCAGTGGGAGATGGAAGTGGGGGGTTAGAGCCTTTGCCCATTCCTCTCCCTTCTCTTTAGCCATCTCTCAAATTTGGTGTGGGGTACTAGTTTATTATCCATAGCAATCATGTAAGATGCTAAGGCATTTTAAATCCTCAGCTCTTGCAGAATCATGTAGTGCTTTACAAAAGGAGGCAAGTATTATCTCTATTTTACAGATGGGTAAATAGAGGTACAGAAAGGGTCAATACTTGCACACAGTCTCATAGCAAGCTAGTAGCAGAGCTCAAGTCTCCACGATGCACTAGACCAGGGCTACTCAACATGCGGCCCACGGGCAGCCCGTGGTGTGGTTTGGGTTTACGTGGGGCTCAACACATGGCGCCCGAGGGCGGGAGCAAAAATTTTAAAAATAGCCTATATAATGGCCTTCTGTTGATATGTGTTTTAGTAGTTAAATTCCTGGACTGTCATTGATCATTAAAAGTGCTGTCATCTGAGTGGAAAGCGGGTAAATATTGTATTTATTAATATCAGCAGAACTGACTTAAATGGGGCCTGCGTGTTGCGTAGTCTTGCCTTAATCTTTGTATTCATGCCCGTCAGTGTGAAAGAAGCTATTTGCATATATATTTGCATGTATATGCAACCACACTTAAGTTGAGGCCCTCAGCATGTGCTGTGAGTATCATTGTGGCCCCCGAGGCTTCCAAAGTTGAGTAGCCCTGCATTAGACCATTTAGCTCAGAATCTTGTATGATTAGGCCAAAAAGCCTGATCCAAAGTCCCTTGACATCAGCCAGTGGGAAATCTCCCCTCAATTTCAGTGGGATTTGCATTACACTCCAAGGCCTCAATCTTGTAATAGATACTATGTAACTAGACTACCATGCCTACACACATACAGATGGCCCACCCATGGCCCTCCTCATGCCCCAGCTCTTACTGAAGCCGGGGAGCAGGTAGGGACACTGAGGATTACCCACGCCATCTGGGGAGTGGGGCCGAGGCTTAACCCCCACCCCATAATTGCCCACCCACCCAAAGGTGGGCCCTTCTGGCTATACAACTGGCCTACACAGAAGTCAGTTAGACTCTGCTTGGGGCCATGATCAGTTGTAGGATTGTCTGATCAGAGACCTGTTTCTCAGGCATTTCTCTCTCTCTCTCCTCACATGTCAACTACGCGGTTTACCCTGGTATCAAACTTGCAAAATAAAGCACAAGAGCAGAAAGTCAATAGAACAGTAATCAAGACCATATTTGACACACATAAAAAAGGAAAAAAAGCTTTATATTCCTAAATAGATCTTGATCTTCATTTTGCTAATTTTTTAACCAGAAAACATTGATTTTAATTCAGAATTTTGAATCTGATATAGTAAATATATATATATATAAACCTTTTAAATATACTGAAATAATTAAAGCTAAGGTAGGACTCCTCTGTACAGAAGCTCAAGAGGTAGAATTTGGGGAAGATACAAGAGAGGAAGAAGGAAGAGCAACGCTTAGGATGAGATTGTTAAAACATGGCTAAACACCAGCTACATCACATAAACAAGGTCTTCAGCCCACCTGTAGACTCCTTAGGTTACACGCTCCACATCAGCATCTTCTAACCTGCCTTTCTTGGCCTAAGGGAAGCCAGGACCCTCTGCACAAATATAGGTACCCTGTAGCAAGCAGATATGGTTAGTTCCCTCAATTTTGCTACCTCTCCAGGCTACTATTCAAGCCTATCTCTAGAGCTTAAGCCCTTTCCCCCAGCTTCCCTCTAGGTTCACACGTCTGCAGAAATCTTTCTGGCTCCAATACCAAGCAGTATCTCCTACAGCTTTCTCTGTGGAGGTCTGGCTCCTCTTTAACTCTCATACTTTTCTCTAGAAACCCAACACCTAGGTACCCCCTTACAACCTTACCCTTTTATCCAGGCTCAGCCTATGAGCTTATACCAACATCCCTTCTATACCTTTATTTAAAAAGCCAGAGACAATGCAAAAAACCACTCTCCCACCAAACCTCCTTTATTAGGAACTCAGTTCCCTTCCAGCTACAGTTTGTATTTAATTCATCTACACAGCCTAATACTAAACTGGACCTGGCCCACCCTTTCAGTGCCACCAGGTGCACTAATTGCACTCTTGTTCCAATTAACTCCTTCTGTGTCAGTGTGAGATATATCACAAACAGCCACATTTTACTGTTGTTTAAGTATAATGCAAAATGGAGTTTTAAAGTGCAGGGTGATGGTGGACACTCTCCCATATCACAGGTGACTCACTCACCTAACTCACCCATTATTTTACCATTTTCCTGCTGCCTACTTCCTGCATGTGCTATTTTCCTAGCTATTGCAGGCAGCAAATTCAGATGATTGTCAGCCCCTTATTAGGATTTCTTTCCTATACAGCTTCCCCTAATACGTAACAGAGGCTAATGAGCAGAACACTCACCTCACCATATGTTGCTAGAAAAACACCACCATATCCTTCCAGAGAGGCACAAATAATTTGGAGTATGCATACCTGTTTGGAGTGCATGTGGAGAGGAAGCAATATCTGGCAAGGCAAGGTTCATAAGCACAGGAACTAGGGATGCAGGAGGTGCTATGGCACCCGGGGTTCCCAGCCTAGTAACCAGGGTCCTGGCTGCCTCCTCAAGTGCTACAGGCTCTGCTGCTGGCCCTGTACTTGGGGACCCAGCTGCTCCCCTGTGCCCCAGGAGCTCTGCTGCCAGCTTCACACCCAGGATCCTAGCTGCTGCCCCACACACCTGGGGCTCTACTGCTGGTTGGGGTCCTGACTCCTGCTCTGCATGCCAGGGCTTTGCTCCCAGACTCAGCTGGGGGATAGGCAGGATGTAGTAAGGGGGGGACGTTAGCACCCCCACTCCTAAAAATGTTCTGCACCAGTGGCTAGGTTTTTATACAGCACTTAGCATAGTATCAGAGTACCTTACATATCTGGGAATACAGTGATGATAAATGTTTCAAGGAACATATTTAGGAAGTCCAACTGTGACAGGCAGACATCTCAGGAGCCCACTTTGCCCCGAGTTCCTTCTTGGTTCTTACAAGATACTACTTCAAGGCCAGAATCCTTCATTATGATTCCCCTTTGTGAGGTTTCACTTATTAGATCTCATAGGCTACATCTACACTGGCGGCTTCTTGCACAAGAACAGCTTGTACAAAAACTTGCCAGGTGTCTACACTGTACGCGTGCGTTCCTGCGCAAGTAAATTTACAGTACAGCATTGGAAAACAGGGCTTCTTCCGGAAGAGTTATTCCTCTCCCCACGAGGAATAAGCCCTCTTGCACAAGAGCTCTTCCACAAGAGGGCAGTGTAGACAAGCAACATGAATTTCTTGCGCAAGAAACCCCTATGGCTAAAATGGCCATCAGAGCTTTCTTGTGCAAGAGAGCGTCCACACTGCCATAGATGCTCTTGCACAAAAGCACATCTCTTGCGCAAAAGCACATGCCAGTGTAGATGCACTCTTGCTGAAGACTTTTTGAGCAAGAATTCTTACGCAAAACAGTTCTTGCGCAAGAAGCTGCCAGTGTAGACATAGCCTTAGAGCATATCAAATTAGTTTTTAGCACCTCCAGTCCAACTTTTGGTCTCCCCTGGGCCTGTGCAATACTTCAGATAGGTCATTTCTCCTCTTTGAGCCAGAAGTCCACAGCCCTTTTTCTGGAGAGTGTATCTGATGCTTCCCATCAGCTTTTCCCTTCTGTGAGGCATCTCACAACCCTGTTTCTGGGATGTGTACTGATAACTCAAGTGGGTTTCCCTTCCCTAGGTCAGGAATCCCACAGTGCTCCTTCTACAATCTATGTGGGATAATTCAGGCTGTCTCAAGCCCTCAGACAGCCTTTTCTGAGCTTTTGTTCTTTGCCTTTGCCACCCAGAAGGCAGGGCACAAGAAAACTCCCCCTGTAGGTCTCTAGAGGCTTCTAGTTTATTACTAGGCTGGCTTAATTTAGCCACATGTGGCTACTATAATCTCTCCCTCATCCCTGCAAGGAGAGCTGAGTCACAGTGGCTAGTCACCTTATTTTGTTTGTGTGTCCCTTTTGTACCCTTTTCCCACACTCTAGCCTTCTTTCATTTCGCTTTCCTTATGGGCTGAATTGAGTCTCCACCCAGGTTTGGCAAGAGAGGATTTTCCAAGAGCGGGTGGTGCGATGGTGGTGGTCCAGGCTTTCCATACAGCAAGGGTGGCCATCTTGAGGTGGGGTGTAGATGTGAGTGGGTTTAGGATTTGTTCAGGATGTGGTGTGGTTGAATCAATGGTTTCTTTGCAGCATAGGGGGTAGGGAGTGCGGGTGTAGTAGGAGGGCCAGCTTCAGACTTTCCCTCAGGAGCATTAGATCTGGGATGTGCGGTAGGTTCAGGCCTTCCACAGGCTGAAGAGGAGATGGATTCGCTGGTGGAGTTTGGGATGGGTGAATCCAGAACATAATTAAGCTCAATGTAATTGGCCCCAGAGTAGCTCTCCCACAGTAGGGTTGCATTTGGGCCTTTCCAAAACACAGGGGAAAGGGAGAAAGCAGGTAGATACTCAGGAATTAGGTGCTGTTGGACACCCTGTGAATAGGAGCTGGGCAGGTGAATCACCGTACCATGGTCAGGCTCAGTGTATCCAAAGAGGTAGGGAGGGGGGGATCCCTGGCTCAATGTATCTCAAGATGCAGAGCATGTGAATTAGGGTTGCAAATTCTGACTGAAGTTATTTTCCCCTGCAACATGACCTAATGCAGGGGTGGGCAATAATTTCTGACGGGGGACCACTCCAAGAATTTGAAAAGTGGTCGAGGGCCACACTCTTCCATGACATTGATGGAGGAGGTGCAGGATCTGGGATGGAGGTTGGGTGCAGAAGGGAGCTTGTGGTAAGGGGAAGGAGTTTGGGTAAAGGAGGCAACTGTGACCTGGGACACTGGTCTGGGTAGAAGGGCATGGACTGCAACCTAAAGCAGGGAACTGGGGTACAGGAAGGGGTGCAGGGATTTGGGTTGTGAACTAGGCTAGGAGGGGACTGTGATCTGGGGCAGGGGCTTGGGGTGCCACCTTTGTGAGGGGATATGGGTACAGGAGAGAGGCAGAGGATTTCAGGATGTGGAGTGGGGGGCAGAGGGTCGGGGAAGGGAGGGACTAGGGTGTCAGAGGTAGGTTCTGCCAGGAGACTTACCAGCCAACAGCAGTTCCTGCCTACCTACCCGTCCCACATCTCCCCACAGGTTGCAGGCGCAGCCATGTGCTCTGGAGCCCCTTGTGCTTCATGGCTGCCTGTTTTTGAGCAGGCAGCTCCCATTGGCCAGCAGGCTGGGTGTATCACAGGGTGCAGGGTGAGTGTCAGGCTCGGTGTATCAGAGTGCAGGGCAGGCAGCTACTGGTCTTGATGTATCACATGGTGTGGGATGGGTGGGTGCGAGGCTAGGTGTCTTGGAGTGCAGGGTGGATGGCAGGCTGGGTGTCTCAGTGGGTGGGGTTGGTAGGTGCCAGGCTGAATGTATCAGGATGCAGAGCGGGTGCATGCCAAGATCAGTGTCTCAGGGTTCGGGGTGAGTGGATGCCTGGCTGGGTGTCTCAAGGTGTGGGACAGGCGGATGCCAGGCTGGGTGTCTCATCGTGTGGGGCGCGGGGCAGGCTTGGTGTCTCAGCATGTGGGGCGGGTGGGTGCCAGGCTGGATGTCTCAGGGTGCGGGGCGGGTGAGTGCCAGGCTGGATGTCTCAGGGCGCGGGGCGGGTGGGTGCCGGGCTGGGTGTCTCCGGGCGCGGGGCCGGTGCGTGCCGGGCTGGGTGTCTCCGGGCGCGGGGCCGGTGCGTGCCGGGCTGGGTGTCTCCGGGCGCGGGGCCGGTGCGTGCCGGGCTGGGTGTCTCCGGGCAGGGGGCGGGTTGGTGCTGGGCTGGGAGTCACAGGGTGCGGGGCGGGTGCCGGGCTGGATGTCTCCGGGCGCGGGGGTGCCGGGCTGGGTGTCTCCGGTCGTGGGGTGGGTGCCAGGCTGGATGTCTCCGGGCACGGGGTGGGTGGGTGCCGGGCTGGGTGTCTCAGGGTGCAGGGTGGGCGGGTGCCGGGCTGGGTGTCTCAGGGCGCAGGGCGGGCGGGTACCGGGCTGGGTGTCCCCGGGCACGGGGCAGGCGAGTGCCGGGCTGGGTGTCCCCGGGCGCGGGGCGGGCGAGTGCCGGGCTGGGTGTCTCCGGGCGCAGAGCGGGCGGGTGCCGGGCTGGGTGTCCCCAGGCGCAGGGCAGGCGGGTGCCGGGCTGGGTGTCCCCGGGCGCAGGGCGGGTGGGTACCGGGCTGGGTGTCCCCGGGCGCGGGGCGGGCAGGCGGGTGCCGGGCTGGGTGTCCCCGGGCGCGGGGCGGGTGGGTGCCTGGCTGGGTGTCTCCGGGCACGGGGCGGGTGGGTGCTGGGCTGGGAGTCACAGGGTGCGGGGCGGGTGCCAGGCTGGATGTCTCCGGGCGCGGGGGTGCCGGGCTGGGTGTCTCCGGTCATGGGGTGGGTGCCAGGCTGGATGTCTCCGGGCACGGGGTGGGTGGGTGCCGGGCTGGGTGTCTCAGGGTGCAGGGCGGGCGGGTGCCGGGCTGGGTGTCTCAGGGCGCAGGGCGGGCGGGTACCGGGCTGGGTGTCCCCGGGCGCGGGGCGGGCGAGTGCCGGGCTGGGTGTCCCCGGGCGGGCGAGTGCCGGGCTGGGTGTCTCCGGGCGCGGGGCGGGTGGGTGCCGGGCTGGGTGTCCCCGGGCGCAGGGCGGGTGGGTGCCGGGCTGGGTGTCCCCGGGCGCGGGGCGGGTGGGTGCTGGGCTGGGAGTCACAGGGTGCGGGGCGGGTGCCGGGCTGGATGTCTCCGGGCGCGGGGGTGCCGGGCTGGGTGTCTCTGGGCGCGGGGTGGGTGGGTGCCGGGCTGGGTGTCTCAGGGCCCGGGGCGGGCGGGCGGGTGCCGGGCTGGGTGTCTCCGGGCGCAGAGCGGGCGGGTGCCGGGCTGGGTGTCCCCGGGCGCGGGGCGGGCGGGTGCCGGGCTGGGAGTCACAGGGTGCAGGGCGGGTGCCGGGCTGGATGTCTCCGGGCGCGGGGGTGCCGGGCTGGGTGTCTCCGGGCGCAGAGCGGGCGGGTGCCGGGCTGGGTGTCTCCGGGCGCAGAGCGGGCGGGTGCCGGGCTGGGTGTCTCCGGGCGCGGGGCGGGCGCCAGTGGGTGGCTGCCCGGGGCACTAGTGGGTGGCTGCCCGGGGCGCTGTGTCTCTCCGACTCTCCCAGGCTCTTGGTGAAACCTGCCCTGACTCGCAGCCCTTCCCCGTCCGCGCCTCCCCCGCGCGGCGCCCCGCCCCCTCCCGGCTTTGCAGCGCCGCCGGGCCCGCCTGTCACTCAGCGCCCGAACATGGCTGCTGCGCTGCGGAGGCTGCTGCTGCCCTCGGTGAGTGCGCGGGCCCCGCTCCCGCCTCAGCCCGCCCCCCGCGGCTCTAGGGCGCCCGGCGGCCCATGCGCGGGGCCGCTTGCCTGGCAGGGCTCCGGGCGCGGAGCTCCCCCGCCCCGTGCCCGCTGCCGGCCCTCGCTGACCTCTGCCTTTTCTCCTTCCAGGTAGCCCGGGCGCAGCCCTTCTCCTGGGGCCCCTGCGCGGCTGCCCTGCGGCCCCCTGCTGCCGCCGGCGGGAGGCGATGCGCGGCTCAGGCAGAGCTGCCCCTGCCCCGGCTCCATTTCAGCACCAGTAAGTCAGCCCGCCTCTGCCCGGCCAGGGGGACTCAGCCCGCAGCCGCCCTGGCGCATGGCAGGCACGCGGGTGCCTCTCGAACAGCCTGCAGCGTGTAGCTGGGAGCAGAGCCCTGGGGCTTGTGGATCACATGCCTGCAAAATCCGGCCCCCACCCCCTTTCCTTCTCTCTAAAGTCTCAACTGGGAAAGCAGCCCTTCCTCATCCTGATGTGGGGATGTTGAGCTGACCTCTTGTTGAGGATGATGAGCAGGACAGAGTGGGACTGAATACTCTTGGAGGAGTAACGTCCCTTGCTGCGCTGCAACAAATCTGCAGTTTCTCAGTCTGGAAATGTTAAACTTTGGATAATATGCAGGCAAAGTGACTGAAGTTTTTCTTTTTACAGGATTGAGTTGGAAAGCAGAGGCTTCTAAAATGTCACTTTTGTACATTATCTTTGCTTCTCCAACCTGTAACACACTTTCCCCTTCTCCCTCCTACTGCTGTAACATAAAAAGGCAAAAGAGAAAATTATTCTTATAATAAGCACAAGTAAATATATTCCTATTACATTATGGTGGATCTTGAACCTCATGGCTCACTAAATGAAAGTAGGTTCAAAATTGTGAGGCATTCTTATATACTACTCTAGGTGATTAACTTATTTAATAATTTAAAAGTATCTGTGTCAGTTACATACAGCATGCTCCCTCACTGTGGCTCTTAACCCTTCCAGAAAAATGTACCGCTTTCAAAGATCTGATTTGTTTTGTGTACTCACAGGTAAAACTGAAAAACTTACCAAATCAGACATAAAAATACGAAAGTATCACATCATGCTATTACTGAAAAAATTGTTTACTTTCTTATTTTTACCATATAATTATAAAATCAATTGAAATATAAGCATTGCACTTCCATTTCAGTGTATAGTATACAAACTAGTATAAAATCATTGCGTATACAATTTTAGTTTGTACTGATTTTGCTGGGGCCTTTTATGTAGTCTGTTGTAAAACTAGTCAGATAGCTAAGTGAGTTGATGTACTTACTCCCTGGAAGACTTCTGAGTACTCCTGGTTGAGAACCACTGGCTTACATTTTTTGTAACCACTGGCTTATGATTCATTTTTTCTAGGTTCCTCAAGGTTTGTTCCTGCCGTTACCCAACATGCTCCACATTTTAAAGGAACAGCAGTTGTCAATGGAGAGTTCAAAGAATTGACCTTAGATGACTTTAAGGGGAAATATCTGGTACTTTTCTTCTACCCGTTGGATTTGTGAGTATAACTTTTTTTTAAACAAAATACTATCTAGACACCTTTCAGAGGGGTAGCAATGTTAGTCTGTTTCAGCAAAAACACTGAGGATTCTGTGGAACCCATGAAAGCTTATACCCAAATGAATGCATTAGTCTTTAAAGTACCACAGGACTCCTTGTTCTTTTATCTAGGCTCCCACTTAATCAGACAGAAACAGCATGTGGTGGGTTTCTATCTCCATTAACATTTCATTTGGCCTTGTTCTGTCTATCCTTGTCAAGCAGAAAGCATGTCTGTTTGAATGATAAAATTCAGGGAGAAACTTAAAAAATGACTAGTCTTGCAGCACCTTAGAGACTAACAAAAATGTAGATGGTATCATGAGCTTTTGTAGGCACAACCCACTTCTTCTGATGGCTACCCCTCTAAAATATTTGGGGAAGAGATGGTTTCATTCTTCAGCAATAGTTTTGTTGGCTTATTTTGAGGTAAAGCAGGGAACAGATTATTTGGTCTCTGGAGGGCCTCCAGTGCTTCAGAATCTAATTGGCTCCTCTGCAAAGAGGGATCCAGGTTGCAAAGAGGCTATACCTGAGAACTTATCTGTTTGTGTACCGTGGAGTTCTAAGTCACCAGGAAGGCAAAACTGGTGGAATTGTAATTAAGCAGTTCTAATAAACCACAAGCTGTTTAGAATGGGAATCCTGAGCCCATATTAGTAGCTGGGAGAGGATTCCATTTTCCATTCTTCCATCCATGTTCCTCTAATTAGGGATGTAATAGTGTAGTCGATTAACCGATAAGCACAGCTTATCGGTTAATGCTATAGATGACATGCATTTCCTTCTCTCCTTGCCCACTTGCCAGTAAATTTTTCAGCAGGCTGGCCAGCAGGTCTGGGACCTACCTGTGCTGCGGGTCTGCATTTAAATGTATTAGGAGCTGGATGGGCAGGCAGCCCAGCTCAGTTCTGGCTTGTCAGATCTGGGAGCCCAGGACCCCCATCCCCAGACAGGGGCTGTTGCTACCTTTATCAGAGGCAGCAGCACAGGGCTACAGGCAGCCGGTCCACGAGGGAAGCTGGCTTTTAAACTGGCACCCCTCGCGAACCAGCTCTCGTCTGGCACCCCACCGAGGCAGCAGTGTGGAGTGACAGGGCTCTTTCGGAGTGAGGCCAGAGCACACTGGCTACTGGCCCCGCTCCTGGGGACTATAGAATAGTCAACTAACTGATAAGAATTCATGAGGTTACTTGACTATTCAACTAACTGATATTTAACATCCCTATCTCTAATGTAGAACTTTTCTTCAAAATCTGTTCACTAAGCACTAGTACGGGGGTCGGCAATAAAATGGCACCGATTCACCAGGGATAGTCCCTGGTGGGCTTCCAACACTTTATTTACCGGTGCCTCTGCAAGTACCAATGATCACAGGTCATACTGGTCACAGATTGCCATTCCCAGCCAGTGGGAGTGGCGAGAAGTGGCACAGATTGGGCACACTGCTTCCCACAGCTCCCATTGGCCAGGGATACACAAAAATCAGTGTACTATTTTACTGCGTTGCAGCCTCTGTTTTTGTCAGACTTGTTGAAACTGATTCAGCTACTTAAAAACTTGAATGAGTGATGAAACAGAACTGTAAAACATGCTGTATAAGTAACACAGTAGTGTGTTTTGTGCCTGGAAACAAATGTTTCCTCACTCTCTTTTAAAGTTTGCGTGTGAAGCTTAAGTTTAGAATAATTACAACTTACTTTCTAACTTTTGTTTACTGTCTGTCTCTTCCCACCCAGCACTTTTGTATGCCCAACAGAAATTGTGGCTTTCAGTGACAAAGCTAATGAATTTCATGATGTGAACTGTGAGGTCGTTGCTGTATCGGTGGATTCTCACTTTTGTCATCTGGCCTGGATAAACACACCACGAAAGGTATGAGGCAGTGCTGGGGAGTGTGATAGAGAAGTTAAGTGTACAGTCCTACAAATGTTTGCCTTCAACAGGACCACTTCAGCTAGGATTCAACTCTACAGACCCTTACTATCAAGCATACATTTCCTCTCTCCTTTTTTAATAATCTTTCTCTAATTAAACACAAGTACACACAGAGGTATTTCCTAAATATTCAACTTTCATACATTTTTACAGTAGTTTATTTTAAAATTAAAGAGCATTCGAGAAATGAAGCTGAGATAGAGGTCAACGTTCCTTGTAGCCTTTTCCATCCATGTGTGCACCACTAGTAGAAACAAAAAAAACCTAGCTGTGGACGCTCTGCCAATCAGTTGGGTGTCATTGAAATCTTTCCTGAGCGGCTGCATAAGCACACAGTTTATAGGGAACACTGGTGGGGGAAGGACAGGCCTAAAAAATAGCAAACACAAAGGAATTACCTGCATGTAACATTTGATAGCTTTTCTATGTTATCTATATATAACATTAGATCTCATTTTAAGTATTAAACTTTGAAGCACTATGTTCCCCATCCGGTTGTTTTAAAATAAAAAATGTGGAGACAGATAATAGATCAAAAGTATAAGGTTCAAAAACTTCTTTGCTGTTTTTAGCCAATAGCTAAATTCTGTGTTTGAAGTAATAACACAACCAGATACTTTGCTTTCCTGTCTAGTATGTGTCTTAGTACTCTTGAAATTTACACAGTATGATTAAATGTTAACTTCTGAGTAAAACACATAATGCATATTCTGTTTATAAGATGCTTTAAAGGTAATTATTACTTGTGATCTTACACATAAAATGTAGTAATTACATATCTCTGCTGTGTATGTATAACTAGTAAGTAGTTAATCAGTAGCTAACTATGACAACTTTTTTCTGATTTAATTGAAACAAATAATAATAGACATGTTAGGGGATTTATAGCATCAGCTGAAAGCTTCAGAAATTCGTAACGACTTTTTAAAACATACAGAAAAGCTTAAAACTTCTTGTGTAATAAGATGGTGCACCTAACCCTTTGAGAGAAGGGGGAAGTGCTAGAGAGAATCTGTTCTTACCATCAGATCTCTTTAAATTAAGTAATGCCAAAATGTTGTTGGTCTTCCATCAGTAACCAAACTAGAAAATCTAATGGAGCACTTAAACAAAAAAAGGTCATATCCAATGTGATCAGTTGTTGCTAATATGATTAGGTGGAAATGATTCATTGTGTTCATATTTCCCTAACAAAAATGTGCATAGGTCAAATCAAGACCAGGCTAGGGCTATTTATAATTGCAGATTCATGTGAAGGACCTCCAGGTGTTGCCTTTTTTTGTGATTTTTTTTTTTTTTTTTGGTAGTAGCTTCCTACTCTGTCTGCATAATTTTGTTAGTCTGTCTGCCTAATACACTTATGCAAAACTTTGCCTTGGGCAAATCATTTTGTATTCATATTAAACAAAGTTGGAGCAAAACTCCAAAATGTGAATATTGGTTTCGATTTATAACTTTACATTGGTATAATAATACTTGGCGCCTGCTTCATCCATAGGTCTTAAAGCATTCTAAAAAGGCGGGAAAGTTTTCTTCCCCTAGTACATTTGAGAGAAACTGACGCTCAGAGAAAGAAAGGCTTTGTTTTCTTTAATGTTTATGTGACTAAAGTTATTCACATGTGTGAGTCGTTGTCATAGATAGGACTGTGCAGAATCAGAGTCTAAGAGATTGTCCAAGGTTGCACGGCGGTTCATTGACAGTGCCAGAAATAGAAAAGCTAACAGACTCATCAGTCTCGTTTCAAGGGTAGTTTATCAAAATATTGCAGAACTCAGTACACGCTCTCATTCGACTGCCCACATATAGGAAAATATGTGCTTTAAATACTGAATCTATTTTAACAAAGGCTAAAGAATGAAAGTTTTATCAGTGCTGTGACTCCTGAAAGGAATGCCTTATAGGCATTCTGTGGTGCAGCAAAAATAAAAAAGTAAGCATTTAGTTTTCCTTCTTCTTATGCTCAGACTTACCATTTTATTACTTATTTCTACTAGAGTGGTGGTTTGGGCCATATGAATATCCCACTTTTGTCAGATCTGACAAAGCAAATCTCCCGAGACTATGGCGTGCTGTTAGAAGGACCTGGGTTAGCACTAAGGTAGGACCTTGTTCTCTGGTAACCTTTACTGTTCTCTAGTTATTGTACTCCCTTCAAAAATCTGTGCAAGGGAGAAACATATCTTGTCAAACTCTGGCTCATTTGGAGTGAATGCCCCAGATTTTAACTGTATGTTTGGCACAGCACGATAACCCACTTGATGGCAAGGAAGAGAGCATGCTACTTAGCTCCACTTTGTACTTCTCCGCTCTGTGGACTGAAACACTTCCAGCCCATCTCTATTTGAGGAAGTAGGAGTTGTATTTCTCATTAATATAAAGTAATGGAGAACAATAGTAATTCCAGAGCACTCTTTAACTCTGTTTCCATAACCTTTTTGTTTAAAAAAAAAAAAAAAATTGCTCAACGTTTTCATCTGTTATTTGCTAAGAAGGAACTTGAATATTTTTTACCAAATCTAATTAACTCAACTGCTTTAGTAGGTCAAGGGTGAGATTGAGACATTCTTTTAAATGCATAATCAGCTATCCTTGCAACTAGGGATTAGTCTGAATCCTGTATTCTATGTGCATACAAGATTCAAAGTAGCACCTTCAGTGGATTCTGGAGTGCCTCAAAATAGTAGGGAGAAATGCTTTCAGCACCTGGAAAACATGGGTGGGATTAATGCTCTTTTTGTGATCAGCTCCTTCAGTTCTGACTATTGTTGCTACTTCTTCTTAACTATTCTATGGTGCAAAAGTATGCATTAGCAAGTATTGTAGAAATGTTTTATGTCACAATAGTATAAGTGATATATACACAATAGTATAAGTGATTTACAATAACTTTACCTCTTTGAAATAAAATTCAGCCTGCATAAAGAGCAAGACACCCAAGTCATATGTCAGAGGTTCATATAGTCTTTGTTCATATACAGAGGTCTTTTCATCATTGACCCTAATGGAGTCATCAAACATCTGAGTGTCAATGATCTCCCTGTTGGCCGCAGTGTGGAAGAGACCCTTCGATTGGTGAAGGCATTCCAGTACGTGGAAACTCATGGAGAGGTTTGCCCAGCAAACTGGACTCCAGAGTCCCCTACGGTACGTGTTAATTAAACATCACCATCCAGAATATGAACCCAATCCTGGAAAATGAGCCACCTTTTTGCATGGAAAAGTGTGAAGACTGGGCATTATAGTATAGAAGAACTTGTGAACTTAAGTCTTTAAGTTTTCACCATATGAATTGTTGCCCTCTGAATCACTTAATGTGCATTCACAGTACTAGAAGTCACATGCAGAGAAAATATCCACGTTATATTCTTTTGAGAGTACAAAGTCCCTCAACACATGAGTACACATGGTCTTCACTTGCTTCCCTTATTAACAGTCATGGATAGTCTTGATTTGCCTTGTATCAGTTTAAATTAGGGCTGTCAAATGATTTTTAAAATTGCAATTAATTGCAAGATTTTAAAAAAAAAGTTGTAATTAATCACAGATTTAAATGCACTGTCAAAAAAAAAATAGAATACCAATTTAAATTTATTATAAATATTTTGGATGTTTTTCTACATTTTTCAAATTCATTTATTTCAATTACAACACCAAATATAAAGTGAACACTGCTCACTTTATATTATTTGTATTACAAATATTTGCACTGTAAAAAAAAAAAAATCTACAAGTTGAAGCACGAAGGGACATACAAATGTTTGGCATATCTGGCATGTAAAAACCTTGCAATGCTAGCTACAACATTGTCTGCAAATGTCTGTTCTCACTTTGTAAATAAGAAGCAGGCAGCATTATCTCCTGTAAAGGTATAAAAATCTTGCTTGTCTTAGTGACTGGCTGAAGAAGAAGTAGGACTAACTGGGCTCTCAAGTTTTACATTGTTTTGATTTTGAGTAAAGTTTATGTGGAAAAAAATTACATTTGTAAATTGCACTTATACTATAGAGAGATTGTACTACAATACTTGTACTGTATGTGGTGAATTGAAAAATACAATTTCTTTTGTTTCTTTTCTACAGTGCAAATATTTGTAATAAATAACAAAGTAAGCACTGTACACTTTGTGTTCTGTGTTGTAATTGAAATCAATGTATTTGAAAATGTAGAAAAAACAAATATTGATTATACATTTAAATTGATATTCTGTCATTACAGTGTGATTGAAACTGATGGCCCTCATTTAAATTTTTTAAATGCCTTGCAGTTAAATATTTTTCCATTTTTTTTCTTAAGATAAAAATTAAAATTTGCAGGTGAGACGTTTGCACTTGTGTTAAAATATTTGTGTACATTGCTTCTCATGAGTGAGTGGACAAACAGAAATAATTGTGTGGTTTATTAATATAGCATACCCAATATTCCTAAATGGAGTCTTAAATATAAAGCCATAATAAACAGTATTCTTAAATGCAATCTTAAATATAAACCCATAATTTTTATTTTATACACTTTGTGCATATACCAACTTGTATAAAACTGTTATCTCTTTGTTTACAGATCAAGCCAAGTCCAGAAGCTTCTAAGGAGTACTTTGAGAAAGTGCATAAATAGATCATCAATACAGATAGGTGGCAATTTCCTAAGGAAGCAGCCATAATTGCACTTAAGTGCAATTTCTTTTTTTTGTGTGTGTCAGGAAAAATTGTTAAATGCTGAAACATTAAATATTTACTTAATCAGAAAGTTTTAAATCATATTCTTGGAGCTGTTTTTTCCCCCCCCCAAGAGATTATACTGCATTCCCATATATCTCTGTAATCAGCTATTTTCTTGTCTCCCACATGTACTATGAATGCTTGTGACTTTGGGGGGACAGGAGTACTGCCCCCCCTCCTCCCTTTATCGAATCATAAGCAACAGAAATGGTACCAGGCTTTCTGTGCGCACACAAAAATTGGATGATAGACTGTTATTTCTTAGAGCTTGAAATACTGAGCTGTAGAGTGGGTGATACAGAGAAATATCTAGAACATGGTTTCCTTTAATTTGCCAGTAGCTGTTTAGGCAGGGATAGAGTAATCCCTTCTTGTACAAATTATGCTCGTGTTTTTTCCCCAAATGCTTCCACATGTAAACGTGATTTGAAGGTAGAAGTAACAAACATCTACAGTCGTTCAGCTAAGATATATTGGAATATAGAACATTAAATGGAGAAGAACTGCATTTCGTTAAGAAATCGGTAGAAATGTGAACTTAACTCTAATCGTGGTACACTTACTGGAGCTTAATTATTATTTTTGCCTTTTGAAATAGTTGATCACACATTTAATTGTTGCTCTAAATGCAGCTTTCCAAATATGTGGAGCTTGATGTGTAATCATGTAGGAAGACTAATTGATTCTGTTTAGGATTTAATAAGGCTTCCTTCTGATATTATTTTGAGCATATATTTTTTTCTTAAACTATGAAATCATCAATAAATTAATCTTAAAGCACGTTGTCTACAATGTTCTAACTACCTTATAATTTGGATGCTCTTGCTCATCTGTTTCTAAAGACTGGGTGTCTTGTTGCATTAAGTTTCTCTCATAACCCCGCCTACTACCACTTTAAAGCTGCTAAGTGGCTACAGATGAATGCAGAAGAAACTGGACCATATGTGTGCAAAAGGGAGCAAAGGAAGGACTGGATAAGTGAAAACTCCTTGAAATCTGGAATAAACAAAATCTATCTTTCTGCTAGCAGAGATAGAGGAAAGAATGAAGGATATCTGGACTAGTTAGTTCTTTGATAGCTGATCTAAGAAAATAGTGCCCTAAAAGGTAATTGACTAATCTGTCAAAATGCTACAGTTACAATTGAAAGACTCCTTCTGTACGATGCAAGAGCATGTAAAATATTCATTTAGGCCAAGTGACCCGAAGAGAGTGACTGAGCTCTTAGAGCTATATACCTACCAAAATATTTTTGATTCCGCCAATCCCCATAAGAACATAAGAACGGCCGTACTGGGTCTAACCAAAGGTCCATCTAGCCCAGTAGCCTGTCTGCCGACAGTGGCCCCAGAGAGGGTGGACCGAAGACAATGAAAGCGATTTGTCTCCTGCCATCCTTCTCCAGCCTCTGACAAACAGAGGCCAGGGACACCATTTCTATCCCCTGGCTAATAGCCTTTTATGGACCTAACCTCCATGAAATTATCTAGCTTCTCTTTAAACTCTGTTATAGTCCTAGCCTTCACAGCCTCCTCTGGCAAGGAGTTCCACAGGTTGACTACACGCTGTGTGAAGAACTTTCTTTTATTAGTTTTAAACCTGCTACCCATTAATTTCATTTGGTGTCCTCTAGTTCTTCTATTATGGGAACTAATAAATAACTTTTCTTTATCTGCCCTCTCCCCAACACTCATGATTTTATATACCTCTATCATATCCCCCCTCAGTCTCCTCTTTTCTAAACTGAAAAGTTCCAGTCGTTTTAACCTCTCTTCATATGGGACCCGCTCCAAACCCCTAATCATTTTAGTTGTTTTTCTGAACCCTTTCCAAGGCCAAAATATCTTTTTTGAGGTGAGGAGACCACATCTGTACACAGTATTCAAGATGCGGGCGTACCATAGTTTTATACAGGGGCAGTAAGATATTCTGTGCCTTATTTTCTATCCCTTTCTTAATTTCTAGCATCCTATTTGCCTTTTTGACTAAACTATTAGTTTAGTTTTTCATAAAGATAGTTGTGAAAAATGTAAGACCCTAGTCCTGCAAAGACTTGCATAGCTTCCTCTACTCTGTGCAATCCCATTGACTTCAAATCAATTGCTCTTTATTTAAATATCAAAATTTTCTAGAGCTACTCCACTTCCTGGTATATTTTCAGTTGCTAGTACTGAACAGGCATATCATGAGTCACAGCTGGGTCTCACTGCTAGATAAATTGGAAGTAATTATGGCTGACTATTTCAACTGTAAACTCTTGCGGCAAGAACTTTCTATTACTATGTGTTTCTACCATATCTACTGCAATGGGCCCTGATAGCATTGGGTCTTTTGGGCACTACAGTAATGCAAATACTAAATAATCCATACTATACATTTTATATATATGTCTTTTCTCCCATGTTTTTTTACGGCCACCAATTTGGCAATCTCAGCTTCATCTTCTAGAACTTGGCCTTTATGTTTACTTTTCTTGTTGCCCATTAACCAGGTCCAGAGTGAGCTTTTGTACTCTTAGATTTTTTTTTCCCCCAGAAATACTGTTTGCTATAGGATAGTGGACACTTGCTTCTAATGGTCTTAAAAGCATTGTGAACAGATGCCATGACAGGAGCAGGAACTCTTTTTTTAAAGTTATAATGAAATGTCTCCCATGGAATTTTCTTTAAATTGGTCCATTATTCTCCCCACGACATTCTGCTGTCATAGAATACTAGAACTGGAAGGGACTTCTAGAGGTCATCAAGTCCTGTCCCCTGCTCTCATAGCACAACTAAGCACCATCTAGATCATCCCTGAGGCCTATCTAACCTGCTCTTAAATATCTCCAATGATGGAGATTCCACAACCTCCCTAGCAATCTATTTCAGTGCTTAACTACCCTGACAGGAAGTTTTTCCTAATGCCAAACCTAAACCTACCTTGTTGCAATTTAATCCCATTGATTCTCATCCTATCAGATGTTAGAGAGAATTTTTTTCTCCCTGCTTTTTTCTCCCTTTCAGGTACTTGAAAGCTGTTATGTCCCCTCTCAGTATTCTCTTTTCAAAACTAAACAAACCCAATACTTTGTCTTCTCTCATAGGTCATGTTTTCTAGCTCTTCAGTCATTTTTGTTCCTCTTCTCTGGACCTTCTCCAATTTTTCCATATCTTTCCTGAAATGTGGTGCCCGGAACTGGACACAATACTCCAGTTGAGGCCTAATCAGCACAGAACAGAATGGAAGAATTACTACTTATGTTTTGCTTACAACACTCCTGTTAATGCATCCTACTTGCGAGTTAATGTTCCCCTAAAATCAATTAATATAATATCACAAAACTGGCGAAGAAAGTGAAAAGTAAATTCAGCAATTCCTGGGCCAAGGTGATACACCTTTAATCTACAGCAGAAAAAAGAGGATTAAAATTGCTAACAAAGAGTGCTGGTAGCCCCTTACCTAACGGAAGTTCACAGCACAAAAATACCCTTTATACCATAGAACTACAGAGTTGCAAATACCTTGGAATGAACAAGTATCAGTATACCCCAAAAATATTCTCACTGGAGACCACCCAGGGTTACACTAGTATGGGTTTATTTCCACTAAGTAGAACTAAAGAGGAGAAAGCAGCCACCAAAGGTTTAAGCTAAAGAAGATAGAACTCTCTCTCTCACACACACACACAGACAAGCAAGCAAGCAAGCACACACCCCTCCATTCATTCACTCATTCACACCCATTCATTCCTGCCCTCAGGCAATCACACACTTACACAGACATATGGGTTGCAGAAGGAGCCAAGGCATGTGGATCCTGGAGGGTCTGTCTGCTCATCATGGCTGGGGAAGCTGGTCAGGAGGAAAGACACTGGAGGGGAGCGTCTCAGGATCAGTGGAAGGAAAAAAGAGAGAGTCTCACATGTGCTCCTTCTCTTTATATAGTGTCTGAATGGCTCCTGTGACTCATTCACCTTGTCATCAGGGAGCATGCCCAGACTTCCCTTTATCCAGGAGGGAGCATGCCCATACTGTGTGATGACTCATTGCCATGTGGTCCATTGTTCCAAGCCTTCTTCAAACACACTCACACTCTCTCTCCATTAACTCAGGGGGAGAATGCAGCTTAGGGAAAGTTACAAGCAAGGTGGCTGCATGTTACAAAGATTACAAAGTTGCAGTTTACAGTACATTTGAGAGTTACACAGATTACAAAGATTGACAAGGATCACAATAAGTTGCAGTTTAAAACCTTAGACCGTACAGTTTGGTGTAGCTTTAGAAAAATCCATGTATATAAATCTAGTGAGCTCAGGCGGAGGCTTTTTTATGCAACAGCCGTGTTAGTCTGGATCTGCAAAAGCGACAGGTGCCACAGGACTCCTTGTCGCTCTTGGAATGAAAGTTGTTTGTAACTGAAACGTTCATAACTCTGAAGAAACCATTAGGATTGTTGTTTCAGTAATTTACAACTGAACATTGACTTAATAAAGCTCTGAAACTTTATTAGGCAGATGAAAAATGCTGCTTCTCCTATTTTTTTAGTAGTTTACACTTAACACAGTACCATGTCCTGTTTTTGTGTTTTTTGGAATGTGTGCAGTTGACTAGTCAATTTGCAACTCTAGTGTTCATAATTCTGAGGTTTTACTGTACTGTGTTAGTTTAATCCAAAAATTGAACTTTTAACTGACTGGTTTAACTAAAAGATAGCAGGCATGAACAGTCAAATGAGTATAGTTGTCTCCATACTAATGCAAGAAGTATGGGGAACAAGTAGGAAGAACGTGAAATACTAGCAAACACAACTGTGATATAGTTGGCATCACAGAGACTTGATACAATAATACGCACGACTGGAATACTAGTATAGAAGGGTACAGCTTGCTCAGGAACGGCAGGCAGGGGAAAAAAAGGGAGGAAGTGTTGCATTATATATTAAAAACTAGCAGATTTACCCACCATTGCTCAGGTCCTTAACTCCTGGAGGTTTTTTTTTTGGGGGGGGGGGGGGGTTAAGGAAAATGTACATGCTTTATTGAAATACTGTAATTGTATTTTTGAAAAAAGAGTGTTACTTAATGTTAGTAAATTTTTGTAAATAGAATTCCATCAAGTGTATGTTTTCTTCATCCCTGTAAACTCATCATTTGTTGTTTTAACAAAAAAAGAGGGGTTATAGTCAATTTAATTTCCAATAATGTCTTCTAGTTTTTAAACCTTAAGCATTGATTTAGCTGTGCCAAAACAGAGCACGTCTCCAAATTTCTCTATTTTATCTTTTCTGTTAGGTTTATTGAGAAGCAATCCTATTCCAGGTTCATCCTATTTTTTGTGCCTTATCTTCAGTCTCTTTCAACTTTCACTCAGTTATGTCAGTTCTGAGGACTGTACTTGATTTGGTTGATTGTCTCTTTTGTTTGGTTTTATAAGAAGCAATCCCATTCCAGGCACATTCAATTTTCCTGGTACAACCAAACCCTTACTTTGCTTTAAGTTATGATGAGAGGAAATTGTATACTGAATTTGGTGGTCCTAGCTCTTGCCATTTAGGAAGAGGTCTTGATCAGACAGATAAACTTTATATAGTAGATTTATATACTTGGACTGAAGTTGAGCTGGAAATAGGACACAGACCTGTTAAGAGTCTCTGGGGAAGAATAAAAGGGGGAAAAAAACCAAGGGTGATGTCATGGTAGGGATCTACTACAGACCACCTAACCAGGAAGTAAAGGTGGATGAGGCTTTTTTTTTTTAAACTAACAATCATCCATGACACAGGACTTGGTAGTGATGGGGGACTTCAACTGTCCAGACATTTATTGGGAAAATAACAGTAGGGGGAAGCTCTTCTAGATTTGATTTAAAAAAAAGAGGAGCAGGTTGACAATTTGAAAGTGGAAGGCAGGTTGGGTGAAAGTGATAGTGAAATGGTAGAATTCATGATTCTAAGAAATGGTAACAGGGAGAGCAGCAAAATAAAGACAGTTTCAAGAAGACAGTCTTTAGCAAACTCAGGGAGTTGTTAGGTAAGATCCCATGAGAAGTAAGTCAAGAGGAAAAACAACTGAAGATAGTTGGCAGTTTTTCAAAGAGACATTATTAAGGGCACAAGAGCAAACTATTCCACAGTGTAAAAAAGATTGGAAATAAGGCAAGAGACCACCATAGCTTAACCAGATCTGGAATTATCTAAAAATCAAAATGGAGTCCTACAAAAGTGAAAACTAGGTCAAGTTACAAAGGATGAATACAAACATATAACAAATACATAGAAGCAAAATTAGAAAGGCCAAAGAAGCAATGGGCTCAAATTGTAGCAAGGGAGGTTTAGGGTGGACATTAGGAAAACCTCCCTCTCAGGGTGGTTAAGCACTGGAATAAATTGCTTAAGGAGGTTGTGGAGATTTTTAAGAGCAGGTTAGCCAAACACCTGTCAGGAATGGCCTACATGGTGCTTGGTCCTGCCATGAGTGTAGGGGACTTGATATCCTCTCGAGGTTCCTTCCAGTTCTGATTCTATGAATGCAAATGAGTTTAGAATTAAAAAATTAAGCAGTCTTGAATCTGGTGTTCTTATTTTGCTGTAAGTTTTTCAATTTTCAGTTCAAGGGCCATCTTCTGAGCACAGAGGAGAGCAGTGGATTATGTTTAGGGAGTGCTCTATTATTTTTGCCTTTTGTAAAAGGGCAATAATTTTTTTAATTAATGCAAGTATCAACATTTCTTTTCTAATGGCTTTAGGAGAATTAAGCCAAATCCTTTATAGTTCAAAAGAAATGAAGTGCCCACTTTTCCACAGTCCTTTTGTATAGGTCCGTCCTTAGGCATACCCAGCATAGATAGGGCACGACTGGTGCCCCGGATTTAGTGATGCCCTAATAATACAGGTGCCTAGGGATGGGATGTTAAGCAGCCATGGGTAACATGGGCTTCAGCAGCCCCATCCCCTGGCCACAATCCCTTCCTGCCCCCTGTGGGCTCGGCCTGGGCTCTGGTGGTCCCTCTCCAGTCCCTGGCACACACCTACACTCTGCAGACTCTGAGCCCAGCCCCTGCTCACCAGGCAGCAGCTGAGCAGTGCAGGCCAGAGGACTCAGGAGGAGCAGAGGTGTCCATGCAGCTGGAGAGAAGCAGTGATTTTCCCCTTCAAAGGACTGTTTCTCTCCAGCTGGCAGCACCGCCACTTGCTGCCTGCACCTCAGGCCTGAGGCTGCAGGTGAGCCTCAGGGTTGGCAACTCTCCCAGACCAGATGCCATAGCAGTATCCTAGAACAGTGTTTCTCAACTTTTTTTTTTATAAAGTGCCCCTTTTTCAAAAAATAAATTGTAAGTACCCCCTAGTATCTGCAGTTTTCAGACACACCATTTTTTTCTACAATTGCAACACATTTGTTTAAACAACTTAATCATAACTGGGCAGGCAATGCAATTTTTGGGTGTTAAAAGTACAAAAATAATAAAGTGCTGTAAAACTTAAAACAAAAATTCAGTTTGCTCCAAATTTCAGTTCTGTTGAGGTACCCCCCAGACATCTTTTGAGTACCACTGGTTGAGAAACACTGTCCTAAAATCCTAGGGCTGGAAGAGACCTCAGGAAGTCCTGGAGTCCGGCCCCCTGCCCAAAGCAGTACACGGTGTCCAGTCCGGGGAGAGTTGGCAACCCCCATCTCCCCACAGCTTCTGCCCCGGCAGGGCAGGGATGCTGGTACTGGGCCGCTAGGAGCGTGGAGACCAGCCCTGCTTTCGAAAATCCCTCCCTGTATGTGCGGGGCAGCGCCCAGAGACCTCGCCTCGCGCAGGGGCTGGAGGAAGGGCTGTGCCTGGCCCAGCCGCTCCTTCAGGGGCGCCTTGGCCTGGCTGCAGCTGCTCCAGCCGCTTCTGCCCAGGCACACCCCGCCCCGCTGAGCCGGGGCTGCTGTTCACACCACGTGGCCTGCGCGGCAGTCACGGGGAAAGGGGAGCGGCGCTGCCGGGAGCGTGCAGCCGCGGAGCCCCGCTGCCCAGCCCCATGGATCTCAACTTGCGGTTCTGGAGCGTGGAGGGCAAAGTAGGGCGCGGGGGAGGAGCGGGCCGGGGAGGGCGCGGGGTGCCCGTGTGCAGAGGGCAGCGAGAGGCATGGCCCGAGGCCAGGCCGGGAGGAGGCTGGGGATCCTCTCCGAGCATGCCCGCGCTGGGGCTGCGTGGGGTCAGCCATGCGCGCTGCGCCCTGCGGGAAGGAGACTTTCTCCTGCAATTGCCCTTCGCTGCAGAGCGCCGCAGGCTCGCCCACTGCGCGCCTCCCCCCTCCCCTGTGCTGTCCCACACGCCAGCCGCTCGCCACATGTGGCTCTTTGGCCAGGTTGAGTGGGGCTAGTTCGCTACCGCGTTTTCAGACTAACGTGGCTAGTTTGCTATGGCAGTAGCCACTGGAGTGGCTACAGCTTCAGAACAGGTTGGACCCCAGGGTCCCGGCCCTTTAGGTTTGGGGCAGCGGCCGCTCTGAGATGTGGGAGGAGGCTGGCTGCAGATCCGCCCCTGCCCGTTTTACAGCTGTGCTTAGGGTCCCAGCCTTCCCCAAGTTAGGGTCTGATATATGTAACTGTACCCCATAAACAGTGCCCACGTTTTTCAACACAGGCCATCTTCTTACCCTAGCTTTAGCTTATAGGTCTCAGTGGGGTAGCCGCGTTCATTTGTAACTTTAACAAACTTTTTAAAAAGTGGTCCTGTAGCACCTTGGAGACTCACAAACATACATACACAACCCACTTCAGATGAGTGGGGTCAGGGGACTGGACTCGATGACCTCTCGAGGTCCCTTCCAGTCCTAGTATTCTATGAAAAGGCACAGAAACCCCAAACTTCAAAGCAGGAAAAAAAGGGCAACGGGAAGGGCGGGGTGGGAACCTCTCGATTATAGTGTTCCTGTTAAATGAGTCTAGTAGAGTGGGCTTGTAAGTAAGTTAGCTTATGAGATTCATTGGTGGGGTTTGTCTTCTTTTTGGTTGATACAGTGCTCCTAGTCGGTGATGTCACTCATGCCACAGCCAGTATTTCTCACACAAGGTGGATAGGGCAAGGGAAGGAACCGAACCCCTGCCAAGATAAAGTGTATTTCTCCCCAGAACCTTAGCAGACAGACTTGCTTTGTTGCAAGTTTGATGAGCTCAAAGGCCACACCAGTTTTCATGGAAATAAAAGTTTTTCTCGTAATGACTAGAAAAAGGTGGCATTGAGCTTGTGAATGTCATTCTAGCTACCAGATTGTAACAAAAAAGGAGGCTGCAGTTGTTAGTGGAAATTAAAAAAAAAAAAAGGCTGAAGAACGAAAGTAAACGAGATTTTTGGTTTCTTTTTGCCAGCTACAGAAAAGAGTTAATTAAGCTGAACTGCAAAATATGTGTACAGTTTTCTTACTGTGTATTTTTATTAGTCTTTTTTCCAAAGATATCTTCACTGGTTAGATATTTTAGACCCTACACTCTTACTGAAGTCTAAAGTAAGTACTTACATCTTTTTACAAAACTACAGTGACTTGAATGTGTGGGTGATGTGAAGTGGGCTGTGTAAACACAGGCTGTTCTGCCCTAGACTCAAAAGATCCACAGGAGCAAATCCCAAACAAGTCAGCTCATCCCTTCCTTACTCTAACTGAAATAAAATGGATTTTAGGAGGTTTACTGTGGTAAACCCAGACAGCTGGGATGTCCATTTTAGACAGATGTTAAATATAACAATTGTAGTAGGATTTTCCCTGCTGTCCCGCGTACCTTCCTCAGTGTTGCAGCTGCACTGCTATAAACGGTCTCGCATTGCAACCACATAATCTGTAAAGTTTAATCTAAAAATACATTGTATTGAGCCTTCCTACAAATTCTGCCTTTATCTAAATATTATCTCTTACAATCTATTTAGACTTTCACAGTATAAGCTGTACAGGCTTTTTAGTGCATTTTTCTGTGAAATGTATCAT
Source organism: Rafetus swinhoei (assembly GCA_019425775.1). Classification (NCBI taxonomy): domain Eukaryota; kingdom Metazoa; phylum Chordata; order Testudines; family Trionychidae; genus Rafetus; species Rafetus swinhoei. The sequence goes on along the minus strand of CM033447.1, from coordinate 17,135,145 downwards.
TGAATTTAGGGGGGGGAAGGAACAATAGTCCTGCCCCATTTCAGGTACAGTACAAGAAGATGCAGTGCAAACTTCTGGGCTTCTCTGCAGTCCTTTTCCACTATGGACCTGTCTAAGTTAAGTTAAAGCAACCTCCCCCAGATGCTTTTTGAGCTGTTCCCATGCCTGAAATCTCTGAAGTGGTGCCTATTGGAGCCTGGACCCCAATAGGCTTGTGAAGAGGTGCTCAGAAGACCTCTTCCCCATGTCTGACCTACGCAGTGTCTACACTGGGGGAATTCTTACCTAGCTGGTTTTAAGAGCCCCTTTATGCCACATAAAAGGTTAGGGAGGAATTCCACTCTGAGGGCAGATTCTCAGTTGGTGTAAATTGGCTTCGCTCCATTGAAGTTCATGGCCTTTCATCACTGGAAACCAGGTCCAATAAAACACTTACATACATGAATAATCCTTATTAATGAGATAAATGCCAGTGAAATCAGTGTGGCTACTTGTTTGTGTACATCGGAAGTGGGGAACCTATTTTGGGTTGGGGGGACCACTGATCCACAGAAAAATCAGTTGGGGGCTGATAGCAGAGCAGCCTCTGTCCGTGGGGAGCTTGGGCCTGCCACCGACGGCGGCTGCTGCCGCCTCACACTGCTACCCCTTTATTAGAGGCAGTAGTGTGGGGTGGGGTGGAGAGGAGTGGAGCCGGGAGCACATTGGTTGCTGATCCCCCCACCTCCAGGGACCGTCAAATAATTGTGTAACTGCTAAGATTTGGTGTGGTTACACAATTTTAAAATTAAATGATATCTAACGTTCCTGATGAGCATGACATTCTAATTTTGTTTTTATAAGCACCAGGACAGCACAACAGGGCTGGTTCAACAAAAAGTTTTGGATGGAAGAGCAGGGATGGGGAGGAATGTGTTGGAAAAGAATGACTGATCTTTATTATCTTTATTTCTGGGTTTGTTTTTTTGTTTTGTTTTAGAATGACATAGAAGAGTCCAAGTTACTCTTACAAACCAGTCCTCAAACTCTTCAAGAGCCTTTATGGAACAAACAGGTATCTGATACTTATTCTCTAGTAAACCATTGAAATATATGTTTGTATACATCCCATTTGAAGTATTTGACTTTTAGCAGCCTTGTTTGGCTCTTGGGGCTTGGAGGGTTTTTCCTGAGTGATAAATGAAGAGGGTCCTTCTTGCTGGACTTCTAAAATGACTTCCTAGGTGCAGTAAATATAATAAAATTATAGGAATGTCACTTTGTGTGTCACTCGACAGCCTAAAATGCCTGAGTTTGTGTGAATCAATGGAAACAGCTACAAGCATTGTTTGAGCTCTTTTTATCTGGAACATTACCCGGTTCTATCATCACCAGGAATCACTACCTGTTACTACCCTGTTTTTAAGTTCTTAGCACTTTTTGGCATTTTTACATGCATGTTGATACAAATTATGCCCGACCTCACAGCTTTTGGCCACTAGTTGCTCTAACACTAGAATCTCAGAGTTATGGAAACTAGAGTTACAAACTGATCAGCCACACACCTCCTTTGGAACTGGAAAAGCAGAAGAAGGCAGCAGCAGAGACACTCGCAAAACAAAAAGCAAATAGAAAGCAGTACTGCATTTAAATGTAAACTACAAAAAAAAAAAAAAGGAAAGGTTAAAAAAAATTTACAAAGGTAAAGAAACATTTCTGGTTTTGCTTCATTTAAATTAAGATGGTTAAAAGCAGAATTTTCTTCTGCATAGTAAAGAATTAAAGTGATATTAAGTCAAGGTTCACTTGCAAATTTTCGAAAGTGCAATCATAATGTTTTGTTTAGAGGTATGACAACCTACATTCCCAAGGTGTCTATAACTCTGAGGTTTTACTGTGATTAATTTGCACAGGCTGTTTGTAAGGATGTAAGTGAGTAGTCGACTACCCAGTAAGCCTAGGCTTGTCATGTATTCGAGTCAACTACTCGTATTTTCCCACTTCCCCCTTGCTGCCTCTGTATTAGAGACAGCAAGGGGACGGGGAGCAGGAGTCGGTAGGGTTGCCAGATGGTTTCAACAAAACTACCGGACACACTTGACATTACATCACAATCTACATTACATCTTATTTAGAAAATACCGGACATTTTTATTTTCTCATTTATATTTTTTCAATTTGTTTCCCGAACAGAGAGCTCAAATACTGGACTGTCCAGTTCAAAACCGGACACCTGGCAATCCTAGGAGCCGGTTTTGGGGGGGAACTGGCTTAAAAGCCCGTTTCCCCCCAACACCGTCTCCACAGTGCCGCCAGCCACCTTCCCCTCCCCCCCCACACCCCTTTTGCTGCAGAGGCAGCAGAGTGAGTGGGAAGTGGCAGGGGAGGCTGCTCTGGCAACAGCCTCTGTTCACAGGGGTTCCCAACTCCCCACTGGGACCCCCCGCGGAAAGGGGCTGCTGTTGGCTGGGACGGCCACTGTCATTGAAAACGCAGTAGGAGCTGGGGGGAAAGCTGCTCAGCTCCTACTGCTGTTTAAATTGCAGAGCTGCAGTGGAGTTTGGTCCCGGCGCAAGCCGGGGATTGAGCCGGCTGACTGCCTCTATTAACTAATCGAGTAGTTGCTAGAATTTTTATCGACTACTCAATTAGTAAAATAACCACATTTTAACATCCCTAGCTGTTTGCTGGCTGCTAATGATTTGTTTAAGAGCTATACCTCACTGTGTGTCTATTTGAGTACTTGCTTTTTTAATACAGTCATAATAGCTGTTTCATTCATGAAGTATGTAGCCTTTGATTTCCATAAGCAATACTATAAAGTACTCCGAGACCCTGAGATATATATAAGGCAAAAAAACCCTTCAGAAACGTGCATTAGCACTCAGATTTTCAGTCTCTTTTATAAGCTGGTAGGAAAAAAAATGTAGGGTAGCTGCTTTCTTGGAGAATGGAACTGGAGCCTAGAATTATCATTCATTTATCAATCTTATTAGATCAGTTCTCTTAAAAACTGCAAAAGACTCACAGGACTCAGTCCTCTTTGATAACATGATACTTATGTTCTCTCTTGCAACTTAGGCATACTCTGTACATTCCCGTCTGATGTGAATGATGCAAAATATTTTTTAAAATTATTTTAAATCATCAGTGCTTCATTGTCACATGGGCTGCAGGTGAACAGCAACTATTCCAGCTTGGTCTGTCTGTCAGATCCCATAAACAAAGCAGTGGCAGGCTTGGTCAATATTTGGTAGAAAACCTCCTCAGATAATCCTGTTTTCTGTAGTACTGTTTTCCCATAGTGCAGGTTGGACCTTGCTGGTCCAGCACCTTAAGCAGCTAACTGATCCCAAACAAGGGGATTTGCTGGACCAGGAAAGATCCCTCCCCTCCTGGTCTGTGCTACTACTGGGTTAGGGCTCCAGCCTGCTCCCCAATGCTGCCCCAGCTCCCTGGGGTTCTCTAGATCCCACCGGTCCCGCTGCTGCCAGGGCAGAGTACCACGACCGGAGCTCCACAGCCAGAGCTGGAGCTGTGCAGCCAGGGCTGGGGCGGAGGGCTGGGGCCAGAGATCCATGGCTCAGGTCAGAGCTTCCTGGCTGCTGCTGGGTCTGGAGCTCCCCGCTGTTCTCTCTTCTGCCCCCCCCCCACACACTGTGTTGCTGGGACACCCTACTGTGCTCCTGCCCTGGCTGCCAGCCCTCCCTGTTCCTGGGCTCTGTGGTCCAGGAACATCCGTGGTCCATGATAGACCATGGATGTTGCCAGACCAGGGAGTCCTGGTCAAGGGAGGTACAATCTGTACTGAACTATTGAATCACTAGGTGGAATTCTCCCTTTGGTTCCTTACTGTCCCAGCATGGTGTTTGGTAGTGCTGTGTTGCTAGAGGAGCTGCCTTTGGGATGAGATGTAAAATTAAGTCATGACCATTTGTAATTAATAAGACTTTCCTGGCCCTTTTTATAAGGGCTCATGTGTCTAGACTTTAAGCCATGTTAAGAGCTGGTTGCATTATGTCCTAAAATTCCTTTGCCATTTGCTATTTTTACTCACTCTCTGACCTGATGGCTTTCTATGTTTCTAATCCTGTTAGATGACAATGCCCAACATGTCAAGACAAAGTAAATGAAATATTATGTTCAGTAGAAATTAGGGGGAGTTTTAGGGATAATATAATTCAATGGATGTGTGTGTGGCATGCTATGCATGTCAGTTATCGTTACAGAAAGATGATACAAATAAAGTTAGAAATAAGATATTAGCCAATAAACCTCTTCTTAAATGCCATTTCTAATCTTATTTTTTAATCATTTAGGTAAAACAAGCCTGGATGCTAAGTCTGGTGAGTTTATAAAAGATGTTGGAATTTGCTCATATTTTTCATTTAGGCTGAGAGAGATGTCCTAACTTTCTTTTCTTTTTCTTTAAGTCCTCTGTGCAACCTGGTACTGGCGAGATAATTCCTTCTGTGTTTAGACCACCAGGTCAGTTGCTGTAATAGAACCGGTTTCCAATGACTGAAACAGATGGGGGGCCCCATCTAACTACAGAAAAACAAGTTCACTGTTACTTATGTTAGTTATATTTATCTTACCAGTTGAAAACTATTCCTGTAATTCTTTAAAGAAAATGTATTTGTATACATTTTCCACATAGTTCATCTACTCAGAGCACTGTCTGAACTCAGACTCCCTAGGGGGAAATATACTGACCAGTCAATATTTTTTGGCACTATGTGAACAGTACCCAAATCTCTCAGTGTATTGTGGTGCACTGGACTTTTACTTAATCCACGGAGCTTTGATCTGACACACCCTGATTTATTCCAGACTAGCTGGGGTCTGTTCTGTGGGTAGAATTTGGTTGGGGGTAATGAAATAGTAAACCAGGATTGCACAGAATCTGGATGAGACACAAATATACTTTCACAAAGGCTTTTGAGAAAGTCGACCTAAGATACATGAATAACATAGCTGGAGTCAACGTACCTTCGGTTGAATTTCTGCAGCATCCCCACTGCGGGAGGTTGATGGGAGAAACTGTCCCATTGACTTCCCTTACTCCTTGTGACCCAGTGGAGTACCAGAGTCGACAGGGGCACGATCAGCAGTTGATTTAGTCAGTCCTTACTAGACTTTTGCTGATCTCTGCAGCTTTGATCTCCCAGTAAGTGAATACAAGCCCTTGGTGATGCTTCTATCTCCTAGTTGGGGAATGAGAGACAAAGGTCAGGATTCAAACCACAGACCATGATGCTTCTTTTGCACTAGTCGTACATGTTTCCTTTCCCCTCATCCCCAAGCCAACTACCTAGCCCCACAAGTTCATTTACTAAATATTTTGTTTCTTCTTTTAGCTTTCCTCCCCATAGTCACCCCACTGGTGAGTAATGATGGAAGATTGTAATGGATCAATGTGTGTATTTATAATTATATACATTTTCAGACGTGATGAGTCATTTTAGATGTCTCAGTTTCTGGATGCTAGATGTTGAGTTGGACATCCAAAAATTGAGAGACCTCAAACCACTGCTCACTTTGCTTTTCAGACTTTCTAGAATGTTTTTCACACGTGAGGGTCAATCATTCAGAAGTCATGTGTTGAAATTCATGAGGCACTTAGAACAATGCCTGACTTTATTTACCCAGAACAGCTGAATTGGATTTAGAGAAAGGCACAGAAAGCCTCACACTCTGCTGCTTGGTACATAAATTGCAGGGTACTAATAAAAAAACATATGGATGGAAAATAATTATTGTAATAATGCCCCAGAGTTTATGTACTTGGTATAGATGTCACAATTTGGGGAGTTTAATGAAAGAGTCCACATGTTAAGTAGGGGTGTTAGAAGCATGTAATTCAATAACGGTGTAGCCGACAAATTTTTTTGTTGGATACACGATTAACCGATAAGCAGCTCTGCATTTAAAAGAGCTTGAGAGCCCGTGCAGCAGCACGCTGGCTCAGTCCCAGCGCATGCCAGGTCTGATACCTACCCCTGCTGCAGAGCCGGACACCTACCCCTGCCGCTATTGGACCTAGCGCGTGCTGGGACTGAGCCAGCGTGTTTGTGTACCGGCTCCCAAAATACTGTAAATGCAGCACCCGGGGGGGGGGCAGGAGAGTGTGCGTAGCCAATAACATTAACCGATAAGCATCCGCTTATCAGTTAATTGTTTAACTGGCTACACTATTACATCCCTAGTGTTAAGTTATTGAGCCAAATGTCCAGATTATTGTACAATCTGTGATACAGGTTGAAACTCTCTTAACCGGGATTCTCTGGTCTGGCAACAACGGTGGTCCGACGTGGATGTTGCAGGACCAGAGCGTCCCGGTGGAGGGCCAGCAGTAAGTAAGGATCCCTGCAGGGCCAGTAGGGCAGTGGGCTTCCTGCAGGGAGCTGATGTCGGGGCTGGGAGACCTGGCACACGGCTGGGAGCCGCAGTAGCGTGCACAGCTGTCCAGAGCCCCAGCACACGGTGCATACAGTTGCCTGCAGCTGGGCTGCCCAATGGTTCGGCAGGGCAGCATGGGGAGCCGACTGGGAGGCTAGCAGCTGCGCCAAGGGGGCCAGCGGCAGGTCTCCAAAAATGACCTCCCCATGTCTGGCAAAATCCCTTATCCGGAACCAGTCAAGTCCCGAGGGTGTCAGATCAGGGAGGTCTAACCTGTATTACCAAAATGTCTGGTCAGCATAGGTATTGCATTTAAAAGCAACAGTGAAACTGAAGGAAAGATTTCTCTTGAATATGTATCTTAGTATTCTTCAAAAAATAGGGCTAGATTAATCCTTGGCATAAACAAGTACCGCTCCTCATTGTCAAGTGCTGGGTATTAAACGAAGTGTGCATTACACATCTCCTTCTGTGGATTTGGACTCCATTCGTTTAATAACTGCTGCATCTTGGTTGGCATCGTGGATTGATCTAGGCATCTCCAGAACTGAAAGCATCACTCCTGACTGCTTGAGCCAAAGAGTCGGTAGCTGAGAGCTGTGACAGATTGGATCCAGGATAAATAAACTGGATCCCTCTATGCTGCAGCTGAATTTGGTCTATAAATCTAAAACTGTGGCCATCAAAAAGTAAATCCTTAACTTTAAAGATCAGGCCTGGGATCAAACTAGACTTTACCCTAGGGGTGGGCAATAATTTTTGCCCGGGGGCCACTTCGAACATTTTTGAAGTAGCCCCAGAAGGGGCAGGGCCTAAATGGGAAGGGGGCAGGACTACATCACCCCCAGACCATGATTGGTCTGGGGGAGCCCTTTTGTCACCCCTTCCCACTAGGCACCCATGCCCTGGAAGAGGTTTGGCACGCACCCCCAGGCCAACTAGGGCCTGGGGGCGGGGAGCACGGGAAGCCTCCTCCTGCCCTGCGAGGAGCACGTGGCACTTAGAAGTGCCACAGGCTACTCGCAAGGCTGGGGCAGGGCAAAGGAAGCTTCACGCAGCTCCCCTACCCCCAAGCCCTGATTGGCCTGGGGGCCGGGGAGCATGTGAAACCTCCTCCACTCCCTCCCCCCCGATCCTGCGAGCAGTGCGCGGCGCTTCAAAGCACCACGTGCTCCTGGCAGGGCGGGAGGAGCCTTTGTGTGCTCCCCAGACCCTAATTGGCCTGGGGGCAGGGAAGCAGCAGGGCCTCCGCGGACCGGATCCACTCGCTTAGTGGGCCGGATCCGGCCCGAGGAGGCCCTTTTGCCCACCCCTGCTTTACCCTCTAATGAAGACTGAGTATCTGACTCATAATCATGTTCTTCTTTGTATCTAATATTTCTGTCTGACTGCATTTGTTTCTCTTTGTACCCCCCAGCTGTGAAGGTGTTTGTTATTGCTGATGTCAGAGTATATCACCCAGCTAGTCTCATACCCACTGTTTGACTGATTGTATTTCTCTTTTCTAGTAAATGGGAAAGTAAATATGCACAGCGAAATGGAAGGGATATAGGGCTTGTTAGGTCTCTACGAGCGAAAAGGGGGAGCGAAAAGGGGGAGCGAAAAGGGGGAGCGTTCCCAGCAAGAAACAACTGATGTGTTTGCATATCAGCTCTCCTAATGACCCAGCTCGCTTGCTAGAGGCCTTTGGTGCCATTGTAAATAATAATAATAAATTGGTCTCCTTCACACTTCAATTAGCCACTACTGTCCATAGGTCCCTGGATTCATTGAAACTAACTTTCCCTTGTTTTTTCCTCTTAGCTTTTTACTAGTTTACTGCCACACAGAGAAGCAAAGCACATGTTTATTTGGCAGGTAACAACCATTTTCATTCTGCAGTTATAAGTGTTACACATGATCCAAAAATACACTGTTGTTTACATTTTCCTTTTCTGCAGTTCCTGTTTTACGCATACACTGCTGGATTCACCATAGCAAATGGAAATGCTACAGCTAAAGCTGAAGTATGTAGGGTTTTAAAAATTTATTATTTTTAGTTGCCTGATTGCTGCTTTGAACATGAGCTGATGACACTGAACTTACATAGTGTATGTGTTCTGATTTTTAGGACATTCCATTGCCACAAAAACAACTCCTTTTGTGCACAGGAGCCGTTTTTTATGCAGCGTGTGTGGGAGTACGTATTTGCATGATCTCAATAATTACTTTCTGATACTTTTGCTTGGGGGACTAGTAATGGGATTGTCACAAGGCCTAGTATCCTCCAAGTCAGTTCTTCTAGAGCTCCAAGTTATCTTGCTAGTTTCATCCCAGTACCTCTGTTGCAAACCTCTATCTTTGCTACTGACTCATTTTCCGCTGAGGTTAGAATGTAGTAGCTTTTTCTTGCCAGTATTAAATTCTTTTTTTTATCATTCTCTGTTTTTTAGTCTAGAAAATAGAGAAGAAACCACAGAAGGAATTTTGCTTCTGCTAAAACATAAACTAATTTAGCAGGTCATCATGAAATATTACCACTTAGGTTCTAGATCCAAGTTCTTAGCTCACATCTACCTCTATAACTGACTCAGTTTAAATGCCCCAAGCCTGGTAGAAGTTTGGATTTGAAGCTACGAACTTTGGGAATGTTCAGTTTTGGGGGTTTGGCCTTAATCTGTTATTGGATTCAACATTTTAGATGTATGAGGATTTCAGACTAGTACTGTTCAGTCCCCACTAAATTCAAGCACACAAGAAATATAGCTTTGTTGATTGTACAGGCTGAACCTCTCTAATCTGGTATGCTCTGGTCTGGCAACATCTGTGGTCCAGCATGATATTAGTTAGCCGGATGTCCACTTATCATGGATGTGACTAAGTTTCCTGCAGTCCCATAAAGTTTGTTTACAACCACCAGTCCTGGTTCTCAGTGTTCTATGCTATTATTTAGCTCTAATTTACCCCTAAATGTCTTCTAAGAGCTCAGTAAACAGTGGAAGTGTTGGTAATGCTTCTAGAGAATATTGACCTCCCATAATCCAACATATTCTCTGGTCGGTCAAGTCCCAAAGGTGTTGGACTACAGCGGTTCAACCTGCGTTACGCTATAATGGGCAAAACTACATATTTGTGGCATGACTTTTATTGCTAAATAAACTTAGATGGTTTTTATTTCATTTTCCACAGCTAGTTACCATAAAGACTGGATGTTTCATGAATATCTAAACAAAGTGAACAAATGTTTTTATTCCCACTCAGAACTTTTTTTAATAACTGTTAATTTCACAGTTGACATTTTTGTGGTACATGTGCTGATACTGAGTAGTACAGAATACTGTCCCACAATGCAGTTATTATTAAATACTATTTTATCTGATAAAGCTTTCATTTTCCCATTTTTTTTCTGTAAAACATGTAATCACAAAAAAACCCCCCAGGTATTAGAGAAAATTTGATTGCCTTAACACCAGATTTTTTTTTTAACGGGCTAATTTTATCAGTAGCATTTAAAATACAAAGCCACAAAGTTTTCCTTTTCCAATCTGTGGTCTAACTTTCATGATTGGTTTAATTATTAACAGCATATTTTATTGTGTTTCTTCTAAATTTCTTAGACATTCCCTACCTTTGCCATGAGACGATATGGACTGAATAGTCCTACTGTGAAAATGTTCTACAGAAGAATTTTGCCCATTCCACTGGTTGGTGAGTAAAAATAAATTACAAATAAATCGCTGTGGATTTGGCCTTGTATCTGTTACGGACCATGTGCTGCCATCAGTCTTCCTTTAGAATGTTTATATTTTTACATGGAACCAAACCAGGATATAAACTGTCATAAAATCCTGGAGTATTCGCATGATTTCGTATGCATGGATGTGCCACAGCTTTTTCTCCAATGTGTGACCCGTTTGTCAGTAAAGACGTTATCCCTGCAGTTACTGTCGTGGAAAGAGTGTTTCTTGTCAACTTTGTGAAGCTGTCAGCCTAAATTTATCACTGGTGTGACTCCATTGAGATGAGTGAAATTTCACTAGGGGTGAACTTGGCCTGTAATTTAATGGCTGAAAGTTGCGCTCTTTTCTGGCATGTTGTTTCCTATTGCCATTAAAAGGAAGTCGCAGCCCTTTTTTGTCTGTTATGTGGAATGTAGTAGGGCTGTGGCTTCCCAAATGTGTTCTTCGGATCTGCTTAGAAGCTTTCGTTGGAAGAGAAAGGAAAATACTGAGAGTCTAAACCTACTTCAGGTTCTGGCACTGACTCCCCTCCCTTGGACCAGTCACTTAGAACTATGTGCCCCCATCTGGAAACTTCCTTAGTGATAGGAATGTTGAGGGTAATTGGCGACTATTGGTTCTAGTCTTCGAAAAGGGCGAGGTATTGTGCTGACAGCTTTACTGAACAGCCTGTCAAAAAACTGCATGAAAAGATAAACCTAACATTTCAAAAAGGGCTAGATCGACTGGATTTCCCTGATATGTCTGGACCATGGTGCTGTTCACAGCTCTTCAGTCACCTACAGAGTTTAGAACAGCAGTCTAAAACTTGTGACCCACAGGCCAGTTGGACAGCCCGAGGGGGAAAGGAGCAGGAGCCCTGGGAGAAGCAGAATGCACTGGGTAGGTGCACTCACTCCACTTCCTCTGCAGCTTCTGCCACCACAGGTAGCAGAGGGGACACAGTTGCTGCTCCCCCTGGTGATCCCAAAAGCTGCGTGCTCTGGGGATGGGGTGCGATGGCAGGAAGAGGGCGTGGTGATGGCAGGAAGGAGAGGTGCTTGGGGGCCAGTAATGGACAGGTCCCCTCCCAGCCTACAAGGAGTCCTTCACTGGATTGCACAATGGCTCCGGCTGGGACTGGCCCACAGGCGCGCATTTGAGAGCCCCGGCTTACAGCTTATTCTTGTTAAGAGTTTTGTTACGACAGCTGAGGCAGGAAACCCACTGGACTCTCCACTCTTCCTAGTCTGTATCCCCTTGTGTTCTTAGCCTAGGGTTGCAAAACTTTTGTCAGTGACTGACATGACACTGGACATTTTAAGACCATGGACAATGCTAGTTCAGAAGAAAGTGAAATATTCTTGGGTTGTGTCCCAGGTGAGTGGGAGTGCTCTGAATTAAAGCATTGAAGCACATTATTTGAGGCATGCAACTGTGAGTGAAGTACCTGATTGGGTTCTTTTGATCCTGTTGCTGAGCAGTGGGCAGCTTAGTGCAGCAGGCTGGTACTTGGGATACCTAGATTCAATTACTCTCTCTTGTCATTCGTTTGCTGGATGACCTCAGGCAAGTCATTCCCCTCCCCCTTCCCCCCCGCGCCTCAGTTGCCCATCTGTAAAATGGGGATAATGATACTGATCGCTTTTTTGTAAAGCACTTTGGGATCTATTGATAAAAAGCACTAAACAGCTAGGCATTATTTCTCTATATGAGCATTACTGAAGTACTAACATTAAACCCTGCAAACTTTGCCCACTGGCAGATCCTTGAACTTACACAGAGCCTTACAGGGATTTGTCAGCATAGGGCAGTTTGTGGGATTGCTCACATTCTTGTATCAAGATGCTCAAGATTTGGTGCAAAACCTAAGATGGATTTTCAGGGGTTGGTCTCTTTTTGGGTTAATCCAAAGTACAACTCACGGGATTCATCCCTTGAATTTTTAAAAGTGCATTAATTATAAATGTCCTAATATTGAGTTGGTAAAATCTAATCAAAGCAAAACAACTTTGGAAAAACTAACGAAGCCAAAACCTTTTTACTTTTGCAGCCAGCCTGAGTGCATTTAATGTGATGATTCCCCGAGGAGTTGAGTATGAGGATGGAATCGAAGTGATGGACAAGAATGGCAATGTCATTGGAGTGTCACAAAAAGCTGGGATGAAGGTAGGCAAACCAGAGATGTTTATACTGGCTTGTTTTCCCTCCCAGTGAAAAGCTGGACTTAATATTGAGAATAAAGTGAATTAACTGTATTGGAGCCAGAAACATCCCTGTTCTAATCCAAGCTTAGCCAGTGATCTGTTCTGTAAGCTTGGACAAATTCCTTCAAACCAGCTCTGGTCAGATTTACAGGGGATAGAGGCCCCCGTCGATCCCAATGTACCCAATGCTATGGCCAGCCACAGTGGCACAAGCACTGGCTTTCCTTCCGTCGTCCTAACCCTCGTAGTGCAAACGGCCACAAAAGGGGGGAGAAGGCTGCATGTGGGGTGGAGATGCAGGGGGAGATGGGTCACTTTGAGTCCATGGAGCAGGTAAAACTCAGTATCTTTTAAAAGTCAGGCTACTTATGCAAGGCTGAACTAATTGTAAAATAATTGCCATGTCAAGTGAGTCATTAATGTATAAATGGGAACCTCCCCTTTTTGAGATAACACACAACCTACAAGTGGTATACTCAATAGTTTAGTTTCCCTTTTAGAAAGAAATCCTATCAAACATTTTGAGCCTGCATGTAACTGTTGCATGAAATCTTAGTGTGGTATAGCTCCTAGGAAAATGGGAATATGGCCCATGACTAGCTCTGGTAATACAAATAAGAAGTTACCAAGACTAAAAGCAAAGCTGCATGTGCAGGTAGCTCTAACTTGAATCACATTTTTCTTAGGCAGTACGAGAAACAGCTTTATCAAGAGCAGCCTTGTTTGGGACAGCAATACTTATTCCGGATTCTCTTTTATACTTCATAAAACGGTAAGAGGTGCTACTCCTGAGGTGTGTAGCTGTCAAGTTCTTGGGTGTAGTCCAGACCAGCGAAGGTTTCTGTTACTGCCTGCTCTGCAAGCTTGGGTGCCTCTCAGTGCTTTGCTGTTTCAGCTCCAAACATGGACCACTCACAACCAACTTATAAATCACACTCTGAGTCTTTTTGTAGTTGTAAGGCTGGTTCACTAATTCTGACCCCCCGGGGTCTGTCAGCAACATGCTACTCACAGTCTGGCTTCCACCAGCGTTGGTTATTGTTTGCAGCATGACCCCAACAAACTCCCAGTCCCAAATGTTCCCCAAAACAGGTGTTCTGCATAGGGATGAAAGTGACTAGTTGACTATCTGACAAAAGCTTTTCAGATAGTCAACACACTAGTCAACTAGTTGTTCCCCCCCCCCCCCCCTGCTGCTTCTATCAGAGGAGGAGGTGTTGGGGGTGGGGGGGCAGAGAACTGGCTTAAAAGCTGGTTCCCTCCACCTCCATGGGAGGGGGCAGTGGCACAGCAGTGGCGTTCCACCTTCGAAATGTACAAGGGTCCCTGCTGGGGCTCTTGTACATTTCAAAGCAGAAGTGCCACAGGGAGACTGGGACCAGCAGAGGACTCAGAGTCAGAGTCCCCACTGGCCTCAGGCTCCATGCGACGTTTCAGTATTTGAAATGCCCAAGAGCCCCTGCTGGGGCACGACTGTTTGATTAGTTGATTAATCCAATTTTAACATCCCTAGTTCTGCACTGTCCAGCCCTCTCCTTTACAGTTCAGTTATTAAGGGGTTGTGGCCCCTGTAAAGGGTCAATATTAAACAGTTTGTTGCATAGCTGGAGTCCCAAGCAGTTTAATCTAAACCAATTCAGTGTAGTGTTTAAACTGATCAAACAATTTTATTAACAAAAGAAGATAGGATTTTAAGTGAATTCAGATGTCCAGGGTAAAAGTCAGAAGTGGCTACAAGAGAAATTAAAGATAAAACACTTCCTAATGCCTAAAACTTGACCAGCTGGAGTTGGCTCAAGGTAAAATCTTTACTAGTCACCACATATTCCCAGCAGTTTGGCTGACCAAATTCTCAGGACAGGCTCTCTTCTGCCCCTCTGTCGTCGTCTTCCCTCCACCCCCCTAAAGTCCTCGGGCTGGTTCCTTCATCTTAGGTGAAGAGAAGAGAGATCAGTTGGGGTTTTCTGCCCCTTTCTTTTATAGACCAGTTAACTTTTGAAATGGGTTCTTCCAAGGGTTGCCATGCAAAGCAAAGTTTATTCAAACAGTAAAGAAGGTGACATAGTCTGATGATGAAGGAGGCTCCATGCTCTTTCTTCTCAACTGTGTTTGCTAATTTGGTCTGTCTGCTGCCATCTCCTCTCGCTGCTTTCTCAAGGACCCTGTTTACTACTTACATGTAAATTGAGGTAAACACATATTTACACATTTCTTCATTTAAGATGCTTCTGTCTAGGAAGGGCTGTTGTGTTTTTGACCATGTCCTAAAAACATTATACATTATTATATCATGTTGCTATGAAGATTTCAGCATGTACATAGCAAGTTGTTAGTTTTTAATGATTCTTCAAAAGCATAAATACCAAGCTGCTTTCTATCCCACTGGGAAGGGCATTAGAATCCTTAACTATTCTTTGCTTGCTTGCTTTTTCTTTTTCTTTTTCTTTTTGAGTTTTACTTGTATTGCTACAGTGTATGCTTGTGTATAGACAATGCCAAGGAAGTGATTTCATTGAACTGAGAACTTACACAATAAAAATCCTTTGCAGGCGTTCCTAGGTGCTAATCTGCTTTTCAGTGTTTCTGATGCAGCCTGTGTTGGGAAAGCCGCTAGCAGGCCCTCGCTGCTTTATTTACCTAAAGGGTCCATAGCCACGGAGCCTCGTGGCTCCTATTGTCTCCAGTTTGCCGTTTTCAGACAAGGGGAGCTGGGGAAAGTGGCTGTTTAATAACTGTGTACAGTGTGAAAGGATAATGCTTCCAAATACTGGCTAAATAGAACAGAAATAGATAAAATGATCAAAGAAAAACAAATCTGAATTAAAGGACTGAGATGTTTTAAATCCATGATAGTACTTTCTGGTTTTTGCTGCTTATGTCACACTTAGGGACATTAAAGAGCGGTTAATTAGGTAACGGTGTAACTGCTGAAAATCTTGGCAGCATGTAACCGTGTAACTGCTGGCTTTGCAGTATAAAGCTTATCAGTATAAGCTGCAGTATAAAGCTGTATCGGAGCCCACAGTCCAGGGCGGCAGCTGGCTCCCTGATAGCTGGGCCAAGAGTATAAAGCTTATATCACAGAGCCCACAGAGCAGCAGGCTCCATAGAAGCGGGGCCAGGAGCTGGCCTGTAACCATTATTGTAACCAATGAGCTCATGTTTATTGGTTAACAATTTAAATGGTTTATAATGTTACATCCCTAGTCCCACTATTGTCCATTGATGGACATTAATGCACGATCACACCCAAAATAGTGCTAAAGACAACTATATGCACATGGTAGGGAGCAAGGGAAGAGCAAGAACCTAAGTTACATAATAAAGAAAACACCCAGCAAGGAATGTAAAATTATTTTACTTACTATTGCACGATAGCTTTAATTTTTCCCCTGTAAAAATAGTATTTAATGTCATTTGTTTCACTAGCTGTTATGGTTTAACAGTTAAGCATGTCAGGTTTGCTTTGAACAATAATTCATCTTCCCAACTCTTTTGACAGCACACACTACTTAGTCAGAAATCCTCAAGCGTTGCCTGCAATGAGAATGATTCTGACTTTTTTAGTATTGGGCATGATGCTACCAGTTTCATTTAGCGTATTCCCACAGTTGGGAAAGGTAAGTCGATTTATCCAAACTCTGTTCTTCCTGTTTTCTAGATAACCTTCTAAGACTGATTGCTAGATGGAACATCGACCATATGTCTAGTCTCAAAACCTTAAGATGAGGTGGTGATAATCAGCAGGATTAAAATGACTACAGTACTCAAAATGAATCAGTGGTTTTAAATTGTGATGTTGCTTGTTAGATTCAGTGAGACCCAGATTCAGTGCACAGTTAATGTGTGGTGAGAGTAGTTATTTTATGTACATCATTCAAATTTGTCTTTTCAATACACCACAATAGGCTGAAGCAAGCAATGTAGCTGTATCCCTAGAGTTCTTTGTGATCAACAAAACTTCCCTCCTAGGGTTGTTTACTTTTTAATTCCAGTCCTCAAATTAGCAAGAGTCCTCTGGAATGCTTGTACTTATCATGACAGTTCTTTTTTCCTCAGACTGAAAGCCAGTATATCAAACAAGCAAACCAGAGGATAGATTATATTCTCTTCCTTATAACTCTCAAAGTTTCCCCTGTTCCACACAAAGGGAGATGTTTAAATCAGTCCTTTACTTTCCTCCCATCATGCCTTGCTAGACTCCTAACTAGTCCCAGCAACCTTGGAAACTAGACTTCCATAAATTCGTGAATGGGAGTTCCAATTAAGTACCTTGGAACTCCAGTCTTACGCCCTGAACAGAGAGAGGAGTCTGGGATTCCTTCCAAGATCATGTTCTGTCCCTCAGCACCCATGTTCAAAGAACTCATCCAGAAAACCATCACATCAGATAGCACAGATCCGGGAGTAGTCCCTTGCTAATGTTAAAGGTCTAGTGTATCCTGTTATATCTTTTACAGTGACAAAGGTAAAGTTAGGTTGATGGAATTTCTGAAGCCATATGATGAAAATATAAGTGGCTTGTTCTTTTTTTTTCCGCTTTATGATTTGTTCACCATGTAGTGGAAGTTACTAGTTATAGTATAAAAGCCACCCAAATTATATCAAATGGCAACTGCCTGATACTCCAAGTTAGAGATTACACTGTGAGCTAGATAAAGCATTTCTTTACATTTGGGGGAAGATGATTTAAAAAAAAAAACACCCCACAACAACGCAGCAGCCAAAACCCACACCTGTCAGTCTTGTTTTTAATTCAGTTTATTACATGTTTTAAGTTATGTAAAGTTTGGTGTAGATATAGTTTTGACTTGGCATCTGTTATGTCACTAGTGCCACTTGGTGTCCTAAATCTAATCCTCTTGTTTGTTTCAGATAAATCGAGATGACCTTGAAACAGAGATTTTGTCATCTACGGAAGAAACTGAGCTTTTTTACAACAGGGGGGTTTAGGGAATGGCTTTAACTTATTATAAGTGTGCTTTTGTTCACACTGAATTTCTAGGTCCATACGAAGCTTCAAACCTAAAGTAATGTGTATAGTGCATTTTGAATAATGAAGTCATAGGTGATGTGAGGGTAGAACTTTGGACTGGACTTGGAACAGTATGTTTTTAAATGGACAGACTAATCTAAGCCAACTGCAAGATTCCCCCATACAATCCAGTGTGTGAACGCAACTTAATAATGTCTATATACTTTAGACGTGATTAACTCCAGAAAGAGAAAAATATTGTATTACTATACCTATCAGAAACATCCATGATTCTGTACTTCCTCCCATAGCAATGTGGTAGATTCCCTACTTATTAAAACCTATAACTGCACGTTAATTATAAGAAAAAGCTTTATTTTCCCATTGTTCGTTCTTTTGAGATGCTACACAGGGAAGATGACTGGTAAAAGGATAAAATTCAGCTAAGGTAGGGAGGTGTTCTCCTTTCATACAAAGCTTTTAATGCTTCTTCACACTTAGTGACTCAAGTAGCAAAGTTGTATTAATATTTCCATTTGGGGAGGTGACTTTGAGCCCAGGATGTAGAATAACAGCAAGATTATGTCTCTCCCATTCCCTTTCTAAAAATAGAAGTCAATAGACTTGATCAAGGGATAAAAAATTAGTGACTTGTGGAAGTGAGGTTGGATTTACTGGTTAATTAAATGACTTAAAAACAGTGCAACCCTGATGGTAACACAACTTTGCTTCAACTTAATTGGGAAGATGTTCAGAGAGAGTTTCCAGAAACAAACTACAGAATGAACGTCATGAACTTCCCTTCACTCTTCAGATGAAAGTTTTGAGGCCTGATTCAAAGGCCCCTCAAATCAAAGGAAGTCTTTTTCCATGACTTCAGTGGGCTTTGTGTCAAGAAGACAACAACCGTGGTATTCTGATCCTATGTTAAGAAGGGTTAGAAATAAATTCTTCTTTCTACAGAGTGGCTGTATTTATCCAGATTAGCTTGCCTGTGAAAACTTCTGCAGAAAAGAGAATGAAGGCCTATTTCTTGCATTATTATTGCTTCAAATAACTTCAGCAGGTGTATCTACACTAGGGAGAAAAGGGTGCCAGAGCAAGTAGCTCCTCCAATATGCAGAGGAGTTTCTATAAGGAGACGGGGAAGTATGCTGAACACGTGTGGGGGAAGATATGGGTTAATCCCTAACCTTTGTTATTTCTTAATCCCTGCTCCTCCACGTAACCCAGAATGATGAGAAACGTACTCATCTTTCATGGTGTGTAAGGCGAGTACTTACAGCACGCCACCAAATAACTGTGGCAGAGTATCCAGCTGGGAGGTAGTTATGGAGCTGTATGGGAAATGGAATCATGGTTAGCAAGGGGCCCTCTAACTCCATTACTGAAGCAGCTGTACAAGGTGTGAGGCTACACAGGCTTCAGGTGATAATACCTACAGCTTATCAATTATTTAATAATGGATTTCACAGATCTAGTCTGAAGAAAATACCTCTCTCGCATTAGCACCTTCGGCCCTGTCTTTGCCGCTGCATCCGAAAGAGGCGTACAGCAAACCCCTGCCATTTTAAAGGGAAAGGTTCTCATTTTCGCTTCCTGTGTAGCCACCATGAAGTCCTTACAATTCCTCCTTACAGGAAAGCAAAGGCCCAGAACAGAGGAAGGCACAAAAGCAGCTGGTAGGAAAACAGCTATTTTTTCAGAATTTGTGGCATGTTAGCAAAACTGTAAACTAGGAAGCTAAAGGAATGTCTATTTAATCGTATTACAGTATCCGGACCACCACTTACTATTGCTGCATTTTCCATAATCAATTTTATATTTCCTTTTGCCTGTTTATATTTAAAGTTGCAGTAGGGCTTTTGCTGCTCCTACAGATGTATTCTGGCTGTGGTAATATATAGTTTTCCAAAGAAATATACTGTAAAAACCCAGCTAGTAATAGGGAGAAGAGTAAAGCCCTTCTGTCACAGCAGTGGCTGCAAAAAATATACTGCATGGATTCAGGTGACGGTTCACAGATGTGACTGTTTATAAAAGGGTTGTTTCATCATTATTCCTGTACTAGCAATATACTGAAGGTAAACACAAAAGGGCCTTAGATATGTTCCTGACGCACCTATGTAACACCTGTTACTAACAGAATATACCCTTTTTTTACAATGGTTAATAGCCACAGTAAAGGCTAGTGTGAACAATTTAGAAAGCAAAGCAGAAGTGCTATAATGGACAAGATTGAAACAAACCCAGATTCATAAATTCCAAGGCTGGATGGGACCACTTTGATAATCTAGACCAGTTGTTCTCAACGTGGGCCATATGGCTCCCCAAGGGGCCACGCTTTACTTCTAGGGGGCCACGTGGAAAAAAACGGAACATTAGGGGGCCACCCAGACTTAACTGCCAGGCGTATGATGAATGAGGCTCAGAAGGGGGCCATGAGCAAAAAGAGGTTGAGAAACACTGATCTAGACCAGTGGTGGGAAGTCCATGGGCTACATGTGGACCATTGGAGTAATCTGATTGCAGGCTGAGACACATTTTGCTGATGTTGACTGTCTGCAGGCACCACCCCCTGCAGCTCCCCGTGGCTGTGGTTCTCTGTTCCTGGCCCATGGGAGCTGGGGGAAGCAGGGGCCAGCATGTCCCTGCAGTCCCTTCACATGTAGGCACTGCCAACACAGCTCCCATTGGCTGGGAAGAGACAGACCTGCTTTTGTGTGTGTGTGTTTGGGGGTGGGGAGTAGAACTGGAGATTGGTAGAACAACGGTAAATTGAGACGAAGTTGGCTGGGGAGATTGGGATTAAATTAACTGGGAAGAGTGACTGTGATAAACTGAGCAAGAAGTCTAAGAGATCCATAGCTAATTAATTATGAATAGATGTGGTGGGGGAAACTCAGAGCCAGTTGGTGAGTGGAGGAGATTGAGATTAGATGAGCAGCCAGATAGGCAAGGAGATAGTGAGAACCAATGAGGTGATGGAAGAAGATGATGGGAAGGGCGACAGATCTGAGATGTAGGTGGAAAAATTGGGACTTGGCACAATAAAGAACTGTAACAAGGTATGGGACAGAGACACACATTGAGAGTCCAGGGGAGCAGGTATGACTGGAGGCCACAATGAGAGGGATTTGAGCATTGAAACTGATATGGGGGGGAAGGGCTCAGACTCTAGAGGCTTGTGATGAGAAGCCTAAGCAGTGGAGACTGGGAATGGATAGATGAGACCGTCAGAAGTTGCTGGTGGGGGGAAAGACAGCACAGGTGGGAAGGGATGGGGCAGAAGGGGTTGTGCTTTAGAATAAATGGGCAGAAGAATCTGGGTCCACTAGGACACACTTCCCTCTGGTATCTGGATTGGAATCCAAGATTTCTGAGTCTTGTTCTTTCGCTGTCAGAAAACTTCTGTGAACTCCTCTGTCAGCGGTGTCCCATTCCCCCTCTAGTGCTGGTCCAGAGGCAGGATCCTTTACTTTGTTAGCTCAAATGGCAGAGAACTGTGCAATGAATCTAAAGGTTGCAACCCTAATGAACCATGTGGATGTCAATATGATGTCAGAGTATGGAAATTGTTTTAGATTGCTTTTTCTAAAAGCCTATAAAATTGTACACACAAACATTTAAAGATGTCAAGTCAAACACTCCTAAATGAGAAAATGCCAGTACAAGGTTGGTATGTGCAAAGTGAATTGTGTCCCCTTGGGCACATACCTCATGAGATGCTCACATACATGATCAGAAACTTATTTTTTCTGTGCTTCATCAAGTGTATATGCTGAACCTGCTCTGGGGATAGTGTAGGACACTAGGATGAAAGGTATGTAAGTAGATAAGGCAGGAGATTACAGGAAGACAAAAGAACAGTTTCATGGTTAAGGCTGTTGAATGCTTCTACACTGGAGAGCTGGATTCTATCCCAGCCTCTGCCAGAGTTCCTATATGATGCTAATCATGTTACTCTCAAACTTGTCTCAGGTATTCACTAATTCTGCATTGCTCATTTTCTGGGTGTCCAACTTGATATCCTCAGTTCTGATTTATACAAGGGCCGAGCACTCCCAGCTGAAGACAAAGAGCACTTTGAATCTATAAAGTGCTATTTAACCAAAGTACTCTGAAAACCCAGGCCAAGCATCTCTAATTAGGCATCCAAATTTAGTGAATATTTTGACCTTAATCTTCCTTTAGCTCCCAATCTTTAAACTGGGATAATACCCCCTCACCTCAGATGTGTGTTGTAAAAATAAATACATATGTGAAACACTCAAATATTACAATATTAGGAACCACAGAAAAGCCTATGAGGAAATTAATTCTTTGAGCAGGGTTTGGATCGGGTGCAGTAAGGCAAGGGGGTCATACACTGAACAACAAGGAGAAAATAAAATATTCAACAGCTGTTACTTAAATACTGTGCATTGAATAAAAAGGATCCGGGGAGGGGGCGGCAAGCATGTCTTGTAAAGACAGTATCATACAAGCTAGGGGGACTGAATTAATGTTGTACAGGTGACCTTAATTCTGACATTTCCTAATTTAGAAGTGCTTGACTTTGCACCCCCTTAATGTTTTTAATGCAGTTTTTTGTATATGCAATTAACTCATATCTCAAGCTATGATTTACCTCTACAGAGACTAAGGCCTTATACACGTAGGGTGTGTCTAGACTATAGGTTTTTTTCAAAAAAAGTGGCCCTTTTTCTAAAAAACTTCCCCTGCGTCTAGACTGCTGCCACGTTCTTTCAAAAGTAAATAGAAAACGCAGCAGTTTTTTCAACCGCGGAAAACCATTTTATGAGGAATAACGCCTTTTTTTGAAAGTGCTCTTTCGGAAAAAAGGCGCTATGTAATGCAAACTGTGCTTTTTCAAATGAGAGCATCCAGACTGCCTGGGTGCTCTCTTTCAAAAAAACAGTTCGCTTTTTCGAAAGTACTGGCTGTACTCTAGATGCTCTTTCAAAAGAGGCTTTTGAAAAAGCCTCTTTTGAAAGAGGCTTGTAGTCTAGACCTACCCATAGATGTGGTACTGCCTCTACTATATTGGGGTAGTTAAAGTGGTACAGCCCTCTTGTGGATGCAGTTATTTCAGTATTCCCTTTCCCATACAGGAATAAACTACCATGGCATAAACACTTTTATACTGGTATAACTTTGTCCACACTAGGAGACATATCAATGTAACTTTTTGGTTTAAAAAATATTACATCCCTAACAAAGTTACATCTGTATAAAACATGTATAGACCTGGACTCTAGCAACAGTAAATAACAGTATGTACTTTAAAGTGCTGTTCTGTGCTAACAGTAGCTATACAAAGGTACCATGTAACTTAATATGCTCTCGGTGCATATCTGAGTCTGGTCAAACTATATACATACTTTTTTTTCTACTTTAAACTCTTGCTAACACTGCAAAGCCAATGCCACTAGGAGAGGAAGTTGGTTTCTCTTCTGAGTTGGTTATCAACATCACCATTTAGTTTAACAGCAAGGCCACATACACTCCTCTCTTACCCAATCCTAGAAGGCAATAGGGAAGAAAAGGCGTAACTCAGAATTTAACCAACAGAATCTTACTACTAAGAATGATGCAAGAGTTTAAAAAAAGGATACAGCTTTACTTTTGGATCCACCTATTGAGTTTGCATGGCTGACAGTTGCAAAAATGGTTATGGTAGGCTGAACATATTCACTACGGATCTCAGAACTAACCTGGAATCTCATACTGTTACTGCTCAGTGCAGAACCACATTTTGTTAACAAGAGTTGCTGATTTTACCAGTTACACTCAAACTCTCCGTTTAACTCTTGTGTAGGTATAAACAAACATTAGGAAGAAACATCCTGGTAGAGGAACATAGTTCACTGACTTCTGGAGACAGAAAAAGTAAGTTAAATTTTAATGAGGACATTACAATCTCTCCCTTTGAAAGTTAGCAAAACAAACTACATCAGTTCTGTTTCATTATGTATGGAATAAAGGTAGTACTGTATGTCATTAACTATTACGTAAGTTCAATGGCCCAATTTTCTCCTCCCAGAATAAGTGTATCCCCTGGGGCCTGGAGGGGATTTTCACCTAATTTTGCACACCTTCCATTTAAATTCTGTCTCCCACCTACTACAAGAGTTTGCTTATATCACCTTATGGTACAATGTAAAAAAAACAAAAACCAAAAAAACCACACACAACACAATTTCTTTTTTAAATTAGACATTGTGGTTGAAATATAATGTTTTAAGTTACAATGTTAC
This sequence comes from Rafetus swinhoei, assembly GCA_019425775.1. Lineage (NCBI taxonomy): Eukaryota > Metazoa > Chordata > Testudines > Trionychidae > Rafetus > Rafetus swinhoei. The sequence goes on along the minus strand of CM033447.1, from coordinate 17,111,624 downwards.
TAAATATTTCTATTTTTAATTGTAATTTAAGAACAGAAGCCTTTGACTTATGATGACCATGACTATCCATGCACAATTTACATGAAATACACAAAGCAGGGGGTTCAGGAAAAAATAAGATCATAATTTTTATAGGCATAACATTACTATGTGTATACATTCCTGAAGTGCAAAATTAAGTTTCATTTGTTTTCATATAAAAACATCAGAATGAAAAGTCTGAGACAAACAATAAGGAAATGTGCAACTAAAGAGTCTCTTAAGAACATAAGAAAATAATATCAAATATTTAGTTGGCAAATGAGAACTCTGCTTTTTTGTGAGTTATTCTAAACTATGCATGTTATTTTATTTCATGTTGTTGTAATAAAGCTTGCATTTTTCTTTTTGAGAAACCCACAGAAAAAAATCACTAGAGATGCTCAAGACCTTATCGAAAGCATGTTGAACTCAATGGAAAGACTAAGTTCAATGGATTTAAGGATCAGGCCCTGATTGCATTTCTTTTTGTATGACCTTTAAACTTATCTGGACCATTAAAAATACCCGTTAAGTTATACAAATGGAAAAAAGTTAAGAGCGCTGATATGCAAAACACAATTGATGCATCATTCATTTAAAAAATGCTTCTGAGTCTAGACTAACTGCAAAGTTTGTCAAGTAAATTTTTTAAGTAGGATTATACACCCCTGAAAATAGGGGATTATAGCAGTAATTCTCTCAGACTAACTGTAGTAAGTAGCTATTTTATACATAGATACCTAATTCCTCATCCATATTCTAAAATAGTTTTCCTTAGTTTACAATACATAAACAAAAAACAAACATTCTCAAATTAATATTGCTTGTACTTAATTATGAGTTCTAACAGCTTCAGGATACCAAACATTCAATTTTTAATAGTATAAATATGGATTACTAAATTGTTGATCATAAGTATAAAATCTCTATGTAAAACCACATGCTATGACCATCTGTGCAAAGGCCAGGAAAAAGAGATCCATTTTTTTAATAACAAAAGTGCTACTGCAGAATCTTTTGACTGGTTTCATGGACATTTCTGCAGAAACAATGGATGTTTGGCTCAGAAAGTAGGTTTCCGTACAAGGAATTTAAGTTCTTCCCAGAAGATTACAAAGCAAAGTTAGTTTCAGACCGCTTATTGAAAAACTGTCACTTTATGGCTATGCAACAAAACAAATAGGTACATTTTTACTGCTCTAACCATATCCAGTTTTCAATATTATTGTCGATGTGTCTGATTTCAATTTGTTTATACTAGTATGTCCAGTTTTAAAATGTTATAGTACTCCAAGAGTAAGGGGGAAGATGTCAAAGGCACAAACAAGAGTCAGGTGCCCAACTCACATGTTTTTGAGTATCTGTCCTTGTGTATATAAAGTCGGAGTCAAGGAAAAGTAAAAAGACTAGAAATACTTCCAAATGTGCAGCTAGCTGCATGTTCCATGTGAAATGTCTGTATTTTGCATTACATCATTGAAAATGTAACATTTTCTTTCCTACTTTTATTTTTTTATATAAGTAGTAGATAGTCCTAATTTTATGGTAAAGGGAATAATTTCATATTGGTCCACAACACTGAAGTTTATCAACAAAGTCAGATCTTAAGCATTTGTTCAGCAGCTGCTAGATGATAAAGAAAGTTTTCTGTAGCTGGTGGATATCGCTTTTGTTTTAGAGCTTCAAATTTAAGTGTTGGTTTCTCACCATCATCAGACACTTCAGTAAATGATGCCAGATTAGTCAAAATTTCTTTTGTCTTCAGTGAAATATCCTTCAAATAAGAATAGATAAATATGCAAGCATGAATACAGCACTAGGAAAATTATACAGAGGTATTAACGTTAAATAAGACACTAATACAAAAACTATGCAGTGGAAATAACGTGTCAGAATGCATCAATCTGTGAATTATGATAAATTTGGAAGATTCTTTCCTCAGATCTGATCATGTGAGAGGCTGAACATTTAATTCTAGAGTAGCTGGGAGTACTCTGCATTTCACAAGGTCTATAACGGGTGGGCAAAAGCCTCTCAGTGGGCTGGATCTGGCCCGCTTTGGGCTTTGATCCAGCCCACGAAGCAGTTCCAGGTCCCACCCCCTAGCACATTGCCTGGGAACCAGAGACATGTGAGCCCTTTTAACTGCTATTTAAAGGGTTCGTGCCTTCCCCATGCCTGTCAGGCAATGTGTTGCTTGGCAGCCATGGGGAACACAAGAACCCTTTAAACAGAAACAGTTAAAAGGGCTCACAGCTCCCGGCGCCTCTAGTGCATTGCTAAGGAGCTGGAGAAGCGCGATCCCTTTCAACTGCTTCTATTTGAAGGGCTCGTGCCTCCTGGGTGGCTGCATTGCCTGACAGCCACCCGGCAGGTGCAAACCCTTTAAACAGAAGCAATTGAAAGGGCTCAAAGCTCTTGGTCCCACTGGCCTGTTGCCTGGGAGGCATGAGCCCTTTCAGCTGCTTCTGTTCAAAGGGCTATATATATATATATATATATATATATATATATATATATATTAAGCTTCCACTCCAGACAACTCTGGCAGGAGGATAGCCCCCAGCACCTTCCCATCTGCTCCAGGTCCCTTCCATTCGTCAGAAGTTGGAGGGAGGGACCCCAAGCCAAGCAAAGCTCCCAGTAGGGTAGCTCTCAGCCCCGCCCCTTCCACCTGAGGCCCCACCCTTTCCAGTCGGCCCACAGCCACTTTTAAAATGTGTGAAGTAGCCCCCTCTTCAAAAATTATTTCCCACCCCTGATCTACAATCTATATTTCAAAATGATTACCACAATGCTGTAGGAACAAGGGTAAAGACACAGTATATTGTAGCCCAATCTTAAAACTGAAAAAGCATATTTCAGGGATTAAACTGTTAGCTATGAATTTTGTCAACAAGTTATACTATAAGTGAAACAAATAACTGATAATAAAACCTTACACCATTGTAAACATTTTATTTTAATGCAAGTTACATGTATTCAAAGGAATGTCTGAAATTTCTTCAGCAACAGGAAGTGCCAACACACTGTTTTAGTTACTTTATTTGCATGCTGTCATAACCCGGTGATGATAGCAGAACTATTGTAATGTATAATAATATTTATAAACTAGAAATTGCAAAAGATAAACGGACTTTTGGAGAAGCAGGACCTGACATTCCATTTTGTTCTTTCTTTTTTAAATAAAATGTTAATGAAAGAAGAAATTTGAACATAAAAGGACTAACCTTAATGACCTGACTATCTGATTTATCTGGATCTTCTGCAGACTGAACAATGAGTTGACCAATTTCTTTATGCAATTTTCCCATAGTCATTGCATCTTGGGATAGAGAAAATGTATAATGAATTCATTCTGATCATCTAACCCATCTAAAAGATAATATTTTACACATATAGCACCCTTCATCCAAGTACAGTAGTAGCAGGACATGTAACAATGGCACCTCTCACTTTTACTCATACGCTCTCTTTATTGGAACTTCCTGAAAATATTTATGTAGGAAGAATAATAATAGGACTGCCTATAAGAACTTTTCCAAAAAATGAACTTTGTCGTATTTTCATGTATTCCCATTACATCGCCTTTATTGCTCTTGCTGGATAAAATTAATATGCAGAGGTACAATTAGACAACAAAATATTTTAGATCCTACAACAGTGTTACAGATAAGTATACTACTAATCCACAAAGTATGCTTAAGTTTTTATACAACTAATTATAAAGTAAAGTAAATCAAGATTAACCAAGATCAGGCTTTTTTCTTTATACTTTAAAAATAAGAGCTTATAAATATTTTAAAGGATTGTTATGAATTTTTAGTAGCAAAATGTGCACGTATTTGAGAGACAAACTGTCATCTGGTAAACTGATGGCAAGCCGAATTATGAGTAGTCCTCATGATCTGTATCTGTTGTTCACCCATGAAGGAATTAATTTGTATATTATCAATAAAACCAAATTAAGATTTCCTCCTGCTCTAAAGATTTTATCCTCTATGCACTGAGTTTTGCAAGCAGCATTTCCTCTTGATCATTGAGAGGTGATACACAACCCAAAGTTCAGTGGGCATGAAAATGGGAAGAGATATTTATAAAGACTTAGTCTTAGGCTGGATCCACAACCCATCCGTGATTTAGAATGTAACTGTATGAAAATGTGAAATGTCTCAGTCACATGTTTTTAATTAAGACTTATGTATTATAGACAGACCACCCTTCTCTAATTTAATTACTTAGGCATTTATACATGATGACATTATGGCCCAGATTCACCAAAGAACTTCCAGGCTCCCAGGTGAGAGAGCTCTAAAATAATTACTCTCTCTCACCTAACCTAGAAACAGGACCAAGACGGTAATGAACCTGGCTCTCTGTTCGCAGATTTACAAAGCAAATACCTTCCCCCGCCCCCCAAGAAAACAAAAACAAGTGTGACAACCAACCTTTCGCTTGCTGGGTAATGGTAATTTCACTGTCTGCCAAATTCACATACACATCATATAGATCCAGTCTATTGCTCACTTTGGAGTCTATAAATCCAGCAATGTAACCTAGGTGGTAGAGATTTACCAAGACAAGTTCTGATTTAAACATGAAAAAAGAGATGTAGTATAAAGTAAAATCTGTTTTAAAATTAAGGACTTGATCCAGCACCCATTGAAGTTAAAACTTCTTTGGGTATTTGATTAGGTACGTGGGTATTTTTTTACTTATGGAAATTGAAATTAAGAACCAAACTACACTATGTAGTAAGGAATATAATGTTTTCAGTTTCAAAGCTTTATTACTACTCAGAAGAGTCCAAAAAATGGCTTTGTGTTCACTTTCCAAAGGTGAAATACATAGAAGTTCTATAGACTAAGAGACTCCATTCAGTTGCCCTGAGTTGGTATTTGTGACAGGAATATGATGGTTGTGGCAGTATTAATTCAGAATATGTTCCACATGACAACTAGGTTCATCTCCAAATGCCTTCCATTATTGCAGCTGTTTTCTGTGGAAGTGTGGTTTAGTGATTTTAATGACTTGAGGTACACATTAGTGGTAAAACAGTCAAACATTAAATATACTTTTTAACTATAAAAATGATCATCTGAAAGAGATGAAGTGAGGAAATTCAGTGTTAAGAATACCACTAAGTCCTTTGTTCACTCTGTTGTGTCCAGTTTGGGAAGGGAAAGGGTAGAAGCTTACGGGTCTGTTGATGTGTTATATAACATCTACACTCAATAGAAGTCACAAATCAGACTCTTACAGCTTATGAAGTCCATTTGTGAGTAGAATACACAATCACCAACTAACACAGTAGAGCACACTCAAAATAGCAGTTCAGCCTTTTAAAGTGAATTGCTTATTAATCTAAATGAAATACCCTCTAAAACCCTAAGTTGCTATTTTGTAGTTAAAAAAGAGAAAACTTAATCATTAACAATGTATATACTTTGAAGATAATCTTATTTGAGTGGAAAGCACATTATCAACCCCTCCTGTAACAGTGCATTAAATGTTTCATTCTATCTGACCCAAATCAACATCTAAAGGAATCAAGTTCAGTTCCCTACCTCCTTTCTATTAAGCGATTTATTTAGGAAATTAATAAGTTTACAAATCCTTGCCATGTAAATATCAGAAATAAAACAATCATTACAACAATTACCTTTTGTTTAAAGAGACATTATACAGGAATCAAGCCTATTTAACAGGGTGTTACTATATTATAGAATGAGCTTCATTACAACATCTATGATGTTGTTAGTGATTTTATTAAATTGAGTGAAATCTCTATAAAAAAAATCTTAAATATGTGTATCAAATGTTGCTATTCAAAAAAATTGAACAGGTGTGAAAAGATTAGGACAATCTGAGTACTGAACAGAAGGTAACTAAATATCTACATATCTCTTTGTCCTGCCTATTTTGCTGGATACAGAACTGGTATTAATTTTTCTGTACCAACAATCTCCCACATTTTTTTAAACCATTCCCCCATGGTTGGGCTATACTGTATTTTCCCAATTGTAGTCTGCAAATAGCTGAGCAGCTTGTAGCAGATGAAAGATTAATTCTTTGTTTCACTTTGTGTGACCATTTCCACTTAGAGGCCACACGAAGATTAGCAAAAGATGATTTGGTAATAATTATTTCACAGTTTGTAATATTTGGTTATGAATTACATTCTAATACTCTCTAAGGATTGGCTCTATCTCCTAAATAACTAAAGAAAATCATTTACAACACCTTGGGGGAAGGGAAAGACAATCCATCTGGATAGAACCACCAATAAAACTATTTATTTAATCTGTAATTTAAAATGAAAAATACTTTTTTAAAAGAAAAAAATATATAGTTTAACTTCTATGACAGATTTAAAGAATTAAAAATCCTCAAAATGAATTTATTATGGAAATAGCAACAGACTTTTAATTACAGTATTATTAAAAGGTGTTGCTCCAGTGCAAATGAAATTAACGTTATGAACAAGGTTTTGACTGATAACTTATTATCACTACCTGTGCAGGTCTTTAATGCTTCCAGTTCATCATCATGTAAGTGAACATATGAATGAAGAATTGACCAGTCCTGTCGATGCCACACTAAAGCAGGCAGAGTCCTAAAGAAATTAAGTTAGGATTTGAATCTAAGTATTTTTTCTTGTATTAATCAGTGACTTAGCATATTCATTTTATTTTTAAGGCCCCCATTCAGCAAAGCACTTAAGCACATATGAAATCAATGGAACCTAAGAATGTTTAATTTTAAGCATTTACATCAGTGCTTTCCTGAATATGGATACTTTTCAGAACCAGGACTTAATGCATTTTTATTTATAGGTGTGTGCTATACCTGGTAAACTCCTGGATGACTTCTATTCTAGGGTGATATACAACAATTCTTTTCTTTAACATCAGTGCAGTGAATAGAATAACTGTTTCCATGCCAAACTGAGATACTATATCTATGGAACAAGAAAGAAAGACATTATGGTATCAAAAGTATATGGCAATATTTCTTTAAAACTTGTTGATTAGTCACCAGATATCACTATACTCAGAATATAAATTAACAAATATGACCTGTTTCTTATCTGAACAGAATTTGGGACTTGATATAAAAATCTATTTTATATGACTGCAGAATGGCATTGTGGGTTTCATATTTTAAAAAAGATATATATAATCAGTTGACTATAGATTTGTTTTTAACCTTTGATTGAACCTGCGAGGTAAGCTTTTCGCGCATCAAAGTCTTTGCTGAGAAAAGATCCATTTTCTTCACTCTGGCAGATCCCCTTTGTAAGAACTGCAATATAACTCTCCATCATTTTAACTGGACTCCCATACTTCAAGTAGATTCTGCATGAAAAAAAGAGAAAATATTTAGTTTTTGTCTGTGATGGTGCGAACAGTACAGCTAGGCATATGAAAAGGTCATGGTACCACCAAGACACTGATTTGTAAGAATTATGATTTTAAGACCCATGATTGATGTTAGTTTTAAATACGAGAATAAAAAGCCTTTTATAGCATGCGCACAAATCTTGTCTGTTTTTTTTTTTTTACTAATCATGTGATCATACCTTCATGATTATCAAAAAAACATTAGCAAAAAAGGGCTGACAGGAAACCTGCCATGGGACAAACACAAGAACTCTCGGTCTGTCCCCTATACACGGAAAAAAGAAACTCTCCGCTCTCTTAATATCCATTTGCTAATCATCTCTCTTCCTCTGAGTTTTAACTAAGTTGCCCAGGGGAAAGAACAGAATTTAGATGTAGGAACACCGTACCTAAAGCTTCAAACAGATTATTTCAAATATAGTGTGTCAGATAGTTGTAAACTGCCATTTTCCATTTTAGTTTCCCTACAGAGTTGTCGCATTTATTTTTTAAATTCAGTTATAATTTTCAGATAATTTAGAAAGACTCAGTTTATAAGTCAAGTTCAGAAAGATCCACAAACAAAAAAAGCAAACAAGTCACAATCAACCTAAATAGTTTATGCAACCATGAAAAAGAAAGATCAGAGACTCTTTCAGTGTTTGTTACATTTTTAAATTATGTTCTTGAAAAAAAAAAAAGCTGTGAAAATGAGGAATTTTATTTGTATGGTTAACTATGTTGAACATTTATTATGTTCTTAACTTTATCACATGGCACAAAATAGACAGTTCTATATAAGCATATACTTAGAATTGCAATATCTGGAATTCCAGAAAACATTTTCATATTGTTAGACAACATATATAGTTCAATTTTCCAAATTAGCAAGGCCTAAGTATTTAAACATTCACACTACATACAGCTTTTATACAGACCTACACAATATCCTAGTGAAGGCTGCATATTTCTCCGGATTAAAATCTTTGGCAGTCAGAACAATAGAAAAGTGAGTCACCTGTCCAAAATATACAAAAACATGTAGGTTAATGTATTATATATCTCCACTTTAATTCATATAATTCTTATATTACTAAATTTAACACAACTATCAAACAAGATATTACAGTACCAGGAGCCTGACACAGTTGCAAGTCTCATTTATATTCAGTAAAAAAGACATCACAAATGGCTTCTGAACTGACCCACTTTCACTGAATCAGAACTATCAATATTTAGCAGATAAAATTAAACAAAAAATTAACAGAGTAAAAAAACCCCTCAAAACACCAGACTTCCCCCACCCTATTAACATCATACTGCAGCTATTGGCAGAGAGAGGAGGACAGAACCAGAAAGGGGTGAGGGGGGCCTTCTCAGGTGGAGAGAAAGTGAGAAGGACAGGAAGAATCACCACTGATTGTTACTGAACATGAAATGCCACAATGCCACTAGTCTTACAACAATTTATTAAGGGACCTGAATGTCAGAATACAGATGAAATAAAAGTACAGCTGCAATATTTCAAAAATGCATTTAAAATACTTTAGCAGAAACATTGAGAATGCATCAATGAAAAACCTGTTATAATTATAAATAAAGAGTGAGATTTAACAATGCTGTTCAAAGACTCATTTTATAGCCTGGGTCCCAACCATTTATGTGCCCATTTTTATAATATCTAACAAATTGTCTCAAACCCTTTCCATTGGTCTTATTAGAGACACAGCATAAGATGGTGATACAATTGGGGGTGGCATTCTGTGTGTGCAAAATTAATCTCTTGCACTCTGAGGGGAAAGAAACGGGGAGGGATATAATAAGAAAGTGAGTATTTACTGCTAAAAAAATATAAGCTAAGGGGAGTTCTACAAAGTCTATCATGCAGTGATGAAAACTCCTGAAAAACAAACAGGATGTAAGATAAAACAAGAATATGCACAGTGTTTCTGCCTCTCTCTCTTTTACCTAATATCGGCTTATTATCCTTTCACAATTCAAAGCTTCCTATATAACTTCTTTCTTCTACATTGCCTGGCCCTGGAGTAGCTCTCCTGTTCTCAAATAACAGACCATCTATTAAAACACCCCTAAAATTAAAATCCATGATTCACCCAACTTTCTCCTTTTCATCCTTCTCCATTTCTTTAATAATTTTCTCCCCACAATGACCTATGTCAGTTACTCTTTTGTTACTTTTTGGGTCTAACTTCAAATTGTAAGCAGGAAAAAAATATATGTAGGATTCACATATAAATAATAAGAGTTCTCCTTATTGTTACTGTAATTTATGGCCACTACACAGAATATATCTTTAATGCTTCAGGAACCAAATTCACCCGAAAGTATAAACTGATGCAATCCGACTGATATCAAAGGCAATTGCATCCACTTACTCAAGGGCTGCATACGTCCCCCTTTCTTTTTACCCAGCCACTTCCTTTTTTGCTGTTCATAGAAAGGCCAAATGGGGAGTGTATATTACACTTGTTTTGCATACACACAGAATACCAATCTTCTTCTTACTATATAGTTTAGAAATGTCTGGCTGGCTGGCTGTCCACCTGTGAGTGTTTGTTCAAGAAGTCCCTAAATGGTATGAGCTAGGACCACCAAACTTGGTATGCTTCCTCTTATCAAAATTTAAAGCAAGGTCAGGGTTTGGTTGTGCCAGGATAATGGGATGTGCATGGAATTCGACTGCTTTAGATCTCTTTATTGGTGATTTAGTCCCACCTTTTCCAAGACTGAAGAATCTTGAACTTCCACTGTTGTGATATAGAACCACGATCTTCTATACTGGCCAAATACAAAGGTGTGAAGCAATTTGTTTTCATCTGTAAGGCAGCATTTTCTCAGCAACAGGTCCCTCATTTCAGCTGTTGTGGAAGGATAACACCATACCCACAGAGTATCTCCATTGGTGTCTTTTTCTATGGTGGAAAGATGTTCACTGTGAGAATGCCAAACAGCAGCAAGGAAGTAAATTGATTGGTTAATCAGATCTGTTTACTGGAATCGGCTTAGCATCCCATTTTTACACTAACTACAGCACTACCCACTCATGCCTCAACTGTTAAAAGTTGTCTGTGAGTACTTCTTTTATTAACTTTTATTTTCATATATTTATAACATTTTGTTGTAAAAGTCTGCTCTTGGCTAACTCCTGGCATGCAAAGTCCCAGGCAGGTGAGGCTTTTGAGTATGTGGAAAAGTAAGAATTTTTGTTTTCAAAGGTGCTATTCTCAGTTACGCAGCTCCTGCACACTTACTTAACTGACTCCAATGAAATTATTTAATTGCTTGAAAATAAGCGTGAACAAAGTATTTTCAGAATCCTAAATTGCATCATTTAGAATCTCCATCATTCAAACTGTCACAATGCTTTGAAGTGGTAAAGCATCATTTAAGTATTAATTGTTCATTGTTAAACTAACAGACTTGTTTGGACTACGACATTATCAATATAGTTCTTAATTAACAATACTTTCACTTTGTATGCCAATAAAATGTTATAATTATATGGCATCTATATGCTACAAAAGGGGCTATATTATAAATACTCAGACAGACTTCATTCCCAGATTCCATACTAACCACTAGGGATGTTAGAATTTAATCGATTAACCAGTTAAGCAATAAGATGATGCTTATCAGTTAATGTTATTGGTTAAACTCTGCCCTGCTGCCGGATGGCTTCACTGTGGCAGCAAAACCTCCTCCCCAGGAGCAGAGCCGCTAGCTGAGCTGGCTGCTCCTGCTGGTCCCACTCCGTGGGAGACGGCTGGTGACCCTGCTCTGGGGAAGGCTTTGTTGCAGGCTTTGCAATATGAAGCTTATTTAAGCTTTATACTACAGAGCCCACAGCACACGTAACCGCTAAGATTTTTAGGGGTTACATGGTTCCCTTATTAAACGACTTTTAACATCCCTACTAACCACATGCCAAATGTTGCCTTCAGATACCCCCCGCATATTCCCAATGGCTTGTATCAGAGGGCAGGCTCTGGGTCTTTACAGGAATCTTTTCCTCACTAAGTGCTTGAAGATAAACTGACATAAATAATGAAAACAAGCAACACTTGGTCATTTATATGATTCTTTCCCACTAGTTAATCAATCCTAACTACACCCCAGAAAGGCAAAGATATGTTGTTAGTCCCATTTTTATCAGTGGCTAGTTACATTTTGTGGGCAGTTTTGGGGTTTACACCTCAGTATAGAATCATATATTTGGCAGGAAAGGACCTCAAAAAGTCATCAAGCCCAGCCCCCTGAGCTGTGGTAGGGCCAAGTGAACTTAGGCTATATCTGATAGATGTTGGTACAACTTGTTTTTAAAAGTGTCCAATGATGGGGACTCCATGACCTTCCTTGGAAGCCTATTACAGGAATTAACTACCCTTATAGTTAGAATGATTTTCTTAATATCTAACCTAAATCTCCCTTGCTCCATATTAAGACCATTACGTCTTGTCCTACCTTTAGTGAACATGGAGAACAATTGATCACTGTGTCTTTTATAATAGCCCTTAACATATTGGAAGACTGTTATCAGGCTATCAGTTTTTTCTCAAGACTAAACCCCTTTAGTTTTTCCAACCCTTCTTCATAAGTCAGATTTTCTACATCTTTCATCATGTGTTGCTCTCCTCTGGACTTTTTCCATTTTGTCCACATCCTTCCTAAATTGTGCTGCCCAGAATTGGGCACAGTACTCCATTGTTAAGTAGACGAGGACAATTATCTCCTGTATCTATTGTACACCACTTCTATTAATACATCTCAGAATCATATTCGCTTTTTTTCCAGCTACATCATGAGTCATTGATGACTCATATTGAGTTTGTGGTCCACTATAACTCCCAGAGTCTTTTCAGCAGCATTACCACCTATGCTAGGGGCGGGCAAATTACGACCCATGGGCTGTACCAAATCCCTCAGTTTTTTACTCCAGCCCTTGGGCACCAGGGTTGAAAGCTTGCTTGCCCTACTCCATGCATGTTTTGGCTGTGAACACCTCCTGGAAACAGGGGCAGCCAGGGGCTTTGCACGCTGCCCCTGCCCCAAATTCCAGCTCTTCAGCTCCCATTGGCTGGGAACTACAGCCAATGGGAGCTACTAGGGTGGCACCTATGGACAAGGCAGTGGAATGGGAGTGGGGATAGGCTGCTGCTTCCTGGAGCTGCTTGAAGTAGACAACCCTCAAAGCCTGCACCCCCCGAACCCCTCTTGTACCCCAAGGCCCTCATCCTCAGCCCCAGAGCCCTCATCCTCCCATTGAATCCCAATCCCATCCCAGCCCTAATTCCCCTTCTGCATCTTAACCCCCTGTTCCAGCCCAAAGCCCCCTCACGCACCTTGAACTCATTTCTAGCCCCCCTTCCAGAGTCTGCTCCAACTAGAGCCCTCACCCAATCCCACACCCCAACTCCCAATTATGTGAGCATTCATGGCCCACCATACAATTTCCGTACTGAGATAAGGCCCTCAGGCAAAAAAAAATTGCCCACTCCAAGCTAGATGGTTTGCTGTTGTGTATTTGATTTTTTCCTTCCTAAGTGAACGATTTTGAACTTGTCTTTATGTAATTTCATCCTGTTGGAACTAAGACCAATTTTTCAATGTCACTTTGAATTTAAAACCCATCCTCCAAAGTGCTTGCAACCCCTCCCGGCTTGGTGTCATCTGCAACTTTTATAAGCGTACTCTCCACTCCATTAGCCAAGTCATCAAATGTAAACATCCAATAGTACTGGACCCAGGATGAAATCCTGTGGGCCCCCCCTACAGACAGTCTCTCAATTTATCAGCAAGCCACTGATTACCCTTTGAGTGGGCTCTTTCAACCACTTGTGCACTTACAGCCATTTCATCTAGACATTTCCCGAATTTGCTTATGAGAACTTCGTGCAGAACTGTGTCAAAAGCCATGCCAAAGAAACGGAAAGTTGACAAAAGAGGAACAGTTCCCTCTCCCCCCCCCCCGGGTTGGTTACAGCCCCCACACGTGCAGGAGAACGGGTAGAGGTGCACCTCAAAGAGTGGGAACTGTTTGACAGGTGCTGCCCTCACCGCCCTGGGCACTGAGGGCCACTGAACCAAACGGTGAAGTCTGAATATGCTGGAAACCACTTTCAAGCCAGGGGGTGGGGCAGCACTTCTGCTCCCACTAGCACAAGGGCCCCACCCTCCACTGAAGGGGCAGGAGCCTGGCAAGGAGCTGGAGTCCGGGCTCTGCCCCTCCGCAGCACGGAGCTGCCCTGGGGTGGCTCTGCAAGGGGGCAGGGGTGTCGCCTTACCAATCAGCCCCACGCCTAGCAGCTGCTGAATCTCCGGCTCTGCCATCTTCCTGCCGCCCGGCTCTGCTCGCCTCCCTGCCCGGCCAGAGCGCACCAGGCCCGGCCCGGCCTTCTCCCCCTCTTCCCGGATCCCCTGCTGCTGCTACTGCCGCCGCCTGAGCGCCCAGGCCCGGCCCCGCCTCGCTCCGGCTCCGCCCGCTGCCTCGGCCCCGCCTTCGGCCCTGGGCCCGGCCCCGCTGTTTCCCCGCCTCCCAGGCCCACATAGGAGGCGGGCTCGGCCTCTCGGCTGCCCTGGGCAGAAGCCTGGGAGACCAGTGGGTCGGGAGGCGGCAGGCGCCGGGCTTGCCGCAGCAGCAAGCTGAGCCTGGCTGCGCCCCGCTCCTCGGGCCCCTCCGGCGGGCCTGGCTTCCCCCCAACCCGGTCCCGCTCTGAGCGGTCTGGTCTCCCCACCCCGCCGGTCGTTTTCCTGGCACTCCTCCGTTCCTTCGGCCTCGCCCCTGGGGCTGCGTGGCCTCTCCATCCCCTAGATCTTTTTTAGGGCTCCCCCCTTCCCGCTTACACCTCGGGGGGGTCTCTCCCCTGTGTGATTCCCCACTATGGCTCACTGAATGATTGATTTTTCGGTTTGATGGCTGAAGTGAACAATCTGAATAAACAAATGAAATCGGTTATTTTCCAAGTGAAACGGATTTTTTCCCACCCGTTGCCAAAATGCAGAACTGAAAGCATTTCAGGCAGGCTGACTGCAACTCTTGGCATGTCCTTCTGAAACAGTGTTTTAAAACAAAACAGTGAGGTTTGAAGCAAAACGTTGGAATAAAATGTTGGCCTGAAAGGACATTTGCAAAATGAAATGGTTCATTTAAAAGGAAAATGTCAAAATGGTTGATTTAAAAAAATGTCAAAATGAACTTTTTTCTTTTCTTAAAAATAATTCTTAACATTGTTCAAAACTACATATTTCAACAAATTTACTGTATGATCAAAAAGTTTTGCCCAGCTCTATTGCACACCCTGATCTGCACCAGAACTCCACTTATGTTTAATGGTGAACTGTCAATGTGTTTTGATGTTTACTTAGGGTGGGTTTCTTTCCTCAGTTACTCTTCTGGTGTGTGTGTGCATGTGTGGAGGCAGCATTTCACATTCTTAAAGCCTTCTTCTCTATGACCAAGTGAAACAGCTTTGTCCATCTCATTACCTTTCCGATCTATTTTCAAGTAAAAGTTAAAAACTATCTTTTTTACTTTTGACTGTCACTGAATTTTTCTCTTTTTCTGTTTGTTTTAACTTTGTAACCCTGTGAATCATTGCTGGGTACAGTTATATGCAAACTGTTATACAGAATACAATTACATTGCTTAGAAGTCTTACTTATTATCAATTGCTTTTATTACAGTTACATCCAAAGGCTACAAACAGAATCTGGGTCAGGAGTATTTGGCATTATACAAACACATACAATGATCCTGCAAAGTCTGTGTGCAATTAAGCAAATGGATAAATGTAGGATTGGGGACTACCTGTTTTCTTCTGTTTTGAGTACCTCTTCACTAGATTGTGTGCCTCTCTTGACTGTTCTAGAAATGGATAATTGTGTCTCACTGTTCTTTGAACATATCAATAAAGTAGTGGCTAAGGGAGAATCAGTGGACATAATTTATTTAGCCTTCCAAAAGGCCTTTAAACAGGTTCTTGACTAGAGGCTACTAAAGAATTCATCAGTCACAGGGCAAGAGGCAAAGTATTATGATAAAAAACTGACTAGGAGACAGAAAGCAAAGAGTGTGATCAAGTGGTTAGTAGTGTTCATCAGCTTTGGGGTTCCATACTAGTTCTTGTTTAATATGTTTATTAATGATCTAGAAAGTGGGGGGGGGTGAGTAATGAAGTAGCAAAATTTGCAGATACCACAAAGTATTAAAGGTAGTCAGAACCACAGACTACCATTGTCTACTGTGACAAGTATCAGAGGTGTTGCCGTGTTCGTTTGTATCTTTGCCCATTATAGCTTATACCCAAATAAATCAACTAGTCTTTAAGGTGCCACAGGATTCCTTGTTGTTTTTAGAGGGCTGTGAGGAACTTCAGAGAGACTTAAAGAAGGAAAATGAATGGGGAATGCAATGGCAAATTAAACTCAGTGTAATTAATGCCAAGTAATGCACACTAGTGGACAAATATTGACACCATACTGTATTCTAAATTAACTGTATCAGCTCATGAAAGGGACCCTGGGCATCACTGTATGACTCAGTAGAGCCTGCTAAATATGCAACTGAAGAAAAAAAAAAACTACCAGGAAGTTAGACAGCATAAGGAATGGGAATAATACAAAGAATATTGTAATGCCTTTATACAAATCAGTGGTGTGAACTTTCCTGGAATGCTAAGTACCGCATCTTTAAAAAAAAAAAAAAAAGCATAGTAAAACTCTCATAAAAGTAAAAGTAAAAAGATTGATATTGTTTACCTCAGAAAGGGCATGCGTAAGAGAGAGCATGACAAAAGTATATAAAATAATGAAAGGAAGTAGATTGGGAATCAATGTTTTCCCTTTTTTCATACTTCAGGAACAAGGGGACATTCAGTGAAATTAAAAGCTGGTAAATTCAAAACTGATTAAATAGTTTTTTACATGATATGTAATTAGACTGAAGAACTCAACCTGCAGGAAGTTGTTATAAAAATTCAGAGCAGGTTTGGATATGAATAAGAATATCTGAAGTTATAATTAATTATAACAAAAATGGAAGGAAAATTAAACTCGGAGCTTCAAGGTTTAGGTCAGTCTCTAACCATAGAGGATAAGGTAGAAGCCTATCCCACACCTGTCTATTATGGGGTTCTTACACCTTCCTCTGACCCACCTACTACTGACCATTGCCAGAGATAAGATACTGGACTACATGGACTGCAGAATGACAATTCTTATGTTCTATTTGATTCTTTCTTGATAGTGTGGGTACGAAGTGGAGAAAGGGAAAGAAAATATTTCCAGTACAGTCACAATGCTTATCAGAAACATTCCATTCCACACCCAGCCTGTTTCAATTCCTCCTGCTCTTCCTGCTATTAACAGAAACAACTATTTATTTCTGGTAAAATAACAATTGGAGTGAGTGCAAGGTGCCTCTGGGCTCTCACCCTATTATTAAACCACCATTTAAAATATATTATTCAGGTTGCACTGTAATTGTTTTGAGACTTTATATGTGTTTTTGTGGCTGCACAATATTGAAACAATAAGAAAACATAAGAAACCAACAATTATTAATAAAGTAAAAACTCCATTGAAATATAACAAAACAATAATAAATTGTCTCATTGCCACTATAAATTGCCAGATTACAGACCCAAGTCTTCCCCTTACTATATGTTCTATATAGTTCTGTAAAATCACATGTGCTCATGTTCAGGGATGCTAGTGCTGGTAGTAGGGATGTGAGCAACTAGTCAACTATCTGATAAGCAAAATGGACTGTAAGGTGGATAGAAAACTGGCTAAACTGTCAGGCCCAACAGGCAGTGATCAACAGCTCAATGTCTGGTTGGTGGTCAGTTTCAAGTGGAGTGCCCCAAGGATCAGTTCTAGGGCTGGTTTTGTTCAACATCTTTATTAATAACCTGGATGAGGGGATGGATAACACCCTCGGCAAGTTTGCAGATGACACTAAGCTAGGGGGAAGAGGTAGATATGTTATAGGGTAGAGATAGGGTCCAGAGTGACCTAGACAAATTAGGGGATTGGGCCAAAAGAAATCAGATGAGGTTCAACAAGGACAAGTGCAGAGTCCCACACTTGGGACAGAAGAATCCCAAGCACTGTTACAGGGTGGGGGCAGAGTGGCTTAGCAGCAGTGCAGCACAAAAGGACCTGAGGATAACAGTGGATGAGAAGCTGAATACGAGTCAACAGTGTGCCCTTGTAGCCAAGAAGGCTAATCACATATTAGGGTGCATTAGGAAGAGTATTTCCAGCAGATCTAGAGAAGTGATTATTCACTTTTATTCGGCACTGGTGAGGCCACATCTGAAGTATTGCATTCCGTTCTGGGCTCCCCACTATAGAAAGGATGTGGCTGCATTGGAGAGGGTCCAGCAGAGGGCAACCAAAATAATTAGGGGTCTGGAGCACAGGACCCATGAGGAGATGCTAAGGGATTTGGGCTTGTTTAGTCTGCAGAAGAGGAGAGTGAGGGGGGATTTGATAGCAGCCTTCAACTTCCTGAAGGGAGGCTCCAGAGAGGATGCTCTCAGTAGTGACAGATGGCAGAGCAAGGCGCAATGGTCTCAAATTACAGTGGGGAGGTCTAGGTTGGATATTAGGAAAAACTAGAAGGATGGTGAAACACTAGATTGGGTCACCTAATATGGTGGAATCTCCATAGATTTTTAAGTCCCAGCTTGACAAAGCTCTGGCTGAATGGTTTAGTTGGGGTTGGTCCTGCTTTGGACTAGATGTCCTGAGGTCTCTTCCAGCCCTAGGAGTCCACAATGAGGTGCTCTTCACATGCACACTGAATTATTCCTTTAGGAAAGGTCCTGCACCTTTAGTTCCTGCAACACACGCTTTCCATCGCCCAGCCAGGCTCGTCCCTTACAGGTCTCGCATTGCTACCACAGGGACAGAGGATTCGAACCGACACCTACCGAAGCTCTTACTGCTTGTCGCTAACCCCTCCACCACGGGCGCCTAGGCGAACGCAGCGCTGCATGCCGGGACGGATCGCTACACCCCCCGTCTCCCTCTCCCCCCCCTCCCCCTGGGGGAAGGAGGGGTTTCCGCTTCTGGACACGTCGGTGCGCGTGGGTCACGTGGCGCGCTCCCCTTTCCGGCCCAGCAGGCTGCCTGTCTGGGCGCACGGAGCCGCCCGCCGCCGCCCTGTGAGGAGACGCCGCTGCCCCCGCCGCCATCATGCCGGTGTATTTCCAGCGGCCCGAGAATGCCCTGAAGCGGGCGAACGGTGAGTGCGGGCGGGGACCCGCGCCCGTCCCGCTCCCCTGCCTGGCGCCGGGTGGCGAAGGGCCGGGCCTAGGCCCAGCCGCGGCCCGGCGCAGGGACCATCGCCCGGGCAGGCCGCGGCAGGACCCGTCCCAGGCGTGGAGGATCCGGGGGCGGGAGGGGGGGGGGCGTTTTCAGCATTTCCCCGCCTTGGTTCTCGCGCCCGCCCGCGCGGCAGCCGCGGCACTCGCCGCCTCAGCGGGGCCATGTGTGGCGCGGGCGGGACGAGCGTGACAATGAGCCCTCGTGCCTGCCCGGCGCTGCCCGCGGCCGATTGGGAGCGGAGGCGCCTCGGGCCCGCAGCTGCCCCGGTTTTGTGCGGCGCGGAGCAGGCTGTGCCGGCCCTCAGCCCGATCCCGTGTAAACGCGGCCTCTCACGCGGCGGCGTTGCACAGACTGTCTCCCACTGCGGCTGCCTCTGATGAAGCGAAGGGAAGTTGGCAGCTATTGTCCAGCACTCTGCGTGGCACCAGGCGGAAGGCAGGTCAAGGGCACCCCTTCCCCCCTCTATTTTTCTGTGTTGAAGCAGCCTCTTGAACCATGAATCCGCAATCAGACTCTGTTGTACTATGTGCTCCGCCGGCGCGCAGCCGTCAATCACGTGTCAGGGTGTGACAATGCGCTGCCAGATGGATGAAATAAACCAATGGGATGAGGCTACAGTGAAATGGGCAAGGTGCTGTACATCACTCTGACCTCTGCCTAGCCAGTTGACAAACTGAAGTGTAGGACACTTCATTTGCATGCACTCGTCCTGCGGCATCTGTCATGATATTTTTAATGTTGATGCAGAGTGAACAGAGCTTTGTTTATTAAAGGTCTTGTCTGAGAGACATCTTCACAGTAAATTCTAGAATTCTCTCAATATTTTTGGCTGAATCAGGCCTGCTACAATTTGAGATGTTTATGCAGTCATCTACTTTCCTCATATTTGTTCTTTGCAGGTCCCATATTTAACAGCCCACCCCTAGTTAACTGATCTTATTTTATAGACAGTAAAATGTCAGTTTTTTACTTAAAGTATAAATAGTATCCTGGGACAAATGCAGACTAGGGATGTGAACGAGTAGTTGACTATCTGATAAACACCTGCCTATCGGATAGTCAACATAAGAATGTAAGAACGGCCGTACCGGGGTCAGACGAAAGGTCCATCTAGCCCAGTATCCTGTCTGCCGACAGTGGCCAGCACCAGGTGCCCCAGAGGGAGTGGACCGGAAGACAATGATCAAGCGATTTGTCTCCTGCCATCCCTCTCCAGCCTCTGACAAACAGAGGCCAAGGACACCATTTTATCCCCTGGCTAATAGCCTTTTATGGACCTAACCTCCATGAACTTATCTAGCTTCTCTTTAAACTCTGTTATATTCCTAGCCTTCACAGCCTCCTCCGGCAAGGAGTTCCACAGGCTGACTACACGCTGTGTGAAGAAGAACTTTCTTTTATTAGTTTTAAACCTGCTACCCATTAATTTCATTTGGTGTCCTCTAGTTCTTCTATTTAGGAACTAATAAATAACTTTTCTTTATCGGCCCTCTCCATACCACTCATGATTTTATACACCTCTATCATATCCCCTCAGTCTCCTCTTTTCTAAACTGAAAAGTCCCAGTCGCTTTAACCTCTCCTCATATGGGACCCGTTCCAAACCCCTAATCATTTTAGTTGCCCTTTTCTGAACCCTTTCCAAGGCCAAAATATCTTTTTGAGGTGAGGAGACCACATCTGTACACAGTATTCAAGATGCGGGCGTACCATAGTTTTATACAGGGACAGTAAGATATTCTGGGTCTTATTTTCTATCCCTTTCTTAATAATACCTAGCATCCTATTTGCCTTTTTGACCGCTGCACACTGTGTGGAAGTTTTCAGAGAACTGTCCACGATAACTCCAAGATCTCTTTCCTGATTTGTCGTAGCCAAATTAGCCCCTATCATACTGCATTAGTTGGGGTTATTTTTCCCGATGTGCATTACTTTACACTTATCCACATTAAATTTCGTTTGCCATTTTGTTGCCCAATCGCTCAGTTTGGTGAGATCTTCTTGGAGTCCCTTACAGTCTGCTTCTGTCTTGACTATCCTAAACAGTTTGGTATCATCCGCAAACTTTACCACCTCACTGCTTACCCCTTTCTCCAGATCATTTATGAATAAATTGAACAGGATTGGTCCTAGGACTGACCCTTGGGGGACACCACTAGTTACCCCTCTCCATTCTGAAAATTTACCATTTATTCCTACCCTTTGTTTCCTGTCTTTTAACCAGTTCTCAATCCAAGAAAGGACCTTCCCTCTTATCCCATGGCCATGTAATTTACACAAGAGCCTTTGGTGAGGGACCTTGTCAAAGGCATTCTGGAAATCCAAGTATACTATATCTACTGGATCCCCCTTGTCTGCATGTTTGTTAACCCCTTCAAAGAACTCTAATAGATTAGTAAGACAGGATTTCCCTTTACAGAAACCATGTTGACTTTTGTCCAACAAATTATGTTCTTCTACATGCTTCACAATTTTATTCTTTACTATTGTTTCGACTAATTTGCCAGGTACTGAAGTTAGACTTACCGGTCTGTTATTGCCCGGATCGCCTCTAGAGCCCTTTTTAAATATTGTAGTAGACTAGTCATTCCCCCTTGCTGTCTATCAGAAAGAGGCAGCAAGGGGGAGAGATATGGGGGAGAGCTGAGGAGTCCCCAAGCTGCACGTGGTGTTTCAAAGCAGCAGCGATATGTGGAGCCCAGGATCAGCTGGGGACTCCCCTCCTGACCTTGGGCTCCACACAGTGCTACCGCTTTCAAATGCTGCGGGGAGCATGGGGCCAGTGGGGGACTGCCCCACTGGTTCCGCGCTCCCTCCAGCACCTTTGCGTTTAAAGTGTAGCAACAGCCCTGGGACCGCTTCTGCACTTCAGAGGCGGAGGCACCCATATTGACTAATCAAATATGCAATTTGCATCGACTATTGGATTACTCAATTAATTGAAATTTAACATTCCTAATGCACACCGGGTTTTAAAGCGAATATCACTAAGGACTGCTGCTGAAGTATCTCTTACCAGCTTCCAGGAGTAAAGCCTGACTGGCTGTGGTTATCAACAAATTCCTACCAAATTGAATATGCAGACTTAACGTTTTTTATGTTCAGTGTAACCTGTTTTAAATAGCCAGCAAAACTATCTAACAGAGATGATGTCTGCCTAAGGCTCTGATAATACTAGATGCACCGTGTGTGAAAACAGCACAAAGTTTTATTGGATGGCATGTGGGTTTGATGTGCCACACTAGATTGTAATTTGAAGATGGTCCTGAGTACAGGTTTCTCTGTCAACTTAATAATGAAGGCTGGAATTGTCAAAGGCCCCTAATGGAGTAGGGCACCTGATTCTTAGCCTTTTCGGATGGGATTTTCAAAGAAGGCTATCTTCCCTCCAAAACAATGATTATACAGTAGTCTTTAAATTACATCGGTCTGACAAACTACCCATGTTCTGTATTTCCTGCTCTCAACATACGCAGGTAGGTAAGCCTTCGTCATTCACCTGATGACAGAGTGCATAAGCACCTCATAAGATTTTGAAAGCACATCACAAATATTAATTAAACTTAACAATTTTCGTTGTTTTGATTTTTTTATGGTACTTCACACAAATTAAATGATACTTAATTTAAGATTTAAATCAACATTTATAGGATTGTCATGGTGAAATAAGCCAAATATATGCTCTTTGTAACTCCATGGTACGGGGGAAAAGAAGATCCAATGTTTGTATTTTGTATGTAATGTATTGAAAAGGGGTGGTTGCGTTTTGTATTTGGTTCCATTTCTGAATGGGCTATACATATAGCCATTCATAGATAATGTTCCAGTAATCTGATCTTGCAGAAACAAAGGCACAGATAATTGTAACAAGATCTATGTAAAAAAAAAAGGATAGTTTTCCTGTTTAGTAACAGATGGGGTAAAAGTCACACACGGCCACTGCCATTCATTTGTTTTTTCCTCTCTACTTGCACAGTGAAAACTCTGTCCAGGCACTCACTATGCCACATCTTAGTTACTGAAACATCCTTTGCTCTAATTTTAACAAATACAGTCTCACCTCATTCAGAACGCTGTGCAAATATAATTTTCCTAGCCTGTTTCTTAGACCATATCACTCTATTTGAATCCCTCTACTGGTATCCCTTATCAAACGTAAGCTGCTTCACTTCATTTTCAAAATCCTTCAAAACTTATGCTGGCTCTACATATTGTGTCTCATGCACTAGCAAAATGACAACTCCCACTTCTGATTCATCAGTGATGTCAGATACCATCACCGACTTGTTAAATATTCAAATAGTCACCTTTGTGCTTTCTCTCATGCTGCCCCATATGCTTTTGAACAGCTTTCTGTACACACCCTCATAGCTATTCTATTCTTCTTCAGATCTCTCCTTAAAACTCTTCTTTGTCATAGTGCCTACAAAAATTTGACCACGGTTAGACCACTGGTGTATCAAGATGTGGGATGTGAAATCTAGTGACATGAAAGGATAGTCAACTATATAATTAACTGTTAAGCCTAGGCTAATTGGTTAATCTAGTCCACTACTTGCATCCCCTTTACTATGCTGCTTCTGGGAGGAGGGGAGGGAGGGAAGCAGGAGCTAATGCTGGAGGGATCTGGCTTAAAAGCCGGTTTCCCCCTAGCACTGGCTCCACAGTGCTGCCTGTTTCCCTCTCTCCCCAACTGCTGCCTTTATCAGAGACAGCAGCACAGTGAGGGGCTTAGGGGAGGCTGCCACAAAACAGTCCCTGCCTGCAGTGGGCCCAGGCTCACCACAGACAGGCTGGTTCCCGGCAGCAGCCCCAGTCTGCAGGAGGTCCAAGCTCCCCTCTGGAGCAGCCTCTGTCCATGGAGAGCTCAGACTCCCTGCGGACAGGGGCTGCTGCCACCCTGCTCTGTATCAGAGGCAACAGTGCAAAGTGGCAGGGTGCTCCCCAGGAGTGGGGCTGGAGCACATTGTCTGCTAGCCCTGCCCCTGGGAATATAGAATAGTCGACTAACCGCTAAGAATTCATGTGGTTAGTTGACCATTCTATTACCCGTGATCTAACATCCCTAGTAAAATCCTATTTAATCAGTTAACCGGTTAAACATTAGACTTAACCGATTAAGCGGGATCCAGGCCAAGGACCACTCCAGCCCAGCTGGCATTGGTTCCAGCCCAGCTGGCATTGGTCCCAGCCCACAGGGCACTGCTGGCCATGGCCCCAGCCTGGCCTTATCTGTCCAGCTGTTTTGTTTTACATGATGATTCTAAATTCTTTTGGGAAGGGGTTGTCTTTTTTATTTACACAGTGTCTAGCACAGTGAACTCATGGTCTGTGACGGGATCCCAGACACTGTGGCAATACAAATATTTAATAATAACTGGAGAACTGATAAATGGCCAAAGATTTAATATAGTTTCTGTGCTGCATATAGTGGACATGCTCCCTCAGTGAAGAGTGTTGCCCAGCTTTTAAAAACACAAGAATGTCCATTCTGGGTCAAACCAATGGTCTAGCCCGGTGTCTTTTCTTCTGATAGAGGGCAATGTCAGAATCTTCAGAAAGAATGAATAGAACAGGCAGTCATTGATTGATCCATCCTTTATCGTCCACGCCCAGCTTCTTGCACTCAGCCAAGATGGGCAGGAATGCAGCTAGTAGCCATTGAGGGACCTATCCCCCACACATTTACCTAATTCTTAATTGAACTAGGCATATATGTGAGTAGTTGACTACACGATAAGCCTAGGCTTATCAGGTAGTTGAGATGACTACTTGCATTCCTCCCCACACCTTGCTGCCTCTATATCAGAAGGAGGGGGGAGCAAGAGCCGGTACTGAGGGGAGCCGGCTTAAAAGCCGGTTCCCCCCAGCACTGTCTCCGCTGTGCCGCCTCCCCCTTTTTTCAGAGGCAGCAGCATGTGGGGGTGGGGAAAGGGACAGAGGAGGCTGCCATGAAGCAGCCTCTGCCCACGACGGGCCTAGGCTCTATTCATGGCGGCTGGGGCTGGCTGCAGCTGGAGTGGCCCTGTCCATAGGGGCTTCCAGCTCCCTGCTGAGAGCCCCTGCGGACACTGGCTACTGGACCTGGCGTGAATTGAGACTGAGCAAGCCTGGCTCAGTCCCACCTTGTGCTGGGTCCAGGAGCTGGACCTGCTGCAACTCTGCAATTTAAATGTAGTATGAGCAAAGCTGCCTGCCCGTCTGGCTCTTACGACATTTAAGCTGCAGAACCGCAGTGGGGGGTATCTCCTGAAGGCTTCCTCCCTTATTGACTAATCGTGTAGTTGCTAGAAATTCTATCAACTACACGATTAGCTATTTACTCACTTCCTAACATCCCTAAATTAAACACAGGTATACTTTTGCTGTTCGCAACGTCCCTGGCAAGGAATTCCACAGATTAAGTGGTGTATGAAGAAATACTTGCTTATATTTGTTTTAAATCTGCTGCCCATTAATTCACTTGAGTGATTTCTGCTTCTTTTTTATTTAAAATAGTAAATACTCACTTTTTCCACACCATTTATCATTTTGTAGATTTCTGTCATATCCTCCTTGAGTTTTTTCCAAGTTAAAAAGTCTGTTCTTTTTAATCTCTTCTCATTTGGAAGCTGTTCCTTATGGGTGAGGCTCACCACTTCTGGTTAACTGGTGGGGGCTGGAGCAGCTCCTTGCTCTCCTTGGGGGCTAGTCCAGCCGGAGCAGCCCTTGTCTGAGGCGGGTGGGAGGGAGGCTCCAGTCCAGCCTTTAAAAGGCTGGTGCACAGCAGGGGGACCCTGCACTAGTCAAGAATCAGCCATCCCAGTTTATACTGGGTCCCTCCTGCTGTGCTTTAGCCTTTAAAATGTATTAAGAGCCAACAGACTCTTAAAACATTTAAAAGGCTGGTGCGCAGCGGGGCAACCTGGTTTGAGCTAGGAGTCAGCTGTCCTGGCTTGTGCCATGTCCCTCTGCTGCGCTTCTGGGACTGGGTGCAAGCCGGGAATCAGCTGATTCGCAGCTTGTGCCCGATCCCCACTTCCTTCCCTGGCCCTGCAGAGACAGTGCTGGGGAGAACCAGCTTTTAAGCCGGCTTCCCCCAGTACTGGCTCCTGCTCCCCCTCTTGCTGTTTCTGATAGAGGCAGCAAGGGTGGGGGAGAGTGACTAATCAAGGACTAGTCAATTATAAGCTTTTGCTTATCTGATAGTCGACTAGACACTTACATCCCTAATCTGCAGATTTTGCCACTTTAGTGTTTATCTCTTTTTCCAGATCATTTATGAATATGATGAACAGTGCCGGTCCCAGCACAGTGGGGACATTGCTAATTACTTCTTTCCTTTTGAAAACTGATCCTTTATTCCTACTCTTTGTTTCCTATCTTTTAATCAGTTACTGATCCATGAAAGATCCTTCCCTCTTGCCCCATGAATGCATACTTGTCTAAGAATCTTTGGTGAGGAACTTTGTCAAAGACTTTCTGAAAGTTCAGGTACACCGTATCCACTGAACTATCGTTGTGTGTTTGTTGACTCTCTGAAAGAATTCTAATAGATTGGTGAGATTTGATGTCTGTTTACAAAAGCTGTGTTGACTATTCCACAACAAAATGTGTTCATCTTTTTTGTGTCTGATAATTTTCTTCTTTACTACTTTTCAACCAGTTTGCCTGGTGCTGAAGTCAGGCATATCTGCCTGTGATTAGGGATGTGAATGTTTAGCCGGTTACAGTTAACTAGTGGGGACTGGAGCAGCCTCCGGCCCCGGGTGTGGAGAGGTCTGGGCTGGAGTGCCCCTACCATTTAATTGATTAACAGGTTAAACATAATATTTAACTGGTTAACCAGTTAAAGGTGATTTTACATCCCTACCTGTGATTGCTGGGATTGCCTTTGGAGGTTTTTAAACAAATTGAAGTCACATTAACTATCCTCCAGTCATCTGGTACAGACGCTGATATAAATTATAGGTTACATACCCCATCACTCTTGGATGGATAGTAGTGATTCATTACTGTTTAAATAATCAGTTTGTTCCAAAATCTCCTTTGATACCTTGATCTGGGAGAGTTCCTCATATTTGTCACTTAAAAGGAATGGCTTAAGTGTAGGAGTCTCCTTCACATCTTCTGCAGTGAAGATTGATGCAAAAAATTCATTTAGCGTCTCTGTAAATATCTTTTAAGTTCTCCTTTAGCACCTGGATAGTCCAGTGTCCACATTAATTGTTTGGCAGGCTTCCTGTTTCTGATGTACCTAAAAATGTTTTGTTGTTAGTTTTTGCTAGTTTTCTAATATTTCTATCTTGTCAAATTGAGCTCCCAGACTCGTATAGAAACTGGATAATTTGTTCCAAGGAGGGTGTTTTCATAACCAGTGAAGGATGAATAATTTGAACTTGGCTACATTTAGAATTATTAATCTTCCACATTCCAGATATAGTGACATAGAAGGGTTTTGTTGCAATTTGGCCCTTCAGGATTCTTTGGGTGTTCTTGATTTTGTTATAAGTTTCTAATAAATTACCATTAATTACTTGATCTTCTGCAAGAACTTGCTGTACATGAGCTTAGTAATTAAAAGCTCCAAAATCATAGGCATTAATTGTGTGCTGTAGTCAGCACTGAGAATCATGACTGGGCAGACTCATTCCAGGACTGGACTAGCCTGTCATGTTTATTCTCATATGTTAAAACCTCCAGAGCTGAATAGTAATTGCCCCATAGGTTGTTCAAGCAGTAGGAACAACCTAAATTATACATTGCCTGTACTTTTATTTAAAACATCATGGTAAATTTAAAATAATGCTGAACGTCATGGGCTATTCAGATTTTGAACGCTATAATTTATATACTGTTTCACCTTCAGAGGAGTCAGTTCCTTTTATGCAAAATGATTGCTCACATAAACTTATTACCTAGTATTTAGTACTATGGTTCCAGAATTATATTATGGAAATATTAGCCATATTATAACTTTATTTCCATGTTAAAATTCTGATCCCTTAAAAGACAAGACCTAATACACAGGTAATTTTCCTATCTAGCTGCTAGCACTTTCTACACTTTCTGGCAACTAGATGTTTTTTGAGGTTAGCTCTGACTATTAGACTGACAAAGCAGGTAATGTGCTGCTCTGGCAAGTTGGATTTTTTTCTGCTCTTGTGTTAGTTTTCTGTCATTTCTTTGTTTCTCTGAGCCCTTCCTCCATTGCCTCTTTCCTCACTTGTGTGGTATAGCACCAGTTTTTAAGGATTTGGAAAATAACTGGTCCCTTTACCCTTTAATTGATCTGTTTTTCTTCCTCCTTTTTTCAATCATTTTTGTCCTTTTCATCCTCTCATTTCTTTTGCCTCCCATTTCCTTTTTTTTATTTTTGTTGCAGTTTAAAAATGCCTTTAGCTAGTGCCTATGTATGCTTTGTAAAGAGCTCCAGTGTAGTTTGTTCCTAAGTGGCTTGGTGTATTTCATGCTCCATTTTATACACGCTACAGGGAGGACAGAATTGAGCCATGATTACAATGTGAGATCCTGTTAATAACTGCACTCAGCCTCTGTGCTTGAGGGTTGGTAAGTGGTAATTGGCTGTCCTCCTTGGAGAAATGATCCTTAAAACTGGATGTATATATTTTCCTGTATATTATTAATAATACTTACATAGATCCTGATCCTGGATTTATAGCTAGCTTTGCTTTGAGCCTGCATGGAACTCTTGACTTCATTGTGAGGATCATCTATCACTAACAGCACTGAAAGATCAGAACCATGTCTACAGTGCAGTGTAAGCCTAGATCCGTGAGACTCAAGTTCACAAACCAGGTGTTTCTAAACTCATAGTGACCGTGGGTTTAGAATTTCTAGATCTGCGTTTTAGACTTACACTCATATGTCCAAGTGCACTGCACAGACCCAAGTCCAACCAGCCTATTCAAGGCTGTTTAGTGCCCTCCCCAGCGGTAGCCCTTGGTTTATAGTGCACTATGGGAAAACTTGACTCTCCAGCCAGCAGCACTTTACCATAAGTTGCCTCTGCCCATCAGCACATCTAGCTGAGCCATCTTTGGGTCTGCACGTTCCAGGCATTGGGAGCCACTCTGGAGGCACCGTTTGAAGAACTTGTACTGCTTATGCTTTCGCTTCAGGAAACTGGCATTTTCATCCAGGAGATACTGTTGGGCATTCGGTTGTCATTTTCTGTGTTCCCAAAACACCTCTTGGAGGAGGAAAATGATACAAATATTGCAGCTAGGGATGTTAGAAATCATTTATTTTAGTGATTGTGTAGCTGCAACAATTCTTAGCCGTTACACAGTTACTAAGAATGTTCTCTCCCCAGGGGTGGGGCTGGCAGCCAGTGTGCTCCTGGCCCCACTCCTGGGGAGTCCCCTGCTATCCCCTGTTGTCTCTGTATCAGAGAGGCAGCAGTGCAGGGAGGCAGCAGACTCTGTCCATGGTGGGCCTGGGCTTGCCGCTGACAGAGGCTGCTCTGTGGGATGCTGGAGTGGCATCTATCCACTGGGAGCTCCAGCCCCTTGTGGACAGGGGCTGCCTTTGCCCTGTACTGCTGATACAGAGGCAACAGCGTGGAGTGGCAGGTGGGAGCTGGTTTTTAAACTGGCTCCCCCTGCAGACTGGCTCCCACCTGTTGCCCTATGCTGAGCCAGCCGGGTCCAAGTTTTAAATGCAGAGCATGCAGGGAAGGAGGGTTGTTTCAATTAACCAGGATCATTAACAGATAAGCAATGACTTATTGGTTAAACAGTTTGCCAACTAGCTGATAATATCCCTATTGCAGACTCCAAGTGGCAAATGCTGCTTGTGGCTCTTGATGCTCCTTTTGTAGACTGGCACTTTTGGAACAGAGCAATAAGCAGAAACTGGTGGGATCTCATTATATAGACATAGGATGACCAGCAGTGGGCCCAGAACTTGTGTATGAAGAAAACAAAATTTCTAGAGCTTTGTGAGCAGTTTGCCCTGACCCTCCAGCATCAAGAAACACACATTGAACTCGGGATGTGAATGGGTAACTGGTTAACCCACGGTTAACAGTGTAACAGAATTTTTATTGGTTACATGGTTAATATTTTATCTATATTTTTACATCCCTACCATGAATTGTGTTTTTTTACGGATTTGAGAAGATATGAGATGTTTTGTTGCATACAACTTCTCACTATGCCTCATCATGTTTGTACCTTTATTTTTTTAAACATTTATTTTATACAATTCATCTTTAGAGATGATGATAACATTTGTTAATGAATCCAACACCTTTGTTTGTCATTCTGTAATACAAGGCTGTAAACAGGCCAGCTGTCATGAAATGACCGAAAGAGAAATTAAATAGTCATGTGCATACACAAAGAGTGAGCAGTGCAGAACCATGAAACCAGTACAAAAGAAAAAAAACTGAAATTCTCTGACTTCTGAGTGTCCCTAACCCCTCCATTCTTGTCCTTTGAAGGCATTTGTTTGCGCTCAAAGCTGCTGCATGAGGATGGAGGACTTTGCACTGTGTACATTTTCCCATCCCAGTTAGGATTAGGTCCTGGTTGCATGGGTCTCACAACCATAGAATTGTCCAAAGAGTTCCTGGTCTGCAGGATAATGCTACTGGCTAAACAGGTGCTGGTGGAGCCAGGAGTCTGCACTCTTGCAGCTGTTAGCAGCAGCAGCCTCTCAACTAGGTCTTTCTCTCAAGTAACATTCCCCCTCAAAGAACTGCACTGGGAGTCTCTTCTCTCACTCTGCAGCCTTTTTGCCTTTTACTGTGTCATGATTTTTTCCCTCTGGTACTGGTGCCTGCCTTTATCCAGGATGTTTACCATGAGGTTGTTGCAGGCACGCTTTCTCTTTGACTACATTTTAATAGTGCAAAACCTCAACTTCCTTCTGGATTGTGGCTGGCATGCAGAAGTAGACCAGCTTAAAAACTGAAAGCAATCAGGTTTGTTTCAGTATTACAGAAGTGTTTTTAGAATCTCCAGACCAAAAAATAACTCCATCAGTGTGTTTAGAAAGCTAAATTTTAGTTCCTAAATGCTCTGTGAACACTAAGAAGCATTATACATAAAGCCTTCACACGTGACAAAAAGGTGAAATTTATCTTTAAAAATTGCTGATCACTTCAGCCTGGGGTTGGAGGGCAAGGAAATAAACCATGGAAATAAACTTGCTGTGGTTCACTATCCTTTCAGGTTATTAGTATTTTGGAACATAACAGTTTTGGAGATTGCTGAATGTCAAAGGGATATTCTGTTCCAGTGTGCTGGTGGCAAGCCAGCCATTTATGCTAAAGAGGTTTTCAAGTTGCAGCAAGTGACCCACACATCTGAGTTGAATAGGCTGGTGACCTGTAGAAGAGGGCCTAGAAAAAACACCCAGTTCTGAAATGTGACTCTCTTTTTGGTGTTTGTACTAAGGGAAAAATTTGCAGCTATCAGCACCCTGGATTGGATCACCGTTTGTAGGGAAATGAACAAAATTCGATGTTATCTCCCATGTGGATTGCTGCTTCTCTGAAAGCCCCATGCAGCTAGCACATAACTATATAGCCTGTCTAGATATATGTAGTCCATAGACTACTAGATGCAAATACCTTGGACAATATGGACTCTTAATTGCATTCATGGACTATATACATATCACAAGGACTCGCTGGCATAATAATGGGGAATGCAGTAGGGATGTAAGTGAGTAGTTGAGTACTTGACTACCTGATAAGGCTAAGTTTATTGTGTAGTCAAGTTGAGTACTCAACTACTCGCTCCCCCGTGCTTGGAAACAGGAGCTAGTGCTGGGGGGAGCTGGCTTAAAAGCTGATTCCTTCCAGCTCTGCGGTGCCACCTCCCCCCACCTCTGTCAGTCCCAGATCCACCGGCTCTGGGATCTATCTGTGCTGCGGCTCTGCATTTTAAATGTAGCAAGAGCCCAGTGGCTCTTACTACATTTGAAATGCAAAGCAGCAGCGGTCTGATCAGTCCTGGCTTGCGCCGGTTCCGGGAGCTGCCCCCACTGCAGTTCTGCAGAGCAGCTTCCCTTATTGACTAATTGTGTGGTCGATACAAATTGCTCCTTAACATTCTTTGAATCCAGTTTACCCTTCCCCCTCCCCCAATATACTTAGGCAACTGAGACCTGTAATGTGCCCCCATTCTCAGCAGATATTGTGGACTGCATACAACAACCTGATCTATTTCAAACAGTTCTTCAGCACTTTAGAGACTAACAAAAATGTAGATGGTATCATGAGCTTTTGTGGGCACAACCTTACGCTTATGATACCATCTACATTTTTTTTAGTCTCTAAGGTATTGCAGAACTATTTGTTGTTGTTTTTTTAAAGTTTTTCAGTTACAGACTAACAGAGCTATCCCTCTGAGACTATTTCAAATGGTTAATTAATCACACATGAACTATGTTCCTCTTATGCCAGTGCCATTTAAAGGCAGCTGCTTATGCTCTGGCATAGCTAATTTATATGATGCTGTGTACTGTCAGGGAAGTGCTAGCTTTTAATGCTCCTAAGCACCTTTGCGACAGTCTGTCATTAGCAGATACATACTGCTATGTGTATGCAGCTCGCAACGACAGTTTCAGTGGGATGGCTGGGGCTGGAACAGCAGTTGATAGTCAGCCCATGGCAGGTCTCCAACTGTTAGTTCCCTTCCCTCCGTCCAAGAAAATTTAGTAAAAGTTGCAGGTTTCCATGAATTTTTGTTTATTGCAAGTGACTTCTGACTTTTGCTAAAAACAGCTGTAACAAAATCTTAACCTTAGTCATAAACCAGAAATCTCTCATTGGTATATTAATAACAGTCATGGATATTGAAATTTACCAAGCCTCGGACTACTTTTGTCTTTTCCATTTCTGCTGCTTGTTCTGTGGTGGGCTGCTCCTCTAGGATGTTAGCAAACAGGTCCTGTGAGTATGGCCCCAGGATGTGCTGTAGCTGCTGTGGAAGCAAAGCATCCTTAGGGACAGGCCATGAGCACCTGAGTCCCTTTGTAATCTTGCATCTGTGGCTGCTGTCTCCCTTCTAGTGCTGTAGTGGATTCAGGAGGTCATAAGGTCACCATCCTAGCTGATTAGTTGGCTCAGTGCTTGCCACAATTCCCAGCACCTGGTGGTCATAAAAGAGGCAGGATGAAGTATGCTTCTTGTTGATGGCTTTCCGATACTGTGTCTGGATCTGCCCTCTGCACTGAATCCCCAACACTGCCAGCTTCACATGTGGTCATTTCTAAGTGTTCTT
Organism: Rafetus swinhoei; assembly: GCA_019425775.1. Classification (NCBI taxonomy): domain Eukaryota; kingdom Metazoa; phylum Chordata; order Testudines; family Trionychidae; genus Rafetus; species Rafetus swinhoei. Next base: position 17,078,632 of record CM033447.1, on the reverse strand, counting down.
ACTAGAATCAAATGTCTTTTTTTCCTCACACCAAAGATGTACCAGAATCTGGCTGTGGTCCTGTGACAAGGTATACGAGCATGTTTGGCAAAGGACTTCGTAATGTTGGCCATAGCTAACGCAGGAGGTGGTTCAATCTCCTGCAGTTCAGTTCAGCAGTCAGAATAAAATGGAAGGATTAAACACAGAAAATATTTGAACCTGGGAGGGAGTGTCAATTTGCAGAACTTGGCCTAGAAAGGTCAGGAAACCTTGGCCCATCGGATTGTGAGATAGCATTGGAAGACACCATGCTGAGAACCCTGGCCTGACCCGTGGCCACGCTGCAAAATGACAGTTAAGACTCGAGTCCCAGTGGGACTTTGGCACAGAGTCCTCCCCACTGCCAGGCAATAGGCCTGGACTGCTGAGCGTGAACTAGCCTAGATCTGTCTGACTTAAGTGTACGGGTGAAAAGCAGGTTTGGGCTTGAACCTGAGTCTGAGCCCAGGGCTATGTTGTAGTATAAACATAATTACTTCACTGATATTTTTACTCTGGTCAGAAAAATAAGAGCTGCCAATTAAATGTGACCATTGGTTTACTTTGACTGTTACAATTATTGCTTAATTCTAAATTACAATGGGAAATAGAGAAAATGCATACCTTAAGTAGAACTTCTTTGGGTTTGCATATGTAAGTGATCTGATGAAGAATTTGTTTTCAGAATTTCTTGAGGTTGGCAAGAAACAACCTGCCCTCGATGTTCTTTATGATGTTATGAAAAGCAAAAAACATCGAACATGGCAAAAAATCCACGAGCCAATTATGCTGAAGTACCTGGAGCTTTGTGTGGACCTCCGCAAGAGTCACTTGGCCAAGGAAGGATTGTATCAGTACAAGAACATTTGCCAACAGGTAGGGTTTGTGAATTGTTCATTCTTTACCACTCACAGCATGATGTATGTTAGAGTTATTTTACTCCTAAAACATGAAATTGTTTTGTATCCTGATCCTCAGTCCTGCAAGTTGCTAAGGTCTGCCAAACAACTTGCAGGGCTAGCGTCTAGATAGCAGAAACCCAATATAAGTAGATCTCCAGGTTTGGTTGGTATTTCTGGGCACTGTTACAAATTTAATCAAAGTGATAAAAATAACAACTAGATCTTAGATTTATAATCTAATTCTGTGATAGCCTGCTTTAGATTTTACTACTCTAATTAGAATATATGCTTTTAATATTTGCTTTCCATTGGGGGGGGAGGTGAAAGCCACTTCAAACGTTCTGCTTTTGTTCTAGGTGAACATTAAATCTTTGGAGGATGTTGTTCGAGCCTACTTAAAACTAGCTGAGGAAAAAACTGAAGCTGCCAAGGAAGAGTCCCAGCAGATGGTGCTAGATATAGAAGATTTGGATAATATTCAAACTCCAGAGAGGTAGGAGATCATTCTTTCAATTGTAAGCCCTTGTAAGGGTTTATCTCTTCTGTGGTTTTACAGCCCCTAGCATAAGCGTACCTTAATTCCATATGGAGCCTTTAGGTGCTGTTGTAATGTACATATTTACGATTGTTGTGGGGGGTGGTGGTTATGCTTTTGCGATCTTTTTAGATAAGACATAGGCTGTATCTGTACTTGCACTTGCTTGACAAAACTTTTGGTCCCTCCCTTCCCCAAGAATACGTGTGAGAGTTGCTTTATTGTCGGCAGGAGAGTGTTCTTGTCAAAGTGAAACCTGCTCACTGTGGGTGAAAGTATTTTGTTGGCAAAAGTGCCAACAAAAAGCATTCACATATGCCAACTTTTAGCAACAGGGCTGTATCGACACAGCTTTGTCACTAAAAGTTACTAGTGTAGATTAAGGATGTTAAATTGTGGTTACCTTTTTACCACGCTGCTCTTACTATATTTGAAATGCAGAGGCTCAGTGTCCTAGACTAGCGCGAGCCGGGACTGCTCGGTCCTGGTTCGTGCTGAATCCAGCAGCCCCTGGATTGTGCTGAATCCAGCAGCAAACAGGGGCTGGTTCCGGAGCAGCCTCTGTTAGTGGCGGACAAGGGTGGCCGCCGAAAATAGAGGCTGCTCTGGCACCAGCCCCTGTCCGTGGGAGACGGTGCTGGGGGGACCCGGCTTTTAAGATGGCTCCCTCCAACACTGGCTCTTGTGCGGCCCCCCCGCCCCTTGTGCCTCTCATAGGTAGCTATTCTCTAACATTCCTAGTTCCCACTTTTGAAATGTAGCAAGACCCCCCCCACGTGGAAACTGGCTTGAGCAGGGACTGCTTCAGTCCCTACTCGTGCTGTTTCCTCACTGTGCCTCTGCCTCCTCTTTCCCCTGCAGAGATGGTGCTGTGGGGAACTGCCTTTTAAGCCGGCTCCCCCCAGCTCTGGCTCCTGCTTCCCCCCCACCCTTGCTGCCCCTCTCTGATAGAGGCAGCAAAGGAGGGGGGAAACAACTAGTCGAGTCATTACTCAACTGTACAATAAGCTTATACTTATTAGATAGTCGACTATGTCTTTTAGCGAATATACCCCGCACCCGAGAATAACCCGCACCCGAATATACCCCGAGGTTTTTGCAGTTTGAGTAAAAAAAATCTTGTATACCCCGCGCACGAGTATAACCCGCAGGGTATACAAGACATTTTTTCAAACTGGGCGGGGGGGGGTTCTACGGGTGGGGGGGGGGAAATTAGCCACCCTCCAGACGGGGGAGCACTCACCCCGCCTGGTTCCCGCGCGGCCGCACAACCTCCAGGCGGGGGAATGAGAGTGCTCCCCTGCCCCTTCCTGTGGCTGCGCAGCCTCTAGCCTCCGAGCGGGGGAGCGCTCATCTCCCCGTTCCTGCGCAGCGGGAGCGCTCCTGCGCAGGAACCAGGGGATGAGCGCTCCCCCACCCGGAGGCTGGAGGCTGGTGGCTGCGCAGCTGCAGGAAGGGGCCGGGGGAGTGCTCCTGCGCAGGAACCGGGAGATGAGCGCTCACCCGCCCGAAGGCTGGCAGCTGCGCAGCAGGGGAATGGGCGGGGTAGCGCGACGCTCACCACCAGGTGAGTAAAAAAATGTTTGTATACCCCGCACCCGAGTATACCCTGCAGAGGGGGTGCGGGGTTTGTAAAATACGGTAGTCGCTTACATCCCTAGTGTAGATACACCCTAGTGTAGCTCTTACCAGGTGTACATTTTAAAAATAGAATTTCTAATTAACTTATAGGTCCTGGTTTTGAATTTGTGATTAGGCTTGAGAAGTTTTGAGTAAAATTAAACCATCAGTGTTAGAAAAAATGGCTTTGTTTTATAAATGACATATCTGACTTTTCTTGTAGGGTAAATGTGGTAAATTTTGCTCAATTAATATCCAGATATTCTTTATGATGTAACTCTATTAATGCAGATTATGTAAATCAGGGCTATTCAACTTTGGAAGCCCCGGGGGCTACAATGATAATTTCAGTACATGCCGAGGGCCGCAACTTAAGTGTGGTTGCATATACATGCAAATAGATTCTTTCACACAATGCCCTGGCGCTCCTGGCACCACCTCCCTGGGGACTAGAAATGCAGGCACCCTGTATTCGTCAATTCCAGCCAGACCATCCGCTTGCGTCTTTCAGTGCTTACCCCGCCTGGGAGGTGCCTCGCCATTGTGGAGCATGGTCCCAGTAGAGGCCCTGTTCAAAGGATCCCACTGGCAGGCTGTGTGTTGAGCCCTGCGTAAATCCAAACCGCACCGTGGGCTGAGTAGCCCCGATGTAAATGGTTTTGAGAGTGTCTGGGAGTTGAGGGAACCTGTGCCTATTTACAGATTTAAAATAATGTCAATCTCAAGTCAGATTTTAAGAAGGAATGTTTATGGGGTGTGTTTGTGTTTCCTTCAGAAAAACAAACTACAGGTTGAATCTCTCTAGTCTGGCACCCTCAGGATCTGACCTGTGCTGAACCAGAGAATTTGTCAGACCATGGGAGGTCAATATTGTCTAGCAGCATAACCAACACTTCAGTGCTTGTTGGACTCTTAGAAGACATTTAGGAGTAAAATAGAGTTAAATAACAACACAGAACACTGAGAGCCAGGACTGTGGCTGTAAACAAACTTTATGGGACAACAGAAAACCCATGATAAGTGGACATCCTGCTAACTAAAATCATGCTGCACCACGGATGTTGCCGGACCAGAGAGTGCTGGACTAGAGAGATTCAACCTGAACACAGTTATTTAAGGGATTTGTCTTATGATAGGGTGGTGTGGAAGAAACAAGCTTAATAACCTGCGATAAAGGTAACCCTAACAAAAATGATTATTTGATCAAGCATGATCTTGTTCAGTACCAGGGAATATGTAGTTGGTGAGGCATTGGCAACTCAATAATTATTTGGTCTAGTACATAGACATATACATTCACAAATCATTTAAAATGTGTTATGATATTCTAAAAAAATGTAAATTTTCCTTGCATTTGATATCTTGCAGACTTTAAACTAATAGGTGGATTTAGTTAGAAGTAGAAAAATAGATATTTTAAGTAAGTAGGATGTCGAGCAAATACCCATTGAAGCTGTCACTAACTGCATATCTTCTAGGCTTATACAAAATGCTTCCTCTCATCTTGTTTAGGCATATTGCTTTAACTTCTGCTTTGTCATGTGCCAGTACCAGAAAGCACCTGAATTGGCTGCTGGTCCCTCTGGTACTATTGCAAGTTTGTTGGAGAGGAAGTCTGGGCCCGTAAGAGAGCAGATCACAGAATTCTAGATGTTTGAATCTGGTAGATGAGTCTGTAGCTCGCTTGATGGAAGGGGAAAAAACTTTTTAGATACGGTGTTCCCAAAATAGTCTTTTTGTCTGGTGGTGTGAGTGACAGAAGCAAGGAAACCTGGGCCTTTCAGGGGTGCCACCCAGTACCATTAGCTATCTACTTAGGAGCCATCTTGAGCTGGATCTAGCTTTTAAATTAATTGACAAGCATGTGAGTTCTTTTTAAATTCTTCCCAACAGCCAAAGTCTTGAGAGCATATGTAAAACATACAGTAAATCTTAGTCATTTCAAGTTTGATTAGGCTTTTTTGCAGGTCCTAATAAGAAAGAGGTGAGCAATGATAGTGGAAATTGTGGGAACTAAAAATGTCACTTTCTCAATTATAGTGTTCTCTTAAGTGCTGTAAGTGGAGAAGACACTCAAGATCGTACAGATCGGCTGCTTTTGACTCCCTGGGTTAAATTTCTATGGGAATCATACAGACAGTGTTTGGACCTTCTTCGAAACAATTCTAGAGTGGAACGCCTTTACCATGATATTGCTCAGCAAGGTAAACTGAAAGCATGAAATGTGCTAACTCACACTGTAATTTACATCTGTTTGTGCACACCCTCATCTGAAAACGTAAAGGTTAGTTTTGCTTGAATAGAGCTATTGTTGAATAAGATTACTCTCTCAGGCTTGTGTGAATGCAAACAGTATTTTAGAAATACCCGAGGTCTCTTCATTACAGGATTGCTGAATCTGTAGTTAAGATCTTACCTGGTGCAAGTAGTTTTTTTCTAACAGATCTTTCAAGAACAGTTTTATTTTTTTCAGGAGTTTCCTCTATTTAAGAATATTTAGTAATGCTGTACCTGTGTTAATCTCTAATCTATTTTCTTAATCACAAGCAGTAGGCACATTTCCCTCTTTTTGTTCTTTAGCCAGTGTTGTCCCTTAATGAGATCTGACACACAACTTATTTAAGGTGCAATAGTTTAGTAGTTGAAACATTATTCTTTCAATCACAAATTATTGAGTTCCATGCAGGAATAACTGGATGAACTGTAATGCCCTTTGCTGAGAAGAAGGAAAGATGAAAAAATCAAGATGGTCCTAATGGCCTTAATCTCTGAGTATTGAAAGAAGAGAAATGGGCGCGAATAAAGAATCTCCTTATGAGGTTTTTTGTGTGGGAATGTGGAAGAAATAATCTAGGGTTGTCTTCCTCCATTTTCATGATAACATGGATATTTTTATCAGTATCCTCTATTAAAAGAAACAACTACAAGTTACTAGGTGTGCGTGCGTCCCTCTGTCCCCCAAAATTGTGTATGTTGTGGATGGGTTCCTTTATTTCTTAAAAGATCTTCCTGTCACTCATCCACTGTTCACTACCACACTGATTTTTCTCATCCAAAATAAATCTCCTGTTGATCACTGGGGGGAAGGTGATATTTCCAGTAGTAAGTTAGAATAGAAGTGTCCGAATGCAGGCATTCTTATTTTAAAAAGATAATTTTAAAGGGGGTGAAGTAGAAAACAAGAATTTACCCCCTTTTTGTGAATGTTGAAGTAACCTGCCACAATGGGATAATCTGAATTTTGTCAGAGTTTGATGAGAACCTTTTCCTGTTTTTCATGGAACCAGAAACTTTTAGATTCTGCCACCCAGATAGTTTTATTCAGAATTATTTTGGACACCTTGTGAGAGCCTGGTACAAAGTAAGAGCAAGAAACCATGTTTCCTGTTAAACATTTTAAAAACAGTCTAATAAAGTGATCTTTTCAGGTTTTCAATTGAGTAATTCTGCAAAAGCACTCAATGTAGCATTATCCTGTATAGTATCTGGTTTGTCTCTTGAAAGTCTTTCAGTGGACTTCTTCAAATCAAGATTCTTTAGGCAACTTGATTTTCATATAATGCAGTTTGAAGCTTTAGCTAATTTTATAGATATTCAACAGAAATGTAACTTAATGCTAACATAAGTGTCATTCAATTTCACAGCTTTTAAATTTTGCTTGCAATACACTCGTAAGGCTGAGTTTCGTAAACTCTGCGATAACCTGAGGATGCATTTAGGGCAGATCCAACGTCACCATAACCAAAGTACAGCAATTAACCTCAGTAATCCTGAGAGCCAGTCTATGCACTTGGAGACAAGACTTGTACAGCTGGATAGTGCTATTAGTATGGAATTGTGGCAGGTATGTGTTAAACTGTATGCTTGTTAACAGGGCCCCAATACTGTATCAAGATCCATTGACCCTCAGTCTCAAACTGGTATCAAATTGTGAATTCCGTAGCATGTACTCCTAGGTCTAAAATGCATACAGGGGTGCAGAGTTGTAGAGTGACACTTTAATATGTTGAATCTAGAGTTATGTTTGTATTACATATCAAACATGTGTTGATTCTGTTGCTGTCTAGAAGCAGAGCATCAAGATAAGCCACTATTTGTAATGGAAAATGAATTTCTTCTTTGAGTGCTTGCTCATGTTCATTCCAGTTAGGTGTGCGAGTGCCACGTTCACAGATTCTGGAGCTTTTTTCCCTTAGCAGTACCTGTTGGGCCAGACAGGGAGCCCCCTGGGGTGGCGCCGATATATTGGTGCATATATACCCTTTCTGGCTCTCCATCCCCTCAGTTCCTTCTTACCACCCGTGATGGTTGCATAGCTATTCTTACTCTTAGCTTGTGTACATAGTTCTTACTAGTCCTTCGAGTCTTTTGTAGTGTAGATAGTGTTAATAGTTTTAGATAAGTGAGAGGGGAGTTTTCCCTTCTCTTTGGCTCTCCCTGGCTGGGGCGGGAATGCCCATGCCGCAGGGATTCAAGCCGGGTGCTAAATGCACTTTGCGGTGCAAATGCTAAACCTGTACCTTGCGGTGATCCGCATGACTCTTGTCTGAAGAGTCTTGGTGAGGGCCATTGCATAGAAAATTGCCAAATTTGCAAGAGCTTTAAGCCCAGAACTAAGCGGGAATGTGATTGCCATCCAAAGCTCATCCTGATGGAATTGGCACTTCGCACCAGCTTCGGTGCGGGAAACTGCGACGTCCTTAAAAAAGTCATCCGTGTAGAGGCACCACTCACAGTCTTCAGCGCTGGGGAAAGAAAAGACAACATAGGGGAAGATTCCCTGAGAGGTATAGCCACAAAGTGCACCCTTTGGAGGAGCACTCGGCTTCTATATCACACCACGATGCTCCCGTGCCAGCGAGGCACCAGTGGAGTTCGGCGCCTAGGGAGAGTCTGGTGCCGGTCGTCATGATAGAAGAGATTCAGCAACCATTGATCCCTGAGACCTTTGATGTGGCACGGGAGCTCATCAAGCTGACTACATCCCCATGCCCCGAGGCAAGTCAACACTCATCCTTGGTACCATGTCAGCAGGTCCAGACCAGGATTCTGGCACCGATACCATCGGCACCGGTCCAATTATCTGCAATGACGCTGGCACCGGCACCAATGCCAGTGCTCTCTTCGACTGTGGGACCAGCATTACAATTGGCAACAGCACCAGTGCTCAGAGATCCAGCCCCGACCATACTGCCAGCGCCGCCAGGGACATCATTCCATCCCCCCGCACCAGCATATGTTGCTCTCCTGGAACTGTACCAGCACGAGCCATCAGACCAGTTGCTTCCCACGGTGGTGGCAGCTCAGGTGATGCCCCAGCTGGTACCGGGACCAGCTCATAGGGGAAAGCCAATTGCCATGTCTCACCACAGGCAATCACATTGCTCACTGGCACCACCATGGTCAGTTTCCAAATATTTCTCCAACTCAGAGGCTGAATCAGTGCACTCCCAGGCCTTCACCTTTAGGTCAAGGTCACGGTACCGATCCAGTTCAGGGCACAGGTCTCGGAACCAAAGCCCATCGGTCCACCAGGCTTGGCCACCTAGGTTGCAGCTGCAGCCTCAGTGGCCTTTTTGGACCCCCTGGACCTATCACCAGGCCCAAGGCCCCTCTCCATCCAGGACAGTGTCTGTGGCTACACCTTCTAGGAGTGCTCCCTTGGCCACCCCCCTACCGAGGGTTCTAGCATTAGAATCTGCCCAGTCTTGCAGTAAGGATGTGGTGAGACTCCTTGTGGAAGGGGAGGGCAACCTCCCTCCATCCGCTTCACCCACTGCACCCCCAATGCAATCAGGGAGTCTTCTTCTTCGTTGCCCAGTGAGGCTTTGGCTGACCCCACTTTCCCTCTGCCCACTATGGACACCAGGGCTCACCAGGACCATGTTCTCTATTGGAGAGAAGCAGCAAGGGGGGTTGGGAGCAGGAGCCAGTGCTTGGGGAGCACACGCGGCGGCTTAAAAGCCATTTTCCCCCAGCACTGTGTGGGGGGCAGGGGAGGAAGAAGCGTAGCTGAGCCCAGGCGTGAATCAGGATCAGCTGATTCCCAGCTCTCACCCAGTCCCAGATGCTGCACCTCTGCTTTTTAAATGTATTAAGAGCTTCATTTAAAAAGCAGAAGTGCAGCAGTGAGGAAGGGAGGACTGGGAGTGAGTCGGGACTCTTAATATATTTCAAAGGCAGAGGCATGGCGGGGGGACCATGAGGAAGCCGGGGCAGCTGATTCCCAGCTCACTCCCAGTCCCCCGACTACGCCTCTGCCTTTTAAATGTCTTTAGAGCCACTAGCCTAGTGGCTCGGGAGCAACCCGGGATCGGGAGCAAACTCTGCTGTAGCTCTGCAGTATCCCCCTTCACCGACTAATTGAGTAGTCAGTGGAAATTTCATTGACTTCTTAGTTAGCTGATTACACACAATTTAATATCCCTACTTTGTTATATTAATCTGAAAAATATTTCCAGTTTGTTCCTTTTTTTCAGATATAGATTTGTCATGCTTCTAATATAGTAAATCTAAAACATTTCTGAGAATATTTTAGATTTTTGTAAGCTACTTTATTCAGCTATGGTCACTGTTGATTAGCTGGGAGATGGAGAAAAGGGCAAATAGTGGAGCTCATTGGAAAACATTCCGACAAGAGACTTTATCATTGGAATTTGTCAGTTTGTCAAAATCAAAATGTTTTGCAAAGATCTTTCAATTTTGATGAAGTTCTGATGGAAATCAGCCAGGCCTCTGAAACCTTGTATATCTGGTTTCTTGACAGTTCATCCACCTGCTGCTTTGCATTCCGCCTGGTGGGCTGACAGAGAGAGAGCTGTGAGCCTCGCAGGGAGTTTGTGTGTTATTCCAGGAAATATAATTCCTGTCGCTGTCCAGCTCTAGTAAATATATTGCAAATGTTTAAAACTGTGTAAATCATTTCTGTGTTAGAAAGGAACATATTGATTTTTGGGTAACTGACAAAACTGAAAATTACAGTCAGTTATATATTTAAATTATATTACTTTTATATATTAAATATGCTTCTAAAAGCTATAGCTCTTAGTTTTCTAATTTTCTTGCAAGTAATATACTGGAAGTAATTCTTTTGTTCATTATTTTAGGAAGCTTTCAAAGCAGTGGAGGATATTCATGGGCTATTCTCCTTGTCAAAGAAACCACCCAAACCTCAACTGATGGCAAATTACTATCACAAAGTTTCAACTGTCTTCTGGAAATCAGGAAATGCTCTTTTTCATGCATCAACACTTCACCGACTGTACCACCTGTCAAGAGAAATGCGAAAGAATCTCACGCAAGAGGAGATGCAGAGGTGGGGAGAGATGCTTTTCACCTAGCTTCTGGTTTTATCCACTTATGTACAAATGAATTCAATTTAGTGAGTAATAAGCAGATAGAATGTGTATTTGAGAGGCTGGTATCAGACACTGAATAGCTTTGCTTAAAGGGATAAATTATGAATGTTTCAATAATGAGGGCAAGAAGGACATTCAACAAATCTTGAAATTAAGGTGAGCAATGGGACCTGGGTGTTACATCATATTAGCCACAGACTGAAACCTAAATATTAGAGGAAGTCACTGAACCTCTGTCTTGCCTCCATTTTCCATTCTGTGAAATGGTCAAATACTCCACATGACTTAGTTATTGTTACTAAAGTATTCTGAGATCTTTGAATTGAAAGCTACTATGTAAATATATGTTATTTACGTACATGGCGTTAATTACTTGGACAAGTTAGATATCTTCAAGTCACCAGGGCCTGATGAAATGCATCTTAGAATACTCAAGGAGCTGACTGAGAGATATCTGAGCTATTAGCTGTTCTCTTTGAAAAGTCATGGAAGATGGGAGAGATTCCAGAAGACTGGAAAAGGCGAATATAATGCCCGTCTATAAAAAAGGTAAATAAGGGCAAACCAGGGAATTACCAGTCAGCTTAACTTCTGTACCAAGAAAGATAATGGAGCAAATAATTAAGGAATCAGTTTGCAGACATCTGGAAGACAAGGTGATACATAACAGCATGGATTTGTAATGAACAAATCATGTCAAAGCAACCTGATAGCTTTCATTGACAGGATATCCAGCCTTCTGGATAAAAGGGAAGTGGTAGATGTATACCTAGACTTTAGTAAAGCATTTGATACAGTCTTGCATGACTGTCTCATTAATAAACTAGGGAAATACAACCTGTATGGGGCTACTATAAGTTGGGTGTATAACTGGTTAGATAATTGTTCCCAGAGAGTAGTTATCAATGGTTCACATTCATACTGGAAGGGCATTAGTGGGGCTCCACAGGGATCAGTTTTGGGACCAGTTCTGTTCAATATCTTCATTAATGATCTAGAATTCTGGATAATGGCCTAAAGAGTACATACAAATCTAAAGTTTGTAGATGCAACCCTTCCCAGTTTGGTATCAAGTGCTTTGGAGGACAGGATAATAATTCAAAATGTTGTGGATAAACTGGAGAAATAGTATGTAGAAAATAGGATGAAATTTAATAAGGACAAATGGGAAGTTCTCCATTTAAGGAAGAAACAATTAGTTGCACAACATACAAAATAGGAAATGGACTGTCTAGGACGGAGTATTATGGAAAAGGATTTAGGACTCTCATAGTGGAATAAGTTAAATATGAATCAACAGTGAAATACTTTTGGAAAAAAAAACAACAACATCATTCTGGGATGTATTATCAGGCTGTTATAAGCAAGACACAAGAAGAATTCTTCCATTCAGACCGCACTGGTTAGGCCTCCACTGGAGTATAGTGACCAGTACTAGGTGTCATATTTCAGGAAGGATGTGGACAAATTGAAGAAGATCTATAGAAGAGCAACGAAAATGATGAAAGGTCTAGGAAATATGACCTGTAAGGGAAGATTAAAAGAATTAAATTTGTTTAGTCTGGAAAAGAGAAGGCTGAGAGCGGACACAAGTTTTCATGTGTCTAAAAAGTTGTCACAAGGAGGAGAGAAAAAAAATTATTCTTAACCTCTGGGGATAAGAGGCAGTGGTCTTAGATTGGAGCAAGGGAGGTTTAGGTTGAACATTAGGAAAAACTTGCTAACTGTGAGTGAGGCTGGTTAATTACTAGAATAAATTGGGTGGGAAGGTTGTGGAAATTCCATCACTGGAGATTTTAAAGAGGTTAGATAAATACCTGCCAGGGATGATCTAAATGGTGCTTGGTCCTGCCAAGAATGGAGGGGACTAGACTTGATGACCCCAAGAGGTCCCTTCCAGTTATGTGATTCAGGCAAAGTGCTGTGTATGATGTTGAAAAGGCTTCTGAAGCATGCTAGGGCACTCAGTAAGCAGCAGTTGTCTATCCAGGGATGAACTCTGGAGTTTGTAAATCTGAAATGTTAGCCCTTGTAAATTCAAAAATGGTAGGAAGGTATAATTTAAGGAATATGTTTACATTCCACTTAAATAAATGTATCTGGGCATTCAGCACATATTTCAAATTTTATTTAATGTCCCTTTCTACTGCAACATATTCAAGTTAGATTTACTTTGAGGTTTTTTTTTTTTTTAAATTATTGCATACAATTAATCTTAGGGACATACAAAAATCTATTCCATAGCTAAAGTGCTATGCACCAAAAGACAGACTGAGATGGGTCTGGCTACCAGTCCTTTATTGGATGATTTTTTTTTTTTTTTTTATTTGGAGAGGAGGATTCTCTTTTAGGAGGTTGAATAATAAGGGCTGATATCAACTAAGTACTTCCCTATAGAAGTTAAGAAGCATTCAGAATTAGTCTGAACACTAAAATTGCTGAGGTGTCTTGTTTTCTGGCATTGCTTATATTAAGAGTGTTAAGAATTGAGTAAATGACTAATCATGTACTTGATAATTTGATAAGTGGCCGCTGCGGCTCTGCAGTTTAAGTGCAGTAGGAGCCAGATGTGCAGGCAGCCTGCCTCCTACTACATTCAAACTGCAGATCCGCAGTGGGAGTAGGTCTGGGACCCGGCCTGAGCTGGGACTGCAGCAGTCCCAGCTCGTGCCGGGTTCTGCGCTGTGGCTGTGCCTTTTAAATGTAGAAAGAGCCACCTGGCTCTTACTACATTTAAAAGGCAGTGCTGCTGTGCCTCTGCCTCCTCTGCTCCCCCACGGAAATGGTGCTGGGGGGAACTGGCTTTTAAGCTGGCTCCCCCCAGCACCGGCTCCTGCTCTGATCTGCCTCCCCTTGCTGCCTCTGATATAGAGGCAGCAAAGGGGTGTGGGGGGGCGGAAGGGGGAGGAGGAATGTGGGTAGTCGACTCGACTACTCTTTTACATCCCTAGCTTGTATGGCATAGTTTTTGAAAGAATACATCATTCACCCCGTAGTTCTTACACTGATTGGATGCTTCTGTTTTACACCTGAAATATATGTGTTTATAAAAAAAAAAAAAAAAAAAAAAACACAACCACAGTACAACAAAATACACACACTAAGAGATTTCTGTTCTTTTATAATTAATCGTTTGTAATTATACTTTACCAACAGGATGTCAACCCGAGTTCTTTTGGCTACTCTGTCAATTCCTATAACTCCGGAACGAACTGATATTGCTCGTCTTCTGGATATGGATGGTATCATTGTTGAAAAGCAGCGACGTCTGGCCACGCTGCTAGGCCTCCAGGCCCCGCCTACACGCATCAGTCTTATTAACGATATGGTAAGTAATGGTGTTTGAGTAAAAGATTTTATATGTAATCTATATAGTTAGATGTAGAGCTGCAGTTAAAAATAGGCCAGTAAATTAAAAAAGTACATTAAAGTAAAAGAATTCAACATGATTAACTGTAAAGTTCATAATTTAACTATGTAGTAATAAACTTTTTTCTGATGTGCTAGAAAAGTAGGCTGAAGTTAGAAATACAGACCAAGGAGATGGACTTGTTGCATTTGAAAACCAACATGGATAGACTAATCCTAACTCTGTGTCTTTGTACCCAGTGAAATTTAATATTGCACTGTATAGTGATAAATATTGTCCATTTTGTGACAAAAAGCAAAGAAGAGGCTTGCTGTGAATGATCCTGCAGCAAGTATCTTTGGAAAGTGTGAGAATTTTCAGTTATTTCTTTTGCTTTCCCAAATTGGAAGGTAGTTAATTAGTTTAGATATTTTAATATTACTAAGGTAAGATTAGTACATTAATCTGAATGAAGGTTTGCAAGGAGCTAGGAAATTAGAAACATTTGCCTTTGATTTGAGAGGAGGTTAGCGAGATACAGTTTGCCTTCTGGTGATATCTTCCAGGTTCTCATAGAAAACAAAAATATAGTTTTTCTCCATTGAAAACTGAACTCCTATTACCTCATAATTTAAGCGTTGTTATTTTTGTATCTAGAAGTTTTTTTGCCACTTTTAATTTTAGAACTTTGGGATTTTACCAATAAGCAGTAACATGTGCAGCTGGAGTTTAGATCTACTCATGAATATACTAGGGATGTAAGAGTTTAACTGGCTAACCCATAAGCATTAGCTTATCAGTTAACCTTATTGGTTAAACTCCCAGCCACCACTGGAGTCCATGGGGCTGGTAGCCATCAGGAATTTAAATCTGTTACACAGTGAGTTTTTTTGTTGTTTTTTAATTTTTGCATCCTTAGAATATACTCATGCAAGGACTATTTTCATTTGTCTGAGAAGTGCCTCACATTAACCCATCAAAATACTAATCATAGACTAGATTTTTTTGTTTGTTCTGCAAATGTATATTTGCAACTGGAAACAAAATGATATAAATTAAAGCATAATACATTTAAGCATTTCATTGGCTGTATATTTAATTTCTTAGATGCAAAATTTCCGAGTGTAATTATTACAATAATGAGTTACTGTTATCTTGAACAAATATTTTTTTCTTCCATTATGTTGACTTTAGGTGAGGTTCAATGTAGTGCAGCATGTTGTTCCAGAGGTAAAGGAACTTTACAATTGGCTTGAAGTAGATTTCCACCCACTAAAACTATGTGGCCGTGTAACCAAGGTAAGAGTATATTGAGAAACATGAATTTGGGCAGATGATACCTAGCTAGGTTGGATGGATTGTCAACTTTTTGGGTCAGGGTCTTCATTTGGCCCACTTTCGTTATTGCTCTGTGTTAACATTATATACACTGCTGTGCATGCCTGTGTTGCTACATACATTTTCAAAAGCATTTTTAACCTGCTATATGTGTTGGCACCCCTTGAAGTGCTGCTACAGGGGAGAGAGTTTTGGGAGCAACTAAGGATGTTAAGGACTAGTTGACTATCCGATAATCAAATGCTTATTGGATAGTCAGTTGACTAGTTGATTCCTCCCCAACCCCTTACTGCCTCTGTCAGATAAAGGCAGCAAAGGGGGGGAAGCAGAGGGTACTTCAAAGCAGCAGCACCGCACAGCTGATCCCCGGCTCAGCTGTGCAGCGCTGCTCCTTTGAAACACTGCCCTTGGCGTTTGAAAGTGGCAGCACCATGTAGAGCCTGGGGTCAGCTGAGGACTCCCCAGCTGATCCCGGGCCACCCAGCGGGGGCTCTTGTACATTTCAGAGGAGGAGTGCGGAAGTGCCTATCTACTAGTTGAGTAGTTGATGGAAATTCCATCAACTAGTAAATTAACCACTAGTTAACATCCTTAGGAGCAACTGTGAAGGTGATTATTGGGGGATGCAGTTAAGCTAAGCTTTTGGTGGTTGTCTTTAAGTAGTAATACACAGCCTCAGTCTCACCCTCTTCTGGAAAGCTACTGAAATGGTTTTGTGGTAGAGGGGAAAACTGCAAAAGCCATCTGCACTTATCTTTAGGTAGAGTTTAAGCCATAGTGAGGAAAAAAGTAAGAACCGTAAATTTGGTCTATTGAATTTTTCTAAATTCCACAACTGGTCAAGCACATTATAGTGTCTTTGTGTCTGTAAGAACAGAAATATTCCGTGTGCTTAAAGAAACACTGAAAGTAAATTCACAGTGTGGTTAATTCTGCCAGTACTGTTAGTCACGTTCCTACAAAATCTAGCTACCCGGTAATGCATTTGTAATTAAGCAATGCTTTGCTTCTTGAATTCTTAAGTGGAGTTTACTTTGGAGAGTTGTTTGTTTAACTTGAAATTAGGGATGTGAATGGGTAACCAGTTACCCTTACCAGGTGATGCTTACTGGGTAATTGGTTAACCAGTGTCCAGGAGCAGCAGAGCCAGCAGCAGCTGGGATCCTGCTTAATCAGTTAACCGGTTAATCCTAATGTTTAATGGGTTAACTGATTAAAACAGGATTTTACGTCCCTACTTGAAATGTGAAGAGTTTTTTGCAGGTTCTCAGATGAAATAGATATTGTAACTTTTTGGATATTGTGACAGGTTCTAAACTGGGTGAAAGAGCAAGCTGAAAAGGAACCTGAATTGCAACTGTATGTCCCACATCTGCAAAATAACACCATCCTTCGTCTTCTGCAGCAGGTATGATTATTAAAAAAAAATTGTAAGAGGTGTCTGAGTTTGAGATTGTTTTGCAAAATCTGAAGCCAAAAATGTAACATTTTGTTTTACGCCCTAAGTAAAAATGTTGCCATTGAATGTAAATGCTCTTAATATGACTTTTAAACAGTCTTTTTCCCTCATCCATATAACCCACTCTTCTTGTCTTGTACTGCGGTGTTAAATGCAACTGAAGTTGTGATCCTATTTTAAATAGTAGCAGTATACACTGGTGTAAGATTTTTTATATAGATTTATTTGTTCCTTTACTTAGCTTTTCAGTCTTATTCTCTCTGTTCAATCCTTTGTTTCCTTGTAGTTGATATGAAATAGGCTTGTTTTGTCAAATGCACATTTCATTGACCTGCACTCATTGCAATGGAGAGCAGTGTTATTTCTGATGTGCTAGACAATAGCTGAAGGTTAATTAGCAGCATTGCTGTATATAGTTACTGCTGCCAGTCTCCTTCATACAGAGGACCTAGTCAGAAAATCACTTGATCCTAGTTTAGGATTAAATGAAATGTGGGAATTAAGTGTTACAGTAGTGTTGGTAAAATATGAATCATAATTAAACACATCTTGGTTAATCTATTGTCCAAATTAATCAGGCTAGCTTTATCGCCTGTGCAACAGTTTTAGCCTCTATTAACCCTGCTTTTTAATGGGATGAAAACTGAATAGTTATATTGTGCAGGTGGCGCAGATTTATCAGACCATCGACTTTTCTCGTTTGACTACCCTGGTTCCTTTTGTTGATGCTTTCCAATTGGAACGTGATATTGTTGATGCAGCCAGACATTGTGACTTGCAAGTAAGTGCCATAAAAAGACTACTGAAAAAGTGTATTTGTGTGTGTGATTATATTTGTAGCTTTCAAATGTGTGGCCAAGCTCTGGGGTCAGATGAAAAGTAGCAGGCCCTCAACTCCGATAATGTAGAATGTATGCTGATATACAGGGAACGAGAAGCTTGAGGACATGATCTTCTTTGATAGGTTAATTTGTTACTGTTTTAAAGTTCTTGAATTGTATTGCTCACTTACAGTCGTGAAGAGGAGCGTAGTATGTAATGTAAGTGCAAAAAAAAAAAAAGTGAAACTTCAGGTGTCTGCCCGAGGGATCAGATTGTATAATAGAGAATGCCCTAATCAAAAAGTTTAACAAACCCATACTGGAAACTTTGGGCATCTCTCCAAAGTAATCATTTAGGGAACTTCCAAAAGCTGTACTTCATGCACAGTTTGTCTATCTGTAGGCACAGAAATAAAGCAGCAGATAGCTTGAGGCATTTTAACTTCCACTGTAGATAATAGATGTATTGCCACTAGAAGTAAAGTATATGCCTATGTATTAAACATATCCTGAGCTATAGCCTGCACTACCATATTTTTGCATATGATCTTGAAGAAACGAACTGTATATATTACAGAGCACTTTACATCCATTCATTTAATGTAGGGAAGATGTAGAGTCTAGTTAGTACCTAAAATAAAACACATGCAGTTGAAGGCCTCATTGAAGTTAGCGGCAAGATTTCTAGTGGCTACATTGGACTTGGGCTTTCACTCTTGGTTTCTACTAAGGTAGAAGTATAATAAAGTAGGACAAGTGAGCTGGCAGTAATGAATGGGAAATAGCACAAACTATTCATGTCGCTGGTTTTCACCTCGTGCAATGTTCCCTACATAAAATCATTGAAAGACTCTGCATCTTACAATCATGATTCTGCACTTCTCTTTATTCCAACTTTGGAGAGACACTACTTTAGGGGTGAGCTTTTTTGTTCTGTTGAATATAAGCCAGATACAGCAGTAATTTTGTTCCCTAATTGTTCAGACAAATTTCCAATATCTAGGCTTTTTTTTAAAAGTATCCTACATTTAGAGCTTGTCCACATGCTGAAGTTGCACCATTTTTTAACTTGGTTTAAAAACAAATTTAGTTAAACTTGTGCAAACCCCTTTGTGGACAAGCTTCTTTTGCTTAAAATTATTAATTGTTTCACCTTGTGTCTGTAAATTTAAGCTGAATTTAAACCAGTCACATGCAGTTTCACCTCTTTAAATCAGTCAATTTAAAATCACATGTTAAATTAAATTGGTACATCTTTGTGTGTTGATCTGGTTTTGAAGGCACAGTCAATTTAAAATCACACTTCCAGCAATGAAGTTGTTATTTATGACAGTAGAATTATTTTTTCCAGTTCATTTTTTATATTGGTTCATACTTTGTGTATAGTCAATTTTACAGTTTCCAGCTATGGGTCACTGGTTCTACAATGAAGAGACACACATTATTTAAATGTAATAGTTTAAAAAAATGTTTTTATAAAATCACAATGAGGAAGCTGGACTCAGATAGAGGTCACTACTTTTAACTCACTTTTTGAAACAGACTATATTTCACATTAATGTCTCGTTTTAAATATTTCATCGTGCTTTAATCTAATAATCTTTTTTCAATTTATTTTGCAAAGGTTCGTCTTGATCATACTTCTCGAACACTGAGTTTTGGATCAGATTTAAATTATTCAACTCGGGAAGATGCCCCACTTGGCCCTCAGCTGCAAAGTATGCCCTCTGAGCAAATTAGAAATCAGCTGACTGCTATGTCCTCTGCTCTTGCTAAGGCTCTTGAAGTCATTAAACCTCCAAACATAGTGGTAAGATATTTTAAGCTTTTGAATTTGTCAACAAAACTATCAACATTCTATGAAGTGAATTGTGTGTGTGTCTCTTATACTGCTTCTGTTCAACTTTTCAAAAGCACATTTCATTGACTTGCTCTCATTGCATTGCTGAGCAGTGTTATTTCTGATGTGCTAAACAAACAGGTGAAGGTTAATTAGCAGCATAACTATATGTAGTTACTGTTGCCAGTCCCCTTCAGACAAAACAACTGATCAGGAAGGTCAGTATGTAAAAATGTTATGTAA
Source organism: Rafetus swinhoei (assembly GCA_019425775.1). Lineage (NCBI taxonomy): Eukaryota > Metazoa > Chordata > Testudines > Trionychidae > Rafetus > Rafetus swinhoei. The sequence continues at coordinate 17,059,146 of CM033447.1, read as the reverse complement.
TAATAAAATGATTATTAGTGGCAGATGGTTAAATGTGTCTTAGCAGTGATGAGAAGGTTGAGAGTACCTGAAGGAGAAATTACCTACTGTAATGTGAGAATTACTTCATTTCTCTATTTAAACCTTTTTTCCGGGAGTAAAAAGTATAATTATTCACTATGCTTGACCCATATATTATGGCCCATATTTATATTGTGGAGATTAAAATAATTTTTCAATTATAATAGTGTTTAATGTGTACTTTTATTTTTAGGAGTCATCAAATAATAAATATTTTCTCCATAGGGACAGTGTTCTCTTAACAGAGAGTGAGTGTACAGTTGCAGTATTACTCCTTTTTTTGGTAGTCATCTTAATATTTCAACCATGATTTATCAAGTGTTTCAGTTTATTATTGCTTAAGTATTACATAAGCAATAAACATTATTCCAGAGTGTATTCCAGAGCTCATTAGTCATATGAGTGCACATTGTGTAATGCAAGTTATCCAGTGCTTTTGTTAACTGAACACATCCTGAAATTTTGTGCTTAAAACATTTTTATATAATGCTTTAAATAATGTTTTCCAAATAATATAGTTTTGTTATGATAAGGGACAACCAATTGTGTGCTAGTTTTTATGAATCTGCCTAATCTGACCTGCAGTTTAGACACCTGCTCGACTTGCAGGTTCAGTGAGCTAACTAGACATGTAAATACTTGCAGTTACATCTGCAGAAATTCACAACTGCAGAGTTCTGATTTTAAAATCAAGCACCCTTTGTGGTTACAGTGGTTAGCTTGGGGAAGCTGTAAACGAAGTACACTGTTTTTTATGTTACATTCAGAACTTTCCTACTGTATCAACACACCCTGTCAGTGGGTCAAATTCACTACAGTGTATATGGGTGATTTTAAAAAAAAATCTTAAGCCTTTCCTCCCCCTCCTCTTTTTTTCCCTCATACTCCTGTTGTCATCTCTCCCTTTAGTAGCACTTGTAAGTGGTTCAAGGGCTTCAAAAAAATGTACATACTACTTCTCTTTGTTCTCTTTGTAAAGCTTTGCAGGGGCTGATAAACTAAGGTGTGAAAATGGGTAATGGATAGCAAGTAAAGAAAGTGGCGGACGATACTTAAAAGGACACAGTCTGTGTGAAACATGGTTATTTTTATAAATGAATTAAAAATAGTCTCAGATACTGCACTTGCTTCTGAGTCATCCTGTTAATTTTTATGGTCCTACAACTTTCTGTCCTCTGTTGCTGTATTAAAGATATAAAGAAACATGGAAAACTGAGTAAATGATTGTACAAGTGAAACTGCCTATACATAAAGTGCTATTTAGTGGATAAAAACAAACTGAAGAACGTATTCTTTTTCCATCTCTCAGTTGTAGAATCATAACTGTTCTTGTTATAATAATATGTAAAATATTTTCAGACCAAATTGGTATTTTTTAAGGAAGTTCAAAATTTCACAACTAGGGCACACTTTATAGTGTGTTGATCTAATACTGTGTTTGATGTGTTTAACTTTGTGCATGTGAATAATCTCTTTGAGACTACTGCTTATATGTGTTTACAGGATCGGGAACTGGGATTTTAGTTTCAGTAAAGTTTTTTATACCAAAATATAGGAAATAAGACCACTTTCAGTAGTCTGTTTTGCAATGTTTCACTTTCCCATTAGGGATGTTAAATTTAGATTAATCAACTAATCGAATAGTCAATGGAATTTCCATCGACTACTTGATTAGTCGATAAGGGTGCCTCTGCCTTTGAAATGTGTAAGAGCCCCACGGGGTTCTTGTACATTTCAAAAGCAGGGAGCATGGGACTAATGGAGGACTGCTTGAGTCCCCGCTCGCCCTGTGCTCTCCACTGCACTTCTGCTTTTGAAATGTAGTAAGAGCCCCGCTACATTTCAAAGGCGAAAGCACTGCCAGTTCCCTGCTGCGCCCCTGCCCCCCACCCCAGATGGTACTGGGGGGGAACTGGCTTTTAAGCTGGCTCCCCCCAGCACCAGCTCCCGCTCCTGTCCCCCCTTGCTGCCTTTCTCTGATAGAGGAAGCAAGGTGTGTGTGTGCGCGCGTGCACATGCTTATCAGATAGTTGACTAGTCACTTACTAGTCCCTATTTCCCATTACTTGGGCATTTTAAAGGGATGCTAACCAATTTGCTTTCTGGTTCTTGATTTGCATTCAGCAAGAGAAAGAAGAACAACATCAGTTGGCTGTCACTGCTTACTTAAAGAATTCAAGGAAAGAGCATCAGCGTATCCTTGCTCGACGTCAAACTATAGAGGAGAGAAAGGAGCGTCTTGAAAGTCTAAACATTCAACGTGAGAAAGAAGAGTTGGAACAGCGTGAAGCTGAACTTCAGAAAGTTCGTAAAGCAGAAGAAGAGAGACTGCGCCAGGAGGCAAAAGAGAGAGAGAAGGAGCGTATTCTGCAAGAACATGAGCAAATCAAAAAGAAGACTGTTCGTGAACGCTTGGAACAGATTAAAAAGACTGAACTGGGAGCCAAGGCATTCAAAGATATTGATATTGAGGTAAGCAACTTATTACTGGAATATTTGAATTATTCTAGATTCTTGTACTGTTACTCAACTGCCTAAATTTCATATTCTCACTTGCTTTGTTTTTATGTCAGTAAGATGTTCCTAAAAATATGAGGCTACCAATTTGGGCAACTTAAATATTTGATTTTTTCAGTCATTGGGGGGGAGGAGCTATTTACATATAGGAAAGAAGTCCAGCCATTTGAGAGGGGACTGAAGATTTCTTTTATCTAGATACCTATCTACTAGTAAAACATGAAATAGACAACTGGTGACAACTGACTATATCTTAGAGTTCAGGTAAAAATCCACGAGATGTTGTCAAAGTATAATGCAAGTTACACAACAGATCTTAACAGGAGTCTAAAAATGTTCAGAAAGTCAACTAGTTTGAAAGTTAAATGAGAGATTGCATAAAAGTTGAAGTAAACATAGTTGTTTCCTGGCATAGGAAACTACATTCATTTGCTTTTTTGTACTGTTTAGTAACTTGAATATCTGATTGTAGGATCTTGAAGAATTGGATCCCGATTTCATCATGGCTAAACAGGTTGAACAGCTGGAGAAAGAAAAAAAAGAACTCCAAGAACGTCTGAAGAATCAGGAAAAGAAGGTATATAAAGCAATACGAGTATGGGCTTAGCCACACAGACATTTACACAGGTTTTGTTAAACCATTGGAAACTGCTGTGTAGATTTATTTTTAATCTAACACAATACCCGTTTACCTTGCTCTAGAGATACAGGAATAAGTTGAATTAATATAAGCCAGGTTTTAATTGACTAGTGTCTCCACACATAAATCTGCACCAATTTATCAAAATTGATTTAAAATCAGACCTTGAATTAAACATGTACAATTAAGCATGTTTCATAAACCAGTAGGCTGAAAATACTGAAGTAGTGAATATATTGAGGTAGAGATATTTTTTTAGCATATCTGGTTTGGTTTTTATTTTATACGGTATGTGTTATACATACACTGACCTTCTGTCCCGGATTTTCCGGGACAGTCCTGATTTTTAATCTCCTGTTCTGGTGTCCCCATGAAACACTGAAATGTCCCGAAAAGCCCAGAGACTCCAAGGCAGCTAGAAGCAGCGGCGCGCTGCTGTTTCCCCTCTCCCACCCTTGGCTTGGAGAATAAGAGTTAGGGAGACTTCCTGCAGGCTTTCCCTGCTACTCAGGAATCTTCCAATAGCAGCAGCGGGAGGCCGTGCCTGTTGGGAGCGTGCAAAAGCAAGTAATTAGCGGGGAGAGGGGGCGCCAGGAACCAGCACTTGTTTCATCTGGGGAGTGGGGGGCACTGGACTGGTGCGTCTCAGCTGGGGCTGGGGTGGGGGTGCTGGACCACTGTGTCTCAGCTGGGCTGCAGGGAGGGGTGGGGGGAGCCAGTAACAGGCACTTGGCTTAGCTGGGCTGCGGGGACAGGGGATGCCGGGAAATCCAATGGGGGTGAGGGGGAAGGAAGCAGCAAGGGGCCTGAAATGACCTCCCCTGGTCCGGAAAAACCCTCATCCAGCACCAGTCAGGTTCTGAGGATGATGGACCAGGGAAGTCCAACACCTACACCCAGTCCGCTCCTGAACCCTTCTTCCTGTCCAGACTCTGCACCCTCCCTCCTGGTCAGACACACTACTCCCAGCCTGCTTCTGCACCCTACTTCCCACCCAGACCTTGCAACCACCCCCCCATCTCCCTCCCACATCCTACACCCCATCCCTATTCCACTCACTGGCAGCCCTGTCCCAAACACTGAATCCCTCAATTTTGTCCCCACCCCAGAACCATAAGGGGGTCCATAAAATACACCAGAAAGGTAAATCTGACCTATGGGAAGACCTGATCCTCAGTCCTCCATGTCGCTTCCCCTCATCCCTTGGGGCTGGAGCACCAGAGGAGTGAGGTGTCTCAGTTGGGGGCCACCTCCGTATGGTTTGGGTGTTTTTGGAGGTGTTTTTTTGCTTCTCACTTGTGTGGCCCCCAACTAATTTTTCTGTGGGTCAGTGGCCCCGACCCAAAAAAGGTTGACAACCCCTGCTATAAATAAAGAAAACATTGAAACCTTTTGGTTTGACATAAATTCATATTTTATTTTATTTAAAATGAAATTTGATAAACTAACATGAGAATTAAAATGCTTAATCTGTTTAATAATTTAAATTAAACTGTTCTCCCCTGCTGTATAGCACTAGCAAAATGGCTGGGGTGTAATTATGTGAGTTTCCATTAGCAACTGGTAGTCCAGTTGTAAACTGGAAAGGTTTACACTGAGCCAGGTGGTCCACGGGGCCAAAAAATTTGAGGACCACTGAAATAGAGGCACCATGTCCCCCCCTCCCAGACCTCCTTCGGCTCCCTGCTGCTCCACAAGAGTTCACAGAGAGATTGGATCTGTAACCATGGCAGTGAAATCACCGGGTCACCCCGGTGTGGATGATAGACAGACTCTTTTGTAAGTCTCCCTCATCCAAGCAGTTGATGATTTAAACATCATGTTAAGATGCCACATGAAAACACTTGGTGCGTCCACAAAGAGGCAGGATGTATCGTGTTTCTCTCTCTCAGTCTCTCTCTCAGATTTTCATGACTTGTGCGTCTGAGTAAACAAGTCCTTTGTGAGCTCTGTGAGGAGGTGAGTTATTTTGACCTCCAGTTTCAAGGGATTTGTTCTTCTGTCTTTTGGCTGTACGTTGCCTAGACCTGAATGGAGTTATCTGTGAACATAAGAACGGCCGTACCGGGTCAGACCAAAGGTCCATCCAGCCCAGCATCCTGTCTGCCGACAGTGGCCAGCACCAGGTGCCCCAGAGGGGGTGGACCGAAGACAATGATCAAGCGATTTGTCTCCTGCCATCCTCTCCAGCCTCTGTCAAACAGAGGCCAAGGACACCATTTTATCCCCTGGCTAATAGCCTTTTATGGACCTAACCTCCATGAAATTATCTAGCTTCTCTTTAAACTCTGTTATATTCCTAGCCTTCACAGCCTCCTCTGGCAAGGAGTTCCACATGCTGACTACACGCTGTGTGAAGAAGAACTTTCTTTTATTAGTTTTAAACCTGCTACCCATTAATTTCATTTGGTGTCCTCTAGTTCTTCTATTTAGGAACTAATAAATAACTTTTCTTTATCCGCCTCCACACCACTCATGATTTTATACACCTCTATCATATCCCCTCAGTCTCCTCTTTTCTAAACTGAAAAGTCCCAGTCGCTTAACCTCTCCTCATATGGGACCTGCTCCAAACCCCTAATCATTTTAGTTGCCCTTTCTGAACTCCTTTCCAAGGTCAAAATATCTTTTTGAGGTGAGGAGACCACATCTGTACACAGTATTCAAGATGTGGGCGTACCATAGTTTTATACAGGGGCAGTAAGATATTCTGGGTCTTATTTTCTATCCCTTTCTTAATAATACCTAGCATCCTATTTGCCTTTTTGACCGCCGCTGCACACTGTGTGGAAGTTTTCAGAGAACTGTCCACGATAACTCCAAGATCTTTCCTGATTTGTCGTAGCAAATTAGCCCCCATCATACTGTACGTATAGTTGGGGTTATTTTTCCCGATGTGCATTACTTTACACTTATCCACATTAAATTTCATTTGCCATTTTGTTGCCCAATCACTCAGTTTGGTGAGATCTTCTTGCAGTCCTCACAGTCTGCTTCTGTCTTGACTATCCTAAACAGTTTGGTATCATCCGCAAACTTTACCACCTCACTGCTTACCCCTTTCCAGATCATTTATGAATAAGTTGAACAGGATTGGTCCTAGGACTGACCCTTGGGGGACACCTACTAGTTACCCCTCTCCATTCTGAAAATTTACCATTTATTCCTACCCTTTGTTTCCTGTCTTTAACCAGTTCTCAATCCAAGAAAGGACCTTCCTCTTATCCCATGGCCATGTAATTTACACAAGAGCCTTTGGTGAGGGACCTTGTCAAAGGCTTTCTGGAAATCTAAGTATACTATATCTACTGGATCCCCTTGTCCGCATGTTTGTTAACCCCTTCAAAGAACTCTAATAGATTAGTAAGACAGGATTTCCTTTACAGAACCCATGTTGACTTTTGTCCAACAAATTATGTTCTTCTACATGCTTCACAATTTTATTCTTTACTATTGTTTCGACTAATTTGCCCGGTACTGAAGTTAGACTTACCAGTCTGTGACAGTGCATTTCTGAGTTATTCTGACACACAGTGAAACCTGTGTGAAAGACCCCACATCAAGTGAGAGAAAGTGCTGCTATCAAAAGAAGTCAATTCAAAGTCTCTCCAATTTTCTTCAAAGATCGCCTCAACCAGGCAGTGGGACTTTTACTGATTGGTCCCTTATATTTTTGAAGGGTGACTAAATGTTAACTGAATCTTTTTGGGTAATGTCAGCAGATTGCTTTGGTCCCAATCCTAGCTTAAAGTTTAAATTGGATCAGGCCCTTTGTAAGCAGGTTAGGAAGTGGTCTGATTTGGCAATTATTATTAGATATTATTTACATAATATAGGCATTGCTATCATGGTATTGACATACACATTTCTCAGTAGCTTTACATATAAAATAGCCCAGCCCCATTGATCTCCATGGGAAATGTACCTTGCAAGCTTAGTGGTGGAGAGGGTTACGTAAAATGGTCTTCTCCACCCTGTAATTGTCATGGTTAGTTCAGTATTGTCATTATGGCTTATGGAAACAGAGGATGCTTGATAGTTTTGCAGGAACTTCAAAAAATGCAGTTGCAGCACATCTCATTAGGGATGTAAATTTCTATTTAATTAATCAGTAAACCAGTTAATGTTAGGTCACACTGGGGCTGCCACTGGCTCCCAGCCCCCTCCGGAGCAGCCCCTGTCCACAGCAGGCTGGACTCCCCACGGAGAGAGGCTGCTCTGGACACTGGCGCAATTCCCTGCCTGTAGGACCCCCGGGTTCTGCACAGACAGGGGCTGCTACGGACAAGAGCATCTGCTGTCTGCAGTGAGCTCTCTGCGGGGCTGAAGCAGCTCCCTGCCCACAGCAGGTAGAGAGCTGCTCCAGTCCCCCGATTACCTGTTAATTGGGCCGAGTAGGCATCATAAGGTAAGAGGACTAAGGAAGTTGTCCCGTGAAATTGTGAGATCGTTCTGGATGATTACCAGGCTCTGAGTCAAATGGGGCTGCATCTACACTGCAGAGCAATAGGGTTGGACCCCAAGTGTTGCAGTGTCATGAGACCTTAGGTCAGGGGACTGGGTTAATGCATTTGCAGTATAGTTGCATGGGGACTCCTACAGTGACCAAACCCATCCCTATTGGACAGTGGGAGTTCTTGGAGGAGTAATGTGACACTTTTCCAGTCATGTGTCCCTCTTGACCCCAGAAGTACTATCCCCAGGGGTGGGGCTTCCTGTGTCAGGAGGGTGGGGCCTTAAAAGGTCAGGGGCATGGCTAATGTGTCCCTATTTTTGGTTCAGAAAATATGGTCACTGTAATTATACATTATTTTTCTATATTTAGATTGACTATTTTGAAAGAGCAAAACGCTTGGAAGAAATTCCCCTGATAAAGACTGCCTATGAAGAACAAAGAATCCGAGATATGGACCTTTGGGAACAGCAAGAAGAAGAAAGGGTAAAGATATTTTGATTTCATATAGCAGCATCATTTGGTCCTAATTATATTAGCTGGCTCTGTGCCATTTCCCCTGACAAGCTGAATCCAAGAAGAGGCAATGTGATTTAGTTCGCAGGGGATTCTTTCAGTTTATCATTATTTTCTTCCCACTCATGGACAGCAGAGTATTTTGTGGCAGTCAAGATAGAATAAAGAGGCAGCTATCTGATAAACTGCCTCTGGATTTGGATTCTGAGGCTGGAACAACCTGAGGAGATTTGCTGTGTGTTATAAAGACAAATATTATGTAATTTAAAAAAAATATATTTTTTACTTTTGCATGTTTGCAGATCACGACAATGCAGCTGGAACGAGAAAAAGCCCTGGAGCATAAGAACAGAATGTCAAGGATGTTGGAGGATAAAGACATGTTTGTAGCTAGGCTCAAGGCAGCACGACAATCAGTTTATCAGGTAAACATCATGTGTTCTTGTTGCAAAAGCATTTCCATAAAGTACAGGACTTAATTTGTGAGATCAGTTTTCCACTTGAAAAATACAAATGAATTAAGAAATAGAGCTAGAAAAGATGTCTGTTTAAATTACAATGATGATGCTCTGCTGTGTTTCAGAAACTTTGGGGGAAAGTCCTTTCTGACAATCTAGAACAATCCAAATTCTGACAGAAGTCCCTTTAAGAGACAAACAGTGGTGGCCACAATGCGACATTGAGCCACAGAACAGTTTTCTAAGTCCAGAAAGCCATGGTTCTTTAATTGAGAGTAACGTTAATGAAGCGTGAATGGGAGTGGAGATGTCCACAGGATTATCTGGCGGAGCTGCTTCCCACATACCGTCATTTGAAATGGTTGTGGCAGCTCCCACTTTTGCTTACATGGATAAGTAATTATTAAAACATTCCATTTATTTTAGCTGCCTTTTAATGCAGTTTAGCAGCTGTAAATAAGGGGGACAGCAGCATGTGACTAGTCAGCTCTTCCAGACCACAAATGATCCACGGACCACAGTTTGGAATTGCTCCTCTGGTTAGAGTAATCTTGAAAATGTTTAATAGACTTAATCTTGAAAATAGACTTAATTTAACACAATTAATGAGTTTCATTTGTATCTTGTTAGTTGATTCAGCAGATCACCTGTACGTTACTGAGGTTACTGGTATTTTAGATGAGAGACTAGGTTTGTGACCTGAAGAGGTCATACCTAAATTAGATAAATGAAAGGGGAGAAGAGATGCACTAGAAATTGTATGACTTAGTTTCCTGTTCTAGCACTTTGAAAACTGCACTGTATTTCTCTTTGGTGTACAGGAGATTTAGGAGTTTTCCTCCTGTAAATATTATGGAATTTAGAAGGGAAAATTATTATGCAAAATTTTATATGTGGAGTAACTCTTTAGGAGTTACCTCAACAGAGTTTTTTCTTATAATTATTAAGGATATGAGAAATTGTTAAACTCAATATTCTGCAGAAGTAGGAATCTAAATTGTTTTGCTGTTATAGCTACTGTTAAAGAAAGGTTTTAGCAGCCTTCTGGTAGTTACGCACAACTTTTTGCGGGAGGCACTTCATATGATTTCTGAAAGATTGGGCATCCATATATCATACTTGAATTTCTGATCAGCACTGAGGCTGCTTATTCTGTTTCTGAGAGGTGGACATTGCATCCCTGTATGCTTTCCTTCCCAGAAGAGGGCTGGCAGGAGAAAAGTTCAGCCATTACCCTGTAAAATGGCCAGCAGATGGAAAGTAGATGACTACTGCATAATTTGTTGTCGTTACTATTTTGTGGTTCTTTGCATCTGTGTTGAGTGACCTAAATAGCTCTCTAGACGTTTAGATTGAGTTCTGAAAGTTTTTCTTGTACTCTTGCTATTTTTCAGGAAAAGCTCAAACAGTTCCAAGAAAGATTAGCAGAAGAGAGGCATAATCGTTTGGAGGAACGCAAGAGACAACGTAAAGAGGAGAGACGTATTTCTTATTACAGAGAAAAGGAGGAGGAAGAGGAAAGATTGCGAGAGGAAAAAATACTTAAAGGTAAAAATTAAGAGACATGTATTGAGTAAACAGACTGATATTATACCTCTGTCTTGAACCCTCCAAAAATCTTTCAGAGTCAAACATAGGTCACTGTATTTCACCATCTAGTAGGAAATTGTTCTGTTCAAGAAGGTTCTATATTCATTGCAACCAGATGGTGCATCTTGCGAACTACATGTTTGTGCAGCCACCCAGCCTGCTGGCGGCCTTTCTGCATTTACACATGCTTGCTCACTCGCTTGGTCACTCTCTCTCTGAAAATGGGGGCAGAGGTGTGTGGGATGAAATGAAAATGAAGAGGCAATAATGAATGAGGGAGGGTATAGAGTAAGAATGCTAGATATTCTCTGCTCATAGGTTTCAAATTAAAATTCTCTCAGTCTTTCAGTACTTAAGCAGAAAAAATAGAGGGAACATTGTGGATCATTGCAGTGTTCTCTCTAGTCCTACTTCTTTTGTCTGTGGTGGTCAGTACCTGAGACGACAGAAGATGATGCTTGGAAGCCCTTCGATTGGACAGTTATGAAGTAGCTTTCCTAAGGCAAATGTTTTCCCAACCTGTTAGTGGGTGGCTGAAGTCTTGAAGTGACAGTTGTTTTTCTTTTATAAAAACACTACAAAATCTTATCTTTATTCAGGATTTTTGTGTCTGCCTTATGAAATAATTTGCTGTGGTTTTTTTTTAATATGTCCTTGAGAAGAGCTTCTTGCCTATGCTTGAGGTACATCAAGATTGTTTAGTATTTCACAACTTAGTTTTAATAAATTTGATTTGTGCAGAAGTATATAGGTATCTGTATAGTTCCTTTGTTAAATATCCAACAGCTGAGATATGAAGTTGATCAACTATTTTTGTTTTTGTTTTTTTCTGTCACTTAGATGTTAATTATTTTCAAAAGAAGAATACTGCTGTTCAGAATAGGGATGTCAAAGGTTAACTAGTGAGAGCTGGAGCAGCTCCCTGCCTGCCGTGGGCAGGGGGCTTCTGTAGTCCCATGGGGCTCAGTGCAGACAGGGGCATGCCAGCCTGGCTGGACTAGATCCTGTCCGTGGCAGGACCAGGCATGCCATAGGCTGGGTTGCAGCAGATATCCTGCCTGCCCCTCCTTTAATCAGTTAACCATTTAAATATTATGTTTAATCGGTTAACCAATTAAATGGGATTTTATATCCCTGGTTCACAATTGCTAGAGTGGTTATTTAGATTTTTGTGGGCGTGAGGAGGACTATTGTGTACCCTTTCTCTTTTCTTCCAGTTAATAAACTGTTGTGAGAGAACATGCTATATCGATAGTTTATTTTATTTTAGTTTTTTAAATACAAATTCTTGTTACAGAGCGCGAAGAGAAGGAACGTGTTGAGCGTGAAAAACGAGAGCAGGAACAGCGTGAATATCAGGAGCGTGTCAGAAAATTAGAAGAAGTAGAGAGGAAAAAACGTCAAAGAGAGCAGGAAATTGAAGAGAGGGAGCGTCGCAGAGAAGAGGAGAGGAGAGGTCTTGATGACTCACTTTCAAGAAGGGTATTGTGTGCGCTTTTTTTTTAATGGGATAGTTGCTCTTCTATATTTTGCAAGGAGTTGAAAATGCAGCTTAGGTGAGCTCACGAAAGCAGTGTAGGGGTGCACAGCTTGTAAGGAAAAGTTTAGTTAAATTCTCTGACTATTTGCTTGTCTAGTTCAGAAGTTATTACTGGGGTGTCAGCAATTGACAGTTTATTCATTGCTTTGCCATAGAAAATTAGTTGTCAGCAAATTACACCAATATGTTTAAAGCGGGGCTACTCAACATGCAGCCCGTGGCCCGTTTGTTTGTGGCCTGCGGCGCAGTTTGGGTTTACACGGGGCCCGCAGGTGGGATCCTTTGAACGTGGCCACCACTGGGAACACACTCCACAATGGCGAGGTGTCTCCTAGGCGGGATGAGCACTGAAAGACACAAGTGGACAGGCTGGCTGGAACAGACAGGTACAGGGTGTTGGCATTTCTAGCCCCCAGAAAGGAGGTGCTGGGAGCGCCGGAGCACTGTGGGAAGTGCTGGCTGCTTAGCCTTGTGGGCAGAGCGTTAGAGGTGCTGACTGGCTCACACTGGCCACATTTGAGTCTGGCATCGCAGCTTAAGGCTTAATCTTTGTATTCATGCCCGTCATGAAAGAAGCTATTTGCATGTCTTCTTCGAGTGATGTCCCTGTGGATGCTCCACAGTTGGTGTCAGGCTCGTCATGGCACCACAGATCGGAGACTTTGAGAGCAGTGATCAGGTGGGCTGCATGTGCGTGAGCGGAGAGCAGCGCTCCTGCCTTTGAAGTAGCGCATGCAGCCCACTTCTCCTCAGTTCCTTCATCGCCGCCCTCAGCCACAGACAGAGCTCAGTTCTCTCCTCCTCAGTGTGCTCTGCAGGTCAAAGCAGAACCACCTTATCAGATTAGATGCCTCAGGACTACCTTCTTTTTACACAGAAAACAAACAAACAAAAAAAGCCGCCGCCGCCACCAGCTTTGCTGCCAGGCAGTGGCAAGCCGCGGCAAGCAAACAAAAGAAAAAGGAAACAGAAACCCGCGACCCACAGTCTCAGATGCTTGTACAGTTATAGATAGCTTCTGGGAGACATGCCAGACTCTGCTAAGGAGAAAAGATGCGGCAAATGCTGAGAATTTATGCCAGCCTCTGATGCCTACAGCGAATGTATACGCTGTGTGGGGTACACACATGTACCTCAGAAATGTGTCCATTGCTGTAGCCTCACAATCAGAGCTTGCAAAGAAAGGGAACTCACAGTGCGCACGCAGTCTATGGAATCTTGGACCCCCATAATTATCAAGGGGGCAACAAGGGCTCGCGTGCAACTTCTCCTCAGGGCAAACATCCAAGCCCTTCTCCTCAGAGAACACGCTCAGAACCTAGACCCTCACCAGCTCGCTCCCTCCCCTCAAGAATTAGCAAAGGAGATGAGCCAGGCACTTCAGGCACGGCAAAGTCTCGAGCCTCCTCAATAATGGCCTCAAAGACATGAACATTATGGTAGATACCCTCAACTTCCTCACAGAACACAAGTGGGAACTACATGATCAGATCACCCACGAGCTGTTCCACCGATGGGGGCAACCACAGATAGATCTCATTGCCACCAGGCAGAACTCCAAATGTCCCCAGTATTGCTCCCAAGCAGGCACAGTGCATGGCTCACTTGGGGGGAGCCACCTATTGTATGCTTTCCCACCCATTCCTCTCATTCCCAGAGTCCCCCGGAAGATACAGACGGATGGGGCCCAGGAGATTTTGATAGCCCCAGCCTGGGCCCGACAGACATGGTTCACATGTCTTTATCACCTGTCTCTACGCTCTACTTACCCACTTCTGAACTGCCCCAGAGCTGCTCTTCCAGAACCAGGGGTTAGTACTTCACCCCCAACCACAAATTCTACGCCTGATGGCATGGTACCTATCTGGCTCTCGGCAGCAGAGCAACAGTGCTCCCAACAAGTGAAAAATGTTCTGCTGCATAGCAGGAGACAAACGACACACAAGATTTACCTATACAAGTGGCATTGGTTTACACAATGATGCTCACACAGGGCATTCGAGCGATTCAGGGCTCCGCTCCACCAAGTACTGGAGTACATCATGCACCTGAAATAACAAAATTTGTCAATTTCACTGCTCCGGGTGCACATGGCCGCCATTACGGCCTTCCACCCTCCCATTGATGGGTTCTCCATATTTGCCCACCCCATCTCAAAAAGATTGTGGAAGGGCCTGCAGAACATTCACCCTCCTCAGAAACCCATTCCCCCCATGTGGGACTTAAAATTGGTCCTACACTCACTCACAAGACTTTTGAACCAACGGCAATCGTACCACTTAATTTTCTTACCATGCAAATGTTGGTCCATCTGGCGATCACTTCTGCAAGGTGGGTCAACGAACTCGCAGCTCTCACGTCCTCGCCTCCATACATGACCATATGGTCATTCTGCGGCCACACCTGTTCTTCTTACCCAAAGGAAACTCAGAATTCCATATCAATGAACCGATAATCCTTTCCACTTTCTATCCAAAACCACATAATTCCAGGGAAGAAGCCATATTACACACCCTGGACGTCAGAAGGGCAATTGCCTTCTATCTCGATAGGACTCAATCCTTTCAATCATCCCAGAGATTGATGGTTTCCTTGGCTGAGAGGTCCAAGGGAAAACCGCTGTCTTCCCAGCGCATATAAAAACTCATAACATGCATTGCTACATGCTACTTGCTCCAGAATAGGGCATTACCAATGAATCCAAAGGCCCACTCTACCAGAGCTATGGCGACATTGGCTGCTTTCCTAAAGGGAGTCTCACTCCAGGAAATATGCAGAGCAGCGACATGATCGTCTAATCACACCTTCATAAAGCATTACACTATTCCACCGTGCTCCACAACAGATACCGCAGTAGCCAACGCGGTTCTCTCCACAATCTGTAGCAATTGATCGAAGCCCACTGTCCATCTCAATGGGCACTGCTACACAGTCACCAACTGTGGAGCACCCATGGGGACATTACTTGAAGAAGAAAGAAGATGCTCAACTACCCACCCTTCTCCCCAGTTCTTCAGGCAATAATAGCAGCCCACTAGGGTGTCAAAGAAGAAACAGAGGAGAAGTGGGAGCACCGCTCTCCACTTGCGCACGCGCAGCCCACCCAATCGCTACTCGCAAAATCTCCGATCTGTGGTGCCAGGACGAGCCTGACACCAACTGTGGAGCATCCATGGGGTCACACATCTTGAAGAACAATCATTACTGCATGAAGTGAGTAACTTCTCTATATATTTGCATGTATATGCAACCACACTTAATTCTGCGGCCCTCAGCATGTGCTGTGAGTATCATTGTGGCCCCCAGACCTTCCAAGTTGAGTAGCCCTGGTTTAAAGGAATAGAGAATAGATTTTCTTGGTAAGCACAGATGAATTGGGAGGGACCAATGAGGAACAAAACTGTAATGGCTTATGCTAAAGTTGTGAATCACAATAGCCATTAAAGGAAAACTCCAGTCTAAATATAATAATCTACTCAATCTATCAGATTAGAAGAGAGGACTAAAAATATATTTTAAAAGTGAGAAGCTATCATTTTGAAAATGTAATATGAAATGGGACTGAAATAATGCTCTTTCCCAGTAGAGTACACTGAAAATAATCATTTAAAAATCCAAAATTTTAAGTTAAATTGTGTCATTTTTTGGGACTAGTTTAATTGTAAAGGCAATCCAAAAATGTGTGTTACATCCTGCATCTTATCTATACAAAACATTGAACTTTTTTCTATTTTTTAATGCTTGCTAATGGGAAAGCTTGTTTTAGGTCCTTCTTTTGATGTGGTGTTCATGGAGATACTGAAACAAGTGTACTTGTAGAAGTATTTTTCTATAAATATTTTTGAAAAAGTGGTGGTTCTTAGCAAACATTTTTTGCTACCTAAATCCACCACCCCATTTAATACAGGTGACACCCTTCACAATCACACTAGATTCTTGTGTGAATCTAGAATTTAAACCTAAAGAAATATAATTTGTATAATTTTATCTTATAGATCTGTACCTCATCTTACCTAATTTACAGTTATTCAAGTTGTACATTGTAGAGAATATCAAATTAATTGGTGCCAGAGCATGGTGTTAAGTAAATGGCCTGCAAACATTAAAAGTTCTGTATTTTTATGCTACCAAAGCTGATGCTACTCTTTACCTGTGGTTATAGGAATCTCGTTGGGGTGATAGAGATTCTGAAGGCACCTGGAGACGAGGCACTGAACCAGAACCAGATAGGAGGCGAGCACCACCAGACAGGTAAATAGAAGGAAATACATTCCTATGGTTGCTGGGCCCACAATTTGTAGGCACTCTTCTTGTTCTCACCCTTTGCCTCTATTATGTCTAGCATTCAGAAGCTGAAAATGTATATTGCAAGCTGAAATCAAGATCTAAGGAAATCTCATGAATTGAGAAGGGAAACAAATGGAACAGGGAGAGTTTAAGGACTCAATATTTTGAGTTTGTTCTTTTGCTAAAAATTCTTATCCTGGGACTGGATATTTTAGAATATTTAGGGATGTTCACTGATAATCGAGAGGATTTTGAGAATGACTGCATAGAAGGAGAGATGCAGGATTTGGGGGACTCTATGCATTTGTTAGATTTTTTTTTTCTTTTTCATGCAGTTAAAATGTTGAGGAACCAAATTAATACAGTAAACTTTCTGCAAGGTTCTTGAATATCTTCGTGACTAATTTTCATTTAGCCCGCAAGAGTAATTGAAGTAAAATCTATCCATAATATTGTCTGGCACAGCTTGAGATGACGGGCAGGGATCCTGTATTCTTTGTACACGCAAAAGTCTTATTGGTTGTAGTGGTAGTCTCAGTGTTCCATGGATGTATTAATTTATATTGGTCTTTAGGGTAGTAATGTAGATTTGACTGCAGCTGAATAAAATATTCAGAAATCTATTTCTGAATTAAGTTCCAGAAACAATGATATAGAGGGCAGAACTCAGAAAGAACATTGGGCTTCATATCCCAGATAAGCAGCAGCAGGAATACACACATTCAGTTTATGCCCACAGCTCTTAGTACAAATGGTGTCATGTGTTGGAATTGTCCCATTAGTAAAGGTAAGGAAATTCAGAGATTGTCTTGCCAAATAGAGGCTTTTCTCTTCTCACCAAGTCATTCATCACTTAACTACTGAGAACCATATGATAGTCCATAATTGTGTAATTACTTTCAGAGTGCAGGCAAGACTTCAGAGTGGTCATATTAGTTTGTTCCATTTGTCCTCAACCTTTTCTGGACCATGACTCTGTGTTACAGCAGGGGGAAAAATGCAGATTCTCCCTTTCTAGACATAATGAAAGGGAGGGTAGTCCTGAAACATGATGGATGTGTTTGCAAAACCCAGGTTAAGAACCTGTGGTCAAGTCAATAGAGAGTCCGCCATCTCCACTTCACAGTACAAGGAAGATGGTCAATATAAGAAACAAAAGAAAGTATAAATCTCTTAGAATGCAGGCAACAAAATTAGCAATCTTCCAGGTAATATCTGAAATATGCCAAAACAGCCAAGAAAAAGAATTTTATTACTGAATAGAGGCTATAGTGAGGAACCTATTATCCCTAAAAACATTAAATAAAGTATTATCTCTCCTTCAAAAATGCAGATTGACCTTAACAGAAGGATGGCAGTTGCATTAGAATGCATCCTCAACAGGTGTATCTGTTTCCAGAGCACCCATTTTTAGGGAAAATCCATAGAGATTGTTCACAACAACTACTTCTCATTCTTGAGAGAAAACAGATGATGACCCTGGAATTCTTCAGAGAGAGGGAGGGGAGGATATTACGTCAGCTATCATAGAAATACAAGGCTGGATAGGACTTCAATAGGTTATCTAGTGTATTCCCCCTCAACCAAGGTAGGAATAAGTACATCTAGACCATCCTTGATAGAAGTTTGTTTAACTTGTTCTTAAAACCTCCAATGATGGTGTTCCATTGCTTTAGTATGACTCATTGCTCCTCAGAGGAGCCCCAAATATTTTTGGTTTCACGTGCCTCTGATAACAGAAAAAGACCCTGATGTATATTTCATGTGTGTATCTTATGTACTTTTTGAGTTAGCAAAATCATTAAGAACTCTCAAATTATTATCATCCAGCGGGATTGAAGAAGAGTTACTTTCTTAAGATCCGGAGGAATTTGAGCTGTAAACTTTTTTTTTCTATGGTTATAGATGTCACAATCTCTGTCAACTTAAACGCTTCTTAGAGCACCCATACACCTAACTTTGTTGGTGTTTCTAAACATTCATCTTTTATCAGAGACTAAGTA
This sequence comes from Rafetus swinhoei, assembly GCA_019425775.1. NCBI lineage: Eukaryota > Metazoa > Chordata > Testudines > Trionychidae > Rafetus > Rafetus swinhoei. The sequence continues at coordinate 17,041,082 of CM033447.1, read as the reverse complement.
GGAAAAATTTTAACTTGAAAGAGAATTCTCCAATTCGAGTGCAAATTGGAGTCTACATTAGAATTGCTTTCTCACTATGAGTTAAAGGTAATTGTACTCACCCTCATTCTGGAAGAAGAAACAGGAAACTGTAGCTCAGATTTCTGAAGATCATTGAGGGTATGGGGTTGTGTCAATAGCTGCATATTCTTCCCCTTTTGTTGTAATCCTGCATTAATTTTTTAACCAAATCTTTGTAGTTCACCTCCAAGCAGTCCAATAATGTACATTTCTATTGTTTCATCTTTTTTCTTTTTAATGAAAAATTCAAATCCAGTTTGTCTCAATTTCTAGTTTCTAAAAGGCACACAGCACCTTCCATCTTCATAATAAATTATCTCTCATTCCCCACGAATAGTGAAGTTGTTTTATGGGAATTAATTTCCTAAAATTGGGAGGAAGACTTCAGCTCTTTACAGAATCCTGACTTGGGACTTATATACCAGGCTATCGCTAGGTGGATGTGGGGCTTGGGATATAGGTGTCAAATTTTCAATCTAATCTCTGCCCAAGCCACAGTCCCACTCTCGCTTCCTGTCCCTCGCTTCCCTGCCCGATTCCACCCCCAAGTGTGCTGCACCATCTATCCTCCCCTCTCCCAATACTTCCTGACACTGTGAAATATTTGATCCACAATAGGTGCTTAAAGGGAGGGAGAGGTGCTGATTGGTGGAGCCCTGCTGGTGGGCAGGAGGCACGGGGGCAAGGGGAGAAGGTTCTGAGGGGGCTGCTGATGGGTGTTCCAGCCCCAGAGTGTGGGGTTCCCCAGAGTTCAGGGCCTGTGGCACTTTCCCCAATCCGCTGTATCCAGTGGTAGGTGTGTGTGTGTGTGTGTGTGTGTGTATATGTATATATATGTATGAATATGCATGTAAAATAGATGCCATCCTTACTGTATTCAGAGCTGTTGTGAATGAAGAGGTACAGTACACAGGTCAAATGTATATAGAGTAGGGATGTTAAAATGTGTCTATTTAGGTAAATGTGTAACTGCTGAAAATGTAAGTGGTTACAACGTTTACATGTGGGGGGGGAGAGGGGTCTCCCCGTACGTACCGGCACCCGCCTGCCCACCTCACCCCTGGGCTGTTGCCTCTGTAGTGACACTCATACAGAGGCAGCAACGTGGTGGGGGAGAGGGCTGCGTGTTACCGTGAAGGTTAACCGATGAACTTTACCCTATCACATTCCTAATATAAAGCCCTTGATGAAGCATTAGAATAACCAATAGGTTTTTAGTGATGACAGAGTAGAAAACTCACGCTCGCTCGTGTCCAGGGATATCTAATCTTTTCAGCTTTGAGGACCAAACATGTTTCAAAAATCTGAGAGGGGTAGCCATGTTAATCTGTAACTTTAAAAACGAGTAGTCCTGTGGTGCCTTAGAGACTATATATTTTGTTTTATAGTATCATGAGCTTTCGTGGGTAAACCCCACTTCTAAACTCATGATACTATACATAATTTCAAAGCTGCCACAGGACTACTCATTGTTTTTATATTTCAAAAAGTCAGAGCGCCACAATCAATTTTATGGGGCAGATTTTGGCATGGCTTTGCTCCCTTTGCATCACTTCAGAATGGGGGGAGTCCCAGAGGGCATAGTCAGCTTGTCGATATCCTGCACCTCCATGAGGAGGATGAGAGGCAGGAGCACAATGTCTTGTGACCATTCCATGTTGCATCATGAGCCCTAGGGGATAGTTACTAGTAGAACGTCCTAAGGTGGCTGTATTGGACCTGTACCTGTTTGGTGGTTACCAATGTCTGGACTGCACTGTGTAGCTATGTGAGGCAGGGAGAGGAAAGAATGTGTGTGTGTGTGTGTGTGGGGGGGGGGGATCCTTTAACAGTTATTCCTTCAGACAAGTGATCCCCAAACTTTTGACCTTCTGTCCCCCTTATCCCTGTCCACGTGTCTCTCTTCTACAGCTACAGCTCTGGGAGGGGTGGGTGGAACGTGGACAGAGGTAAGGGGGTTGAGGCTGGGGCCGACAGCTGGAACAGTGACTAGATCCTAGTCATGCCCCCCCAAAATGTTCCTCAGCACACCCCTAGAGACCTTTGCCTAGACGCTGGCCCCTCAAATTCCTTTCCTGCTCTTCTTCGATTCCTACAAATGAGCAAGGAAGAGGTAGTGAAGCAGCCAGACTTACTCTCTTTGTAATTCAGCAGGTGGTTAGCAGGGGAGCAACTGTTGTTCCAAGCAATTCCTGGGATAGGAGGGGAGATGTTGCCTCCTACCTCCTCTTGACAGTGATGAGGCTGAATCAGACACTTCCAGTTAAAAATGGCAATGGGACTGGTTGGGGAGCGCAACGCACACTTTCTTCATAATGTGCATCAACCCACTGCTCTGAAACATAAATCTTTCTTGTATGTAAAGTTCCACTTCTCACTCTTTTCATGTGGTTTCATAGGGAATGGCGCCGTGGAGAAGCACGTGATGATGAAAGACCTTTTCGAAGAGGAGATGATCTCCTTAGACGTGGTGGTGCTGAAGAAAAAGACCCTTCTCCCCAGGAAGCAAATGAAGACAGAGCCCCCAAGCGGGATGTAGATGAGGATGGGGGGCCCAGGCGGGGCGTGGATGAGGATGGGGGGCCCAGGCGGGGCGTGGATGAGGATGAGGGGCCCAGGCGGGGCGTGGATGAGGATGGGGGACCCAAGCAGGGCATGGATGAGGATGGGGGACTCAGGCGGGATGTGGATGAGGACGGGGGACCCAGATGGGGTGAGGATGAGGGACCCAGGCGGGGTGAGGATCAGGATGGGGGACCCAGGCAGAGTGTAGATGAGGATGGGGGACCCAGGCGGGGAGTGGATCAGGATAGAGGGAGTTGGCGCACTGCAGATGACGACAGGGGACCCAGGCGCGGCCTGGACGACGACAGGGGACCCAGGCGCGGCCTGGACGACGACAGGGGACCCAGGCGCGGCCTGGACGACGACAGGGGTCCCTGGCGCGCTGTTGAAGACGACAGGCGCGGCCTGGACGACGACAGGGGGCCCAGGCGCGGCCTGGACGACGACAGGGGGCCCAGGCGCGGCCTGGACGACGACAGGGGGCCCAGGCGCGGCCTGGACGACGACAGGGGGCCCTGGCGCGCTGTTGAAGACGACAGGGGGCCCAGGCGCGGCCTGGACGACGACAGGGGGCCCAGGCGCGGCCTGGACGACGACAGGGGGCCCAGGCGCGGCCTGGACGACGACAGGGGGCCCTGGCGCGCTGTTGAAGACGACAGGGGTCCCAGGCGCGGCCTGGACGACGACAGGGGTCCCAGGCGCGCTGTTGAAGACGACAGGGGTCCCAGGCGCGGCCTGGATGAGGACAGGGGGAGTTGGCGTGCTGCAGATGAGGACAGGGGTCCCAGGCGCGGCCTGGATGAGGACAGGGGTCCCAGGCGCGGCCTGGATGAGGACAGGGGTCCCAGGCGCGGCCTGGATGAGGACAGGGGGAGTTGGCGCACTATGGATGAGGACAGGGGGCCTAGGCGCACTATGGATGAGGATAGGGGGCCTAGGCGGGGCCTGGATGAGGATAGGGGGCCCAGGCGGGGCCTGGATGAGGATAGAATTTCCAGACGAGATGAGGACAGAGGACCCTGGCGTAGTGCAGATGAGGATCGATTGTCAAGACGTGATGATGACCGGGGTCCATGGCGTGGTGGGGATGATGACAGAGGGCCTAGACGTGGTGATGATTCAAGACCTGGACCTTGGAGACCATTTGGTAAACCAGGTAAAATAATTTTGTAATTAAACTATGGATTATTCATGCTTCTTTCCATTTTCTAAAACCAAAATTTGCTGAGTTTAGTAAGATGTATATTAAGTACTAGATACTTGAGAGAGAGCAGAAATAACTTGTTATTTTAAAACCAAGATTAGATGTGTTTCTGAAAGATATGCTATTGTTCACTCTAGAAACGAGGAATTAATATGAATCTAATAATTTTCTGTTGTAAATGACTGGATCAAACAGGCTAATCTGGCTGCTCTTTTTAAATGATCCTTTTCCATTTTATTTTTTTTTAAATTAATCAGTATTTATTGCTTCTGTAGCAAATACTTAAAAGTCAAATTAATGCTAGGGCAGAATCAGATACTGTATTAATAGTTTTGACTCCCTTTTTAATCTGTCCCAGAGCTCAACCTTATTTAAAGAGAATTTGGAATTCATCAGCCAAGATGGACTTTGGTATTTCTGTGGTTTTGTGCGCCTTTTTATGTATAGCATGCACAAAATATTTCTAGTCATTTATTTGAAGTCTTAGCTGATAATGGCTAAAACAGTTGTTTTCTGTACACATATGCGTAGCTAGGTCTGAACTATTGAGGGTATCGTCGATACATTTATTATCTTCTGGTAACTTTTTTAATGTTGTAGTTAAGAAAAAGCACAGATGTTAAATGCAAAGATTTAAACAACAAATGCAATAATTTTGAAATCCAGTTCTAACATGGTAAGTGAATAAGCCCCAGTACTCACCCTTCAAAAGCTTTCCTTTCTCCATTTTTAAGAAAGACAGGATGAACAATGTGTAATAGAGGAGTGCTACTAATACATGCAACTAAGACTTATAAAATCATGGAATGGTATGGCAAGACTGTCAAACAAATTGATTGAAATAGTAATTCAGGTTTTAAAAGTAGTAACTATGATCCCCAAATTAATGTTGATTTCTGATAAAGTTAATCTTGTTTAAAATCTTTTGCCCTGATAGAGTGGGCTGAGGAAGTGTTGGCTGTTAGAGGTTATACTAATGACCTGTTGTTTAGTGCTTATTTTGACGTTTGCCATGAGGTCTCTGAGATGTTTGGCATTCTATTAGGTGAAAGAGATTTGACTATAGGTTCTTCTTCAAGTCTTTGTTTTTTTGTGGTTCCCACTTGCGGTGGGAGCCACAGGGACAAAAACATGAAGCAGAATCACTGTAAAGGCAAGAAAACCGTTCTCTCTTGACTACTTTGATTTAGTCAGAAAATAATGTGATTCCTTTTGTTACTAATAGGTGGATGGAGAGAACGAGAAAAAGCTCGTGAAGACAGTTGGGGACCCCCGCGAGACTCCAGACCTTCAGAAGATCGTGAGTGGGATAGAGATAAAGATCGTGATGAGAACGAAAAGGATCGTGAGTTTGACAAAGATCGTGACTTTGATCGGGATGATCGCTTCAGACGTCCAAGGTTTGATTTTCCTATTAACAATATTGGTAGGGCTTTTATTTTTTTGATATTTTTTGTAAAGGGAAAATAACATTTGGCTTTTTTCCTCTTTCATGAAATTAGTCATATCTTTAAAGCAATAAACAAATTAAATTTTTTCATATTGTGAAGAAAACTAATTGTTTCCAGAGCAACCACAAAGTGGTTTTACTGGTCACTTTTAAAAATTGTTGCAATCTTTTTCTTAATCAATATTGAGCATTGACCTTAGGTTTCACTAAAATAAAAGATCTGAACTTTAAACAGTCCAATAAATGTTTCTCAAGTGCTGCCCAGTGTCTGGTATACTTATCATATTGAAACAGTGTTTCAGGTAACCATTGCAATTTTTTACACTGTTGTGTTCACTGTCTCAGAAGCCAGAATATAAAGTGTTAGTCTTACTTTTATTTCTTTTTAATTGACAAAAGGGATGAGCCTGGCTGGAGGAGAGGACCAGCTGAAGAAGTTTCCAGCTGGAGAGATTCCAGTCGTCGAGATGAATGGGATAGAGGTGGTCGTGACCTCAGAGATGACCGGGGTGGTCGTGATCTTAGAGATCGGCGTGTTGATGATAGAGACAGAAGAGGACCTCCAATCAGAACAGAGCGTGAAGAAAGTATGTTTGTTTCCCCTTACCAGTTGAAATATTTGTCACTGGGGTTCATTTACACTAAGGCTCCTTTACAGTACTCTGACAATGTACAGTAAAACTCCAATAGTCCGGCATCCAATAGTCCAGCACTCCTGATAGACCGGCATCAAAATGGCAAGAGCCTAGTGAGTGAGCTTCGGCAAAAAATGAGTCACAAGGTAACAGCGGCAGCAGTTGAACTGAGCAAAAAGGGTAAAAAAGGCTTAAAAAAACTAAAGCAGTACAGTATACTGTATAAAGTATGTACAATAAAAAGGGTTAAGAACACTTTATATACAGTATATAATGTATACAGTATATATATAACCTGCTTATAGTACCTCCTGATAGTCCGGCATATCTGATAATCCGGCACCACCTAAATCCCATAGGTTCCGGATTATCAGAAGGCTACTGTAAAAGGGCCTTGAAGTGGAGTAACTTACATGTGTGCAGTTAAGGTCCCTTTTACTGTCAATCCCCACTGCCAGATGGTATAAAAGGAAGGGTGTTTCATGTAAATGCATCTGGCCCTGAATCTTTTTTTAAAAATAATTTTACCCCAGTAGACCGTTATCATTTGGGTTGTTAGATCAGTGAGAATAAGACTATTACAAATTTCTGAGGGGTAGCCAAGTTAGTCTGTAACAGGAAAAACTTAAAAAATGACAAATTGTCTGGTAGCACTTTAAAGACTAACAAAACATGTAGATGGTATCATGAGCTTTCGTGGGCATAGCCCACTTCTTCCACTATTAAAAATGTCACTAGGAGTTCTTGGTGAAAAAACATACTGTTGGCTGACATGAAGCTATTCACAGGTTTGACCCAATAGTGTTGGCCGGGGAAAAGTTTTTTGGGGCCAATAAACTGTCCTCCTTTACAATCTTTAACCCAGTAGTTAGGGCCATTTGCCTGGGATGCAGGAGATGTAGGTTTATATCCCCTTTCAGGAGCAGAGACATGTACTCATATCTCCACTCCCAGGTAAGCATCTTGACCACCAGATTATAGGCTGCACTGTGGTGGATTGCTCTTAATCTTTCCTCTTAAAGCAGTTCCATTTCGTAGAAATAAATATTCATTGAGCCAAAGTGAGTTGGAGATGTGGATTCAAATCATACCTCTGAATCAGTCATTTGAATCCACATCTGACTCACTGGGTACGTACTTGTCCTCATTACAGCCACAGTGTATGTGAATGTGCTTAAATCCCATTTGCTTCAATCCAAAATAGGGATATTGCCCTGTATCTGGCCGTCACTGATAAAATGGAGTAGGAAGTGCTGTGCAAGACATTCTGACAACTGAAAGGAGGAGGAACAACTTGTTTTCAGCCCTGAGATTTTTTTATTTTATGTTAGCTGTGTATTCAAAAGTGTCTTCCATTTAACTTTCACATTATTGGAAAACAAATTGTGTTCACCTTCTCTCTACTCTGAAAGTTTCCTATAGTTTAGTATTTCTAGAGCATTCTTATGTGTAGAATGAGATATTAATCCACTGAAACTTCTGTTATTTTTGACATGGGGCACATCTAAAACCGTCTTTTTCATATTTATATAAAATTTGGATTTTTCAGATTCATTGTGTTATGAAGTTCAACTGTTTTCTAGTCAGTTGTTTTGAAATATCTCAGGATTTGGTATTATTGGCTAATTATCAATTTTTATTTTATTTGCTTTTTAGCTACATAAACAGTGAGTTTATAATGTACATTACACAGCGCTCTAGCTAGATTAAGGCTGGTTCTGTGCAACTGAAAATGGGTCACTAGTGGCAGATTTTCGCTACAGCACTGTAAAATTACATTGTGGGCTCTGGACATGGGTGTCACCCCCACCTTGCTTTATCGCTTAAATGGGAGCAGTGATTCCAGCGTGGTAAAGATTGAGAACTACTGAATTAAACGATCAGTGCTAGACTTGTTGATTTAAGCTCTTGTAAGGGACTATAGTAATGCCAAAAGTGGTTTCTAATGATCTTGCATGTTTTTAGCGAATTCATGGAGGCGTGGTGATGACAGAAAGGAAGAACAAGGGGAAGAACATGAAACTATCCGGCGAGCTGCTCCAGCTCCTACTTCTACTCCTGCTGCTCCCGCTTCTGCTCCTCCTATTTCAAAAGATAGGGAGAAAGATGCAGAGAGAGAGAAGGGGCCTTGGAGAACAGAAAAAGAGCGAGAACCTCTTCGTCGTGCAAAAAATGAAACAGATGAAGAAGGATGGACAACTGTACGACGTTAAGTCAAAAACTAAACACAGTTTAAACAGGAGTTTTAGTGTTGATTTGATCAAATACACAGATTATTATATTTGTGCTTATAAACATTCGGAATTGGTATTCTTTGACAGATGTTTTGAGGTAACATGAAAGCATGAGCCCGTATTACCTACTCATAATAGATTGATCATGCACAAAACTAGCAGCAGGAGGTTGGAAATTGAATGCCGGTTTCTGAAATTTCAAATGTTGCATATTTCACAGATCACTTGTTGCAAAAATAAAAATGTGAACTCTGTAGCTCTCCTGAGCAACACTTATATCTCAAACTAAAACTTACTTTTAAAAAAAAAAAAATCTTAATTTGGATTGGGGTATGATTATATCACAGAATATGCAGTTGAAAACAGATCTCACATAAAGTGATCACATTATTGAAAAGATGGAGCTGGATACATAATTGGCCAAGATGAACTGTAAAAACCCCTCCCCTATTTAGGTATTTTTGAGGGCAAGAGGCTTTGGTAAGGTATTTTATCATTATCTGAATTCAGTAAGTTGTTTAAATTTAAATCAATTACAATAAACATTATGAACATTAGCTACACTGGGATATTTTCTATAGGCTTCATGGGCATACACATTCAAGTAAAATCATTTTGCAGTGATTGTTCTAATAAAGAATACTGCTGCAGTGTGAAACAACAAAACATTAGATTTTTAGAACTCAAGCATGACGGTCAACATACTGCTGGGTACTTTGTTTTGCCAATAGCTTTTTCCATTACTGGATAATTCAAGCCTTTCAAGCATTTATAAATATTGTCATATTTAAAATGTGTGGTTTTGGAGGAATTGTTCAGATTTTTTCCCCAACTCTTTGTCTTCAGGGTAAATGCTTTCCTTTTCAACAAGTGCTTTGTAGTAATGGCTGTGTTGACTGACTTCAATTTTGGGGGTGCAGTAACGTTGTTAATCATTAACTATCTGGTCTTATGGAAGCCAACACAGAACTTGCTACTGTGTGTTTCTTCAATGATAAATAAACAACTTCTAGAATTAGCTTCTATAGTTTTGACTTTTTAATTAACGTTACTGATGTATTTTCATACAAAAAAAAAGGCAAGCTGCTTAACTTAATGCCTTCCCTTTTCTGTGCTAATTGAAAGTAACTTGCCTCTTGAATGGTTTTCTTACTGGGAAGTGGTGATTAATTTATGACAAACATGAACTTAAAGTTATGCCCTTCCTCTTGTCCCTTTTTCTGCACCCTCCATGAAAAACCTTCACTTACACCATTATCTTCTTCTGAGGGTCAGATGAAAGTTGATCAGCTCTGTTCCTTAGTTGGCCACAGCAATTGCTTCAAAGCAACACTATGCTGCTTAGCAAAGCAGGACCTTGCACCACCTCTGTATCATCTTATCCTGAGAGATGGAACCAGGGAATAGGACTCAACCCTTTGTGATAATAGTGCACTGACCACAAGTACACACTGGCTAGTTGAGATATTTGTAGTTGTTCCTACCATGCACTTCTAGACTAAAAAGTGATTATAACAAACCAATTGTTTTTCCCTTTTTTCCTGAATAAAACTACTTGTTTGGGGTACATGTTACATATATACACGACTTTTTTTTCTAAGATTCTTCCACCATGGACTTCTTCTCTTACAGCAAAAATCAGTTCCAGAATCTAAAGTTTACATTTAAAAAATTGAGCCTGTGTGAACCTTGAAAATACAGATCAAGTACAGACAGAGTCTTGAGCCTGTGCACACCCTAGAAAAGTTCTTAGATGTGAACTGTTCCCATTCATCTTAGTGGCCTGCTAACTTGAATTTAAAGATAACCACTTTAAATGTTATGTTTTTTATTTTACTAGAAATGTCTCCCATGCTTCTTCAGATGCTGAAACCTCCTTCCCAACAGCTTGATACAACTATGCATTAATACATAAGATTTTTTTTAAATAATTGTGATAAAGGTCAGTTTGATGGAAATTAAGCTAATGTGCTGATTTGCTTTCATCATTCTTTGTTTTTGTTTAAACTGTTTGAGAACATAGGGTCCAGCTTGCTCATTTTTAAGGATGTATAAAACATGTTCAGGTGTTAAATCACTGCTAGATTACTCCCTTTGCCTCTTATATTTGTGATGAGAGGGGGTAGATTGCAATGAGATGCAGTTTTTAAAAATTTCTGATTTTGCATTATTTGCCACACTTATTATGTTGCTAGAGTGTCTCAATATGCAAACTCCTAGCTATGTGTTTAATTCCCTGTGTATTTTGAGTCATCTTGAAATTGCAAGTTACATAGGTTTTATAAATGTCACCAAAGGAGTGCATTAGAGGAACATTTATGGATCACTTAATAGCGAAGTGTATACATTTTTTTATGAATCTGTAGTAGAACACCTAGCCAGCAGGGGGAATGCTATTGCTTTGTCTGCTTTTCATTTACATTTGAAACTAGGCTACTTTTGTAGTAGTGGAATGCTTATATTGCAGCTCTAAAGACAAGATTTGCCATTGCATAATTAGAATCTTATTCAGTAATGTAATGCTGCTAGAGTGCTGAGTCATCCTGCTGTTAGTTGTACAGCCAAGTATCCGTAGAATGTATTACAAGTATCCCTCTAAAATGTTCATGTGATGTGGCTGCCAGGTTAGCTTACTGTTTATGGAGTATGAATCCTTGTGACATCAGCCATCTTGCTATGGTCATTTAAAATGAACTTCCATTTACTACATTACATGCCAAAATTGCTTCTGTACTCCACACTAGGGATGTGAATGAGTGATGCTTCAGTTGTTTAATCATCAGCTGAAAAAGCCCCAATCTCTACCCCCATCCCTTACACCATCCAGTGGGTCTGCCTTAAGCCTGCAGGTCCTGCCACTGGTAGGGGCACTGTTAACTGGTCACCTGAAGAAGAGGGCTATGCGCTCACAAAAGCTCATACCAGCTATATATTTTGTCATCTTTAAAATGCTACCAGACTATTTGTTCTCTTACATTTATTCTGTACAGACTAATTTAGCTAGCCCCTGAAGCAGCTTGACTATGTTTGACCAGTTAACTAAACAGGCTTTTACATCCCTACTCCCCACACCTTACTTTAAGATAAAGTTATTCTTAAACTAGCCCTCTCTGCTTAACCTTCCTGTGATGCCTAGAGTTTAGATTATCTGAAAATATCAGATTAAATAGAACTACTTGACAAAAAAGTGTAAAGTTCACTTTCACTGGAGAATTTGGTTTCAAAAGTAGCTTTTCCCACCTCATTAGTGACCTACCCCAGTGCATGTAAATACTATGCATAACTACAATAGGGTGGAAAGGGGAGAAAGAAACAGACTTGATAATTAGATTTAAAAAAAATCATTTCTTAAAATTATTGTTAAAGTGAATCATTCTTCAGAGGACAATACACACCTTTTATAAAAAGTAACATGTTCATAATATGAAGGATCCCAATTTTCACCCTTCAGGCCTAACATACATCTTGTTGACAATCTCTAGAGTTTGTTTGTTGGAATTTAACTCTTCTGGGTCAAGTTAAGCTATTAACAATAATGGTCAGCCATCTAATTACTAGTACAAGCTGAAAAACAACAAATGGTCTGGTAGCACTTTATAGACTAACATACTACCCTGCCCATTTGTTTTTTTTTCCTGTACAGACTAACTCAGCTACCCCCTGGAGCTTTAGTACAAGCTAGTACATGAGTTGGATTCTTCAAACCACCCTAGTCCATACAGCTGCCAGGCTTGCATGTGTTGCAGAATGATTGAAGTGTCACGAATGGGCCGGTACTTGTGGAGGTTGTTAGGTCATACTCCATTTCTCTCAAGAGGGAAGAATGTGCACTGAGACTCAATAGCATCAAGAATGTTATTCTGATTCCTTGAAAGAGACCAGTGTTAGTGATTGTGAGCATAGAGTATGTTTTCTATATTACACCACAAGGGTTACACTAGCTGCTTGTGAACAACTATACATACAACTGACTGTCCAAAACCGTGTGTAGGGGATGTATAAAACTAAGAAGGGTGTTTGCCCTCTGCAGCAGCATAATGGGTAACCTACAATAACCTTGATGGCTACAACATTGCTGATGGAAATACTGGTAAGTTACAAGAGCATTAATTTAGCACTCCCAGTTCAGACCTTCTGATGAAGACTGCAGTTTAGATTCTAGCATTGATGTAGTGTTCATTAAGTGCATTGACAGTTTCCACATGAAACTCATGCTAAGTGATACCCACATTTAGAACTGACATTGAGGGGCTGGATATTCCAATACAACTGCCATAAGCAAATTTGTACACTACACTGCTCTATTTAAACTACTCTTTTTAGTAGGTACAGTCCACTGGCCCTGTGCTACTGTAATGCAAGAAGTCAGTTTATGAAATCAGATTAGGATGGGAAGAGACCTCAAGAGGTCATGGGGTCCAACCCTCTGTTCAAAGCAGGACCAACCTGAACTATTTATACTTCTAAATTCTCATCTACACAGCACTGTAAACACTTACAAAGATCAGCTGTGAAATCCCACAGAAAACACAAGCTCTTTGGAGAGTCTAAGTGCAACTTGGAGAGAGTGAGGTCTGTTTATCTGCAAGGCAAAACATAGTACACAACTGACATCTAAAGGAAAGTATGAACAGCATATGGTTAATTAAGTTATGTTGATTAAGTATTACTTAATGAATCTTCCTTTAAGCAAAACAAACCCAACACTAGCTTTGAAATTCAATGAATTAGACTACAGCACTCTCCCATTAGAAACAAATAGTTGCTTAGTCACTGTTAAAAGCTCCCTAGCTTAAGAATTTTGGAAGGTTGATCATATGTACTAAGTACTTCAAAGTGTAAGTAGTATTGTGTCATACAAGCAAGATGGTATATTGTTTTAATATGATCTTATGATCAGTCCTCTTGCTACTGTTAAATTAGCCTAAGTCACACATGGCATTAATCTAAATGCAGGTATGATCTGCAATGCTCTAGAACTTCATCAGCTCTTTTAGCTGTAAAATGTAATGTGCACAGCAGATTACTAGAAAGGGAGGGATTCACTCCATGAAACATTAGCAAGTCGTCTTCTCCCCCCTTCCCCCTCCCTTTCACTATTTGCATTGTGAAAGTGAACACTTTGCCTGGTGGAATCTAAATTTACTATGCTGAGATTAGACTTCCATCCTGAGCAAATTTTAATTAACTTTTTGGACCACTGCTGCTTACCTACTGTAGTCTCAATATGAGATTGAGAGAATCAGAATACAGTTTGGCCTTGCTCTGTAGTAAATGTTTTCTAGCTATGACCTCCCTTGTGAAAAGTATCTCAGCACATAGACCTGAGGTAGTTTGAAAAAAGCCTTGCACAGAAAGCAGTAGGGGGGCGTTTTCTCATGTTTTAGAGATCACTTCTTGCAAGGGCTTTCTAGCAGCTTTTGCACTTAAAATCCACCTAGGACTCTTTCCTTCATCCCCATTAAAAGCTTTGTTTTCTTCACAAGCAAAAGAGCATGGTAGCTATCAGAATCTATGCTACAAATCTGAGGGAAAGCCAACAAGAACTTTGGATACCACTAATTATGCATTAGGGATGCAGTACATGGCAGCTAATATAAAGTTGAGTGACTGTATAAATATAGCTACAGGGTAACAAAACCACCTAGAAAACATGGCTGTCATTGTTTAAGATACCTGGCCTTTGCTGTACAGAATGACAGGGGCATGTATGGGGAGGGAAAGAAGAGAACAGGCTTAAGTTAAATTTGTGTCGCCTTTACTTCACTCTATAAAACAAAAATGCAAATTTAAACAGCACCATTGCCACCTGTGGCCAGTAAAGGGCTTTACAATCTCGACAGTGTTTATTATTGGGAGGGGAGGAAAGGAAAGGGAATTTAGAGAAATTAAAGTTAATTTATAGACTAACTGAAGGAGGGCAATAGAATTAAAATAACACGAACTGTAGATCAATACAAAAAAGATTTGTGAACACAAAGGGGAGCTCTCTCCCCACACTGAAGTGTCATATGATCATTCTTGATCTCAAAATCCCCCACAAACACCAGACTAACAATCGTACTACCTACTTACAACCAACGTTGTTGTTTTGTTAGGACAATGCAAACAACCACAAGCAGCATAATTCCCCTCCCCTGTCGAGCTCACCCTTTAAACACAAAATTTAAAAACATCAATTCTCCATTTGGCTAGGATACTGTAGAAACAAAAATTCATTTGCTTAGCAGTACAGAGGCCTTCTCTTCAGATTCTGTAAAATAGTGTTTAAAATGCCTCCTTTTCTCCAATAAACCAACATGAGCACCCCCAATGGGAGCTCCCTACTATTCAATTTCATCTTAATCCCCTTTTTAAAAATTAGATAATATATATTATACAATAAACAAATACAGTGCATCTAAACTGCATATTTATAATTATATAGAGTTAACTTCAGAGCCCAGCTTCCCTGGATGCTAAGTATACAAACTAGAAACTATCATCATTATCGTACATAAGCCCAGGAGCCGTTTACATTCTAGTCTCCATGTTTTATATATTAATGTGTTAAAGAACAAAAATGTAATCCGCTTTAAGACACTCTTCTAAAAAACTGGGAAAAGAGTCTTTGTGGGCCACACCAAAATATTGCTGTCGGGTCACTTTCCACTGAAGTGGCCTCAGTCAAAAGGAAAAAAACAAAACAAATCCATCGCCAACAAAACAAACAGTCCCGAGGCCGGGCGGCTGCAGCCCCCTAGCGGAGTTTCTTGCCCAAGGCGGTCCTGGCGTTTCGCAGCTGCTGCTTGGCGGCACTGGCCTGCATTTTGGAGAGCGGGCAGTACTTGATGGTATGGGCATTGTCCCCACTGGCCCCGCACAAGGGGCACGTGTATCTCCGCAGCACGGGGCACAAGACCCGGCCGTCGGGTCCCTTGAGGATGTGAGTGGTATAGAGGGCCACGGCTTCCTTGTTATTCCTGCAGAAGACACAGACTTGCAGCTCCGGCTTGAGCAGCCGGGAGCCGGGCTTCTGGGCAGTGTGGGCGCCCAGCCCGCCGCCCCACGCGTGGGGGGAGCGGTCCCGCTGCAGGTGATCCGGGGAGCAGTTGAACACCACGGCGGCGGGGCTGGAGCGGCCGGAGAAGGGGCTGAAGTCGGCGAAGCGCTCCTCCAGGAAGCTCTCGCCGTGGTGGTGGCCGCACAGGTCGAAGTCGTGCAAATGCAGCGCGCCCTCGAAATAGGGAGTCCCCACTTCTTCCTCCTCCTCCTCCTCTTCCTCCTCCTCCTCCTCCGGAGCCGGCTGCACGGCGGCGGCCACCACCACGGAGGAGGGCTCGGCCCCGAAGCCCTTCTCCTCGCCCACGGCCTTGGTGATCAGCGTGGCCAGCCCCAGGTAGTCATTCCACGAGTTGAACGCGTTCCCGTACGCGTGATGGCTCTTGGCCCCGTAGCGGGCGCCCTGCAAGAACTCCACGGGCTGGTGCTTCTCCAGCTTGCTGGCGGGGAAAGTCTCCATCGGAGGCCACACAGCGCGCGCGGCTGCTTCCCACCCGGGGCCGTGGGACCCGAGTCCCAGCCGCCGCCTGACGCCCGCCCTCCTGCGCGCTGCAGCCGAACGACCCCGCAGCCAGCCCAGCTCTACGCGGCGGCCGCGAGCCGGGGCTGAGCTAGATACATTCGGGGGAGGAGGGGAGAGAGGAGGAGGCTCAGCCCAGGGGCCGCGCGCTAATTGGCCACCAGCCAAAGCAGCCCCCCCTTCCCCCCTCCCAGCCCGGCTTCGCTGCTCCGGCCGCCGATTGGTTGATGCGTTGAAGCTGCGTTCCATCTGATGCAGCTGTGTGTGCACGGGCGGCACCGCCCCCCCCGCCTTTGATTCGGAGCAGGTGAGAGGCCTCCGGCCCTCTGCGGCGGTGGCTTGGGGAATGCGCGCACTCTCACATACTGCGTCACGTGTGGCAGCGAGGCCCATGCCCAAGCCTCCCACCAGCTCCTAAGCATGATGATGTGCAAAACCCAGCATCCTCCTGCCAAGTTGGAGCTCTGGCTCAAGAGCTTGGGCACTGCCCTCGCTATTGACCTTCCTGCATGGGGGAAGGGGACTGGGGTGTCTTTCTGCAGTTCCCTTCATTTGTATTTCATGTCAGATGGATGCAGTGTTGCTGGCCTACCTCCAAGGATACGGGGTTGGGAGACTTAATGAGGCCCTGATCCTGTAGCCACATACTGGTGGAGATGGGTTCTTGCATCCCTGAAGAGCCCCCTTGATGCTAGTGGGGTCCTTGCATGGAAAAACTAGCAGGAGCAGGACTCTTGATGGTTCTCAGTTAGTTATAAAATGCTGATAGTGAAATGCTAAATATCACTAAATATACAAACCTTCAAAAAACATCATCCCAAAACATCACCTCACAGGGACCTGCAAACAGAATTGCCCTAGCCTTTAGACTAACCTGGGCAGCAATAAAACAACACCAACCTCAAGCAGATGTAAGTATTTGTCAGGGCAACTTGAGCTTTCCAAACACAAAAAAAGTCGGAGGTCTGATTATATCAATCACAAACTGAGCTATAACCCCAGAAAAGAAGAAGGGCTGGCAACTCTATGATTACTGCTGAGGAGTTCACTATTGCTACTGATTTTACAAAGGAAGACACTATAGTGATAAAACCCTAAGCTAGCTAGCTTGTAGCTTCACTTACACTGGTGCAAACTAGGTTCAGTTTCTCAGAACTCAACAGTATTACACTGGTTTTAATTCAGCAAATTAAGATCACTGTTTATTTCCACCCTTTTGTGGGCCCAGGGTTTGAGCAGCTGAAAGGTGCATTCCTATTTTTAAACAAATCCTATAAACAGTACTGGAGCCAGTGCCTGTGTTATATAAACTATAAGAAAGACAGACAAAGGCAAAGAGTTTGTAGAAGTGGAAAATGTATTGTCCCAGATTAGGCTGCGTAGCTTTCTGCAAATTCAGAATGGTTAGGAACCCATACGGCAAGGAAGAAACTGTGAAATGGCTTTGAAAATAAAGTTTTTAATTACACTTCCTGGCTGCCTGCTGCTGATAGCCATCTTGCAGACGAAGCATCACTTGCAACACTGAGCTCCAGTTAGTTTCCAACCTGTCTTTATACTAGTGTAACTCTCATTAAAAAATAACATTTGGTTAAAATAGAGAACAATGAAGTTCTTTGTAAGCAGCTTGGAACTTTTATCAGTCTATATTCTCTGAGCTTAATTCCTGCCAGCTTGGACCCTGTCAGAATATGCCGAAGCAGAAGAAAGTCTGAAGGGGGAAGGGATTATGGCATCTGCAGAAAACAGCTGTGATTTTCCTTACATGGAGGAACCTAAAGATAGTGCAGCTTGAAAAGTGTGTGGAAAAAAGGGGTCACCTGGGCAAGTGGGGATATGCAGATTCAGAACATCACAGTCTCCAGCAGCATCGAACTGGTGTAAGAGAGCTATAGAAGACAGCCAGCAATGCGGTTCTGATATACAGTCACTTGAGATCAAATCAGTGTGGGTCTCTAGTGACAATGAGAAGATTTTAAGGCCTTTTTGTACAGTGTTTCAAAGTGTCTAGTCTGAAGGCATGCTGGTCCTTGAGAGGTGGTTTCACTATATAAATAAACTGAATTAATAATATAATACAACAGGTTTGGGATCAGGCCTTTACATAGAGGCTGCGTCTAGATTGGCATGATTTTCCGGAAATGCTTTTAACGGAAAAGTTTTCCGTTAAAAGCATTTTCGGAATAGAGCATCTAGATTAGCGCGGGACGCTTTTCCGCAAAGCACTTTTTGCGGAAAAGCGTCGTTAATCTAGACGCAAAAAGCCCCGATCGCCATTTTCGCGATCGGGCTTTTTTATGAAAACAAATCTGAGCTGTCTACACTGGCCCTTTGCGCAAAGCTTTGGCGCAAAAGGGACTTTGCCTGAACGGGAGCAGCATAGTATTTCCGCAAGAAGCACTGATTTCTTACAGTAGGAAGTCAGTGCTTTTGCGGAAATTCAAGCGGCCAGTGTAGACAGCTGGCAAGTTTTTCCGGAAAAGCGGCTGATTTTCCGGAAAAACTGCCCAGTCTAGACACAGCCAGGGATTATTCTAGTAGTGCTATAGTGAGGGTGAATCTGGCCCATAGAAGTTAGCTTCTCATACTGGTAGGGTCACACAGGTAATGAATGCAAGATGGGTCAGACATGCAGCTGCAACTAAAAACATTATCTATTTCAAGTTCATAGTAACAACTGCTGGGTTGAGTACAGCAGGTTCAGGCTTTGGGTTTTTTTTTTTTTTTTTTAAGTGATAAATCTCTCTTCCCAACTGCCAGAGAGCACTGTGGTTTCTAGCTGACAGACATTTTCCTGGTAATTAAATAAGGATTAGAATTTAGATGGTGTGTTATTTAAATACTTGGAATTGAATACAATAAAATATCAGTACCTCAAGTGTCTGATTCTCCTTTATACCAAGGCTGCTCTGTGCCACTCTGGCAATTTGAAGGGGCATTGGCGAGGAAGGCTGGTCCCAAGGCTAGAGCACTACTAGCCGAGGGTTGTCAGGTGTCTGTTTTTTAACCAGAACGCCTGTAAAAAAGGCCCCCTGGTGGCTCCAGACAGCTTCCAGAGAACACTGATCCCAACTCCCTGAACCTGAATCCTTTCTTGCTCCGCAATCTCCTCATCCCCACCCCCACCCAGGATTCTCCTGGAGTCCTCAGGAATTAAAGATTAATCTTGAATTGGAGATTATGTCATGTGATGAAACCTCCAGGAATATCCAGCCAAAATTGGCAACCCAATTTCACAGTCCAGATGGAGCCCACGCCCCTAACCTTGTATTCCAGTTCTGAGCCCCCTTCTGCATGCCGAATCCATTGGTCCCAGGCCAGAACCCTGTCCTGCACCTGAACTCCTCATATCTGGTCTCACCCCAGAGCCTGCACTCCCTCCCAATGCTAACCCCCAGCCCAGTGAAAGTGAATGAGGGTGGGTGGGGGGAAGAGTGACCAATGGAACAGGAGGGAGGGAGTGCGGGGTGGGACCTTGGAGAAGGGGGCAGGCCTTAGAAAATGGGTGGGGCAGGGCAAGGGTGTTCAGTTTTGTGATTAGAAAGTTGGCAACTCTATACTAGCCTGGCACTTGGAGGACTGGTTTCAATTCCCTGCTTTGATGCAGACTCCCTTTGTGATGTTAAGCAAGCAAGTCATTTATGTGCCTAAATTTCTTCCAGTTCCAGGCTTCCTATGATGCAAAAAACCTTCTATTGAACGCTTTGGTACCTAAACTCACTTAGCACCTAAGCTTTCAAGGTAGAAATTCCCTCTGCCCCTGTTTCTGCTTCTAGGTATGTGCAGTTCCACCCCTAGTTGGTGTGTGGATGCCAATCTCTCACCTAGGCTCCAGAACCTAACTAATAGCCCGGTTTTTCAGAGGGGCTGACCACTTGAAGAGTTCAGAAGCACCAATGAGTTCATCTCTACAGGAGATCAGCACTCTTGAAAATCAGGCCCTGATGCAGCTGGCATTGCTCACCCTCTTTTTGTCTAGGGGCACTGATGGCCTTGGGTCTCAGACAGTGAGTAATCTCCTGTCATTTGTTCTGTGATACTTCTGGCCAAATGTTACAGAAATCAGAGCGGGAAAGGGCTTTGGTTCATTCTGTCAGTTTCCGTTCTATTGTAGGGAATAGCATGAAAAAAATCTACACCATGAAAGTATTAATAAAGATATGGCTGTTAGCACTGCAGTAGCATCAACATCATGTCCACCGACAACTCTGGTGGAGCTTATGTCTGATGACAATACAAATACTGTGCAAGAGGCATGTTGAAAGCATTATTCTCTTGCCCTCCCTGTCCATGTTTTCTTTTAATAACCTATCAAGTTTTAATAAGACACCTTCACTGAGTGTTCTCTTTTTTTGGAGATCTAACTTCAGAACCCTTAGATTTAACTCTTCCTATAGATTTTGAATTGGCTTGTTGGGTGCCATGTTACTGTGTTAGTTCTAGTGCAGATGACCAGATAGCAAATGTTATTCTTTTTCAGAGTGGGGCATTGTTGTCCGTATAAGACAAAGCCCCTAATATCGAGATGTCTGGTCACCCAAAGTGTAGGAAACATCTCTGTTGACATTGGAGGGATTAGTGTATCATTGAAAATGTTTCATTGGATGTTTCCATACTGCAAACAAAAATGCCTGTGATAAGGAGCTGCTGGGTGAGGAGCTGCAGCTTAAGAACAGAAGAACAGCCACACTGGGTCAGACCATAGGTCCATCTACCCCAGTATCTTGTCTTCTGACCATGGTCAGCACTAGGTGCCCCAGAGGGAATGAACAGAACAGGGAGTCATCAAGCTTGAAATAAAAATGAAAATCTAGAAGTTTAATCTTGCTTGATAACGTGAAACCTAGGGACACTAAGGACAAAGGGGCCTTTAAAATTCTATTTTAAAAATGAATCCTCCCTCCTTCTTGCATTTAAGTTGAAGCCTATATCTCAATCCACCCCAAAATGTGCTCCCTTAATAGCCCCGGAAAAACTTAAACATTTAAGACAATAGTGGGATGAACATTTTTTGGGTGCCTTGTTTCATCCTCATGTTGATTTATAGAGGTGGAGGATATAGATACCATGAGTATTGGAGGCTGCAGAAGAAATGGACCTGGACATTGTGAATGTAACACTATGGGCCAAACTCTAACCAGTGCAATAAAAAGTGGTTTAATCATCCCCTAAAATCAGTGAGACCTCATATTCTTGATCCATGTACAAAGAATGGATTATTTATGTTAGGGGCATGAATAATTTGCACAGGAGAGTGTGCGGAGAAGCCATTGTTGGGTTTGGGAACAAGTGCATGTAAACATGTCCTTGGCCTTGATGCCTCATTCTTGCAAATTTTCATCTGGCATGGCTGGGGTTAGAATGGAGATCTTTCGCCATGTGGTGCAGTAACAGTAGGCAAGTACATGTATTACACCATCAAGGGACGGACATATGTGTCGTTAGCCAAACCTTGGCACTATAAGAGGCGTGATATTTAATTCATACGTGTGCAACCAATAGATCTCTGCCTTTAGCTCAGGCACTAGTGGCCCATTGCTTTTAGATCCACAGGTCCTGGGTTCAGTTCCCTTTGATAAATCCATCTGTGGGGTCATCACATTAGTACGAGGACTCGGGTGATGGAACATCCCACCCCTTTCCCTGACCCAGAGCCAGTGCCTGGAGCAGCTACACAGCCTGGCCTGGAAAAGAAACCAGAACCTGCTAAATTCCTCCATTGCAGGGTGAATCAACTATTTTTAGATCCACTGGACACATCTCAGTACCAAGTCATGCCAGAGAGAGAATCCTATTGGACTAGTGCTTCCCAGCAATGCAGTGAGAGAAGACTCCCCATACTCTGCTGGCTGGCTGTTGCCACCTGCAAAGAAACAGACTATATACAGACTAACTGGCAATGAACTCTTTATATCCAAAAGCCAATATCATCTAATAGGAGAGCTGTCAAACTGGAGATTCAGTTGGGACAGGGATCTTACTCCATGGGATTGCTTGCTTTTTTCTGGATTGGGATAATTTAGTATCTTTAGAATCTGCTGATGTATGGTGTATCTTATGAAGCCTGCAGTCCTGGCAACTTTGATATCATCAAGCTTTTCTTTGAAACCTCCCTGGAATAATGAAGCTGCTTTTATTTAATGTGGGAGATGCTGACGAGCCCACCCAAGAGAGTGGAGATCTCTTGAAAGGATCTTTGTGGTTAAAATATTAGCTTCACTGACATTTTTTGATTACTCCCCTCTTCCTGCCCCCCAAGGATCAAGGAGCTGCTTGTTTCTGTCAGTAATGAAAAATACATTCGGTGCTCTCCTAAGAAAGACACGCTCTGCCCAGGATTTCTGGGGTAGCATTTAGTGACCCCGTCCAAAGCCCTGGGTTTAACAGATCATGCATTGTTTGGAAATGAAAGTTTATAGTACAGTGTTCTCCTTTGGGTAAGAGATTGGGAACAGCTGGTGGGACAAAAATAGGTTAGATTTATTACAAAAGATGTAAACAGAAGAGTAATGAAAGCAAGGGCTCAATGACTGGAATATTTTCAAGTGCTCCAGTTCTAATATTAAATATTTGGGTAAAGAATAGATCCTGTTACATGCTCTCTTTCTTGATGGAAAGAGTGATGTTTAAAAGCTAACTGCAAAAACAGTCATCATTCTATCCTGACCAAAGTTTCTCAGTGGATTTTTGTTTATATTGTTTATATTACCATTGTGCCTGTGAGTTCCAGTTAGAGACCAGGATTCCATTCTGCTAGGTGCTGTACAAACACAGGAAGCTTCCATGTTAGAAGAGTCATGAAGAGTAATTTTTCCATGAAATTGGTCTATTGGACTTGAGCAGTGTTTCTCAACCAGTGGTACGAGTAGTCTGGGGGGTATGTCAACACAACTGAAATTTGGAGAAAACGGAATTTTTGTTTCAAGTTTTACAGCGCTTTATTATGTTTGTACTTTTTACACCCAAAAATGTCATCGCCCGCCCGGTTATGATTAAGTTGTTTAAACAAATGTGTTGCAATGGTAGAAAAAAAAAAGTGTGTGTCTGAAAAATGTAGGTACTGGGGGTACTTATATATTTTTTTTTAAAGGGGTAGTTTATATATATATAAAAAAAGGTTGAGAAACACTGGACCAGAGACATTGACAATACTCTTAGGCTCTTCCTGACTTAGGTTTGATCAACAGTGTAGTTCTCGTGATAGGCAAGGAAGCTGATGAAAGATGTCAGATGCTGATCTTTCAACACTAGGGATTCTCAAACTTTTTTTCTTAGTAAGGACCACACCTGCCTCACTCAATCTCTTGAATCCACCCACTCCCTTCTTGCAACTACATAACAACTCTGTGGCACCTGCAGTAATCGCTAATGTACACAAGCGACACCCACCAGGAATTAAATTTATTTTTAGCTGCCATTTACTTTTATTCAGCAGCTGGAAACATGGAGCAGCACAAGGCACCATGACTAGCCAGATCTGAGCACCTTTGCTTTACATCTGCAAACACAGCAAAATAAAAGATCATAGAAAAATAATGCTTTGGATTGGAATAAAAGCAGTTGTTTGGGGGAAGTGGGCACCTTCCACTTGAAAATTGCATTGTTTTTTAGGTTGCAAACTCCAACACTTCAAAGACAGTAAATGCCAGAATTTAGTTTGTTCACATCATCCACAGAATTTGAACCCAAACCTCCAGCAGTGCCGCCCAGCCTGAGCTATGGGAGTAATAGCATTATCTGGCAGCAGAAGGCTCCTGCCATGGGGATGACAGGAATTGGGTTTCGGAGGCTCTGAGGTGAGTTCTGAAATAATCTCTTTATCTCTGGAACTTTGGGGTGGTCCCTTCCTCATTTGGTTCCCCCATACTGGGCAGTGGGCCCCTGGGGAATTGTAATGGCTCAGGAGGGGTTGATGGCTTTTTGATGAAGTCTGATGAAATTGATGAAGTCTGAACAGGCTTTTTCTGAACTCCTGGAGAGGCTGTCTGCTTCTTAGGTTCCCATACATTGCATGCTTATGCTATCACTGTTTTGATGGTGGCACAAGCATGACCTTAGATTAGAATGTTCACCGTCATTTATTATTTTTGGTGTAATGACAAAAATGTGTTGGCAATACAAGTGACAGAGAGAAATGGTGATTTTTCAAAAGTTTATTGCTCAGCAGCTCAGAGTAGAATTCCATGGGAGAAAGAAAAGACACTTCTCTACTCCCAGGGCTTTCTCCTGGACAAAATTCAAAGGCCTTCTGCAAGCAATGGGAACGGTGGCTCTAGTCAAATAAAAGGCCACAAAAATATTTTATAATGGAAAGTATTAGCCAGACTAAATAGAGGGGCTGCTACCAGATCCCCCTATAACATACACACACTATATATGTATTTTCTTTATATATATTGAACATAAAAATGAAAACATAGGTTATCAAAACTAACAGAATTTCAGATTTATCTACCTGAGCTACAGTGCAATATAAATGCAACCCAGAAAGCTAATGTTTATCATCACAAGTATATTTTCCTGAGGTTATTATAACTCACACTGATAGCTTGAGGGCGGGGAGAGGAGAATATGAAAGTAGCATAGAAATTCATATATTCTGTTTTAATGAAAATCAAACAGTTTTTATGGAAACTGAAAAGGATCTCTTATTTCAGAGCAACTTGTGCATATGCATTTTGCAAATATGTGAGAGGAGCAAAACATGACAAATTCTGTAAGCGTGTCAGTTCATAAATATGATTTTACTTTTAAAGAAAATGAGTTGTTTGAAATTTAAAAAATACTCCTTCTTAGAGGTCTCATTAATTACAAAACAGCATAATATAGTTGTACATTGTACAAGTTTAAAATTAGTGGCGATCAATCCATATAGTATTATAATGACTTATTTCTGAATGATATAGCAAGGTTTTCTCATTTTATTTGTTTATATCTAAACCTGGCTTGCAAAAAGTGTTTATATTTATCTGGACTGTGTGACGGGTGTGTATACCCCTCACTAGAACAGGAGGGGGGGAACCCTGTGGGCAGAGGAAGTCCCGCCCCTTCAACCAGACTGGGCATGCTCTAAGTGCTGGGGCAGCATAAAAGGCAAGAGAGCAGCTCAGTCTGGGCTGACTAGTGAAGAAGGACCTGCAGCCAGAGCGACAACAGCCAGTGACCCTGACAGCAGGAACTGACGGTCCAGGAGACTGTTGCCACTTGGCCCCAGTGGAGCCCCAGGGAGAGGCTGCTGCTGGGGAACTGGAGGACCCAGCTGCTATGTGGGACAACACCCCAGCAGAACTGGTAGGCAGCAACCCAGGGAGGGTGCAGGATCAACCTCTCTAGCCCAGGTACACTCAGTGTGTTTTGACCAGATTCCCTGCCGAAGGGGGCAGTAGATGGATCTGTGGTTCACAGGGCCCTGGGTCGGGAGCCGGTGGAGCAGGGTGGACCGAGGTCCCCCTACCAGGATGCAAACCCCAGGCTTTCTGACTCTGGCCCATAGGCCAGGCTGCCCTGAACTAAGGGTGGCATATTGACTCTGGCCAGTAGGCCATGCTGCCTTGCACTAGGGACCACTGATGGACTCTCTGGGCTATCCCGAAATAGGGGCTATTTACTGACTTTGGCCAATGTGCCATACTGCCCTGGGCTGCTTATGGACTCTGTGCTACCCTGAGACAAGGGAATATTCATGGATTATTGAGGCAGCCAGCAGCCTCACAGCCTAGCAGGTGGTGTCTGCACTCTGGAACATCCTCATGCCTGTGACAGGGTATGCATACACCACCACAGACTGTAAAGACACAACCACCTTTCCATGGTAGACACAACTTGTTACCCCTCTATAATGCTTCCAGAAAGTCCCTTCATCCTACAAATTGGTATGCAAGTTGCGGTCCAGAAGGGCTATTTTGGGTGCATTGGCCAGGCCAATGTGGAGATACCAGGGCCAGATTCTCAGCTGGTGTAGGTCAGGATTACTCCACTGAAGATCATGTAACTATGCCAGCTGACACTATCTGTGGCTCTATCCCATGAGAATATAAAAATATCCAGGTGAAATCCTGGCTCCACTGAAGCCAGTGGGAGTTTTGCCATTGATTCAGTGCGACCAGGATTTCATCTTCACAGTTTATCATGGCTAAATGATTATGATGATCAGGTGTCAGCCTGAATGTTGCAATAGAGATGCCTACGGAGTTTTGCTTGTTACAACTTAGGAACCATTAATGCCTTTTGGAATATAAAAGCGAGGTTGCCATACTTTTGGAAGTTTCACAGTTCTGAACTAGGAGTGTCAGTGTGACTATCAGCATGTAATGGATGCTCCACTTCTGCTGTTAACTTTGGGATAAGAAGGAGGGGCCCCCAATTCAGGAAAACTTTCTAAGCACATGCTTAAGAGCTTTACTGAATTGGGGAGAAGTTGAGCAGATCCATAAAGCTGTTTGCCTGAGAAGCTCTGCAGACTTCTGAAACCATAGAGGGAAACAATGTTGACTTGCAACACTGGGTGAAATTTTGACTCCATTGAAGTAATGGAAGACTCCCACTGATTCCAAAGGGGCGAGGATTTCATCTATTTACTTCAAAGGGACTTAAGCATATGCTTATGCTTTGTTGAACAGGGACATAATGATGATACAAAGTTCAAGGAAACGGCAAATCGGGGCGTATGTGTGTGTGTTTTGTTCTGTTATGGGAGTTAAATAAAGAGGGGTTTCAGTTTTTGAAGTCTTTGGATGTCTTGTTTGAAAGGAATATTTCAAACAACGTTTATCCTAGAAATTCCACATTCCTTTTATTCATCAGTCCTCTGTGAAAATTAGTGCCCTAGAGGATTTCTGGGAAGGCCTGATACTTATGTTTGGATTTACTGCTGTTAGTTTCTGAATATCATTGAATACCAATGCATATTTCTAATGTCTGTAAGGATTCCAGAATTTTTTGAGTATTACATGGCTGCTTAAGTGCAGAGGGTACTCCAGCAGTGTCCCTAAAGAGAACCAGCCAGGTTAAGACCTCAGGAAGTCTGAATACTTAGCTTTGAAGAATTTTTGGTGCAGTTCTAGCTAGCAAGTGATCAATATATCCTAATTAATTAACAAAGGTGTCATTTAGGGAAGCAATCTAACTTACAATTTATATCGGTATTTTTCCTTGACAACTTCCTTAAAAACATAAGAGAATTCCCACACAATGTTTTCTTAAATCATTTACTAAGAGTAAATATAGTAAGTATCAAAATTTAAAAAAACCCAAAACAATCTTCCAAACTCACTGGAAATCCAAGATAAAGGTAACCTGCAAAGGATATAAATTTGTGCCTCACTTTTTTGCTTCCTTAAGGTGTAGAATGAGAATCATTCATTGTTTGTTTTATATTACAAATTCAGGTCTTGTCTGTCAGGGAAAATGGATGGGGAAAATTAGTGAAATGATTACATCACAGAGGTCAAGAGTTTAAATGATGCAACTGAGAGGGGAAGGAATTTTTAACGAGAGTATCATTTGCATTTATTTCCTTTGTTTCTCTCAACATTGTTTTAAACGCCAATTAAACTTCAGAGATCAATGAACATTTTGAATAAAGGAACCTTGGTTAACGATTGAACACTGCTACCCTGAGAGGTTATAGTAAACACGTTGTGGAGCATCTAAGGGGTATGTCTACACAGCAAATAGGCACCTGCAGGCTGGCTTGCCAATGAGCGGGGAGGGGGTAAAGGGGAGTTGCCCTGGTGCCTGGTGAGTCAAAGGGGCCCAGGGCTCTGGCTGCCTGCACTGCTGCTGTGGCAGCAGAGGCATTCAAGCCCCAGTCCCTTTAAATCGCTTTGCCACATGTTCTGGGCAGCCCTTAGGGCCGCCTAGGGAGGTGGGGGTGCTGTGTGGCTGTTGGCTTCCCTGCCTGCAAGTGGCCTGTGCCAGCTGACTCGAGCTGGCAGAGCTTGGGTAGTGGGCCTGTATCATTGTGGTATAGATATCTGAGCTCAGGCTGGAGCCTGGGCACTAGGACTCGACGAGATGGGAGGGTCCCAGGTCTTGAGCCCCAGCCTGAGTCTGAAGTCTACACAGCGATGAAACCACCCTACAACCCAAAGTCAGTTGGTATGGTCCACCTGTGGATTTTTTTTTTTCATTGTGATATAGACAACATACCCTAATTAGGCCCTCCAGCAAAGAGAGACCAGTGCACCAGGTCGGGCATCTCCGACTGTTGTGGAAAGTGATCCTGGATCTTAATGACCACAGATTCACAGAGCTTCAGTTTTGCCTCATTTGAAAGACTGATACCACATCCCAGTCTGTCTCTAATTATATGTCTTTTACTAAAGTTAAATGCATTTTGGTTTATGGGGAGATTTTTCCAAAAGTGCCTAAGGGATTTGAAGCAGTAGTCCCTTTGATTTTTTTTCAATAAGAATTGTTCTCCTAAACCTCTTACGTGCTTTGGAAATAGGGTTACCAGATAATATCAAAAAAATACCGGACACACTTGATCTCAGATGGGGGCCGGGGGCCGGGAGGGGAGCAGGGCTGGCCGGGAGCGGTTGGGGGGAGCGGTGCTGGCCAGAATGGGAGCAGGGGGGTAGGGAGGAACCAGCTGGCAGAGAGTGGTGCTGGCCTGGGCGCAAGCAGATCCAGGGGTACTGCCCACCCGCACACGGTCCCAGCGGGGCGCATGGGCGAGTCCAGCCCCGGGTATTCCATCCCACCCCGCCCCCACCCTCCTCCTCTCTACTGTGTAGTTGCGTACTGCGTGGTTGGGACCATGAGTGTGTCTACCAGCCAGGCAGTACGCAACTACGTACTGATACTCCTGATAATAACTTAATTAGAAAATACCGGACATTTATATGTCCAGTATTTTCTCAATTTGTTTCCCGGACAGAAAGCTCAAATACTGGACTGTCCGGTTCAAAACCAGACACATGGCAACTGTATTTGGAAAACTTCCTCTTAAGACACAAACAACTAATTGCATACCAAAATTGCATACCAAAATTGTATCAATTTTTTTTCTTAATATAATTGCAATTGAGAAGTGGCTGGTAAGGGTGGTAAGATTACATGCATGATTGCGCATTTCAGTAATTTATCAGGAGTTTTGGTTACTCAGTACAACCTTGATTGTGATTTCTTGGAATGCATGCAGTGGAATCTCATTATTACTAGAAAACTAAGTATTATGGTAATAAGAACTTTCAAAATGTTGAGTGGCTGAAAGTAGATATATGTAATTCTAAAAAACAGGAAAAACAGAAAAAAAGAGATTGAAACAAATTAGAACCAAATCTCCAGATGGAATAAATGCGGGGGGAGGAAAAGAGGAGGGGACATGTGGAAGATGCTATGTTGGTTCATCCAGGCAGAAAGTTGGCAAGATCTCACTGGCAGGCAACTAATGGAGAAAACTGAGAGCTTAGCTTGTATGTTAGGCATTCCTGATTTGACTGTAGCGAATGGAAGGATAGCTATTTTATACAGTTCAAGCAGCAGCATAGCAAAAGTAAAGATGTGGATGACAGTGTTCCAGAACGTTGGGCTATGGAAGCTTTCCTTGAATTCATGAGGGGGATAGACCCAAAATATGCTTGAAGTGTTAGAGGAAAAAGGAATGGGCAGGTGTCATCTAAGTGGAGTATGAAAATATAAATGTTAAGATGCTGCTCACACATCAATAGCTTAAGCGAACAAGGATGGGAAAATGGATCCCAATGCTATGAAAACAAATAAGACACAAAGGTTGTTTTAAGGACGTGAAGACAAGACGGTTGCTGTTTGAAGCCAGCAAGACTGTACAGGTGAGATGTATGGAAGAATTGTTTGTATACAGTAGAAGCACATTTGCACAGTATTGCACGGGTCCTTAACTCAATTTTTTTTGGTAAATAAAAGAAAAATTCGGACCAGGGCTGCTTGCTCTTCCCCTTACTGTCTGTCAGAGAAGGAGAGCAAAATGCACAGCTCTCCAGCCAGAGTGAGGAATGCAGCAAATTGTCTTTTTCCCTCGCTCTCTGACACAAGCGAACGGCCAACAATGTTCCCATAGGAATCGAGGGGAGGGGGGGAAGCTTCAGCCCTCCTGCCCTCCCTAAAGGGTGCCTGGGGGTATGGAAGACTCAGGGCTGGGGAAGTCCTGGACAGAAGTGGGGCATATGCCCCCAGCTAGTCCCGTTCACCTGCCTGGTGGTTCTGTCTTTTTTTTTTTTTTTTTTTTTTTTCCCCGCCCCCCCCCCTATGGTTTTATAAGAAGCAATCCCATTCCAGGCATATCCCATTTTCCTGGCACAGCCTTAAGTTATGATAAAAGAAAGCTGTATGCTGAATTTGGTGGTTCTAGCTCTTCTGTTTAGGAGGAATTCTTGAATGAACAGACACACAGATACTCTCTCTCAAATACATAGTGGATTAGTTTTCTTCAGAGGTAGACAGTTTAATGTCCTGTGCTATCTGCACAGCAAACACAGATAATAAAAAAATGTAAAAACATAAAATTTAATTTTCTATTTGCCAAGAGTCTTGAATACCAAGAAACAAGCAGGGTGATATTAAAGTTGTTACCACCCAGACCCCCCTGCCTCCACCCTCTCATCACCCAGGGCTGTTCCCCCTTTCCTTCCCCCCCGCCCCCCCGATACCTCCACCGCACCCAGGGCATCCACTGAGCTAAAGGGGACTGTGGTGGTTGGGGGAGCCCAGGGCTGGGACAATAGGGGGCTGCAGGATGGGAGTGGCAGGGCTGGCAGGGACAGGGCTGGGACAACGTGGGGCAGAGCTGGGACAACAGGGGAAGCAAGGGGAAAAGACAGTTTGCTGCATTCCTCACTCTGGCTGGAGAATTGTGCATTAAAGTCAATGGCAAAACTCCCATTGACTTTAGTAGAGCCAAGATGGCACTTAATGCTTTTTCTTAGGCCATCAGTGTAACTAATATAAGACAAGGCAAATTCTAGCCATATTACCAAAATATTTCACTTTTTTTTTTCCTTGTTACACCTGGGAGAAATGGCCCAAACCAGAACAATAATTGGCAGGTGCTACCGAAGGGTTAGTGCCACTGAAACACCTGTGGCCTGGTTATAAGGGAAGGGAGCCTGTTCTCCTTCAGAGATGTCAGAACAGGCTCTTGATTGATCCAGCCAACAGGAGTATTGATCCATGCAAGAGGAAGAAACAGTCAAAACTAATAAAGCAGAGAATCAAGCACAGAGTGAGTGGGGCTGGAACAATACTGAGGGCAGGGGTGCTGAATTACGCTCAATCTTAAGCCCTTTCAATGGTTGCCAGCTCTAGTGGACTGGACAATTGGATGCCATTTGGTACAGTCCAGGAGAGTTTGCAGCCCTCGCTCCTTGCTGCCCACAGAGGAGCCACGGCTGGGGCCATCTGCAGAGCCCCAGGCTAGTGGTGGGACCTTGGGTGGGAACGGAGTCTCCAGGGCTGGCGGCCTGGACCCTGGGGCCAGCAGAGCTGGCAGGCTGCAGTTCTCACATGGGCAGAACTAGTAGGCAACAGGACCCTGAGGGGTGGTGGAGTCTTGAGGCTGGCAGGTGGCAGCAAAGCTGGCTGGCAGGACTCCGGAGGCCTGGCAGGACTCCATGGGGCCACTGGGAGGGCAGGGCCTGGGGCTGGTGAAGCCAGTGGCTGGTCAGCAGCAAAGCTGGCCCCTGGGTGCAGAGAAGCAGTGTGCAGAAACACCCTATTTCCCATGCCTGTGCCCAGAGTTTTGTATCGGTGTTACAGGTGGTTGTCTCAAATGATGCCTACATAGCACAGGTGTGATTGCTGCTCAGGTGGGTATCTGTGCACTAGCACTCACCTAGTGCAGATACATATTGCCATGAAGATGCACTAGCATGAACTTCAGTGCAGGCTACACAAGCATACCCAGTACTCTTGGTATGTATTCACATTGCTCGTCTTCTGTGCCCTTGCATCATCTTTGCTATTTGTGGTGGTGCTAGCTAGCACAAATTTAGTACAGGTATGTGACAGACCACAGCCTGCAAACTGCAAAACTCTTATAGAAGGCACCATATTGGGAGGTGGGTTAATGCTGTCTTGTTTCCTAATTAGCTTCACCTGAACACAGCCCAGCAGCCAGGATAGAAAATAGAGGCCTAATTAGGAGGCAGCTTGCAGCTGGGGTTAATTAAGCACCTGCTGCCAATTAAGGCCTCAGGGGTTCCTATAAAAGGATTCCTCCCAGGCACTGGGGGGAGGAGTTTTTGGAAGGTGCACATAGCAGAGCAAGGAAATGTTGAACCCCAAGGACTGGCCTGTGATGAGAGTGACTCAGTAAGTGGGGACCCTTGTCTCTAGGGCAACAGGGGCAGGGGGGAAGCTCTGTGAGTCTCTGAGGTGCTTGTGTAACTGCCAGGAAGTGCAGAACACCCAGGGAGCTACCAAGGGAGTTTATCACAGGTATGTCTACCTAACTTGCAATTACACCTCTGATTCCAGTGCAGACATACCCAATGTCTTGTGATAATCTTGAGGTCTTTCAGTGAGGCACTTCTAACGCACGCTCTAAGGCGTATGCAGGGGCAGGCTATTTTCCTCCAGGCATGCTGTTGCGTAGATGTGGGTGAATGTGGTAAAGATGCTTTTGTGAATATACTTACAAACAGGAACTGTAACTTCAATTTGTTGGTGTTCCATGGGCTCCTTGTCATTGCTCTGGGTAAAATTCACATGGCCCACACAGTGAAAAATTTCATTTTCTGTGGAGAATCTGTACTAGCAAATTTTTGTTTTACAGGAATGTTTGAGGAAAGCAAAGATGGTTACTCTTACACATGCATGGGTAAGATGATTCCTTTGCATTTTCAAGTGTCTGGAGAGTGCACTCACATTTGATCCCAATTTCCTATTTTGTGAACACAAACTTTTATGTCTTTTATAGCTTCAATTATAAGACTAATAGAAATATGCCATCCTCCTTTTTTTTTAAAAAAAAAGCTCAAATAAACAATTGTTTTTCAAACAGCAGCAACAACAAAAATCTAGCTCCCAGCTAAGTCAGAAACCCAAATGTTACAGCACTAAAAGCCAGAAAGCAAAACTGGCATCAATAAAAATGAAGCTGAATTAATTGATTTTCATTTGCCCAAGATCAGAAGAATGTAAGAAGTAAACAAGTGAGTAAATTGCATTTTAAAAGTTCCCTTTTTTAACAATTTCTGGTTACTGGTAGCACTGGTAAAGAAATGTGTTTAATATCTGATAGATATTTTAGAATCTGTCTGTCCATACGTCTGTGAGTCTGTTCAAGAACTCCTCCTAAATGGTAAGAGCTAGGACCACCACATTTGGTATGCAGCTTCCTCTTATCATAACTTACAGCAAGGTAAGGGTTTGGTTGTGTCAGGACAATGGGATGTGCCTGGAATTTGATGGGGTTTTTTTTTTTTTTCCCCTCATCAAATGGGAAGGGAGGGGTCTGGTAGGAGGAGGGTTATACTGTAGAATGACCAGAGAGGAGTAGCAAGGGGTAAGAGTTGAGGACCGGGACAACTATAGCCTCATTGGACCAGCAGGAGGCACAGGTGGCAAAAGGGACAGCTACCTACTATATATTTCAGAGAGTTTGTCTGTGTGCCTGTCCTACAGCCAGGGGATATGCAGCTTTAGTAGGCACAGCTGGGAGAAGGGTGCAGCAGCCATGGACAGGCGCTTCTCACCTGGCCTCAGACTGCTGCAGTAAGAGAGGGCTGAGATTATCCTCTTCACCGGGGCAGCCTATGTACTGAACCCCTCCTCTCCAGTCCCACGCCAGAACAGTGATTTAAATGAAGAAGAACAAAACTTATTTGAGTTAAGGACCTGAGCAACACCAGGTAAATCTTCTAGTATGTGATAGTTAAGCTGACAGTGTCCCTGGAAAAATAATCTAATGCATAATGTGAGATTTAAGAACAAGTTGTAGAAACATATCTATTTCATTGAAATGCTTGACAAAGAATCAATTGTTTTTGTCTTGAAAAGGTTAAAGCCCTTCATTTCAGCTTGGTTCCAACATATGCATATCACAAACATTCAAAAATAAAGTCAAAACCAAAGTCTTTGACCTTTTAAAAAATGGCTTCATTATTTCAAAACCAAATGTTTTATTTTGTGAGAATTTTGACTTTTCCTTCTGATATGGGATGAAAGTTCAGAATTTCCTGAAAACTGGAAATTGAGTCTCAAGTAGGAATTTTGTGTTGTCACCCTTTAACACATGGCAGTTGAGAGGAGAATATGGGTTCAGGCACATACGCAGGAATTTCTGGGGCAAGGGTGCTTTTTTGTTGTTGTTGTTGTTGTTGTTGTAAATGTGGACTGCAAGGCTATGAATGCACCTCCTATAGTCCCCCCAAGTAAGCATAGAAATCAGCCCCATCCTCCCCCCAGCCAGCCAGAGCATGGGGTAGGGAGACTCAGGCAGCACATTGTTCCTGCTTTCCCCTGTGGCAGGCCAGAGCATGTTTACTTAAGGGGACCATGGGTGGGGGGTGATTTCGCACCTGGCCTGTGTATCAGCCTCAGTTTAATGTAAGCTTTGAGTTAATCAATTCAGAATAAAAGGATATCATTCAGATACTTACTCGTTCTCTGAATGCTAAGGTTTATACATCATCTAGATGCAGATGAATCTTGGGGAGGTGGTGGTGGTGGCAAAGAATGGCCATGATGACCGCTTTCATTCATCTGAGAATGAAAGGGAAGCTGAATATCCATTGTGGAAAAAGGATGTTTCACAACTGGTTATGGTGATTTAATAGCTGCCACAAGTCCTGCTTTTCACCGTGGCTGTTTCAGCTGGCAGATTAAACTAGCTGTTTGCATTGCTGCTGGAGGCCTGGGAAATGTCACAGGCGATCATGACACAGGAATTCAAAGCTGTGAGATTATGCAGCATGTTACAGCATGATTTTATAATTTGAAATATAATAATATCTGAGCATTAGAGTTACTGTGGAGTGAAACAAATAAGAATTTTAATCAACTGTCCTTAAATCTAGCCCAGTGAATGGAACTTGGTGTCTTATGGTTCGGAAGTCACTGGGTGCTGGGGTTTGCTACTGTTTTGAGAGTGCAATAGAGAGACTGTTAATATTTTAATGTAGAAGGGATCTGCACGAATGCCATCTTTTGGCCATGTGATCAATCTGACTTTTTAGGCATGGGGCTGTTTTGGTTTTTTAATTTAATTTTATTAGAGCATTCAACCACACATTTTCTGAAATCCTGCCCTGTATCCCCACATCAGTTTATCATTCTCCTCCCAGAATCACACTGATAAAATGCAACTCCTGCTTTTTTGTAGGACATACTTGCTTAAAAATTCAATGCCCCTCCAATAATGTCTACACTACAGAGTTTTTTCCGGGATACCAGGGAAATGGGTCTGCTTTTTTGGAACAGTTTCTAAAAAAGCGGGTGCATTCTTTCCGAAGCCCTGTATTCCTCACAACATGGAGGGTTTTCATGTAGACGAGCCAAATATCAGAAAAGCCTCTTCCAAAAAAACAAATGGAGAAAGGTACACACATTGAGGTTTGCAATCTGTGTATCTCTCTTCAGAAAAAGAACAGTGTAGACATGGTCTTAGTCTTGTAAGTGACCCTTGTCAGCATAGGGCCAGATTGTTATACCCTTGCTCACACTGAATTGCACTTTTCTCCACAAGTAGTCCCACTGGCTTCAATAGGGTTATTGATTGTGTAAGGTGCTATTCTTCATTAATAGTATTATATACAATTTGGCCCTTGGGTTTAAGTTGTTTTACATTATTGGTTACCTGTGGATTTTTCTATTGCTAATTTGGATGCCCATGCAAAGCAGCATGCACGTGTGGCTTAAAAAAAAAAAAATTTCCCAGGATATATCCTGTTACAACGTACTATGACTTCTTGCTAGGATACTCAAACTCATTTCACACATGTTATCTTATAAAGAACTAAAATGCTATGGAAAGTATTAGATACTCTAGGGATGCTGCCAACCGTGTGCAAAAATTGACCTACATTGAGAAAAGAGAAGAAACCCAGAAGTAGGAGTCAGGAAACTTGGTTTCCTTTGCAGCAGTCTGACCAACTTCTTGGTCTTTTTAAGCAAGTGACTTCAGCTACAATTTTCATGAACCCACTAACTTTTGTTTAAATGCCTACTTTCTGGGGTTCCAACATGTTGCAAATTGTGGATCCCCACATGGAGTTGCTTAATCAGAGGAAATACCTGAAAAGATTAGTCTTTAGACTTGATTCTCCACTGCTTTGCACCTTGTGTGGTCAGTCCCATCTTCCAAAGTAGGATGACACTTTTAGGGGAAATGGCCACTCCTTTGGCAGTGTTCTATATATACTTTGCACAGGCATAAATGACTACACAAAGCCAGTAATGGATGAAGAATCTGCAGCTCAGCTTCCATCTCTGTAAAATGGGTAGAACACAGTTGAGGCTAAATTCATATGCCATGAGCAGAGGTCAGAGGGAAGGTGCTATAACCAGTAAATGCAAAACTTGTATGTGACTATTGTGTGTGTGTGTGTGTGTGTATTTTACACACATCATATCTGAATTATATCTATAATCCATCTCATCAATTTAATCTGTCATCTAATATCATTGTTGGTCTACATAGATGTGCATCTAAAACACAATACTACTAAAATACTCAGACCATCCCCTTCCAACAACAACTCCAGCACAACTCAATTTTTAATGCATGACCACAATGTGTTTGCTATTTTACTCTGGACTGGAGATGGCTGCTAACTGGTGCTTTCTTTATAGACTAACAAATAGAATCCCAGGACTGTGATTCTGTTAAAGCTTCTTATGAAAACAAAGTAAAATAAGAAAATCCAGGTTGGCTTTCACCCTCTGGAAAACCAGACAGATTAAATTTGAGAGGATGGGAAGTGACAGGCAACAAAATTATTTCCCAGCTTCAAAATGGGTGTGACAGCAGGGAGGACAGAGAATTAAAAACTTTCTTTTAAAAAATCCTCTATTGTTTGACAGTGTTAATAAAATTGCCAGAGTTGAACCAAATCGATCTTAAAGTGATCCCTTTAAACTAGTGCATCTTTTCCAATGTGGAGCTGAGCTGTATAAATTGATTTTCTGAGGGGGAGAAGTTGCTGGCAGTTCTGAAAATATATTGTTTTGGATCAACTAGAACCCCATATCTGGGGGGCTGGGGAAGGGTTCAGCAAATTGAAAAGTTAATAAAATAAACCCCATATGGGATCAAACAATGTTTTTGTTCAACTTGAAATCCTAGAATCCTAAAACTAGGGGGTTAGAAGCAGTGTTCTCTGTAAGCCAGAGCTACTCAACTTTGGAACCTCCAGGGGCCACAATGATACTCACAGCACATGCTGAAGGCTGCAACTTAAGTGTGGTTGCATGTATATGTAAATAGCTTCTTTAACACAGATGGGCATAATACAAAGATTAAGACAAGACTACACAACACGCAGGCACCCTTTTGAGGGAGCGAGAGCCAGAAGAGAACCTGTCACCTCTGTTCCTGGCAAGTGCCCCTGGGCACCCTCGCTGCCACTGTCACAGCCATGGAGCCGGAGGAGGACCGCAGCCAGCAACATCCGCTCCTCATGGCCATTACAGAGGCTGTGGAGCTCCTCCACCAGGAAGCCACATTGCTCCAGCAGGAGCTGGAGACTGGGCAGCAGGTGCAGGACCTTGCCACGGCTGCAGCTGGGCTCGGGCACCCGCACCCCACCACTGACACCAGTGTGGACTGGTGGGAGCGCCTGGTGCTGGGACAATGGGGAGACCAGCAATGGGTGCAGAACTTTCAGATGTGCGGGGGGGGGGGGACATTCCATGAGCTTTGCACCTGGTTCACCTTTGCACTCCAGAAGCAGGACACCCGCCTGCGCCCCGCCATCCCCCTGGAGAAGAGGGTTGTGATTGCCCTCTGGAAACTGGCCACCCTGGACAGCTACCGCTCCGTGGCGAACCAGTTCGGGGTGGGCAGGTCCACCGTCGGCGTGGTCGTCCGGCTGGTAAGGCCCTCCGTGGACCACGGGCTCGTCTTGGGGGAGGGAAGGGGCCAGACGGGGCGGGGGGAGGCTGTAGGGGCAGGGGGAAGCCCCGCACACAGGGGGTCACGCTGTCCCTCCTGCACACAGCCCCACTGGTGGGGGAGGGGAAGATCCAGGGGGGGCAGAGGGCCCTGGCCTGTGTGGGGGGAAGGGCCATCAAAGGGAGGGTGAGCATACCCCAGGGGCCCATGTATGCACTGTGTCTCATTCCATGCATCCCCTGTGCTCCCATGTGCCCCTCTGCAGGTCGTCAACGCCATCAATGAAGTGCTGCTCCAGAGGGTGATCCGCCCCCGGGACGTGGACACCACCATTGCCGGCTTTGCCAGCCTCGGGTTCCCGAACTGGGGGGGAGTCGTAGACTGGACCCACATCCCCATCCGGGCGCCAGAGCACCAAGCGGCCCGGTTCATAAACCGGAAGGGCTACTGCTCCGTGGTGCTCCAGGTGCTAGTGGACCACCAGGGCCGGTTCCAGGACATTTATGTGGGGTGGTCTGGGCGGGCCCACAACGCTCGCATCTTCAGGCACTCAGTCCTGTGCCACAGGCTGGAGCGGGCACCTACTTCCCCCAGTGGGAATTCACCATTGGGGATGTCAGGATGCCAGTGTGCATCTTTGGGGATGCGGCCTGCCTCCTGATGGCCTGGCTGATGTGGCCATACACCGGCCATGTGGACCACAGCCAGGCCACCTTCAACAGCCACCTGGACTGGGCCCGTAATCCTGTCGAGTGTGCCTTTGGCCATCTGAAGGCACGGTTTAGGTGCCTCCTGACTCGCCTGGGCATGGGGGTGCAGCACATCCCGGAGGTCATCTTGGCATGTTGCGTCTTCCACAATATTAGTGAAGGGAGGGGGAGAGGCCTTCCTCCCGGGGTGGATGGTAGGTGAGGGCCAGGCCTACCAGCAGCCCCACATGGCTGCCACCTGGCAGACCAACTGCCATGGGGTTCGGGTCCGGGAAGCCCTCCAGGTGATGCTG
The DNA here is from genome assembly GCA_019425775.1 of Rafetus swinhoei. NCBI lineage: Eukaryota > Metazoa > Chordata > Testudines > Trionychidae > Rafetus > Rafetus swinhoei. The sequence goes on along the minus strand of CM033447.1, from coordinate 17,002,334 downwards.
GACCAGGCCACTCCTACACCTCTGACAGCAGGGATGCCTCTGCCCCCACTCCCATCACCACCCCTTCCTGCCACCCTTCCCCTCACCTCCCAATAAATAAAATGCACTTGCTGTACATAAGGCACTTTATTTACATGCAGAAGGGAGTGCACTGGGGGGAGGGGACCCTGAACTGGGAGGGCCTCATGATGGATAATGGAGGCCTCTCCCACCCCCACGGGTGCAGGGGCGCCTCTGCCCCTCGTGCCAGGTTGGGGCAGGCTGCACCAGGAGGTGCCGAGGGTGGGGGACCTCAGGAGGAGGCATGGGCAAGGCAGGGGGGACCTCGGGAGAGGGCAGAGAGCTGGGGGTGGCAGAGGGGGGCCTGGTAGCATTGGGCTGCTGCAGAGGGCCCATCCGGTCAGCAATGGTGCCCAGGGGAGTGCAGACACGGTCGCAGCGCTCCAGGTACTGGCCCCACACCTGCTCCTGCCACTCCGCATCTGCGCGGATCTTCTCTGCGCTCCATGCACTCAATCGCGCAGACGTGGCGGCGGAGCAGGTGGTGGCGGTCCCGGGAGCGCTGCGACGGGCCCTGGATCCTTGGAGCCGGCGGGGTGGGGCTGGAAGGTCCCCTCGCTGGCAGAGGTTCCCACTGCAGGAGAAGCAGAGGAGAGCAACATGGTCAGTGAGCCTTGCCCCAAATGGTGTTCCAGAGCCCCCTGCCCTCCTCCCAGTATGTCACAATCCCCGGGGACAGGTGTGGCTGGTGAGGGGGAATTCACCTGGGGCAACGGGGAGGGGGGTCCTAAGGTGGCACAGGGGCCGCATGTGCTTGGGGGACCTGTTGTGCCTTCCCAAGGGGAAGCTACAGTGTCCCAGAGGTAGCCATGGATGGGTGCAGCACCCTTTAGGCTGTGTGGGGTTAGGCCTGCAACCTTGGGGCTGGCCTACTCCTGGCCAAACCTCCCTCTTCTTCTCTCTCCCTCCCCCAACCCCGGTCTGGTCGAGCGGAATCCCTGGGGTCCCAGGCGTGTGCTGGGGCTAGCTTCCACTTCTCTGTGCCACTTGGTCTGGTTGCACGTAGGGTTGCTGGATGGTTTCAACAAAAATACTGGACACACTTGACATTACATGACAGTCTACATTACATCTTAGTTAAAAAATACCAGATGTATATTTTCTCATTTTTATCCTCTCAATTTGTTTCCCAAACAGAAAGCTCAAAGACTGGACTGTCCGGTTCTAAACTGGACACCTGGCAACCCTAGCTGCACGAGGTTTCACGTGCTGCATGCCTCTGCGCAGCATGTGGCCAAGCTGTGCCATGTGCCGCTACCTCTCCCCCACCCTGTGGCGCCACCCCCCCCCCTTCTCCAGCACACTTGCGAGTGGTAGCCACCGCACTCACCAGACAATCCATCGCCAGCTTCGGAGGATGCCCGGGACACATCCTGACTGCTGCTGGGCCGGGATGGTGAGGTCTGGCTGCTGTCCTCCTCCTCCTTGTCCGAGGACTGGTCTCCCTCCTCCTCCTCCTTCGGTGGCCTGGGTCAGACCACTGGGGTGGCCACCGCTGTGTCCACCGGGGACAGCAGGGGAGTGGCCCCTTTGTCCCCCAAGATCTGGTGCAGGCGGTGATACTGGGGACAGGTAGTGGCTCTGCCGCCCCCCACGCTCACTGGCCTGCATGTAGGTGAGGCGCAGGTCCTTCACCTTGGCCCGGACCTGTTCCAGGGTCTGGGCCGGGTGTCCCTTTGTGGCCAGTGCCTGGGCCATCTGGGCAAAAATGTGTGCATTTCTCCTCCGGGACTTGGGGTCCCGGAGGGCCGCCTCCTTTCCCCAGAGATCCAGGAGGGCAGTCACCTCGGCAGTGCTCCAGCATGGAGCCCGCCGCTTGGTGCCCCTTCGGGCCTGCTGGGTGCTCTGGGGTGGCTCCTCCATGGAGTCTGAGGGGACCTGGCTGAGGCTGGGCAGCTGCCATTCCTCCCTCTGGCTGTTACCCAGGCTGCAGGTGGCAAATGGCTATGCTCCATGCCTGTGCCTTTAAGGGGGGGCCAATTAGGGGGAACCAACGAGTGGTGATTGCCTGTACGGAGTGTCCGAGAGGCCACCTGTGTTTTTCACTGGAGGCCAATTCTTGCGCAAGTACGCGCTTGCCGAACGGCCACACTGCCCTCTTGCGCAAGAGCGCCTGCGCGAGAGAGCTTAAGCCTGATAGAAAACAGCGTAGCTCTTGCGCAAGGAGCCGTCTCTTATCACGCTGTACTGTACATTTACTTGCGCAAGAGCAGCTGTTCTTGCACAGGAAGCTGCGAGTGTAGACATAGCCCAGCTGTTTTAAAACAGCTGGCAGTTCCCTTTAGGTTCCTAGTGGGAGGAGACTTCGCACACTCTCCCTGCCCCCAGGCCTGTCAGTACCTGAGGTCAGGGGAGCGCACACAAGTCTCCTCGCCCCTGCAAGAACGCACAGCGGCTAGAGACACCAACTATTTGAAAACAGCCAGTGTGTCTCTCTAGCTGCTGTGTGCCCCTGGCAGGGCAGGGACAGGATGCGAGAGACTTCGCGAACTCTCTTCTCCTCCCCCCCCCAGGCTCTGATTGTCCTGGGCATGGGGGAGTGGCAGGGTGACTGCAGGCCGGATCCAGCCCCCAGAGTGCCATTTGCCCATCCCTGTAGTAGACCTGGTAAGAGGATATCAAGGAGATCATAATGTTTAAATAGTTGGTATGGCAGAATGTAGTAATATAGATTACATATCGCGATATGCAAGCACCCTACAACCTCAGTTATTCTTAAATATGGTGAATTCTAAACAGGCGCTTTGCCTGTTGCAGTGAATAGTTTTAATGTAATGGAGCTGTTCACGTGACTAAACACACTGCTACCTAATATCTTAACAGATTGGGCCGTTGGCCCCCTAACCCAGCCACCTGATCTGTGTTTGCAGACCCTGCACATATGTGGCATTCCAAAAGCCCCTCCTTGTGATGTACATATCTGCGAAGTGCCTCGCCCACCGGTGTGTCTGACTAACACAACCAACACCCCTGTCATGAAAAACGTTGACTCTGCATTTGGCCAGTCAAGTGTATAATCAATGCTGTGCAGTTCATGCCACTCTCTGTGGCTTGTGTAACCCCCCATGCCTAATAGGGAGAGATCTCTGAGAGCTATAGAGAAGTGCGGGAAGGAATGAGCTATGTCTGGGTCACTTTGGGTGCGTCTAGACTACAGGGTTTTTTGTTTGTTTTGTTTGGTTTTTAAAGTAGCCTTTTTTTTTTTTTTCCAAAAAAAACTTCACCTGCGTCTAGACTGCTAGAAATTAAATCGAAAGACCGCGGACTGCCTGGGTTCTCTCTCTTGAAAAAGTGGCTCTCTTTTTCAAAAAAAAAAGAGGCTGCTGTCTAGACACTTTCTTTGAAAGACACTTGTAGTCTAGACGTACCCTTTGTTGTGTAAGGCTGCTGTGCCATCAGCACCCTGCACCCACAGGGTTCTGGAGTTGATTGTGGTAGTTTTGGGTTCCCTATGGCTGGACTCGTACTCTATTAGTTGAGCCCTGCACAGATACAAATGTCTGTCCATGCACGTGGATATCCTCAGATTGAAACCTCCTGACCTGCATGGCTAGGAGGGGCTGCCAATGCAGGGGAGCCGACAGTCGTGGTGGTTCCCTGTGCAAGATAGGGGGAGTCCAGCTCTGTCTCCCAGAAGGGGCAGAACTGGGGCAACCAGCTCTCAGCACCACGTGGAGCACGTCATGCTGCTCCCCCTTAGTCGCATGCCTCAGTGGCGATATAAAGGACTCTGGGCACTGCTACTGCTACTGTGGCAGCAGTGGCCAGAGCCTCAGGCCCTTCAGAATCACTGTGTCCCAGGGAAACGGCCCTCTTTGCTCTGCCCCCTGCCTTGATGGGCCTGGTAAGGCACTAGCTTCTGGGAACAGTGGCAGCACCTACCTGCCGCTAAGTGAGGCAGCATAGCTGCTGTTGATCAGCTCTTTTGCTGACAAAGTACTTCCACCCCCAACCAGTGGCATTCACGTTGTCAGCAGGAGAGCGCTCCTGCCCACCACACACACATCACACTGGTACTTGCCACTGCAAAACTCCTGCCTTGGGAGGCGAGGGGTAACACTTCTGAAGGATGTAAGCTTGTCGTTCAGTGGCCAGTGCAGACATAGCCAAGTCAGCTGACAGACAACTGAGCTGCAGCAGCATGAAAACTGCAGCTTTTCAGATCCCTGTGCGCACACGCTGACAATAACAGAAACACATGTACCTGAGCCATCATTGAACCAATTTATGCTCGATATTTAGACAAATGTCTTGAGTGTATAGTTAAAGACACTGCTACGCTATCCTAGCCACATAAATCACCAGCTGAGGGAACTATTTATCATCAGTGGGCATCTACAGTTAATTCATTGGGTCTTCCAAAAGAACATGCAGACTCAAAATTACACTAATGTAATACAGGACTTGTTTTACTTTCCTCTATAGCTCAGGTAAGTGGAATATGTCTTCTGGACTGTATTGGGAAGAGTAACCAGAAATGGGTACTAATAATGACACTCATGTAATTTATGGCAAAAGCACAAGAAGTTTATGGTAAGCTGGTAAATAATGTTTGTACCAGTGCTGGGAGATGAAGAATGCATTTAACAACCATTTTAGTTGCATTTAGTAGTAAAAATGTCACTGTCAGTAGTTTCATAGAGAGCACCAAGCAAGTAATAATTTCAGATGAATAATGTTTCAAGGAAGAATACAAAAGAAGAGTTGCCCAGCATTGCCCCTGCCTGTGCTGTTACTGTTACTATTAGAAGCACAACCAGCAGCTACTGGTTCCTGGTTCAAAAGCAGACAGCTTTTAGCCTCCCCCAACACTCTTTTTAAAGCTAAGAGTAAGACAGAGATGTATATTTTAGATGGACTGTGGCTTTGCTTTGTTCAATACTGAAAAATGTTTAGATTTTCCATATTCCACTGCTTACAATTACTACAGCAAGTCTCTCTTTCCTTACATTTTTAAAGATTCTTTTATTTCAGTACAAGCATGGGAGAATGAAGTCTAATATGTACATTAAGCACACCAACAGGTGTAAAAATCCTACATTTTAGTCTGCAAGAAGAGTTCAAAACAGAGATTCCATTTCTAATGCATCCAAATATAAATTTACAGAGTACGCTCCAAAACTAGTGCTGTAGTAAAACAGCTTTCCAAATGCTATTTTGTGTTCATCGGGTGGGTGGCGTGTGTGTGTGTGTTCTTTAAAAAAAAAAAAAAAAAAAAGAGTAAAAAATGTATTTGCATAGCTGTTTTCTCACTATTGCTGATTTACAGCTGTGTGAGAGCAGAATCAGTCCCACTCAAGACTGAAGAAATGCTGAGTTTGCTCTCACTTTATCTGATTCTGTCTCTTCTACCCTCACCCCTGGCCCTGGAGCAGCAACCTGCCCCCCACGCAGCTCCAGCCCCTGGCGCTAGCAACTACCTGGCTGTCATGTGGTCCAAACCGCTGGCAGCAGTTGCTCCCCCCAGTGCGACCTTGGCTCCAGTGACAGCTGGAGTAGCCAGCCCCCAATGCAGCCTCAGCCACCCAAACAGTGCCTCCCCTCCTCTTCCTCCCCCCCCATGTGGCCTTGGGCCCAATCCTATCCCCGCCCACCACATGGCCCAGGGAGGCTGCCCAAGCACGCACCTTACAGGGAACACTGTTTCTGAGGTAAATACGGGCTTTGACAGAATGTGTTCTCTAAACTGCTCCCTGGAATCATTAATGGGACTCATGCCTATTTTTTGCTCTCTCCAAGGAATATGAATACATGAACCACCCAAGGGTCCCACTCTGTTGTTTTTCAGGCCACCATGGGCCACAGAGGCAGACTTATGAACACCAACATGAGTGGCACTGGAAAAGTTCATGTTGCCAGAGTTTTCCATGGAGCAAGAGTTTACATTCATGGAGGAGCTGGGAGGCTATTCTCTCTCCCCACACACACATTGTGATAAATGGGGTTACTGTCCCCACTATTATTCCGGGGAATCCCACCGATACCCTTTTGCCTCGGTTTATGAAATCATACCCTGATCTCACCTGTCTCAGCAAAAGAAGGTTTAATTACTCTCCCCCGCCCTGCAATGTAGTGTGGGGACTGAATGAATGTGTATTTGGCCGATCTGTAAAAAAATAGCCCCAGCAGGATTTCAGTATCATTTGGATGCCAGCACCATCAGCTCTGTCCGCATTCCTGTGACTTGCTGTGCTCTTTGTCAAGCCAGAGGCGAACCTGGGGCTGTGGCATTGGTTTGCTCAGCCAGAAAGTGCAGCTCCTATTGCTGGAGCTGGATGCCCTTGGACCAGAGAAGTCAGAGATGCTTTGTGCCCTCACAGCACGGCCTTGCGCAGCCCCGTGGAAGGACGCTAGTGGAACGGTCATTCATGGCAGCAGGGGCCACACAGGTTCCCCAGGCAGCAGCAGGTCTGGGCCTGGATCAGCTGAGTAGAGCACGCAGAGCTCAAGCTATGGAGCTAAATGTCAATATAGACATTTGGGCTCAGGCTGGAACTGAGGCTCTGAAAGCCAGTGAGGGGGACGGGTCTCAGAGCCCAGGCTCTGGCCCACGCCCAAGTGTCGAGCTGGCTGTATTTAGCAGTAGAGAGGTATCTTGAGCTGTGTATATACTGCTAAATATGGCAACCTAAACATTTTGGCTTAAGCTGGACCCTGGGCTTTCAGGCCTGCCCTCCTCACTGGCTTTCAGAGCCTCAGGTGACTTTGGCTCTGAGACTCACTGCCACCTTTTTGTGCGTACCTGTGGCTGTATCCTTAGCATACAGCAGGCTAGGGTGGGTGGGCCTGCACCTCAGCTTGCTGTGAACTAAGTGGTGATATCGACAAGCCAAAAGTGACTTGCCCAGAGTCCCACAGGAAGTCTGTGGCAGAGCAGGGCCTTCGATGCAGCTCTCTTGTGTCTAAGGCAAGTGCCGTTACACATTAGGCCATCCTCCCTTTTCTTGGGTCTGCACTGAAGAGTCCATTTAATTTGGAGAGTGATGCCCGAGCCTGTTGTTTGGGGAAGACTGAAGTCAGGGTTATGAGCTGCACTAACGCACTGCGCAGAAGCAGAGAATGGAATGCAATTTACCAAATGTTTAACGAAACCCAAATATGTTTTAAAAGGACACCGCAAAAGTGTCGGCACACGTTACTGAAAATGATAAGAGAGGCAATGGATTTAGGTCTAAGTATCTGATCTTTCCTAGCACTAAGATCTCCTTTTAAGGAATGGCTAGAGGGCGAGAAAGAGATTGGAACAGGAAAGCGGGTTGGGTGGCTACAGGAAAAACACAATGGCTAGTGGATGGTAATCATCAGATTGGGGAAGAGCCCAAGAGCATCTTGGGCCAGAAGGGCTAACCAGGGCCGCCTTAGGATGTAAGGGTCCTACGCACTGCTATTAAACTGGTGCTCCTATGCCCAATGGCAGCCGTGGGGGGGTGATGGGTTTTTTTAGAGATGTGATTTTATAATCTTCAGCAACACAGTGACTAATGAAATATTTTAAAACACATTTTAAACAAAGGTCCTGTAGATTAATATAGTAGATTCAGAAACGGACAGAATATACCTGGGCCTGGCCAATGCCTGTTCAATGGCTTCATTGCCACCTGAACGGCTCTTTCACAGGTGCAGTGTTCTGCTAATAGGTCTGGCACGTTTTTTTCTCTTAAGTTCTCTAGTCCAGTGTTTCTGAAAGTTTTCTGCAGAATCACACTCAGAAACACATTAACTGGCCGCCCCGGTTTATTTATTTACTGGCACCGTGGCCACGGAGTCTCGCGGCTCCCATTGGCTCCGTTTCGTCCTTTGCAGCCAAGAGGAGCAGCAGGAAGTGCCTCCCTTCCTGCTGTTCCTGAGGGCAGGGAGGCTTGGGCTGGCTCAGGCCATGGCCACCTCCCTTCCCACTGCTACAGGGCCAGAGAGGCTCAGGCTGCATGGCCTATTTCCTCCCCACTGCTCCAGGAATGCTGACAGATGCACATACTTTTCCCTTCCCCATGGTGGTGGTGGGGGTGTGCTCTTGGTGCGCTGCTCCTCCCCTCCCTGTGGGAGGCAGGGCCTCAGCAGAGGAGGCGGGGCTGTAGGTAGGGCTGTGGGCCTGCCTCCCCCTATCTCAGCTGTACTGACCACCCATGTCCATGTCACAAACTGGCCTTGCATGGGGAGGAAATCCACGTCTCAAACCAGCCCTCTGTTTCCCTAGTATAGCTGCTGTGTTGGTTGTAGAGAGACCGCTTGTTCATCTCCAGTTGTGTCAGGCAAAGAACTGCTGTTTGTCAGAATGGTGGAGGGTATTGAAATAAACTCCTCCATTAGTCCCTATTTACAATACATCCACCTCCATACTATTGTAGCACCTGACTGTAGCCACATGAGGCAGAAGACTATTATCCCCATTTTACAAAGGCAGAACCTGAGCACAGAGAGGTGGGTAAGTCATTTGCCCACAATCATGTAGTAAAACTGTGACAGGGTCACAAATACAGCCCAGACTGGATTCCCTGTTTTATGCCTTAATCACAAGACCATCCTTCCTCTGTAAAGAAAAAAAATCATTTGAAATCCCATCAGATAACAGTTTCTGGGACTCGTTGCATTTAGTCTTCTACTTCGCCGGCCTCCTGCATAAAACAGTCACATGATCCAATTTAAATGCCAGCCCAATTTTCAAGCGCGTGTTTGTTCGCAGGAAAGTGGAATGTTGGCTTAGAAAAACTCAGCTTCCATTGGGAGCTATTTGAAATCGGATAATCTCACTGGGATGAATACAGAAACTGTTCTTGTGTGAGCAATCAAAACCTGGTGCTAGAGCTGTATTCTTTGATAGGGCATTTGCCTTATGTCTTTGGTACAGCAAAGCCTGACCCTGCACTTGTGGCAGTCAACGGCAAAACTCTTCTGGACTGCAATGTTCTGGGATCTGGCTGAAAGCATGGGGTGTGTAGTCCACCAGAGAAAGTGGCTGATCAATGCAGCTGCTATCAGCCTCGTGATACACACACACACACACACACATACACATAATACACAATACACACACACACACACATAATAACATTATTATTACACAAAAGCAGGCTGATCAATAAGCAGCTGTTATCAGCTCACGGATAACACATCCCTTTGGCATTGTGGCATGAATAACGATAGGCAGCTTTAGTGCAGATGAATGGTACTTGTGCGGGGCTAGCGTTCAGATGCTCTCCACAGGGTTAGTGGTGTAATGGGGAGTGGAGGGTGAAAGAGCCATGGGCAAATCTCCTCCTTTGTGTCTGTTCCTTTCGGTAGCAGTTCTCCAATACCCACGTTTTACTCTCCACCTGGAATTCCTTGCAATAGAAGAGAGGTTCTCCGATGTCATTGCTCCACGATTCCCTTCTGACAACAAAAATTACTACATGACCACAGGTGGAGGGACTGAAGCCTGAGCCTGCCTGAATGCCCATGTGCCGGGAGGTGGGGGGCGGGTAGCAAAGCAAAAGCCTGAGCCCCAATGGCTTCAGCCACAGGCAGGAGCCCCACCATCCAGGACTGAAGCCCTCTGGCTCTGGCTTTGGCAGAGGCGCTCAGGGTTCAGCCTGGGCCCCAGCAAGTCTAAGCCAGCCCTGGTGACCCCAATAAAATGGGGTCCTGACCCACAGTTTGAGAATAGCTGCATGAGAACATTACTGATGCTTTCTGTTGCATTCTTCTGACTCACTTTTCAAGACCTGCAGTGGTGCACTATATTGGGCCCCATTTTCCACTGCCTTGAATCTTGTGCAGACATTTGCTTCTGGGAAGCCGGGGGCATCTTTTCATTGCATGTGTATGCAGCACCTAGCACAGTGGGGCCCGGCTCCTGACTAGGATCAGCCAACAACACATATAAATGATCCTCATTTACACCTTCCTTTTAGCTGTCTGATTCGGTAGTTCTTTACCTACTAGGTTTGCCCAGGTGTAAAAATGGCACAAGATGTAAAGCAGTGGAGAATCAGCCCCAGTGCTCAATGGTCAGCTTTGTTTTTCAGGTACAAGTTTTACCTCCCTGATCTGACACCCTTGGGACCTGACCGATCCCAAACCAGGGAATCTGCCAGACCAGGGGAGGTCAGTGCTGGCCCCTCTGCTGCTGCTGGTGGTGGCAACAGAGGGACCAGCAATGACCAAGCAGGGGCTGCGGGTGTGCCTGGGGGAAGAGTCAGGATGGCTGTGGAGCCCTGTGGCTAGAGACTAGGAGCACAGCCCCACAGGGCTCCATAACTGCTCTTCCCCTGAGCATCCCCTGTCCCCGCTCCTCCCCCTTCCTCCCTGAGCTTGAGGGCCACATATGAGCTATCTGAAGTGCTCCAGAAGCTCTGGGAGCCCAGATTTTCCCTGTGAGTGCTCTAGTCTGGGAGCACCCACAAAGATGCCAGACCACAGATGGTACCAGACCACAGAAGTCTGGATTATAGAGGTCCAGCCTGAACACAGATGTAGCACTCATTAACTTGGAGTTGCATCCGTGTCTCTGAGGGCAGAATTAGGCCCAATTCATTTCGTCAGCCTAGTACCATTGAAGTCATGTGAGCCTTTCTGTTCACTTCATAGACTCATAGAACACTAGAACTGGAAGGAACCTTGAGAGGCCATCGAGTCCAGTCCCCTGCCCTCACAGCAGGACCAAGCACTGTCTAGACCATCCCTGATAGATGTCTATCAAACCTACTCTTAAATATCTCCAGTGATGGAGATTCCACACTAGGCAATTCATTCTAGTGTTTAACCACCCTGACAGGCAGGGAGTTTTTCCTAATGCACATCAGGCACTGAATGCATCTGTCTGATCTAGTCCTCTACATCACTTACTGATCAACTCCATGTATACTGACTGCAATGTAAGCCCATTGCTTTTTGTCCTATCATCGGAGGCCAAGAACAATTTTTCTCCCTCCTCCTTATGACACCCTTTTAGATACTTGAAAACAGCTATCATGTCCCCTCTCAGGCTTCTCCTTTCCAAACTAAACCAGCCCAATTCTTTCAGTCTTCCCTCATAGCTCAACTTCAGTGGGATTTGAATCAGACTGTTAGCAGTTATGTCACCCCAAACTGTATCCAGTCAGATTCTGCCTGCCGGATGCTAGTATCTGGTGGTGTCTTAGGGGTTCTGTTCGAAATATGTCAGTATACATGGAGTTGATCACTAAGGGTATGTCTATAGTGCATTCCTCTTTCAAGAGGAATGCAAATGCAGAGGAACGAAATCGCAAATGAAGTGCGGATTTGAATTTCCCCGTGCTTCATTTGCATAATCGCGTCCAGCTGCTATTTTGAAACACCCTATTTCGAAAAAAGAAATGCTGTGTAGATGCGGTTATTTCGAGAGAAAAAACCCTTCTTTCGAAATAACCCTTAAACCTCATTTGATAAGGAATAAGGGTTATTTCGAAAGAAGGGTTTTTTCTTGAAATAACCACATCTACACAGTTTTTTTTTTATTTCGAAATAGGGTATTTCGAAAAAGCAGCCGGATGCGATTACGCAAATGAAGCGCGGGGAAATTCAAATCCGTTCATTTGCAATTTTGCTCGGCTGCGTTTGCATTCCTCTTTCGAGAGAGGAATGCAGTGTAGACATACCCTAAGTGGTATAGAGGACTAGATCAGACAGATGCATTCAGTGCCTGAGGTGTATGGCTGTAATTAAGTTTGGGGTGCAGGGGAAAGACAGTTCAGGCATGGAAAGAACCCTTCTTAAAATAAGCATTTTGTTAAATTGATTTTGTTCCTCTGATTCACTGCAATTGTGCAGGCTTTCAGCTGCCCTGGCATAGCTCATTGTTCACTCATTTTTTCCCTATTAATAAATATGCACAAGCACTTAAATAGAATAATGTGCCATGTAAAAAAACAACACAACTTCATGTGCCTATCAGGGAAAAATATATCTATAGGGAAACAGTCACAGCTGCAGATTTAGTTTACTGAAGTTGATTGTTGCTTTGTTTCTTAGGGCTGTGCTCTGTTACACAGGCAGCTTTATTTCTCCTCTTGTATTAATTCATTTTTAGTGAATCTTTCCTCTTTCAGCTAGTTGGTCCATGCAATACATATTTTAGTCAGAACCAATACTGATTTTGAGCATTTTTTACTTCAATGGGGAAGATGTCAGAATTGGAACCATTCACAACCCATCACGAACTGCAGAATAAGGAGCAAGCTCTTAGATGGGGCAGAAAAAGGCTTTGAGTTGAAAAATAGGAATAGAGAGCAACATAAAAATAAATGTGCTGGCCTTATGGAAAGAGAGCATCTTGAATCTTTATTCCCTTAAGTGAGTTTATCTTCTAATCTTGGAATGGCTTCTGTAGTGCCTGCTATTGCATCAGCAATTTGGGTGTGTGAAGGTACCCCCTCACCATCTACCTCAGCAATTGCATAGCCTGCAATGTCAGAAAATGTTATTTCCATTGGAAAAAAAATCTCATTGTAACTGTAAGAGTCCCCTCTAAGTTCGAATGAGTTATTACAGCAGGCTTTCACCTGGGCTGATAACAGGTCTCCAGGGCAGCATTCTCCTCTGAGCTCCTGCATAGAGGTCATATTTTATACTAATATTAGATTATGGTAATAATGTCACTCTTGAGGGGGAGTTTTTTCCCTCTCAAAGTGTTTCATTTGGAGGCGTTTGTGTGAATTGCAGTGGGCATCTCAGCTGCAATCTGTCCTGGCATGGGGGGGGGGAAGGTGAACATGCTGTTGGGGTAGGCTAGCCCCTGGTCCCTTCCCTCCACCTGTGGCCCCTTTTCCCTTCCACTCCTTTTCTCCCACCAGAGTCCAGAGCTAGCCCCCATAGCCAGTGGGCCCCCTGGCATAGCCCTCACCCCAGCCCCAGAGTGCCTGGTGCGTGGTGCAGTCCCAGTGTGCCCATTGCTGGGCAGGCAAAGGAGCAGTGCACTTTGCCCCCAGCACTGGCCCCAGCTTGCCTGCTGTAGTCTCTTGACCACAGAAGAGCAGGAAGGGAAGGGAAATGGAAATAGGCAGGAGGGAGGCTGGGGGTAGAGCATGGGCGGGGCCACTCCCAGCTGTTTGGGGAGGCAAAGCCTTTCCTGCCCTATGCTACCTGCTGCCCATGTGCCCTGGAGTGGTAGGGAGTGTGTATTACCCCAGTGACTGCAACTCCTCTGAACCAGGTGTTCTGCTGACTGGAGGGGAACTAATCCTCTCCTAGCCACTCTCCATACCCTTTGGAGAGACTAGCACTGTCATTCACCCCTTCCAGGCCTTGTCACTGGCAATTTGGATGGTCCCTCTCCAAAGGAAGGGAGGGCCCCTTTCCCCTTCTTCCACAATCTTCTGCCTCTCCACGCAGGAAAAGCTCCATGAAGCATACTACTGCACAGCCACGGGGGTGACTTCAGCTGGGAATTTGAGCATAAACGCGCCCAGCCCTGTGGTGAGGAGCCAGCTATCTCCCCATTAGCTCATTTAAAGGGAAGCACAAACAACTCTGAAACAAGTCCAGTGTATTTTTATGCACTAGTTGCCCCATATAGGAAGAATAAGTGGGGCACTCAGCACATCTGCCATTTTAAACTCACACAATGGGATTTTTTTTCCTAAGAGGTGTGTTCATTATTTTATACTTGGAAGGTCAAAAAATAACACTGCGCAAAAACAAGCTATTTGTAGATGTATTATAGCAGGCCTCTGGAGGCTTGAGCCAAGATCAGGGCTTCCTTGGGCTCAATGTTGCACATATATTCAGGCCTTGTCTACACTTACTAGCACCATCGATCTACAAAGTCGACACACCACAGCATCTTGCGTGAGGTACGGTCAGCGGGGGCTACTTTCCCATTGCTGCTGGCTATTCTTCTCATCTTGGTGGAATACCGGCATCGACAGGAGTGTGCTTGGAGATTGATTTATTGTGTCTTAGCAGACATGAGAAATCAACAGTTGGTGGATCGATTGCTGCAGTGACAATTCACCGCATAGCGTAGACAAGGCCATAGTTTCTGTCTCAACAAGCTTACAGTCTAAAGAGAAAAAGACCAGCAGGGGTGTAACAGGGTGAGGAAGAAGTGAAACTTGTTTTCTGTGGCCTGTAATGTTGGATGGGGCATTTTATTTGGTGTTTATTTTTATGTTCATAAGCCCAGACACCAAAGAGGAGTATTTTTGCCCTCAAAAGTCTGCAGGGAGTTAATCTGAGAAACCGAGAAGGGAACTGAAATGAGGAGTGGCTTGCAGGCCTCCCTGAGACCACCAGGGGCTGTAGGGTGGTGGCCACTTGTTCACAGAGAGGTAGAGAGACCCAGAGAAGTGGCAAGGGCTAAGGCTATAGAATAGAGTCTCGTGAGTTCCAGGTCAGAACACTAGGCTATACTACCTCTGAGCATAGTTACATAAAAAGAAGGAATGATCCCATACTGCCAACCCTCTGGCAAGATCCACGCTCCAGTAGGACTCCAGTGGCATTTGTGGTTCTCAGGCTTCTCTCCTCATAGCAGAGCAGAATTTGTGGTGAGCGCAATGTCAAGACAGCTGAAAGGAAGGGAAAACAAATCTGTGAAATGAGTGGTGCGCTAATAAAGCAACCTTCCCAGTCTCTCGGGCATAACATTTTTTTTAGCTTGTTCATTAAAAAACACCTGCAGCTCATATTTCTGTTCTAATTCTCCCTCTCTGCCCCCATTTAAATGTGCAAACTAGAAAATGGTCCAGAAATAGAAACTGAAAACAAGCAAAATGGCTTAACACTGGAACCCTTGTCCTTCCAGACATCAGGACACAAACGGAGGTGAGGTTCATACATTAGTACTCTGAGCAATGATGGGGGAAAATTCTTTGCATGTCTGTCTTCTTTCACCAGAGAGCCTCAAAGATCTTTAATTAGAATCACACCACTCTCACCAAGTAGGTATTATCATATGGGCGGGGGCAGGGCAAATAAAGCGTTCTATCCTGCCAGGGGCTGAGCATCCTAGCCATGTTAAAGAAAACATTTAAGTATATACTTAACTTTAAGCAGAGGGCACTGAAGTCAACAGAACTACTCATATGCTTAAAGTTTAGCACTTCCTTAAGCACTTTGCTTAATCAGCTCCCAGCATCTTGCAGGTTTGAGCTCAAAGTGAGTCTTAGAAGGATTAAAGCCAACCGTTTCAAATATGAACCTTGCAATGAAGCCCTTAGTCCCCAGTCCTGCAAATAAATAAGGGTATGTCTACACTAGCCCCCTACTTCGAGTTAGGGAGGATAATGAGGGCGACCGAAATTGCAAATGAAGCGTGGGATTTAAATATTCCTCCTGGAATGAGGTTTAACAGCTAATTCAAATTAAGGGCTTTACTTCAAACTCCCGTTTCACTGCCGCATGTAGACATGGGCAGTTACTCCGGGCTAGTCAATTTCCAAAATGGTGACCGCCCGGGAACATGCTAATGAAGCGCGGGATATTTAAATCCCATGCTTCATTTGCAATTTTGGTCGCCCTCATTAGCCTCCCTAGTTCGAACTAGGGGGCTAGTGTAGACATACCCTAAGTGCATGAGTATTTGCGGAGTTTATAACGTGGAATCCATTCTTTGATTTCAAGGGGGGCTCTCAGATGCCTACCGTTACTCAGGTTGGTGTGTATTTGCAGAATTGGGGCCCTCGGATCAGACCTGGAGAGAGAGTCTGTCTTTTTACTGAATGCTTGTGCAGCGCCCTGCGGCACTTCTTTAATCACATAACTCATTGACATGCTTCAGTATGGGTATCTGATTTTAAAGATGCTGAGCCCCTGCTGCTCCCAATGGAAGATCTGTTCTCCTGTGACAATGATGATTTCCCCCCCTGCACCCCAAAGCAGAGATTGACATATGTTCTTTTTCAAACAATGTTGCAAAATACCAGCCGATAACTGGACAGGAAAATGTGTAGCTTCATGTCCTTCCGGGCTATTTCCCTCCTACATTTCAAAGCTAAAACTACAGCTCCTAAGTCTAAACTGACAAAGCCAAATCTGAGCTGTGATTGATTTTGTTTGGAAGAGCTCAGTGGAGTGACAGTTTACCTCGGTTTCTTTCTCTTGATAAATGTTGCGGGTTTTTTTATTTCCTTTGAAAAACGGAGGCTTTTTCGGCTGGGAAAGACCCCAAATCTGGATTTCTTTTTGTTTCCCTGACAGCTGATTTGATGGTCATGGATTCAAAATTTGAAGCTTACCAAAAAAAAAAGTGAAATGAACAGCGTACACTCAAGAGAGCTTCCTGCCATTACATGAAGCAGCTGTTAATGATGCCTTTGATAATGTGCCACGCTGAAGGGACTGCTACATGATTTCTTTTCTGTATCCAGACGGCAGTGTTTTTAGCTTGATTGTATTTGCCCTCAGGGGGGTTACAATAGCATGTTTTCAAACAGAGCCACCATGAAGCACCTTGTGTCACAAACAAGGCTCATTAGCATAGCTGTGCAATTAAACCAAGCTCGGCCTGCAGGACAGAGATAAACAACTCCCAGTTTATGGCCCAGTTGACTTTTGCTGGAGATGGATCAGCTGACAGCTTGGAGTGGTGATGCTTTGTCTCCTGAGTACAGCTGTTCAGGGGGTGATCTTTCAGAATGTGACTCTTCCCTGGACTCACCCAGGGTATTAACTCTAACTAATTATAAGGAAAAGCCAAGGGCTATGGCTTTCTAAATATGGGAACATCACAGGCCCCAAACAGCTGGGATGTGCTAGTGCTTTCCTCTCCTTGAAAACAACAGCCCTGCTGGTGTATGGTTGCCCATCTGGCAGGCTCTCCTAATTCACATCATAAATGCAAATTATATTTATCTTTATTTTTACTAGAAGGTTAAAAGGAAGGGAATATATATATGAATATATAGCCATAAATGTGTGTGTATCTGTCTCCCAGCAGCACATTTGTATTATAGCACTGTACTAATGATGTTATAGTGTGAGGACATCCTTCCATTTGTCTCTGCTTTCAGATGCTTCTGTCTTCATGAAAATTGCTCTTTGGGATGAAATTTTCATGTTTACTCTCCAGCCCAATGTCAAATAGGTTCTAAGTCTGATTCTCATTCTTATCATATGATTTGGGATCTAAGCATGACAGATGCATAGATTTTTTTGTTTGTTTGTTTCTGTTTTGTTTGGCTGAAAACTGACACGGTCAATTGTTAAACCCAAAACCACAACACTCTGTAGTCACCAAAATAAACAGTAATGGGAAAGAAGCAGAGTAGTTCAGAATGTCACCTTGACTCAGGGAATCTTCATACACAGTAGAAGATATGGATGTCCCAGTGCAATGAGAAATGAAAATGCAAAACAACATGGCTACGTCTACACTGGCGGGTTGTTGCGCCAGAGATATGCAAATGAGGCTAAGCGTGGGAATATCGCTGAGCCTCATTTGCATACCTAATGAGCCACCATTTTTGCGGAAGAGGCTCTTGCGCTAGAAGGAGCTGTCTACACTGCCCCTTCTTGCGCAAGAGGATTTTTCTTGTGGGACACTAACGGTACTGGGTGACAAGACCAGAGGAGTAGGGATCGTACCTGGGATCTCTAGATCTTAAAGCATAAGCTTCTGAACCTAGCTTGGTAATCAATGCTGTAGCAGGCTCATCAACATATGTAAATAGTTCAGCCCCTATTAAACAAGGGACAGAGTGCCACAATGAGCATGTGTGGGGTCCATTTGCAGGATCAGGGCTTTTGTACAGTAGCCATATGAAGGGCTAATGCATGTGACGAGGAAGGTGCTAACTCTGCAGTTGACCTTTCTTAGGCAGATGCTTGCATTTGCATGGTACCCCCTTATTGTCAATGAGTTTCCAGGTATGCAGAGAGCCTTGTCCACGTATAGTCTATTTCAGGATCAGGGTGTGAGGCAGCACCACCACAGCCTGGCTAGATTGTATTTTAAAAACACAACCCAGAATCCCCTTCGATGAGGTTGAGTTCAATATGGGGAGCCCAAACTCTGGGCATTAGGGATTCTCTGGCTCTCAACAATTATCAACTTCAAGGGAGAGACAATGGCCCAGATGGAGAGAACTGTCTTGTTATTCCCAGAAATCAATGGTATACGCTTGTTAAAATGACAGGAAATCTATTTTTATCTAAGTTTCCAAGGAAGGTCTTTCAGGTACAACTGTGGGCATTTAATGTGTATGAAGTATTTGACTATAAATCCCACATATAAAATTAAATAGCTCCCACTTTTTATGGGCCCTCTTCTGGTTTATTCATAGACCCTTCCCGCCTACCCCAGCTCTTCCCCATCAGTCTTAAAATTAATACTTCAGGACAGCCACAGACTTCAGTAGGGCACCAACTTCTAACTTTCCTTTTCAACTCAAAAGCATAATTTGAATTTTACCGAGCTGGCACTACAACATGGTGTCAGACAGAGCCTCTGAATGTGGGCAAAAAAGGCAATGAGTAATGGAGAGAACTTTGTCCTTCAACTGTCTTGCTTTTTATGGCTATAACCCAACACATTTGCATTATACCACCTGTAAGGCCCTGGTCCTAGAAGCACCTCATCTGTTTGGCACTGAAAGGTCTGCAGGATTGGGAATGAAGTGTGACTATGTGGATATAACATAAACACATGTGTGTGCACATTATTTAAGTTGTAAAAAAAGAACGGGTGTTGATTCCTAGATTTTAAGACCAGAAGAGACCGTTATGATCACCTAGTGTGATCTCCTGGATAGCAGGCCACAGAACCTCACCCTGATTAAGTACAGCTGCTTGTGCAAGGGTGTAATTGCGAGTGGTGTGCTAGACTTCTGTAGCTGGGATGGGCTGTACTATCCACCTAGGTCTCCTAAGATGCTGGCCACGGGGGCTGTGAAGGCTCAGAAATCCTTCCCTTCTTGTGCTTGTTGGCCAGAGTCAAGGTCTGGCATAAAAGCAGCAAGGCAGGGGGTGAGGAACCTTTTTTTCTACCCAAGGCCATTAATCCACAGGAAAAAAATCAGTCATGGATCACGTACCACCCCAAGGAGCGAAGGGGGGCGCAGCGGCTCAGGGCTTCCCCCTGCAGCCGAGCAAGCTGGCGCTCATGGCTCCAGCCCTACAGGGAGGACATAGAAGCTCAGGATGGGGCCAGAAATGAGGGCTTCAGGGTGCAGGGGGGGGGCTGGGGCAAGTGCTTGGGATGTGAACAGAGTGAAGGCTCTGGCTGGGGGTGCAGGTTCTGGAGGCAGGACTGGGGCTGTTCTAGGCTGAAGCTAAGATGCAGGAGTGGTTCAGGGCTGGGATGCAGGTGGGAGTGCAGGCTCTGGATGGAGTTAGGGTTCTGGAGGGGGTTCCAAACTGGGGCAGGGGGTTCAGGGTGTAGACTCTGCCCTGGTAGCACTTACCTAAGGTGGCGGCTCCCAGTTGGCAGCGCAAGGGGGCTAAGGTAGACTCCCTGCCTGCCCTGTCCATGTGCCACTCCCGGAAGCAGCTGCCACGTCTGGAGGCTCTTTGTGATGTGAGCTGCCTGTATGTGCAGGCACCGCCTCCACGGTACCTGGCCAGTGGGAGCTGTAGAGCTGGCCCCGGGGGGCGAGGGGGCAGGGACCGCATGCAAAGCTTTCCTGATCTCCCTTGCCCCCAGTGGCTGCAAGGACAGGGCTTCCACCATGGGCGGATGAAATTAAGCAGTGGCTGGAGGTTACCCACCCCTCCATGTAAGAGGTCTCATAGATCAAGGTAGCTGCAGCTTGTCAGACTACTAGCCATGGCTGGTACATAATAGGCATATATCACACAGGACGGGAGAGCTATAGAGCATCTTGCCTGTAGCAGAATCAGACGGTGGAAGAGGAGTGACAGAGTGATGCAGTTTAAGGCCAGAAGGAAACATCAGATCTTCTAGTTTGACCTGTTGTATATCATAGGCCACCAACACCACCCAACCATTGAAATTAGATCCAAGTATCACAGCCCACCGGCAGGACCTCTCCGCCCCAAGGCCTCACTCCCACTCCACCCCTTACCCCAAGCCCCCACACTTGCCCCGCCTCTTCCCACCCTGCTGTGCCCTGTCTCCGCCCCCTTTCCATTCCTTACTCCAAGCCCCTGCCCCTACTCCACCTCTTTCCATCTTTCACCCCCCTCTCCCGAACAATGCTGGAGTTGGCAGGGTGGGGCAGACTGGGGTGGGGTGGAGCAGAGCAGAACCAAACCTCCCCCCCCCCCCAATATCCCTCATCTCCGCATCCCCCTGAAAGCGTGGGGCCCTCAAAGTGCAGGGCCCAGGGTGGTTGCCCCAGTTCCTCCAATGGATGGGATGGCTCTGCCCACTGAAGAGTAGACTATTATGTGTCACACGCATAGGACAGGAGGAACCAAGCTATGCCAGTGCCCATGGTTCCTGCAGTAGCAGGGAAACAAGTGAAAGAGACCCAGAAAATCTTGGCAAGTAACCTGCACGCACAAGCTGAAGAGGAAGGTGAAATCTCCCTAAGCTAGTGTTCCCTCTAAGCTGTGGGACAGCACAGCTTCACAGGTGATTAATCAGCCCCGCCCAGTCAGAGGCTCAGGGCTCCCTGCAGGGAGCTGACAGACTGGGCCCTGGGGCTGATTCATCACTTGTGAAGCTATGCTGCTGCCACACAGCTTAGAGGGAGCAGTGGTCTCAGCCACTGCCGATCTGATCTGGAGAGAATTCCTTCCCAACCCATAGTGACCAGCTGACCCTGAGCAATAACCAGCCAGTCCAAGCTCTGAGAGGAGACTGTCTGATCCCATCCCAGAGCCCTGGCCCAACTGACCAATGTCCCATTTCTCATCATGGCGGTTCCTGATGTTTCAGAGTAAGGTCTCTAGTTTGATTCCTTGGCAGAGAAGGCCTTCTGCTATGAGAGTCTGGTATGTTGGTAAATAGTGAATAGATGAGATGTCAGTAGATGATGTTCAGGAATACGTGGCATAGTTCCTAGATTGTGTAGGAGCAGTAAAATATGATGTTGTGCAGGGCAAATGGCTTCCTTTGGGTAGATCTTCACATCAGCTTCTAGCAGCTTCCTTTGGAAAGGAGCGTCTTTCCTCCTGAGAAGAGAGCAGGGTTAGTACAGACCAGCTTTCAGGCAGTAATTCAACCCAAAGTCAGGTGAAACTTGCTGCTGAGTCTGAGCTAAGCAAAGAGCCACTCTGACCTGAGTTATAGCCTGAGGAAAGACATATGGGAAACTCTGTGACTGGTTTTTGAACACTGCCAGGCTGAAACTGAATAAAGTGTGGCACAAAGTCCAACATGTCCTGAACCTCTTCTGAGCATCCTGTTCCTTATGGTGCAGATGGTGTTAATTCTCCTCCAGGCACTGTAAGTGCTAGCTAATTTGAGGATGACCTACTGTGGAATGTTGCCTGTTCATAGTAGTGGTGACTTCTAAGATTTCATGGGGTAAGTTGAGGAGGATGAGTTGATTAACTAGAGGCAGATTACTTGCATAGTTGAGCATTACAGGTTCTGCCTGAGTGTTTAGCACAACTCCGTTTCTGGAGTTTCTAACTATTTTCTGCTCCCTGGCATAGCTACTGGCATGCATAGGAAGAGTTTTAGTGTCCTGGATCAGGTTAAGATTTTGTCACAGATATTTTTAGAAAAGTTACAGACAAGTTGGGGGTAATAAACAAAAATTCATGCAAGCCCGTGACCTGTCTGTGACTTCTAGTAAAAATAATGGGGGAGAGGTGACGGGGGGATCATTGTCATCTGAGGGGCTGTATGTGGAAGGGATGAAATCCTGAGCCTCACTGAGGTGGGGGAAGGTGAATCTAGTATCCACCATTGGAGCAGCTGATAGCTCCATGGCCCCTGTTGTCCACGGCAGCTAACAGCTCTGGGGTCCTGGCTACATGGGACAGCTTGGAGCGCTGTGTTCCCCTACCACCTGTGATGTTCTCCTACCACCCACCGTGCCTGAGAGCAGTGGGGCCCCCACCACGCACCTGAGAGATGTGTCCCCCACCCCCACTGGCTGACAGCTCTGGCCCTGCTATCCCACGTGTCTCAGAGTCACATGAGTTCTGTGACAGAATCTTATCCTTAGCCATGGTATAGTGTTAGCAAAACCCAGTAGACTTGGATGTTTGTTTATGACACCTTCGCTTATGCTAAAACCTTGTAGCCATGCATGATACCACCAATAATATATCATAGCAGACATGCTAAGGAGCTCACTACTGATTCCCATACCTCTCGCACCTTCCCAAATAGAAAATGGAACTATTAGCGTGGATAGTGGATACATGGGCTGCTGTGTAGAATTGTTACTTGACTGAATCTAATTAGGGAAATGCACTTTTGTGAGCTGTTTCCTCATTAATAGGAACAAAATCCCTGAAATTAACGTTGCTCTCTTTGAGAGCAAGTAGATAATTATTAAAACTGCTGGGGTCAATTTTTTTGACTACTTTGTCTCAGCCACTTGCCCAGATTCAACCTCGGTTATCTCTTTCCCTTTCTTACTCCCATCTTTCAGTGGGTTTGAAGTGAGGTCCTTCGCACAACTGATGCATTTGTGTTTGGGTGTAGCGTGATAACATTGGACCATTACATCTGATCAATTCCACAATTTCCAGCACTGTTCTAGACACCAAAGGAGAGAATCCTATTGATGTTGATGAAAATCAGATTGTTAGGAGGGGCAAATGGGGACTTAGGGGACTGCTGGACCCTGGTTAGCAGATTCAGCAGCTTCACTCTGGTCTGTAATGGTGTATAGGTCAAAAGAATGCAGCCATTAATGCCCCCATTGGGGTGTCTGGGGTGCCCAGGGAGGGGTAGCACCTCTGGTGTGGGGACTTGGTGTCTCTCTTCAGGGGGGCAGTTCGCGCACCTTTGGTCCCCACCTGGCACTCAGCTCTCACCTCTGGCTCCAAGAAGCTGTAGCATGCGCAGTGGCCACACCCCGATAAACCACTTTGACAGGCGGGATAAACCAGGTGAGGGTAGCCGACAGGTCTGAAACCTTTGGTGAGATAGGGACTTGCCTACCCCAGCATGCGAAGTCGGCTCCGGCGGACTGTGCAGATGAGATCAACGGTGAGATCCAACGACCAGGAAGGCGGTTCTGCAACGCTCTGTGGAGAGCGAAGGACATGACAAGGCACTGAAGACGCCATGGCCATCCACTGCAGCCTAGGAAGTCTCCAGCCGTGATGACTTTTCGTACCACTGGAACCAGGCTTCTTAGGCCAAAGGAGTGGAACTGCCCCTGTGCAACGGCTTTTCCACTTTAAATACTTTCCTGCACAGGTTCTTTGCACATTCTCATCTCTTTTAGTTTACAGAAAATTACTTCAAAGTCCTGCGGCGGTGGGGGAGGGAGGAAGCGACAAGTGGAGATGACCACTGGGAGTCATAGTCCCAAACCTGCACGTAGGCGGCCTATGGACTTTGGTCGCTCGACTCTGATCCCGGGACAACAGAGGAGTTCGGCAACATCCCAGGCGACTGAGCAGGCCTTTTTAGGAGTAGCACTGCTCACCCTCAAATGAGGGAGGGGACTAGAAAAGGTGTCCCAAAAATTGCTTCAACATCAGGAAGCTGCAGCATATTGGTCATCGTGAGCAATTCGCAGCTTGCCTTGATGACATGCTGTCATCCCATGGATCCTTGACTGGGGCCCAACACAAAAATGGGACCAGTTCAAAACCCTGGTGACGGAGTCAGCTAAGTCGACACTAGGACTAAAAAAGAGAGTTCACCAAGATTGGTTTGACGAAAATGACGAGACCATCATGAAGATCTTAGAGGAAAAACAGAAGCATTTTTGGTATGGCAAAATGACCAGTCCTCAATCTCCAAACGTGACCATTTCAAGCACCTTCAGAGTCCGGCGCAGTCTGCACTTCGCAAAATGCAAGATGAGTGGTGGGAGAGAGAAGTTGATGAAGTCCAACATTATGCTGATACCAAGAACTCCAAGATGTTCTTCAGTGCTATCAAAGCTGTATATGGACCTTCAAAGCCAAGTACTGTACCACTCCTGTCTGCAGATGGCAAGACCCTCCTGAGGGAGAAGAGCAGCATCAATGATAGGTGGAGAGAGCACTTCAGCAACCTTCTCAATAGGGCCTCCATTGTCGACCCTGTGGCCCTAGATCAGATCCCTCAGAAACCCACGATAGATAGTCTTGACCTGCCCCCTACAATGGATGAGGTCAAAAAGGCAATCAGCCAGACTAACTCTGGCAAAGCCCCTGGGATGGACAGTATTCCTGCTGAAATTTTCAAGGCAGCAGGACCAGTGTCACTCAAAGCCTTTCACAGCATTTTGACCAGCATCTGGGAAGAAGACCTGCCCAAAGATTTTAGGGATGCCACAGTCGTCTCGCTCTTTATTGCCCTTGTTCTTAAAGCTGACTGTGGAAATTACCGGGGCATCTCCCTTCTCTCTACTGCTGGGAAGATACTGGCTTGAGTCATCCTTAACCGTCTGATCACCAACATCTCAGAGGAGAACCTACCAGAGGCACAGTAGGTTTCCGTCCAGGCTGCAGCACCATTGACATGATCTTTGCTGTTCGTCAGGTCCAGGAAAAGTGCACAGAGCAGAACTTGGATCTATATGCCGTCTTTATAGACCTGACCAAGGCGTTTGACACCATCAACAAAGAATCCCTGTGGATTATCCTGTTAAAATTCGGCTGCCCGAAAAGATTTGTCAACCTCATACGCCTGTTCCATGATGACATGACTGGCTTCATTTTTTCGAATGGCAAGTTTTCAGATCCATTTGAGATATCCAATGGCGTGAAGCATGTGTGTATGCTGGCCCCAGTGCTATTCAGCCACTTTTTTACGTGCGTCCTCAGCCACACAGTCAGGGACCTGGACCATGGAGTCTATCAAGTACAGGCTTGATGAGTCACTTTTTGACCTTCGTCGTTTGAATGCTAGAACCAAGATGCTTGAGAGGCTCATTCTTGAAGCCCTTTTTGCTGACGACTGTGCACTTATGGCACACGAGGAATCTGATCTCCAGCTTATCGTCAACAAGTTTTCTGAAGCTGCTCGCCTCTTTGGTTTGACCATCAGCCTAGGAAAGACCGAGGTACTGTTTCAGGCTGCTCCAGGATCTGCTGCTCTCCCCCCTTCAGTCTCTATTGAAGGAACAGAGTTAAAAACAGTGGATGAGTTTAAGTATCTTGGCAGTGTGATAGCCAATGATGTCTCCCTTGACAAAGAAATCAATGCCAGGATCTGCAAAGCCAATCAGGCATTAGGACATCTGAGAGCACGAGTGTTGAATCAGCACAATATTTGACAGTCCACGGAACTGAAAGTGTACAAGGCTGTAGTCTTGACCAGCCTCCTATATGGATGTGAAGCCTGGACCTTGTACAGAAAACATGTGAAACTACTGGAGCGCTTTCACACATACAGCCTGAAGTCATTACTGCACATTTGATGGCAGGACAGTCACGACCTTGGAAGTCCTTGATAGAGCAGGAACCACAAGCATTGAAGCCATGGTTCTGAAAGCCCAGCTTCGTTGGACAGGGCACGTCATTCGAATTGAGGAGTCAAGAATTCCTAAGCAACTCCTCTATGGTGAACTCTCCCAGGGCAAAAGAAATCAAAGTAGGCCTCGCAAGAGGTATAAAGACTGTGTAAAGGCCAACATTGCTCATGCTGGATTAAAGCCAAAGCAGCTAGAGCAGCATGCAGAAGACCAAACAGGCTGGCATGCTCTTGTATGACACGCGTATGACAACTTGGAAGAGCAGTGATGCATACGCCTGATTGATGCTCATGAGAGGAGAAAAGCAACAGTAGCAGCCACACCGACAGAGCCAGGACAATTCCTTTGCCCCCACTGTGAACGCCCATGCCGTTCAAGGCTTGGATTCCTCCGCCACATGCGAGTCCACAACTGATGAGCCTGTGCAAGCTCAAGACGTCATCATCGGACACGACGGACTACCATTATAATGCCCCCATCTCAGCTCTACCCATTGTCTCAAAATAGTTAAAAATCTTAAACTGGTGCTTTAACCTCTGACCATCTTTCCTTGGTCCTTACGGCTATACACCCACCAAGGAAGACACAATCCCTGCCCCAAAGAGCTCACAGTCCAAATAGACAAAACTGACCTCTCCCAGGCAGAAAGAAGAGATATAATAGAGGAAATAAGGGGGGGGGGGCACACAGAGCCCCTAGTATCATCGAGTATGGGAGACACACACAGAGCCTTTGCCATAAAGAGCTGGCATGTGGGATTGCAGGAAGTCCCTGCAGTAGAGGGTGGCATCCAAAGAACTTTGTGGGGGTGGGAACGGAGGGATACAATATGTGCAGTGACCTTGTCCTGCAGAAGCTATCAAGTGTATGCCCTCCCCAGCCTGTGTGTATGATGGGTTTAAAATCATCCTGACTTCAGTGGAGTTATCACGCCAGACTTCCCTGACTGTCTAAGATAATCAGAACTAGGCAACTTACTCAAGTATGAAAATATCGTTTTAGTCCATTTGTTTCTTCTATTGATCTCAGAAGCAATTGAGCCTGAGAGAGAGGGACAAACCAAACGTCCCCTCTTTCTACTAGTCATAATCCTGGGTAGTGCCTCAGTCTGTGAGTTGTTCCATTGATTTCAAGGTTCCTATTTGCAGAGTGAACTCAATGGAATTTTAGCCATTTACGCTGTAACTTCTGATTTACAAGTCAAAGTGAGTGAAGATCTAAATTGATGAGTAAACCCAATGGTAAATTTAGATCATTACGCACTTTGAGTTGTAAACCAGAATTTGGGCCTTACACCAATGAGTTAGGATGAATGAATTGTGGTTAGTCTTGGGACATCTGCAGAGCCTTGTGTGGATATTAAATTTGTATCCCTATCCAGATCTTCAAAAATGAACTGCAGATATTTGCATCCGTGGATGTGGATACCCTTCGATATAAAGTGGATATCTGCAGATTTGCAGGGCTCTAGACATATGTACATGATCTGTGTTATGGTGCTAGTACTGCAGCCATGTGGTTGTCATGTGGATGCTTCTGACATCAACAGAAGGAATTTCTCTTTTGATTTAGGTAAGCCACCTCTGCCACACCTACACTAGGGGCTAGATTAGTGTAATTACAGCTCTCGGTGAGTGAATTTTTCACACCCTTGAGAAACAAAATTGGGTCAATCTAAGTTTTAAGTGTAGACTGGGGCTCAGTCTCTCTTAACATGAGCGTGACTTGGAGGGTTTCTTCTAGTTCTGACAGGTCCTCAAATTCTGTCAATTTAGTATGCAAAATAGTTAAATAGGAAAAAAAAAGCTTAGTACTGTTTTTAAGTATCAGAGGGGTAGCTGTGTTAGTTTATATCTGCAAAAACAATGAGGAGTCCTGTGGCACCTTAAAGACTAACATTTATTTGGGCATAAGCTTTCATGGGCAAAACCCCTCTTTGTCAGAGGCACCTGACAAACTGGGGTTTTTGCCTACGAAAGCTTACTATTTTAAAGATGTTTACCTGAAGGTAGCCCCATTCTGCTTTAATTTACACTGTTGTATACCACGTGTAATTCCATTGAACTAAATAAAATTAGACTAGTTTGAAACAGATCAGTATTGGGCCTTCCCCATCTATGAAAGACTTGTACTGACTGATCAAGAAGGAAGAATACTTCCCATATGAAGAGAGGTTAAAGCGACTGGGACTTTTCAGTTTAGAAAAGAGGAGACTGAGGGGGGATATGATAGAGGTATATAAAATCATGAGTGGTGTGGAGAGGGCGAATAAAGAAAAGTTATTTATTAGTTCCCATAATAGAAGAACTAGAGGACACCAAATGAAGTTAATGGGTAGCAGGTTTAAAACTAATAAAAGAAAGTTCTTCACACAGCGTGTAGTCAACCTGTGGAACTCCTTGCCAGAGGAGGCTGTGAAGGCTAGGACTATAACAGAGTTTAAAGAGAAGCTAGATAATTTCATGGAGGTTAGGTCCATAAAAGGCTATTAGCCAGAGGATAGAAATGGTGTCCCTGGCCTCTGTTTGTCAGAGGCTGGAGAAGGATGGCAGGAGACAAATCGCTTGATCATTGTCTTCGGTCCACCCTCTCTGGGGCACCTGGTGCTGGCCACTGTCGGCAGACAGGGTACTGGGCTAGATGGACCTTTGGTCTGATCCAGTATGGCCGTTCTTATGTTATGTTCTTATGTTCTACTTTGTGCTAATAATTACAATTATGCTGGAATACAAGGGTCAGTAGTACTACTTGCAAATTGCCTAGCAGTTTGTTTTTCCCGGAAACAAGAGAAAGCTTGTTGCAATGTAGAGAGGCAAAAAGAATAGGGGAAACACTCTCCTTTTCACTAGTTACATTACTAAAAGCTTGAACCTTTCCTACAATGCCTGGTTATAAGAGCTGCCAGAAGCAAAGCATGTAGTCAAATTCACTTGCTTGTGACTTCTAGCTGGAAGTGTGGGCTTAAGCTGTGAAATTTCTGCAGAGCCATTTTTGGTGGCTTCAAGAAGGTAAGGGGAAGGTGTACATACTCTGTGTATGGCAAGATGTGAGCTGAATACAGAACAGACAGACTGCAAGGAAGGTGCTCTCAAGCAGAGAGGCAAAATGGAGAGACGATTATTACTGATATGCCCACAAAATGCACAAGAATGCTCAGTTCAGCAACATAACTATCAGGCTGTATTTTGCTCTCAGCAAGAGCGTGCTGATGAGGTGGCTGCCTCTTGAGTGGCTTCGTTAGGTTGCGCCTATAAATAAAAGAAACCCACTTGCATAGTGTTTATAGGAACCCAAGCTTCAATCAAAGCCCTTGATTCAGGCTTGACTCGGCATGTACGTGAATTGTTTTCTCAGATCAGCTTCAGCTGGTATTTGGTGGTGTGCATGCCTGGCATTCTTAGTTCCTGCTTTAGTGAGCAGTGAAATTGCTGTCTGCAATCCTACTTTGTAACTTTCGCAGGAAGCTCTTATTGCGAGGGGGGTTTCTGGTATGGACAGCCTGATATAGGCCCTTTCGGCGTGATCATTATGGGGCCAGATGAGTGAATATTGCTCACAAAGTCACCTTATAGGCAGAAAATTCAGTTATGTGAATTGTGCTAGCAGCCAAAGGTTCTGACCAGGATTAGATTCTGTGTGTGTATGTGTGCAGGCCTGCCAACGGTGGGGGGAGGGAGAGGGGGCGGGAAGAGGACAGTTGCCCTGGGGCTCAGCGATTCAAAGAGGCCCGGGGCTCCCAGCTGCCACTGTGGCTATGGTTGGGATGCCCTTTAAATTGTCACCAAAGCCATGTGCTCCATGCAGTTTTGAGGGTAGAAGGGGGCGGCATACTTCAGGCAGTGCTGAGGGTGGGCTGCCCTGGCCCCGCCCCTTCCACCTGAGGTACCGCCTCTTCCAAGAGCGTAAAGCTGGGCCCCCCTCCGACTTTGCCCAGGGACCCATGGAGGTGATCACAACAGTAACTGAGTGCATCCATTTTGAATGTATAAATTCTTGGTTACCCCTGTGAGACATGGAAGCACTGTTATCCTTGTTGTACAGCTGGGACCCTGAGGGATAGGGAGGTGCGCAACCACAACTGAAAGTCAAATATTCATCAGAAAACCTGAGCCTACGAGCTCTTCTTTACCAGTTCTACTTTACTTGTCCGAGGACAGATGAGAAGTCTGTGGCAAAACAGGGATGTGAACTGAAGTCTCCTGAATCTTAGACTATGCTTTAGCCACGTTGTGCACCCACCAAGGAAGACATAGTCCCTGCCCCAAAGAGCTCACAGTCCAAATAGACAAAACTGACAAAGTGGCAAAGTCAGGGCCGGCCCACAACACTTTGGCACCTGAGGCGGGGAGCTCAAATGACGCCCCCATGCCCCCTTGCTTGGGCCAGCAGCAGACACAATTTTCTACACTCTGTGTCCTAGTGGTGCCCCCCCACAGTCTGGCACCTGAGGCGGCCGCCTCAGTTCGCCTCATGGTAAGGCCAGCCCTGGGCAAAGTTCATCACTTATTTGGCTGTAGAGAAGTGACCAGGCTGATGGCAATCACATGCCGTGTCAGTCCCAGTGGGAACTTACATTCTAGATGACAGTCCTGAGATGTACGTTGTTGCATGATGACAGCATCAATTCCTGGATAGCACTGACTGGCACTGGGGCTTGAAGCTTCAGGAGGTAGCCGAGTTAGTCTGTACAGGATAAGCTTAAAAAACAGCTAATGGTCTGGTAGCACTTTAAAGATTAACAAAACATGTAGACGGTATCATGAGCTTTCGTGGGCACAGCCCACTTCTTCAGATGACCGGAGTTTGACTTGAGTTACCCCAACTGAAGAAGGGTTTCCTGCTTTCATTCTACAGAGGCAAATACTATAAGAGTTAACCCAGAGCAAGATAATGACCCATATAAGCCAAAGGGGCTCCACAGACTGCAGTTTGTTTTTCATCTTTTTCCTCACTGAAGCATGATGACTTATGGATGGGGGAAAAAGTGCCAGCAAAAGCCAGAAAAAAAAAAAGCTACCAGATTGGATAATGAGGAAACCACCGCAGCACTAAAGGAAACCAGGGAGTGAAGTGTTCTGTGGCTCAGACATATCGGGGGCAGGAAGAGAGGCTTCATAAAGGTTTTGCTTTGCACCCTCTTCCCATCCCCCTAAATATTGAATACCAGAGCTGCATGTTCCGATGAATATTTGCCTTTCTGTTGTGGCTACACCCCTCTCAATAATTTTGCTCAAGTGGTATGTATGGCGATGGCAGGTTGCCAGTGCATTTTTCTGCACTGAAGGTGACTGCTACCAGCCAAAGAGAAAGGAGCTGTATAATAATCCTCTGCGCTTTGTGTCTGTGCCTTTGATCCAAGGTCTCAAAGTACTCTGCAAGGACTTTGATGTATAATGGGGCTTTGCACCTCTTTAAAATGGATTCCCACCTAGACAATGAAAGGAACTTTCAGCAGGGCCCATATGACCCATATCCTCTACTCCACTGGGATCTCTGCTCTGTGCTTAGCTTCTCTGCGAGAGGCAGGGAGCGGAAAGAATCCTTGTGCTGCAGCTGTAGAGTCCATGTGGAGCTGTTTTGTCAGTAGGGCTCTCTCGCAAAACCCAGTTTGTTTTGCTCAGTCTGTCTGGAAGAGAGGGGCGGAGTCAGAGTGTTTCAACTCTGGGTTGGGCAATTTGCATACATGGCTACCCACGGGAGAGGGAAGCCTGTCTCCAGAACATGGCTTCTGGAATGCCTCTCCAGCCCTTCCCTGCACAATGCTGTCTGGTTTATAGGGGGTGGTGCTGTGGGGAGCTCAGATCTGTTGTGTCTAGAGTACGTAGCGCCTTTTAGACAACCACAAGCCTGCAGATATAGAGAAGGGGGGTAGAAAAGAGATTTTTAGTGCAGTGTCTTTATGCAGACCTCTTTCTGTGCTGTATTTTACTCCCTTCTCTTTCTCCCAGCAGTGCTGATTGTCATACCCTTGTTTGGAATGGGGGCGGGGGGGGGGGCGCAGAATTACAACTTGTTTATTCTGTGTCTCCAGCAGAGAAGCTATTCCGTCCCACTTGCAGGTTTTTTCTTTCAGGCCTTTCCCAGAAGGCAATGCTGATGCAGGCACACAACTGCTATCAGTGTGAAATCCAGTGACGGTGATTAAACACGAAAGGCATGGATGTGTCTCCTGATCTGTAAAGTAGTGCACTTACTGCAGTAATTCTCAGTTAGGTGAACTTGGAAGGTCGGCGGAAGCCTGATCATGCGGTGAAGGGACTGGACTGAGACTCGTGATCACTTGATTAAGTTCGTGGTCCTAGCCTGGACTAGATGTGTGATCTTGGGCAAATCATTTAATTTTTCTATGCCTCAGTTTCCCATTTGTTACATGAGGTTACATTTCCTTTGTCAGTCTTATTTATTTACACTGCAAGCTCTTGGCGCAAGGGTTCTCACCATGGCTTGTCTTCACTAATGGCCAGATCCAGCAGGGGTCATTTTATCTGGTCCAGTATTGACATGATAAATCAACTGCCAATCATTCTTTCATGGACTCTAGTACTGCACCTTAATGAGAAGCACAAGAGGCGTTGACAGGAGAGTCCTATGTTGGCACACTGCAGCAGACACACCTCAGTTAAGTAGATCTAGGTACGTTGACTTCAGCTACACTATCCATGTAGCTGAAATTGTTTATCTTAGATCAGTCTCCCCTCGTAGTGTAGACCTGTCTTAGGTGTCTAGCACAGTGAGGTCCTGGCCTCAGGGGAAGCCTCTTGATGGTACTGTAATAAAAGTGTAAGCAGGATCGAAGGAATGCATCCCTTACAGCTAGCTGGAAGTGGGGAGAGACTCTGGGTGTGTCCATGTAAATAGTTTGCTCCTGCTTTGCTTAGAGGTGTTAGATATTCAGCAACTGGAGTAGTATTTTGCTCATTGTAATCAACTGAATTTGTGACCCAATACCTGCTATTTTGTAGTCAGTGCAGGGATAACTAAAATACGGTTACCAGTGCTTGTAATTTTGTGGGACTACAGAAAAGTAGGACTGTGCTACATTGTTCCAAATGAAAGGGCTCACAGTTAGCAGAAAGAATCTTGCTAATGCAGGGGCTCGACTTTCAGAGATCTGTGAGAGGGGGGAGGATGAGGGGAGGTTATTCTAGTCAGGAGGCTATATGAGCTCCCCAGTCTGGACTGGTTTGACCTGGGTCATTCTCCCTACCACTACACACACACTGTTCAAAGCATGGAGCTAAATAGGCATCATTAGGTGCCTCTTTCTACTGTTAATTTGTGTTGGAGTTGTGTTGCTTCTACCCTGCTTGCTAAGAATTGAAATCACTGGGAGCTGACATCACTTGAGACTGATGGACAGAAGTCACAGCCAAGAAATGGATGGCAGCAGCTGGTGACTGAGAGCCAGTAGTGCAACGATGGAGAGATGTGACAAGCGGCCAGAAGAACAGTGGCAGAGAGGCATAATGAGCAACCAGCAGGGCCACGGCAGAGAGGTGAGACGAATGGCCAGCAGGGCAGTGGCAGAAAGCGACGGCTGGTGAGTGACCAGCCGAGTGAGTAAGATGCCTCTTCACCTCCCCCCACCACGCTCAGGATGGGGGGTGAACTTTGCGGCTGCACATCTGAACTCTGGGTCTGTTCTGACCAAGGACAGAAACTGGGAGTGGGGTGCAGAGAAGGGTTGGGCATGTGAAGGGGACCTTTAGGTTGCTGGATTTAAGGACATGACAGGAAAAGGACATGGCCCAACCTACTTGGGGTGGGACTTTTACTCTTGTTTTTTGTTCATGAACTCTGTTTGTGGTGTTTCCCAAGTTAATGCCATGTTACTTCTCTCCCCTTTTATTAAAATATTATTTTCTAAGCTCAGACTCTGTGCTTGTGAGTGAGGGAGCATTGCCTTCCAGAGGTGCCTGGGGTGGTGTGTGAATTTCCCAGGTTACTGGGTGGGGGCTTGTGCCAGTTCTGTGTTGGATGGATGGATGGGGGAACCCCCGGATATTGAACCCAGCCCTGGCTGCTGTTGACTCCACCTGGCAGAAGGGTTACATAAGTAGGTGGTCTCTTCCAACCCCATGATTATGTGATACTATGAACTGAAATACAGGAATAGAGTATAGTATAAATTTGAGGCTTGGATCTCTTGTTCCTCACCCCCAAATCTCCACTTACCCTTTCAATAAATATTTTTAACCATCAAACACTCAACCATGCACACTTAATCAGGTAGAATGTTGTAGAAAAAGCAGTTAATTCCCAGACTTTGATGTAAAATGTTCTAACATACTTAATTTTCACTAGAAACAAATTTATGAAGGAATTTCTTAAGCCTTCGAGAGAATAATTGAAAAGATCATCAGATACTAACTGAAGGGAGAAACTTCCCATCTTCTGCTAGTAGTGCTGTAATGTGGCACAGTCTTGTAAATTGCATGTTGGACAGGAAGACTAATGGGTCAAATTCTTAAAAGTTCCTGTCTGTGAAACAACGGCAGAATGCTATGAGGCAAAACACAGGCCATAGTCTGGCCGGAAGGCACCAGAAGCGTAGGAGGCATACACACACTGGAATAGTGCTGGAAATGCCTGGTTCAAAGTGCTTGTGGCAGGGAATACAAGACTTAGGCCTTGTCTACACTAAAAGGAAGATCACCGCTGCCATGATCGATCTTCTGGAGTTTGATTTAGCAAGTCTAGTTAAGACTTTCTAATCAAATTCACAGGGCGCTCCCGCTGGCATCCAGTACTCCTCTTTTTGAGAGGTAATCTATGTAGTTGGAGTTGCGTACATTAAGCCGAGCTGCCTGGTCTAGTGTAAACGTGGCCTCAGTAGTAGAGAGATACTGATCATGTTGGCAAAAAGAGGAGAGATGCTACTTCCTCCCTTTCTTGGCTGAACTATAATGAACAAAGATACCTTGTGTACCAGGTCTCTGCCAGCCAGAACAGAATCAAAGGCATCCTGTCTGCTGGCTTGTTGCTCGAATAAGTGCTGCACTTGCATTAATATGTTTCCATTAGAGCTGTGTGGAGTCTGGGAATTCTGTTTTGTGAAGAATTTCACAAAAAGTTTTGGTTTTGACTTGATCCATTTCTATTAAGGGGTAATGAATATTTTTCAAACAGAGAATCATTTCAAACTGATAAATCAAAACTTCCAAGACCAAAAATGTCAAAATAGGAGCTTTTTCCAGTTTTTTTTCCCCCAGAATGAAATTTTGGCACAAAGGACCCGATCTCATGAAGCATTTCAATGGTATTGCAGTCTCCTCCTACTTATGACATGACCAGCTGCTACTCCCTGCATAATTTGGCCTTGCATGAAGTAAAACGGACGGGGCTTTCTTCTAAACTTTTGTGCTAACAGGAAATGAGAGACTTCATCCCAAAGTACTGAATGTTATTAAATGATGATCAGCTGAGTGGGTGGTCTCTATTCAGTTCCTAGTGGACAAGTTCTGACAATGTCAAACTAAGCATGAATTGGCATCCTCCTTGGCCAATCAGCTGAGGCAAGTAAATTAATATGGAACCTGAACTCTTCCTTACTGCTAAATCCTCTCTTTAGGTCCTGGGCGTGGCACACTTGAGCAAAGTCTATGCTGCTGTGGGACCATCAGTCTTATGCTTTCCAGGTGACTAGATTGACATGTTAAATAAGTTACTTCAGCAGGATCATCTGTCCTGCTTATGAATAGATCCATAGTCTCCCAGGAGTCTGAAATGCTCTTGCCACTCCAACCCCTCTACTTAAAACTTTCAAGATGTTAGTTTTAAATTCCACACAGAAACATGGCTAGATTGAGTAAATAAACAGCAGGTGTTTGAAATATTTCAGAATTACACTGCAAACAAGAACTTTAGGGTACCTGGACATTGATGGCAACATGACATTGAATTTCATCTTCCATTAGCATGAATAAGACCAAACACCAGAATTGCAACTTTCAAACTATTGGCCCCATGCTATAAATGGCAGAGAGGCCCAAACCCCCATATCTAGATGACTGGCTTCTTGTATAATTGCCCTAACATCTAGAGGTGGGATTTTCCAAAGCAGTTAACCTTCAGTAAGACGTTTGTGCCTGAGTCCCTTATAGAGAATTTCTTAAAAGTGCTTACATTAAGCATTTCCATGTCGATTTACTTTTATCGAGTCTCAGTGCATCAATGTGGCCATTTAATAGGAATAAAAATAACTTAACTTTAAGCAAATGATTGCCTTTTGCTGAGGCTATCTCAGCTAAGATAAAAGTATTCTTAGTCCATAAATGAAAGTCCTGTTGCCGTAATGACTGGTCTTTCAGTTTATCAACCGCTGTATCTCTTTTATTAGCACATTCTGGTGTTAATTTAGGGAAAGTGCTAATTTTTACACCCTGTCTAAGGTTCTTAACTTCCAAGTGCTCATGAAATTGCTGTCTTTGTACAGGACACAATTACTAATGTTCTCTCTAGCGGCGTCTTTTGGTTCCACTTTAAAACCTTTTAGTGACTTAAACCAATACAGAAAATCTTATCTGAATTATATTCCTACTCCTCTTCCCTCTGAGATGAATTTACAGTGGCTTTATATTAGATTTGGGCGCAGATTATTGATTTAGACACACGGATCCAATAAGGCCCATAATATAGGAAGAAGTGCAACTGGAGAGGGAAACACAATTGTTCAATCCACTTACTGCCTATTTACCTACCAATAATGATAAAAGTGGGGAAGAAAACTATAAAAGCTAGACAGCAATAAGAACATCCTTAGAGCAAGGAAGAAGTAAAGATAAATAGAAGAGTACATAGTAAGAGTACAGCTATTTAGTTCTACCACCGTGACCAGGTGAATATGGGGTATTGCATAAGAACAGGGATGGTGTTCTCAAAAGGGTCCAAGAGACTAAGAGAGACTTATAGAATTTCAATAGGAGTTTAATTGCTATAGGCACCTCTGTAAATCACAACCATACTATTCTAGATGAGTGAAGGACTTTACATAACCTTAGCTGTGTTTCTCAAAGTAGCAAATTAAAGCTTATTCTATACTATAAATACTAAGGAACTAAGTCACACAAGGCTGCCTTGCAGCATTAAAACTTTCACAGACAGAGAGGTTGGGTGACATGCCCAAGGTCACACAAGTGATCCGTGGCAGAGCCAGGCAAAGTACCCTCCCTTTTTCCCCTTTTTTTGCCTTAGTGAATAGCCTTTTCTTTCCCTCAAAATAAATCCACTGCCTAATTGCTAGATCTGCATCGCTAGAGCTCAGAAATGTCATCCCAGCTTTAGTCATCAAAACATTTATTTGTCCGTTTTTTGGGGGGAAAATGGCTTTACAACAAAATGAACCCTTTAGCACACAAACTTTTGTCAAACAAGTTTTTGGGTTTTTTTGGGCAACTAACTCCTGGATCTCTTTGTTTTAAATGTAAACTTTTTTGGTTTACAGTTATTGATAACAAAACTTGCTTATCTTTTGTTTTTTAGTAAAACTTCAAAATTACGAAAAACGTTTTTATGTAAAAAATTTATGGTGGGAAGACAGAGGGGAAGTATGTTCCTATTTCCTAAGCAGCTCTAGCAATAGCCTTTGAATGAAAAGCATGTGAAAATTTCTCGAGTCTGTCATATGCACAAATGTAATAATGCTCCATGAAAAAATGTTGTTTTTCAGCAGAATTCAGATTCCAACAATTCAGAACATAACAGCAATTCCAAAGAAAACAGAAAATGGAACTAATTCGCCAGACAATAGGAAGAGCCTCAAACATTACTAGGGATACCACATGCCATACAAAACTTCAGCCAGAGCCAGTTTTTCAGTCCTCATCAGAGGTATGTGTATCTGATTCAGCTGGTGAGAAGCCAAAACCCATCCTGGTAAGTTTTTTTCCCTCCCCTTTTACATAATCCTGAATTTAGGTTAATATATAAACCAGCTGCAGTTGGATGCATTTTGCAGGCTGGCTAAACTGTGGGCTGGACAGTGATGCTCTGTGTGGAACAGATCCGCAACTTGGTCTCATCAACCATTGGGTTTCATGTCTGCTTCTCAGTATCTAAGTGCCTTTTCCTAGGGTTGCAGAAACAATGCCCTAACATCCTTTTAAGCGACACTTGAGAGGAAGGGGCAAACCTCTTTCACCTATGATTCTCACTTTCTTTGTTTCTTTCTATTTCACTAAGAGAGGTGAAGCACTGGAATGGGTTACCTAGAGAGATAGTGGAATCTCCATCCCTAGAGGCAGGGCCGGCTTTAGGCCGATTCCCCTGAATTGGGCCCCGCACCTAAGAGAGGGGGCCCCCCGCACCTAAGAGGGCCCCGCTCCCGGGCGCGTGGCGCATGCGCGGTGCCGCCCCCGCGAATTGGGCCCCGCACTTCCTAAAGCCGGCCCTGCCTAGAGGTTTTTAAGTCTCGGCTTGACAAAGCCCTGGCTGGCATGATTTAGTTGCGGTTGGTCCTGCTTTGGGCAGGGGGCTGGACTTGATGACCTCCTGAGGTCTCTTCCAGCTCTCTGATTCTATGAGATGTTATGGCTTGCCTTTGTTTATGACCTTGAATAAGGACCCTCCATTGCTCTCTCTCCCCAAAGACTGGTTTGGTGCAATCTGCCCCTTGCGCCATCTTTGAAATAAGTCTTCAGGGGCAATGCTGGATCTGGCTTGTTAGTGAGAGTTATCACCTTTCTTAAATATGTGCAAGGATGACTCAGTGAAGCCTTGGGTTCATTGGCTCAGGAAGCAGAGGTCCAAATCCTTAGGTGTGTTGAACCATAGTTGTCCTGAAGTGGAGAAACTGAGTCCAAGCAATTGTTTCTTTTCATGATTTGACTGTATACATTGAGGTTCCATCTGTGCTGCATGTGCAGTAAAGACCCATTGGCACAGTTTATAAGAGAGAGGATCAGATCTGCCTGGGCCAAACATTTCCTCTTCCTGTTGGCTTAGTGAAGTGTTCCAGTTGGCTGCTGTACTGCAGTTCTGTATATTCTAGTTTTTGAAGGGCTTTGGGATGAAAGACACTCTCCTTCCTAAGGAAATGTTTCATAATTTCACAGTCACAGGGATACAGACCTGGGAAATCTTGATTATACTGACTCCTCTCTCTCTCTCTCTCTCTTTGGAGTAAACACATTCCATTAAACTCTGAATCAATAGGCTGTGGTTAAAGAACTTAGTAAATTGTATTAAATTGGCATACGATGGAGCATCTCTGAAGTGCCTCTAACTAGCTGGCAAGTAAGTCATGCTCTCTCTCTTTCCCCTTTTATGAGGTGAGATATACGGTACCGGAGACATAACACTTGAAGGCTTCTAATCTTGTTTAGTGTGTGTATATATAATTTCTTCCCCCTTTCAGATGAAGATAAGTTTCATTACATGGTTCTAAACCCGTATTTTTCCATTCACTGGTTGCTACTGGTGTTGCCCTCTCTCTCTTTTTTTTTTTTTTTTAAGGAAAAACCAGATGGCTTTAGTGTTGTTTACTTCAGGAAACATTTTGAGCATTCAATAATAAAGCCGAGAGGAAATCCTTCACTTCCTTTATGCCTCCTAGCTAGTAACCACATCAATATGAAGGGAGGGTGCTTTTTGGGTACTGACCCAATGTCACAGTTCAAAACACAGCCATAAATACTTTCAAGATGTAGTCTTGAATTAGACTGGTGGTTAAGGAACGGCCAGCGCTTCTTGGAAAAAAATTCTTTCCTTGCTGCAGCCAGTCTCTAAATTACACTGGCATCTAGCAATTAACATACAAAGGCTTTTGGATCTGCAGGATCATTTTTCATGTCAATAAACACATTCCTTTGCTTTCCAGTGCCATGTTTAATAATTCTCATTTCCTATGGTGGAAAAAAAACCCTCTTGTGCTGTATTTGTATTACACAAATTACATGGAAGAAATGCCATATCTGATCAAAGTTATTAAATAAAAATGTTTTCAGAAATCCAATTTTTAAAAATCTAGTTTGCTGCTCGTAAATAGTATCTTGCCTAGAAAGAGCAGAAACATTAGGTTTCTAGCTGTGCATGGTGGGTTCTCCTGCCCTCCTTCCTTCCCTCCCTCCATTATTTTGGAAATTTAGCTGGCAGGAAAGATCTATAGGCTTCTCCAAACTATTTCTCATAACGTGAACTAGAGCAGTGGTCCCCAACGCGGTGCCCGCGGGCGCCATGGCGTCTGCTGGGGCATTTATGTGCACCTGCCGAGTGACCAGGGCCAGCCCAAGCCATTCTTGTGTCCCGGGCCCCGGGCGCGTGGCGCATGAGTGGCCCCACCCCCAGGCACAATGTGCATGCGTGGCCCTGCCCCTGGGCGACGGGCAGCCCCAAAAGGTTGGGGACCACTGAACTAGAGTCTTAAACAAATGAGGTTTGTTTAAGGTTCCCAGGTTTAACTGTCAGTCCCACAGCTAATGTTTCAGAACATTTTCTCTTCTGCAGGGTACAGGGTACTAGACTGGAAGTCAACAGAGCTGGCTTCTGCTCCTGGTTTTGCCATTGACTGGCTGAGCAGGCTTGGACAGGCCGACTAATGGGGCGGGCAAAGGAAGCATTTGCCCTGGAGCCTGGCAATTCAAAAGGAGCGGCGGCGGCCGGAGCCATGGGCCTTTTAAATTGCTGCCAGAGTGCCATGCAGTACATTCCAGGTGGCTCTGAGGGCACCCTCTGGGTGGCACTGAGGGCTGGCTGCCCCACCCCGCCCCTTCCGTTTGAGGCCCCACCCCTTCTGGGAACATGAAGCTTGCCCCCTCCCTTTGCCCAGGAGCCCAGCAAGTCTGTTGGCACCCCTGGGCTTGGGTAAGAAACTTTGGCCCAAATCTTCAATCTATCTTGGTTCCTATGGAAGTTAGGAGCTTAAATGCTTTGAAGAACTGGGCCTCATGTTCTCTCTCCCATCCTATCCTCTCCTTTGGTGTAAAGAAGCATAGGTGTTGACTCCATGGATGCTCCAACCCCAGAACACCCATGGAAAAAAATAGTGGGAGCTCAGCACCCACCAGCCACAGCTGTTTGGTAGCACCACTGATCAGCTGTTTGGGGGGGCCTCAGATGAGCTAAT
Source organism: Rafetus swinhoei (assembly GCA_019425775.1). Lineage (NCBI taxonomy): Eukaryota > Metazoa > Chordata > Testudines > Trionychidae > Rafetus > Rafetus swinhoei. Next base: position 16,961,774 of record CM033447.1, on the reverse strand, counting down.
TGGCAGTGTCCTGGAATAGCTGACTGAGGCCAACACAAAACAGCTGTTTGGTGGCTTGGAGAGGGGTTTGGAGGAGTGTGGAAACCAGTGAGTGGCAGGTGGGCAGAGGCCTTGGGGAGGGGGCGGATCAAGGTTGGGAAGAGGTGGAGCAAAAGCGGAGTGCAGGGGGGCCTCAGGGCAGAACAGGGGTGGAGCATCCCCAGGGAAAAATAAGTCTGTGTCTATGGAGAGAAAGATTGAAAAAGGAATGAAAGTACTTTCAGTGTGACAAGAGGTTCTAGTTCTTTTGAGTCAGATTCAATTCCCAATAGAGGCAATAGATTCCCACTCATTGAGAGACTTGTACTGGGTAATTAGAGAGTCAAATAATTAAATCCCATTTATCTCCTCTTTTAAAATCAAAGACAAAACACAATTCCTGCCTCTTTTCCACACAACAAGGCCTCACTGCTGGTAACATTCCAACAACCAAAAGCTATGTACTTAACTCTCAAATGAGTTTATCACAGTAAGGTCATTACATTTTATGGACTAAGCATTTCAGCAAGTGGAGGAAGAGGATTGTTGTGAAATTTGGATGGATGTGCATAATGTCACTTTTGAGCCATAGCCTGGGTTTGTGGAACATGCAAGACTTGATTAAACTGATGTAACAAATGAACTATGCCTTCATTGTATTAGCTGTATCACAGCATGCATCACAGTGGAAAGCTGTGTGATGAAAAATTTTAGAGAGAAACTAAAACATATTAGAGGAAATGCCTTCAAAGTCGCCAGATCAAGATGTGTGTTTTTTCTTGTCTGCCTGAGCTCTTTTGATTTAATATTCATTAGACAAAGCTGTCTGGTCTGTGTTTATGATTACAATGTATTTACTGAGAGGTTGTAACTTAACTGTTAACAACATATTGCTCTTAATATGTAACAGTTGATGTGCATTCAGTCCCTTTTGCACATTAAACATCCAGAGAGGTGTGTCAGTGCTTTCAAGGCATTTATATCTTTTGTGCAATTTCATTGAACCAGCAGTCTAGCACAGCCAGGTGCAAAACATACAGAATTGCTTGCAAAAGCCTTTTCTTTTGCATGCACACTCAGCCAGTAAATTAAATAGAATATCCTGCAGACATCAATAAAACTTGTTCTAAATGATATATGCAGTAGTAACCTGTGCACAATACAACTGATTTCCATCCATGTTGTGTAATATATTTTACATATATTTTCTTTTCTCAGAATTCATATCAGCACCTGATTTTGTTTAGCATATAAATATTCTTGCTTTTAAAAAACTTTTCTGAGTCTTATGAAAGTAATATAAAAAATATGCACAAAATTTAAAATGTACATGCATACACATATAGGCATCTGCATACTTAATTTGGTGCCTAAATATTTCCAGACATGTATAATACATATTCCCCAAATGTATAATAAAGTATTTATAAAATATTATAAAAATAAAATATTATATTTATATAATACATTAATACAACTTGCATTGGTAGATACTGAAACAGATATATTCTCTCAGGAGTGTCCTCTTTTTTGAAAATTCAAATATGGTAACCCTAGATTAATAATAAGCAAGCACTGAGGAATATTGCCATGTTGCTTCATGGGAGGTTTCAGATTTTCAGAGGTTATGGGTGCATATGCAGATGCATTCTGTTTCTTTAAAACTATAGCAGAACAATCAGATGAGGTAGTGGGGAGGTGTGTGGGAAATAGGGGAAGGGTTTAGGCAGAAGTTCTACACCAAAATGAAAAGATAATAGCAGAACAGCTGTACCGATAATATTGTGTTCCTCCTTATGAAAAATTACCTACTATTGTCACATAGCAACACTCTCAGGCTATGTCTACACTGGCAGCTTCTTGCGCAAGAACAGCCGTTCTTATGCAAAAAATTGCTGGCTGTCTACACTGCACTAGCGTTCTTCCAGAAGTAAATGTACAGTATAGCGTTGTAAAACAGGGCTTCTTCCGGAAGAGTTATTCCTCTCCCCACGAGGAATAAGCTCTCTTGAGCAAGAGCTCTTCCAGAAGAGACCAGTGTAGACAAGCAACATGAATTTCTTGCGCAAGAAGCTCCTATGGTTAAAATGGCCATCAGAGCTTTCTTCCGCAAGAGAGCGTCTACATTGCCAGGGATGCTCTTGCTCAAAAGCACATCTCTTGCGCAAAAGCACATGGCAGTGTGGACGCTCTCTTGTGGAAGAGTTTTGCACAAGAACTCTTCCGCAAAAGAGTTCTTGAACAAGAAGCTGCCAGTGTAGACGTAGCCTCAGTTTGCAATAAACTCATTGGGAGTTATGTCGCTCTACAGTAGAGATGAACCACACCTCTCCCACTGATTTCATTTAGCAAAAAAATAAAGCCCCATTTTCTTCCTACAGCACTGTTCACATCTCTGAAAATTAAGATGCTTTGATCTGGGTAGCTATATACAGATTTTGAAGCCCAGCTTTAGGGACCCAAGTTGAATTTATTAACTTTAGTGGTAAAGTGGAACCTTTGTGCCTGGAGGCCCTTTGGGTGGTTGCTTTATAAATAAGTGATCATTAGAAATAGTCACGATTCAATTCTGAGGACAGACTTGGAACCGTATTACCATTTGTGCTGGGTTTAGCTCCAGTTGTGATTAATTGTGGTAACAGGCCTGTGAAAGGGGTTACAACTGAAGAACCTTAATTGCGCCTTTCCTTTGCACTGATCACCATTTTGTACTAGCTAAAAATCAACTGTGGTTTAAAATCAGCTTCCACCACCTTACCCAGCATGTGCTCTTCAATCAGCTTTGAAATGGGACTCTTTATACTTTCTCCATGGAGTTGCTCATGCTGTAGGACTAGGTCTTTGCTTCCCCTTCCTTTCCTGATGCTAACCCTGACCGAAATTGCACTGCTGAGTGTAATCCTGCTATCTCTAACCTGTCTGGCCCAGGTAGGTTTGTGTTACAGAAATGACCATATTCCTCTAATTCATATTTGCAGCAGGAAATTGCATATCTTCCAAACTGAGATTTCATCTAATTCATTTCTGAGTTGAATTAATTTCTTTGATTGAAATTCTATTTTCTTAGCAAACAAGAGGCCATAAAAGAATCTGCCTAAACGCTCTGGTTTGGGGTTTATTTATTGTACTTTTTAAACTGTAAACAGTTAAATGTCTTTGAATTACTGGTCAATCTCATTTGCTTTGCTCTGACCTAGAGTAATACATTTTTTTTTAGAGTTTCTGCTAATGGGTCTTTTAAAAATGGTGACAATGAAATATAATAGCTTTTTTGATAAGGAGACCAACCCTACACTGCATATTATTTTAATGTTATTTGACAAAATAACCATTATAATACTGTTGTTTTTTACTTGGGATTTATTTTGTCAATCAACATTAAATCAATCTACATCTAAAATATTTCCCCATTTGCCCAAAACACATTTCTCTGCCAGGGGTAATGTAATGACCAGGCAATGACCCTCATTTTTATGTTTCTCCTACTGTGAAGAGGAATTGAAGACAAAATGTAGAATGCTAATAGCTGTATAGCCCCAGTCAATCTAGCAAATCTAAAGAACTCAGCCATGAGACACATTTAAATATTACAACAGTTTTATGTGCTTTAACTAGTATGCCTCTTTCTAGCTAAACAGGTAGCACATTATAGATCCTCCTCTTAAAGCTGCCTGCCTCATCATAAGGAGTGGATACCTTCCCCAATTGCATTTAGGTTGGAAATGGTTAACCATAGATGACTATCTCTAAAACAGAGGTTGCCAGACTCTTCTTATTGCAGACCCTCCAGATCTACCAGCTGTCCATGTACCCCCACCCTTCTTATCACTGATGGTTTGTGTGTTCTTAACACTACCTGTCTTTAGCCGCCTGTCTATATTTCACTGTTATGGACAGATCTGTAGTGCAGTGTATACAATCAAGTGCCCCCCCCCAACTAAGTTCTGAGCTCAGTTAGACTGGACAGTTGCTGGGCAACTGAACCCGCTCTGTACAGTGATTGGAGGTGAGGGCTTTGTACATCAGCGTTTCTGAGTATCTGTGTCCTGGTGGGTACATCTTGAAGTAAATTAGCTACCGTATTTTATGTAACAAATTCCCACAGAATTTTAAAGTATCTGAACAGTCTAGTATGCAAATGCAATCAGTAAAAAAGCTAATAAATAAAATACACCATTGTACAATTTTTCCCATTCACCCCAGAAATGTCTTGTGTACCCCCAGGGCTATAAGTACCACAGTTTGGGTACCCCTGCTGTGTAAAACACTGCCTGGTATTGACGCTGCTGTTATTTTATGGGCTAATCCTGCAGGCAGAGGCGGATTAATGCTTCCCAGGGCCCTAGATCAGAGCAAGTGGAGGGACTTTCCCCATCTTTTTTGCATGTTGTCCTGCCCCATTCTCCCTCTTCCACCTGCAGCCCCACTCCTGTCTGCCCTTGTTCCATCCAGTGCCCCCCCATTCCACTCGCTCCACAATAGGTTTGCTCCTTTCTGAACCCCCACACTGTGGCCAGGAAAATCTCTATCCCTGAATCACAGCTGTAGCAGGGACTGAGCAAATCCAGTCCCAGCGCTGGAATGGGGGCCCAGATGTTGGGGCTTCCCCTGTCCTTGCCTTTGCTTTTGCAGGTGACCAGGGTCAGGGTGTTGGGGCTTCTGCTGTCTCACATTTCTGTCGGAGAGCAGGATCGGGCATGGGGGCTTCCCCGTCTGCCCTCTGGCTTCTTCTGGGGACAGAGTCTGGGCACTGGGGGGCTTCCTCTGCTTAGAGTCTTCTGCCAGGGAGGGAGACAGGGGGCTCCTGTGGGTGAGCTTCCCCCATCCTGTGACTTCTGCTGGGATAGGGTGGGGGTTTCCCTCTGCCCGTAGCTTCTGCCAGGACAGGGTCAGGAAGGGTGGGCTACTGCAGGGGTTTCCCCCATCCCACGGCTTCTGCTGGGGACAGGGTTAAAGGAGTGTGGCAGCTCCTCCTGCCTCACTCCCCAGGCAGTGGAAACCAAGGGTCCCCTGGGCATGGGCTCTATGGACCAGTGGCTAATTTGCCACCTGCGTGCAGGACACTGAATGCAATTATCTATAATCCAGGTCTGTGGAGCCCAAGAGAGCTCATGTCCTCACAGAGCCACTTAGAGCTACAGCCAGGAAGTACAGCGGAGAGTGGAGCATACACACCTGCTGCTCCAGGGACCTCGACTGGCTAACCATTCTATTTAACCCTAGAGGATGTTTCAAGAAATTGTCTGGGTAAACAGCTTCTGGGCCTGCTGTGACTCCATACTTGACTCTGAACTGGCCCTGGCTCTGGTCTGAGTCCAACCCTGCCTCCTGTTTCCAGCCTGGCAGTACCTCTGATCTCCAGTCTTTGATCCTGACTCTTGCTTATGGAACCCGTCTCTAGCAAGTCCTCTCATCCCTCCTCACCAACTACAGTCCTGGATGTGTGGAGTCTAGCTTAACTGTAACCACTAGGCAAGACTGCCTGTGCTCTGGTTCCTTGTACCCTGCATAATTGGGCCCCGTAATGATCTCATTTGTGCTTGCAAAAAATAACAATTATTCAAGTGAGTATTTTCCGGGGAAAATCTGGTTAGGACCCAACCCTGCAAGAAAATGAGCATCTCATGAGGTGCACAGTGCCCAAAAGTTCCACTGGCGTCATGAGTTGAAGGTGCTTAGCATGTTGCCTAGTGCCAAAAAACAAAATAACTTTTGGTGATTACCCACCACCTCTTTTTTCTTTGAAAGCTTTTTACTAATGTTTTGGGTTTTCATTTACTGGGCCAGTTACTCAACTTGTGTCCACAATGGTAGCTCTGTTGGAAATATGACTATTCATGCCACCCGAGTAACAGTCTCTAGCAAAGAAACAAGGTCCGCTTAGTGTTTAAAGCAAAGAACTGTATAGCAAGAAAGCCCAGGATTACAGATAGTGTGTTCTGAAGATGCTGATTTAATATATAACCTGGAGCAAGTTTCTCAACCTTTTTGTGCTTCAGTCAGCTTGGCTGGAAAATTGGTTTGAGTAAGAAAAACCTTGCGAACAACCCAGCTGCTTCAGTGGAGTGGAGCTTTCCTAGGTAAATACATTAAAATAAACACACCCAGAACAACAAACCATTTCACTCTTGTCTAGCTATTCTATTTTCTAAAGCACAATGATAGTCTGCAAGTAGTTACTTTGAGAATGTGGGTACACACTACAACCCATGGGACTGGGATTTCTGCATTACCTTGAAGGCTTCACAGAAATTACTTCAGTGATCTGCATTTAATCCCCAGTGGGCAGTGATCCATACTGGAAAACTTCCTGCTTCGCTTGACACAATTAATAATTTCTGATTCTGAGAGTATCTTCAGACAGAGATGAGGGGGCTGAAATTTCCCCTATGGAAAAGGGGAAGTTTGCCCAAGTCAGAGTGGAACTAAATGGTAAACTGTGTGGGAAAGCTTGCATTGCAGAGCTGGCTTTGAGCCAAGCCTAAGGGGATTAAGGAAAGTTTAGTTTATCTTCCCTGGGAGGAAATGTTCACCCACCTATCTGCCAAAAATAAACCAGAATATTGGGCATAACTCCAGCACAGACCCTTTCTAGACTTTCTGTATTAGATTTTGTAAAAAACCAACACAACCCCAGAGCATGCAGTGTACCCACTCTCGTAAGCAACTGACCTTTCTGTCACGAAGGCAAATGATCTCTGGCAGTATGACTCTTTTATGATCCTGCTAATGAACTCCACAGTTTATACTTCTTGTCTGATTAGTAATGCCAGAAAATTAACCAAGCAAAGATAATTCATTAGTTTGAGCCTCAGTTCTGGATGAATATATTGCCCCTTTCACCCCCTCCCCCAGCTCCCACTCATACTTGTTTCTAAATTCTAAGTTTTCCTAGAAGTTTTTTTCCAAGGAAAAGTCCCACAGAATTTTCTCTACATACACATTTCCTACCCATCCCACTCCCCTGACCCTCTGCAATCAAAGTACTTCATGGGGCCACAATGGAAAGTGCTACCAATTTAAGGGAGGGCGGGGGAGACATGTGGCTATGTCTAGACTGCCCCCTCTTGCAAGAAAATGTACAAATGAGGCAAAGTGGTGAATATCACCATGCCTCATTTGCATACTTAATGAGCCACCATTTTGCGCCAAGGGGCTTTTGTACAAAAAGGAGCCGTATACACTGTTCCTTTTTGTGCAAAACCCCCTCTTGCACAAGAGCCGTTCTGCTGTTTTTTTCAGGAAGAATGGCTCTTGCACAAGAGGGTTTTTTTGTGCAAAAATGGCGGTCATTAAGTATGCAAATGAGGCGCAGCAATATTCACCGCTTTGCCTCATTTGCATATTTTCTTGCACAAGAGGGGCAGTCTAGATGTAGCCACAGAGTTTTGAAGGTGAAATGTCAAATGCCCTGGACAGTCAGCTTTTGTCACTGTATAAAGCTCAAAACAAACCAACGAATATCCAGTATCATCACTCGCGTTGACTTGCAGTACCACAGCATGTGAAGAAAAGGGCGAACAGCCCTGGCACTGCAGTGATCGTATTTATATTACAATATTTTGTAAATTATAAAAAGCCTCCTACTGTCCAGAAATTAAGTTTAGTTTTAATCTGTTTGTGGGTTTCAATGTGTATTTAAAATATATAAGCAGGTATACACGGTCTATTCCTGGTTATCCAAATAGCACGGGGGCATCTGGATTTTAGCGGGGGTTTGGATAATGCAGGGGGCAAGAGTGGCCATGCAAGGACTCCTCTGTAGCTCTGCTGTCATTGCTTCACTCACCCCAGTGACAGTAGGGGTGCCTGGAGGGAGGTTTGGCAAGGGTGAAAGGATAACCACAGACTGGTAGAGCTTGTGTAGACATGGGCGGGTAAGTAGGTTTGGCATGGGAACTTCACTTGTGCTTTGTTTAGTAGGGCTGTGGTATTTTTTTCTTTTGGGATCAGTTCTGGATGAGTGCTTTGTTTAGTAGGGCTGTGGTATTTTTTTCTTTTGGGATCAGTTCTGGATGAGTATATTGTCCCTCTTCCTTTTCCCCTGGCTCCCACTCACACCTATTTCTAAATTCTGAGATTTTTAGAAGTGTTTTTCGAAGGTGAAGTCACACAGCATTTTCTCTACCTGCATGTGTAGGAGAGTGTGAGGAAAGAGGCTGGTGATAAGGACTAGTAGCAGGCTGGTTGTGGATTGGAAGGATTCTATGGAGGAAGTGGTGGTCTGAGTAAACAGACCTTAGCTATTTATTGTAGAGTCCCGGTGCTAGAACCCAGACTAGAAGGTGTTCCCTGCTGATGAAAGCAGTGTGTGGATGTCTCTGAGCCAAAGTCTGGAAAAAAGCTATTAAGCAATGAAGTTGGTCTGAAGAATTGGTATGAAGCTGCTGGACTAAAATAATGGAATCCTAGGTCAGGAAGAGACCTTGATAGATAGGTCATCTAATTCAGTCCCCTGTACTAATGACAGGACTAAGTATGACTAGTCCTGATAGTTGTTTGTTTAACCTGCTCTTAAAAGGATTCCACAATCTCTTTAGGCAATTTATTTCTGTGCTTAACTAGCCTGACAGGAAGTTTTCCCTAATGTTCAACCTAAACTGCCCTTAGTGCAATCTAGAGATGTACAGAATTTGATTTATCTGGGAAGAGATGGAAGAACATGTAACCGGGCAAGAAGGCTGAGTCATGAGAAGGAGATACACCAGGACCATGGTGGCTGTCAGTGTGTAGGCTGCCTGAGAGGTAAAGCCTGCTGTGCCATACCCTGCCATGAGGGGTCACACCAGTAGGTAAACAAATTTATCATAGTAGGCCTGGCCAGACTCGTTAACATCAATGGAGTTGCCAGTGGTGAAATTAACCTGATGTCCTTGTGAAGGGTTGGTGCAAAGGCATGTTCTTCGCACACCCCAAACTCCCAAGTAGGTATGTGCTGTAAATCTGACAAAGATACGGGGATTGTAGTCGGTAGCGTGTCTTCAGTCTGAATTGTTAATTTGGGAGACTCTGCCCACACAGCCCAATGCTCATTGGCACAAAGAATCTTGTTTACACTGACTGTGCAGAGCACAAGTTCTCTCAGGATCTCTCTGTGACAGCTTTCCCCCTTGACACATAGTCCTCTTACATAGAACTCTGTTTCTCCAGAAAAGTGGCCAGGATCTAATTAAGGGGAAGGATGGATATTTATGGACATACTGGATGCTTCCGAGGAGTAATAATTGGCTACTGGGCCTTTCACCTCTAGCTTGTGGATTTGAATGCAGATCAGCTTGGATAGTGACTTTTAATGTCATTGCCAGCTGGCAGCTGTTTTCCATATTAAATGAGTTGGTAGTTCCAGTGCAGTTTCTAGTGCATAAGAAAGCAAAATCAATAATTACCACCTCAATGGCAGTAATTAGCACCCTTTAATGTAGATGTAATTTAAAGTTGCTTAATGAATGTGGTTCATGTATATATGATTTGTGTAGAAACAACATTGTGATCAATATAAATCAACCAACCTCTGTGTTGTTACCAAAGCTGGAACGTATTTATGTTGGAAACAAACATGGATATGAGAACAACAGAGACTCTAAAACAGCAAAAACGGATCAAGGCTGCAGTAAGATGGTCCTTGTTAATAAGTTATGCCCAGGATCCACATCATTCCAAGGTTAAGTTTCCACGTAAGCTCCGGCTGCAGTGACAAGCCCTTTGAACCTGCCAGCATAGACTGTTCCAAATCACAAAAGTGCAGCGCTCCGAACTCTGTCACTGCAGTAACTGGAGGCTCTGCTGGTGGCCGTGGCATATGAAGTGCTAACGTGTAGCCATGACGTGCCTTTCCTCACTGGCTCTACACGCTGCCCCTGCCCTGAGCACTAGCTCCGCACTCCCATTGGCTGGGACCCTGCTGCTGGCTGCTTCTGGGGCGCAGCATGGTCTGTGGTGCCAGGACAGGCAGAAAGCCTGCCTCAGCTCCCCCACTGCGCCACTGACCATGAGCCGCTCAAGGTAAGCCCTCCCGCCCCAGCCCTGACAGCCAAGCAGAGCCCCCAAAACTCTCATCCTCAGCCCCATCCTGGAGCCCACATTCTGGTCAAATTATGTTGGCTCACGGACATCAACAATTCTCTGCAACTGGGTCATGAGAAAAAAAAGTTTGAAAAAAACCACTGCTCTAGATCCCCAAAGCAGTTGCAGCCTCTGCCACTCCAACAATGGAGGCTGTATTCGGACTCCTCCTTCTGAGGCGTCACAAAGGTGTCAAGACTAGGAAGAGAAACATGCTTTGAGGGGATTTGCTTGCTTATAGGGGAGATGACAGCTACTCCGGGCCTCTGGGCAGGGTCTGCACTCCCGGAAGGGGAAGGGCTGGGGACAGCCAGTCCTGAGTACCACCCAGAGCACCCTCTCCCACCCCCCAGACCTTAGAGCCACTCGGAGCGGCTGCAATTTAAAGGGCTGGGAGTTGCTGTGGCTGCAGCAGTGGTGGCAGTGGCCAGAAGCCCTGGGCCCATTAGAATTGCTGGCCCCTGGGGTAATTGCCCCCCCTTAACTTCTCTGTCAATAGACCTGCATGCTTATAACCCTGCCCTCTCCTGCTTTCCATCCAGCTCCCTGGCTGTGCTGTAGATTCTAACAAGGGGGAAATAATCACATTTCCTCTTCCATGAACCTTCTCATATGGCTTTGGTCTCCTCTGTGCTATGGAGTACAGGGATGGCTAGAACCCACTAAGGCTGGGTTCTGTGGCACATTTGGTCACTCTTACTAGGTAATGAAAACCATCAATCAGTAAAAGACTGAACATACAGGGCTAAAGTTGCTGCCTTGTAAGAGGGTCTTACAGAGGTTCTCTCTGAGGGAAGACTGTCTGTCCAAGAATCACAAACAGCTCTCTGACCCCTTTACAATAAAACAAAGGGCATTACCGTAATTACAGGAAGACACAGTGTTTCATACTGCAGACACATCATGCTGAAGAATCAGAGAGGGATGTGCAGAGCAGGGAGGAAAACTGGCAGTATGTGACCTGCAGAGGAAGAAAGAGAGAAACTCACGTACCTGCAGTGCAGATAGAGGTAAGAAATTGCTTTAAGTCTCTCTGCACAGGTACTGTGGCAGAGAATGGTTTGGAAGGGTTGCCTCAGTGAAGGGATCACAAGGAGACCCCATCAACTGGAAGGCCTGGGATGCATTGTGCTGGGGTGGGGATTCTACGACCACCACTCCCAAGATGGAGAAGATGGGTAGAGGTGATCGGGGACTCGGTCCTAAGGGGAATGGAGTTCTCCATCTGCCGTCCAGACTGAGAAACTCGAGAAGTGTGCTGCTTGCCTGGAGCTAGAATAGGATGTGATAAAGTGCCTGCCGAGACCGATCTATCCATAGCTACTTCTTCCTACTTATCCACATGGGCACCAATGATACTGCCAAGAATAACCTGGAATGGGTCACTGCAGACTCTCTGGGAAGAAGGATAAAGGAGTTTGAGGCACAAGACTTGTTCTTGTCCACCCTCCCTTTTGAAGGAAAAGGCCCAGGGAGGGGCCATCAGATTGTGGAGGTAAATGTCTGATGGGCAGGTGCTGTCAGAGGGCCTTGGATTCTTCAACCATGGGATGTTGTTCCAGGAAGAAGGAATGCTAGGAAGAGAGGGATCCACCAGATGAAGAGAGGGAAAAGCATTGTCACAGGCAGGCTTTCTAACCCAGTGAGGAAGGCTTTAAACTAGGTTTACCAGGGAATGGTGACGTAAGCCTTGAGGTAAGTGGAGATGTCAGATACCAGGAGGAAACACAAGGAAGCAAGTGCAACAGAGGAGGCCTCATGATCCCTCCTGAAGAAGTGGGGCAGTTGGCTAGTTATCTTAGGTGCCTGTACATGAACACAAGAAGCAAAGGAAACAAACAGGAAGAATTGGAAGTCCTGGCACAGTCAAGGAACTATGATGTGATTGGAATAATGGAGACTTGCTGGGGAAACTCACATGGCTCGAGCAGTCAAGGATGGGTATAAACTGTGCAGGAAGGGTGGGTGGGATAGAAAAGATGGAGTTGCGCTGTATGTCAGAGAGCAGTATGATTGCTCAAAGCTCCAGTATGAAACTGGAACAAAGGCTGTTGTGAGGTTTTTTGGGTTAAGATTAGAGGCAAGAGCAATAAGGGTGATGTTTTGGTGGACATCTGCTGTAGACCCCCAGACCAAGAGGATGAGGTAGACGAGGCTTTCTTTGGACAACTAATCAAAGTTTCCATATCATAGGCCCTGATTCTCATGGGGGACTTCAGTCATCCAGACTTCTGCTGGAAGAAGAATACAGCAGCGTACAGACAATTCAGGAAGTTTTTGGAGAGGGTTGGGGACAATTTCCTAGTGCAAGAGCTAGAGGAACCAAGTAGGGGTCATGCTCCTCTTCACCTGCTGCTCACAAACAGGGAAGAAGTGGTACAAGTACAAGAAAGTGGAAACTTGGGCAGCACTGACCATGTGATGGTTGAATTCAGGATCCTCACAAAAGGAAGAAAGGAGAGCAGCAGAATAGAAACCTTGGGCTTCAGAAAAGCAGACTTTGACTCCATCACAGAAGGGAACTGATGGGCAGGGTCCTCTGGGAGGCTCATGTGAGGGGGAATGGAGTTCAGTGGAGCTGGTTGCATTTTAAATAAGTCTTATTGAGGGCACAGGAACACACCATGTCAATGTGGAGAAAGAATAGTCACTATGGCAGGCGACCAGCTTGTCTTAACAGAGAACTCTTCAGTGAGCTTTTTTTTCCCCACAAAAAGGAAATTTACAAAAAGTGTAAACTTGAACAGATGACTAGGAAGGAGTATAAAATATTACTCAAGCATGCAGGGGTGTAATCTGGAATGCCAAAGCACAACTGGAGTTGCAGCTAGCAAGGGATGGGAAAGGTAACAAGAAGAGTTTCTACAGGTATGTTAATAACAAGAAGGCCAGTGAAAGTGTGGGAGCCTTACTGAATGGGGAAGGGAGCCTAGTAACAGATGATGTGGAAAAAAGCTGCAGCACTTCATGCTTTTTCCTCTTGATCTTCACAGACAAGGTCAGCTCCCAGACTGCTGCACTGGGCAGCACAGTATGGGGAGAGGGAGGGCAGCCATCTCCCCATGAAAGAACAGGCTAAGGACTATCTAGAAAAGCTGGACATGCACAAGTCTATGGGGCCGGATCTAATGGACCTGAGGGTGCGGAGGAAGTTGGCTGATGTGATTGCAGAGCCACTGACCATTATCTTTGAAAACTTGTGGCGATCAGGGGAGGTCCCAGATATACTGGGAAAAGGCAAATGTAGTGCCCATCTCGAAAAAAGGGAGGAAGGAAAATCTGGGAAATTACAGACTGGTCTGCCTCAGCTCAATCCCTGGAAAAATCATGGAACAGGTCCTCAAAGAATCCATTTTGAAGTACTTGGAGGAGAGGAGGAAGATGACCAGGAATAGCCACCAAGGGCAAGTCATGCCCAGGCTCGCCCATGGGGGGAGGGGAAAAGGGAGGCCGTTGCCCTGGGGCCCAGTGATTCAAAAGGGCCCAGGATGCCTGGCTGCTGCTGCCATCACTACTGCACAAGTGGTGGTGGCTGCAGCCCGGAGCCCTTTAAATATTTGCTGGAGCTCCGTGTGGCAGAGTCTGGGTAGTGCTGAGGGCTTCTGGGGGCAGGGGCTGACATGGTGTGCTTTGGGCAGCGCTGAGGGCTGACTGCCCTAGTCCTGCTCCTTCTGCCTGAGGTCCCACCTCTTCTGGGAGCATAGAGCTGGGCCCTCCCCCACCTTTGCCCAAGCCCCAGCAAGTCTGTTCACTCCGCTAGTCATGCCTGGCCAACCTCATTGCCTTTTATGATGAGATAATGAGCTTTGTGGATATGGGGAAGGTAGTGGACGTGACGGACCATGACCTTAGCAAAGCTTTTGGTATGGTCACCCAGAGTATTCTTGCCAGCAAATTAAAGAAGTACTGTGTGCATGAACTATAAGGTGAATGGAACTCTGACTAGCTTGTCATACTCAGCAGGTAGTGATCAATGGCTTGTTGGCAGTGAGTATCAAGTGCAGTGCCCCAGGGGTCAGTCCCAAGGCCAGTTTTGTTGAACATCTTCATTAATGATCTGAATGGTGGGTTGGATTGGACCCTCATCAAGTTCACAGATGACACTAACCTCGGGAAGAGGTAGAGATGCTGGAGGGTAGGGTTAGGGTCCAGTGACCTAGACAAATTGGAGGATTGGGCCAAAATAAATCTGATGAGATGCAACAAGGACAAGTGCATTATCCTGTACTTAGGACAGAAGAATCCCATGCATTGCTGCAGGCTGGGGACCAATTGGCTAGGTGGCAATTCTGCAGAAAAGGGACTGGGGATTATAGTGGACAAGATGCTCCTGGATATGAGTCAACAATGTGCCCTTGTTGCCAAGAAGGCTAATAGCATATTGAGCTGCATTAGTAGAAGCACTGCCCGCAGATTGAGGGAAGTGATTATTCCCCTTTATTTGGCCCTGGTGAGATCACATCTGGATTATTGCATCCAGTTTTAGGCCTCCCTCTACAGAAAGGATGTCAATAAATTAAAGAGAGTCCAGTGGGGGGCAATGAAAATTATTAGGAGGCTGGGGCACGTGACTTATGAGAAGAGGCCGAGGGAAGTCTACAGAAGAGAAGTATTAGAGGGGATTTGATAGCAGGTTTCAGTTACCAGAAGGGAGGTTCCAATAAGGGTGGAGGCAGGCTATTCTCAGAGGTGACAGATGACAGAATGAGGAGCAATGGTATCAAATTGCAGTGGGGGAGGTCTAGGTTGGATATTAGGAAAAAACTATTTCACTAGGAGGATGATGAATCACTGGAATGGGTCACCTAGGGAGATGGTGGAATTTCCATCCTTAGAAGTTTTTAAGGCCATGCTTGAGAAAGCCCTGACTGAGGTGATTTAGTTGGGGGTGGTCTGGCTTTGATCAGGGGGTTGGTCTCGATGACCCCTGAGGTCTCTTCCAAACTTAATCGTCTATGGTTAGACTGGGCTGTGATGAAAATGACCATATATGTACAAATATGCTCACTTGTTCAGCCCAGACAACATGCTCTGCAGCCGTTTGTGCCGCACACGAATATAGTCCTTGATAGAGCAGTTGGACGTCTTCTCCTACACTGTGTCCTGTTGATGTAATTTACTGGGGACTAAAAGCTAGATACATCATCGATGGGATTCGCTAAGAAAGCCAGAGGTGAAGATGAGCTAGCGGGTTGATTTATGTTTTTAAAATTCTAATCTCCTGGGAGAAGCATTTTGAAGGGAGGATTGAATAAGGAGGGAGTGATGCCTAAGGCCAGGCCTACACTAGACCGGGAGCTCAGATTAAGGTATGTGACTGCAGCTACATAGCTGGAGTTGGCTTACCTTAAGACAAACTTGGTGGTATCCCCACAGCAGGACACTCCCGTCGGCTTCCCTTACTCCTGGCAAGAGCAGGAGCAGGAGTACCGGATGCCAGTGGGGGCACCCTCTGAGTTGATTTATCAAGTCTGACTAGACTCGCAAAATTGAACTCCGGGAGATTGATCACGGGAGTGGCAATCCTCCATGGAGTGAAGGCCTTTGTGTCCTGAGATGGGGACTCTAATCAATGCAGAAAAGGGAGCTCAGAAACATCTACCGAAATGGGAGAGTGAAGAAAGAAACCCAAGGGACGTGCACGTGGATTACTCACACACACACACACACACAGAAATCTAAGTCTCAATCAGCAGCCCAGAGTTATCTTTCCCTACAGCACTATGAAAGAAACAGCCTGCCTTTATCCAGTGTCTCCACCTTGATTCCAAACCTCCAGCAGCTGAAAGACAATCCTCTTACAGCCTTTCATTAGTCTTGTGGTCATGTCAAAAAGAATCAGGGCAATGTTGATGTGGCCAAAACATCTCGAGCTCTTTGACCCTGGCAGCCAGCAGGATTTCTTTATGTGAAGCTCTAATACAAAAAGCATTAATGTTAATGAAAGAGATTTGGTCCTGTCTGGTGTCAAGGGTCGATAGAAGTTTACAGACACCTTCATCTGCCAGTCCAGTTGTGCCTGGCTCCGATTTGTTTTCTATGGGCTGTATGATGAATAACAACTATGATTCTCAAATTCTGATACAGCCTTTTAACAAGTCAGAAATATCTGCAATCATTTGAAAGTTTGTACAGATAAAGGCCATTAGCCATTTTGTTATGTTAACTGTGTCTTCAAGCAAAGAACAAATCTGTTGTTTCCAATGAAGAAACATGCCTGAAAGGAAAGATAAGACACAGCAGATAATGAAGATGCTGAAAAAAAAGGTTTTTTTTCAGCTTTTGAGCTTTCTTCTGCCTTTTGTTTAAGAATCTGCGCTATAGAAAACAGCTGTTTCCCAGAACTTCTCAAATGCTGATGATCAAATACTTTAGAATCCAATACACTTTTCACCAAGAATGGAGTGTTAGATGCCAAACACAATCATTAACTATTCATACTGTTTGGCATCCTTTCAAATCACACTTGAACCAGAAACTGTTTTGATGAGTATCTTTTTTTTTTTCATGCAGCTGCCTTTCCTGTGAGTGTGTGTGTAGGTTTTGTCTTTACATTTCAAAATAACCTGAAAAACATGACCTGTAAAACTGCTTGATTTCATATTGTTAAAATAATCTCTATCTTGCAACTAGCTTCAGTATATTCACAGAGTTAAAATAGATACCACTTTATCAAATCAGAATTGTACTGTATTTGAGTTATGTAAAACATGAAATTAAATGATTTTGATATTGTACCTGTACTCTTCACCTTCATTTACTTATCTGGGGAGAGGGGAACGAGAGTCTTCTTGTCTCCTCAGCTCTGTGGCAGTCCATAAAGTGAGTTGCCAGGAAACTGTCCAGTAACTGGACCACCAAACCTGATGTTGTAAAGACCAGAACTTTAACAGGGTTCAAAAAAGAACTAGACAAATTCATGGAGCTTAGGTCCATCAATGGCTATTAGCCAGGATGGGTAGGAATGTCCCTAGCTTCTGTTTGTCAGAGGCTGGAAATGGGTGACAGGAGAGGGATCACGTGATGATTACCTGTTTCTGTTCACTCCCTTTGGGGCATCTGGCATTGGCCACTGTCAGAAGATAGGATACTGGGCTAGATGGACCTTTGGCCTGATCCAGTATGGCCATTCTTATGTCCTTATGTAAATTTTATAGTGGTGTGCTATCAAATTTTCACAAGAGTCTTTCCCAAAAGATGTCTGCCACAGTCAGTAATGCACAGGGTCTGCCTTTATTTGGGTTTTCTGGGCTAGGTTTGAATTTTCTGGGCTAGCTTCACAAGGAAGAAGGTTAGGAACTCTTGTTTTAGGATTGAAATCAGAGAGTCTTTGCCCAAAGGGCACCATGTTAACAAGGTGCTTTTGAGAGCCTCTGTGAACAAACCATCAAATCTGTGTGCTTTGGCTCTGTTGTTAATGTCTCTTTCTAGATGTCTTTTTCATTTTGCCATGTGCTTAGTCTGACCACTGACTTTATTTACTGCAAGTATTCTCCATTTTTAATGGAAAAACAATCACTCTGACAGACAACACAATTACAGGTACAATCTTACAGAAAACATGGGAGGTGATTAAATAGCAGTAATGGCTCTTGCTGGCTCATGGAAATAATTGCCTTTCACACCTAGCAGGAAGAACCTTTTTTACATATCTAGCATTTCAGAAAGCCAGTTACATTTCAAAGAATAAACAGGCAGGGAATAAGAAGACGCTTGTCTGGGCTGTGGGGCTAAAAACCATTTAAAAGCAAGTGGTGATTCAGTTGTTTGACTTTCAGAAGCTGGGGGGTTTGCTTAATTATAGAAAGATGATTGTTGCATGAGCATGAACTTTCAGTGTTTTTAATAGACCCAGTTTACTAGTCAGGGAATAATTCACGCAAGTAGGTTTCTAAGCATCTCTTTATTACCAAATTGAGATTGCCCGTCACCTTGGCCTTTCCAGAAGTGATAGCAAGAGCTCAGGTGTGGGGGAGTAAGATCTGGAGGCTGGAGCAGAGATGGAGGCACTAGTCAATGGTGGGCTTTCAGGAGGAGTTGATATGTTATGGGGTGGGAGGACCAGGGGTCAGAACAAAGCACAGAAAGTGGGATTGTGTTGAAGCTCTTGCTGTTGTTTGAGGGTGTGAGGTTTAGACAACCTCTGTTACCTGCACTAATGGTCTGTTTTCAGGCTCAGGATATAATTGCTGTATTCCTTCAATGGACATTTAAAGGAGTAGAGGAGGTAGAAATGTGCATATGATTATGTAGGGACTTGGATCCTTTGATCCCTTATGTGGTGGGCCTAGGACTCCTTTTTCCAGCCTTGGAGGGAATGGGTGGAGGAGGGCTAGATGTGTGGAGTATCTTCATGCTCTGATCAGGGTGAATAATAACTTTGGGTTTATATCGAAAATGTTTTCTCTCTGGATTTGTTACATGTGAGAGTTGTTTGGCTGGTTTTAAGTATTAGTACAAGGGGCAAGAGCTATGAGAACGGGCACCTTAAAGAAATGTGAAGTGGGAAGGAGTTGTACCAGGAGGAACCAAAACTATTCAATCTCTGTCCTGTCTAAAAATACTAAAAGGGAAATTGAAGAAATGTTGTAGTGACAAAAGGAGACGGAAGATACTGGCTTGCTAAAGAAGCTGATAATGAGATACTATACTTAGATAGTATATAACTTATTGACTTTCCTGTCTGTACCAACACTCACTTGCTTATGTTTAGACATATGAGGAGAGGGCAAATGCTTGCAAAGTTCTGTTTAAATATGTTTAAAACAAGCAAGACTTCTACTGTATTTTTTTTTGTTTCTCAGGATGTGTTGGTTTTAGCAGAGCTCATTAAAGCATATACCAACAGTCTAACAGATTTTGAGTGACAGACTGCTCAAGCCATGTAGTCCGCTTATGGAATGGGTTCACCAAAGCTAACTTTCATCTGCACAAGATCTTGTGGGATTAAAGACCCTCAGTATGGAAGTGTGCACGTGCTACTGTGGTGTGCAGCAGTAAAAGAGGTTGGGAGAAGTAGGAGAATGTCTACATGCTTCCTTATCTTATATCCTAAATCAGGTCAGTGTATTTATTGCAAGTAAAATTCCTATTGGAGGAAGTCTGTAGTTGAGTCAGTCCTTCCCTAGGGCCGGCTCTGGTCCAAGACATCTCATTGTTGGAATTTATAAAGATTGTACTATGCTTGTTGAAAGATGCCCAGTGGACAGCCCTGAAGCCTGAAGTTCTCCACCTGTCCTCAGAATAGATTAAACATAGAAGCAACAGTTCATATTTTAAGAGCCCGTGAACTCTTAGGGTTCATCTACACTAAGGATGCGATCTGTTGCAGAAGGTGCCTTACTAAGCAATGAAAACAGTTTGGCTGCCAGTGTGGAGGGCATGAAACCACTCTGAATGGCGTTGCAGTGACAGAGACTTCGTGAAACATGGCACCTCTCAGGCTTCCTCTAACAGAGTTGAAAACTGTCTAGAGCAGTAGTTGGAAATCACTGGGGTAGGGCTTACTGTTATTGATCGCGGACAGCAAGAAGCCATTTTCTAAGGCCACCTTTGAGCAATCAGAGGGGGGGTCATTGGCCCTTCAGTGTCTCGTCAACCTGAGGCTCCCAGTAATGTATGGGTGAGGCTTTTTAATTGTTTTGTGGTGTGCATACTTTTCCATGGGAACTGAACTGACACCACCAACTCTTTGTATAGTCCATAGATCAGCAGTCAAATGGTAACTACTTTTGGTCAGTGTTGTGCTAGGCCAAATTCAGAAGAGAGATCTGAATCAGAAGAGAGGCTCAATACGCTGTTACCAGTCCCCTATGCCACCAACCACACTACCCAAATGTGGATTATTGATCAGTGGTCTCCAGACAGTTGCACTGAATATAAGTGAGTTGAAATTTCATTCAGAAGCTGTAAGTATTTACTGCCTCCCTTGCCCTTTGCCTCATTAATGGTAAAGGAAGGAAAATGAAAGGCATGCTACCAAGTGAAGTAAAGGAACAAACTCAATAGCTGGCTAGCCTCTTAAAGCCTTGCAACTCTTACAAACGCTAATGGGAATCTCCATGCACATGCCAAGCCCTCTAAAATATCAGCATTTTGTAAATCGATGCAGATGCTAGTAGGAGTGCTGCTAATGAATTTTACTTGGCTATTCAAAGCCTCCTGAAACTTGCAGCAGTGACAGTAAATTCAAAGGGAGCCAAGGCAATTTCATATCTCTCTGTCCTACCCAAAGCTGTCTCCAGCTGCGTGAAGCAAAGTGCCTGCTTTATCTTCTCGCAGCCTCATAGATGGATGAACTGCTGTTTGGTGAATAACACATGCAAATTCTCATCCTACTGAAGCAAACAGATTCCAGCAGCAAGCACGTGATTGAAAAGAGCAGAACGATACAGTCTTTCTAGAAATGTATCTGTGAGCAAGAGGAAAATATGCCTTCAGGAAATTTCAAAATAGTTCTCATAGGTTCTTGGGGTTTTTTTTGTTTTGTTTTCTGCACAATGGCTCTATTTCCTCATCCATTCTTATTCCTCTGCTTGGTGCAACAACCGGAGACAAAAACAGCAGAAGCAGCAAGTGTTATTTGAGAACTATTTAATGGAATTACGTCATATCTTACAGGATTTGCAATTTGTATCTGGGTAAATCTTAATTTTCAGAGCTTCATGTCCTGGCAAATAGTTTGTTAAAGATTAGCATTGCAGTTCATGATTGGAGTCCACTCTGCATTATTCCATGCCTTTCCTTTTCACATGGCACATTATGCTAATCATACTGTATTCCATTTTTCAATAAAAGGTCAACAGTGCACTGTTTGTGCAGAATGTGCAATTTAAACTTCATGTCTGTCATTAGAGATAATCTAGGTTTGCTGTATCAAGTGGGGTTGTCATAGAAACTAGACCTGAGATCTCTGTTTACTGCCTTTGGAGAATAAACATTTTGCATTTATTTTACTGAAAAATAGTTGAACAATTTAAATAAGGTTTGAAAACAAAAGCATAATAGCCCAGAGAGAGATGTCATTCATCAAAAATCAATATATATAATGCAATTGGTAAATGCTAAGCATTGAAGCAATTGACTGACAGCAATAGAGAAATATTTCCCGTGGGATAAGGAAGTAACTGATAGTGTATCATAATGCCTGGAGCAGGATTAATTTAAATTTGCTAATGGGTTTTGTTCTAGCTATTATAACACAGAAGAATATTTGTTTAAATTTCACTTAGTGTCATCTAAGGCTTTGTTATGTTATAACTTTGGACATTCATAATCGTACTGAGAGACTTTAGTTTTGTTCCCTGTGATCTTTCATGTCTTCCTACCAAAGCTTGTACTTTTCTTCCCATTTTGTGACAAGGTTTACTTGAGATCCTAAAATTAACTCTGCTACCTGTGCTATTTACTTGGTAATCTTCATCTTTGGGCAAGAAGGCTGCCAGTTTTGTAGTCTCACCAAAAAAATTGGTCTTATCCTTATTGTAATATATTGCTTACTTTTGGAACTCATTTCCATGAGGTAGTAATATTTTTTAAAAGGATTAGTATTTGCAGGTTATAGCAGAAGAAAAACGATCGGGGCTATTAATTATGCCTCAGAACATAATCATATCACTATCTGGGGTTATATAAGTTATTTCTTGGTGGCATAGAACTGCACTATTGATTAAATGCATTATGGGGATTTAATACTTTCTTCCAAACCATCTGGCATTGTTGAGAGAGAGAGAATTTAAATCTATAGATGGACTTGTGCTAACTAGGTCTTCCAATATGGTAATTGGGTTCCAAAACTGGGACTAGATGCACACTTTTGAGAAACAGGAATTTTAACACAAACTTAGGAACAGGCCCAGCCCTAGGGCAAGGTGAGCAAGGCAAATGCCTTGGGCCTGCACTTTTGGGGCCCCGCACTGCTGAGTATTCACCACCCAACAGTCGGGCCCGGGCCCCGCTCCCAGCATCCTGCTTTGGGCCCTGCAAACCCTTTGGCTGGGCCTGCTTAGGAATTTATTAACAAATTTACCAGCATAGGCACAAAGTCTATTTGACTATTTTTTTGGCATGATGATGAAAAGCAGTTTCATATTTTACTTCTCCATCAAATAAGTACTCACCCCAGTCAAGCAGGTTAGTAGAATTTGCACTAACTCCTTCTGAGGGATAATCACACCTGAGGATGTAAAGGACGATCATAAGGGGCCTAATTCTCTATTGGTGTAAGTGTGTACAGTCAGCTCCATTGACTTCAGTGAAGTGCTGCCAATTTGTAATAGTAGAGGATACAGTCCAAATTCTTCACTCTAAAGAGATTTAAAATCTCAAATTTTTTGTTGGTAAAAATTGGGAGTACAACTTGACTGAAGTCAGTGGAGTTGTGCAGACTTTTATCAACAGAAGATTTGTCCTTGTTGTCTTTCATGTCTGTACAGCACCATGCACTCCAAATGCACTGCACACACAATAAGAATGTTATTGCAACCTAGATCGGTATTATAGTAACTGCAGCACTTAGCTGTAACCAGGAATTCCTCTCTTTGTGGGTGTGTATCCAATGCACCAGTGATTCTAATTACAATTTAAACATTTTCCCTAAGCAGAAAAATCTTTGCATGCCTGATTTGTTTGCTCAGCAAGGTGAACTTCCCTGCTAATCATCTGCTCTATGTGTAGTTCTTGACTTCAGCTGGGTTTGTAACACAGAAGGGTCTGTAAGTCAGGTCCCAGCTTGTTGAGCCTCCATTTTTGACAAATTTTGTGTGATACAGTCAGCCAGTGTTAGCAGCATGAAAGCAAAGCTTGCAAACAACTCTTTACCATGCCCTAGTTGCGATGTAGGGACAAGTGGCCCTGCCAGTGTGGGAACGAGCCATGGCCTGGTTCAGAAAAAGGGGAAAAGCTTTACAATAATATGCACTTAACCCTGTTCTAAGTTGACTGGTGCCACTAGCCTGTTTGTAGGAGGCTGGGAATGGATGGCAGGAGAGGGATCACTTGATGATTCCCTGTTCTGTTCACTTCCTCTGGGGCACCTGGCATTGGCCACTGTTGGAAGACAGGATGCTGGGCTAGATGGACCTTTGGTTTGACCCAGTATGGCCCTTCTTTTGTTCTTTTCCAGTTAAGCTCAGCTGCCCCCTGGACACTCCAGCAACAGCGTCTGTCCCAGGGCTTCGGACAGTACCCTTCACCACAGCTGTCTTTTGCAGGGTGTGGTTGGCGATTCAACTGCTCATGAAACTGAGGTCTTGCCTGTTGATGGCCTTGAAACTCAGGGCCTAAAGCCTTGACTTGGCAACAAGACAGTCATTCGGCTTGATGCTCAATCTACGCCACTGGCATTGTGAATGGAAAACTTCCTGCTTTGCCCCGCCTGAGTGGTACAGTCTTTGTGTTTAATAACCGCAGATTGCAACACAGATAATAAAATTCACCTCAAGGAGGATGTTAGTGAAATGAGTATGGAATTCCCAAGCCAGCGCCTCCATAACAAGCAGGTGATGTGCATTATCTGCCACTGTGGGTCACTCCCCAAGCTGAAGGACACAGTTAATAGATTATTTCATCCAATGTGGCTAGATGGAGCCAAGTTCATTTTTTCTTGTGCAAAGGGAAGGTAAATTTCCTGAAAGTATTTGTGTCTCCTAGTGTCAATTACCTCTTTCCTGGGACCTTTGTGGGACTGCCTGAAAGCATTTAAAAAGGAGGAGCAGCAAAGGTGGGGGGAAGGAGTAGGTACATAAGACTGAGGTCAAAGTTTTGCTGTGGGAGTGGTGAAAAACCTGGGATTGCAACAGCCTCCCGGCTTTCCTGTTGCACAGACTAGCTGTGAATGTTAAACTTATCCGCCTGCTCTTAGATGCCATAGTAACAAGTCTGTATTTGCAGCTGCCCTTCACATTCTGATTATTGGTAGGGAACTTGACTACGGGGAATGCTGCAGAACAAAAGGTATATGCCTGGATGAGGGACACACATGCTCCCCACCCCAACCTTCTGGCTCAGAAATTATACCTTTTGGCATGGAGCCTTCTTCAAAAATCTCTGTGGTTTAGTCCCTTTATTTCTTATTAAGCTTTCAGTTAATCTTCTTTCCAGCCATGTAGAAGTGTAAAGCAAGAAGTGGACTCTGCTGGGAGGGTAGGAAGGGCCTTGGTGTTGTATATCTGACAGTGATTGCTTGGGGAAGTGCTGGGATTTAATAACATGGAGCATGTAGTGCGCCTCTGTGACTAGGGAAGGCGGTCCTTGGAAAGTCAAGGCTACGGCCTTATGGCTGCAGGCCATATTAAGTAACATAATTATCGTTTCTACATTTAAATCTCTTCTAAAGACTGTGGTGCCTATAAGAAAAATGGCTGATTACAACTAGTTTGTGGGGAATCAGGAATAATTTGTAGATATTACTTACACACACAAAATAATTTGTATTATTGGACCTTTACATTACTGTGGCCAAGTATCACCTCAACCAAGGTCGTCTTTGTCTGTCTTTTGGGTCAGAAACTGAGCTTTCTTTAGTAGTTAGAAAGCACTGAAAAGAGGATGGGTGCTTTCAAACATAATAGCCATAACAATTACCCTATATAGCAAACGTAGCATTTCCATTTTCTAGTGCTGTTACACCATTTGTGCCAAGATATAATTTTAAATATTTTCATTCTACTTATCAATTTTTATGAAAGAGCTGAGTGCAAGTTGCAGGTCTCTACCAATGTGTCCTCTAATTTTTTTCATCCATGCGCGGGATAAATTGTGTTATGTGCACCAAGGCATGTGCAGATATGTACCACCCATAGAAACACATGCTTCTGGCTATAGGTGCTGTGGGAACTCTGCTAATCAGCTGGGTAGCATTTGAATCTCTTCTGGGTGGCTGCCTTAGTGCTCAGCTTACAGGGAACACTGGTCTCTACTCACTGAATTCAAGTTGATTTCTCTATCTCTTTGAGGGCTTCAGAGCCCCGAAGAACAGTGGAAGTAGAAAAAGTCATGATTATAGGTAACTGTAAAATGGAAGTAGCTTCCTGGGATAAACGTCACTTTTTGACAGAAATTTCATCCTGTACTTGGACATGCTTTGCAGGAGGGGATTTCCATAAAATTTCAGTTTTGAATGAATTGAAATGGAGTTTTTTTGCCTCGCTGGCTGCAGGCAGAAAATGCAATGACAGAAGCCCCAGTCAGGGAGCTGTCCTCTTTGAGTTTCCCAACAACATTTTTTTTTTAATAAAGTTGAAACTTTCTTGTGGAAAATTTCAAATTTCAACACACTCAAGTTAGAGCTGGATAAGGATTTAGAATGGTTCTCTCCCTACAAAGGCAATTTCCCCTCTGGGTAGCCACACATCCCTATCAGCTTCTGGGAGTGAGCCACCTCCATCCTGACTGAATTGGCTCCCTTAACACTAGTCCTATACTAGATAATTAACTCCCTTCTTTTGATATACCAGCACTGATAGACTAGTACTGGTACTCAGTTAATGTCTTTTTTCAGGCCCAAGGAAATGTAAATTTGACACTGTTTCCCTGGGCCTGAACAAAGACATTAATTACATTTAACACCTCATTGACATCAAAAGCTAAGGATGGGACACTGTCAGCCCACTCAATTAGCCTCATTAGCACCGGCACTACAGTTGACCACTATTTGTTTCCTTTCCCCTTTTTCTGTTATAAATTCTGGGTCTCCTTTTCCCCCCTCCTCCCTTTTTTTTGTTATAAATGCTGGGTCCCCCCCTTTTTTTTTCACTCAAGCTCATCTGAAGAAGTGGATTTTGCCCACAAAACCTCAGTCTCTAAGGTGCTACAGGACTACTTGTTTTTAAAGTTACAGACTAACAACGCTACCCATCTGAGACTTTCAGACTTTAGCTTCGTTCGTCCAGAGGACTTTGCTCACGAGATGGGGAGAGAAGGGCAGATGCTGGTGCTTGAGATTTGTAATGTCTCATTTACTTTCCCCCAATAACAGACAACACCATATGGAGCAGAAAAGATGGAATGTTCCAAAGGGAGAGGGGATGGATGGATTTTTCTCCCCCAAACCTTTCAAAACAGGACAGGGAAAGTGGATTCTTTGCAAGAGGCTTGAACCTTGCCCAGGAAACAGCTTTTATGACTGCAGATCTCGTGATACGCATGAGGAATCTTTTTCGATGACTCAAGTGGGACTGACTCGTGACACACTTGTATCTTCTTATTGTCAGTTGCCTTTTTTTTCCATTTTTTTACAGCATCCAGAACGGTGTTAGCCAATTTATACAACCAAAGATTAATTATTTAGTTAAATTTGAGAACTCAGCTCTGATGGGATGTTCAGCCAGAGAGCCAAGTGCCTTTGCACATTTAAAAACACCATAAAGAGGAGTTACACAATCAAAGCAGTGACAGTTCTTCTTCCCCAGACTCTCACAACATCTTGCATGGACATTCGGCAGATTCAGGGAGAATCGAAATTCCCACCTCACCCAACACTTTTTACCCAAACTGAAATCTCCCTCCCTTAATTACATCAGCCCTTTTCCCATGCTTACTGAAAGAGACAGACTTTGCAGTCTGTCGAGAGAGGTTCAGCCCAGTGGTGCACAACCTGCGGCCTCAGGGTCACATAGTAGTCCATTGGAGTTCTATGAGTGGCCTGCGAGACATTTTGTTCACTCTTGCCCACACGCAGGGTAGTTAGATTTTGCTGGTTTCCATCCATGTAATTTTTTCCCCTACCGGTATTAATAAAATGACATAAAGCCAGGGCACGTGAAATGACGTGTGCTGATTGCACTCAACATTGACTGTAAAAGCCCTGCATGCCCTCCGCATCCAACCCAAGTGTTGCTAAGGTTCAGTTGGCACACCCCACCAATTCTAGGTACGCAAGTGCAGTTAGCAAAACTATCCTCGGTGGCCATCTTGGTCACGACAATGTTGCAGCCCACTGAGATGGAGGAAGGCCACTTGTGGGGCACACTCACTAGCCTACGTTGTCCATTGCTGGTTCAGACAGTTTTGGACTTTGGGGGGGGGAGGCGGCATTCCAATGCAAAGTGGCCCTTCCAGAGAACAACCTGCTGGCAGCTCTTCTAGAGCAAGGGGGCAGAGTGTTGTAGCTGGAGTGCTGACCCCAGCTGCAGTGGAATCGGAAGACTCTGGTGTGAAGTGGACACAGAAGACTGGAGAAAAATTCCCTCTAGTGTGGAGCTGTATCTGATTGATGGAAATGGTCCTATTGTGCCTGCCTCTTCCTTGAACCTCAACAGGAAAAGCTAAATGTACACAAATCTATGGGTCCGGTCTTAATGCATCCGAGGGTACTGAGGGAGTTGGCAAATGTCATTGAGGAGCCTTTGGCCATTATCTTTGAAAAGTCGTGGAGATCGGGAGAAATCCCGGATGATTGGAAAAAGGCAAATGTAGTGCCCATCTTCAAAAAAGGGAAGAAGGACGATCCAGGGAACTATAGGCCGGTCAGTCTTACCTCGGTTCCTGGAAAAATCATGGAAGGGATCCTTAAGGAATCCATTTTGAGGCACTTGGAAGAGAGGAAAGTGATTAGGAATAGTCAGCATGGGTTCACAAAGGGCAAGTCGTGCTTGACCAATCTGATCAGCTTCTATGATGAGGTAACTGGCTCTGTGGACGTGGGAAAGTCAGTGGATGTGATATACCTTGACTTTAGCAAGGCTTTTGATACGGTCTCCCACAATATTCTTGCCAGCAAGTTAAGGGAATGCGGATTGGATAAATGGACAGTAAGATGGATAGAAAAATGGCTAGAAGGCCGGGCCCAGCAGGTAGTGATCAACGGCTCGATTTCAGGTTGGCGGTCGGTTTCTAGCGGAGTGCCCCAAGGTTCGGTTCTAGGACCAGTTTTGTTCAATATCTTTATTAATGACCTGGATGAGGGGATGGATTGCACCCTCAGCAAGTTTGCGGATGACACTAAGCTAGGGGGAGAGGTAGATATGCTTGAGGGCAGAGATAGGGTCCAGAGTGACTTAGACAAATTGGAGGATTGGGCCAAAAATCTGATGAAGTTCAATAAGGACAAGTGCAGAGTTCTGCACTTGGGACGGAAGAATCCCAAGCACAGTTACAAGCTGGGGACCAACCAGCTAAGTAGTAGTTCTGCAGAAAAGGACCTGGGGGTTACAGTGGATGAGAAGCTGGATATGAGTCAACAGTGTGCCCTTGTAGCCAAGAAGGCTAATGGCATATTAGGTTGCATTAAGAGGAGCATTGCCAGCAGATCCAGAGATGTCATTATTCCCCTTTATTCGGCTCTGGTGAGGCCACATCTGGAGTATTGTGTCCAGTTCTGGGCCCCCCCACTACAAAAAGGATGTGGACGCATTGGAGAGGGTCCAGCGGAGGGCAACCAAAATGATTAGGGGGCTGGAGCATATGACTTATGAGGAGAGGGTGAGGGAGTTGGGTCTGTTTAGTCTGCAGAAGCGAAGCGAAGAGTGAGGGGAGATTTGATAGCAGCCTTCCACTTCCTGAAGGGAGGTGCCAAAGAGGATGGAGAAAGGCTGTTCTCAGTAGTGACAGATGGCAGAACAAGGAGCAATGGTCTCAAGTTGTGGTGGGAGAGGTCCAGGTTGGATATTAGGAAAAACTATTTCACTAGGAGGGTAGTGAAGCACTGGGATGGGTTACCTAGGGAAGTAGTGGAGTCTCCATCCCTGGAGGTGTTTAAGTCTCGGCTTGACCAAGCCCTGGCTGGGTTGATTTAGTTGGGATTGGTCCTGCCTTGGGCAGGGGGCTGGATTTGATGACCTTCTGAGGTCTCTTCCAGCTCTATGGTTCTATGATTCTATGATTCTATGAACAGTGGGGATGCGTTCTGGAGAACGGGAGGCCATGAGGTCTTGGAGCTGCAGAGCCCCCCCCCCGCAGTCAGTTGGGTGGGGGCTGCTCTAGGGGAAGGTAGCTCCTGGGGATTCCCTGAGCCCCCCGCAGCTGCTCAATTCCTCAAGCCACCTTAGGAACGGCAGCACCGAAGCAGAAGTCTGTGTAAACCCAGCCGTGCCCTTTTTGGCAAAGAATCTCCCTAGGATGGGGAGTGCCACAGTGGACAACATAGCCAGCTTGTAAGAAGCCCTGAGCAGAACCTAGATAGTGTCCCTCAAGAGACACATTGATACAATGTATCTGCTGGCAGAGCACCTCTGGAGCCCCAGAGATCAACTAAGCCTGTCTTCTGCCGGCATTACTGGACTGGCACATGGCAAGGCAAATAATCTACCTGAGTCCCCTCCCAGCCCACTGCTGCCAGAGAAGACAAGTGACACTAGCTCTTGTATTATGGTGCAGAGATCTCCCTGCTGCTCATCCTCCCAACTCTCCCAGAAACGCCTGATGTGAGAAACAAAAATCCAGCTTTAAAATAGATGTGGTTGGGTAGCATGTCAAGACACTCTGGTTTGCTTGGGGCTGGGTGTTAGCCACATGGCTACACTAAGCAAATGACCCACTGCTGACAAGGGGTCCCTGCTGGACTGGTGTTTAAACAGGGTAGCTGCTGCTACAGCAAATGGGACACCATCTTCAGTACCAGCATGACTGAAATCTGATTCCACCAAGCTGCTACCATGCTTTCTGGGATGGTGTCTGGGAGCCAGGGCCGGCACTAGGCATCAGCAAATCAAGCATGTGCTTGGGGCAGCACATTTCCAGGGGCGGCATTTCCAGGTAAGCAGCTGCCCCCAGCAATGCCTGGCCCCGCCCCGCCGATTTTAAAGGGCCGCAGGGGCTCAGCTCTGGCTGCATGTCCCCAGGAGCTGGGTGCGGAGCGCAGCACGGCCAGGCTCCGCCCCACCCCTCCGGATCCAGTCCTGCTATGGCCCCAATCCCCTTCGCCGGCGAGAGACCGCTCCCTGCCAGCTGCCCGGCTCGCTGTCCCTGCCCCGCCCCGTGCCCCTCTGGCTCCATGCCACCCATTCTCCGCGCCGCCCTGCGCCCCACACCCTGCACCCCGATCCCCCTGCTCTCCCTGTTCCCTGTGATTCTCTGGCTCTGCGCTGCCTGTTCCCTGTGCCGCCCCTGAACCCTGGTCCCCGTGCCCCTCTGGCTCTGCACCCCCTCTGCACCCCGCAGCCCCTTTTCCCTGTGCCCCTCTGGGTCTGTGCCCCCCATTCCCCACACTGCCCCGGACCCTGATCCCTTTGCCCCTCCTGTTCCCCATATCCCATTCCCCATGCTTCCCCTGCACCCCGCACCCTGCTCTCCCCAATCCCTGTGTCCTTCTGGCTCTGTGCCTCCTGTTCCCCACGCCACCCCTGTACCCCCCACACTGTTCCCTGCACCGCTCTGGCTCTGTGCACCCCAGTACCCCAGTTTCCCTGCTTCCCCTGGTCCCCACGCCGCTCTGGCTCTGCGCCTCCCATTCCCCATGGTGAACCCTGCTCCCCCTGTTCCCCAGGCCTCTCTGGCTCTGCGCTGTCCCTGCACTCTGCTCCCCCTGTGGGTCGGGAGTGAGGGGTACTTGTCTATAGGGAGGGGCTGGACAGGGCAGGGAAAAGGCTGTTGTGACCCAGCAGCGAGTGAAAGGGGAGGGGGAGTTTACTTGAAGCGCCTTTGCCTTTATGGGAAAAAAAATAATTACAATTATATTTGCTATTTATAGGGCTAAAATGCCGGGACAAAATCGAAAATGAAAACAAAAACAAACAAACAAACAAAACCATTGCAAAGTGCAAACGTGTAAAAGCCAACAAAAAAAGGCGGGGGGCGGCCAAAACATTTTTTGCTTGGGGCGGCAAAAAACCTAGAGCTGGCCCTGTCGGGAACAGTTTTGTCCCATTTGTTCTGTCAGTAACTATTCAATTCCAGTTTGAAAAGGGGCAGCTTTTCATGCCCATTACCAACAAATTGTCACAAAGCAGACAGAAGCTTGAGCATTTGAAGATAAAGTGGGCAAAAATGAACAATATCAATTTGCCTTCTTTAGCCTCTATCTAGGGACTGTCCTGTTAGTATCTAAGTACTGAACAATGCATGTGTGCACAGTATCTTGACACGACCCTCCAGGGATGGGTTTCCCATGTGCTTATACAGTAGTAGAGCAGAAGGAAGGAGTTGTGTTCATTGAGCTGGGGACTGGGATTCCTCCAGGTTTCTAGCTTCTACTCATATGCCTCAAACTTGATGGACTTCTCTCCACACTGGAAGTAGTACCTTCCTCCCAAAGTGCTGTCTGATTGAATTAGTGTTTGTAAAACCCTTGGAGGTGCAATTAGGTGACACATGCTCTGCCAGATGTGCATATTACTTAAGAAAGGTCAGGGAGACCTGAGGTAAATCATGGGATACATGCTAGTTATGACTTTTCAAACAGCCTAGGGAGTGCGTACACCCAGTTTCTCAAAGCTTTCTGAAAAACGAGGGACAGGAATGCTAGCCTAGGCTTGTTCTCACCCTTCCAGAGATGTTGACTTCCCTTCTGCAGCTGGAAGCTATGTGTCCAATTCTGCAGCAGCAGCCACAATCCATGTCATTTAAAGGAAAAGAGTGACAATGCACCCGTTTTGCTATGGAAAATATCCAAGATGGTTGGGGTGAAAGAAAGATTGGAACAGGGCCTTCAAAAAATTGGACAGAGTGGGAGATCGAGACCCTTGAAGTGAAAGGTTCTCTAGTCTATCATAAGAATGGCCATACCGGGTCAGAGCAAAGGTCCAACTAGCCCAGTGTCCTGTCTGCCGACAGTGGCCAATGCCAGGTGCCCCAGAAGGAGTGAACAGAACTGGGAATCTTCACGTGATCTGTCACCCATTCCCAGCCTCTGACAAACATTCCCACTATGAATCTGGTGGAGCTGGGACTGACTAACAAGCATTACCACTTGATGGTTGCTCAGGGACCTATGCGAAATTAATTGGTGTGGAGTCCCAGTGTTGCCAAATCTTGCATACTCTTCTGAGAGGGAGGCCTTGCTGTTTCTCCAGAGATTAGGCAGGCCAGTAACTTTCACATGTGCTGGATATTATGAGAATGAACCTGAAGAATAATGTAGAATGTGGTTTAAAAGTGAAGTTTTTCCCCCATTTGACTGCAGGAGAAAGTCATTTCCAGGAAAAGCACTTGACGCGGTTTCTGCTTTTTTTAGTTACGTTTCTGTTCATTTTGTAGTGGGAGTTTCAAGACTTACCAAACCAACCCTGGAGATGGGGGGAAGTGCGTGCACCATGGCAGCATAGAGGGGAGCATACACTGAACAAGGATGGTGCAGCATGGTTAGGCAAAGTTACAGCTAATAGGTTGCCAATAGTAAGGGTTGTCTACATGACCCTAAAAGGGGGAAGAGGGGAAGAGAGAAGGCTAACAGTGTAGTGAAATAGCTATGGGTTGGATAAGCATTTTGGATATTGGCACTTGGCAAAAAATTGGGTGAATGGGAAAAGGGGAAAAACAAATGTTTTAGATTCCTATTCCTAGACAATGTTTCCTCTAATCTTTTCCATCCATGTATGGATTTTTCCAGCCACATGTGGAATTATTTTTTATGTGCACCAAAGTGTGTGCAAGTATGCACCAGCAGTAGAAACAAAAACCCTACCGGTGGGCACTCTGCTAATCAGTTGGGTAGCATTTGAATCTTTTCTGAGCATCCGCATATGCACACAGCTTACAAGGAACACTGTTGTTAGGTGTATTTTATGACAGTGTGACACAAGTGCTAAGTATTGGGGATATTGAGAATCATTCAATAGAGTCTGAGAGTATTGTTCAGGGAAAAGCGGAAATATATTTTAAAAACACATTTCTAAACTTTATATCAAACTTTAAAAAGTTCTATAATAGGCCTAAAATCCTGTAACTATCATTCTGGGAGCAGAATGCTGCTGGCTACGACACAGGAAACTTGTCTTGCTACCAGGATAACTGAGTAAAGAGATTTTCAAAGATTTTTTTTAAGTCTGTTTAAAAAAAAATAGAGCATAGCTCACAATAACTTTGTATATATCTCAGTTCCTGCATATTCCAGAAATGAGAGAGAGTTTGTGCTTCCGTCTTAGCAGGTGGCTAAGCTCCATTCTCTGTATGGAGATAATGAAACAGTGACTTGTATTTCTAGAGGCTGTTTTTAAAAAAGCAATATCCTTAGCTAAACATGTACTAAGTGTCTAAGGCACTGCAGGCTAGCAACCCAGTCTTCCTTTAAATAGTGATTATAGGAAGGCCTTGTGATGGCAGTAGTCTTCCCAGGCCTTGTGATTTTATTGAAATTCTCATGATGTTTTTTAAAACCCCAGCTTCTGGAGTCAAGTGATTCCATGAGAAATTTCAGCTTTCACTTAAAAAAAAAAAAAAAAAAAAAGTAGTATGTTTTGAACCTTCCTGGTTATGCACGCCACTTTGACTTGCTTTAGTATTCATATCCTCATAGTGTATGTGGCTGCACTGGGTAGTCAAACCCTCA
Organism: Rafetus swinhoei; assembly: GCA_019425775.1. Classification (NCBI taxonomy): domain Eukaryota; kingdom Metazoa; phylum Chordata; order Testudines; family Trionychidae; genus Rafetus; species Rafetus swinhoei. The sequence continues at coordinate 16,928,272 of CM033447.1, read as the reverse complement.
GTCACTTTTGCAAGTGAATGCTTCTGTCAACCTAGTGTCCATCAACCAAGGAGGAAGTGGGCTGGAATGGGTGCCTCACCTCTCATCATAGTTCCCTCTAAGGTGTGTGCTTGCTCAGCTGCGCACAAAACATTCTAGGCCCGCCCACCTCCTTTGCATAGCCATGCAGCAGCGCTCACCACTCATGTTCCTGCTGGAACATGAGTGGAGGGTTCCTGCTTGGTGGATGCCACGCGGCTTCACTAGCAGGGCCGTGGGAGCCGGGGCACTCTGAGGCTTTGGCAGGTGTCTGAGGCCCCGGTTCCAGCTCCAGCAGCAACCCCACGGCCCACCTGGTGAGTGGCTGTCCCAGTGTGCTCTAGCTGGAGCTGGGGCCGTGGTGAGGCTGTCCCTGCTGGGGAAGCCTCACTGCAACTCTGGTTCCAGCTCCGGCAGCCATACGGCCCCGCTGGTGGGGCCGCATGACGGGTGGCTGCCCTGGCTGGAGCCGAGCATGATGAGACTTTGGCGGGCGGCTGGAGGCTGTCCTTGCTGGGGCTGTGTGTGCCAGGACTGGAGCAGGGGCTGTGATTGCTTATAAATAAGTAAGGCTCTCTTCCCTCTTCTGCCATGCTCAGTGTGGGGTTTTCTACCCCATTACTAATGTCTATGGTATTAAAAAAATGTATTCAGTTACGTGCACAGTTTGCATGAATCTGTAGAACAGAGCTAGGATTGATTTGTTTTTATAATATACACGTCAGTTTCACAGATGAACTACTCAAAGGGCTCAGTTAAGCTTCTTGTTTATTTTCCTAGATCATGAAATCACACTTATATCTGTAGATAAATTAATTTAATTATTCTGTGATTTTACCAGCGGTCTTAAGTGCTGAATTATGAATCTGATCCACTTTTTCTTTATCTTGCTCTTTTTTAAAACTGTATTTGTTACACAAAACATGGAGCATTGTTTAACCTGAATGAGTACATCTTTGGGTTCAATAACAGTGTAAAGAAAATAAGAAAGAGTTCCTTTGATAAGTACACCTTTAAACTATATTAAGAATTTAAATGCTGAAATTAAGACACTGATTCAGAGATGCACTTAATTGTATACTTAAATCCCTTTGAAGTCAATGCAATTTAATCATGTGTTTAATGCTAATCATGTACTTGGGTGTTTGGCTCTGTAGGGCTGGAAACATCAGCTTTAATTTTAAGTCTATCATTAAATATTTTTTTGAAATACAATTTAAACAATAAAGTGCACATTTTGTTTCCAACAATTGCTTGTCCTAAAAAAAAAAGTATTGCAATCCTGCAAATAATAGCAATCCACCCCTTAAAAGTTAAACTTCCAAAAGGATTCACAAAGGAGACACATTAATCTGTAATACACTAAATCTGAAACAGAAATATTGTTTGTATCATAACCATTTCAACAGCAGCGACATGTCGTGCCACAATAGAGTGTGTGAACTTCCTCTGAAGTCAATGTAGTTAGTGAGAAGAGGGAGCAGAATGTCAGAGAGGCCTTATGTGAGGTAGTTTAATGTTTTGGTTAGTGGCCAGAGCGGGGAATTAAGGGCCGGATTCTCTGCTGGTAGAAGTTGAAATCAGTGGAGCTAATGTGATTCACACCTGCTGAGGATCTACATGTCTGGAGAGGCAAAGAGAGACAAAACAAGTCTGATGCAGAGGAGCTGGAGTCAGGACCACATGGTGGCTGCCCAGCTGCTCCCGGGGAGGACTGTGTGGGTTAATATTACTCCTACTGTAAACTGCATATGAACTATATTCTTTCCTTTGGTAAGCTGGCAAAGGGAGAGGAGAAACTTGCATATCCAACTGGAACTATTTTGGATTCTAGCTGTGATTCATTGGATAGTCCCTTTCTGGGCACAGTGTAGTATTAATTTTCTTTTCATTTGATTTCATATTAAATAAACATTTAAAGTCATGCACCTTGTTAGTTATTCCTTGTTTTAGTATTTTCTTCCCTAACATTTTTAAAATATATGGATCTAAGATATTTGGTGGAACACATCCAGAAAACTGTACATGACCTCATTATTGGTACACAAGATAAAACTCCTTCTGCTCATGGATAGAAAATCATAGAGGGAACACTGCCTCTCATGCGTGCTCCCTGGTCAAGTGGGTGTGTGCCTGCAGCTTTCCTTCATTTCAGGATCCTCTGGTGGCCGCTGTACTTGCCAAGAGGGTCTTCAGTGACTCAGCCCTGTGGCTGAGTCATACACAGTACAGTACCTGTGCAAACACCAACCTCTTTTGAGGTGTGAGTCCAAAATGTCGTGCTGCCCTCCCTGGGTTACCTTCACTTGGTCCACCTAGGTTGCAAGGCTCCTACTTGGAACTGAACAGTGCCCTGAGGGCTTCTGCACTAGGGCCTCTACTTGAGTTCTCAGTGACTCCAGCCTTCTAGCCGAGGCACTCCTCTTCGACTCAGTTAATTGACTAGAGCTTCCTGATGAGTCCTTGGCTGTTCCTGCAGCCAGCCCTGCAGCAGCTCTGCTGCTCTGACCAGTCTTTCAGCTCCTACAGACAGCCAGGAGCACCTCTTGCTCCCCAGTCTCTGCAAGCAGACTGAATTCATGCTGCTCCTTTTAGATGAGCCTGCTGGGCTCTGATTGGTCCCTTTATGCAGCTCCCTCCCCATTGGCTGTGTCCCACCCAACTGTTCTAAGTAGCTTGGAGGACTTCTCTAGTGCTCTTTTTTGGGGTGGGGTGAGGCAGGACCACAAGGCCTCGAGCAGGGAGCTGCTGGACCTAGTCCACCTCATCATGTGACTATACAGCATCAGAAAAACCCTTTTCATTAGTACAGATTATGTCTGTGCTAATGGTCCCTACACTCTGGGCATGTCCTCCCAGCTGCAGCCCTGGCCTTGGCCCCAGCCCTCTCCTGGACCTGGCTCTAGGGGGCGTGGGGTCATAGATTACATTACCGGTAGTGGTGGGCATTATCTAAAAAGTTGGTCTACACCAGTATTTCTCAAAGTGGTCCACAGATCCAGTCTCAGAGAGCTGCTACCGGGCTGCTCCAGTTTGTTTACTTACCTGCTCCGCAGCCACAGAGCCTGGCAGCTCCCATTGGCTGCGGTTTGCCTTTTGCAGCCAAGGGGAGCTGTGGGAAGCAGCAGCCCGGGTCACACTGCTTCCCGCGGCTCCCCTTGGCTGTAAATGGTGAACCGCAGCCAATGGGAGCTGTGAGGTTCTGTGGCTGTGGAACTGGAAGTAAACAAACCAGAGCGGCCCGGTAGCAGCTTTCTCAGAGTGGGTTTGCAGACCACTTTGAGAAACTCTGGTCTACACTAAAGGCGGAGTATAATGTAGCGATACTATTAGTGAGAGACCAAGCGGGAAATACTTACTCCTAGGGTGTCAATTTTCAAACAAACTTTAACTGATTTAGGCTCTTGAATTTCATTTTCCCCAGTGACCTGGGGCTTGTCAGCATGGAGTGATAGCGAGTGTTATGAGGACAGCGAGTGTTATTCTAAAGCGCACCAATGTATGGCTCATCGTGCATTAAAAGTTCCCAACTGCACATGTAGATAAGCCCTTAGACACTGGGAAGTCTAAAACTCATTGCAACGGGCTTTCAAATATTTTATCCTGCTGTTTTACCTGGAACGTGCTGCCGGACAAAGCAAAGTGCTATTTGTGAGCCAACATCTGGTACAGTGCTGTTTCCACCATGGATGAGACTACATTGAACTTTAAATTTAGAAAAGCATTTTGTCAAATCCCTGGCATCCAAACCTGTATGCTGAATTCCTGAACGTTGCCTCCATATGGCCAGGAAAACCAGAAGCTGCATTAGGGAACTAGTCCATCAATCCTGCATGTTAGTTTCCTGAGGCTCCTTTGCAAGTTTCCCTGCCTGGTGTCCTTTGTGTTGGCCTAACCTTGGAGTTGTTTCTGCTGACCCTAGCGTAACTGTCATACAAGCATAAATTGGATGAGAGCTAATTAACTGTCAAAACTCAGGGCAAAAGGTCATACACCCTTGCTTCACTTTCTGGTGGGTTTTAGTCCTTTCTTTTTGATGTGACAGCTTGTCCTCTGTTCCTTTTGCAGGCAGCTACCAATGCAGAGGAAATGCAATACAGCTAGGCTATCACTTATCACCAGTGACAGCAAATAAACATGAAAAATGGGGTTAGAACCACTAAAGGACAATGATTAGAAAGGTTTATTCTTTCATCCTAAATCATGATGGTTAGCAGTCAGCTGTAGTAGATGAAGTTATTTATACATGCCTGGGCTTATTAGGAGATATGTTTTTATAGAGAGATAAATAACGGTTTTAATCAGATGATACATGTGCATATTCTAAAGAAACAAAATTCCAGACTCTGCAATGTAACTATATGTTTGTGGAAAGGCAGAGGACAAATGAAAACTGATCAAGCTGACATTTAGTTCAATGTACATGGAACCCACATGCTTCTACTGCAGTAGAACCAGAATTATTTTTTGCAGAACACTTTTCCATTGAAAAATGGAGTTGCCTCAGATTGAAACGGTTTGCAGGGATGTGTCAATTTCACTAATATTTGTTACACAATTTATTTCAATCCTGTTAATGTTTAATTTTAATAAAGTCAAAGCATTTTGTTTTGACTTCAGTGGCTAGTTTTGATTTTTAAATTATTTAGTCATTTTAAACTTAAATGATAATTCTATTTAATTATGTTATGTTATCAAAATATTTCCACAGCATTGAAATGAAATGTTTTGACATAGTAAAAGCCAAACTATTTAATGATTCAGAATGGATGTTTTTCAGAATTTTCATCTAACAGGAAATAGTAAGTTTGTTTTAATTCCAAATCAGAATAAACATTTCAGAATCTTTTTCCAAAAGTTTCAGGTAGAGATTCATCGCAACGGACCCTTTCCCATGCGAAGTTTCAGCTTTGGCAAGTCAGCGTATTCCAATGATCAAGTGTTAGTTGAAAAGCCCTCAGGCCGCACTAACCACCATACGTCTGTGCTGTGAAGGCTTCAGAGAATACTCTCCCATCAACGGGGCACATCTTCACCCCTGTGCTACATCCACACACCTGCATCAATACACCTGCACCAATGTAACCTGATAGTGAAAACAAACCCTAAGTAGACCCAGGGGTCTATTTGTCTGAGGGGTTCTAATGGCTGAATGGCTCTTTGGACGGGGGTTAGTTGAGTTGATTCTGGAGAATTTGGAGGGGACTGAGGGGCTGCCATTCTCCTCAGGTTCTGGAGAATACAAGTGATGAATCGATATATATATTGCGGCCAGGCTTTCGTGAGCCCAGATCTGTGCACACTGTAGTTGGAAGTGTAATTTCCATTGCAGGTAGCCATACATGCACTAGCTTTGATCAAGCTGGCGTACTAAAAATAGCATTTAGCAGTGGTGGTCTGGTGATGGCATGGACTAGTCACCAGAGCACAATCCTATCCAAGATAACCCTCTGTAACTCCCTGGACAGCTAGCTTGACCTGCCTCCTGAGCCGTGGTGGGTACACTGCTATTTTTAGTGCACAGCTTGATCAAAGCTCCTGTGTGTACATCTACTTGAGCTGGAAATGATGCCCTCAGCTACAGTGTGCACATACTGTGAGAATGCATCCCTGTGAGATCAGAGGGGGACGTGTCGGCAGGTGTGTTCTAAAATATAAAAGTGGCTACAACGCAGAAGATGCCAATATGGACAGCCCTTATAACTCCAAGAGGTCTCCTGCCTAATAGCCTTTGTTCAAAAGTTATTCCTAAGTATTCCAAATACTATTGCAATGTTTGTGCGTATATTAAATGTTTGCTTTGTTTAGTAAGTACATGCCGCTTTCTTTGAAGCTGACTGGAAACTGTTACTTACTAACACCTATGTTCAAAGGTTTTCTGCATCGTAGCTCTGAGGTTGAACTGTGTAGGTGTGGGAAAAGAGGACTGTAATAATTAACTTTTTATATTACCTCTTGGCTGCGTCAGTCATGTCAGTGTTTGGACATCTAAGCCAATGACGTTCTTAAAGAAAAACATAAATAATGTAAAAATATCAGGCTTTCTAAAACACTGTAAAGATGTTTTGTCTGACCGCACACAGCATCATTTTGTGTTTTTGAAATCCAAATATTTTCAATGGCAGCAAATTCCCGATACTAAAAAACTGCAATAAATATTTTATATTAAGGGAAATTTATATATATACATAGTAGTTTAAGCCAATGCCTTTTTGCCCCCTGCTGGCTCTGGGCCAGACCCTCCTCTCAGTTTTACCACAGAAAATTTGAAAGATCTCCACTAGCTCCAAGGGAATACCTTACATACAATGACGAAACGGAGAGCTGACTAAGTCCATTGCACATTGATTTGTGGCCAAGCACCTAAGCTGACTGTGTGTTATTTGTTTGTCAGCCTATCTGTTAATTTTATATCTCAAACAGCCACCTGTGTTAGATAACAACGTTTGGGACTGGTAGGATGATGAAGGAAGGTGCCTACTTTAAAAAATGGATCCACATACCATGTACCTTAATCTGCAGCTCATGTTCATTAGATGTGCTGAAAGTCATCCATAAAGAAGTTTTCTAGCCTTGCCCAGCTTCTCACTGCATAGACCTTAGACTTATACCCTACCTGCAATATTGAAATTTGCAGCAGTGTAATGCTAGTTACATGAGTGCAAACTCCCAATGTAGACATGTGCTGCTACTTGAAGTGGGCCATACACTGATGTGGCTTAATCTGCTAATTTACTTTAGAGCAGTGCATCTCCAGTGAGTCTATGTCTACACTGTCAGTTTTTGCTGGAAGAGGCAATGCAAATGAAGTGCTGATTAGCATATTGTCACACTTCATTTGCATAATCTATTCCAAGCTGTTTTTGCGCAAAAAAGGAAACGTCCACACTGCTTGTTTTTGCGCAAAAACCCCTTGCGCAAAAATAGCTCGGAATAGATTATGCAAATGAAGCGTGACAATATGCTAATCAGTACGTCATTTGCATTGCCTCTTCCGGCAAAAGCCATAGTGTAGACAAAGCCTAAGGGTTTGTGCAGGGGTAAATACATTGGGGTAGTTAATTCGCTGCACACGTCTCCATGATCCTTACTGGACTATGTAGGTATCTGTTTCTATACATGTTCCAGATGTGTTCTTATACTATGTCCATGATAACCATTCCCAGCGGTGAAAGTAATTTAAAATTTCTTACAGGCACTGTCCTATTGCAACCTGGGTCCCTGCCAACTCTTTAAATAGCACCCTGCTGGCTTGTGCTGTAGCTCAGCCAGCTGTTGCCGGAGCTGTACACCAGGGTGCACACCCTTACTTTCACCTCCGACTACTCCTATTTCATAGAATCATAGAATACTAGGACTGGAAGGGACCTCGAGAGGTCATCGAGTCCAGTCCCCTGCCCTCATGGCAGGACCAAATACTGTCTAGACCATCCCTGATAGACATTTATCTAACCTACTCTTAAATATCTCCAGAGATGGAGATTCCACAACCTCCCTGGGCAATTTATTCCAGTGTCTGACTACCCTGACAGTTAGGAACTTTTTCCTAATGTCCAACCTAAACCTCCCTTGCTGCAGTTTAAGCCCATTGCTTCTTGTTCTATCCTCAGAGGCCAAGATGAACAAGTTTTCTCCCTCCTCCTTATGACACCCTTTTAGATATCTGAAAACTGCTATCATGTCCCCTCAATCTTCTTTTTTCTAAACTAAACAAACCCAATTCCTTCAGCCTTCCCTCATAGGTCATGTTCTCTAGACCTTTAATCATTCTCGTTGCTCTTCTCTGGACCCTCTCCAATTTCTCCACATCTTTCTTGAAATGTGGTGCCCAAAACTGAATTTCATCAGCTCTTTGGTAGTCTCTATACCATGCACCCTGATCTACTGCTCCTCCTCCTTTGTAAAAGGTTTTCCCGCCTGATTATTTTTTGTTTGGGTAGTTCTCCATTTGCTCCTCACTTCAGTTTATTGAACCCAAGAGCAAGGTCCCTTTCCAAATTGATCTTTAGATGCATGATGTAATTTTGTTGCATAGTTTTCAGGATAAATGGGTGTGGAAAGGTGAACTCATTCACAGTGTACAGGAAATATGGCAAGTTTGTAGGTCTATGCACTACCAAGGCTGAAGGGAGACCCACCTGAAATATCTCTGAAAAGCTGGTACATTTTACTTTGTAGTTGTATGTTGAAATTTAGAAGAAAAATTAAAAATAATTTAACAGTGGAAAGTGCTGTGATTCCTCTGCCATTAATAGGGTTCTTGTGTCACTAAACAGTGTTAGAAATCACATGCATTGGTGGTGGCATGTGCTGAGGCCAATAGACACTATATGGTGTAAATTTTGCTCACTCTCCACCTATTCTATTGGCTTATCCAGGGAAAGTGCTGGTAGGTCACCTGAATTAGTCAAAGGGTGTGACTAACTTCAGTGGGGAGGATGGCAGGAGAAGACACAGGGAATGTGAGTAGGACGTGGGATGGAATTTTGTAATGGACTCTGAGTTGTGGTAAATTCCTTCCTTTTCTTTGTAGTTGAACCTGGGGTAACACAAGCATTTGATTGATGTTTGGATCCTGTCTGAAGAAAGCTTTCACTTTACATTGTTTATTTAAAAAGTGGTTGCAAATTACTATCTCCCCCCTTCCCTATCCAAACAGCTGCTCAGTTATGTGGTAATCAAGAAACAGCACAAAGGTGTCTTGAAGTTTAAACCAAACTATCCTTTTATTTCTTGATTTTTAAATTGGCTGCTGGTGGAAATGTTTATATATCAAGCCTTTTAAAATTCCAGGCACCTCACTATTCCTTTCTTCATAGTCCTTTTGTAGACCCAAACCTCTGTAGATCTGTTTCTTTTTGAAGATGTTTTAAGAGATGCTTCATACCCTCTACACTTCACTACCTGGTGACTCTTGCACTTCTTACAACCTCAAAGGCATTATCAACAGGAAGAGTTAAAACTTTCTGGTAAACTAGCATTTGAGGGGCTTGTATCTGCTTTTACATAATATAAATTTCTTACCAGTCAGTGCTGATGAGGCTCAAGCATTGTTTCTGATTGTTGCAAGGGACTGGATTTTTAAAGTTATCAGATATAAAATGCTGGCTGCAGCAGGCTATGAAGTGCAAAGTCAGTGTTATGTTAAAATAAAGGATACTGGCCAGCATATTCCTTGTTGTCTTCCCTCCACAGAAAGTCTATGTTGGTGCCATCAAGCTGCCAAAAAATCCTAATCCTGTGTTTATTTTTATAAAGTTGCCATCAGGGTTGTCCCTAGGGGTGTGCAGGGCCTGGGACAATCCCCATGCTCCTTCCTGAGTCCCACCCCACTCACCACTTCTTCCCACCCCATTCCACCCCCCCAGCCCAACTCCATCTCTTCTCCCAAGTCCCACCCCGGCTGTTCCCCCACCTCCCTCTTCCTGTCCCTGCTCCACTCTCACTCACCCCCATTGTACCCCTCCCCAAAACCTTCTCCCCTGAGCTATGCACCCCAGGGAATTACCAGGGGGCTTATGGCCTGTGGCAGCAGGGGTCAGACACACCCCCATACCCTCTGTAGCAGTGGGAGCTGCGGGAAGCAGAGTGACCTGGCTGGGAGAAATATGGCTGAGCAAAGCAGGCTCCTATGTCTGCAAGGGCAGGCCCAGCCCCAGGCCTCTCCCAATAATCGCCCATGGATGAGGTTGAGGCAACCCATACAGGGACCAGAGCCATCCCACCATGGGATGGTTTGGAGTAGTGTCTCAAGGGCTCCCCAAACCATTCCTCTGGTTGCCGTTGATTTCATTGGGAGCCGTGTTGAACCCTAAATCCTAAATTAAGAAGTTGGCTTTTCTGCCAGGCTGAATATTTGCTCTGGTGTCAAATTACAGCCCAGATTGTCAAGGGACTAAAGAATTTTTTTTTACTGCCTCCCTTGAAATACCTTTAGAGGAGTCAGATTTGCAGAGGCGGGGTACTGGGCTCTTTCTGATCAGCAGGGTTGCTTGACCTGATTCAAGTTCAGCCCCTGAAATCATTGGTCATGGTGGAAAACCTGGGCCTATCCGTTTGTGCTGCCATGTGCTCCCCTGCAGTCTCTTCCTGACGTGTCTCCATGGGCTTCTCCTTCAGGAGCCAACCTCTGCTTAGTCCTTCCTAGGCTGCTCCCAAACAAGTCTGCTGACCAAACTCAACCCCAGTGGATGGACTGATGATAAATAGTGTAGTAAACAGAAAGGCAAGACTGAAGCAAATTTTCTCTCTCTTTTTTTAAATCAGCTGACAAATGATTGGGTTATTCACAGGGTTTGTTTATGGCACTAGTAGGAAAACTGAAGTAGCAACAGCATACGGCAAAACTGACCATGTTAATTCTTCAGAACTCCTATCTTGGCATAGACACAAGGATCTCAAACAAGTTCCTATTTTCACCAGTCCTTTAATGTGCTGGCTACCTGCCACTGTGAAATAGCCTTCTCTCCTCCACCAGAAAAGAACAGGTAAGCCTGTATTACTTTCCATGCTTTTCTTGGCTTCTGCCTGGTCCTCCTGGCTTAGTTTTTCTTGCCCTGTATCTCTCTCTCTCTGGCTCTCTCACTCCCCAACACACTCACCCTACATCTCTCTCTCACACATACACCCTATATATCCCACCCACACCACCCCCCTTCATATGTTCCCCCACACACATGCTCTTGGACTGAGTTTAAAAGATCTTTCATTGGGTGTTCTCTGGCCCCATTCCTAATCAAAACGGAGTGGCACATAGAACTGGATGTGTGATTTCAAGTCCATTGAAAAATGTAGAATTCTTAACCCCCCCTTCCCCCCCCCATCTCTTTTGAGTGCTTTCTGTCATCAGCAATAAGGAATTGACCCTTCCCTCTTTGATCATCCCTCTGACCCCCCATGCATAAATGAGAGAGGGATTGCAGCTGCCCTTAGAAACAAGAGCGTAATATTTACAAATGAGTGCAGTGTATCTGGAGACAGGGTAAAGAACTTAATTTCACCCTGTAACATGAAGAACTTATGGGAATGAGTCAAAGACGAAAGTCTGTGGAGTTGGACAAGTAAACGGTGCTGGCCTCAAGGTTCCACAGCCTGGCTCTCCCCCTTCTTTCAAAAGGAATGATGGATTTGCTGCTTAGGCAATCTTGCTCTGGACACCCATTTGTGCTGCTTTCTGTCAGAGACTGTCAAAAAGCCCTTGGTGATAACCCTGTTTGCTGCTTTTTGCTTCCGCAGCAAAGTGAGAAGCAGGAGAGAGAGCAGCAAGGAAATGCACAATTTCTTTTTTGCAAGGGCTTCTCCTCTGCCATGCCCAGTCTTCTCAAGGAGGTTTATGTCATGAACGGAGGTTACCAGACAACCAGAAAAGCAGTCTGGAGCTCCTGGCAGCTTCCCCGTTTGTCTGCTTGGCACCCTTCTTGGAGTAGCAGTCGAAGTGTTGCTTTCCTGGCCCCTTGCTCTAGGGACTTGCCGCAGGAACTAGCTCCATGGTGTGGCATTCATCTCCAGAGCACAGCTTGCCTCAGTCCATTCCCTCCCAGCTGCCCTCTAGCAGCCCTTTGCAGCCCAGGTGTAGCCCAGCCCTCTTTGATTGGCTGGGCTGGGCTCACTTGCTCTGGTCCAGGGAGCTGGGCTTAGTCTATCCACAGGAGCCCGCTACCCTGCATGAACTTCCCTTTCTGCTCATCTCATGTCTCATTTCCACAATAGACCACTGCAATGCAGAGCTGCAGAAACAGAATGATCCAAGGTGTAATGCAGAGCTCCAGTGAAAGCAGGTAAATCTTAGCCCTATAATGATCTGAAGAGAACAATAGGACCCAGAAAGATTCAGGGGGCTGTGCTCTGCAGTGATAACCACTCCCCTGTGCCAGAACAACACACCAGTCTGCTGGTTTGATGCCTTCCCCATATAAAAGGCCCTCTCACTCTCTTGGAAATTATTTGTCCCCTCTTCAGTCAACTCTCTCTATACTGGCTCTTGCTGCTGAGTTCTAGTGGGGCTAATGCTTTCTATGTCATTTATTGGTGATGTTGTCCCTCTTAAATTCCCAGTCTCAGTGCCATCTGGCCCAATAAGTAAGTAAGTAAATGAATCCAGCACACCTGATATAAATATTTTCTTACGAATTAAATCATAAATGAGAGAGTAATTATTTCATCAGGGAGAGGAGAAGCTCATGGTTGGGGGTCTCGCCGGCCCAATTGTCTCCCAGCACCACAGGTGCGGGGGCCTCATTGTCCCTGGGGCACCAAGGGTGGGGAGGAAGAAGTGGGAGGGGGAGAAGGAGTGGGAGGAGGAGCGGTAGCTGGGGAGGCAGCAGGGGCTGGAGCAGCAGGTGTCAGGAAGCTCTGCCCCAGGATCGATGACTGCCTGGGGGGCATGGATTGTCCTGGCCCCCAGGATGAAGTCCACAGAATCAAAATAAGGGCAGGGGTCTGGGTCTGCCCCTGGTTGGGAGCAGCCCCCTGTGGTCCAGGCATAGGCCGGCCGCAGCTCCTTCATTTTCATGTGAACCTGCTCCTGGGTTCACATGTGGCCTTTGGTGGCCAGGCTGGCAGCCATCTGCCTGTAGACGGTTGCGTTCTTCCATTTAGTACGGAGATCATGGATGTTGGAGGCATCCCCCCAAACCTGAATTAGGTCCCTGATCTCCGCACTGGAACAGGCAGGCACCCGCCTTTTGCAGCCCCTGGCAAGCTCCTGGGAGCTGGCAGACTAGTCCTGGGGAGCGGTGGAACACTGGCTGCCTGGCTCATGCTGGGGCCACTGGGTCAGGTGCAGCAACTGCTGGCTCTGGGCTGGCAGGCTTGGAGCTGGCACAGGCACTGTGGCCAGAGTCTACCCCTTTAAGGGCTCCGGGGAGAGGGGGAGGAAGAAGAGTTTTCTTGGTTGTGCCCAGAGTGGCCACCAGGGCACCCTGAGAAAGCTGGAGGCCCCCTATTTTGAAATAAGCATGTACACAGCACTTATTTCGAAATAGATTAAACAGTACTTTGTTTTAAGGCGACTGAAGGCCATTGTATCCACCACTGAACACAGACTCCTGAAGGGAAGAATTGCAGGCAAACGTGGATATACTGTTAGATGAGTCCCTGGGCTACAGTGGGGATCCCAACCCTGGAATGGGATCAGGGCTGGCCCAAGCCATTCGTGCACCCTGGGCCCCGGGAGCTCAGCGCCGTCCCCGGGAGTGCGACGCATATGCGGCTCTCCCACAGGTGCACGGCACCCTCCTGCCCCCGGGGGCCCGGCGCATGCGTGGCCCCACCCCTGGGCGCCTGGCATATGCGCGGCACCGCCCCCGCCTGGCCCAGCAGCCCCGCGCAGTGCCCCCTACAATGAGGCGCCCTGGGCGGTAACCCAGTTGGCCCGTACCTTGGGCCGGCTCTGAATGGGATACCTGTGGGTGGAGCACTTGGAGGCCAAGGAAGGGTCTCAGAGGTGCAACTGGCCATGAACCATGACACACCCTATGATTGGCTGGTAACAGCTTAATGCAGTGAAATATCACTCCAGAAAGATGGTAGCTCTGATCTGGGAGGATATGTGTTACTGGCACGGATGATGGTAGCAAAGAGTTGTGTCCAAGGATGTCGGCAATATGCTAGTATGAGATGATGTGGCAGGAGACCACAACACCCACCCACGCCCGAGGTGCCACCTTAGTATAGATCTGAGCACGTTGCTTGTGGCACCCGCATTCTTGCTCAGTGTTATTTCATTTCTAAGCAGGAGTGCTGAGCGAACTATGTTTTGGGTAATTTTTTTTTTTAAAGTGCCACTTTGGTGCTTGCATCTCAATGACAGCCAGTGGGATGTAGGCTCCTGAGTGAACTAGGCTCTTCGGAGCAATCTAACCTTTGTCTTTAACAGCGAGAGAATTCTTGAGGAATGGGAGCAGGTGCAGTGGCGGAGCTGTGAGCCCATCCAATCATTCTGATTTTCCTTTGCAAGGCAGCTTTATGCCTTGCAGCCAACACAATCATCACGCTGTCAATAATTCACACAGTGGGATTACTTTTGGAAGTGCCTCTCACCTTCCATTTATTTCAGAGGCCTGGCTGGATGACACTGCAACACCATGATCAGCTCTGAGGCTTGACAGGTAATCTGGTCTGGCTGGATTTTGGTCGCAGAGGTAGTGAGACTTTGCAATAGGGTATTCTTCCACTCAGAGACAGGATTGTTGCACAGGTGGCATTACTGGCGGTCTTATAAAGTTCTTGTCCCATCTGGTGTTAGAGTAGCTGCAATCAGGGGCAGCTTTGCTGGATCCTCTTCATTTCAGCAGTGCCAATGCAAATAGCATTGGGTTTGGGAAACAGATGTACAACAGAAACGTTGTTGAGAAATCTGGCCCAGAGCTGTCCTTGGATATAGTGGGCTGGATTCTCAGCTGGTGCCAATCAATGCAGCGCCACTGACATTACGCTAGCTGAGAATCTGCCCTGTGTCAGTGTTACAGCATGGACACCCAATTCCTGATGCGGCGGTTTTGATTGCAGAATCGAAAGCCTATCGAATCTGAGCATGCGGCCACTCAAAAGGGGAAAGAAGCTCAGGTTTCCTAAAGGAAACCCACCCCTTATATGAATCTGGGTGGGGAAGGGCGAGAAGAAGTATTCTGTCAAAATACCTGCCATCGTGTTCCTCCCAGGCTGATGGATTTTTTTCCCTTCTTGAGTTCTTTATGAATTCTGAGTAACAAGCTGATGTTCTACATCAGCCACAATATTTCATTGTCATAATCTACCCTACTCAGGTAGCCACCACTGCTGCTACGGGACTGATTTCTCTTTGGCACCAAACATACTTACTTCACAGAGGGACTTTCAGAGTAAAATAACTTTTAGGACATTTGATCATAGATAGATATCTATCTCAAGCTACTATATATTTGAGAGAGTTTGTCTGTCTGTGTCTGTTTGTTCAAGTACTCCTCCTAAATGGTAAAAACTAGGACCACCAAATTCGGTCTACAGCTTCCTCTTCTCATAATTTAAAGCAAGGTCGGGGGTTGGTTGTGCCAGAGAAATGGGACGTGTCTGGAACGGGATTGCTTCTCAGAAAACCATACAGAAAAGAGACTGAATCACCAGGCAAGTGAAAGGGGGTGGCTGAGGGTGCACCCCCCTCTATCCAGAACTGCCCCAGCCTTGACCTTCCCACCCCTCAGACACCTTTTAGAGAGGGTGGAGGGGTGGGCTGAATCCCCTTCCCCTGATTTATATGGAAACATTGCTCACTGTTCCCCTTTGTCAGGGAGTGAGAGAAAGTGCACAGTTTGCTGCATCCCTCACTCTGACTGTGGAGCACAGAGGGCAGATGAAGCTGGACCTGCCCCAGCCAGGGGACATGCACCCCTTCCCCGGCTGCGCCCGCTGGAGCTGCAGAGGCCATAGAGAGGTGCTTTTCACCTAGTCACATGCTGCTGCGGTGAGAAAAGGCTGGGGTAGTCCTCTTTCACTAGGGCAGCCTACACACTGGACCACTCATCCCCAGTCCCACCCCAGAGCAATGATTTCAACGACGCATGGACATTTTCATGTTGTTTTCCAAAAAAACAAATGAATTGAGTTAAGGACCTGAGTAATGCTGGGTAAGCCTTCTGGTGTTTCTATACAAGTGCTGATGGCTTTCCCATTGGCTTGTTCTTGGAATCCATCTCTCTCACTACAACATGAAGAACTCCTAATGTCTTTATGCCGAATCTGAAGTATGTAAAGAAACAAATCCTCTGGAGCTCGGTGTAATATGTGCTTAGAATGATCTGCTGGCAGAAATTTAATTTTGTTTCCAGTAATTTGGGGTTATAGATAGGATTATATCTCCCAGTCAGAGAAAGACATTAATCAAGAAATAGGCCTCTTAATCCCTCTTTCAATTTTAATGAAAGACTGTAAAAATGCCTTTCACCAGTGGATGTCAAGTATCAGTAGTGCTGTGATTAACATGCTTTTGTGATAGGTTTACTGTTGTACTATGTACCCAGTTATTCAGTAACCTAATTTAAGCTGTCTGTCAAGTGAAAATAGCTACAAAGAGAGCATTATTTTCTTACTGAAGTTACAATAGGAAACTTCTGTTTTTTAGAAACATTTTATTTCTGTATGCTGGGTGCCCTCGTTGCACTGACACAGTCAACCTTCAGAATAAATGGGCAAAGGTTGATGTAACACAAATCACAATGTCCTCTAAATGGCAATTAGGAAGGAGATAATAAGAAATGTTGCTGAAGCAGATATATGCAAAGGGCTTGATTCTCTCACCATTATAATTTGGGAATAATTCCACTGCAGTTTGGTATAAAACTGGTATGCTTGGGAAAAGAAATAGGCCCTGTATCTACAGTCTGCTCTTCTTTCCCCTCCATCTTTGTGAGGTCAAAGCCAACCATTGGAAGCCTTGTGGTCTGAATTGCATTCAGCTTCTTTACCTAATTAATGTTTTCTAATGTGAGTTGATTGTCAGATATGAACCTCCTAGAGGTTTAAAGTCAAGGTCAGACAGACCATTCTGTCTCCTAGACACTGAAACCTGAGAGTGAAATACCCAACTTTTCATAAATTGGTTTTTTCCCCCTGGTCTTCTAAAGAGAAACCTCTAGAACAGGGGTTTTCAAACTTGGGTTGTGGACCTGCCAGGGAAAGCCCCTGGTGGGCCCACAACACTTTGTTTACTCTATAGCTCCACAGCTATGGAGCTTGCAGCTCAGAAACATAGAATCATAGAATTCTATGAAATCATAGAAATCCAAATCAGAAACATAGAATCATAGAATACTAAGACTGGACGGGACCTCGAGAGGTCATCGAGTCCGGTCCCCTGCCCTCATGGCAGGACCAAATACTGCCTAGACCATCCCTGATAGACATTTATCTAACCTACTCTTAAATATCTCCAGAGATGGAGATTCCACAACCTCCCTGGGCAATTTATTGCAGTGTTTGACTACCCTGACAGTTAGGAACTTTTTCCTAATGTCCAATGGAAAATACTGTTCAAATGAACATATGGCTAAAATGGCTACTTATATAAAATCAGGTCTGCCCAGGGCACAACCCAAAATACAGGCAATCGCACACTAACCTAAACTATTGCACAAAATGAGGAACGATTATATTAGATGCCAGTGGAACATGTACAAAAGGCAGCATGGTACACTGCCCATATTGGCCTTTCCATGGTCAGCCTATCCCATACGGAAGACAGCTTTTGGCCAGATCCTGCTAATTTTGCAAAGTTTTTTAGATCAAATGTTGCTGGAATGCCAAGGTGGGAACCAGTAATCCTAGGCAACAATGGCCCAATACCTCATGATTTGTTTTTACTAGATGCCAGAGGCAAGGATGGTATCATTGCACAACAACTCCTCAGAGAGCAAAACTGGTTGAAGCTCAGAGCCGACATGGCATTTATCCCTTCCAGCCCCATGGAAGTGGTCAATCTAGCATAAGTCTGGGCAACTTTCTATGTGGAAAAATGTAGACAAGACATCTTAGTGATTGTGTTTCCAGTCAGTGGATTCACCAAACTATCTACTACCCAGCCTACTTCCATTGCACAGGATTTCATGGGGAAGAAAATGTTTTCTTTTTGTATATAACAGCCATCAATTTGGATTTCACTCCCTCTTTCTATACGCTGGCAACAGGACTCTGACCTCTGGCTCACGTATATAATCTCTCATGTGTACGCTGTACATCAGGATGCCCATTTGTAACCTCTTACTGGCCATATTAACAACTCTAATTGTAAATGACAGGGCAATTAGTCTCAACAAGCAGCCTGAACTATTATGTTTGTCCTGCTACAGTGACAGAATATTCAGTAAATGTAATAGGAAAACATCTCCTTGGGGTTTGTCCCACTAAGTGACAGGGTTGATCATTTCTCTGCCTCCCATTTAAATGGCTGTGAATGTATGTTATTTGAATGGTTTCTAGTACCTCTGTTAAAAAACAGCAGTTAACAGAGGTAAAGGCCACTCTTACTGTAGGCAAACTAGGCAGCTGCCTACCATGACAGATTTGGCCCGGCTGTCCCTTCTTTCTGACAGAGGGGCAGCTGGACCAAAGTTGAGTGATGTTGGAGACTCCATGGGTAATGTATCTCCATGTCGGATCTTCAGGAGTGTAGAAGTTTGCTGTCACTGGCCGATGATCAGGAAAACTGACTGACTATCTCCTGAAGAATCAAAAGGTGGCAATATCTATCGAAGGATTCAACATACTGCTTGCAGTCTCTGGTTTGTTGCTCCCTGACCTACAGCAGTATCCGGTAGAAGGATCTATTTTCTTAAACTATTCTCAAAGTGCTGAGCACTTCTCAGAGGATTTTGCATCAGGGAAAAGTAATCTGGCTGGTATTTGCCATTTGTAAATTGCATATGGATTCTGCAAACCCTGAACAGAAATAGCTACAATCTCATTACCTATTTTTGGCCAGTCTTCCATTTTGGCCCAAATAATTCTGCACTCAGAGAGGTGTACAAAAATCCCACTGATGTATCTGAAGTGTGTATTCTTCTGAGTGCAGAGGGTGTGCCAAAAAAGAGAACTTTTATAATGTGTTAGTCTGTTGCAGCTGTTTATGTTACATCTGTTTCTTGAGGTCCCAGCTCAGATCAGAATTCTGTTGTGGTGGATACTGTGCTTGAATTTACACAGCTTTGATGGGAAAACACGGAAAGAGGAAACAGAAGCCTTGCCTAAATGGCAGGACTAGCAAGAGCCCTCTCCCCTGACTTCCAGTCCAGTGCCCTGTTCACTAGCCCATGGTGCCTTTGGAGCAGTGTGCAAGCAAGATTTATGTGAACTGAGAGGCAGTTTGTTGATGTGCAGGCATTTCCCAGAGGAGTAAACATAATAATTTTGTCAAGTACTTTGGGGATGGTTTTCCTACTCTCATCTGCTCCTTTCATGGCAGCATGCAGGGATCTCTCATGCTAGCAGGCTCCCTTCAGGGATCACATTCCTGCTGCCCACAGGAGGGATCAAGCGATTCCGTGTCACCTGCCTACACAGCAGAACAGTTCAGGGCCTTCCATGCCCTTGGAGAAAGGGAGAGGATTGGCCCCTACATGGAGAAAGTCTGTCTTATTTTTGGTTTTTGCACAGGTCTGTGGATTCACTTTTCTCTATCTCCTTCTCACTATTGGCAAGTGGCCTACAGTAATTTTCCATCTGCTTTCCATTTCCTCTCTGCATAACTCTGGTGGGCAGATAGACACTGATAGGGTTGCTGGTAAACATCTTGCTTTGTGAAGAGAATTGTCTTGCTTAAACTAACCATGACATGTTTTCCCCTATTGCACTCAAACCTTTTAACTTCGTAGGATCTCGAATGATGGGGCATTGCATTTTGTTTATTGATGCAATTTGCAGTTTTTGAAATATAGCTAGTTGGGGAGCGGGGGGGCCGCCACTTCTTTGTGACAGCTGCTTCACTTTTAAGTGGAATATATAAAGGTGGCTATATATCCGTTCAATCAGGGCTGCATTTGGGAGAAGGATCTCACCATCTTTTTAAGCACAGTGGGGGCGATGTGGCAAAACTGTCAGCTCGATACAAAGAAACAATATGAATAAATGAGTTTTTAAAAATAGGGCCATTAAATTTGGAGAGCGAGAGGGGAGAATTTTCCTTTATTCTTATCCTGGTTTTTATACTATGTAAAACATGTTGCAGCATTTTCTTCATTAGTACTGAACTGACAAGCTGGATGGCTTCCAAAATAGCTGGCTCCAAACTGCATTCATATTGACCTAAAATGTCAA
This sequence comes from Rafetus swinhoei, assembly GCA_019425775.1. Classification (NCBI taxonomy): domain Eukaryota; kingdom Metazoa; phylum Chordata; order Testudines; family Trionychidae; genus Rafetus; species Rafetus swinhoei. The sequence continues at coordinate 16,908,472 of CM033447.1, read as the reverse complement.
CTGCTATTATATTCTGCTGACCGCTGATTGCTATGGTAGCTTCAGAAACAATCTTCTTCTGCAGCTTTTTATTTTGTACATTTCAGTGCCTCATAGTGTTTGAAGTATGAAAGTCATAGGAACTGATAGTGCCTTTAATTTAAACCAACTCTCACTCCAAGTGAAATGAATTGTTAATCTCCTAGTTATTCTTAATCTGGTGGTTATTCATATTGGGAGCCTTCTCTCTGTGTAGACCCATTTTATTTGCAGCTTCCAGCAGAATGCCACTTGACCTTTCCCTGTTCTGCCTCACACACAAAGAAACTGGCTAAGTACCTCTAATTAACTCCCTTATCATTTTTTTTAACAGAACACTGTGAGGTGCTATCATTATATGTAGCTAAGGAACCTGCTCTCGGGTTATTTGCTTATCCAGTGAAAATGTCCTGTAAACATAAGCCTGGAAAGATGTGGTTTTTATAATTGATGGCATGAGCTCTAATGTTACACAGGATGGACATCTTTTTAATCATGGATCAGATGTGTACAAATGAAAGGAGAGCTTTTGGGTAGTCCTCTTACTACTGACAGAGAGCACGAAAAAACCCTGGATAAATTATTTGGTATTATGCACCATCGGGAACAAGCTGATGTAGGCAGTGAGATGGACTTGATGACCTATACAGTGTTTTTCTACATTTTGTGACTCTAAGAAATAAATCATTCCTATGGGGTTTGTGTACATCCTTCTGCAGTTATTCTCCAGGACTCTTCCAACTACATGCAACTTGAAAAAACTTAAAAACAACAAATAGCCTTGCAGCACCTTTAAGACTAACAGAACATGTAACCCGGCAATTCAAAGGGGCAATTGCCCCTAGCCCTTTAAATCACACTCCGGCTGGCTCTTAGGGCTACTTGGTCAGGCAAGGGCACTGCATGGCATGCTCCAGGTAGGGCAGGGCAGGGGCACTGCAGTGTGGGCTGTGCTGAGGGCTGACTGCTGTTGGCTCTGAGGCACTGCCTCCTTCTGGGAGCACAGAGCCGGCCTCCCCCCACCTTGCCCAGGGGCCCAGAGTGGTGAAATGCCTTTTGTAACATTTTAGGAATGTTGTATGGAATAGTTATAACTTACCAGGAATATCTGGGAGTGAGGGGTCTAGTTTTCAGCGTGCAACTCTCCCCCGCCCATAATGCCATTTTTATGCCTTAAAAATGTGTGTGGCACTTTTTTAGTGTTCACCCTCTCTGACAGTAGCAAGGAGCCTGCAGAGTCCAGTGCTGCTCTCATGAACACTGCAAATACAGGATGTAAAATTCTCCACAGAGCTGAGGATTTCTTTGAGGACAGTTTGCCGAGACACATATCAAAAAAGCAATTCCAAGTTGTTGATGGTGTTCCTAGAATAGCCAAAGATGGTGAAATGCTGCTTCTAGGTCTGAGAAACTGGCCCTGACTAGTGGCATCATGTCATAACACAGGTTTAGGATGATGAGCAGTGGCTGCAGCACTTTTGGATGCAAAAGGCCCCAAACCTGGATGTGTATGCTGAGCTCACTTCAGCCCACCAGTGCATGGACACCAGAAGGAAGGCTGCATTGATAATGGAGAAGTAAGTTGCAATTGCACTGTGGAGTCTGTATAACTCCAGTCAGTGGGAAATTATGTTGGTATTGGAAAATCCACAGGGGCAGCAAGTGTTTAAGGCCATTTAATCATCTCCTGAAGTCCAGGATCATGACTGTCAGCAACATGCAGAATAGAAAGGATGGAATTGCAGCAATGGGGTTCCTGAACTGTGGTGGGGTGATAGATGGCATGTATATCCGTATTTTAGCATCAGCCCAATATGCCGCAGAGAGAGGCATCAAGAGAGAGGGCTACTTTTTTCTATGCTTATGCAAGTGTTGATGGATCACTGGGGATACTTCCACACTTTCAATGTGGACTGGTCAGGGAAGGTACATGATGAATACATCTTGAAGAGCTCAGGGATATTCAGAAAGCTGCAGGCAGGGACATTCTTCCCTAACTGGTGGCTAACTATTGACGATGTAGAAAGGCTGATAGCAATTCTGGGGAAGCCAACGTACCCCTTGCTCCCATGGTTCATAGTCTGGTTGCCCCAACAGCACCCAGAAAAGGTTGAGCTACTAGCTCAGTAGGTGTAGAATGACTATTGAATGTGCTTTTGGTTGGTTGAAGGGCGCTTGCGGTGTTTACTCGCTAGATTGAATTTGAATGAGAAAAATATCTTAATGGTTATAGCAGTCTGCGTGTCCTGCATCACGACCGTAAGATAAGGGGAAAAGCTGCTGACGGGGTGGAAGGCAGAGATGGAACAATTGTCTGCTGACTTTGAATAGCCAGACACAAGGACCATTACAAGAACTGCATGTGGAGCTAGGCAGTTGAGGTGGGCTTTGGAAGAGCATTTTAATGGTCAGCCAAGTAGTGCTCTCTGCTTTAGTGTTCTCTGGGCCTGTAGCTGTAGCCCTAAGCCAGACTCTGCTGGTCATCCCTGAAGTCATGTCTCGGGTGAAGGGATGCAGTGTGCGTGTGCGTATGGGGGGAGAAGGCATGAGGATGGACATTTCCTTGGGCCATGGGGAGTCCCTGGAGACCAGATTACAAAAATACTCTGTGGCCCCCGGGCTGTGAGTATGAGACCCCTGGTCTAGAGGTTATACAGGTTGAACCTCTTGCCCTGTCCTGACTCCTGCACCCTCCACACTGCCAGCACCCTGCCCTGAAGGACCTGGGAAACACCAGGTAAGTCTTCCAGTCAAGTTATAACTGACTGTCACAAGTTATAACCCAGGCCACCTTAACTCTGCTTTCCCACAGGTAACTTTGGGATGGTTCTTTTTCCATGGTTTTAGTTTGGGCCTTTGGAACTTCAGTTGTTTTTAAGGATGTTTAACTTTTTTTTGGTAATGTTCAACATCCGAACTATATTGTGTTGCTTTTAGGCTGGAGCATTCGCACATTGTTGTGGCTTCTAGAATAATTGATACTGATTAGCAAGGAAGTGGCAGAGTAAATTTTGGGATCTTTTTGTATGACTTGCAACGGAGCAGAGTTAAGGGTGTTTGGATATTCTCTTGCTGTCTGTTGATTTGCTTGGCTTAAGGCTGGTGTGTGTGTGTGTGTGTGTGTGTGTGTGTGTGTGTGAGAGGGAGAGAAAATACTTTAAACTTGGAGTATGTCTGTGGGCGGAAGATGCTGGCAAAGTTTCTGCTATTTTCCACCTCTCTGCAGAAAGAAACTTGCCTCGGGCATCTGTTGCTTTTATTATTTGTAATAATCTGTGGAAAGCAGAAATAAAATTGCACTTGGGGCTGGTCCTGCATGACTGGATTCAGGAAGCATTTTGTTACTGACTTTAATGGGAGCATAGGGAAGGAACTATGACATGGTAAGGATAAAGGGTACTGTAGATCATATGGCAAAGCTAAAGGAGGGATCATCTTGCACAGGACGCATTTAGGTAAGATACTTTCCATCATGAAACTGTTCCTGAAGGATGAAGCCCGTGGGAAACTGGCAACCTTTTTGAGAAGGAGAGAGTCTCTTGAAAAGGATCTAAAAATATATTTGTTTATATAATTTGCAAATAATTGAAATATTAGCAGCATGAACATCAAGGAGTCCTGTGGCACCTTTAAAGATGAACACATTTGTCTCAGCATAAGCTTTCTTGGTTTGGAACCCACTTTGTCCTCTGATGAAGTTTATGCCCAAATAAATGTGTTGGTCTTTCAGGTGCCACAGAACTCCTCATTGTTTTTGCTGAAACAGACAAACATGGTTACCCCTTCTGAAATTAGCAGCATAATTATTTGTTAGATAAAGATGAGACTTCAAGTGCAGCTGTAGTGGTGCCTGCAAATCCATGCAGTTTGCCCAGAGAGGTTCCTTCCTAGTTGCATAAATATCAACAAAGTGCGGTGTCATTGATGGGATTCTTGGGGAAGGGGAAGATCCTGATGCCAGCCGATGTTGTTTTGATTTATTATTTAGATTACTGTGGGGCAGAGAGGCCCCAGTGACTCAATTTGGCAAGTAGCGGTAGCCGAAGAATGTCCAGAACTGTAGCAATGTCCATGCGGGATGTTACTGTGCTGTACGCTCATGCGCTGTAGATTTATACCTCAGTTTGCCACACAATGATGTCCCATATAAACAAGCCCTCAGGCTCCATTGTGTGAAGCCAATACTGTAGTGGTTTAAAAAACACATCTATTGTCTAAGTGGAACTAAACTGTCTATTTGCCCAAATGAAAAGTGGGTACACTCTGTGGATGTGCATTGAAGCCTTGACTACATTACTGTCAGGTGTGGCCCCAAATAGCTTGTCCAAATACCCCAGACAGCCATGGAAATGGAAGCAGAGAGCAGTGAAATGGTTTGCCCACATTCACACAGCTGATCGACAGCAGTATCAGAAATAGAGCCCTGAGCTCCTGACTTACAGTTCAGTTCTCTACTGAGTTTCACTGCCTGCCTTGTTAACCTTCCATTACCCCATTTAAGGGAAGGTTGGGATGAATTGGTTGCCTCTCTCTGAGTTCGCCCACTCCTCAGATGCTCTTGACTTATATAAAACTTCCCAAGAGCAAATCTGCCTTTGAAAAGGACCAGAGTCACCAAATGATTCCTATTGTCAAAACCTTTACCTAGGAAAAGGCTGTCACCAGCTTTTCTTATCAGATCTTCATTCCAACTCTTTCCACTTCAGATTATGTTAGCAGAATCCATTGCAGCATAATCTATATTTTGAGGGGCAAAGGATAAATACGTAGTAAAGTTCATCTTCACAGAAGTTTTGTTTACCTTCCAGTGGGGGTGCTTGCTCATTTCAAAGCAGAAGCGCTGGATGGAGCCTGGGGTCAGCTGGGGACTCCCAGCTGACTACGGGTTCCATAAACACATAAGAACATAAGAATGGCCATACTGGGTCAGACCAAATGTCCATCTAGCCCAGTACCCTGTCTGCCGACAGTGGCCAATGCAGGTGTCCCAGAGGGAGTGAATCAAACAGGTAATGATCAAGCGATCTCTCTCCTGCCATCTATCTCCACCCTCTGACAAACAGAGGCTAGGGACACCATTCCTTCCCCATACTGGCTAATAGCCATTTATGGACTTAACCTTCATGAATTTATCTAGTTCTCTTTTAAACCCTGTTATAGTCCTAGCCTTCACAACCTCCTCAGGCAAGGAGTTCCACAGATTGACTATGCGCTGTGTGAAGAAGAACTTCCTTTTATTTGTTTTAAACCTGCTGCCCATTGGTTTCATTTGGTGGCCCCTAGTTCTTAATTTATGGGAACAAGTAAATAACTTTTCCTTATTTACTTTCTCCACACCACTCATGATTTTATATACCTCTATCATATCCCCCCTTAGTCTCCTCTTTTCCAAGCTGAAAAGTCCCAGTCTCTTTAATCTCTCCTCATATGGGACCTCGTTCCAAACCCCTAATCATTTTAGTTGCCCTTCTCTGAACCTTTTCTAATGCCAGTATATCTTTTTTGAGATGAGGAGACCACATCTGTACGCAGTATTCAAGATGTGGGCGTACCATGGATTTATATAAGGTCAATAAGATATTCTCCGTCTTATTCTCTATCCCTTTTTTAATGATTCCTAACATCCTGTTTGTTTTTTTGACTGCCGCTGCACACTGTGTGGACGTCTTCAGAGAACTATCCACGATGACTCCAAGATCTCTTTCCTGATTAATTGTAGCTAAATTAATCCCCATCATATTATATGTATAGTTGGGGTTATTTTTTCCAATGTGCATTACTTTACATTTATCCACATTACATTTCATTTGCCATTTTGTTACCCAGTCACTTAGTTTGGTGAGATCTTTTTGAAGTTATTCACAGTCTGCTTTGGTTTTAACTACCTTGAGCAGTTTAATATCGTCTGCAAACTTTGCCACCTCACTGTTTACCCCTTTCTCCAGATCATTTATGAATAAGTTGAATAGGATTGGTCCTAGGACTGACCCTTGGGGAACACCACTAGTTACCCCTCTCCATTCTGAAAATTTACCTTTTATTCCTACCCTGTGTTTCCTGTCTTTTAACCAGTTTTCAGTCCATGAAAGGACCTTCCCTCTTATCCCATGACAACTTAATTTACATAAGAGCCTTTGGTGAGGGACCTTGTCAAAGGCTTTCAAGTACACTATATCTACTGGATCCCCCTTGTCCACATGTTTGTTGACTCCTTCAAAGAACTCTAATAGATTAGTAAGACATGATTTCCCTTTACAGAAACCATGTTGACATTTGCCCAACAAATTATGTTCTTCTATGTGTCTGACAATTTTATTCTTTACTATTGTTTCAACTAATTTGCCTGGTTCTGACGTTAGACTTGCCAGTCTGTAATTGCCAGGATCACCTGTAGAGCCCTTTTTAAATATTGGCGTTACATTAGCTATCTTCCAGTCATTGGGTACAGAAGCTGATTTAAAGGATAGGTTACAAACCATAGTTAATAGTTCCGCAATTTCACATTTGAGTTTTCAGAACTCTTGGGTAAATGCCATCTGGTCCCAGTGACTTGTTACTGTTAAGTTTATCAATTAATTCCAAAACCTCCTCTAATGACACTTCAATCTGTGACAAGTCCTCAGATTTGTTACCTACAAAGGACGGGTCAGGTTTGGGAATCTCCCTAACATCCTCAGCCGTGAAGACTGAAGCAAAGAATTCATTTAGTTTCTCCGCAATGACTTTATCATCTTTAAGTGATCCTTTTGTTCTGTGCGGCATTTCCCCAGAACCTGGGGAAATGCCAGCTGATCCTGGGTTTCCCAGCTGTCCCCGGGCTCTGTGCGGTGCTGCCCTTTTGAAACGCTGAGGGATCAGCTGTGCAGCGCTACACTTTGAACGCCGCCTCAGTGTTTCAATGGGGCAATGCTGCACAGCTGATCCTGGGCTCAGCTGTGTGGTGCTGCCACTTTGAAGTACCCCCTTTCCTTCCCCTTTGCTGCCTCTATTTGATAGAGGCAGTAAGGGTAAGTGTGTAGTCAACTAGATGACTGACTATCCGATAAGCATTTGCTTATCGAATAGTCGATTAGTCCTTAACATGCTTAGTGGGGAGTTCCGCTAGAGCTCTTTGTTAAAATATTAGCAGCACATCGCAGTACAGCGTAACATTTTGAATCCATTTTTTATGACTTCCCACTCCCTGTGATTGTGGACAAATTTTTCTGCCAAATAAAGGACCTGTACATAGAAACATGCTTTTGTATGACTCCTTGTTTGCCTTAATGACAGTTTTCTCCCTGTAAATGCAGTAAAGTATGGAAATATTGTTGTGCTCCATGGTGCAATTTTCTGACTGTGATTTTCGTTGATAAAAGCCTGTAGAGAGCGCATTTCCCTCCCCACTTATCTCCTGTCAAAAGGCAGCAATCTACCTGAAAAATTCCAGCTGTCACTCTAAACAAAATATACAATTACACTGGGCTGATGTTTTAATAAAAATGATTGCCATGACAAAAACCTGGAGTCACTTTCTAAGTGCAGTGCTGTTTACCTCCAGGTCTTTGCATTATAAGTGTATCACCTGTTCCAGCTACTTGAATGGGCAGATGAACTGTCATCAGTTAAAACTTAGTGTTTGGCCAAAGTAAAATATTTGTTTTGTTATGCTCTCTCTTGTTTGTTGCTTGATTGATATTTTGCATGGGGAGGGCATAGAGGGGGGAATTGCTTCTAACTAGCCAAAGCCAGCTATTTTAGGAAATTGAGCAAGAAGACAGATACTGTTCAAGTGGCTGGATAAGAGAAAGAAACAGAACATGTTAACTCTTCTGGAGTAACTAGATAGATGAAAGAAAATGAGAGTGCTCCTGAAACAGACATGTTTGTATGAATAATTCTAAGTGCTTAGTTGGAGGATTAAGCTTCAAAATTTTGGATCTGGATTTTCACCATCTTGAAATGAGAAATGTGAAGATTTTGGTGTGTTATGATTTGCAAATGCCCCTATTTCCATACTGGGTTAAACCTTACTTTAGGGCCTCTCTGAACCTCTGAGGGTATTCCGAAATTCAGAGCCAAATTTATATGACTTGATCCTATCTCTACCTCTTACAAATAACGTGCACTAGAGATCATAGAGGAGACTGTAGCCTTAAGATAAAGTATTGGGTACTTATTCCTATCAAATATTGCTGTTTTTCACACATCCTATTTTTGCTGATGATATTTGTAGTATCTGGGAAGTATCACACCTCAGCCTGTTCTGCTTTTAAAGAAGCAAATATGAATTCATTCCCCTTGTGCAAATTTTCTTCTTGCAATTTAGACTTGGCTTTTGTACAATGACATTTTGCACTGAAGGTTCTTATGAGTTAGTGACATAATCCGATTAGAAGTAAAGAATTTTGGTTTCTTTACAACTGAGGATTCAGGCAGCAAAGGAATAGAACCTCCCCCCCAAAAAATGTGGATAAGAGGCAGCTAGCTGTGTTAATGTTAAAAATCGAAGTACAGTAAAACCTGTGATATCCAGAACCTAACTATCTGGAAAACTTCAGTAACCGGCAAAATTTAGAAACCGGGGGCTGGGCGTGGCCGCGTGGTATGCCGCTTTAATCCTGCCGGTGTGAGGCTGGTGGTCAGAGCTCCAGCAGGGGGAGAGTGCTTGCCACTTCTGTCAGCAGAGGGAGGGTGCTTACCACCTTCTACATCTACATGTACCAGTGATTTGGATCCAGAGAATGACTAAACTTTTAGTTTTAATGTATGTTACTGTGCCTTACAATAATTACAGTACTGTTTCTGTTTAATAAAATAAGTTTTACTATTATTGTCCATTGGTTTTTCCTAGGTTAATGAGACCCTCAGATAACCAGGGTATCCAGAACACCCTAATCCCCAAGCGTGCCGGATAACACCGGTTTTACTGTATCTGACTTTGCACTCAGTGTGGGATTTGCTCTATGTTAGTGACACAATAGTCATTTGACATTAGATTGTAAGTGACATAAATAGTTGCTTTTTCCAACCTGAGTTGATCCAGCTCCATGGAAAGAAGGAAACCAATTTGTTTTTGTGATGGAATCAAACCACCTATGCCCCCTAGATTTGGGTAGTGACTGGCCACTGTTCCTAGCTCTGATTCTTTCAAGCTTACTCCCTGGAGCAGATCCTGTGTGTGATACTTTTCTTGGGTAGTGGGACTGTATAGTTGGCCTAAACCCTACAACCATTGGTCAGTCCTCCTGAGCCCCCCTAATTGCTTAGACACATTCCTCACTGAAGTTCACTGGTTTGGAAACTCTGGTTACCTAATTACATCCTTCAGGGACAATATGGCAGTAAAACAAGGAACACAAGCATAACAAAATAATTACTTTATAGAACACACACTCATACAGAGTCTCTTCATTTTTAACAGAGTACAAGAGAGAAACAGATCTAGGAGTACAACAAAACTCTGAATGCAATCCCTGTGAGTCCACTCAGATATCTGAGAGAGCTTGCTTCAATAAAGAAATAACGCCCCCCCCCCACCACACACCACCGGTTGTCATCTCTGACCTCACAGTGGAACCCATATGGGGTATTGTGGAAGGGATCTCAATAGGTCATCTAATCTAGCCCCCCTGCACTCAAGGCAGGACTACACAATATGTACAGTGAAAGGTTTGTTATCCGGCACTCTGTTAACCAGAAAACTTTGTTAACCGGCATTGCCCCAGCCACAATACTGTCACACCTACAGGCGCACAGGCCTGGCTTGGTTTACCATGGCTGGCTTAACAATTTTTTATTTAAGAAGTACTAATCATCTTTAACTCAAAATAGAAATGTGAGACCAACTGCCTCACACTACAAAACTACCAGTATTAAAAACTTGAGTTTTACTATTATTGTCCATTGTTTTTTCCTAGGTTGATGGGGACCCTCAGATAACTGGAATTTTTAGATAACCAGAATGCCCTAATCCCCGAGCGTGCCAGATAACACAGGTTTTACTGTATTTATCTAACATGTTCTTAAAACCCTCCAATGATGGAGATTCCACATCCTCCAGAGGCAATTTCCACAACCTCCAGAGTGCTTAATCATCCTTACAGCAGTGTTGCAGAAACAATTTGTATGGTTGTGAGGGTGCTGAGAGACATTGAATTAAAGTGTAAACCCGGTTGGAAACTACTTTAAGTCAGGGGGTGCTGCAGTACCTCCCTATCCCTAGTTCTAGTCTCTATGCCCAACAGTTAGGAAGTTTTTCTTAATGTCCAACCTAAACCACCCTTGCTGCAAGTTACGCCCATTGCTTCTCGTTCTGAGGTTAAGGAGAATAATTTTTCCACTTGCTCCTTGTAATAATATTTTATGTACTTGAAAACTGTTACTACATCCCTCCTCAGTCTTTTCTAAATGGAACAACCTTCGTTTTTTAATCTTTCCTCCCCTACATCATGCTTTCTAGACCTTTATTAATTTTTGTGGCTCTTCTCAGGACTATCTCCAGTTTATCCACATGTCCTGAAATTTGGCACCCAGAACTGTACACAATACCCCAACTGAGGTCTTATCAGCATGGAGTAGAGTGGAAGAATTAGTTATTGTGTGTTGCTTACAACACTCCTGCTAATACCTCTCAGAATGATGTTTGCTTTTTTTGTTTGTTTGGTTTGTTTGTTTGTTTGTTTTGTCATGCTGTTTACTCATATTTAGCTTTGGATCCATTATAACCCCCAGATACCTTTCTGCAGTACTCCATCCTAGGAAGTCATTTCTCATTTTGTAGGTGTACAATTGATTGATTGTTTCTAAGTGGAGACTTTGCATTTGTCCTGTATTAAATTTCCTTCTATGTACTTCACATCCTTTCTTGAATTTGTTGAGATCATTTTGAATTTTAATCCTGACCTCCCAAGCACTTGCAGCCCCTCCGACCTTGGCATTGTCCTCAGACTCTATAAGTCAGTGGTCACCAACCAGTGGATCAGGATCTACTGGTAGATCTTGGAGCCTGTGATGGGTGATCCTGACTGGTTTGACCAAGGGGCTATCAAGCGCAGCACTTCAGCTGCCCCTCCGCCACTGCTGTGCATCTTCCGCCCTTTGCCTTGGAGCTGCCCTCCCCCGCACCCAGAAGCCTACGGCTTGCTGTGCAGAGCAGGTAAGGGAGAGGAGGGCACTGATGTCAGGGTGCCCCCTCTCCTACCCTGTATTCTAGCTCCACAGAATGGAGATGGGGGCACAACAGGGCTTGGGATGGAGGGAGTTTGCTGGCTGCTTTTGGGAGTGGTGCAGGGCCAGGGCAGGGGTGAGCCTGCCTTAGTCCTACTGCTCCACCACCCAGGAGCCACCTGAGGTAACCAGTGTCGAGCTGGAGCCAGCTCTGAACCCCTGCCCCAAGTCATGAACCCCTCCTGCACCCCAAACCCGTAAACTAGCCCCCTGGACTCAAACTGCCTTACAGAACCTGTACCCTGAACTTCCTCCTGCACCCCAACTCCCTGCCCCAGGCTCAGCTTAGAGCCCCTCTCACACTCCAAATCCCTTAGCCCAAGACCAGAGCCTTGCCCCGATCCTCTGCTGCTGCCTGATGAAAGGGAGGGAAAATGGGAGAGGGAGGGGTGAGCAGGGGCAGGACCTTGGAGAAGGGGCACAAAGGAGGTGGGGCAAGGATATTTGGGTTTGAGGTAGATCCTGGATTGCACTTAAATTCAAAAAGTGATCTCATGCTTAAAAAGGTTGGAGACCACTGCCATAAGTGTACTCTCTATGTCATTATGTAAATCATTGATGAAAATATTGAACAAAACTAGACCCAGGACCAATCCCTGCAGCACCCCACTCTGTGTCCTCTTCCAGCTTGACTGTGAACCACTGATAACTACTCTCTGGGAATGGTTTTCCAACCGGTTATGCACCCCCTTTATTGTAGTGGCACCTAGGCTGTATTTCCCTAGTTTGTCATCAAACAACTGCAACCCAATATACAATGGGAACCCCATCCTGAAAAAAATATTTCCCAAACCTCCACTTCTGGCCTTCAAACAATGCCTCCCAGCTTCTCCTCCTCAGAAGCAAGTTCCCCACAGACCAAAACCAACCTCAAAGTGGTACCAGACCCTGGCAGAACAACAGATGCAAAATCCTGCAGACCTATTTTCACTTCCACAATGATCAAGTGCTTCCACAACACACATTTCAAGATCTATGGAATCAAACAGAGCCAGGAATAGAACTCAGATCTCTTGGCTAATGCTCTATCCATTAGGTCACACGGTCTCTGCAAGTGTATGAATCTGATTTCAAAATGTTCAACATTGTCACTTTTTTGTGAGGATGACAAAACTGAGAGCGTGAAAATAAGTTGAAGCTCAAGAAGTCTCATTTATAAGAAGTTTCTTTGATTGCATTTAGTCTGCGTTGCCAGAACATAGACTTCATTAGGAGGAGCTTTTTTATGCACATGACAGAGAAAAATTATAGGCAGTGGTGTCCTCACTGAAAAAAGCTCCATTAGAGTGCCATTAGTTGCTAATAATACATCATAATTATTCTGATAGGGTTAAGCTCATCTTTTCCGTCTTCCACCTGCCTTGCAGAGATAACCTCTAAGAATACCCTGAAGGACTGTCAGACTCCAATTCAAAAGCTTTTACCATAACTGAATTTTGAAAACAATTCATTACCTACAAAAGATTGGAGGAAATGTAAAAATATGGGTCTTTTGCTCTCCAGTTTTCATTCTCTCATGACTGCACTCAATGCTTATTCAGACTCTGGAATAATTTGATTTTTTTCTATTATTATTAGGCAAGGGTATTCTGTATGTAAGTGCAATGTTCATTCATCAGAATTCCTCTCATTTGCAGTTAGTTGCATAAATGCTTGACTATATTTAAAGAATTTGCCAATCTGGGTTGTGTGACAGTCGCCTATCTAAAACATTGATTTATATTTAGCAAATATATCATGGTGTTCAAGGGCTAAGTCTCATAAATATTCTTTTATAAAATAAAGATATTTTAAGAGATGCACTTACTCAAAAGATGCATCACTCTGACCACTTTTTAAATTTCACAGGTGTTTGCATGGAAATAGTAAGTTGACATGGTAGAAACATTTGAATGTTTACTTCCAGGTGTCTTGTGATTACCAATCTCTTGTTCTCATCAGTCACGCTCAGTGTTAACAGCCAGAGCATGACTTGAATGTTGGTTTGTTATATTCATTTGAATTGTAACATTGCTGAGAGAGTTCTTATCTACCATATATTTGAGTGTGTCTGTTTGTGTGTTGGTCTGTTCTAGAACTCCTCCTACACTGTAAGAGCGAGGACCATCAAATTCAGTCTACAGCTTCCTCTTATCATAACTTACAGCAAGGTGAGTCTTTGTTTGTGCCAGGAAAATGGGATGTGCTTGGAAAGGGATTGCTTCTCATAAAGCCAAAATAAAAAACAGACAGAATCACCAGGCAGGGGAAAGGGGATAGCTGGGAGTGCCTCTCCCAGGCAGGATTGCTCTAGCCCTGAGCCTTCCATCCTCCACCAGTCACCCTTTAGGGGAGGGCAGCAGGGGGATGAAATTCTCCCCCCATCATATGGGGACATTGCTGGCTGTACAGCAATGGGAAAGTGCACAGTTTGCTGCATTGCCCCCTGCGCTACTCAGCCAGAGTGAGCAGATGGACCTGGACCTGTCCCAGCTGCAGTACACGCACCCCCTCCTCCGGCTGTGCCCGCTGGAGCTGCAGTGGTCATGGAGATGCTCTTCTCACCTGGCCCCAAGCCGCTGTGGTGAGAGAGAGCTGGGGTTGTCCTCTCTCCCCAGGCCAGCCTGCATACTGAACCCCTCATCACCACCCCCACCCCAGAGCAGTGATTCAAACAAAGCATGTGCATTTTCATTTTATTTTCCAAAAACCAAAAATTAATTGAGTAAGGAATCAAGCAACGCCGGATAAATCTGTAAGTTGGTATTTATATGTTAGTAGTGTTTAGAGGCTGCAGTCATGCTAGGGCCCCATTGTGCCTAAGCATTGTGCATACAAGAATGTATACATTTAGATTTTACCAAAGTGGGTTGGAGAATGAGACTCCCCTCTCCCCCAAAACAAATCCTTCCTTTGTGATGAAACCCGGCTGAGAGAAGCCTATTAACAGAGGAAATCTAGAGAAGACAGGGCTGGCAGAAATGATACTTTTAGTGAAGTAATACTGTGCACAACAGAGGCAGCTGGGTGTACGCATAGGTCTCTGTGCATGCAGTGGTAGTGGTCAGTGATCTGCCAGACAGCATGTCAAAAATGCTATTAAAATAAGCATGTTATGTTAGAGATCCTTTAAGGAAACTGAAGTTTAGAAAGGTAATTAAAATGAGGTGAGAGGGGCAGAAATATGGGCAAAAGGAAACAAACAAGTATTATGGGGCAATCTCTTTATCATGAAAGTTGAGCTTACAAACGTGAATTATGTACAAAGGTAACTGAATTAAAAAATAAAACAATGTATGGCTTAACTTAGAAAGTTCACTCAGTCCTATTTGTTGTACGGTCCATGCCGATATCAAGATATTAGATAATGATTCAAAGAAGTGTGGACCAGCACATGTTTATTTTCAACATCTAAGTCAGATGCCACCAGCAGAAGGTTGATTTTCCTTTTTGATGGTTTGGGTTCTCTAGTTTCCACATCAGAGTATTGCTCCACCCCTCATCCCTCTCAGATTTCCGAAAGCACCTCAGAGTCTTAAACCCTGGGTTGAGTGCTGTAGCTATCTTTAGAAATCTCACATTGGTATCTTCTTTGCATTTTATCAAGTCTGCCTTGAAAGTGTTCTTAAAGTGATCAGTGTATGCTGGGTCATCATCTGAGACTGTTATAACATGAATTAAATGGCAGACTGTGGGTAAAACAGCAGGAAACATACAATGGTCCCTCAATGAGTTCAGACATAAATTTAATTAATGCGGTTTTTTTTTTACAACCACTGTCAGAATGGAAACATGTCCTCTGGAATGACGGCCGAATCATGAAGTAGCATATGATTGTTTAGCATATCAGGCATGTAAATAACCAGCATTGCCAGCTACAAAAGTGCCATTTGAATGCATGTTTTAACTTTCAGGTAATACTGTAAATAAGAAGTGGGCAGCATTATCTTCCAGAAATGTAAACTTACTTGTTTGTCTTAGCAATTGGCTGAACAAAAAGTAAGACTGAGAGGACTTGTAGGATCTAAAATTTTACATTGTTTTGTTTTTGAATACAGTTATGTAACAAAAAATTACAATTGTAAGTTGCACTTTCATGATAAAGAGATAGCACTACAGTACTTATATGTGGTGAATTGAAAAATGCTATTTCTTTTGTTTATCATTTTTTCAATGAAAATATTTGTAATAAAAAATAACAAGGTAAACACTGTACACTTTGTATGCTGTGGTGTAATTGAAATTAATATATTCGAAAATGTAGGAAACATCCAACAATATTTAATAATTTTCAACTGCAATTATATTTTGAGTTAAAGTGACTTAAATGTGCGCTATATTTAATAAATATAAACATGTTATATTTAAATGTCAACTGCAATTAATAATTGTGTTATATTTAATAACTGTAAGTTATATTTATATTTAATATATTTCAACTACAATTAATTTTTTGAGTTAACCACGAGTTAAATGTGATTGGCAGCTTTAATATAATATATATATTACTATATATTTTAGAAATGTGCAGTTGTCTGTCCATCTAACCATCTGTGCGTCCATTTGTTCAAGTACTCCTCCTAAATGGTAAGAGCTAGGAATATGAAATTTGGTGTGCAGCTTCCTCTTGTCATAACTTAAAGCAAGGTAAAGGTTTGGTTGTGCCAGGACAATGGGATATGCCTGGAATTTGATTTTCTCATAAAATGGAAAGGGAGGGGTCTGGTAGAAGGGAGTTATACTGCAGCATGACCACAGGGGGGGCAGCCAAAGGGCCAGAGATGAAGACTGGGACAGCTATAAGCCCATTGGGCAAACATGGGGCAGGAGTGGAAAAAGGGACAGCTATCTACTATATATTTCACAGAGTTTGTGTGTCTGTCTGTCCACCCAGCTGGGACACATGCACCCTTCCCAGAGCTGTGCCTGCTGGAGCTTCAATGACTATGGAGAGGTGCTTCTCACCTGGCCCCAAGATGCTGCAGTGGGAGAGGGCTGGAGTAGTCCTCTCTCCCTGAGGCAGCCTGCACAGTGACCCTTCATCCCCAGCCCCAACCAGAACAGTGATTTAAATGAAGAAAAACAAAACTTATTGGAGTTAAGGACCTGAGTCAGGTAAATCTAGTAAATCTACACACGTACGCACACACACAGAGTGATGGAGCAATCTAGCAATAGTGAGGAGCTATGAAAGTATCCCCTCCCCCCAGGTCTGAATTCACTAATTTAACCCTCCAGTAAAACATGCAAACCAATATGGGAGTTCTGAGTGTGAGCAAGATCATGATGTGATGACTGTAGGCAGAAGTAGAAGTTACACATGTGCCTATGTAGCACCTCTCTCTGCACTACAGAGCTCACTGATGAGACATGCCTAAGAATCAAGATTAGTTTGAGTCCCTAGCCTTTGGTCTTTGTTCTCATCTTGAAATAAGAATAGGTGTAAATAGCCTGTTCTTCCAAGTTATCTGGGATATACTGAAAACTGTCAAAATTAGAAACTATCACTTTGAATTATAAGGGGTTTCCTGGTTGGCTTGCAGGTTAGGGGGCTCAGGGAAAAGCCATGTAATTTGGGCTCTCTTGGACAGTCTGAACAAGTGGGTGAGTTTTGCCTGTGTGCCTCACGTCTCTGCGTTGTGTTAGTGTTCTGGGTTCTAAGAAACAAAGGAGTGTTACATTGCAGTGTTCCAGAAAGAATGCTTTTTTTCCTTCTTTTCTGTGTGTAGTATATTCAGTGAACATAACATCGTCCATCCTTTTCCCTTCTACACCTGTCCCTTTTCAACAGTATGCATCTCCTTCACTTAAATGTGATCACTTGACATGCGTTGGGGCTTTGTACCAGCAGAAAAAAAAAAGTTTTTCACTCCTTAAAGAAAAGACACAATACACTTTCATTGAAATTATATGGCAGAAATTATCTACATGCTGTACATGTTAGGGCAGAGTAGAGACTTTGGCATGATAGTGCTATGGCTTTTGTGGAAGCCTTAATCTATGCATTGCTCAATACATTGATTTCCTTAGAAAAGGACCTTTCCAGCAAAATGGAAACTACAACTCATATACTGGGAAGGGCCCATTAGAAGATTGTGGGCTCAATAGCCCCATTGAAAATGATACTGTGTGTGGTATTGCAAAAGCAAAACAAAGGTCTGAAAATATTGGCAGGAAATCCAGAGTTATATTATCCAGAGGTGTTGACTTGAGTCCCATGACTTGAACTCGAGTCTGACTTAAGTCGCCTAGGTGACTTGACTTGAGACTCGACTCAGGTTCATTGTTTGTGACTTGAGACTCGACTTGAGACTTGCTAATTTTGTTAAATCGACTTGGTGAAAAAATTGTCTGAAAATGCCGATATTGATGGCTTGAACAAAAGTGACTTGACATTTTTTAAATTAAGACTTGAGACTCGACTTGGACTTGACAATGACGACTTGAAGACAACACTGATATTATCTTTCACCCAACTTGTTCACAGTGACACAAATGATGTCTGGGACTTTGTTGCTGATGTTTTAACGTGAGACCATCTTAATTTGACCTGATTATTTAGCTCTATTATGTGAAGTTTGACAAAATAAGATTTTGAGGAAACTCCTATCAATGACCCTGAGGCTGTCAGAAAGCTCTCTTGGCTAGAATGCTTCTGTTAATAAGTAAAATGACCTAGATGTAGTTCATAAATATCCCAGATGAATGATTCCTTCACGGTGCAGTTTAGGTAAAGTTACAAGATCTCTGTAGCTTCATGGGGTAGCCGAATTAGTCTGTACAGAATTGGCCTGGGGGCAGGGGAGGAGCAGGGCCTCCACAAGCCGGATCCACCTGCTTGGTGGGCCAGATCTGGCCCACGGAGGCCCTTTTGCCCACCCCTGATCTAGAGCATCCCTGTTAGATATAACACATGATCTTAGCCAAAAGGTGCTCTTAAATATCTCTAGTGATGGAGATTCCATGACCTCTGTAGGCAATTTATTTCAGTGTTTCACTATCTGGACAGTTAGGAAGTTTTTCTTAATGTCCAACCTAAACCTCCCTTGCTGCAGTTTAAGAATCTGGTGCTGAATAGTCACAGAAAATACAGCAGGGAAAAGATTGCTTCCCTAATTCTGTAATTAATTCACTATTAGAAGAGTTACTCAACTGTCTGTCTCTACAGGACAGGACTCCACTAGAAGCGCTTCATTGGTGCAGCTTTACAATAATGGAGCTGCATGGCTGTAGTGTGTCTGGTGAAGACGCTCTGTACCTGTAGGAGTCTGCTCTCCTGCCAGCATAATTACTTCACCTCCGTGAGAGGTGGAAGCTGTGTCGGTGGGAGAGTGTCTCCCTCTGATTTAGCACTAGTGTGGGCAACACTTAGGTCTCTGTAATTTGCATCATTCAGGGGTGTCATTTCACATCTCTGAACAATGCAAGTTAGATCAACTTAGGGCATCTCTACGCTACTACTTAACTTGCTAAATAGAGACATAAAGAGAGTTCCTAAGTGTGTGTGATATTTGGAAGAGTGGATATAGGCAATATCTTAATGTCTTTGTAAATCACAGTAATGGAGAGATTCAGGGTTTCCAGCGGTGAAGAAACTTATATCACTGAGAGCACATTTTGTTTTCCTGAATTACCACAATTATTCATCATCAGCTTGAGTCAAATAAAAACAGTGAGAAGCTGCTTTGGGATTCATATATTTATGCATGGAGAAAAGAACTTAGAATGAGGGTTTTATTTTTTTTGGCACACATTGCACGTGCCAATGATGGATCATCCTTTTCCTTTATTGACTACAGACAAACAACCTAGCTTGGAAGTGGAGCTAATCATCTGGCAAAGGGACAGGATTCTAAATATTACTCTTCAGAATAGTGAAAGTCCCTTATATGGTAATACCTGTCTGTAAGCTTCGTGATGCAGAGAGTGCAAGAGAAGTGGATGTCTCTGTAGTTCCCACTGCTCAATGGAAAGAGGATGAAAGGGGGTGATGAGGCTGGTTCCAGCAGCAGTACCCCACTGAAAGCTTGACAACTGACTTGGACGGGTAAGAGGATAAACAGCCAAGCCCTTCAGTCTGCTGCTACTATTATGCCAATCATGGCAATATTTTGGAAGAGTCCACGCCTATCTGTTAGGAACTGAATGGCACTGAGTAATTTGTTTTACACTGGCCTCCAAGTAACAGCTGTTTGTTATGATTTTCAGTTACTACCAACTTAGGTTGGATTTTCATTGCTAAATTTAAGATGGAAGATTCCATATCCTCAGCTATGGTGAAGAGTGATGAATAAAAATGTCTATGCAGTGGATGGATTTATTAATGCCTATTAATGTCTTGAGCTATCCAGTGCCCCAATAATGACAATCCAATATAATGGTCCACTAGATGTAGATAGTCATGAGCTAATTAATTGAAAATGAGTTAATTGTGATTAATTCCCTAGGAATAGCGAAGGAGTTAAGAACAAGGTGCTCTAGGAGATTGGGGGCTAATTTTGAGGCGTGCGTAAGAGGGTGCGGGTTGCACCTCAGAGTATGGAGCTGATTTAGAGTAATTTACACCAATTCCTGATGTATAGCTTACGTCACCTTTTGTATCCTCTGAACCAACCCCTCACTGTTGCCAGCACAAGGATTTGTGGAGAACATACTGGGTTTTCTAACCTGAAACCCAAGTCCTTTCCTGGTAACTTTATTTTTTCACTGAACATTAGAGAAGATCTACTCTGGTGAATTCAACAAAATTATATAATCAAAGGTTCAGTGAAGTATGTTAGTCATTGCACAGAGATCATGCTGCCCTGGTTGGGGTCAGTTCAAGGGGATTAAGGGACTTGCTTCTAGCTCAGGAAGCAACCCAACTGGTAGAGAGGCTTGTGTTTATAGAGCAGAAAGAAGAGATTCTAATCCCAGCTTCCCAGTTGTGTGTTTTATTTAGTAACTATGTCTTCAGCACCTGAATTCGTTATGTGCATTAACACATTTTTGCCTTCCTCCAATGCATCTGCTCTAAGTAAGGAACCTGTCTGTGTTTTTTTCCAGTTTATTCTTAAAAAAACCCACCAAAGCAAACATGAGAATTGGTCTTTAGGAAAAAAAACCCCAATATTTATTTTTATTGTGTTCATATATTTTTTTAAACGATTTATTTACTGAAGAGTTCACATCTTATTTCTCTTCTTAAGGAAATATTGTAGAAGACCACGAAATGAGATAAAAAATATCCATGGCTGCTACTTCTCAAAAAGCCCTAATTGCAAGTTCTCTGGGTTTTTTTTTTAAATCTAACTGTTGTAATATTCAGTTGATACAAAAATTAACTAAATCAAATTTAGATTTTGTAAGAGAGAAACTCTTACTCCTAAAAGTGAGTCCAATTTTATAAAATAAACATAGAATAATAGTAAAAACGAAGCAGCAGTGCAGCTGTAAAAGTATAGATACCAGATTAGGTGTTCTGATATTTGAAGTGCTACATTTCCTGAGGCTTACTTCATTTCCCAATACACTAAATTCACTCTCAATACCATCAGTTGTTATTTTTTCAGAAATTCAAGGGAGTATTTCTGAATTGTTAGAACAGCTGCAATATTCCAATAGTCACATACTGAGCTATGACAGCATATGATATCCTATGAATTACAGCTGTTAAAGATGTGTTTATGAAACAAAACTCCTATATCTTACTGGCTTTGGCATCAACTGGATGGAGTAAGTGATAAATAGATGTAAATAATGGTAACTTCTGAGACTCCTGAAAGGAAAGTGTTATACAAAATACAAAGTAATCCAGAGCCAGTTGTGTGTGTGTGTGTGTGGTTTTTTTCCCTCTTCACAGATTCATCTGAAAGAAGCATGCACATTAAGCATGCTTAATGGGGCATAAGTTCTAGACCTCATTCACAGAGAGGAGACTTTAATACAGTGTTTATTTTCCAGGAAGTCTTGTGAACAAGCAGATTCTAATAATGTGCTATGAATCAAATCAGTTTTATTTATTTGATTCTTTCAATTTATAATGCATCTTTACAAAATGCTCTTAAGTGCAGGCATAATTTAAAACAAAATAATATAATAGCTGAATAGATAGTGCATTCATGTCTGAGCAACATTCACTTAGAGCAGTGTTTCTCAATTTTATTTGCCCACGGAACCTTTTTAAACTTGAAAGAATTTTGCGGAACCCCTAATAACAGTCTAATATAAGGAGCTGAAAAAGTAGACCACAAATAAGTAAGGATAATAACAAACAAATGCTAAACAAGGTCATAAGATCAACATTTAGTTTAATTGCATGTATTTAAAAAGAAAAATCACATAATATTAATTATTTTTTTAAAAATCATAAAATGTTATTGTAATGGAATTTCCTCGCGGAACCCTTACTTTCACTTTGCGGAACCCCGGGGTTCCGTGGAACACCATTTAGGAAACACCGACTTAGAGGAATGAAAGATTCTGTGGATTAGAGTGGAAAAGGAACCTATGGATCTTGTATAGAAGGATTTTGTTGGTCGCCTTAATGGTCATCAGGGCTGATTCAAATAACTGATAAACATTAAATTGGGGAGTCCCAGCTACAAGGCCCAACAGTCAATTTGTGGTGCTAGCCAGCAGGTTTGACAGTCATTCTGGGCTCCTGAGCGAAGTGGTGGGGAAGGGGGAAGGGTCCTGCTTCGTCTATTCGATTAGTCAATTAGTCAATATTTAACTTACGTGTAGCACAAAGGTGTATAATTCCTTATGCTGTTTTCATCATATCAAATCTAACTGTGGATGTTGTGATTATCTATGTAAATGCTGAATCCTGCTAAGCAACCAACATTCATATCGCATGGCAACGTATTCCACCCATAAACTTTGCATTGTGTAAATGAATTAATTTTATCTGTTTTAAACTCACTTCCTTCCAGATTCATGGGGCATCAACCTTTCTCTTCTATTAAATTGCAGCAAGGGAGGTTCAGGTTGGACATTAGGAAAGACTTCCTAGCTGTCAGGGTAGTTAAGTACTGGAATAAATTGCCTAGGGAGGATGTGGAATCTTCACCATTGGAGATTTTAAAGAGCAGGTTAGACAGACACCTCTCAGGGATGGTCTATATACAGCTTGGTCCTGCCATGAGTGCGGGAGACTGGATTTGATCACTTCTGGAGGTTCCTTGCTGTTCTATGATCCTATGGGAGCGTATAAACAGAAACATCCCATACATCTCCTCTATGCTGTTCATTATTTTGTGTAGCTCTGTCATGTTCCATCTTATTTATTTTGTCAGTCTTTTCAATATCTGTTCACATGAAATTCTCAAAAGGAAAGTCTTGTACAAAATGTAAAATAATCCAATGCTCCATTATCTGGG
Organism: Rafetus swinhoei; assembly: GCA_019425775.1. Lineage (NCBI taxonomy): Eukaryota > Metazoa > Chordata > Testudines > Trionychidae > Rafetus > Rafetus swinhoei. Next base: position 16,885,904 of record CM033447.1, on the reverse strand, counting down.
TCTCAGTCCCTTATCCATAAAAACGAGGACGATGGTACTTACCTACCCCATGGAAGGTGTTGGAAGGCTACACTTATTAATGCTTCTGAGGTGCTCAGATACTACAGTGAGGACAGAACATATTAGTAACTAGATAGTAACGACGACAGGATTTGATTCAGGAACTTTTGCATTTTAGGAAAAAGGGAGGAAAATACTTGCATTTTAATATAAAATCTAGCTATCTCAGCATAAAGGGAAGTAATTATACATGAAAGAAACATGGTCTTTTGTAATTAGGTATTTAAAGTATCAATTTCATTTTAATCATAATATTTTAATATTTAGATTTACCTTCTAATACTTTAATAACTTTAGTAGCAAGTAAGGGAAGTCCTTAGTAGCTTATTTCATGAGCATGTCCAGGACATTGCACTTAATGAGGTTTATAATTCAATATAACTACAGCTGCATCTTTAATTATGCCTAACATTTAATCTTCATTGCACCACTTGAATCGAAAGAGCTAAAATTAAACTTGCTGCAGCCTAACCTAATAATAAACATGCATGACATTTTGTTCCAAATCTGTGTCTGATTAGAATGGTGCAAAATTACAATTCTGCAAATTTACAATTCTGCTTGATGTAACAAAACACAGTTTATTTATTTTAATTTTGTCTTTCAGAAGTTTTAACATATCCATATAGATATATTCAAATACATTGACACAGAAATACAGCAGGAGTATATATTTACATTATGAAATACTGATAGATAAATACTCTTGAGTATCATGAGAGAAATAATTCCCTAACAACACCTCCCCTGAAAAAAATAGAAGTATCAGAATCCCAATCTACCTGGAGTCAGTTTGTAAAGCTCTCATGAAAGACCAAAAGCATATGTGGTGGGTGAAGATAGACCCACCCCTTCTGCCCAGGCCCCGCCCACTACAGAGCCAACCCCCGCCCCTCAGCATCATAGAGGGGGCAGGCAGCACCCGGCCCCAGCCTCTCCAGCCCAGGAATATGGGGAGGACAGGTGCTCGGGGGCACAACACTCTGCCTCCAATATGCTTACAGTAGGCGTTATGGGTGTGGAGTCTGGATGGAGTCAGGCTGGTGATTTGGGAAGGCAATGCCTTCCCCCGCCTATTATACTCACTGCCCCGACCAAAAGTCTTCATAGTTGGATGTTGTGCCTCTAACGAGGATTGTGTATGTTAGCTCAGTTAGCCAGTCAAAGACTCCAAGGGGGAAAAGCAGATTTCCACTTCGAAAACAACTTTTTGGATGGCTGTAAGCACTGCAACAATCCAGTCGTGTCATTAGTGAACACAGTGGATCTTCTGGAACGTCTAAAATACAGAGGACTGATTAGAGGAACCCCCTAACCTGGTTACCACATACTTCCCTCCCAAATGTGGATATACTTTGACATTCAAAGATGATAAGAGATGGGTTTGCATTGGAGCTGTCACATCTTCAGTATTTACTACGTGGAGCTCATCCAGCTTTATTCCGTTGCTCAGGAGACCGATAATATTGACTTAGAATTTTGTTTGGAAAGAAATACAGACACATACAAGTATGACACCAGATATTATCCCCTCTTGTCAGAGGAAACAGAGAGCATTAGCTCCTTGTCCCATTTTTCTTCTTTGGTATAGTCAGGAGGATAAATCAATGAGTTCAGCCCACAAAATGTTTTTTTTTGCTAACCTACTTTTTAAGGTGCAGTTCAAGCATAGTGCTGTTTGTGGCCTGCTAACAATTCCCCAGCTCCTTTGTAATTTTGAGTCAATGTTTATTGTAGAACCATTGGGGCTGGTGTTTATCACAGACATGTGCAAAAGGTGAAAGTTGCACTTTCGAAAATGTCTTTTATGGTTAATATTGCCTTGGTTAGCCAGATGGTTTTGAGCTTTTTGAGCTGTTAGCTAGTGTAAATCAGGGATTATTCCAGATTGGCATGGAAGGAGAGTTGGTGAGATTAGAAGTGGTAATGGACTTGCTTTTCTTGTGGAATAACTTTGATGTCTTTGTATTCCATAACAATTGTTTCAAAACTCCGTTTATTCTAGTGAAAGTTGAAGCAGGAAATTTAAGTGGACTTAAGATAAGAAATATACATTAATCTTGGTTCTACATTCATTTTAATAGCTTCTACCTTTTTGAGTGAAGATAGCAGCAGTGGATATTTCAGTCATCTGAAGAAATTTAGAGTCACTAAGTAGATGTGTGTTTAATTTCCATCTTGAGGATCTTGTAGTACTATGAAAAGTATGTATATGAAGAAAAAGTGAAGCATGATCAGAGACGATATTACTCATTTCTGCTTCCAAGAGCGTGTGGAAAAATGTGTGAAAATGTGTGAAATGTGTGTACTTCATAGATGTCTTCAGTCTCCAAATAGCCACAAGTCCAATAGCCTTCAGTAGGGATAATGGATGATTTGTAAAGGCTGAAGATTTTCTCCTAGAACACCAAGATTCATCTATATCCACCATGACAGTGTTTTTTCTTCTCCTATGTTACCACTGGCACATCAGCTCCACTGAAAATAATGGAAAGTGTTTCTGTGATAAAGGGTGTGTTGCCACCTCTAGAACAAAGTCCAAAATTAATCTCTTTGTATTGGAAATGCCTGCAATCACTAAGTAACTGCCCTCTGGATCTGACCATGACCCAATAAATTAAAAATATAGAGTCTTGTGGATTTCTATTACTACTTCCCTTTTCTTAAGTTGAAAGAGGAGAGATATTCATGTCCCACCAGTAGCTTATTAACTCTGTCCACATCATCATTCCTTACAAGTGTCTCTTTAAGGAAAGCTGCATGACATTCATTTGATTTTGAGTGCTTCAAAGTTTTGATTTGTTTAGAGGGTTAATTAAATCCCTGTAAATTACAGGAACAAATCTTAATATTAATGAAAAATTAGTGATTGTTCAGCTACTAATTGATGCCAAATAGATTGACAGCCAGTGAGTGCCTCTTGAAACCCTCCCCCCAATACCATATACTACCCATCTTACCTTTAATATTCCACACTTCCGTTATGAGCACATATAGGTACCAGTTGGCATATGCCTACACCCACCTTTCCTTCCCCTTATGTTCAAAATGAATATATTAGAGATCTGCCAAAATATGCCTAAATTTACCAAAGCACCTAGACGTTTCAAGATATATAAATAAATTAAACCTATTGCTTCATAGATAAGAATGCACATGTAGTAGTATACAGTATGTACATCTTAATAAGAACATGACATTTAAATATTTATACCAGTTGACTAATAAAGAAAGGTAAACATGAAGTGGCATAATTGACAAGATGCAAATAAAAATTAATATTAATATATTTTGCCATAAACATTCTGATTTATAAAATGTAAGTATGAGTAGAAATTTAAAAATATACAAGTGTTCTTATAAAGTGATAAAGGTAGTCACAAATAATACATAACTAGCTATGAAGATATTAGCATCATGTATCTAGTATATATCTGAGAGAGTTTGTGTGCCTGTTTGTCTGTCCGTCTATGAGTCTGTCTGTTCAAGAACTCCTCCTAAAAGGTAAGAGCTAGGACCACCAAATTGTATACAGCTTCCTCTTCTTATAACTTAAAGCAAGGTAAGGATTTGGTTGTGGCAGGACAATGGGATGTGCATGGAATGTGATTGTTTCTCATCAAATGGAAAGGGAGGGCGGTGATAGTAGGAACAGTTATACTCCAGAATGACCACAGAGGTTCAGCAAGCAAGTGCTTCCCCACCACCTACTGCTCCGACAGTCCAGGAGAGCTGTGAAGCAGCCGTCACCTGGGCAGTGCGGCTCCTGCCAGCCCAACCAGTCCAGGGGAGAGCTCCCTGCCACACTGGCTAGCGCAGGCAAGAGGTCATGGTCGGCCCAGAGAGCCACGGAGCAGCTGTTGGCTGCCCTGATTTGGTTCTGGGCAGCTCTGCCCTGGGCCAGCCCTGGGGAGCAGCTGCTGCCCACCATCAACCATTTCCCTAAACCCCCCTCCCCTAAGCCCCCTCACCTCCCAACCCACTGTCCTGACTCCTCAGTCCCCCTTCCCTGACTCCTTCACTCCCATCCCCTGCCCTGAGCCCATTCTCACCCCCCAGGTCTGGCTCCTGCACACCTTACCCTCCCAGCCCTCTGTCCTGAGCCCCCACATCCCTGAGCTGCTGCCCAGACTCCTGCATCCCGTACCCCTAACCTCATTCCCTGAAGGACCCAAGCAATGCCGGGTAAAACTTGTAGTATATTATAAACAAATAAATAGACATAAATATAGATATAAATAAAAGTAGAAATAAGAAGAGTATATATAGTTATGACTATAGATATGCTCATGTTGATTTATCAATATGCTGAAAGTATTGATTATCAAGCTATAGTAAATAACTTGTTCAACGGTATTAGTTATAACCTCTGACACCTAAATATGTCAAATACATGTGCTCATGTTACCTGGTTTTCCCATTCCCATTCCCATTCCCATTCCTTTCCTTCAGGGCCTAAACTTTCCATTTTCTTTTCTTTGTGAGAGAATCGTGCTGTCACTCTTCCTGTAGTCTGGTCTAAATTCCTGTAGTATTTGCCGATGAGGGATTGAAGTATTTCATAGAATCTGTCACATTCATTATGACAATTGTAGGATTTTTGAGGCTGTATTTAGTATGTGATTCTCAGAGAGCTTATTTGATGCCATTAAGTGCTGCTCTCTGTTTGCTTAAATTTATAGAGCAGTCTGGATACAAAGAAAATTTAAAACCCTTATACTTGAGTTCCTTTTTGCCTAGGAGCAGACATCAGCTTAACTTTGTCATTAAACCTTAGCAATTTAACGATGCTGCATTTGGATTTTTTGTTGTCTTCTCTACCTCCTGCCACTCAATGAGCCCTTTCAACATCGAGGGGTGGCAAACCAGGATCCAATCTTAATATCACAGAGAGTGTGTTCTGGAGAAAGCTAATAATTTTTTTCTGTCAGTCCTTCAAGGACCCCCCAGTAATGGCAAATTATTCCCACATGATCATTTTTCAAGATCTTCTTGTTTCTGCTAAAAAATAGTTAGTCTTTGCCTTAGGAATCATTCTTTACTTTAACCTCCTTCAGTTCTTTGGAAGCTTTTTGTAGTTTGTTACTTAAATAATTCAAATAAGCTTTGACTTCTCCCAAACTGTAAGGAGCTCATGGATAGCTTGAGCTAAAAGGTCAAATTTGGCAGCTAGAATGTCCTTCCTAGCTATATAGTCATGGGTGAGAGACCAAAACTCATACAACTCAGTGGAAAGACTCCCATTGACTTAATGGACTCTGGGTTAGCTTCTTACTGAGCTTTGGAGGAGCACAGGGTACTTTCGATGTACTTTGAACTGAGCATAGTAAAACATAGTGAATCACCCCAGACATACTATGCCTGTGACATTCACGGGAAATCCCAGTAACAAATAACAAGGCAGTACTTCATCAGGAGTCTGATCAGAATAATTTTACATCAGCTGGGTCAGGGCAGCTAGCTTTGATCAACAAAGATGAAAGCCTGGTGAAAACTCCACTGGGCCACAGAGTCCCCCACTGTATTTGCTGCCTGAACTAGACTTCATGTTTCAAGTCCATGCCATCTGACTGTAGTTAAAGAAAGGAAGATCAAAGCCTACAAATCTTCCTGATCTATATCAGTGCAGCAAATTAAAGGTAAAAAGCTTGGTATTTTTAACACACACAAACACAAAGTGAATTGTGAACTCTGCTGTTCACGAGGAAATACACGTTGCTGCTTATGGATTTGGAAAGTCACTATCTTTTGATCAGGTGTCTTAAACTGTGTCTTAGTTTCTTTTTTCCCCCCTGTTGTATTGATTTTTATCTTTGTATTTTTTTTGTCTTAAAGTATGCTGGGACTCCATCATACCTAAGTACAACAAACGTATATAGTTGCTCAAACGATAAAGGATGAATCATTCACTCACTTCTCCATATTGAATGGTCATTTTCCCTTCTACCTCCCCAACAAACATGTATGAGATTGGGTAGGCACTGTTCTGATGACAGTTTCTCTAACTAAACCAGCTGGGAAAAAAGACGATGTAATAACACGGACCCACTGCCTGCCATGATCAATTTTTATTTGAAGGGGTTCTAATTATGATGGAAAAGCTTGTTTCCCAAGTTAGCTACCTTGAGGCCAACCTTGAAAATATGTCACATCTGGCTGCTTGATTGCCTCTTAAGACTAATGCTAGATCCAGGCTTTCCAAGGAGCAAAAAATAGAATGGTGGCACCTTATTGTCTTGCACAGAAATGAAAAAGCAAGAATCTGGCAGATCCATGTAAAGAAATGGAAATGGTGTAAGGTCAAAAAGACGGAACCAATAGAGGTGTCTGAGAGGGGTAGCCATGTTAGTCTGTAACTTTAAAAATTAGTAGTCCTGTGGCACCTTAGAGCAGGTGTGGGAAACCTCAGGCCTGGGGGCTGGATGCAGCCCCCAGTTTTTCTGGATCCAGCTCCCAAAGCTCAAGGCCAGTGTTCCCTCTAAGATTTTCCATCCATGAATGGAGTGAGTTTTGTCTTGTGTTCCAATACTGACGTCATGTGCACTTGTTCGGATGTGTGCCACGGTGGCACCCAAGTTATAAACCTCTCCCTTTCCCCTTCTGCTGCCATGTCTCCCATCCTCCTCTCACCCCATCTGCTCCCATGGTGCCTGCTGCTACCCCCCCGCTCCTCACCCTCCTCTGCTGTCCTGGTTCCTGCCCTTCTCACTCCCCTTAGCCCTCCTGGGACCTGCCTCCCTCCTCATCCTCTCTGACCCCTGCACCTGCCCTTGTCTTCCCCCTGTGCCCACCCCCTCTCTAGCTCCCCTTCCCATCCACTCTCCTAACACCTCCCTCTACCCACCTCCTCTGCCCTCTGGTGCCAGTCCCTCTCCTTCTACTCCCCTCCCTATGTCTTCCCTTCGGCTTAACCCCCGCGATTCCTCTGGCACCTGCACCTCCCTGTACCCCCTGCACCCTCCCGGTGCCTCCCCCTTCCCTCACTGCTGCTTCCTTCCCAACACCTGCCCCCCTTGTCCTCTTCCTCCCTGCTGCCCACCCCTACATCACCCTCTGCCCTAGTTCTCCTCACATCCCTCTGTGCCCTCACACATGACTTGCTCCATTCCTCTGTCTTCCTCATGCCCATCCCTCCTTTCAACCCCTCTTCTCCTGGCACCCACTCCTCCCCTCTCCTCTTCCTCCCTCTTGCCCCATTGCCCCTCCCATGTGCTCCTCCCATTTCATCTCCCAGCATCACCCTGTCCCCTCCCTTCTCCCACCTCCACTGACAACTTCCCATTCCCCCTTCCTCCTGCCCTTTCCCCTCATTGTCTCCTCTTGACCCCCTGGCATTTGTCTCTCCTCCACCCTCTACTTGGTGCCTTCCCCTTTCTCCTCAGCACAAGCCCCTTGCTCTCCTCACTCCCCCTACCCCTTATTTCTCCTCCTGCCCCTTCCCTCACCTTCTGCCTTGCTGACATCTGCACCCCTCAGCCCCCTTTAGCTCCCTGTTTCCAGATCTGGGCTGCATGGTGGGTGGCTGCCCCATGTGCTGGGGCTGGAGCTAGGACTGTGGTGCTATTTTTAGTACCCTGGCCCCAACCTAGGAGCAGCTGCACTGTGGCGCGGCTCCAGGACCATGCTACTAAAAATAACACCATGGCCCCTGCTCTGTCCTGGCATATGGGGCAGTTGCGGAGGTGGATGGGCCTTGGTGCACAAACTTCTGGCTGGGGGAACAAAAGGCTGCGCTGGAAGGCTAGGGCTTGCCAGCAGACCATGCTCCCCCTCTGAGCTGGTGGATTCATGGAGCCGAGTTGTAGCTTCTTGGCGCGGGGTGCTGGAGACGGGCCTGAAAGACTGAGGCTGCTATCACTGAGCTGCCATCTCTAGTGAGAGGTTCAGAGGGGGTTGAAGGGGAGGGCAGGAGGCAGGGCAGAGACCAGGAGGGTGGGAAGGAGGGACCAGGAAAAGGGAAGAGAAGGCAGGGCCATGGGGAGGGGTAAAGAGATGGGTATGGGCTGGGAGACAAGGGAAGGTGGGGAGGAGGGTGGCCCCAGCATGCATGGTGAGATGGCCACGAAGCGCAGTGGGCATGGAGAGGTGGCCTGGGTGTGCAGTGCAGGACTGGTCCTTGTGCCTCCCTGGGGAAGAAAGAAACACAGGTCACTAGCTGAAGGCCAAACCCAGCTACCAGCGTGCCACTCCCTCCTCCCCAGTTCCCGAGGGGCTGAGGGCTGAAGTGACGGCAGCCCATCTCTGCTCCTCAAGGTGCTCGGGGCAGCATGCCCATGTGCCGAGACTTGGACCGGGGCCGTGGTGCTATTTTTAGTACCATGGTCCCGGCCCCAGAAGCCACCAGGCAGCCACTGCCCCAGCTGCTCACAGGGGCTGGGCCACGTGGCAGGCGGCTGCCCTGTGTGCTGAGACTGCAGCCAGGGCCACAGTGCTATTTTTAGTACCATGGTTCAGGCTCCCACTCTGGCAGCCACCACACAGGCCGCATGTGTCCCGCCCCCGGTAGCAGCTGAGGCTGTGGCTGTGGCTGTGTGGCTCTGCTCAGGGGTTGAGTGGGACTGAAATTCTTGGTGTGGGCCCATGCAGCTGTGCACCTTACAGGGAACCCTGCTCAGGGCCTCCCCGCAACATTGAGGAGCCTAGGCTGGCATTCCAGCCCCCCCACTGTCCCGCTGCAGGGCTGGAGAACACAAAATCTACCAGGCTACAAGGTATTATTTTACAAGGAATAACATCTTTTTTTGAAAGTGCTCTTGTAATGCAAACTGTGCTTTGTAATGCAAACTGTGCTTTTTCGAAAGAGAGCAAGGCTGCCTGGGTGCTCTCTTTCGAAAAAGCGGCTTGCTTTTTTGAAAGTACTGGTTGTAGTCTAGACGCTCTTTTTTGAAAAATACTTTCGAAAAAGCCCCTTTTGAAAGAGGCTTGAAGTCTAGTAGTAGCCTGAGAGACTAACAAAAATATATAGCATCATGAGCTTTCATGGATAAGTCCCACTGCATCAGATGAGTTGGAGTGGAAATAACAGAATCCAAGATATAGGTAACAGAAAAAGAGCTATCTGTCAATTGTAGGACCCATGCTAATGAAAATATTAAGTGGTCTGGATATTTCCCATTCATAGCTTTTGATGTGAAAATGTGGATGTTAAAGGCTTGGGAAATTGGCTTTGTAATGTGGTAACCAGTTAATGTCTTTATCCAAGCCCAGGGTAACAGTGTCAAATTTGTAGGTGAATTCCAGTTCTGCAGTCCCTCTCTGTAACTGAGTGGTGAAATTCCTTTATAGGAGAATAGCTACTTTTAAATCCATGATGGAGTGACCAGGTAGGTTAAAACATTCCCCTACGGGTTTATGTGTGTACTTGAAACATGAAGTCTAGTTCAGGTTTATGACATTTCTGATGTCTGATTTGTATCAATTTATCCTTTGCCACAGAGACTGTCTGGTTTGGCCAATATACATGGCAAAGGGGCACTGCTGGCACTTCATGGCATGTATCACATTAGAGCAGTTTCCCAAATAGTGCTCCATGGAACCCCAGGATTCCGTGAAGCGAAAGTAAGGGTTCCGCGAGAACTTGGAGAACTGTCTCCCCCCCTCCCCGTTAAAGAGACAGCTATCACTTTTTTTTTTTTTTTTTTTTTTTTTTTGCTCACCAGTTTTCCTGGCTGGGGTTCCTTGAAATTCTGAAGGGGTTCCTTGGCCAAAAAAAGTTGGGAAACACTGCATTAGAGGATATGAAGTTGTATGAGTCTCTACTGTTGTTGTGGCTTATGTGGTTAGGTTCTGTGATGGTGTTGCTTGAATAGATATGTGGACAGGGTTGGTAACGGGGTTTGTTACAGGCGTAGACGCCTGGATGAACATATCTAAGGTGTGGTAGGGATACTAACAGTTATGATAGCACAGGCAAAGTTATGATTTGCAGATTTGCACTAGGAAGCTTAATATTTTGTTTGTTTGTTTTTGTTTTTTTAATAAGCTCTTATCATTGCAAATTACAATTTCCCTTGTTTACTTTAAGAGCTGGCCTCAATGCATTTATGCAAATGGCTAGCTACAGATGGCTGACATTGAGACAAACCACCGATTTGAACACAGATTTATTTACAGGAGTCAAAATTGAGGAGGAGATGGTGGGTAAGTTGATTTAGGAGGCAAGAGAGGAGTCTGTTTTAATTGTATTTAGAGGTATAAAGGAGATGGCTATAAATGACACCAGAGAAAAATGGAAATTGTTCTATTGTTGTGAAATTTGATTGAAATGGTTAAAGGGCAAGAGAAAGAAGTTCCATTAACAGGCCTGAGAAAGTGGAAAGTCATTAGTTAGTTAGCTTGTAGTTTTTGTTGTTTGAAAGGTAACAATAAATAGCAGCTCTGAGATCAAGATTGCCAGATCTCCAAATCATACTAAGCTGGGAAGAATAACAACCAACACATAGATACAGAATGTTCAACAGATTGGGGGATGAGGTTTAGTGAAATTAAACCCAGAATTAAACTCAGAACAGAGAATTAAAAAGCCAAAGATATCTGCTGAACAGAAGGATGCTACAACATAGAGAGAGGAATGGCAACTGGGGATTCACAAGGAAATATTCCATTCCTTAATGTGCACTGCAAATGCAAATGCAGCGCTAAGTTGTATTCTCCCAGAATAAGAGATGCTGTTTTATAAAACAGTGTCTTGGCTTTCTGTCCTGATCTACTATATTTAGTGTTGCTAGATGCTAGTACCCTCTAGATATTGTGATAAAAAGCAAATCAAATGCTGCTAAACGCTGAGACTGAATATAGCAAAAGGAATTAAAAAAACAAAGAGAATTAAGCATACTTATTATTAGCAAGAACAGACTTTGTAGCAGGGCTGGCCCTAGACCAAAGGAGACTCTTCAGTGCCAGCCCCCTTCCCTCCCCCCCGATTTGTTAAACTGGGAATGCCTTATTTTTATTGCATGTGTAGCCCATTTCTTCAATTTGATGCATGATTTGCATGCATGACTCATCCCCTGTCATAGCTACTATATATTTGAGAGAGTTTGTCTATCTGTCTGAGAGTCTGTTTGTTCAAGAACTCCTCCTAAATGGTAAGAGCTAGGACCACCAAATTCAGTATACAGCTTCCTCTTAACTTGCACTCAACTTCCTTTAAGTTAGGATAAGTGCCAGGAAAATGGGATGTGCCTGGAATGGAATGAAGTATCAGAGGGGTAGCCGTGTTAGTCTGAATCTGCAAAAAAAAGTCCCGTGGCACCTTATAGACTAACAGATTTATTGGAGCATGAACTTTCGTGGGCAAAGACCCACTTCGACAGATGTATGTAGTGACTGAATTGACCTCATTATCTCTAGCCTTTCTCTTGATTGGAACTCTTTTCTTATGCCTGTATATTTATACCTGCCTCTGGAATTTCCACTACATGCATCTGATGAAGTGGGTCTTTGCCCACGAAAGCTCATGCTCCAATAAATCTGTTAGTCTATAAGGTGCCACAGGAGTTCTCGTTGTTTTTGGAATGGAATTGCTTCTCATAAAACCAACAGAAAAGAGAACGAATCACTAGGCAGGTGAAAGGGGCTGGCTGGGGCTACATCCCCATCCCTCATATGGGACTGCCTGAGCACCGAACCTTCCGCCCCCAGGCACCCTTTAGGGAGGGCAGCAGGGGGCTTAAGCTCCCCCCTGATTTGTACAGGAACATTGCTGGCTGTTTCCCTTTGTCAGGGAGCGGGGCGGATGAATCTGGGGAACATGCACGCTTCCCCTGGCTGTGCCCATAGCAGCTGCAGAGGCCATGGAAAGGCACTTCTCACCTGGCCCCAAAGCTGCTGTAATGAGAGAGGGCTGGAGTAGCCCTCTCTTCCCAGGGCAGCCAGCATACTGACCCCTCATCCCCAGCTGCACCCAGGAGCAATGATTTAAATGAAGAAAAACAAAAAATAATTGAGTTAAGGACTCAAGCACGGCCAGGTAAATCTAATAAACAAATACATTTGAATTCTAGGATTTGTAAATCTGTGTTTTTTCGTGCCATATATAAGCATTTTCATTTCTTGTAAGCTTATGGAAATTTCTTAATTTTCAGAATAATTGAGATGTATTAACATCAAGAAATTGAACTGGTGGACTAGCATTAAATAGTGTTACAATAGGACATTAATCCAAGTCTTTTAATTTGAAAAGGTCGCTTTTCTCATCTTTGCCCTCCTGAACTGAAGCACAGTGTCAGAGAGATGTAAAGACTGGCCAAAAGCATTTTCAAGTGATAAAATAGCAAGTGATATTAGTCTCATTGGCCACTATCAATCAAAGATACGTTTTAATGAGCCTGAGCTTCAAATAGCTATGCTTACCACTTGTGACTGTGACTGCCAATGTAAGCTGAATCCTCAAAGCTACCCACACATTAAAAAAAATGTCCTTTTTCTCTACCTCCTGAACGAATTGGAGAATTTGGCGAGTGCTTCCCATGTTGCAAAATGTGACGGATGTCGTCCAATTGAACATAGAGCTCTTTATCATTGACGTCCAAACATTCTCCATGTGTCAGCATCCGATGAAGCTCTGTACAGTTGTTCAAGAGTGTTTTCCTGTCCATTGATAGCTTACCAATCATACAACCCCCCTCTCCTCCCAACCAGTCTTTTTCTGGTGCTTCATTTGTCCAAACCTTTCTTCAGTGGACATGTCAATGAGTAAGCATGTCAATGAGTGAAGAAAAAAACTCCCTCATTCTCCTTTATGATACAAGGAAAATCGGGTGATTCTCCATCACTTTCCTCGCATTTTCTTTCCTTATCTTCAGGTAAAACTGTGAATTCCTTATTAATAAAACTTCCATTGTTTATGCTTTGATCCTTGATTTCTTCACTGGGATGTTTGCTACAGCCTAAAGCCCAGTTTATGTTGCTTTGTTTCAAATATTGTCTCATCCAATTTGCCCCTTGCCGTAAACCAGATTGCAGTTGGGCATTTTGCTTCCTATACTGAGCTCCTGAAGATTTCTTCAGGGGCATCTTCTAATTTCTACAGGGAAAACCAGACTGTGCACTTGAACCTCCATGCTCTGGATGTTCCTAATCAGGGAACACCCGTGGTATGGAGGAGGAAGCAGCGACGTGTGCTGCAGCTTCCCTCTCCTAGGTGGGGGAATGGCAGCGCAACAATGTGTTTCTCCTGTGGCTTTTCCCCGCCACTCCCATAGCAGTAGGGGCAGTGCCAGGAAACAGCATGGGGCACAGAGACATATGTGCCCCCAGGAACAGAGTGCCAGGTAAGTGCTCGCCTCCCATCCCTCTCATGCCCAGACCTTACAGTGCCCCCTGGCCTGGCAAAATCTTTAATCCAGCATACCCTGTTTCCCAGGGTTGCCAGATTAAAGAGGTTCAAGTGTATTAGAGCAAGAGTTTATGTTCCGCAGTCTTCATCAAACACTACAGGGTGAGCACGGTAAAAGAAGTAGCAGTATTTCTTTGATATTGTTTCATAGATAGAGGTTTGAAAGCTATCTCTGGTGTCTCATTAAATATGTATTTTCTTAGTCACTACTTATACTCTTCAAGTCTTAAAACACAAGTACACTTTCACAATAACACAATAAAATGAGGCTTACAATATCACAGCTGGGCTCTCACTGTACTTCACTTCATTCTTATATTTCACTGACTAAAGGGGTGACTCTCCACCCCTTATATAACTGCCAGGGCAATGCCGACAACATTCTAGGAGATTCAAGGAAAATGTAATCCTGTGAAAGTCCGGAAAGTTCTAGGAGATTCTAGAACATTCTAGCAAGTCAGTGAAAAATTAGTCCCCATAATAGAAAACTGTTTACATCACACATTCTAATTTCCCTTTTGTCGCTAACAACAAAAACAGCACCCTTAGCCTGGTGCTCCCCCTCCCCCCCGCCAAACCCGGCACCCCAGACGGTCACCTGGGTCTCCTGCCCCTAAATATGGCCCTGCTTTGTAGGACAAGGTTGTAACTGATTCTTAAATGGGGTTCTCTTTCAAAATATTTTAACAACTTTCACACAACACTATTTTAGGGCTACTCTGCACAGTGCTGAGCTTTCACATTTCCCAGTAATTTCACTGGGAGTTGGGGGCACCTACCACCTTGCAGAGGAAGCTGGGCACATGGCAAAAGTAGCCTCTCAGTCAGAGGAGTCGACAGCCTGCACAGGCCCCGGGGCAAGGTGAGGGGGCAGCTCTGTGCTCCCAGAAGGGATGGGACCTTGGGTAGAAGGGCCAGGGGCAGCCAGCCCTTTATGACGCACGGACGCATTCCCCCAGCCCTCAGAGCTGCCACAATAGTCTCTGGTTGGTGGGCCTGTTCTCAGTCCTTTCACTGTTGTATATGATCTATCCACTTGAAGCCATATGTGAGAGACAAGTTCCCATTCCCAACTTGAGATTTGCTGTGCTTCAAATCTGCACTAAAGAGCAAAATCTCATCTAATATCTGCCTTATGGAATCTCAGCAGGAAAGGTGTGACTTGTAACGCACCAGCAGTGTTTTTTAATGAACTTTAACAAGGGAGATTATTATTTTTCTTTGAGTGTAAAATCTATAGAACTCTGTGGATGTCTGTACATTAAGTTTCAGGGCTGGCCCACAACATTTTGGCACCGGAGGCGGGGAGCTCAAATGACGCCCCCTTACCCCCTCGCTTGTGCCAAAACTTTGAAAGGTCTCTTGTGCCCTCCTTCCTCCAGCATGGCACTCTACCATCTCTGTGCATCTAGAGCAGAGAGAATACATATGGACCAGCAGCAGACACAATTTTCTACACTCTGGGTCCTAGTGGCGCCCCCCCCCCACAGTCTGGCACCTGAGGCGGTTGCCTCAGTTCGCCTCATGGTAGAGCCAGCCCTGTTAAGTTTTAACGACAGGAGTGGATACCATGTAGTTTTTAAAAATATCTGTCTGCAAATTTCCCTCCACTTTGCAAGAAGAAAGATGATTGTTTTGACTTATGAATCATGAAAATGTTAAGTTACTGTTTAAAATACATGACCAACAAAAATCAGACCATGTTTCTGGAAACATCCTTTTGTGACACAGGTAGAAATCCACCTTCCCACAGAGGCACAGTTCAAGGCCTGTGCATGATGCACCTCTTAAGTCCCCCCCATTTAAATCTTATTTTGAGATCATAAATTGTGCGTCCGTTTCTTGGTAGGAGGGTGACCACCATTTAAAAATGCAAAACCAGGACACATGCAAGAGCCCTGCCTCTTCCTTGGCCTTGCCTTCCTCTTCTTGAGAGGCTGCACACTCTGGCCAGGCACGTAGCTGGAGCTAAGGTGGTGATAAGAGCTGCCCAAGAAGCCTGGGCCTCTGTGGAAAGCCCTAGACCCTCCATTTGCTCTGGGTGGAGGGGATGGGGAACCTAAAAGCAGCTCTCAGACCATGTCTCCACCCCTGGGGCACACCCTCAGGACAAGTGGAGGATCTGGGACTTTGAGGAACTCCCCACAGTTGTGCAGGCTCACTGAATGGCTCTTACTACTGCCTAGATGTGGCTTCTGGCCTGGCTAGGGTCAGGGCCTCAGGGGAAAGAGGAGGATCAGGAGGAGGGGCCACATGGCGAGGGAGAGCTAATGCTCACCTGAGCCTCCCTTACCAAGAAGTGAGTGGTACCACCCATGACGCAAATGCAAACTATATTGCAGGGAATCCAGGACAAATGCTGTCCCAGGGTCTTCAGGCTGGAACCAGGACTTGACATGTACATTTTGGGACTGTCTCACCCCTTTAGGGACGAGTGGTCACCCTATTTGGTGGCCATCTCCACAGGGACGAATTTGACCAAAAAGCTCAGTTTTGGGCTCCGCTATATTAAGAAAACATCTGCTCATGAAACTCCCTGATACTACCCAGAATCAAACCTACACAAGCACTCCCCCTAATCCCTGACCAGGAGATTTCTATCTGCTACCCAAGATACACAAACGTGGAAATCCCTGACAACCCATCATCTTAAACATTGGCACACTTACAACAGGATTATCGGGCTATATTGACTCTCTCCTCAGACCCTATGCTGCCAACACACCTAGCTATCTTTGAGACACCACCGACTTCCTGAGGAAACTACAGAATCTTCCTGAAAACATCAGTAATCTTCCTGAAAACACCATCCTGGCCACCATGAATGTAGAAGCTCTTTACACCAACATTCCATATGAAGATGGATTACATGCTATCAGGAACACCATCTCTGATGACACCACTGCACACCTGGTTACAGAGCTCTATGACTTTGTCCTCACCCAGAACTATTTCTGATTTGGAGACAATTTATATCTTCAAGTCAGCGGCACAGCCATGGGCAGCTGCATGGCCCAACAATATGCCAACATCTTTATGGCTGACCTTGAATAATGTTTCCTGAGCTCTTGCCCCCCTAGCACCCTTACTCTACTTACGCTGCATTGATAACATCTTCATCATCTGGACCCAGGGGAAGGAGACCCTTGAAGAATTTCACAGAGATTTCAACAACTTCCACCCCACCATCAACCTTAGCTTGGACCAGCCCACATGAGAGATCCACTTCCTTGATACTACAGTACAATTACATGATGGACACATTTCCACCACCTTATACTGGAAACCTACCGACTGTTACACTTACCTTCATACCTCTAGCTTCCATCCTAGACACATTTCCCAATCTATTGTTTACAGCCAAGCCCCTAAGATACAACTGGATTTGCTCCAATCCCACGGAGAGAGATAAACACCTACAGGATCTATATAGAGCATTCTTAAAACTGAAATACCCACCTGGAGAAGTGAAAAAACAGATCAACTGAGCCAGATGAGTACCCAGACATCAGTTACTTGAAGATCGATCCAGAAAAGAAAACAACCGAACACACTTGTCATCACCTACAGCCCACAACTTAAATCCCTCCAATGCATTATCAACAATCTATAACTTATCCTAGAAAATGACCCTCACTCTCACAGGCCTTGGGGGACAGGCCAATCCTCGCCTACAGACAAACCCCTAACCTCCAACAAATTCTTTCTAATAACCACACAGCACACCTCCATCATACTCATCCAGGAACCCACCCGTGCAATCAACCCCGGTGCCAGCTCTGTCCATACATCTATACCAATGATATCATCACAGGACCTAACCACATAAACTGATACATAAACATCAGGGGCTCATATATCCACTAATGTGATCTATGCCATCAAGTGCTAGCAATGCTCCTCTGCCGTGTATATTGGCCAAACTGGACAGTCTCTACAAGAAAGAATTAATGGACACAAATCAGCTATCCGAAAAGGCAACACACAGAAACCTGTTGGGGAACATTTTAACTTGCCCGGGCACTCATTAATGGGTCTCAAAGTCACCATATTGTTTCAGGCCAAATTCACAAGCCAACTCCACAGGGAGGCCTCAGAGCTCACCTTCATTTACAAAGTTTCAGAGGGGTAGCCAAGTTCGTCTGTAACAGGAAAAACTTAAAAAACAACAAATAGTCTGGTAGCACTTTAAAGACTAACAAAACATATAGATGGTATCATGAGCTTTCGTGGGCACAGCCCACTTCTTCAGATGACCGGAGTGTTGGAAGTCCAGAACCAAGATTGACTGATTCCTTCAACAGAGGTATGAACAAAGATATTGGGGTGGATGGCTCGCTACATTCCACATCCTAATGACATAAACAACCAAACAATGGGTACTTAAGAACACTTAAGTTCTTAAGTATCAGTTTCATGTAGCATGGACACTTTAACTGACTATTCTTTTCCCTTTTTTTTCTTCCCTCTCCCCCTTCTTTATCCTTCTCTCTCCCCATCCGCCATTTATTTAGAAACTGGGCCTTTAATAACTCCATTCCTCTGAAGAAGACTGTGCCCACGAAAGCTCATGAAACCATCTACATGTTTGTTCATCTCCAAGGTGCTGTGAGTGTATTCATTGTTTTTTAAGTTTTTCCAGTTACAGACTAGCATGGCTACCCCCTGAAGCATCTGCTGACATTGTTTTACTACTGATAAGAGAATAGGCAGGCAGAGTTGTAGGACAGAGATCTTTAAGCACACTGAGGCCTTTTACATGCTAGAGCTGAGTGCAAGCAGCTTCTGGCCCAAGATGCACTTCTGAACCCCCAGTGCACAGCAAACTAGGAACTGCCTGGAACTTTATCCTTTTTCTCTAGTTCCCTTCATTATGCTACACAGATCAGCAGTAGTAGGGGGCAAGCTGGGCACCAAAGTAGATTCAGGCATCTTTTTACCTTCAGTGTGAAAAGGCTGAAGAGAACACTTAGGTCCTAACAACAGGATTTTCAAAAGCATTCAGCAGTGAACTAACCTGAGGAGCAAATTAGGCCAAAGCTGACCTTTCCTGGAAAACTCTACTCTCAGGTTTGAGAAGTGTGTGTGGACACTAATCTCTACTAGCTGCTTTCTTTCATTAGTTATACATATTACTGTAACTACAACATGAACAACTTGGGGCAAGCCACTATCAGCTGGTATATACCCAGAATAAATGTTTCTGCCCCCTAAAGTGCTGGTGGTTTATTCTGACATAGACTACTTGTCATTTTTTTAGCTAATAGGTGCCAAAAAGGGAACAATGAAGGAATACTCCAAATGGCTGTCAGTAAATTTATTTTGTAGTTAACAGCCTTTGTAATGCACAGACTAACTTTATCTCATTTCACTGTGGGTGTGCTGGGATAATTGCTCGAGTACTTTGTTAAAAAGAAAAGCTCTCTCTATTTCCATTAACTCACTGCATGGTGTCTGTTTCACTTGACTGCACTAGGTACCATTTACAGTTCAATTTCACAATCATGATGGACTGAAACATATAAACCTGCTTTGTCTCCACTCCACTAATCACATGCATTAATAAACAGGGAGATTCATAAAGTCTTTTATTCTTTTTTCCTTTTGGTCTATTTTTATATCTCAAACCTTACTGAAACCCAGATTTCCACAGGAATAAATAAAGTCCCTTCTTATTCAGCAGGGTGTAATAGGTTAAATAGGTTACTATTTTCTGGATGAGAACCAGGCATACAGAAGTTGTTGCAAATTAAAAATATAGTAACAAAGAAGAGCATTGTATGATGTCAATCTAGAGAATGCATGTGTTTATATAATCGCAATGGAATTTACTTTGAACTTTAGCCTGGAGAATTCACTTAGTGGGGGGGAAGGGAAATTCATGTATCTAAAGAATGAACTAGCTAAGGCAAAGTAGTAAAACTGTGTAGTTAGTTTTATAACAAAAGCCACACAAAAATGCAAAGAATCCTTTTGTAATAGATAGGGACTAGCAAGCCGCTCAGCCATTACAATATGAAATAAGCATATATGCGACAGGAAATGCTAATATTGCTCGCATTCCTCTCATTGCTTTTCTTAGGATGGCTATTTTTTTATTGCCTTTTTAAGGAATTGTTTTTGAACATGACTTACTCTGGCTTTTTTTTTTTTTTTTTTTTAAAGCTGAACAGCTGAGATGATTAAAAAGTGAGAAAACAGCCTGGATCACCATGACATAAATTAAAGCATGGCTGGAAGATCAGAACACTGAGGGCTGTTTTCTGTCCATGGTTTCTTTTGTCAGGCAAGGAGACAAAAATGTTTGGCCCACAGCAACAGGCAGGTTTGGGCTGAATAGGTCTGTCTTGTGTAGTCCCAAGTCCAATGATATTTCTCATGTGAGGAAGTAATACTACTCTCAGTGAAAAGATCACAGAATTTGACCCTTAGTAAATGGGATACTAAGGTTTCCCTAACTTGCAATCATGTGATGAAGTAAATGCATGTGAGTAAATTGCATTGTTCTTTTGGGCCAGATTTTCACAAGTGCGACGCACCTGACAGCTCCTAGTGGGATATTTGTGGTCAGACATGAAGAACTCAGTACACTGGATTGTTGAGCTTCTCTGAAAACTTGCCTACTTAATTTTGGTGCCCAAATGGGACTTCTGTCCCCTTGAGAATCTGGCCCATACTACACAAAGCAATTAATAGAATGAAACAGCTGATTTTGTGAGGTTGGTGCATTCTGCCACCACAAAATGTCAAGAGGTTCTGCTTATTTATGGGCCACCCTTCAGTGTTTACTGGAGCAAAAATCCCACTGTGATCAGCGGATGTTTTGCCTGAGTAAAGGCTGCAATATTGGAGCTTCTGATTTTTCATTTCTTTCTGTCAAGAAAATAATCCTCAGATTCTTATGTTTAAATCACCAATATTTTAACACTGGAAGTCCCACTTTTCATTTTATTTAAAAATTGCTTTTTCAGCATATTCTTTTGAGAGAAAAACATCAGCAAATTAAGATGGCTGGGATTGTATCTTGCGCTTGAACAAACATTAGAAAGTGTGCCTCATTCTAAATAAATGCCACCTGTCCTAAAAAGCCAATTGGGTTGCTTCTGTGATAAACCACCTGCAGTGTACAATGGCAATGTGATTCATCTTCAGATTTAGCTATTGCCACAATAAGGTTCTTTTCAGACTTCAGCTAGGGTAATTTAATGACAATATTGGAGCTAGAAGACATAAGCATGTTGTAACTTCTTTTCTAAATGACTCACATAGTGTTTGGAAATTAAATATCCATAGCAGAAAACCTTTGCTTTTAATTCACTCTAACTCCCCCGCTCTTTATCAGTTTAGGAAACAAGTGCCTCAGAGCATAAGACCCTGTGCTCTCTAGTGAGTAGGGGCTCTGTGTTGCCCCTGTGTGTGTTGGGGGGTGATGGAGCCATGCTTGGCTTGCAAAATGACTCCGACCTCCATCTCAAATATGAAGATTGCCCTCTGCAGGAAGGGAACTGTTATTGCAGACATGAATGCAAAAAGGGAAGCTGGTCTTTAAAAATTGGACCCATAAACTCCACAGACTCCAGAAGAGTTATATTGAATTTTCTTGATGTTCCACTATTAATATAATGTGCTATGGTTTTATTTAAGAAGAAGCTGGGGAGCTTTGAAAGACTGCATGGAAGATGTTTTGTCATGCAATACCATGAATCCAGCTCCCTCAATACCTCCTTCATGAGAGCTTCAGCTGTGGTGTTATACAGCCACCTCCCACAGAAGGTAAAAAGTGGATCTCTGGTTCTCCTAGCTATATTCTGTGGTTGTGTACGATTCTGTAGATCTAAGCTGTGGCTGTCCTTGGGCATAATTGTTTTACACCCAGTTCAGAGCAACCAGCTCAAAATGATGCTCAACCCATGTATGGCAAGTGTTTGGCTCCATGAATTGACTGAAGAATTGCATTGTTGTTTTGTGGTTGAACACAGTCACACACTATTTATCGTAGAGGAACATTGTCAACTTTAAAATATTTTTAATATCATATGTGTATTTCATGGGTTAAGTGAAATTTACTTGCTCTTCAGATTTACAACCTGCTTCCATATGCTAATTCCCAGGGAAGACTCAGACATTTGTTTCCACAACCTGGTACTTGCCCTTTATGGGCCTAATCCAAAGCCTCAGAGATCACTGGGAATCTTTTATTTGATGCCGATGGGCTTTGGGTCAAGCCCACAAGTGCCAGTACAAATATACCATCTTCCTTTACACTGTCCCCAGAAGTTACTTCTTTCTCCTATCTTCTCTTCACTCTATCGAAACAGGATGAAAGATATAAAATATGCAGGGCTGATGAGGGAGGAGGTGAAGGGAGGGGCAATTGTGTCAGGGTCCCAAACTCAGACCCTGACCCCCAAAACAACCACTGTGGTTAAACAGGCAGGGTAAGGGTGCAGATTTAGCAGACCAGAGCTCAACATTACTCTCAGTGGACCTGAATGTATCAATTATAGCTACTGACATACAGTATTTGTGGGGAGTATGCCCTTCCCACCTAGATTTGCAGTGTAGTGGAAGAGGGTTTTTCAGTCCTGAGTGTTTCCTACCATCTTTAGCTTTTCAAGATCAGTTCTTTTTCTTTCTGAGGAACCCTTGTGTGTTGAAGCAATTCAGGCCATCAGGACTCAATGGCCATTCCTGTGAGCCATGAGCACCCTGTGATGCTGATGGGAGTCATCTCAAGATGAGCTGGGATGGTGACTTGCCAGGAATGCATTTCAGAGAAACTTTAAAAAGTCAGTGTTTGCAGGAGAAGGGATTATGAATGTACATGATATATAAAACAGTGATCCTGTCTTTTTATATATCAGAAAAATCATTGCTTTATCAGGTTACACAGTCTTTCCTGGCTTCTGCTTTCATGCCGATAAAGATGGCTTTAAACAGGAAACAATACAGCATTAAAGTGACAGCCTGTGTCCCTGAGCTAGATTCCTTAATAACTACACTTAGCACTTGCACAATGCTTTTTCTTCATATCCCCTTACAAACCAATTCAGACCTGGTGAAAGCAGCAACAGCTTCATTGATTTTTGGTGGCAAAGAGCTTAATAGGTTTCATAAAAGAATTACACACTTGCATGGGTAATAAGAATATTGTCTGCTGCTACGCTAAGTAAAATAAAAATTTATAAGGGATATCAGGTCTCATGCTTCAAGCCATAAACCAGTCATCAGCTTCTGGGGACTAGCAAGCAATTCCCTCATGCACCATTTTGCAACTATATGCCTGTTTATGGGGTGTTTATACTTTTCTCTGAAGCCTCTGGTACTGACAGCTGTCAAGGACAGGATACTGAACTAGAGAGGCTAATGATCATAGGTCCCAACCCCCGGGGTGTTCCAGGACTGGAGCACCCATAGGGAAAACTACTGGGCAGAACTTTCACTGGCAGCAAAGCTCCCCCCTTAGTTCCTCCTCCCCCCCCCCCACATCTCTCATACACCAGTGCTCCAGTGACCAAATCCTCCCCCCACTCTTCCAGTGCTTCCAGAGTTCTGCAAACAGCTGATTCGTGGTATTAAGGAAGTTCTGGTAGGGAAGGGGAGGAGCAAGGACTGGGTCTGCTTGACGGAGAAGGCAGGGCATGGGTGGAAGCATGGGGAAGGGATGGAATGGGAGCAAGGAGGGGATGAAGCAGGGGCAGGGCGAGGGATGGGAGAGGGTTGAGCACCCCCTGGATGGTGGGGAAGTTAGTGCATCTGTTACTGATCTTAAATGGCAATTGTTCTGTTTCTAGGAGTTT
The DNA here is from genome assembly GCA_019425775.1 of Rafetus swinhoei. NCBI lineage: Eukaryota > Metazoa > Chordata > Testudines > Trionychidae > Rafetus > Rafetus swinhoei. The sequence goes on along the minus strand of CM033447.1, from coordinate 16,862,705 downwards.
GGTGCTTACTCTGGTCCATAAACTAATTAAAGACCTGGTATGCTCCACACCACCTGCCTTAATAGCAAGGGCACCTGAGGTCTGTCCCAAATACCCTTGTGAAATATGAGTCTTATCTCTACTTTTCAGTAGAAAAAACTGAGGCAGAGAGATTATGTGATGTGCCCAAAGCCACAGAGAAAGTCAGTTGTCAACTTGAACAACAAGGTTGGCATTCTTGACTCCTCTTCCTGTTTTCTGCATAGAAGATAACAATTGTCTCCAGCAAGAAATCAGTCTAATTTGAGGCATTAAAGGGACATGTCTAGCAAGCAGTAAATAAACCATAGAAGCTAGGTAACGCTCACACGTGAAATGAGGTGTCTCTTCCTTCATTCCTGTGATAGTTGAATACCATTCCCCAGAAATCGTTTGAAACTGGTAATATTTAGCACCAATTCAGCCGGGTGGGAGGCTCCTGTATATGCTCATTGAGCCATATAAAATGAGCTGAATTATAAATTAAGAGCATTTTTGCACTTCAGGAATGCCTGAGGAGGACTCTGCACTACTATGCCTTTTATGTAACTCTGGTCCTAGCTGATGGAGACGCTGATGTTGCACCAAGTGACTGAAACTGAGATGCCAAATGAAATCAAAGAAGTTGTGGATGATTCTGACAAGAAACCTAAAGAACTGGCGAATACACGAACCAGGGACTGCTCTGCCTATGACATATAAAACAATGGAATAGCAGCTATCTGATATTTTACCAGGGGTGGAAGTCTCTGCAAAACTGTGGTATGCCTCTACTGCAATAGTGTCTCTTACTATTGATAACAGGGAATTAATGCTAGGTTCCCCTTAGTCACAGTACATTAAACAGGCCAATATTTTCAATGTGGCTTCTAGGGTTCTAAAGCCATATACACATGCATTTAAGTGTCCTGATGTCGTTTTCCAGAGGCACTGAGGACCCACAAGTTCATAATTTACAGGGGGCGGACAGACTTGCCAGGCCCCAGGCAAGGCGGGTGGGAGTTGGCTCTGTGCTCCTGGAAGGAACGGAGCCTCAGGCAGAAGGGGCGGGGCTGGGACAATCAGCCCTCAACACTTCATGGGCGCGCCATGCTGCCTGCTCCAAAGCTCTCAGTCACACGGAGTGTGCCACGCAATGGTCCATCAGAGATTTAAAGGGCCTAAAGTCCAGCCACCAATGCTACCAGGAATCACTGGGCCCCGGAGCAACTGCCCTCTTTGTGCCCCTCCCCATCGGTGGGCCTGCTGAGCTATATTGTATTCATCAGCACTCTGATAGATGTTGGACCTGTGATTGTCAGTTTAGGCACTCACAGTGAACAACAGCCCTTAATGTGGACAGAGCTGTCTCCAGTTGGGGTATCCAAAGCTACTCCAAAAGCCCTGCTTGTGTAAAGATTCAGAACTAATTCCTTCTTGATCCATGTACACGTGGATTCAGTTATATTCTGAACCGTTCCTAGTTTTTGTGGCTTCATCTTGATTTTTTCCAAACTAACTCAGGGGCATTTCTTTCCACCCACCATTATCTGCTTCTCCGAAATAGTTAACAGTGGCTTCCTCTGGGCAATCCACCTACTCATTCTTTTTTTCCCCTTCTTGTTTTCTTCAACAAAATCCAACTTTTAAGGAGACCTTCCCATTATGCAATGCTTTTCTGTTTCCTTGTGCTTACCAGCCTCTTTTCCCCATCACATCTTAGAGTCTTCATTTGCTGCCTGTCAACCATTTCCCAAATGGGCCTTACCTTTTACTGGCCCTATGAATAGTGATTCCTCTTCCACCACCTCCTTTTCAAATATATTTTGTTTCCACATCTCACAAATAGCTAGGAACTGCTGCAGAAACTATATCTAGTTGCTCCGTAACTCTTGCCAAGAAGGTGTTTTCAAATCACTTTAATCATTCCTAACTTCCTATTTCACATCCTCTTTCTTATCCTGTTCTGCTAACAAGATAAACAACAGCTACAAATCACGCCACTCCTTGTCCTTGAAGATTTCTTGCCTGAAGTAAAATATCTTCTTGTCCCTGGGCCTTAATTTTAACATGTTGTGATTGCTGCTTCGTTCCATTCCAATTCATTGTTAAAACCTAGTCACTCTCCCCTTATTACACACATTCAGATTTTTTTTCTCTTAATACCATACTTGGTTTTGCCCACACTAGTCACAGTCATCATTAGTCATGTCTTTAGTAGCCTCTCACCAGCTGGACCTTTGATTCTGTTCCTACTCAGATGCCCAAGGCTATGCTATGTCTCTTAGGGCAACAGGTTCAGTGGGTGGTTGTTTCAGGCTGTATATCACGTTGCCAACCTCAGCATAATCATGCCTATCCTCCGTGATTGCCTTTTGTCTTTCCAGCTGCTAGAGACTTTTCCCTCAGTTGCCACAGAATCTGTCCTAGCAACAGAGAAAGTAGCTGCAGTGAAAAGGCTAATCAGAGCGACAAGTCATAAAAATATGTTAAAGATGATTAACCCTGCAGTAATTTTAGTTAAGAACAACCTGGTTCTACAGATTTTGAGTGGAAAAAAAAACCCCTCTGTCTATATGCAATGAGAACCTAGTGAGAATCAATCCTGTAATCTACAGTTAATGCTTATCATTAAAATACAAATATGATAAAAATAACAGCCCTTCAGAGTCTGTGTTTGAGAAATCAAGAAATACTCTGTGGTATATTTAAGATTAAATCCTTGATTAGCTGCAATTCTTTAATTACAGCATGAAGCCTTTATTTTATGTTGGAATATGGCCATAAAGACTGTTTAGCAGAATTGATTACAAATTTGAATCATGGTTGAAATATTTAGACTATAGTCCAGCACTCAAGAGCCAAGTACCAAGTGAACAAATAGGAAAAGCTTTCACTTCCAGAACCAAGCTTCTAGGATCCTTAATGCAAATGACTAATTATACAATACTCCTAGAAATATTTCAGATGTTTCAAAAGTCCCATTTGTTTGGATGCAGATGCTCCTGTACAAGACAAGAACAAAATGAATATATTTTTTGTGCCTTGCAGTAATAATATCTTGGTACTAGAGGGGAAAAAATCATATTATCTTTTTGACTAGAACAACATTATTTTGCAAATCTGTCACTGATAGTAATGTGCTCGGAGAAAGAGTGAGCATAATAATTTAGTTATGAGACATTGAGTAAAACAAATGATCTTTATAAAGCAGGAGGTGTCCTTACTTTTCATTTTCTAAGGCCCATGTTGCCTATAATTTTCAGGGGCCTGGATAAATACCAGCTGTTGAGTGCCTACCAGCTATGCTTCTTCCTGAAGAGATTTCTGTCAGAGAAAAGAATGGTGATGCTTCTTTAGAGGATAATCTGTGTGACAGTAGCTGTGAATATAAGAAGCCATTTCAGGCCCAAGGAGAATCAGTGTTTTTTGGCACACCCTCAGTACTGAAAAAGGTCAATGCCTAAAATGATCTTTGTTCAGTGTCCACTGAAACTGGCAGCCAGGTTCATCCCTTTTTGCACTCAGGGGAAAAAAGATGCCCCTAGATAGGAGACTTTAAATGATCCCCTCTTTTGCCTGCTCCCTTCATAATAATATGAATTTGCAATATGAAGGGGCAGCTCCTGGATGTAGTTTTAAGGCATCAGGATATTTCATAAAAGTAGGAGGTGACATTTGCCAAAGAGTCTTAGAAGTACCTACATTTTTATAGTCTAGTGACTCAATGAACAGCAGGTTGTCTATAACCATAGCAATCAGATGTGGTGTGACAGATTCCAATTATGCTGATCACAGAGGTAATTTCACTGGTTATGAAGGGGAAACTTGTCTTATGTTTAAGCTGTTATACTATGTTTTTTCTAATTATACTGTTAAATTGGCATTGTTAGTCATATTGAGATCTTTACTACAGTGAGAAACCAGCATGCTAATTACACTGGGAAATTTATATCTTGGTTATAATGGAGGGCAGGTTTTACTAGAAACAGGCATAGTGGATTTACTTGTTATGATGGGAAAAGTGGTTTTGAAGCATTTCACCTTGTATGGTATGCTTGTTGTCGGTTTCCCATGGTAAGTAAGATGAAGTAACTGAAAGTAATATAGATTCTAAGGCCAGAAGAGACCACTATGTTAATCCTTCTAGTCTGGCCTCAGGCCATAGAACTTCCCCCAAAATAATTTCTAGAGCAGATCTTTTAGAAAAACATCCCATTTAAAAATTGTCAGTGATGGAGAATCCATTATAACCCTTGGTAAAGTGTCCCAGTGGAAATTATTCTCACTGTTAAAAATTAACACCTTACTTCCAGTCTGTATTTGTCTACCTTAAACTTCCAGCAATTGGATGGTGTTGTACCTTTCTCTGCTGGACTGAAGAGTCCATTATTAAATATTTGTTCCCCATTTAGGTACTTGTAGACTGTAACCAAGTCACCATTAGCCTTCTATTTGTTAAGCACCAATGCCAAATACAGAGGTAAAATAATTTCTCTACTCAAAATTCCTGTATTTTTGTATCCCAGTATTGCATTAGCTCTTTGGGTCACAACATCCCTCTGGGAGCTCATGTTCATTATTCACCATGACCCCCAAATCTTCTTCACAGTCAATGCTTTCCAGCACAGGATCCTTCATCCTGTAAGCATGACTTATTCTTTGTTCCTAGATGTATACATTTACAATTAGCCATATGAAAATATACATTTGCTTGTGCCCAGTTTACCAAGCAATTCAGACCTCTCTGACTCAGTGACCCATGCTTTTCCATTGTTTACCACTATCCCATTTTATATTATCTGAACTATGTTGGTGATTATTTTATGTTTTCTTCTGGGTCACTGTAATGGGGTGGCTGCTTCACACTGGAGCAAAAAGGGTTAAAAGCAGCCCTTAGAGAGGGCTAGGGCTGGGAGCCAATCAGAAGGAGGCTGAAGACAGCCAATCAGGGACCAGTTGGGCTGTCTAAAAAGGGCTGCAAAGCAGAGGGAGCTCAGTATCTCTCCAGACCTGGAGAGGGAAGGAATTGTTGTCTACAGGTAAATGTGCCACAGACAGAACAGTACTGGGGGGAGAGACAGGGGAGCTCCAGCCTGATCAGCACTGCCCAGGAGGGTACTAGGGCTGCAGGAGGCAGGCAGTGAGAAAATAGGCAGCAGACCCACCACCCTTGCTAATGAGAGTGGCCAATTCTGACTGCAGTTTGCCCCTCAGGGAGGAGTAGATGAAGGGCAGCAGAGAGTCACTGAGGCGAGTGGTGGACTTAGGTGAACTGGGTTCCCTGGGAGGGGAGGAACCCAGATGTGGGCACTGCCTAAAGGGAAAGGGTTTGCCACAGTCTGGGATGGACGCAGGTCCCAACATGGTGAAGTGGAGGAGATCTGAAGGGAGGTGGCAGGTAATTGTGGAAGGGTCACTGCTAGTAGAGGATGTTCCAGGGCTGAAGTAAGCTAATTCCCGGACTGGCCAGCAGGAGGTGTTGTGTGGCGAGTCCAAACCCATCACATTCACTGATAAAAATGTTAAATAGTGTAGGGCCAAGAAATGACCCTTAGGACCGCTCAGGAAACACACCCACTTAATGGCTATTTTCCATTTATAGTTAAATTTGGAAACCTATCAGTTAGCTAGACTTTAATCCACTTAATGTGTCATTTTAATTTTATAGCATTCTAGTTTTTTTAGGGCTGTCAAGCAATTAAAAAAATCAATTGCGATTAATTGCGCGATTAAAAAATCTAATTGCGTGATTAATCATGTGTACTGCCCCTTTGAAACACTGTGGTGGCATTTCAAAGGGGCAGCACTATGGAAGCCCAGGATCAGCTGGAGTCCCCAGCTGACCCCGGGTCAGTGCAGCACTGCCTCTTGGAAAGGCCACCCTGGCATTTCCAAGGGGCAGCACTGTGGAAGCCCACGATCAGCTGGGGTCCTCACCTGACCCTAGGCTCAGTGCAGCTGCCCCTTGAAAAGGCCGCCTCGATGTTTCCAACGGGCAGCACTGCAGGAGCCTGGGGTCAGCTGGAGTCCCCAGCTGACCCCGGGCTCCGTGCAGCGCTGCCCCTTTCAAGTACTGGACTGGCGCTTCAAAGGGGCAGGTTAACGCGGAGCCGGGGATCAGCTGAGCACGCCAGCTGACCCTCGGCTCCTTATTCGCTGCCCCTTTGAAGCGCCAGAGCAGTGCTTCAAAGGGGCAGTGCAGCATTAATGCTTGTGATTAACGCATTAAAAAAATTAACACATTAATCCTTCCCTGTGTTAATCGCAGGTGTTATCGCACATCAGTTAACAGCCCTGTTTTTAATTAAAAAATGGTGCTCACCTGATGTGGACATATTGATATGTTCAAATGATTAATATGTTCAAGTACACACTTTTTGTGTGTGTGTGTATTTGTACATAACTCTCAGGGCTAGAGCTTATTTCTCATTGATGTGCATGTTATAGTGTATGTGTCAGCAATACAGTAACAAAATACAGATCACATTTATATCAGATATTTGATGCATTTAGAGGTTGATATGTTATATACCTCTGCTTGCTTGGTATTGCTTGCACTAGATGGGCTCCATTACACGTGTTTACTGACCGTATTAATTCATTGGGGATGTCACTGTCACCAGTCTTAATAGCGAGCAGTCCTGTGGCGCTTTAGAAACTAGCAAATATGTCATGAACTTTTGTGGATAAAATCCATTTAATCAGATGAGTTGGTTTTTGCCCCCAAAAGCTCATGATATAATATATTTGTTAATCTATAAGATGCCACAGGACTGCTCATTATTTTTAAAGTTACAGACTAACATGGCTACCCCTCTAAGACTTTTTTTTACCAGTCATAACATCGGTCTATAAAGTGCTACCAGACCATTTGGGTTTTTTTACGTTTATAATGTCAGTGTTAGCCTTCTGTCTGGTGATTATCTATATACTCCAAGAAGCAATGGGCATACCACAACTCTGGCTGAATTTTCATGTGTGGAATTAGAGCTGAGCAATATTTTGTGGACCAATACTTTATTTGATGAAAACTTTGTTTTTGGTTGGCTTAAAACTGCCTGTGAATTTGACATGAATGATTCTGGCCAGTCATAAAATGGCCAGAGGAGTAATAGGTGCTTAAGATAGCTGCTGACTACCTTCCTCTCTCTCTCTCTCTGATCTTTAGCCCAGTGATCAGTACATTCATTTCAGGGTGTGGGAGCTTCAGGTTCAAACCCCTGCTCTAGAAGGGAATGTCTACACAGCAAAGTTATTTCGAAATAACAGGGAATAATGCCAAATTCGAAATAGCTAAATCAAATAAGCGCTGTGTAGACAGCTTATTTCGTAAATAGGGGCCTCAGCCCTTCCCAGGTGCCCTGGTAGCCACTCTGGGCCAAACCAGGAAACTCTTCTGGCCTCCCCTCAGCCTTGGAGCCTTAAAGGTATGACTCTGGCCACAGTGCCTGTGCCAGCTGCAAGCCTGCCAGCACACAGCCAGCTGACGCTGCCCCTGGCCCAGCATGAGCCATCAATCCACTGGCACCCAGACCTCCACTGCTCCCCAGGAGCAGTCTGGTAGCTCCCAAGAGCCTGCCAGGGCCTGGAGAAGGCGTGCACCTTCCTGGTCTAGTGCGGAGATCATGGACCTGATTGAGGTTTGGGGGGAGGCCTCCAATGTCCACGATCTCTGCACTAGATGCAGGAACGTGGCCGTCTACAGGCGGATGGCTGACAGCCTGGCCACCAAAGGCCACATGCGCACCCAGGAGCAGGTATGCATGAAGATAAAGGAGCTGCGGCAGGCCTATGCCAGGGCCACAAGGGGCAGCTCCTAAACAGGGGCTGACCAAGACCTCTGCCCCTATAATGATGCATTGGACCACATCCTGGGAGGGCAGACGGTCCGTGCCCCCCAGGTGGTCATCAACCCTGGGGCAGAGGGCCCTGACCAGGGCATGGAGGAAGAGGAGGATGACGGCCAGGAGTTGCAGGAGTCTGGAGGGAGCGTGGCACTCACCCAGGACCCCCGAGGCATCACAGCAGCCATGTCACCGGTGTCGTCCAAGGCCGGGGAGTCCTCGACATGTGAGTGCCATCACTGGCCCCTTATGCGGGGCGGGGCAGGGAGAGGGAGACCAGGGACCGCGCGTGGGGGCCTTGCTCACCACGGAGCACACAGCAACCTGTGCATGTGCTGTGCCATCCTGGGCATGTGGCCCCAACTGGCTGCCACACAGGGGCCCTGGCCTGTTACCCACACGTGTGTATGTATGAAGGCACATGACATGCTCCTGACCCCGGAGAGGGACACTGCACAATGCCTTCCCTCCACAAGCCCCCTCTATGCAGAGTCAGGGCACATCTCCCCTCCCCCCCCACACCCACACCCACACTATATACAGCACAGAGGCATGGGTGTAGTCCTGGGCCAGCTCACACTCCTGGGGATAGCAGGACATGCCAAACATGGCCTGTGTACAATCACATTGGCTCTGATGGTGCAGAGACCTGCCGTCCTCGCCTTGCAGAGGGGGGCTGGGCTTCACCCACTGTGTCCCCAGGGATAACTGACCACTTCTCTTGTTTCTCCACAGCCGCAGCAGCTGCAAGTGCAGGGCGCACCACCCTGCCTGGGACATCCTCCTGCACCTGGGCACTCAGAAGGCTGACCCGGAACCAGGAGGAGTTCCAGCAGCAGCACCTGGGGCTCCTGCAAAGGAAGGTCCACATCCTGGAGCACTGGGTGCATGAAGACCTGCAGCTGTGGCGGGAAAGCTGGCGGGAGCTGCTTGCCCAGGGCTGTGCCATCTGCGACCAACTGCAGACAGACCCTGGTTCAGAGATTGGTGTCTTCTGCTGCTCCAGCCCCTGCTGCCGCCCCAGCTATCGCTCCTCCTCCCACTCCTGCTCATCCTTCCGCCTCTTCCTCCCCCCACTCCCCACCCACCCCACCCTCCATACCTGCTCCCCCCCGGGGACGCTGAGGCCCCTTCACCCGCAGTGCTGGGAGACAGGTGGACCAGCAAGACCTCCAACCCTGAGCTTCTCCTCCCCATTCCTCCCCTTGCCTCCCCCTTCCAGCTCCCTCCTCCCAGGTTTACCCCTCCCCTCTCCCACTCTCTCGCCTCCCCTCTCCCGCCCTCATTTCCCCCTCCCCCCACCCCAGTTGTGTTCAATAAAGAGAGTTTGGTTTTGGCAACACACGTGTTTTTATTTTACATTAAGAAGGGGGGTTAGGGAAGGGAAAGTGGAAGGACGGGAGGGTGGAATAAGTCACAAGGCCCCAGTGGGGCACGCCAGGGAGACTTCACTCCTCCTCTGTCTGGAAGCTCTCCCGCAGGGCCTCCCAGATATCGACAGCCCCCCGATGGGCCTCCCAGCTGGCAGCTGTGCGGGACTGCACGTACAGGCCAGTCAAGTGATTGGCCTCTGCCATCCAGCTTGGAAGGAAAGCTTACCCCTTCCTTTTGCACAAATTGTGCAGCACACAGCATGCCACCGCCACGTGCAGAATATTCCCCTTGGAGAGGTCCAGGCGGGTGAGGATGCATCTAAATCGGGCCTTCAGTTGGCCGAAGGCACCATCCACCACGATGCAGGCCCTGCTGAGTCTGGCATTAAAAGCCTGCTGGGAGGGGTTGAGGTGTCCCGTGTAGGGCTTCATGAGTCAGGGCTGTAGTGGGTAGGCCGCATCCCCCACCAGGCACACAGGCATATCCACATCCCTGACCCTGATGTGGTGGTCGGGGAAGAAAATCCCGGTGTGCAGCCTCTGTCACATGGAGGAGTTGCGGTACACCCGTGCATCGTGTGCTTTGCCGGAACAGCCCACGTTAATGTCCAGGAAGCGGCCCCGGTGGTCAGACACAGCCTGCAGGATGACCGAGATGTATCCCTTCCGGTTTATGTACAGGGAGGCCTGGTGGTCTGGGGCACGGATGGGGATGTGCGTCCCGTCGATTGCCCCCCCCGCAGTTGGGGAAGCCCAGGGCGCCAAAGCCCTCGATGACCGCGTCCACATCAGTGAGGCAGATGACTCTGCGGAGCAGCACTCTATTGATGACCTTGACCACCTGCAGAGGGACACACAAAACCGAGAGTCACTGGGGTGCCAGGGTGGCTGACAGTGCTCCTTCCCCACCACTGACCCACACCCCCTCCCCAGGAGCAACCCCCCTTGCAATCCTGGCTACCGCGGGCAGTCCCTAGTGCAGCTGGGACAGAACAAACCCTCCCAGGGAGGGGACTTGCACCACCTCCCCCCCCTTTTCCCTGGAACAGCCCATCCCCTCCTTGCTCCCCACCAGGCACAGTGGCTGGAGACTGCTATACCTGCATGAGCCCTCCTCCGACGGTGGATCTCCCCACGCCGAACTGGTTCCCCACGGATCGGTAGCTATCCAGCGTGGAGAGCTTCCAGAGGGCGATGGCCACACGCTTCTGGAGGGGAATGGTGGGCCTCATGTGCGTGTCCTGTCACTGCAGAGCAGGGGCGAGCCACTCACAGAGCTTGAGGAGGTATCTTTCTTCATTCTGAAGTTCTGGGTCCATTGTTGGTCTCCCCAGCACTCCAGGACGATGTGGTTCCACTAGTTGCTGCTGGTGTCCAGACGCGAAATGCGGCGGGGCACGCTGGTGTCCAGGCGCTGCTGCTGCTCCTCCTCATCTCCCAGGAGGGTCCGGAAGAGGGCCTGGGGGTCAGGCTGCAGCAGATGCTGCTAGGCAGACTCCAGCTATTGCTGCCAGGCTTGCAGCAAGACATCCAAAATGAGCACCAGAGGGCCCAGGGGCAGCTCTGGCTCCATGGTGCCGAGTGCTGTGGTGTCCCGAGTCAGGGCAACCAAAGCAGGCAGAGACAAAACTGCTTTGCTGTCCCTTAGCGAGGTAGGCAAGCAAGCAGGGAAAGCTGAAAACCGGCTGTCCAGGGGGGTTCCTTTAAGCACAAGCCTCAGCTAGCCTCAGGCAGCAGCCACACAAAGTAACTACTGACCTGATGCCCTGCTGGAACCGGTTTCAGCTGGCCTTAAATGCGATTCAGCGTCCAATCAGTTACGACGTGCTATTTCGAAATAGCAAAACGCTATTTCGAAATGCATTTTGTGTGTAGACGCGTTATTTCGAAATATCTTATTTAGAATTAACTGTTTCGAAATATTCAAAATAACGCTGTAGTGTAGACATACCCGAAGAGACCCCAAGCAGATTTTACTCATTCACCAAAAATGTAGATTAATTTTAACCCAAACAGAACATTTATTTAGAACTGCCATTGAACCAAAGCATCACTTATTTGTCCAACTCATTGGCCACGCAACATATTTTTTAAACATTTCTTTCCTGTCTGCTCCAGCCTCTATGTACATTGGAAATCACTGTGTTCATGGCAGGCCTGCTGATGGGGTGGGGTGGAGGGGAAGGGGGAAAATTGCCCTGGCGCCCAATGATCCTAAAGGGCCTGGGGCACATTTGGAATGAAACAGGACTCGAACCACATGAACCTCTATTTCTACACTACCCTTATTTGGGCACACAGATGGTATCAGAGATGTGTGTCTGGCCATGCCTCCCTTTCCAAAGGCTACACTTTTCCAGAGTGCGGAAGTGGCAGTGAAATGCACGTTGTACTGGGCTCTTCGCAGGCGCCTTCCCTCGTCTCCTGTACACACGATTAAGAACAAGCTGCATTTTTGTTCTAACAAGCTTTTTTGAGAAGACCCCATGCAATTTGCTCCCTTTCTGTCAGCCACTCCACATGCACCAGTTGGGAGTCCCAGGTGTGTAGTTAGACTCCGGAGCTCTAACAGTTAGGAGCTCTGCTCAGTTCTCTCCTCCAGTCTGTTTTACAATGAACACAGCATCCAGTAAGGGCTCTTTTCTATTCTAAACGAAATGCTTTCACCCTTAGCTTGAAAGTCTCCATAGGAAAAGATACGTTTGAGAGACTATCATAACTCTCACTTCAACACAGCCCACTGGAATGTCAGGAAAGCCATTTATAGAGAGCATTCAGTAATTGCATGCTTAATATTTCATCAGTTATATGAAGCATAATGTCACTAAAATAGATATGGATTTGAAAGGATCATTTTTAAGAAATGTGGTTTTAGAGATTCCTGTGTATAATGACAGCTACAATATGTATTATTGTAAATGTTGCTGTGGGCTTATTGATGTAGAGAGCAATTATATGAAGCTGAAGAAATTTGGACCTTGTTTCTAGATATGTTTGGACAGAAAATGATAAAAGAATGCCAGGCTTCCATTTCTTCTAATCCCTCCTCCTTTTTTCTCCCCTCCTTCTCTCCTTTCCGTATTCATCTATGGCTTCTATTTTATTACTGTTACCCCATCCTATGTCTGTGTGTCTGGTTTTATGTTGCCTGGTCTTGCAGCTTTGAGAAGTTGTAAAACTGCATAATTCTTTTGGAGATTCCATAAAGCCTGCAGTATTTGGAAACATGTTCGTACTTTTCCAGTCTGCTTCCTTATGGAAATGAATAAAAAATCAATCCCAAAAAGAGATGCTTCAGCCCTGCAGACAGTTGCTGCAGACGCCTGCCATGAAAGAAATGATCCAAACTATCTTTTAACATAAGGCAGAGATGTTTATTTTATAATCGTGCTGTAGTCCATTTTAATTGCACTGTATTATGTTACTACTACAAGTAAAATTCTGCTGAGGCTTACTAGTACTAAATATATATCTGTCTGTAACCTAATGAACTTATCTGCATATTGAACAAAAAGAATACCTATGGACAGTGCTGAAATGGCAAGCCCCAGTGGTATCTTTTGGTTAAAAATATAGTATTAGTTATGTCTCCCTTTTACTACTGGAACATGTGTTAATGTTGGAAAATATTTTCATTAGTCCTCTGAATAGCTGCGAGCCAGGGGAGCTCACAGCCTCGCTGGACCCCTGTGCGAGGTGTGGGGGTTCCTCCCGGCACTGCAGTCCCCGGGCCGTGGGTGGAAGTTGTGGAGCTTCGATGGAAGGGGTGGGGCTTTGGGCAGAAGGGTGGGGCTGGGAACAGGCAGCCCTCAGCACCTCTCAGACCATGGCATGGTCCCCCAACCCTCAATGCTGCTGGGAGAGCACGGCACCCGGAGCCCTGGGCCTTTTTGAATCATCAGGCAATTGCCCCCTTTGATTTCCCCTGTCGGCAGGCCTGCTGTGAGCACAGTGGTTTCCGATATACATAGAGGCTGGAGCAGACAGGAAAGAGATCTTTAGTAAATATGTTGAGAGGCCAATGTTACATGTGGGGACTTCAGAGTTTGAGAGCTATCAATCTGGTTGCACCTTGCACTCTAACCCTCCACTGCTGCCACATTGAATGAAGCTCTCCTGAAACCTAATGCTCTTTTTCCCGTTCCACTCAACACACAAGCTTTCAAAATGTGTATTCTCCCAACTTCAGTGTGCACAAATTTTGATGCCTGCAACCCTAGATTTGTCCATGCCTTTAGTGCACCATGCACACTGAAATTTATGCACATCTAAGGCAGACATGAACAAAAGGGTGGATCTGTGTTAACAAATGTGGACTAGGACGTCAGATAAAAAATAACACTCATCGCCAGAATAATGACATGTCTTTCAATAATGGCAGATAGTATCCCCTGCTTGAAAAAAACCCCAACAAAAAATCCCCAAGGTACCGGTACTTGCATGATGAGAAGTGGAGGCATTATTGCAGGACTCTGCCATGGATCCTGTAAGCATGGTGTCCCTTTGTGGAGCTGTAGCGGAGCGGAGTGGCTGCCCGCTGAGCCGGTCAGAGGAACCCGCCACATATGGTGGAGAATGTGGGCAGGTGGATCCCGCCCCGACGCAAGGGGCGGAACGCGTGCCTCAGTTGTTTAAAAAACAAACAAACAAACAAAAAAAACCCCTAAAACTCTTTTTTTTGTTGTTTTGGCCGTTGTTACGGTTCGCTGGGTGAAGGAAGGAGGGGGGGTTTCCTGGACTGTCCCCAAACCCAGGATGGAACTGGACCGAGTGGTGAAAGCGGTGGTGGAGCGCCAGCACCAACAGCTGCAACAACTGGCGGCCCGACACTGGCAGACGGCTCAGCAGTTGGTCAGCCAACACGGGCAGTTGGTACAGCAGCTGGGCCTTCAGCTCCAACACCTTCAGACACTCCAGCAGCAGGACCTTCAGCAGTTGCTTCGTCCTTGGCCCCACCCCAACAGGCCAGGGCCGAGACCGGCCCAAGGGCCCGCCTACCCAGCCGAGGGTACGTCGACCCCAGGGGGTGAGCCAGAAATTTGCATGGGGCAGGTGGAGGGGCCTGGACCCAGGGACGCTACGGGGCTGAGGTCTTGTGCCTTGACATCGCGACCCCGGACGCTCGGACAGGCACCTACTCCCCTGCCGCGAGCCAGGGCAGCTCCCGGGACGGGACCCTTACCCACGAAGGGCCTGGAGCAGAGGATGGCGAACCCATGCGAGGTATGGCAAGGAAGCTGTCTGGAAGTGGGGTGCGACTGTGGACTGAGGGGACCCGCCGACACCTACCTCCTGCCAGTCAATCAGGGGGAGTTCGTGATTCAAGCACCGGGGGACTCAGATGGAGTGGCCGTCCTCCTGGACTCAGGCTGTACACAGACCCTCGTTTCGGCAGGATATCCTTCCTGAGGGCCTGAAGCCAGAGGGGGAGCTGTACCTGCGGGTACATGGCGATGTGAAGGCCTATCCTCGAGCGAAGGTCCGACTCACAATCCAAGGGAGGTCCGCCGAGATGGTCATAGGCGTCGCAGCGACACTCCCCTACCCTATTGTCCTGGGACGAGACTGGCCCGGATTCGCAGAGCTCGTGCACGAGGTTACCCCCAGGCCTCCGGCCGACCGGGGGAAAGTGGAGGCGGATCTTCTGGGGGAGAGGCCACCCGAAGACCAGCCAGAAGTCTCACCTGAGGGGTGAGCCACCCCGTGGCAAGAGGGCAGGTGCATTACCCGACGATCCCCGGGCCCCGGCGGAGGCAGATGCACAGGCCTTTACCCTGACCGACTTTCCCCGGGACCAGAGGGAAGACCCCACCCTGAGGGCAGCATATGAGCAGGTAGCCGCGATCGATGGCACCGTGGTAGACCCCCGGAGGGCATCCCAGTGGCCCCACTTCGAAATAAAAGGCGACCGCCTCTATCGGGTGGTACAAGACCCCCGGACTCAAGAGGTCAAGACCCAGATCCTTGTCCCCCGGGTTCATCGCTGGGCAGTGTTGCAATTGGCCCACGATATTCCGGCTGCTGGCCACCTGGGGACAGAAAAAACGCTGGCAAGAGTACTGTCCTGGTTCTTTTGGCCTGGGGTTTACCAGGAAGTACGGGACTACTGCCAGTCGTGTCCAAATTGCCAGGTAGCCTCCGACCCGGGAGTGCCAAAAGGCCCGTTAGTCCCCCTCCCGGTAGTGGGGACTCCATTTGAAAGAGTGGCCATTGACCTGGTGGGCCCGCTGCCGAAAAGTAAAGCAGGGTTCCGCTATATCCTGGTTTTAATGGACTATGCCACCCGGTTTCCCGAAGCCATACCGCTGAGAAACACCTACGCCCGAACTATTGCTTCGGAGTTAGTAAAAATCTTCGCTCGGGTAGGGCTCCCCCGAGAGCTCCTCACAGACCAAGGGAATAATTTTACGTCACAATTGCTCCGGCAGGTGTGTACAATACTGGGGATACATAAACTACAAACGTCGGTATACCATCCCCAAACCGACGGGTTAGTAGAGCGGTTTAACCGGACCTTAAAGGGGATGCTGAGGCGGTTTCCCCCAGCAGAGCTGCAACAGTGGGACCTACTACTGCCTCCACTGCTGCTTGCTGTCCGGGAGGTACCACAAGCGTCCACCCAGTTTTCCCCTTTCGAACTTTTATATGGGTATCATCCTCGGGGGATCCTGGACCTTGTAAGGGAAACATGGGAGCGGACCCCTTCGACATCACAAGGCCTCCTGCAGTATGTTTTTCAGCTCCAGGAGCGACTGAGGCAGGCCGGAGTCCTGGCTCAGGAAAATCTACAAGCAGCCCATGCCGCCCAAGAGCTGACCTACAACCGACAAGCCCAGGAGAGAAGTTTTAAACCAGGGGATCGGGTACTTCTTCTGCTTCCCTCGGAGGAATCCAAGTTCCTGGCCCGCTGGAAAGGGCCCTATGAGATCACCCGGCAGGTCGGGCCGGTAAACTATGAAATTTATCAGCCTGATCGGAAAAAGAAAACCCAAGTGTTCCACGTAAACTTCCTGAAGCACTGGCGAGAACGGGAGGCCCTGATGATTACACTCTACCCGTCGGAACCCACTCTAGGGCCTGAAATACCCGACCCGGGGGAAGAAAGAGAGCCACAGCTTGGAAACACCCTCTCTGCAACCCAGGTGAAACAAGCACGTCGTCTCATAGATGCATTCCGGAAGACCTTTACAACCCGACCCGGATGTACCGAGGTGATAACGCATAACATTTGGACCCCTCCAGGCCAAGTTATACGGGAAGGTACTCGCCCTCTCCCCCGCCGGATGCGAGAGGTAGTTGAGGAGGAAGTCCAGTCTATGCTGCAACTGGGAGTGATAGAGCGCTCCAAGAGCGAGTGGCGTAGCCCAATCGTCCTGGTGCCGAAGCCAGACGGCAGTGTCCGCTTCTGCATCGATTTCAGACGAGTGAATGCAATTTCAAAATTTGACGCCTACCCCATGCCGCGAACAGACGAACTTTTAGACCGCCTGGGAAGGGCCGAGTTTATAACCACCCTGGATCTTACAAAAGGATATTGGCAGATCCCCTTGAACCCCGAATCGAGAGAAAAAACTGCCTTTTCAACTCCCTCAGGATTATTCCAGTTTATAAGGATGCCGTTCGGACTTCATGGGGCACCTGCAACGTTTCAAAGAATGATGGACCGCTTGCTATCCCCGCATACGGCCTACGCCGCCGCGTACCTAGATGATGTGGTGATTTATAGCCAGGACTGGGAGGACCACCTGGCGCAGGTAGCGGCCGTAATGCGGACATTTCGAGATGCCGGCCTGACAGCCAATCCAACCAAATGTAAAATCGGCTGGCAGGAAACCACCTACCTAGGGTATCAACTGGGAAGGGGCCTAGTCCGGCCTCTAGTAGGGAAGGTGGAGGCAGTTCAAAACTACCCAGCACCCACCTCCAAGAAGAAAGTAAGGCAATTTTTAGGGTTGGCAGGCTACTATCGCCGTTTCGTGCCACACTTTGCAACCCGAGCCGTGCCCCTCACTGCGCTCCTCAAGAAGGACAGTCCCCAAAGGATCAGATGGTCGGCGGAATGTGAAACCACTTTTCGGGACCTAAAAGCCGCTCTTTGCAGTAAGCCCGTGCTGTTCAGTCCCGATTTCTCCCGACCATTCATTGTCCAGACAGACGCATCGGACTGTGGACTGGGAGCAGTACTGTCCCAGGAAGTTGAGGGAGAAGAACACCCAGTGCTGTATATCAGCCGCAAATTATTTCCTCGAGAGCGCCGTTATGCAGCGATCGAGAAGGAGGCCCTAGCGATAAAGTGGGCCGTCGAGGCACTACGGTATTACCTCCTTGGAGACTCTTTTATTCTTTTTACAGACCATGCACCCCTACAATGGCTCCACCGAATGCGGGACACCAACAGCCGTATTATGAGATGGTACCTGTCCCTCCAACCGTATGTATTTACCGTAAAACACTGAGCGGGGGAGGGACAATGCAAATGCGGACGCCCTGTCCCGCCCGGAAGAAGAGCAAAGGCCCAGTCCCGGAGGCCGGGAACTGGACTTAAGGGGGGAGGAGTGTAGCGGAGCGGAGTGGCTGCCCGCTGAGCTGGTCAGAGGAACCCGCCACAGGAGCCAACTACCAACCATCAGTTCTCAATTTGATGTGATTCATAATTAAATGTAACCTCCTACTGTAAGTCTTGTAAATATAAAATTAATGGATTATATACAATTAAGCCAGTTGTAATTGACTATGCACAGCATGAAAGGGAGAAGTTGTCTTCACCTAAATGCTGCTTTATGAATACAATGATATTTTTTTAAATCCAATTATATTTTGGTAACACTTGTAATTTTCTCTTTATGGGCGGGGGTCAGGGGAGAGGGGAGGGAGTAGCACATTTTGTATTATAAACTACCTTCCCCATTATGGTTTTTCTAATGTTGCATGTGATTCAGTTACGGAATAACTGCTACAATAGAACAATTTATATTGACTTTCCAGTAAGTTGGCATGGTTCCTGATGGATATATAGCACTATCTCAAACCATTCTCCCGCCTCCATTTGGAATAAAAAGCTTTCCTCCCACTTACTTATTCTTGTTTTGTTAATTTTATTCAAACTGCATAGGCTTTTATTTAGCCTATCTGTAATATCCCTACATCAAGTTAGGAATAAAAATACCTGTACCATGGTTAATCCATGAGTTATTTGACTATTATTTCTGCTGGAAATATAAATATAAGGGAAAATTATTCTAATGTACCTCCCAGTTTCTTACATTATTCAGTGTAATAAATTCTCTATTGTTAAAGAAGTTACTGCAGTAATTATTAAGCTTCTTTCTCGATTATTTACATGTTCTGGAGAAAAAAATGCTAAGTTCAATACTAACAGTAACTGGGATTTTAAAATCCACTTTCTTTTTTTTATTTAAGTCCATGGGCAAGATTTTCTAGCTTTTTACGGTATAATTCAGTAATTTCATTGAAACCAATGGATTTACTCCATTGTTACACTGACGTAATGTGCAAGAGAATCAGGGCCAATATTTTTAGTGGTGCCATAAGTTAAGAGATGCTTTTAAAATACATTTTCCTCACGCTCGGTCCATGGAAGAGCAAAGGAAGATGTAGTATCCAGTTTCTGCTCCACTTGGGCATGTTTGTGTCCCCACTTGTGTGGAGTTCATTGCAGGATCAGGGCCTCAAACTGGACAGTTTCTTTTCCCGTCTGAATTCAAAGGGAAATTTCATTTTCCGTGATTCTAGTTGCACTCCTTCTAAAGGTAGCTGCTCAATAATAGCGCTTAAATCTTATAGCACTAAACGATGGAACTTTCTTATAAAGCTGAGGGTATCGAAAGGGCCACAACAATCTAATAAAAGCTTCTTTTCTAAGGAAATCTTGTGTATTTCTATGGGGAATGTACTGGGGAGGCCCCGACTCCACACACTTGAGTGGGACCTCAGGCGGGAGGGGTGGGCTGGGGACAGTGTTGCTCTGGTGGCATCCAGGAGCAATAGGTCCTTTTGTTTCATTGGGCCCAGGGACAATTGCTCCCCTTTGCTTTCACCTCCTTCCCCCTGTCGGTGGGGCTGGGAAAGTAGAGAAAATGTCAGACACACAAAATGGCCAATTCATAGCCACCTAACCAATTTACATGGGTGGGTTTTTTTTTTTTTTTTTTTTTTTTTGCAGCTGTAGCTTCCCTCCAGGTATGTCAGACTCAAAGTGAGTAAGTTTTGTCAAATACATATTCACCTAAGTGTTTTTGTTGAGTCCCATGAAACATGACACTCGTATTCATCAGTATTGATGTAGTGTCTCACGGAGTACAAGAGCCATATTCTGCTAGGTATTAGTCACATACATAATGAAAAGAAAATATTTTAGCTTCTGTGTAGCTTTTGGCTTTGTCAGAATAGTCAATAACTCTGGGTTTTGAAATGTTTATTTAAAACCTGAGACCTGGTTAAAACTTGCTCTCTCCTGGAAAATCCATATGTTTAAGATTCAGGTTACAGATATTGAAAATATTTTGAAAAATATTTTCAATATGCAAAATATTCTGTCGTTTCTTCTGATATAACCAGTTATTTTACTTATTTAATGCTGTTGAATCTGGTCTGGAGGGGTTGCATGTTGCTAGGTGCATGAACTGGTGTAGAAATCCTGACAGGCAGATTTAATAGATCTATAACTGCAGATTGTGCCCCTTTCATTTCTTATATGATCATTTGCTTTCTCATGAGCGCTGCTTCCAAGGAGATATGCCAATGTTTTGCTGCTTTTTAAAAGCTAGTTTTATTTGTTACTGTGCCTTTCTACTCAATAACATCTTAACTTCTCCCCTTACATTTATCAGATATTTACATTGATTTTGACTTTCCATGCTCTTAGGATGAGCTTCCTATCTCTATCTTTATTTTGAAAGAAAGTAATTCTTCCAGCTGTGTCCCCCTCACCCCTTTATTAGCCATGACAAACAATCTCCCTTAAATTGTCACTTTGGCCACTTTCCATAAAATAACATTACTAACCTCCCCTGGATTCTCTAGTTTTGTATAAAAAAATTCCCCAATTAATAGTCCTGTAGCATCTTAGAGACTAACCAAAAAATATAGACAGTATCATGAGCTTTCCTGGGCACAACCCGCTTCTTCAGATGAATGATTCGGGCTGGTTATTTCCAATGAATAACTCCTGCTTTCCATGAGGAATATCACTTATTTCAAAATAGTTATTTCAAAATAGCGGTAGTGTGGATGCTCCACTGCTGCTATTTCGCAATAACTACTCCCCAGAGTCATTCAAAGTAATTACTCCCCAGTGCTTCTTGGGGCTTTAAGTCAAGATAGCATGTGCACATTAAGGAAGCCTGCCTCAGACTAATTTTGTGGCTTACCTGTAGTGTGGAATGCTATTTTGAAATAGTTATTTTGAGAGTTATTATTTCAAAATGATTTCCTAGGGTAGACATGCCCTAAGGTGCTACAGGACCAGTCGTTGTTTTTAAGTTACAGACTAACACAGCTACTCATCTGAGACACGTTTTATATAGTCAAGAGTATTTTAGTAGTTTTTTCTGATGACCCTTAGGTGGTGAAATATCATTAGGTTCTGATTCACCAAAGTGCTTATGTAATGCAGACAGGTAGAACCAAACCTGGGACCTCTGAAGCTTAGTGCATGAACCTCTGCATCTACAGCTTGAGCTAAAAGCCAGCTGCCTCATGGAATCCTCACGTGATCCTTCCCCTGTCACCCACTTTCAGAGAAACAGAGGCTAGGGACACCATTCCTACCCATCCTGGCTAATAGCCATTGATGGACCTAACCTCCATGAATCTATCTAGCTCTTTTTTGAACCCTGTTAAAGTTCTAGACTTCACCACATCCTCTGGTAAGGATGTGCTTATAGTCTGCCAGAATGTGGTCAGAAGATCTGGTTTCTGGATATCGTGGGAAGCCAAATAGAAACTAAACAACAGGGATCTGAAGCACCATTGTGATACTCCACTTTAATGCCACTGTGACTCTTGATACCAATGGCATTATAACAGCATACAACTGGAGTAACATAATGGTGAATCAGGCCCTCTGTGTCTTCCTGGTTTCCAGAGATACTCAGGATTGACACTGGTTCCTCTGGATTACTGAATAATTTAAATTGATTCCGATACATGATCCTGATTCTGGTAGGGAGGATATTCCATTTTTCTTCAATCTGCTTCTCTGTGGAGTGAAAGTATAAATGTCAGAAGATTTTATTTCTCTTTTTGTGGATTGAGTCCACTTCTTCTTTTTCTTCTTTTTTGTCTTTGTCTGGAAGCTTAAGAAATGTATTGTCTTTGCTATTGGGTGTTACCTGGAAGAAGAATGGGGAAGGGGTCTAGACTGGGCTAGGCTCCTTCTGTTCAAAACCAGGCTCAGAATCTTCCACTGAAAAGAATTCTTTGACTGAAGCTATTTATGAAAGAGAGTCTGTCTCTGCTTTCCCTTCCCCTTATCTCCTATTTGATTTTCTTTCCCTGACTCCAGGGCAAATTGATTTTCCCTGGACCTTAATTGATTTATTTATTTCTATTACAGGTTTGAATTTGGGCTGGAGAGTTACTAGCTAGAATGCTGTGTTGTCTCTCCAGGCAAAAAAAAGCACAAAGGCTCTATCCAAGGGACTGTTGAGGCAAAGGTGGCCTTATGATCCTTTGAAGCCTCTGCATTTGAAGGCAGGCATGATCCCAGTTAGAGCAGCCACTTTAAGTCCAGATGCCCCTGTCATGCTGTGTGTACTTCCTTTCACACTGCCAAGTCCCATTCTGCCACCCTGGCATGCCCCCTGGCACTGAGGTTTGCAAGAGGGGCCAGTTTATGGCTTTTGTGCCTGCCGCAGGAAAATCTTTCCTCAGTCTCAGTCTCAGGGTATGTCACTCAATAAAACCCGCACTGCACAATGTCTTGGAGCCTGGGTCAAGCTTGCAGAGTGTGGGCTACAGGGCTAAAAACTGTCCTGTAGAAGTCTGGGCTAGAGCATAGAGTCTCAGAGCTAGAGCCGCTGCCCAAGCCTAATCATCTACACTGCAGTTTTTTGCCCTGTGAGCCTGAGGCCAGGTCTACACTAGGGAGCAAAATCGACGTAAGATATACAACTCCCACTAAGTGAATAGCATATCTGGAGTCAACGTACCTTAGTTCAACTTACCACAGCGTCCCCACTGTGGGGGGTCGATGGGAGAAACTCTCCTGTTGACTTCCCTTACTCTTTGTGACCCAGAGGAGTCCCAGAGTCCATGGAATACAATTGGTGGTTGATTTAGCACATCCTTACTAGACCCACTAAATCAACTTCTGGGAGATTGATCTCTGCAGCATTGATCTCCCGGTAAGTGTAGATAAGGCCCGAAATAGCTGGCCTGGGCCAGTCACAGCCATATTGTGGGTCTTTTCTGCAGTGTAGACATACTCTTAGGTGTAGGGGATGGGTAGGGTGGGGATGGATCCCTATATCATCACTGACTCCAGTCTAGCACTCCTTACTTGTACCAGTTTTGTGCTATGTTCCCAGAAGTGATTTATGCAGATGGACTTTTGTCTCTTTCATTTTTTCTAGAAATATATGTGTTTAATCATCAGGGTTTCTCATGTAGCCTCTCCTGGGGTGGATGGGCAGAAGAGCCATATTTTACTTCTGAATAGCCTGCTTAATTATGATACAACTCAGTAATTTTAGCTTTATTGCAACCTTCAGGCCTGCTTCTGTATTCTTTGAGAGGCCCGGTTTCTATTTTTGAGGACACAGCAGAAATGAACTCATCCAACTGGTGATGGAAATCAGATTTTGAGCGTGCAGTTTTGAGCCATAAGACCATCTAGGTAAATATTGGCATTTACAATGAACTCTTGAGAGATTTAAACCAATAACACCCTATTTTTGAAGACACTAAAGAGGGGAACATTAACAGGAGCTGCAGAAGGGTGATGAGACTCAGGGAACATCTACATGGCAGGGCTAAAGCCGAGATAAGCTACACAACTTGATCTACGTCAATTGCGTAGCTTACGTCAAAATAGCTTATTTCGGCTTTTGGTGCTGTCTACACAGCAGGAAGTTCTAGGTACAGCACTCTTCCTCCGACTTCCCTTACTTCTCGTAAAATGAGGGTTACAGGAGCTGGAGTAAGAAGTCCTCTAGCTCACCATTATTTTGACATTATGTCGAAATAACTACTTGCTGTGTAGCTGTAGACTATGTTATTTCAGAATAACGCTGCTGTGTAGCCTCAGCTGCACTTGTCCTATTCAGAAGTTACCATTGTGGAGAATAAACCAATGAATATGGGGGCTTGTTGCAGGTTAACAAGTAATGGCATTCCTTTTTCTTTTGGGCTAATGGCTTTGAGGAGTAGGCCTGTTCAGAGAACGATTGGCTCAGGGGATTGATAATGGTTTACAAGGCCATTCATTTTCAGGAGCCTGGTTTGAAAAGAAGCCATTTCAAGTTAACACCTGATGATGGCTTGGGAGTGAGTAGGATATGTCTGTGAGCAACAACTCTAGTTTCCTTGTCAGAAAAATCTGTATTGCAGTTGACACAAAGTGGGCCATTGGCTGGGTGGGAGGCTGGTGAATGTATGAGTTGGTGAATAGGACCCCCCTCCTCTGGTCAGATGGTGTCTCTCTACACTGGGACAGAAAAAAACATTTGGTGGGTTAACGTGGGGGAGCTAAAACAGCTGCTGCTCAAACTGCACTGTATGGCTGGAGAGAGAGGTGGTGCAGTCTGGAGGAGAGGGGCAGGGTGGGAGCTGGGGGTTACCTGTAAGCTATTCTTGGGTTCTGTTCACTGAGCTGCCATGTGACCTTAGACAAGGCCTTCTCTGTGCTGCTCCTTAGATTGTAAGGCCTGCTAGGGAGGCTCTGTCTCACACCATGGGCTGGGAAGGTGCTTCCCACTATGGGTTAACAGCCTGTTTAAAACTAGCCGCATGGCTGCAGGAGCACAAGCAGTGGTTTTAGCTAGCCTCCGGTCCTCTGGTTACATATCTGGGAGGCTGGCCAGAGCCACGGTGGTCACACTGCTATTTTTCGCATGCTAGCTCAAGTAGAGCTAGTGCATCTGTCTACCCATGCTGGGAAGCATCCTCCCAGCTGCTGTGTAGACACACACCCAACCCGAAGTGTGTTTGTTCAGCCCTTGACACCACGGAGCTCCAATCTTGCCTTGAGCCTCTAGGTTCTAGTGTAATATATGTAATTTAAGAGGCTTATGCTCAAAACTGGTGCCTTTTGATTAACCACTAAATCCATCTGTTAAAAAAAATGGGACCATCATCCTAGCAGCAAAATACCTGGGTTGTCTAGGTTAGATACTAAGCCAGGTTCAAATGTTTCATTCACTATAAAACCTGGCACCGCTAATGTCTTGTTTACCAATGATATTCTATTTTCCTCTGGCTTTGCTCTATAGAAGTGTCATGAATATTTTCAGCCCTCTGTATCCTTAATGATCTACTTGGCTGACCCGCATCAGTTCAAATGCCTTTTCATTACACTGATTTTCCTGTTTAGATTCCCATGAGATTCTGATATGCAATCAGTTTTCTCTAACAAATGACCCCCTTTAACTTCATTAGTTCAGAATTAATTTGCTAGCATGTATCTAAGATATTCAACATCTTTGATTAGTCAAATGCAAGAACAAGGATGTTTCCTCCTTTATGGTCAAGACAAACATTAATTAAACCCCAGATTTGTTGGCTAATATTATGTATGATACAATTCAATGAAGGGGCGGTTTTTGGAGTGTACCATGTCTCTAACTGAGATGGGGATGGGATTACTGATCTGCATTCATGTAGTATATTGAAATGATTGCTTCCTGTAGTGTACCGTGAGTTTTTAAATAAGCAATCCCAGATAGTGATATTCTGTGTGCTGTGCAGCAGGGTAAGAAAGTAATGAGGGCTTATGGGCAGATGTGACTTCTGATGGCTGTTGTTTCTCAGTTATAGCCATTCACCCCTCCTCTTTGTGCACATCAGTGTTACCTAACCTGTCTGGATATTTTCTGTCAGATGTCAGTATCTCTCATAAGAGGTATGTCCTCATCTCAAGGCATTGAAATTGACAAAATTGGAAAGACATGAAGATCATACCTTTAAATCTTTGCAGCATTCCATCTTGCAAATCTGCTGCAGCCAGATTTATCCTAGTGGCACATTTTCCTTCTCTTGTTCGACATTAAGCATGCTTGTTGTTTTCACTCCCATGCAGAATGCTTGATGAGGCTTTATGGAATGTGTGTAATTAATGTCAGTAAGGTGTTGATTATGAAATAGCCATTACTCCTGGAGAGACTGCGCAGTCTCAGAATAGCCAACTTGAGAAGATTTGTGCCCCCCTATTCTTATGTATTTTGATTTTATAAAGACAACGATCCAACACGTTCAAATAACACTTCCAATAAACTTGTTTCCTTCCAATGTGGTTTGCTTATTTATTTTATTATTTAACCTAAGGTCTACTGCACACCATAGAAATGTACTGACAGATACTTAGGGCTTGGTTTCTACTCTGTTATAATTTGTCCTATGAGAATGTCTAAGAGTTGCAGTCATGGACTAATACCCAGTTGTGCTAGACACTATATAAACACAGAAGGAAAAGACAGTCCCCAACTCAAAGCATTTACAATGTAAAAAAATCTCAGCTACAGAGCCAGCTGTCATTTGTCTGCGATGTGATAACTTTTTTGGAAACTATGAATTTGGGATCTCTTGTTGCTCTTCAAGATATTGTAGCCAGCGTGGACCCCAAGGTAGGTGTGCATGTGCCTCATGCATCAAAGATCAAAGTATTTTGAATAGCAGTTTGCGCCAGGGGCAGCACATGTGCCCGTGCCTCCTCGTGCTCCCGTGATAAAGGGCTGATCAACTTCAGCATTCATGCAATTCCCTCATACCATTGTCCCTCATACCATGACAATGACTTGCTTCTGCTGCTGCTTCTACCTGTAGTAAGTTGAGGGTCAGTAACATGGAGTCAGCAGGCCAAAGGCCTGTAACATGGAAACAGCAACAGGCCTTGCAATCTAGTGAGCAAGACTTTGGTTCAGTAACAGGAGCCAAGAAAGAGGCCCTATTGATAACTGTGTAATTGTGTAAGTTAGGTAGAGCATGGAAGGACACAGGGAGGCACTGGGTACAAACTGTAAGCCAAAAGGGAGTAACGGAACATCTTAAGAAATGTCTTGGTACAAAGACTCCCTAAAAACTAATGCACATACTGACCTAGGTTCAGGACCAGGTCGGAATTGACAGCATGAAGGATAGTAAGTAAGCCCCACTTCCGTAAGGTGAGGGGTGGTATCTAAGCAACAGAGGGTGGTAACCTGGTACGTAAAGAAATGATGTAAGTTGTTTGTACCTGTCTATAAAAGGACACCGCAAAAGGTGCTCCAGCCGACCTTGGGGGGGGGGGGGGGGGGGGGGCGCACTAGGTGCCTGAACGGCAGGTGTCATTGCCTGAACTTACAGAATGCACAGTAGCTTAACTTTGACTAACTGCTGTTAATATCTGTTATATGGCAATAGGCCTGCCCGGTGTTGGTACCTTGTCAATGCGGGCCATAGTGCCCAGTGGTGTAACATTGTACTGATCTCTGTTACCAACTGGTAGAGCCGCATTTGACAATAAACCTGCTCGATTGATTTCAAACCTTGCCTGCATCTGTCGCTTTCCGGGCCTCTCAGAGATCTCTTGTGTTGACCCAAGTGCACGGGTCTAACACTGTAGATAAAGGGAGTACCGATTGTTACGCACGCAGCCGAAAGTTTATTATCACCGACGGAGTAGAGGTCCTGTCAGGAGCGCGCCAGGACGACCCTGACCAGACGACGCTGACACTGACAGTCCAGACCACCGAAGGTACCGAGGTACGAAAACACCGAGGTATGACACTACCAATCTCACTATAGGTTGGTCACTCACTTGGATAACTTTCCACCTTTCTGGTAGGCAATCACAAACTAAAAAGAGAGAAGAAGAGCTTAGATCCTCCTGTCCAGTGGGGCTGAGCCTTTGGCCCTCCAGCCCCATGGTGGACTCCAAACCTTGCCCATCTGAATCCTGCTCACTCATGGCACAGCAAGTGCTTATTTTGCCTGGATGAAAGCAGAGGGTGGTGAATCTCTTCTAGCAGAGCATGCTAATCATGTGACACTCACCTCCAAGCTCTGCTTGCTGAAGCAGTCTGTGAAGGTCGCCTGTGACCCCAAAGAAGCAGATACCGAAGAAGTCAACATCTGTGGCTGCCCCCTGAAATAGGCATGACGCTAAAATTCAGCATTAAGAAACCCTTGAAATCAAATAAAGAGCTGGCGTCAGAGACAACCCAGCACAAAGAAAGAGTGTTCTGAGCCCAGAAGCGGAGACTCCAGAAATAGCTTGGTATTGTTTCACAAGGTGAGACCAGGACATCTCCCCCAGCCCAGGGCGAAGACCACTTGTTTCTAAACGAAAACAAGGGCTAGTAATGCAGAGTTGGCTATACTGTCCGTGAAACACGCACTGGTGAGCATGTGGCCACCAACATCAACTCTGTTGGTAGAATCACTCAGGGTATCCGCAAAGTCTATCTGGAAGAACTCATGCTCACTTTAAGACTCTGGCACCGAGATAAACCCCAATGCCAGAACAGGCACCGGTACTGAAATTACCATTCATCTTGGCACTGCACTTTGCCACACTATTATCGCTCACCACCCGCAAGCAGGGAACCTCTCCATCGGGGTTTGCAGGTGACTCAATTGACAAACCAGGAGCTTCTTTCTTTAGGTCTCCATGTGACCATCACCTTCAATTAACTGCTCGGTATTCTTCCCGAGCCTCCCCTCTGCACCAGGGATAAGAAGTTACACACTGTGTGTGCTTCCAGAGCTTCACTCTTTTCTACTGACAGAACCAAAGCTTTCTATCTTTTCTGTTATTTGTAGCTGTAGGTAGCTGTCCCAAAAGTCAGGCTGTTTCACCACAAACAATATCCAAGGGGATCACATGGCACAGCTCCAGCGGTTACCATTTGGTGGGCATACTTCTCTGCTCAAATTATGAAGGCTCACTCCATCAGAACACAAGCAACTTCATCTGTCTGCTTCAGAAATGTGCCGATATGTGAAATCAGGCAGGCGGTGACAGGGAATAAACCCATTGCTTTCATCAAACGCTGTGCTCTGAACTTAGCTGCTAGGTCAGATGCTGGGAGAGATGCACTGCAAGTGGACTAAGTCAGCTGGCACTCCTCCTAATTCTCACCATCCTGCAGGGATGCTGCTTGCTGGTCCCCCCAGCAATATCCACACTGACACATACACCAAGAAGATACGTCTGTTGCTTATCTTTATAGTACATGTGTTCCTCTGAGATTGTCAATGTGAATCCCACAAACCACCCTTTCTCCTTGCTTTTGAGAGTCCTCTGCAACTACAGGCTGTGAGCTGTGAGAGAGCTGAGGGAAAGTCTGGCTGCCCTGCCCTTTTTACCCTCACACAGAAGCATGAGGAGGTACAAAGCACATGTGTATATCCAACTGATGCTGCTGTTCAGAAAATGCTGAGTGTGCAAGGTAGATCCAGAGGGACGGCATCTCCAAAACCACAGTCAGTGACAGGGAAATAACTGCTCTGTCTGAAAGTGTGGCTGAAGGAGGTATCCATGTAGTCAGACCGTGTAAAGCAAGGTTCTAGTATAGCTGCATTGCTTCCCATAACCAGAGCTTACCTTCCGGCCATCGCCCATTGTCACCTATACAAAGTTGGGATTGAGACATGTGCATTGCTTCCCTTCTCCCGCTCATCCCTAGCATTGTCTTCTCCACAATGTTGCTGCTTCTGCTCTGTCATGTGCAGACACTGGGCACAGAGGTACAGAGGTACAGTGTGACCGTGTCCCTTCAGGACTCATGACAAATCATTGCCTGGACTCCACAACGGGACAAACCAACAGAGGTTTATTAAAGACGCTTCTCTTCAGAGGTGCTATTGACTGCTATAGTCCCATTTAGATAATAAAAGGGTCCCGAGTAGAACAGTAAACACAATACCTCAGCTCAAAACTGGAACTCAGGAGTCCCAGGTAACAAAGTAATCACAAGTCTCGCACAAAGCCCGCTTTCCTTCAGGAAAGCTCTGGCATCTGCCAGTCTCCGACTGAGGACTCCTTTCAGGTATCCAGCATAAGAGATCTGCTCTCCCACCCAGCCTCCTCTTAGTTGAGGTGTCTTTCTCCTTTCAACTGCCTCTTCCAATCCTGATAGGTCTTGTGGATAAAACAAGGCAGGGCTGAGTGAACCCACAGCAGCTTATGAGCCTTCCCCTGGGAAGTGTGGGGTTTTTACAACCCATCATCTGTAGACAGACAATGGTGGCATAAGACTGGCCTTCCAGCAGTGCTTATTTTATGTAGGGGCTCCCTGGGGCTCAGCCCTGGCAGCGCTTCTGTCAGGCGTGTACAAGGTGTGACCTTGCACGTATGGTGCGTGCAGTCATGCTGTGTGGAGGATGCCATGTTGAGGAACAAAATGGCGTCCTCCGTGCGGCATGATGCATGCAACATCGCACTATGTGGAGGACGCCATCGTTATTGCTTGACACTTGGTAACACTTTCTTTACAAATTGAGCACTGCCGGCCAGGGACTGATCAAGATGGTTCCAGTGGCAATGTGGCTCCTTTCCTTCTCTGTCCATCTCTCTCTCTCTCTCTCTCTCTCACCCCCCCTCCCCACACTTACAGTGGATTCTTAGGCATCCATCTTGGCCTAAGCTTGCATTTCCCCTTACCATACAACTCCCCCCCACACACACTTTGCCCCTCATCCCTCTCATTTAGAAAGCTACCTTTATGTCTACTTTGAAGCTGGTTTTGTCTCTCCTCCAGGAGGAGGATTTGAAAAACAGATCCATGTCCGATTTCTGAATTCATATATAAAAAAAGGCTTCTTTTGAAGTGCTTTTTTCTAACCGAAGAAGTGTTATTTTACAGACTCTTTCCCAGGGTGTCTCTGAGCCTGGTCTTTTTTTATCCCTTTATTCCTCCGAGTGCAGTCTCTATTATTTCCATGTCACTAGGCTGAGAGGTACATTATGCTGCTCACGTACCTGTTCCATCATCCAATCTACAGAACAGCATTAATGTTAGGTTTTGAAGGCTGCTCCTGTTCTGCTGTCTCATTGGATGTGGAGTGTTGCAGTGGTGGCCTCTGAGCAGGGGAAGATGGGGTTGAAGGGAAATAAAAAGGGGGCAAATGGCCTGGTAAATTGATCCTACTGTATTCATAGAGATAAACCTTGCTATGAGATTTAGGCAACCAATTTAGATCTGAAGGAGAAGAGATTGAAAACACTAAGGCAATTTATTACCTTGTAAATCTGGGGGGAAATCATAAGTAGCACTTAAATTTAACTATCTGCGAAGGCAAATAAAGAAAACCGTAATATTTCACAAAGCCATAATCTATATAATATGAATGCATTTTCCCCATTTTGATGTGAACAAAATAAGGTACAGTTTCACATCTTTCTTTTAATATGTCTGCTACAAAGCAGCATCCAGGAATGCCAGCTGGGGGATTCAATGTTGCTTCTGATTTCATTCTTTCTGCTGTCTTATCATTTGCATTAAATAGGATTTTTTTCTCCCTCTTTCATATTGCTTCACTCTAAATTTTCAGCACAATAAGTATTTTGCCCACAAGGCCTATATCTAATGTTGGTTCATTTTGAATGTCTTTTCCCATTTACATGTTAGCCCAGAAAACCAAAGTGATTGTAATCGAATGAGCATGCTCAAAGTATAGTTTATATGGCTATGGGGTGATTTGCTCGGTCTAATTCAAATGCTCTTAGAGAACAGGAGATAGATGATTTGGGAGCTGTTCTAAGCAGTCTTGCTTATGGCAATATTTACTCAGGGGTGGGTTAAAAGAAGAGGTGGCATCTGAGGAAAGATTAAAAACAATGGTCCAGAATCTGCTCTGTTACACCAGGGCAAATTCCTTGAAGCCAGTGGAGTTGCACTGACATAGGTGAGACCTACATTTGGCCTCTATGCTTTGACTAGTGTCTCAGAAAAGCCATCTCAGGCCAAGCCACTGTTATGTGCCTCCGTTCTTGGTATTTCTTTCAGGCTTCATGGGGAAAGCCTTCTGTGAAACTTTCCTGTCCCAGATCCCTGATTCAGTAAGGTTGAATGATTAAGGACTTGTCCAAGCAGGGAAATTGACCAACCACTACTCCAATTTTCAGTCGTCACTTTAATTTACATTTCAGCTGCTTTGTTTTGCTATGTGGCCCCTAGAATGTCATGGCCAATAGGCACCATAAAAGCAAATGTATTATTATTAGCTACAAACTTCTCAGCACAACAGGAAAAAAAAATCCAAAATAATTTGTGCCACTGCATAAAAAACACATGAACAAATAATTACAAGGAGCATTTCTTATTATTTTATGCCATATTCAATTAGAAAATTATTGAGCTTCTTGACCTAGCATTGTAAACGTTGTACAGTGATTCCAGGATCAGATATATACTTTTGAATGACACTATTGATTAGTATAAAATCATAAAACCTATTCCTTAAAATCTACTCTATGCTAGAAAATGTTTGCTGGTAGAGCTATATTGGTAAACCCTCCTAGTGTAGATGCAGTTTATACTAGCAAAATTGTATTTTTGCTGGCATAGCTTATATCAGATACCTAAATGAAATAAGTTTTGGACCAAAAGCTTTCCCCCGCTTTTTGTTTTTGCCTACACTTTGGCTTTTGCTAGTATAAAAATGTTCCAGAAATAGCAACCCCAACCAACACTGTTACACTGGCAAAAGTTTCTAGAGTTGATCTGACCTAAGAAGCTAGCTGGTTCTCTAGATTGTCATCTGAGGCCTGGCTTCCTAAAGGAATGGGTGCCCTCTAGACAGTGTTTGGATTCAGCTAGCACACTGTGGTGTGGCATAACGGCCCCACTCTCATGTTGCTAGTCTCCAGAATCTCTGTCTGTCTGTCTGTCTGTCTGTCATGGCTGTACAGGATATGTCACACACTATTGGCAACCAGGGACAATGCCAATGTAGCTTTGTTACCATAGCTATCCTGGCATGGAGCAGTAGCTATGCCAACGTAGTGTTCCTAACGTAAACACTTCCTATGCTGGTGGAAAGAGTTTTTCCATCAGTTTAGGAATACCACCTCTATGAGCTGTGCAACTAGATCTATGGAAACATTCTTCCATTGACCTAGCCTGACTCAATATTGTGGGTTAGATTGGCATAGGTACATCACGTAGGGGTATGGCTTTTTCACAGTCTTGAGAGCTGTAGCTATGTCAGCCAGAGGTCTGGACTACAATAACAATTTACTGTAGTATAGTTACTTCTCTCTGGGCTGTGAGAAACCCACACCCCTGAGAGATGCAGCTATGCTGACTTTACTCCCAGGCTGTGTCTACATTGGCACCCTTTTCCGGAAAAGGGATGCTAATGAGACAAGTCGGAATTGCAAATGACGCAGGGATTTAAATTTTCCCCGCGGCATTTGCATGAACATGGCTGCTGCTTTTTTCCGGCTCGGGGCTTTGACAGAAAAAAGTGCCGGTCTAGACGCGGCTCTTGCGGAAAATAAAGCCTTTTCCGGAAGATCCGTTATTCCTGATTTTAAGAGGAATAAGGGATCTTCGGAAAAGGCTTTATTTTCCGCAAGAGCCGCGTCACTGGCGCTTTTTCCGTCAAAGCCCGAGCCGAAAAAGCGGCAGCCATGTTCATGCAAATGCGCGGGGAAAATTTAAATCCCTGCGGCATTTGCAATTCCGACTTGTCTCATTAGCATCCCTTTTCCGGAAAAGGATGCCAATGTAGACACAGCCCCAGTGTAGGCTAGTGTTATGCTGATGGAAGAATTCTTCTCCACCGTCAGCAGCAATGCAGAAGGAAAGGTGGCAATAACATGCCATGCCACCCTTCCTCCTGTCTTGCTGCTGGTGGTGGCACTGACTTCTGAGCTGGGTGTCCTGCCAGCAGCCACCACTCTCTAGCTGCTCAGATGGGAAATCAGGGCTGCCACCAGCAGTGGCACAGAAGGAAGAGTAGCAGTCGCTGACCTTCTGCGCTGCAACAGGTGGCAGACTGCCTTGTGCGCTTGGCACCTGCACAGTCTTGTGCTTAGTTTAGAAGTTAGAGCTACCATGGGCAGCAGCACAAAAGGAAAGGTGGCAATACCATAACATGCTACCCTTCCTTCTGTGCTGCTGCTGGTGGTGGCATTGACTTCTGAGCCCCAGGAGCAGCAGCGCAGAAGGAAGGGTGTCACAGTATGTTAATGCCACCTTTTCTTCTGCACTGCTGCTAGTGACAGTGCTGCCTTTTGAGCTAGGCGGCCACAGAGGTCAGGTGCAACCCAATCGCCAGCAGCAGCACAGAAGGAAGGGTAGCATGTTATGGTCAGCTACTGCTACTCTTCCTTCTGTGCCACTGCTGGTGGCAGCCCTGCTTTCCCATCTGAGCAGCTAGAGAGTGGTGGCTGCTGGCAGGACACCCAGCTCAGAAGTCAATGCCACCACCAGCAGCAAGACAGGAGGAAGGGTGGCATGGCATGTTATTGCCACCTTTCCTTCTGCATTGCTGCTGCTGGTGGAGAAGAATTCTTCCATCAGCATAACACTAGTCTACACTGGGAGTTAAGTCAGCATAGCTACATCTCTCAGGGCGTCAGAGACAGCCCGGAGAGAAGTAACTATACTACCCATTTCCCGGCCATTCCCCTTAGAAGGCAGAGCCGCTGCCATCAGTGGCACACAAGGAAGGAAGGGAGGGAGACAATACCATACCATGCCACTTTTCCTTCTCCACGGTATGTTAATGCCACTGCCACCTTCTCCACTGCTGGTGGTGGTAGCACTGCCTTTCCAGCTGCCCAGATTAGAAGACAGAGCTGCTGCCAGCAGTGGTGCAGAGGGAAGGACAGCACTACCATCACCTGCCACCCTTTATGTGCTGTTGTTGGTGGCAGCGCTGCCCTCTGAGCTGGGTGCCTAGCCCGAGGCTGCCACTCTGTGGCCTCCCAGTTTGGAATTCAGCACTGCCATCAGGAGTGGCACAGAAGGAAGGGAGGCAATACCACACCATGCCACCCTCCCTTCTCCACCACTGCAGGTGACGGCACTGCCTTTTTGGCCATCCAGCTTGACAGGTAGAGCCTCTGCCAACAATGGCAGAAAAAGGAAGAATGGCAATACAATTCAGTGACACCCTTCCTTTTGCGTTGCTGCTGACCACACCCCAGCAGCAGCAGTGCAGAAGGAAGGGAGGCAATACCATACCACACTGCCTTTTCCTCTATGCTGCTGCTGGCAAGAGTGCTGCCATCTGAGCTGGGCACATGACAAGAGGTCATTGCTCTGTGGCTGCCTAGCTCAGAAGGCAGCACTGTCTGTAGCAGCAGTGCAGAAGGAAAGGTGGTATTAACATCCTGTGACACCCTTCCTTCTGCACTGCTGCCCCCGGTGTTAACTTCCAAGCTGGATGTTCTACCAGTAACTACCACTCTCCAGCTCCTCAGCGTGGAAAGCAGGACTGCCATCCGCCATGGTGCAGAAGGAAGTGTTGCAATACCATACCATGCTGCACTTCCTCTGGCACTGCTGTTGGCAGCAGCACTGACTTCTGAGCAGGATAGCCAGAGAGTAGAGGCTGCTTACTGCACACCCAGCTTGGAAGTCAGGGCCACCACCAGCAGTGGCATGGAAGTAAGAATGACAATACGTTATCATGCCACCCTTCCTTCTGTGCTGCTGCTTGCTGTGTCACTGCCATCTGAGCTGGACACCTGGCCATTGGCCACTGCTCTCTTGCCACCCAGCTCAGAAGGCAGCCTCCCCCCCCACCAGCAGCAGTGCAGAAGGAAAGTTGGTAATACTGTAACATGCCACCCTTCTATCTGTGCTGCTGCTGCCAGTGGCACTGCCATCCAAATTGGGTGCCAGACAGTGGCCACTGCTCTCCACTCACCCCACTTGGAAGGCCAGGAAAAATCACAGACATTTTAAAATATTTCCAATATCTGCCTGGAGGAGGATATGAGGACCAAAAAAGAGGTCATGGAAAAACCTAGATGGTTTTTCAGGGATTCCACTTTAGCTCAGCATTACAGGAAAACTTGTGTGTGCCCAAAGCAGTGCCTTTGTAGCTATTAAATCTGCCCCTGAAGCACATGTTTTGTATCCTCCACTCTTCTTTTGAACCTAATAAATACCACACAGAAACGCCCCCATCCAAGCCATTATTCTCAAGGGCTCAGCTGCCAGTGAGTCTGGCTTCCCTGCATTTAACACCTCATATGGTTAAGAAGACCCCCCTCCCCAACACCTGTGCCAGCACTGCTTTTGTCTCCTGCACCTGTAGCCAGATAGACCACCTGACCATGGATGCCTCTACCCAGTTCCTGGTGTGGTTTTGCAGGGACTATGGCTTGCAATTCCCACTTACAGATATCCAGGCTGGAAAGACCATCCAATGTGAAAGATGCGTACCTTCTTCCGCTTTTTTTTCCGGAAGAGGCTTTTCTGACATTAGGAGATATCCCAGAAGAACTCTGCAGTCTAGACATACCCTGAGTGTTTTGGGTTGGGGAAGGGCAAAGAGGCAGGGGGCTGTCTCTTTTGGAAAAGAAGGGAAGATGATGGAACCTGACACAAAGACGCATACGCTGTGTTGGAAGTGGGAAGGAACTTTAGGCTGAGTATATCCACTTTCCAAGCCTTAAGGATTACAAGTATATTTCTTTTCCCTCTCTTCCTCTTCCTGGTGCCCATCCCAATTACCGTGATGTCTATATTTGAATGTGGAGCGATTAATAATTCACTAGCCTCCAGTCCAGAGGGAACACTGATGGAGTCCTAAAGCACAACCGTGCTGGATATGATGATGCAGGAAGTTAAAAAATTAACATTAAACATTTTTATCACCAAACCATTACACACCAGTAGTGGCATCAGGGCTCTCTTGCATTTCTGGGCTTCTTGTAGGTGGAGTGAGTGCTACTGAATTGTTTCCTTATCCAGAGATGGTGGCTTAAGTCCTTCCACCAGAGATACCATGGTGATGAGTCTGGCACAATTGCCTAGGAAGATAGATCAAATTAGCACTCTGTTCCTGGAGCAGGATATAAATGCCTCCATTCCATATGTGCAATGTTGCTCTTGAGATAAGAAAAACTGGCCTATAAAATACTCATTGACCTAACCAGTCAAGTAAAGGTACAATAGGAACCATTTGATGGCTCAGTACAGCAGTAGAAATTATTTGCTGTTGATCAGCTTGGACCTTAATAGTTTCATGGCTTTCAAAACAGAAGAAGTAAGTGGGCTTTTGGGGATAATGCAGCCACAGAAGAGAGAGATCAAATCAGAAACATAAAATGGGCTAAATTCATCCATGTTATAACTGCACAGCGAACTCAGTGAAATGTCACCAGGTATTAAACATGTCCCAACTTTAAAGAGCTAGCATTACTAGCTTTATTCATCAGCCTCTGATGAACTATAAAGGATCTGTTTCATTCAGAAAATTTTTTAGAGGTCAGAAAGTGCTTTGTTTTCCTCTGGGGTTTTTAGTGTCTGTGGGAGAGTATATTTAGTTTCTAAATTCCAAGGGAAAAATCTAATAACTTTGGGATATGGGCAGGGGGATGTTAATAATCAAGTGAAAATTTCCAGATTAAAATCAGACATGGATATGGGCTTCCCTTTCTGATCACAGAAGAATGAATCACAAGAAAGATAATATACATCATCCTTATATAAGTGTAACCCTCCTGCCGGTAGCAGTCGGCAGCCAGAAGGGCTGGGTTCAGTATCATAGACTCATAGAGCTGGAAGAGACCTCAGGAGGTCATCAAGTCCAGCCCCCTGCCCAAGGCAGGACCAATCCCAACTAAATCAACCCAGCCAGGGCTTTGTCCCTATTGAGGGAGGTTCTTTCAACAAGGTAACTAAACTGGCTCGAGCCCTCACCCAGTAAACTGGGAAAACTCCAACCTACCCCCTGGGTGCTTTTAGAGGTAATTCTTCACCTCTCTGAGGGTATGTCTACAGTGCATTCCTCTTTCGAGAGAGGAATGCAAATGCAGCCGAGCAAAATTGCAAATGAAGCGCGGATTTGAATTTCCCGTGCTTCATTTGCATAATCACGTCCGGCCACTATTTCGAAATACCCTATTTCGAAATAAAAAACGCTGTGTAGACGCGGTTATTTTGAGAACAAACCCTTCTTTTGAAATAACCCTTATTCCTTATAAAATGAGGTTTAACGGTTATTTTGAAAGAAGGGTTTGTTCTCAAAATAACCATGTCTACACAGCGTTTTTTATTTCGAAATAGGGTATTTCGAATTAGCGGCTGGACGCAATTATGCAAATGAAGCACGGGAAATTCAAATCCGCGCTTCATTTGCAATTTCGCTTGGCTGAATTTGCATTCCTCTCTCGAAAGAGGAATGCAGTGTAGACATACCCTGAGTTGGAGATAGAAACAGTCTGTTTAGTAACAGTAATCTAGCATCAACCAACAGGAACACACACAAATAAAGAAAACCCGTAAGCGTGGTACCATCCTTGGAGTCTGCAGGGCAGAGTCTTTTGCTTATAGATCTTTAGTCCAACCCCCAACTCATATAGTGTGGTTCCCCCCACACTTCAAACACCTTACTCACGGCTCTGTCCAGTCAATGCAGACCTAGAGTCCATAGGAACATCATCATGATGTCTGCCACCTATGTGCTGCTCCTACCGGCCACTCCCACCAGCTACCTGCTGCTGTTTCCACCAGCCACTGCTCATGCCAGCTGCTCCTGCCGGCCACTACTGCTGGCCTGTGATGGATTTGGCTATGGGCCAAACCTAGTGATTTCAGCTTCTTAGTAATTTCAGCTCTTGGCCCACATGACAGTCCAGCCAAAAGATTCCAGCTTCCACTGGAATAACATTTTAAAATAATAAAGTGACTCCTTATGGAGTCTGTTTTAGTTCTATCATTAAAAGTGTGGGGAGAGGGGGAGAGAGAAATAGGTTGAACCAGTCTTACAGCTCATGCCTGGAGGGCATGCAGCCTGCTGGTTCAGAGCTTTGCCCTTCCCCCCAATTGATGTCACAGAATTTGGAAGAGAAAGCCTTGTCCATCTGAGATTCTTTACAATGACAGTTTCTCTCCTTTGAACTGAATTAAACACAGTCTGCTTTTCTGCATTCCAATAACTGCAAGCGTTTGTAGTCATATCTTACAATTCCTGCTTTTAGGGTTAGTGTGGTTTGTGACCCCACAACAGCCACATTAGTTACAATAGGCAAAATACCATTCTAACAATTGAATATCTAGCAGGCCTAAGCAACTGAGTGAACTGTATTTACATAATCACACTCAGGATTTCTTTCCCATTCCAGCATGAACTGTATTTACATAACAACAGTTGAATATCTAGCAGGTCTAAGCAAACTGAGTGAACATGACCACACCCAGAATTTCTTTCCCATTCCAGCTGGCTGCAATGGAAGCATTGATTCAGGCCCTGCTTACATAAGAAAAATGCAAAGATGTTACTCCTACTGGCTAATCCACATCAGCAATATAATGGTGCTGTGGAAGGGAATTGGAAAAGGTAATCTCTGACCTATTTCCTTCATAATGTTAAAAAAAACCCTGTAAACAAGACACAATGGTTAATCAAAGGGCTCAGTGAGATGAAGCACTGAGATCTTCTTGCCAAGGGTTGTGTGTCACTAGGTCAATAGGTGGTAGGGATATTTAGCAAATTGCTAAATATTAAACAAATTGCTATTAAGCAAGGGTGCTGTGTAGATGTATCCTCTGTTATATCCCTATAGGGGACAGGGACAGTCTAGGGCTATGTCTACACTGCAGACTTTTTGCGCAAGAACTGTTTTGTGCAAGAGTTCTTGCGCAAAAGGTCTTGCACAAGAGCGTGTCCACACTGCCATGTGCTTTTGCACAAGAGATGTGCTTTTGCACAAGACTGTCCATGGCAGTGTGGACGCTATCTTGTGCAAGAAAACTCTCATGGCCATTTTAGATATAAGGGTTTCTTGCGCAAGAATCCTCTGTTGTCCGTCCACACTGCCTTCTTGCGCAAGAGGACTTATTCCTTGTGGGAAAAAGAATAACTCTTGCACAAGAAACCCTCTGTTCCAATGCTTTACTGTAAATTTACTTGCGCAAGAACGCACATGCAGTGTAGACACTCAGCCGTTCTTGCGCAAAAAGCCTGCAGTATATATGTAGCCTAGGGGTAAATTAGTGCCTCATTTTATTTTCACACCGGTATAAATTCAGTGTAGTCTCTTATTTACATTGTTGCAAATGAAAGTAGAATTTGTCCCCTGAGCTATAAACAGAAAAGATTTTAGGTATCCATTCTATATTCTCTTATTCCTCCTTCCTTTTTTAAATCTCTTTTTACCTTTTCTCCTCTTCTTCTTCATTCTCTTCCATCTCCCTTGAGATCTGACTGCTTTCCTGCTAAGATTGAAGGGCGGCATGGAATAAATACATTAATTTCACACACTTTCATGAACATCAATTAAAACTGGAATCCCAGAAGATTCTTCTTAGTTTCGGTAGATCTGAGGCCCAATTCCATAGTTTTTACTCAAATCCTTTCTCTGGAGTGTTTTTCTTGACTCAAGTCTGCCACCTTTTCCTCTAGAGTATGAGGGTATTGGTAGAATTTTCTTGCTTTTTTCCTTTGTTTCTATGAATATGATGATTGTCAGGAAAAGGAATTCCCCTTTCTGTCCTTGAAAGGCAATATTCATGTAAGTGCTTCCATAGACTTTGGAACCTAGGAGGAGAATAAGCCTATGTAGTTCAATTAGCCTAGGATTTAGTTCTTTCATGTGTGACCAGATAGCATTGTAATTTTTTTG
Source organism: Rafetus swinhoei (assembly GCA_019425775.1). NCBI lineage: Eukaryota > Metazoa > Chordata > Testudines > Trionychidae > Rafetus > Rafetus swinhoei. The sequence goes on along the minus strand of CM033447.1, from coordinate 16,822,518 downwards.
GAAGACCAAAGTTTAAAGGGAAAGAAAAATTCCTGATGTTTGGAGTGGGTGATGTCAACTGGCAGAGCTTATTACTACTGGGAGACAGAGATGTTTCTGAGGGAATAAATGCTTCTCTGATTTTGTACTATCTGTTGTGTTAGTTTCAAATCTTCCTGGCAACAAAAAGGCCAAAAACATAAAGCAAACTTGAACTCTATTCTGTTCTTCACACAAAATCCCTTTTTGCTTTCAAAGGACCCAATTTTACGCTCGGCAAAACTCTCAGTCTCTTCTCTAAAAGCCGGAAAAGGCCCAAAGACAGCTGGTAACTGGTCCAAGTTATTATTATTATTTATTTGCATTGCAGTACTGCCTAAGAGCCTGTGTCACGGGCCAAGACCCCATTGGGCCAAGCACTGTATAAACATGGAATAGAAAAGGAGACCTTGCCCCAAACAGCTCACAATCCAAGTAATGTATACAAATAATGAGCAGAGTAGTTTCTATAAGTGGTGGAGCTGTTGATCTCTTACCTCATGTCTAGACTACGCTGAAGTTTTGAAAGAAGATATGCAAATTCAGAAAGCAGAGCTTTTGAAAGTGAAAGTAGTTGGGACGCGCTTTTTTTCATCAACCCCCCCTTTTTCGAAAAGCTGCGTAAACCTCATTTTTTTTAGGAAGAGCAGCTTTTCGAAAAAGGGGGGGTTTGCCAAAAAAAAGCTCCACTTTTGAAAGTGAGATCGAAAGAAGATATGAAAATTCCTGCGGAATTTGCATATCCTCTTTTCGAAACTTCAGTGTAGTCTAGACAAGCCCTTAGTGACAACTCTCTTTGGTTACATTCCTAAAATTATTTTAAAACAGAACATAGTGAACATGAAAGCTGAGTGGCCAGTGATCTGTCCTTAGACCTGTTCAGGAAGTTGGGCCTTACACATAGGTAAATTACTGGAGAAAGGTGAGGTGGAAATTGGTGAAGAAAACCTAAATGTGTATCACTCCTAGGTGAAGAACTTGCAGTCTGGTGAAGTTTTACAGCCAGAGATTGTACTAGGAATGCTGACCATTTATAGCACAGATAATGAGCATTGCTATAATATAGAAATAACTAAAAATAAAGACTTAAAATGCCATTTGAAATATACAAAATATTTTTAAGTCTAATCATATTTTCTGTGAATGGAACAATACATTGTGAGTCTATGCACTGCTGAAGTATGTCTTATCTTTCAAGCTAGTAAGGGCATATTTACATGCAGAGTGGGACAGCTTTCAGTCAAGGTGTGATTTTAAACCAGGTAGAAATGCTTCAAGGACACTCTTATTTCATTTAAATCAGATGTATTTTGATTTATCTTAAATGTATTAGGCGCTAAAAGAAAAACAAAAGACTGTCCACACAGGGTGTTGTATTGGACTAACTAAACTGGCTTAAATAAACCAATGCAAATGTGTGCGTGTGGAGATGAGGCCTGTTTATCAGAGCATAGATTCCTTTATAGAGTATTTCACTTAGGACGTGCTCCTATGAAGTGCTGAGGATCTCATTTCCCACATCAGCAGGCACCGAGGTGCTGGGCTTCTCTCTCAAATCAGGCCATTAAATACCTATTTTTTGACAACATGGAGGCTGCCAGATGTTCTTCTTTCTGTTTGTTTTGTGGCTTGAAGAGACTTTGCTTTAATTTCTAACATTAAATTTCCCAAATTTCTACGTCCTTTTCCCAATAATGCTACCAATCTTAATTTGATCTTAATATACAGCAATTAAATTGGAATGTTGGAATGAGATCAGCACACCAAACAAGGGAAAGAAACGTCACGGGTCTAAAATCCCAGTCATAACATGATGCATAAACTTAAATCATGATGCATGATTCTCAGCCTTGAAATTCATTCACTTTTAAGGAATTTTGGGGCTCTGGAATTTTTGGGGGGGAAGGGAATGTGGAAGAGGGAAAGCACTTTCTAGGTTTTATTGAAAAACCTGAGCCTATACAGATTAAGCAATTTGTGCAATGGCTTAAATGTAGCAAGAACTGTAAACTTTGAATAGCCGCTCTATTAATATGCTAGTCAGGGCAAACATTACGATACAAGTTACAGAGAGAGCCTCCAGAGTTTGAGGAACAAATGTATGGGCATTCAAAGCAATCACACCCCACCCACGTGCATATTCTTACACAATAGAATCTCTTTCCTATTGCTGTTGACAAACTTTGGCTAATGTGTCTGCTCACGAAATGTTTCCTGCCAGTGCAGCACATATTGCAGATAAAACCTAATGAGCTGAGTTTAACAAAAAATGCCATGTGGCTTTCTCACAGTGATGCCCATCTGTCGGCTTGAGGAAGCAGCAGTGCACTGCAGCTGTACTCCTTTTCTTTTTATCAAATCAAAATAAAGCTGCGCACCCCAGAGTCAGGTATGGTAAACAGGCTAGCAAATTGCCTTACATGGGTATCATACCGCTCCTTATCTGTCTCACTTTTCAGAGCAGCATAACCAGATGGCTTCGAGCGGTGGGTGAAAATCTCTGTTATGTTTTTGGCATCCAGCGAGAGAGAGGTAGTCCAGGAGTCCAACACGGACACAACAGAGATTTAAATTGGTCTGGGGCTGAGATTACAGCCTGGAAACAGAACTTTTGAAATTAAAGCAGATTCCATTTATAGCAACGGGAATGCCTATTGAGAGCAGGCTGGATGTAACAGAAAGGGCATAAAACAAAAAAGAGGGGCTTTGTGTGCAGCCTCCCAGAACAACAGGGGCATTGGCGATGCTCCAACCACCCTGCTGCCTAGTGCATCACGACAGCTCTTTCCCTGCCCTCTTGTTCATGAGCAGGTTGTTGTTATTAGGCTCAGAGACTCCTCTGACCATTAGGAGGTGCCTGATAATCTGTTCCCTATTTGTTCCTCTCTGATGTTCAGAGGGAGACAATAATCATGCTGGTCTTTGGAAGAGTGGTCATTAGAAGGGTCTGGGGATATGGTGCAGCTGTATGCAGTCACAAATACTAGCTGAGTACTACAATTCACAGAGTTAGGGTCATGGTTTCTCCTGGAGTCCCAGTCAGACATATGGCCAATATTTCTATTGTTAGTCTTCTCAATTTGTCAGAGCAGTGGCAAGGTATAAACTGTAATGTGAAATCCACTCCTCTTTCAGTGAAGCATCACACACATACTAGTTTTGGTAAACTGTGGTCTTGGCTTAAACCCCAGACTAGGCCTACAGACAAAAAAAAAAAAAAAAAAAGGGGGCGGAAGAGGACAGGCATAAGGATCTTGCAGAAAAAGGGGGTTTTGCGCAAAACGGTCACGGCCACACTGCTTGTTTTTGTGCAAAAATCCCTAGCGCAAAAACGGAACGAAAGAGCATATGCAAATGAAGCATGGGAAAATGCTAATCCACACTTAATTTGCATTGCCTCTTATGGAAAAACTCATAGTGTAGCCGTAGCCTCAGTGTGAAGACAGTCTGTTTAGCTTGTCAGCATTTGGCATGGGAGTATTGTTAACACATACTGTGCCCAGGTCACGTAGTTGTGTGAGGTTTGGAAATTGGGATGGTGTGACAGTTCAAACCACCCCCCCCCCCCCAGGCTTTAGGAAATGGACTTATGAACACAAATATGTGTAACTCAAAGGTGCTTTGGACAAATTACGTCATGTGACCCATCAATCTTAATGTCACTTAATCCACTGGATCTGTATATCTTATTTTGGTGTATGTATCCTTCTTGTGTGTAAAGTTAGATATATGGAGCATGGAATGCTTTATAGTTTTAAAATTCCAATGTAAGCCATCAAGGGTGTTTTCCTCAAGGTCTGGTCACCTGGAAACAGCCCCTTTTGTCTGTTAAATCTCAGCAGTGGTTGGTCCTAGGAAGTCATGTGACCTCCTTAACTTGTAGGGGCTGGCCAAATAATTTTCCATGTGAAGGTGCACTGTAGAAACAGATTTCCTGCTCAAAGTGAAATCTATAAAACAATGGGAAGCTGGCAGTTTCTTTGGCTGGCATGGCACACCCAAGAGGATAACTAAAGCCCCCAGGGAAAAGGAAACTTCCCTGGTTTGGAGGATTAGCTGGAATAAGAACAATTTTAGGGTGAGAGTGTAATAAGCTTGACTGTATGTTAGAATTAGCTAAGCATTTTTTGTTATTTTAAATTTGTAATCTACTTTGCTCTGCCTGTTTTCACTTACAACCACTTCACTCCTACTGCTTCTACTTAATAAAATCACTTTTATTTACTATCAAACCCAGTGTAAATGACTGTTACCTGGGGGGAGCAGTCAGTGTGTACATCTTCCTTTCATTGTTAAAGGGGGCTTACCTAAATAATTCATTTGGGGTTCTGATCCCATTTGGAGAGTGATATCCTGGGAAGCTGGGCCCCAAACTGCATTTTCCTCAGACCTGAAGTGTTTTGGTGTCTGCATTGCTCTTCGGGGTGATCTCAGCTCTGTGCCTTGGGTGGGGGAGACCAGGTGAGCTGGCCCAGCAGGACAGGGTGGTGAGAAGCCCCCGAGAGCAGGAAGGCGAGTGGCAATGGTGTTGTCAGCGCTCTGAGAAGCATCCCCAAAAGGTCTTCTGTGACCGCACCCCGACACAGGTGGAATTAGCTAGGACTTCAGAAATGAATAGCTAGCTCACTAGTATGCTGCATGGCACAACAATGCCTTCATCATGGAAAAATCTGGAACAGATTTAAACGAGTGAATAGACCTTGTTCAAAATGAGTGGGGAAAGTATTAAATCAAGCTGGCTGAAATTGTCCAGATTTTCAATTTTCCATGAAAATTTTCACCAGATTCAGTTTTTGATTGATGAAGACCCAGTTAAAAATGTTCTTGATAATGTTGGGGTTTCATTTGTTGTCCATCTTCTTGTCTATTTTCATCCAACTTTGCCAAAAAGGGGTGGGAAATTTAGACCTTACAAAAATGCTGCAACATCCTCAACTGAAGGCTAAAAACTAGTCATTCACCGCTGTGATCAAATCTGCTTGACACACAACAGGAATGAGATCCAAATTTGAAGAATTTTGTTCAAAGTTTTACCTGTCATATGTGATCAGGATTTTAAAACCTGAGCGCCCAAAGTTAGGTTCCAAATTTCATGGTTAGGCACCTACATGAAAATGGCCTAATTTTTCCAAAGCACTGAAGTCCCACTAGCTTTCCCAGATGTCAGCAGAGTTTAAGAGACCTTCATATCTTTGGAAAATCAGGCCATTTTTATTTAGATACCAAGCTATAGAGTTTTTATTTAGATACCAAACCAGGTATGAAAGCCTATGACTCTTTCTTTCATAACACAAGCACTACTCTTCAGGCAAATGTTAATTTTGTGGCAATGTCTGTTGAAGAGGGCCAAAGATAGATCTGGATTGTAGAGATCTTGAAGGCCACGCTGAGGAAGCTTGGGAGTCTCCCAATGGGTTTAAAACCAGCTTAGCTAGTTTTTATGCTACTGTCAGCCGATGGTCAGGGCAGTGAGTGGTGTGTGTGTGTGTATTATACACCCGAGACTTCAACTGCCAGGACCGGGGTCCTTAGCAGGGGCAACCTGGAAGAGGTTGACGGGCGCCCCAATAAGTTTACAGGGGAGAGCTTATAACACCTCAGATTTTAGCTGCTAGAATCCAGAAATCCCTTCGCAGCGGGCAGCCTGGGGAGGCTGAGAGGTGCCCCAATGGATCTGTCACCTGGGAGTGACACAAATCCAAACGCCCAAGCTCTCCCTATACCTGTCCCTTTTGACCGGCTGAAGTTCTTTTAAATTGTGCTTGGTTCTGTTACAGCAACTGAAGGAGTCAGGTTAAAGCTTAAACAGTTACTATTTTATTGTTACAGGGTAAACTTAGCTGTTAAATGCTACTGCTGTGTTACAGATAACACAGCCACTACAAAAGGACAGGACAGAAATTACAATTAAAACAAAAGTCACTTACAGGTACCATGAAACCCTTTTGGTTCTCTGAGCTCTTATTAAATGCATGCAAAATAGACACATAGCAGGTATATATTCTCACCCCTGCGTTCCAGACTTGGCGTGGCCAGCGTCTTTCTCTCAATCCCTCGGGAAGAAGTAGGGCGAGGTTGGGCGCCCCACAGACCTCGGAGACAATCAATACCTGCCAGCAGGTATAGATGATTGGAGCTCAAATGGGGTGGGCTACTAAACCCCTCTTTATACCCCTTGGGTCATGTAAGCTTCTTCCTGGTCTCAAGTGGCCAATTAGGAAAAATGGCTTTGAATGCCAAGTTTCCCACGAAGGGTGCAAAGCGTAATTCACACCTGGGAAAATGCAGACAATGGGCACTTCTAGTATGTGATGGGCGAAGATTCCTCTCCTGGGACAGTGCAGGCGTGTCAATTACTGGTACTAGCCATCAGGGCGACGGGAGGCCCCGGGTCGTCAGCTAGCCCATTTACTGTCTGGTTTCTGTTTATGGTAGAGTCAGGGACAGGCAGCACACCTGCGTTCCCAGGGCATCAAAGGCTGACTGCCTTTCTCTTGCTCTCTGGGGGGGGGGAAGGGGACAAGATGGGGTTCATGTCTGGCTACAGCTACCCACCCTTTCAGTCCTTGTTGTAGGAGGCAAGGTGACTGGAGATTCTGATTTTATAAGGACAGTCCTGATATTTGGGGATTTTTATTATATAGGCATCTATTACCGCCTATTATAGGCACCTTCCACCCCCATCCTGATTTTTCACAATTTCAATCTGGTAACTTTAGTAGAGGGGCATGTCTGTTTGTGTAACTTGCACATCCTCTGGGTGTGGTGTACTGTCCAATTTAATGGCATTAAATGCACTTGCAGAGAAAATAATGAGTCTGCTCTATAACCTTAGCTGAGAGCCATCTGGCTTTTAACTCATGTGGTACAGGTTCATGCACAAAGCTCCAGAGGTCCCAAGTTCAATTGTCCTTGCTGGTGTTATATTTGCACGGGAAGTTTCCTTTTTTTATATGTACAATCAGGTGAGAGTTTTGTATATGAAAATGAACTCCCAGTTTCAAAGAGGAGTACACTGGTCTCACGGCTAATAGATGGACCCCTGGGAGTTAGAGCCAACTGGTCTAGATTAGAGCAGGGCTGCTCCAATCTATATCAGGGCAGGACTGTCATAAAATGTGTGTCAGAATCAGGGAGCCATAACTCATTTCTTTCTCTATGTCCATCTCCCTTCCCCCAGCAGCGGCACCCGGTGGAAGGGAGAAAATGAGCATGCAGAACTCCTCTAAATGGTCTCAGGTCCTCACCCTGCTTTTCAAAGTGACTCCTATACAACACAGAGAAATCCATTCATGGTCATAGCAGTCATACTCAGGCTGAAGCTACTGAGCTGCAAGGGGCTTCTTGATGTATCTCCTGCAGCTCTTTGCTGTGCATGATATCAAAGCACTGTGTGATTGGCTCTATGGTCAATGAAACAGTGAATTCACATTACTGTGGCTCTTTTGAGTAATGTGGATTGCCAAATTGGCACCTGGATCACTGAGGGTATGTCTACCCTAGCCCCCTAGTTCGAACTAGGGATGCTAATGAGGGCGACTGAAATTGCAAATGAAGTGCGGGATTTAAATATCCCGTGCTTCATTAGCATGTTCCCGGCCAGTCGCCATTTTGGAAATTGACTAGCCTGGAATAACTGCCCGCGTCTACATGGAATGAGGTTTAACTGGTAATTCGAAGTAAGGGGATTTATTTTGGAATCGCTCTTCTCTACCGCATGTAGATGCGGGCAGTTATTCCGGGCTAGTCAATTTCCAAAATGGCGACCGCCCGGGAACATGCTAATGAAGTGCAGGATATTTAAATCTCGCGTTTCATTTGCAATTTTGGTTGCCCTCATTAGCCTCCCTAGTTCGAACTAGGGGGCTAGTGTAGACATACCCTGAGGCCTGAGTATCACTGGGCTATAGTATACCCTGAGTGCAAGCACCCAAGTTTGGGGCCATTTTGGAAGTGATAGGAAATGTGATGTTAAACTGATTGTACATGAACAGGGTCATATCTTGACATTCTCAGTAAAGGATGGGGAAATATGCCCTAAGAATATTTGCTCTTGGACACAAATCTACTATTTGCAAGGGCGGTTACCTAATTTATGGGGACAATCAGTTGGGAATTTTGTGCATGAAATTGAACTCCCAGTTTAAAAGAGCAGTCTGAGGATGTGCTGTTCTAGGCTTGTCTGCATGAGGAGTGAGCATGTGGCTAGCCAACGTGTTGATCTCGAGTGCATCAGCTTGCCACCCACTAACTTGGTGTGTAGACATGAGGGATGCCAACAGAATTGCTGGGCAAGGTGGTGGGTGCTGGCTCTAGGCCTCTGGCAGAAGGGGTGGACCAATAGAGGAAGGGGCGGGGATAAAGGCTAGCCTCCACCCAGTCAGGCCTTCAGCACTGCCCAGCCCTGGGGCTCTGGCAGCAATTTAAAGGGTCCCAGGTCCGGCCTGAGCCTCTGCTGCTGTTGGGAGTCTTGGGCCCTTTTAAATCACTGGGCCCAAGAGCAGCTGCCCCTTTTGGCCCCCTCATCAGTGGCCGTGGTGGACACTGCTACAGTGATGGCACTCCAGGACTTTTGCTGCGCTGTAGCAGTGTCCACACAGTGAGTAAGTGGACAGCAAGCTGGTGCCCTACAGATTCGCAGCCTGGCTTGCCATGCTCCAAATTCCTGAGTAGGCAAACCCCGATTGAACATTGTGAGAACAATGCTCTCGTTTAGAATTTTAGCCCTTGTGAGTGTTTGAGGATCTTCCCTTAGCACCGAATATTGTGCAGTTTAACTTCTAAACAGTAAACTGAATCAAAATCCCTCAGTGCTGAAGAACAAGTTAGAAATCCAGTCCTTTCTGTGAGGTTATAATTTGCCTAAAAGCAGGTTGAATGATGTGTCCTTTCTTCCTGGTATTTTATTCATGACTGCAATTCCCATCTTTGAGCCAAATGAGAATTAAGAGGAAGAAATGAACAAGATGGCTGAATTAAATATAGCACTTGGGTGGAAGAATAAAAGTTATAAAATAAATTGCTTTAGAAGAGATTAAGCACTGTCTCTATAAAAGTTTTGCATGAGTAGCTCCATGGTTAGCCCAAATAGGCGCTTCATGACTTTCACTCCTGAATTAGTTTTGGCTGTGAGAGAACTTCATTGTGGAGCTACAGAGAAAATTATTCCTGAGAATTGTACCTACAAGAATTTCTGCATGCCACTTCCCTAAACACTAAGGCCTGGTCTACACCAGAACCATAGTCCGAAATTAGCCCCCTAAGGTCAAATTTGTAAGCAATGCATCCATACTAACAAGCCCATTATACCGGAATAAGTGGCTGTGGAATTCAAACTCTGTGGTCCTGTTGTCATGAGGAATAACGCTATTCCTGAACTTGTAAGTCCAAAATAATGCTAGTGTGGATGCTCCAGTGCTGCTAATTCAAACTAATTGGCCTCTGGTAGGCCTCCCGCAGCTCCCTAGAGTGCTTCCTGGGGCTCTGAGTCTGAGGCAGTGTGTCCACATTGATGGATCCTGCCTCAGACGACATTCAATTCTTCCCTGTAGTGAGGACACAGAACTTTGAATTTGTAAAATGGGGTGCCCAGAAGTCAAACTTAGTAAATTTGGACTAATCTCCTAGTGCAGACATGGACTAAAGGGATGCTTGTCCCTGTTGGGTGTGGGTGAGAGGAATTTTGGACTTCAGTTTCATTTTTGCTTGGGCATCTGTCATATTTAAGTCATCTGTGCACATGGCAATTCTATGTTCCAGGCCTCTCTGTAAGGGTTATTTTACTTGAAAATAATGTGTTTCACCTTTTGTTGAGGTGATTTTATGTCAGTGTAGCAGGAGAGATAAATTTGTGGGAGGAGCATTGTTGTGTATACATCTGCACTGTTTTCTCGATGAAACCTGAATTTTGTTGACAAAACTGGGTAGTGTAGACAAGGTCTTGGGACTACAGTTCCCTAACTCTGAACTATGAAGTTCTTGAGTTGCCTGGGAAGTAAAATTATTAAGCCATCGCCATGCAGTCTTACTAGGTTAGTTTTGAAGCAATTCAAGGATTTCCTGTTTTGCTTAATAATACATCTAATAGCTCTGTAGCTCATTTTCTTTCTGGGAAAGTCTAGACTACAGGTACCTCACTCTACAGAGATTTGGTGGGATAATACAAACAATTGGAATGTTGGTATAGAAGGGTACAGTTTGCTCAGGAAGGATAGTCAGGGAAAAAAGGGAGGAGGTATTGCCTTATATATTAAAAATGCATATACTTGAACTGAGGTGGAGATGGACATAGAAAACAGACTTGTTGAGAGTCTCTGGGTTAGGTTAAAAGAGGTAAAAAACATGCTAGGGGTTTACTATAAACCACCTACCTAGGCAGAAAAGGTGGATGAGGCTTTTTTTAAACAACTAACAAAATCATCCAAAGCACAGGATTTGGTGGTGATGGGGAACTTCAACTATCCAAAAGCTTCAGAAGAGTAGCCGAGTTAATCTATAACTGAAAAAACTTAAAAAACAGTGAATAGTCTAGCAGCACCTTAAAGACTAATAAAACATGTAGATGGTATCATGAGCGTTCATGGGTACAACCCACTTCTTCAGATGACTGGCATATTATCTGAAGAAGTGGGTTGTACCCATGAAAGCTCATGATACCATCTACATGTTTTGTTGGTTTTTAAGGTGCTGTTAGACCATTCACTGTTTTTTAAGTTTTTCAACTATCCAGACTTATGTTGGGAAACTAACACAGCAGGGCAGAGATTATCCAATTAATTCTTGTACTGCATTGGAGACATATTTTTATTTCAGAAAGTTGAGAAAGCTACTGGGAGGAATTTCCATCACTGGAGATATTTAAGATCAGGTTTGATAGACATCTATCAGGGATGATCTAGTTGGTGCTTGGTCCTGCCAGGAGGACAGGAGACTGGACTTGATGATCTCTTGTGGTCCCTTCCAGTTCTAGTATTCTATAATTCTATGATCCTATAAGAACTCTAGGAGCAGGAAACTGAGACCCTTTCCTCACTGACTTCCTCCTACCTGAACTTTTCATTGTGGCATGTAGCTACCCATGGTGTGCCTATATTCTGCATGCCACTAGAAATGTAAACATAACCTTTCGTGCCCAGTGGGAAGAATACAAAAGAGTCCTACACACAAAGCAGAACTCCTGTTTCTTAGGCCAAGTCTACACTGGCAAGTTAAAGTGCAGTAAATCCACTCTCAGCACTATAATGCCCAAGGTGTCCACACTGGCAAGACAGAGTGTAGAGTTTGCTGCTCTCTGAATACAGCACAAGGGGGCTGGTTTGGACACTTGAATTGTTGCTGCATTGTGACTGGCCTCCAGAAATGGCCCATAATCCCTCAAGTCCCTTCTGCTCTTTGAACTTGGCTGTCTGCCCTGTAGGCAGGCACATATCCCCTTTCAGAGCTCTGTCTCTGACACCCTGCATGCTCTGCTAATCTGCTCTGGGACACAGAAACACCATTCTGATGAAATACCCATGCTGTTGAACACAGAGGCTAGCTCAACATTATGAAGCGAGAATAATAAGAGGCTCTTTCCCAAAAGATCTTGCATCTAGGGTTGGATATGGCATAACAAGAAGCAGGGAGAAGCAATCTCTGCCAAGATGGAGCAAGAGATCTGTACAACAGGCGGTAATTGGTAGTACAGATGTTGGCAGTCTCAGCTGGAAGGCCTAGGCTGAACAAATAAGGACATGGATCTCCTGGTTCTTATCTGGTGGTGGTGGTCCCACTGAGTCAGCTTCAAACATGCTGGTGGGGCACTGTGTGCTGAGGAATCTTGTGCTGTAGGCAAGATGTCTCCAGGGATGTCAGGCTAGTATTCTTGTCATGTGCACGAAGTTCACTTACATCAAAAGGGAAATAATTGAAGCAGTAATGAAAAATAATCTGTGAATGGATCCCCTCTCCGCTTCCTCAGCAAATGTACACCATCAAAACACTCTGACAGAGATTTCAGCTTGGCCTAATTTCATAAAACATCAAATATTCATGTAGCAATTTTTCCTCCTCCTCCCTACTGTGATGGCAGCTGACACTGATCACAGAAAGCCTTTGACAGAGATGATAATTGTCCTTGTTGAATCTTGTTTCTATTTCAGCCTCCCGTATAGAGGCAGCTTTTCACACCTTTACAGCTCTGCACATTACGCCCATTATTCATGTTCAGCAGCTTTCAACTTTTGAAGCGCCAACATCTCCCAATAAGCGAGTGTGCATGTGTGTGTGCACGTGTGTGTTTAAACACAGAGCGTATCCCAGTGGAGCCAGCTTGTGGCTCATACTCTTGACAAATTTGACAGAATATGCATTAACACATCCCGGCGCCTTTTGTACAGCTGACAAGTGTGGTAATTTTTAAGAGCTATAAATAAATAAAAATCAGGTGTCATATTAATGACCCTCTGCTCTCTTGTTAGCATTGTTCCTCATCATTATACGGAATCATTGGGGGGGGCTTGCAACATTTGATAAACTGTAGCACGTTACACATCTGCAACTGGCTAACTTGATTACTGTAGTATAATTTTGCTTGATATCAATCAGTTATGTACACAATAAGATTAATTACTGCTGTCATTTTGTCAGTTATGTAATAGAAAGGCAGAGATTCTGAATGGCAGATGCAAATTTGTGTAGGGTTCTAGCCAACACATAAGTCTACTTTTGGTACTCCCCAAGGAAAGAAGTTGTACAGAAGGTAAGATGATCTGAGACCCAAAGCCCACTCATGATTTGAGATTCTCACCCACACCCACTCTCTGCTAAATTCCAGTGCACACACTACTTGTTGGTATCTGTGATGATTCTCTTATTCTTTCAGCCAGTCTTCAAAGATTAGATTTGTCCAGGACGGTAAACTCTATGTGATAATAAGTTTTGCAATGATCAGTGCTTGGAATAGCTGTCCCAGTATTTTTGTGTTCAAGAGACAGTTTGGTTTATACAGTTGGGGCCTGATGCTCTGCTATCCTGCACCTTGTATAGTAATGTTCATCAGTGCAAAAATACTACCAGAGCAGAGTAACAATGAGGTATGGCCATTTTGCCCTCATGCAAATGGCTACAAGAAATGAGGAACTTCCCAATGATGACAGGACAGTGGAGCAGACTCCTATGTCAGCTCTCTGGCCCTGAGTCACACCCTGTCACAGGGGACATGTTGAGTATGGATGGGGATATGGCTGAATAAAGTGCCATTGTGCTGACTCTCCATTGGCATAGAATCCTGGAGTGACTGTCTACCAGATAAATCAGAGCAGCCCCTTAGGAGTGGGTCTGGGTCAGCACTGAAATGGAGCTGTAAAAAAAATTCCTAACTGCTGCACTCTTTCCCTATATGGAGCAGAATTTCACACAGTAACTGAAAGGTAAAGTTTGTCTTCCTGAAGCAGCTCCACCGAAGTGGAGCCAGCCTTCCCATTGACACTTGTTCTTCTGCAGCCTTCGCAACAGATTTTTGTCTTTCTAGGCTTGATTCCCCTCTGCCCTGCACCATGAGTTTATACCACTTACACAATGCGGCACAAGGTGTGAGTGAGTGGAGATTTCTGACTTGATTTGATAGCATTTTACACCCTGCCCTGGGGTAACAGACTGCATACAGTGCAAGCCAGGGGAGAATCAGGCCTTTGAGGGTGGTTTTTAAAGTGTGTGACACGTGCAGTTTTCTGTAAACAAGCAAGGGAATAAATGTGCTTCCATCTGTGATTAAAATGCTGTGTACATTTATATGGAAATTAGATGCGGCCACAAAGTTCTTGCCAAGTTGCCAATGTGCCTCTTCATTCTGCATATATTGTAGACCACTGAGCTAGGTTAATTAGGGTGTGCTCTTGGAACTTGACTCAGATTCACTTTTTAAAACATGGCAAGACATCCAAGCAATCAAGAACTGAGTTGTTGGGTGAGAACCTGAAAACAGACACGTTTACACCACAAGGTTTCCACTAGAAATGAACTTGGATGAGAAGCCCGATGTGATGTGGCAGATGAGGTGCCAGAAGTACTGACAGATTCATTGCTGGAAACCAGTCTGTGTCACTTCTGTATATGGTTACAATGGGTATTGGACGTATAACAACATGTAGAGACTTTAAGAAATGCTGGTAAGATGCTGCATGCGTGAATCTCCCTTGTGGTATCTTCATCATACGCTACAAGGTAATATTTAAATTTTTGCTTTATAAATGTTAAATGTATTTGATCTGTGTCAGGAGTAAGACTCTCCGCTGCCTGACAGACTGTTCAGCCTGATTGACAGAGGAAGCCAGTTGGCTGGTTCTGAAACCTAGTAGCTTACTGGCTACTCAGTGCACCTGCCCCTGGGCTCCCTACACTTGTCTCTCCAAGCCCTGCTCTTGTTTTCTTGCTCCACTGCTCTAGCCCAAATCCTGCTGTGCACCCGTCCCTGCTCCCACCCTGTTCCAGCCTTGATCCTTCCTCAGAACCAGGCTTGCTCCTGCCTTCCCTGACTCCTGGTAATCTGCTTCTTACCCTTGGCTCTGCCTCTGCCTCAACTCTTGGTTCCAGCACACTCCGAAACTGTGAACCCACTTAGGCGGGATTGTCTTCTGCCCATCAGGAAGGCCTATCAAAACTAACTGGGCCATTGTGAGAAGTCATAATACAAAGACTTCAGTTGCTTTCTTTACCCCCATGAAGAGGTTACATGCAAAAAGGCCTGTCCCATCAGCTTGAATTGTGGAAGAAAGAAATAAAAATAGTTGACAAGAAAAATTTTCTGTGAGGTGTTCTTGTGACTATGTTGGTCCTCACCCATTGTGTATCTCTGGGAGAGTCCAGACAGCAAAAGATGAAAACATTTCTTAGGCATGGTCTACACTGGGAGTTTAAGTTGAACTCTACTGCATATGCTCGGTTTTCTAAACTATGAGTCCACACTACCAAGCCCATTCTGTCGACTTAAAGAGCTGTTTAAAGTCTATTTCTGTATTCCTGCTTTGGCAGAAGCTACAAACAGAAGCAGAGGTCCCCATGGACAACCTGGGGCTAGCCATAAAAGATGTTCAGAGCGAATATATTATTACAGCTTTGTTAGTTTTGGAAACCAGACTGTAACTCATTTGTATATATGTGCATGACTGCTTTAACTTTGTAATAATCCTCTCATTTCTTTTCTTAGCTGGTAAATCTTTAGACGGTTTATTATAGGATTGGCTATAAGCGTTGTCTTTGGTGTGAGATCTAAGGTACAAATTGAACTGGGGTAAGCGACTGATTTCTTGAGGCAGGGAGCAGCCTGAATATTTATCTTGGGTGTATAGCAACCATCCATTACTAAGTCCCGCTGGGGTGGCCAGGTAAACAGGAATGCCCAAGGGGACTGCCTGTGGCTCTGTGGTAAGACTTATAGAGCTTAGGAGTTCATATTTGTTACTGGGCTGGTGAAATCTAATTAGAGACCATACAGGCTACAATTGGGGTCTGTGCCCTGCTTCTTGGCTGTCTGCCCTGACCCTGATACTCATGGTTGTGAGGCACTCCAGACAGCACGTCACTCAGATCTGACACTGCTGCATGAATTTTGGAAAAGTTTTCCACCCAGATGTGAACATTGTGGCTCAGATTCTTCCCTAGATCTTAAGTTCTAGGATTAATGCTGAGCACAGCTAGAACTTTGAGCTTCAGTTATGGGTTAATTGGACAGTACAGTCCATCAGCTGGTCCAAACCTTGAAGTCCTAACACCTTATTAATATTAGCATGCTATCCAAAATGGGGCAGTCATTTTATAGAGGGAAGAGACAGTCCCTGCCAGTGTTCCCTGTAAGCTGAGCGCTTGGACAGCCAGCAGAGGAGAGTCAGATGCCACCCAGCTGATTAGCAGAGCACTCACAGCCAGCAGCATGTATCTCTACTGGTGCTGCACATAACAAAATGTATTCTGCACGTGGATGGAAAAAATGAGAGGGAACATTGGTCCCTGTCCTGAAGAATATACAATCTCAGGCCCCAGTCCTGCAAGTCACTATGTTGGATGGACTTTTCTGCTCTCTTAGAAGATCCATTGAAATCACAGATGCTGGGGTCTTTCTACCTTGAGCAACTTGTAGGGTTGAGACCTTCATTCTTGCTTAGGTAAAACTCTTGGGCTATGTCTACACTGTTTTTTTGTGTGTGTGTGGAAGAGGATATGCAAATCGCGTGCTCATTTGCATATCTTCT
Organism: Rafetus swinhoei; assembly: GCA_019425775.1. Taxonomy (NCBI): domain Eukaryota; kingdom Metazoa; phylum Chordata; order Testudines; family Trionychidae; genus Rafetus; species Rafetus swinhoei. The sequence continues at coordinate 16,806,274 of CM033447.1, read as the reverse complement.
TCTGATTCTTTTTGTGGAAGAGGTTTTACCGCTAAAAAGCCCCGTGTAGATGGGGCCATTTGTCGGAAAAAAAATCCCTTTTTCGCAAGATCCCTTATTCCTCAAAAATCAAGGTTTATAGGATCTGGCGAAAAAGGGGTTTTTTTTTCCGACAAATGGCCCCATCTATACAGGGCTTTTTAGCAGCAAAACCTCTTCCACAAAAAGAATCAGAAGAAGATATGCAAATGAGCACGCAATTTGCATATCCTCTTCCACACAAAAACCACAGTGTAGACATAGCCTTACTATAGTCAATTGGAATTTTGTTTTAGTAAGGATGTTAGGGTTTGGCCCATTTTATATAATTTAATGAGATATTTACAATCCCTGGACTGGATTCAGATAGTCTGAGTAAAGCTGAAATAACACTTTGCTTCTAGTGAAGTCCATGGGACCAGTTGCAGAGTAGGATGCTATTCAGTATGAGTAAGGCTACTACAGTCTGGCCCTCTGGATAATCATTCTACGTTCTTCTTGGTAATCAGCTGCTATAGAAGATGTCTGCTGAATTCAGCAAGATGGTGGCTTAACTCAGAAGTTCTTGTTTGTTTGTTTGCTTGACAGAGTCTTTGCTCCAACATGCCAAAGAAACAGTATGCCCTTCCTAGCATCTACTAATGTGCTTTGCTACATTAAATCTCTCGGAGATGAGGACTGTAAATAGGGGGAAAATGTCCTGGAAAAGTTTAAACACTTCTGGACAATGTTGCTCATGGCTCGTATGCAAATACAGTTTCAAAAGTTATTCAGTAGAATCCTTTCAGATAAGGAGTTTTTAACATTCATCATTCTAGTTTGTAGGGTCAGAAGAATCCACATAGATAAACTGAAATATCATTATAAACTATGGACTGAATCATTCATGGTACATAGTTACGTGGCTACGGGCCTGAAGTAGGAATCAGGACAGCTGGGTTTTGTTCCTGGCTCTTTTACTGACTCGTATAACATTGGGTATTATGTATACATTTTCAGTGCCTCAGTTTCCCATCTGTAAAAACTTGACTTAATAATGCTAACACGCCATGCTTGGAAATCCCCAGATCAAAACCACTAAGTACTATCAAGACTTTATTCACTTGTTCCCGTAAGAAACAAAGTAAAAAAACCCAAACAAAACCGCTAGTAAAATACATGATGTGTCATGCACAGCTCCCATTCCATTTGCTTAATATACAGTACATACATCATTACCATGGCAGGTGTGCTATTATTGACTAGCAGAGCACGGCCTCCAATATATCACATACACATGAGAGCTTGGTATTATGAAGTCATTAATATAATATGATGATCCCTGGCATTGTTTAGCACATTTGTTTCCGAAGTGCTTTGATGGCATAGTCTATTTATTGTTAGTTATTGCTGCTATACCATGTAATTCACAATGTCCTCCGCCCAAACATTTACTACATTTCGGGGAAATGAATAGTGATAAACAAGCGAAATATATTTAACCTTAGCTGTTAAATAGTCATTCTTTTCACTGTTTTGAGCTGTCTCTAGCCAAGCAGATACTTGCTAATAGCTTCTGTTTTTAAAGTACAGTTTAATGTTCCTTAAATCCATCAGAGACAGTGATTGAAGTAGTCACGCTGATGTTTCCTATGGCCGTAAAAGGGATGGGAGAGGGAGGACTGAGCTTTTCAAGATCACCTCAGAGAATGAAACCATCAGCTGCATTTCACTTGCAAAGTCTGCTTTTCCGTTCTCCTAAAACTGTGCTTTGCATGTGGGGCTGTTGACAATTGCTTAGGGGTGGTATTTTAGTCAGTTTTATGAATGAAACACATTGGGCCATCTATGACAGTTCTTGGGGTACTCAGGATTGTGAGTCTTCTTGTTACACCCTCTCTCCACTTCCAGCTAGAGTCATTACTGGGTTGGGCTAGACTTGAACAGGGGACCTGGGGGCACTGTTCCTTGCAAGCTGTGCACTTGTGCAGCTGCTCAGGAGTGACTCAGATACTGCCCAGCTGATTAGCAGAATGCCCACAGCTAGGTTTTTTTGTTTCTACTGATGGTGCACATTCACAACTGCCTCCATGCACGTGGAAAAAAAATACTCTGCAGATTAGCAGAATCATTGCCTGGGGGAGGGACTTCACCAGTACTCTTTGGCCATTCAGTTCCACAATAGTTATTTTATTTCACAATGTTCTCATATTCATAGGTTTCTTATAGCGTTATTCAGTACTATTCGTACCTACCTTGCTTTCACTAAACAGATTTCACTAAACAGATTCTTGCTACAAATCTGGCACCACTGCATTAGGGCTCTGTTCAAAGCAATCAGATTTACTGCTGATAAAGGAGGTCAAAATGCTGCTTTGAACAGAAGACAAAAAGAGTATGTACTCTGACAATGAGGAAAGCAGAAAGGGGATGAGGAATTTATCTCAGTTACTTGTGCAGTGGATTGGTGAAGGGGACCTTTTGTAAAGGATAGAGGGGAGAAAGCTGTAAATCAATATTTTGCCGTTCCTTCTTCCTCTACTGTTTATTTACTCCATTTGTTTTTTCTGACATATTTCCCATGTGGTTAGGAATGTTATTTCCTTTGATAATATCAGCAATTGATGTGTTACGTTTGTTGAACAGCGAGGCAAAACCTTGGCAATGACATGTTACTTTGATTCGTCTGCTATTCAGTGCTTCCCCTCCCCCCCCACAAACCGAGTGTTCGCTTTCATCTTCCAATGGTAGCCCTATTGTGTGTTGTATTCTGAGTTCCATTCTGCAATGATGCTATCCCGGGGAAGAATGGACCAGCAGAAAGAGAATGACGGAGGCTATAAACACTATTATTGTTGCCTCAGAGCTTTGACACTTCACTTGATACGCAGCATCTTTTAATGGATGTGGCTGGTACTCAGTGCCAAACCGCGGTAGGAAAATAGGAGGATCAGTAGCCGCGTGTGCTCTATGCAGCAAGAACGTGTCATTATCATAATCCTGAGTTGTGTGTACACAACACAATGGAAGTAATGTGATGAAGTGTTTAATAAACAGACACTGAGGGTATGTCTACACTACAGTGTTATTTTGAAATATCTTATTTTGAAATAGTTATTTCGAAATAGCTTATTTCAAAATAACACATCTACATACAAAATGCATTTCGAAATAGCATTTTGCTATTTCGAAATAGCGCGTCCACACTAAGTGGTTTCTGAATCGCATTTATGGCCAGCCGGAACCAGTTCCAGCGGGGCACCAGGTCAGGACTTACTGTGTGGGGCTGCTGCCGGAGGCTATCTGAGGTCTGTGCTTAAAGGGACCCCCCTAGACAGCCAGTTCTCAGGTTTCCCTGCTTGCTTGTCTACCTAGATGAGGTACAGCAAAGCATTTTGTCTCTGCGTGCTCTGATTGCCCTCACTCGGGACACCTCAGCACTCTGCAACATGGATCCAGAGCTGCCCCTGGGCACTCTGGTGCTTCTCTTAGACGTGTTGCTCGAGTCTGGCTGCACTTTCTGTAGGCTGCCATCCGGAAGGTCCATCGGGGGGGGCTCTCAGTATCCAGGAGGCCCTGCAGGAGAGCTTCCACCATGAGGAGCACTAAGAGCCTCCCTGGTCTGCCCCACTAGGGGCTTGTGCCTCATTCCTCCCTCATGTCCTTCCACTTACCCCTCCCTAACCCCCCTTCCTGATGTCAAATAAAATACATGTATTTTCATGAACACAAACTCTCTTTATTTAACAAAACTGGGGGGAAGGGAATGAAACTCTGGTGAGACTGGGGAAAGGAGGCAGGAGAGGGAAGAAGAGAGGGTGGGAGAGGAGAGGGGGAAACCTGGGAAGAGGGAGCTGGAAGGGGGAAGCAAGGGGAAGATGGGGGAGGGGAAGCTCAGGGCTCAGGGTTGGGGGTCTTGCCAGACCAATTTTATTGTCATGCAAACCTGCTCCTGGGTTCACATGTGGCCTTTGGTGGCCAGGCTGGCAGCTATCCTGCCATAGATGGCCGCGTTCCTCCATCTAGTGTGGAGATCATGGATGTTGGGGGCATCCCCTCCAAACCTGAATAAGGTTCATAATCTCCACCCTGGACCAGGAAGGTGCCCGCCTTCTCCAGGCCCTGGCAGGCTCCTGGGAGCTGGCAGACTGCTCTTGGGGAGCGGTGGAGGGATGGCTGCCAGTGGCTTGCTGGCTTGTTTTGGGGCCACTGGGTCAGGGGCAGTGACTGCTGGCTCTGGGCTGGCAGGCTTGGAGCTGGCACAGGCACTGTGGCCAGAGTCTACCCCTTTAAGGGCTCGGGAGAGGGAGGGGGGGAGAGAAGTGTTCTTGGTTGAGGCTGGAGTGGCCACCAGGGCTCCCTGGGAAGGCTGGAGGCCCCCTATTTCAAAATAAGTGTCTACACAGCACTTATTTCGAAATAGCTATTTTGAATTTGGCGTTATTCGTCATAGAATGAGGTTTACCAAATTCGAAATAAGCGCGCCACTATTTCGAATTAATTTCGAAATAGTGGTTTGGCTGTGTAGACGCTAAGAAAGTTATTTCAAAATAAAGGCTGTTATTTCGAAATAACTTTGCTGTGTAGACATACCCTGAGATTTTCAAAGCCACTGTGGCCAAGGGTTCTGAACCTCTTTCTTTCTGACTCCTCTGCCCCCTTACATTATACAAAATCCATGGCCCACCTCTGCTACTATAACTAATTTTCTGCATATAAAAGCCAGAGTAGGCATTAAGGCATAGAAAGCAATTGCCTGAGGACCCATGCCACAGGGGCTCCCACAAAGCTACATAGCTCAGACTCCAGCATCACCCCCAGGTGACATGGCAGGGCTTCGGCTTTCTACCCTCGGCCTCAGTGAGTCTAATTCTGACCCTGCTTGGTGGCCTCCCTGAAACCTGCTCACGGCTCCTTGGGAGGCCCCAGAGCCTGGTGAAGAGCCACTGACCTAGGCAATTTGGATATTAGAGGGCTTGTCTCTACTACGCCTGGAATTGATACTTCAGTGATTGATCCAATGGCCATTCATTTATCATGTCTGCTTAGATGTGCTAAATCGATCTCCTAGCGCTCTCCCATCAATGCTGGTACTCTACCAAGACAAGAGGAGTAGTCAGCATTGATGGGAGAGCAGCACCTGCTGACATTACCATACACAAGACACCATAGTGAGTGTGTTAACTTCAGCTACGCTATTTGCATAGCTGAAATCATGTAGATTAGATCGATGGTGGGGGTTAGTGTAGGCAATGCCTGAATCCCATAAAGCTAATGGGAGTTGGGTGTAAGGATCTCAGCTTTAAAAAAGCAATGGTGACAAAGTTGTCTTTGTCACAAGGGGTGTAACATTAGAGCCATCCATAGTGTTGGACTTGCTGTGGCCCGTGCTCAATTTTTAGCTCAAAGTTTTTTATTTACAGTCATAGAGTTCGCTGATGGGGCTCTTCCTTGTGGCTACATCAGGGGATTAGCTCTTTGCGATCAGGTGCCCCCTCCTTTGGTTGCTCTTCCTGGACTGGGATGATCCCTCTTTGTGGCTTGGCCCTCTAATCAGTTCAGTATAGTTTTTCACCTCTGACAATCTATACTGAGGTGGAGAATCCATGCTGTACTTCCAGGGAAGCAAACTTCCAAGGGTTAAGCCCCCTTCCTGTAAACAAACAAAAAAAAGTACCTTGTATCTAACTTGTCTTTTTTCCATTCATTTACTGCAGAGGAATTATACCAGGGATCACTGTTTCCCAATATTGTTAAAAATAAATACATAATAGAATGCAGGCATGAGGGGGGCAGGTAGTAAAGTGAAGTTTTGGAACTATATAGAAACTGTACCTGGTGTTGCTCGGGCCCTTGTCAGGGCTCAGTGAAGGGAATGGAGGTACAAGAGTCAGGGCAGGAGGCTGGGAGGTGTGGGGGGCTCAGGGCAGGGGGTGAGGGCTCAAGGCAGGGGACAGGGATGTCTTGGGGATTCACCAGTGAGGGTGGTGCTGCTCCGGCGATGGTGACTCCTTGAAGTGCCTAGAGCCGTGCTGCGTGGCCCTGGCTGCTGACTCCTCAGGGGGAGGCGGGTTGTGCTGTCCAGCCCTAGTGGTGCCTCCCACCCTGCGCTCCCTGCAGCCAAGGGCCAGAGGGGAAGGGTTTGGGGCACCGGGGCCACTTACCCATGGCCAGTGGCCAGCAATATGGAAAACCCCAGCCCAAGCCCCAGCCGGCCACTCTTTTCCTGGAGTGGCCACCCCCTTGGGGTCACTCAGCAGTATAACTGCTCCCTGTGGTCACTGCCCCCTGTGGTCATTGTGTAGCATAGCTCTCCCTGCTCTCGGACCCCTCCCTTTCCATGTTATGGAAAACAATCAGATTCCAGGCACATTCCATTTTTCTTGCACAACCAAACTCTGGCCTTGCTTTAAGTTAGGGTAAGAGGGTGCTGCCTCCCAAATTTGGTGGTCCTAGCTCTTACGGTTTAGGAGGAGTTCTTGCACAAATGGACTCACAAACGGACGGATGGATTCATGGACAGACAGACATGCACATATTCTCTAATATATATATATGGATTAGTTATATTGGTAATAATGGAAGTAATATAGGATTTTAAAATAAAAGCTTTGAAAATTTAGTTTAACTATATCTTTTCACTTGATGATCATCAACATAGGTATAAAGTACCAGCCATAATTGTATCTTTCCTTTACTTGTGGGAGTTGTGACTAGTTGGTTACTTCAGACTTCTGAAATATTCTGGATTCTGAAGCGTGTTTGAAGAGTGAGAAGGGAGGATAAAGTTCCTTTTCAGTATAATTTCAGAAAAGACACAGTATTAATCCTAAAAAGGCAACACATGCAGTAATCATTGTAATGGTTATATGTCTATTTCTTTGAAAATGTCTCTCTTTCTCATATGTGTAATTGTGTCCGGAAGAAGCAATTACAGTTATTTTTTCAAGATACAACACAAGAAAAGCTTTCCAAAAATATAGTGTAGAAATCTTTTATTCTTGGTTTTGCAGTGTCAAAACAGAACTATTTATGTGGCATGAATTTTTTGGGGGGAGAAGGAGAACATTTCCCTCGTGCTTCTCTTGTTTTCAGTGACCCAGAAATATGTTCTTTTAGCCGCTCCCTTAGTTACTGGAATATCCATTTTGTGGGTTTATTTTATCCTAAAAAATGGAACCAACAGGAGATCTACTCAGCACACTGTCAAGTCTGAATCAGTAACAGGAGCAGAGGAGTAGGTTCTTTTCTTTGTGAAAATGGTCTCCCATAGTTATTCCTATCCAGCAGCTGCCTCAAAAGAGGACCTTTTAATTCTCTCTTTTCAGGAGGTGCTTCTGAATAAACCCTATGCCCTCTCTAGCTGGATACCAGCCTCTTAAAGGGAATTCTTTTCTTTTAAAAAGGAAGCTGGTTGGATTGCAACCAGGAGTAACAGGAGTAGCAGCAGCTGCTGTAGATATTAGTTATTTTCCCAATTTAAAGGATGCTAAAACACATCAATAAAAATGTAACTTATTGCCATTTACTTAGGCTTAGTGCCCACCGCTCTATTTCCCTGCAGAATAGTTAATCCGATGCTCACCTGTGTTAAGTCTGTGGTGACAAAACCATGCCACATTCCGTATAAATACTATATCATAGTCCATATCAATACAATGAAAGCTTTGTTATCTGGCACTCATGGGAATGGGGGTTGCTGGTTAAATGAATTTACTAGATAACAAAGCTTATTGCTCTGTTCCCGTCCTCTACTGGCCGATCTGGCTCTCAACATCTCGAGGCAGGCTGAGGGGAAGGAGGCTCCTGCTGATGATATCAGACGGCAGTGCCAGCTGTCAGAAGCCCTGCAACAGTCGTGTGGACAGGCACGCACGCACCTGAAGACACGGCGGTATTTTGGCTGGGGGCAATGTCAGTTAATGAAGTTTTCTGGTTAACAGAGTGCCAGATGATAAAGCTTTCTTTATACTATCCGCTGCTACTCTGCTTGTCTGCTTTGTCTGTCCCTTATGTCCTGTCTGGTACCTAAACAGTAAGCTCCAAAGAGCAGGAACTCTCTATTACTTGTCCATACAGCGACTAGCACAGTTGGGACCTGAACCTTGGTTCAAGTTCCGATGTGCTACTTTAAAGCAAATAATCAATACGACTGTTATTCTCTTTCCAATTAATTTCATGCCAACAATACTAAACTAAATGTGAGTTTGGAGAAAATATAGTCATCAGCTTCAACATGATAAAGGCAAATGGCTGTAAGGCTGTGAACAGGTCAGCTTGTGAGCAGTTTTTGGTTGGCTCAACTTTACTGTATTGTGTAGAAAAAGATTTCTTGCTTTGGATGCATTGGCAGCATTTAATCTAATGAGCTTTTGTAGAGAGCAGTGTACTCTAATGGATTGAGAAGGCATATACTCTGGGAGCCAGGGCTGGTTGAAGATTAGGAGAAATTCACAAAAATGTTTTCTCTTTCCCCTTGCCTCCCTCTATTTTTGTTTTTGGTCAACATTTAAAACTTCGTTTGAAAAAATGTCAAGTTTGAAATTAAAAAAAAGTCAAGTAGTTTCAGTAAGAGCCAGAGTTCCAACCCTGGCTCTGACATCCAACTCCATTTGTGGCTGTGAGTGACTTACCCACCTTTTTTTCAGCTACCTCTTAATGAAGAATAGTAATAGGGTATGTCTACACTAGCCCCCTAGTTCGAACTAGGGAAGCTAATGTAGGCATTTGAAGTTGCAAATGAAGCCGCGGGCACTGAGTTTGGACTAAGGGGGATTTACAAATGGCGGCGCCCGGGAAGATGCAAATGAAGCCCGGGATATTTAAATCCCAGGCTTCATTTGCAACTTCGAATGCCTACATTAGCCTCCCTAGTTCAAACTAGGGGGCTAGTGTAGACATACCCATACTTAGTTTGTAGTAGTGTGGTGAGGGGAAGCGGGGATAGTGCTTTGAAAAGTGCTGTTATGATAGAAGCTCCCAGTTCAACCAGGCATTTAAGAAATTGATTAACTGTAAGCACGAGTCATCTCATTGAATTCAGCCCATAGATAAATTTGGCTCATTAGTGAGTGGCCAAGATATCTGGAGGAACTGAGTCTCAAATCTGAGCCATATTGGACAAATGAATGCAGCAGATACTATGGGTATTCTAGTCTGTGCAGAGAATAGGTAGGGTAGACCAGGTTATCTAAGGGTACGTCTACACTGCAGCGTTTTTCTGGAATAACAGCCATTATTAAAAACTGTAATAGCATTATTTCAACAAAAAGGCTTTTTCCAATGGTGATAAACCTCATTCTACGAGGAATAATGCTTTTTCGGAAAAAGGCATGTGTGGATGTGGAAGAGAGAGTTCTGTCAAAAAAAGAGGCCTCCAGGAAATAACATAGGTGCCCTGCTGGCCACTCTGTCCACACTCATAACAACTCTATAGTTCCTGTGTCCTGGGAGCTCTTCAAGCCGCAGGCACCCGAGACAAGGCTCGTGACAGGAAGTCAGCCCTGGGAGCTGCACTTCACCGCACAGCTGACATTGCCATACTTCACGGCACCATGGTCCTGCCTCAAGCCCCCCAAGAGCTTCCTGCCCATCCTAGGGAGCATGCAGAGGGTTCCCAGGAGCCTGCTTGGCGCAGGAAAAGACATGCACCGTCCTGGTCTGGGGTGGAGATCCTGGCTCTCCTTGAGGTCTGGGGTGAAGAGGAGACCCTCCAGGATCTCCGCTCCAGATGCAGGAAAGCGGATATATATGGCTGGATGGCTGAGACCCTGGCCACCACCCCAGGACTCTGGATCAAGGAGAGCAAGGTCAAGGAACTTTGGCAGGGGTATGCCAGGGTCAGGGAGAGCAGCTCTCACTCTGGGGCAGAATGCCACTCCTGCCCCTGTTACAACAAGCTTCACCTCAACCTGGGGGGAGGTACAGCCCCTTCCCCACCCTTGGTCATGGACTCGGAGCTGGAGACGCCCATCATCACCCACCCAGGAGGAGGAGGAGGAGGTCAATGAGCTGGAGGAGGAAGAAGAGACAGCCAGCACCATCACCCTGGAGCCGGTACCCCAGGGCCTGGATGTCTCCCAGGCATCCTCCGAGGCTAGGGAGGGATCAGCAGGTGAGTGCGCTTAGTGTTTCACACACACAGGGCGGGGATGGCGGGTGCTGAGGGACTGCAGTGTGGTTGTTCCTCTGCTTTCTTGGCCTGGCCCTCATGCTGCAGTATGTGCACATGGATGCACGTGCAGCACCAGTCTGCGCCACACAGCCCCAGGAAGCAGCCCTGGAGCAGCCCAGGCTCCTGCTCACAGGTTCTGGGGAGGCTACACACACACTTCTGACCCCCAGGGAGGATGCCCTCCGACCACCAGCCACCGCTGGAAGAAGGCTGGGGACAAGGGCACACGGATGCCTGTACACAGACTGAGGAGTGCTGCACATGGCACACGGGCCTGCCTGCCCACTCGAGGCACCACCTGCTCCTGGGGACAGCGCTGCCAGGCGCAGGTGTGTGTGTGTAGCCCTGATGGAAGCCCAGGTTGCTCGAGGCCCCTCTCCCGCCCATGGGATCACAGTGTGGCCAGACAATTCCCTTGCCTGCCTGTCCGTGGGATGAGGAGAGGGGTGGAAAGCATGGTCCCCATGGCACCTCTGGGCCCCTGTGAGGCAGGGCCCGCTGTCCAGGCCACACATGGCCTTGCTCCTGGGACATCACCGTCCTCTGCCCCAAGGACTGTTGCTCGCAGCTAACAGAGGAGAGTAAGGCCTCAGGGACAGTGTCTGCATGGATGACTGACTGCCTCTCCCTCTTTATTCTCCACAGCCAGACCAGTCATGACTGCGGGGCAATCACCAAAAGCCGAGCCAGCCACCCGACCTTGGGGGAGCTGCAGGAGCCAGAGGGTCCAGGAGGACCTAATGAGCGAGCACGTGTCTGTCCTCCAGGACATGCAGCAGACCCTCACCCAGAAGGTCCGGGATGATACCCTGAGCTGGTGCAGCAGTGCCGCAACATCTGTGCCACCATCCGGGAGATGATGGTATTCTTGGCAGCAGTCCCAGTCCCTGCTCCAGTCCCTGCCCCCCCTTCCATGCCTGACCCTACCCCCCCTTCTAGCCTGACCCTGCTTCAGACCCCCTTCTTGCCTATCCCCCGGTTCTCCCACTGCCAACATCCCTGAGGTCCTCAGACGCAAGGTGGAACTTCCAGCCGCACCATGTGCCACTCTCAGCCCTAGCTCTGACCCCCTCCTCCCTCCCTAGATCCAGGTTCTTAGCCCCCCTCCTCTCCAGTTACTTTTATTATATATAAAAAAGGTTTTTTTAAACACAAAACTGGTCTTTTTATTGAGTATACAGGGAAGGGGGGAAGGGAGGGATTGTTGTGGGAAAGGCAGAGAGAGGCAAGGCACAGGCCCCTAGTGGGGAGGCCCTGGGGAGAGTTACTGGGGTCCTTCAGAGAAACACTCCCTTAGGGGCTCCCAGATATGCACCCCCACCTGATGAGCCTGGTGGATAGCAGCAGTGCACTGCTGCTGGAAGGCCCATCCCTCCCGGCCGGCCTGTGCCCCTGGAAGGAAGGCCTCCCCCTTGCTCTCCACAATTTTGTGGAGAACACATCAGGCTGAGACCACCTGGGGGATGTTGTGCTTCCCCACATCGAGGCAGGTCATGAGGCACCTGAATCTCGCCTTCAAGTGTCCGAAGGCACATTCAGCCTGTATGCGGGCTCTGCCCAGGTGGGCATTGAAATGGTCCCTGCTCGGGTCCACGTGGCTGGTGTACAGCTTCATCAGCCATGGCATGAGGGGGTAGGCTGCATCCCCCACGATGCACAGTGGCATCTGCACATCCCCAACCCTGAAGTCACTCTGGGGGAAGAATGTGCCAGCCTCCAGCTTCTGGCAGAGGCTGGAGTTTCTAAATACATGGGTGCCATGCGCTCTTCCTGACCACCCGACAAAAATGTCCGTGAACTGTCCACAGTGGTCAACGAGGGCTTGCAGGCCCATCAGGAAGTATCCCTTCCTGATGATCTACTGGGTGGCTTGATGTTCTGGGGCCCGGATGGGGATGTGGGTTCCATCTATGGTTCCCCCTGCAGTTGGGGGAGCCCAGGGTGGCAAATCCAGCCACGATGGGGTGCAAGTCTCCCAAGCGGATGACCCTGTGCAGCAGGACAGAGTTTATGGCCCTCGCCACCTGTAAAAGACGACAAACAAACACACAAAACAGAGAGTCAAGGGGGAGGGGGGGGGTTGAGCCCTTGAGTGGTCCCTGCTCCCTTCTCATTCCGCTCCCCCCCACAAACACCCCCTATGAGGTCCCCCCCTGCAGCACTGTGTGAAGACAGGGCTGCAGAACCCCGTGGGGATGGGGCTTCCCTCCCAGGCCACCCCCCTGTACCACCAAACCGCCTTTCACCGGGGTCCCCCTTTGCAGTACTCCCCCGCCCCCTCCAGAGACTGCAGCCTGAGAGTGCATTATCTCCATGAGGAGGGCCTCAACGGTGGACTTTCCCACGCCAATCTGGTTGCTCACAGACCTGTAACTGTCTGGGGTTGTGAGCTTCCAGATGGCGATGGTGACCCACTTCTCCAGGGGGGATGGCGGGTCACATCTGGGTGTCCCATTGACCAAGGGCAGGGGTGAGCCAGGCTCATAGCTCTATGAAGGTAGCCTTCCTCATACAGAAGTTATGGAGCCACTGCTGGTCGTCGCACTGCTCCATCACCAGCTGGTGCCACCAGTTGGAACTAGTGTCCAGCCTCCAGAACTTTCCTTCCACAATGGGGTGTGGTTGCAAGGGCCTTGCTCCCGCCCACTGGCAGAGGGACTTGATGATGAGTTCGGAGTTGAGCTCGTGCAGGACCATGAAGGCAGCCTGCAGAAACTGCTGCAGAAACTGCAGCGTGGCCATGTGCTGCCATCGCACGCCCAGGCTCCATGGCAAGGAGTGTGCTGTGGTGTCTGAAAGCTGGGCAACCAGAGCATGCACTGCAAATGCTTTGCTGTCCCTAGGAGAGGTAGGCAAGCAAGCAGAAGAAGCTGAGAAACGGCTGTCCAGGGGGGTTCTTTAAGCACATGTCTCAGATAGCCTTAGGCAACAGCACCCAGAAGCAACTGCTGACCTAATGCCCTGCCTGAACTGGATCCGGTGGTCTTAAATGTGAGATAGCGTCCAATCAGTGTGGACACTATCTTTTGAAATAGCATATTGCTATTTCGTTACGCTTTTTGCGTGTGGACGCTCTCTTTCGAAATAAGCTTTTCCGGAAGATCTCGTCCTGAAAAGCTTATTCTGAAAGAAGCTTGCAGTTTAGACGTAGCCTGAGGTACAGTGGAAAGGAAACTAACTGTTGACACTATGTGAGATATGATCTCTGGCCTATAACAGAAAGGGGAGCTATGGAAGATTGGCTTCAGATGCAAATACTCTGCATTCTTTCTGAATTGTATAAGCTGCAGGTATTCCACATTTACACCGGTATAAAAGAAATCAGAATCTGATTCTTTTTCTTTATTCTTCAGGTCTATTCTTTACGTATTTTGCTTATACAAATAATCTAAAAGAAACCTAGAGTCACTTTTGTATTTGAAGCCATTCCAGCTGGTTGGGTAAAGGCTACTTTTATTACACTAAATAGTTTATTAATAGTGTTTGGTTGAATTCTGTGTAGCAAATTAAACACACAATAGTGATTTTTGAAGAACAGTTAACTTATTTTAAAAAGCAGCATGCAGAAGTTCACTTACACAGTATGATACTTCACATTTCACCTCCGTGAAGAACACTTTAAAAAAGTCACATTAAAGATAATTAGATTTAATTTAGATTTCCTGCTACTACAGTAACTAGCCTGAATGCTTTTTTTTTCAGTATTCACTACATCAGTTACAGCAGTTTTCATGACAAATTGTCATACATCTTATGCCAAACAGGCAAAAATATTTGTTTTTTTTTTCAGGTGTCCAGTTGTTCATAGTAAACAGGGCCTTGGTGTCAGAACAGGTCCTCTTTTGTTTTTATTGCCCTTACATTGTTTTCCATTTACTCTATTGTTCTGCAGCACTTTAATCCCAATCTTGTATAGTATCTTCCGTGATACTGACCATCTTCCTGTTCTTGAGCCACATCCTCAGGTGGCGTAAATCAGTGAAGCATCAATGAAATCAGTGGCTCTCCACTGACTTATCCCAGCTAAGAAACTTATTGACTCTTCAGTGCTTTGCCTTCCAGAATGTTAAGACTACTGGGCTATATCTACACTACAAGGTTTTTGTGCAACAAAGGCCGTTTTTGCGGCGCGTCCACACTTCGAGCGCGTTTTTGGGCCAGAAAATCGACAGAACAGAGGCCATTCTGTGAATGGCCATCAGAGCTTTCTTGCACAAGAGTGTCCATGCAGTGTCTTTGAGGTGTGGACGTGTTTTTGCGCAAGACGTTTTTATGGAAAAACTCTTGCACAAAAGGCTTCTTGCGCAAAAATCCTGCAGTGTAGACTAAGCCCTGATGTCCTGTAATTCTGCCAGCAAAGGTTGCTTTAGAAAAGAGTGTTGGTTTGAATGGTCCTATTAAAATAAACTTGCTCTGAAACAGAAAAAAAAGTAAATTCCTGCAACATTAATGCAAAATGGGTTATTTCTGTTGATTGAATTGTGCTCTGACATCAGATGAGACTTTTATAAAGCCAAGATGATAGGATCCTAAATCAGAAATCAAATATCTGGTGATGGATGATTCTTGAAGCACAGCAGGTGGCAGGGATAGGGATTCCAATTGTCCTACAGCATATTTTGCTAACACTAAGGCCACATCTTCATATGGGGGAAGATCTATGCTGACACGATCGATCTTCCAGAGTTCAATTTAACAGGTCTAGTAAAGACCCGCTAAATCAAACTCAGAGGGCGTCTGTGTTGGTGGCCAGTACTCCTGCTCCTGCAGGGGGGTGGGGGGACCGTGAGGAAATTCAAAGTAAGGTGCATCAACTCCAGATATGTAATTAACATTGCTGGAGGTGTATATCTTAATTCAACCTTCCCCTTTAGTGTAGACCTGGCATCATTTGATTTATGAAACTATACTCTTACTAGTTTTACTAGTTACTAGTTTTAGCCCCACAAGTAAAAGTACTTGATGTCATGTTGAATGACCCATGGTCTTAAAGTGTAACTTATTTTTGTTATTTATACTCTTCTTTGTAGACATTTTGTAGTTATTGATCTTGGAAAATGAACTAGACTGGTCAATTTCACTCTCTTGTCCTCAAACTATCACAGTACTGTAGTTTCAGCTCTGTGGCAGACATTTTTAAATCAGGCAAGATGGTAACTGTTTTCAATTTGATAAAGATGACACATTTTTGTATTTTGTAATCTTTTCTGCCCTCCCTGCAAACCAAAAACACCTGAAAAAAATTAGGTTTAAACTTCTTGACATTGTCCCTTTAAATAAATACTATTGGAGTGAGTTGCATTGTAAATGCTTTCAGAATTTTTTCTTTGTGTAACTTTTTATAAACACCCAAAGCCTTTTTATATTTTAATTGATAGATTCAAATTAAAAACCTGAACCTACAAAAAACCTGAACCAAAATCATAACAGTAAAATGCTGGCAGATTCTCAGAAAATCTAACCTAATTTATTCCATGATTAAACTTTATTTTATTCCATGAATCCATGATTAAACATTATTTTACCAGTACCAAAGTTGTTAGTCAAGCACTCATGCAAATCCTTCAAGTAAGTGAGGAAAAAATGAAAAAAAACCCCAACCCAAAGCCCCTTAAAGGTACAAGAAATAAACGGTGTTCCTGAGAAGGCTAGAGTTTCCTTTTTGCTTTTAGTCAAGAAGGACTTGAATGATAAATGGTGTGCTTTTAGAAATCTTACAATAGACTGGACACACAAATGAAGGTTTAGTAATGGCGAGGGAGATTACCAGGAGATAATGGAGCAAGTCAAATTAGAAAACATGATGAAACAGCAGAAAATTTACATACAGTTTTGGTTGTCCCCCTTGGCAAAAATAAGACCAAGGACATTATTATGTTTGTAGTATTATTATAGAGCAAAGAACTGTGTTACTAGTTTCTGGCTGCTAATGACCCACACAGCATTGGTAGCCAAACCAGCCTTCACCCTAGTGAAATATGTTTATGTCTAATGTAAGGCCATAAAAAACAAGGTCATTTGGAATTTTGAAATATCATTGGTGGTACATTACCACATAAAACCTGCCAGTCTCTCATAAAGAATCTAAATTTGTGATGGGAGGAAAAATGATATATAAATAGGTTGGCCTAAATGAAAACACATTGGTGCCAATTCAGTTCCTCTGGAACACAGGTGGTGCATATTATGCAGTGAATCAAGCCAACTCATTTCGATCAGGCAGGAATGGGCGTAAGCCAAGCTCCTGACAGGCAGCTAGCCTTTCAGAAGGGAAATCTGAATGAGAAACCTACAGCAGACTTGGTTTAAAAGCTACTGATTTAAATAAAGTGTGTATGCAAGTTGCATAATGTAACAATTTTCATTTTGTATGAAGATGTTTCTTTTCAGTTGTGAAACATAAAGGCCCCCTGGTGGAAATGATTGATAACAAAAATATGGAGCCTGATTTACAATAGCCTAGTGTTGTTCCACTGTCAGTACATTTGAGTGGAATATTTTCATTGAATATTTAAACCCGTTTTTAATGTCCAGCATATTAACATATATTTGATTGTATGTTTTACTTCAGCACTCATGCAAATCCTTCAAATAAGTGAGAAAAAATTAAAAAGGACTATAAAGGACTTTCACTTTGATGATGCAGAAATCAAGATGGATACCAAGATTGCATTCTGCTATGAGCAGTACATTGGCAGTATCAAAAGTTTCCCCTTTCCTGCCCTCGCTTCAAAGCCTCAGAAGATCCTTGACCTATTACATATAGCAAGAAGGATACCATGAGAAGTACTTTGTTTATGTGCTTTTTTTTAATAATACATAAGTACTAAGGTGCACAAGTTACCCTTTGAACATTAGGCTTCCACACATTTGATAAGCACTCAGCTGCTTTTGTAGTGCAGAACACGCCTTGACTTTTCAACGAGTTCACTTTCCTGCTTGTGGTGCTCCAATGCAATAGAAAGACAATGTTTGTAATTCTTTATTTTCATTACTAGGGTTTGTGGCAATGGATCTGTGTGTGGTTGAGTAAGTGGCAGGAGTTAAAAAGATCCAGTTTGTAAGAAATTGCTTAAGTGAGATTAATAGTGAATTTAATAATAAAATGTACTAACTATGGGTATGTCTACACTAGCCCCCTAGTTCGAACTAGGGAGGCTAATGTAGGCATTCGAAGTTGCAAATGAAGCCCGGGATTTAAATATCCCGGCTTCATTTGCATCTTCGGCGCCGCCATTTTTAAATCCTTAGTCGAACTCCGTGCGCGGCTACACGCGGCACGGAGTAGGTAGTTCGAATTAGGATCTCTAATTCGAACTACCGTACATCTCGCCCACGCCCACGAGGAGTAACGGTAGTTCGAATTAGAGATCCTAATTGACCACTACCCGCCGCGTGCAGCCGCGGGCACGGAGTTCGACTAAGGGGGATTTAAAATGGCGGCACTGAAGATGCAAATGAAGCCCGGATATTTAAATCCCGGGCTTCATTTGCAACTTCGAATGCCTACATTAGCCTCCCTAGTTCGAACTAGCGGGCTAGTGTAGACATACCCTATGGGCTTTATCCAAAGCTCCTATCAACCTATGGAACTGAATGGCATATGAACAGGGTGTGCAAAATATTTCCAGCAAAACAACATGTACTCCCAATATTAGGACTCTTCACATGTCATTAAAAATAAGAAAATTCATAGCTTTTTCTTCCAAAAAAAGGAAAATGTGAAGTTGAAATTAAACTATTGGGGGGAGGGGAGGAAGAGCTAATTTTCAAGTGAATATGGAACGTCTTTTTGAACAAAGCAAATTTTGTAGTGAAGATATAACATCTTCAAAAGGGTTTGATGTGAAAAATGGCCATTTTTGGTGAATTTTTACAGTGTAGCACAGTTCAAGGGTGCCTACCAAAATGTGAAGAGCTAGCATATAAACACCTACAAAATTAGTCTACAATGCAGTGGAATCTGACAAAGAGGAATCGTATTGGCCTAAATTCTCAATTATGCTAAGGCCCCTGTCAGTTGCTATGGAGATGTAATGGACACCCACTTTATACCAGTGACAAGGGGTTTTAAAGGAGGCTTAGAGTAAGTGAGCATCAGGCCCGTTATATTCAGCTTAGCTGGGTTGCGAAAAGACATTATCATCTGCTGGCATGTGGGAAATAAGTTTGTACAGTTCAGGCATCCATATCTTGAAGACCCAACAACAGAATTTGCACCCCCTGCTGGCAGTCTCTGCAGAGAAGTCTGAGCTAGATACTGAGGCTACATCTACACTGCACAGTTATTTCTGAATAAGCTATTTCAGAATAGTTATTCCTAAATAGCTTATTTCAAAATACCATGTCTACACTGAAGGGAAGCCTCAAAATTAGTCCGAGGCAGGCTTCCCTAATGTAGACATGCTATCTCGATTTAGAGCCCTAGGGGGAATAACTTAGAATGGCTCTGCTGAGGGGCTATTTCAAAATAGCAGAAATGAAAAATAGCTATTTTGGAATAGGTGTTATTCTTTGTAGAATGAGGTTTAAAGAAGTCAGAATAAGCCGTCCATTATTTTAAAATTATTTCAAAATAACGGAATTGCTGTGTAGACGCTTGCACAGTTATTTCAGAAAAATGGCCGTTATTCCGAAATAACTTTGCTGTATAGACACACCCTAAGTCAGTGGTCACCAGCAAGTGGACCGGTATCTACTGGTAGATCTTGGAGCCTCTGACAGGTAGGAATGTTAGCAGCTAGTCCGCAAACCATTTAACTGATAAGTAATTGCTTATCGGTTAACAGTCCCAGTTAACCACAACACCCCTCCTCACGCACTCTGCATTTTAAACTTGGGCCGGCAGGCTGGCTCAGTCCCAGCCTGCCTATCTGAGTTTTAAATGAAGAGAATGCAGGGGAGATGCCTGCCACCCCGCACAGCTGCCTGTGTATCAGAGGCAGCAATGCGGAGCGGCAGGAGGAAGCCGGTCTGTGCGGGGAGCCGATTTTTAAACCCACTGGCTACCACCTGCCAACCCACGCTGATGACTCTGATACAGTGCGGGGGGCAGTGGGCTCCCTGGGAGTGGGGGCCAGGAGTGTAGTGGCTCCTGCCCCTGCCCCCAGGGGGAAGCATTTTAAAAACCGTGTAATCACTTAAACTTGTTGCGGCCACATGATTACTAAAATAAATAATTTCTAACATCCTTACTGGCAGGTGACCCTGTCTGTTTGGCTGGGAGGCTATCACGTGCCAGCACATCAATTGCCCCTCTCTCCACTGCTGTCCTGCTCTCTGCCTTGGAGCCTCCTGCTTTCTGTGCAGGGTGTAGGAGGCAGGGAAGAGGGAGGCTAATGCCAGCGTGTCCCCCTCCCCCTGCCCTTGTACCCTGTCTCCACAGAGTGAGCAAGGCAGGTCCTGGGAGAAGGGGTAGGGCAGGGGCAGGGCCTTGGGTAAGGGGTTGGGAAGGAGGCAGGACAAGGGTATTTGGGTCTGAGGTAGATCCTGGACTGAATTACATTTAAAAAGTGGTCTTGTGCTTAAAAAGGTTGGAGACCACTGGACTGGTAATTGTTGCATAAAAAAGCCTCCGCCTGAGCTCACTAGATTTATATACATGGATTTTCTAAACCTACACCAAACTGTAAGGTCTAAGGTTTTAAACTGCAACTTATTATGATCCTTGTCAATCTTTGCAATCTGTGTAACTCTCAAACTTACTGTAAACTGCAATTTTGTAATCTTTGTAACATGCAGCCACCTTGCTTGTAACTTTCCCTAAGCTGCATTCTCCCCTGAGTGAATGCAGAGAGAATGTGAGTGTGAGTGTGTTTGAAGAAGGCTTGGAACAATGGACCACATGGCAATGAGTCATCACAGTCTGGGCATGCTCTCTGCTGGATAAAGGGAAGTCTGGGCATGCTCCCTGATGACAAGGAGAATGAGTCACAGGAGCCATTCAGACACTATATAAAGAGAAGGAGCACATGTGAGACTCTCTCTTTTTCCTTCCACTGATCCTGAGAAGCTCCTCCAGTGTCTTTCCTCCTGACCAGCTTCCCCAGCCATGATGAGCAGACAGACCCTCCAGGATCCACATGCCTTGGCTCCTTCTGCAACCCATATGTCTGTGTAAGTGTGTGATTGCCTGAGGGCAGGAGTGAATGGGTGTGAATGAGTGAATGAATGGAGGGTGTGCTTGCTTGCTTGTCTGTGTGTGTGTGTGTGTGAGAGAGAGAGTTCTATCTTCTTTAGCTTAAACCTTTGGTGGCTGCTTTCTCCTCTTTAGTTCTACTTAGTGGAAATAAACCCATACTAGTGTAACCCTGGGTGGTCTCCAGTGAGAATATTTTTGGGGTAACAGTAATCTCTCAATCTCAGAAGATCTGAGGCACACTGAGAGGACTGCACTTCTGCTACCTGTGCTGTATTTATTCTACAGGTAAAGGAGTTGCTGGGGCTGTCAGTTGGGGATTTTTTACCAGGGGCTCCATCCTCATCTTGGAGGTTGAAAAGATTGGTGTAGTTCACCAGTATTAAATTAACTACTTTCCATCAACTCTGTTTCTCAAATATATGATAGGTGGGGCTGGTAGCACTCCTCCTTACTAAGATTGCCAAAGAATTTTTATTATACTTTGCACCTCAGTGATCCCTGACTACCATAAATGACACATCATAATCCGGCCTCAATTATTCACAGCTCGGTTACTTCTTGGGTGGACTATTGCCATGGGACATAGTGAGGTGTGCAGCCAATTCCATCTAATACAGCACCCTGCAATGCATCTCCTCAGCAATGCAAGCTACCAGGAGAATATTAGACCCGTCCTCCAATCACTATACTGTCTTCTCATAGAATTTGAATCAAGTTCAAAGTCTCAATCCGTCTTTTTAAGGTGTTCAGTTGCTTGAGCCCAGCATATTTAAAGGACTGTCTAAAGCTCCAGGATGAAGACTATGGTCAACAACTTATCTCACAATGGTGAAAGTGAAGTTCATCCATGTAGCAGAGAGAACATTTTCAGGGGCTGGTCCAAGACTAGAACAAACTCCCCCAGGTGTAAAGGACCGATTCAAACCTTGCAACCTTCCGCTTAAATGTCAAGGCACATTTCTTTGACCTTGCCTTCTCTACAATAAGTACATAGCAACATGGATAATGAAACAAAATTACCCCCTACTTCCAAATCCTACTAAAAGAAGATGCCCCACTGCGCATGCTTCTCCACCTGGGGAGACTATGAGGGTATGTCTACACTACAAAGTTAATTCGAAATAACAGCAGTTATTTCGAATTAACTTTAATAGCATCTACACAGGCAAACCGCTATTTCGAAATAAATTCAAAATAGTAGAGACCTTATTTTGAATTTGGTAAACCTCATTCTACGAGGAGTAACACCAAATTCGAAATAGGCACAACCAGGAAAACTTACTCTCCTCTCCCCCAGCCCCGAAGCCATTAAAGGGGTAGACCCTGGCCACAGTGCCTGTGCCAGCTCCAAGCCTGCCAGCCCAGAGCCAGCAGTGGCCACTGGGGCCCCTGACCCAGTTGCCCCAAAACATGAGCCAGCAAGCCACTGGCAACCAGCCCTCCATCGCTCCCCAGGAGCAGTCTGCCAGCTCCCAGGAGCCTGACAGGGGCTGGAGAAGGTGGGCGCCTTCCTGGTCCAGGGTGGAGATCATGGACCTTATTCAGGTTTGGGAGGGATGCCCCCAACGTCCATGATCTCCACACTAGACGGAGGAATGCAGTCGTCTATGGCAGGATAGCTGCCAGCCTGGCCACCAAAGGCCACATGCGAACCCAGGAGCAGGTTAGCATGAAAGTCAAGTTGGTCTGGCGAGACCCCCAACCCTGAGCCCTGAGCTTCCCCTCTCCCTTCTTCTCTTTGCTTCCCCCTTCCAGCTCCCTCCTCCCAGGTTTCCCCCTCCCCTCTCCCACCCTCTCTCTTCCCCTCTCCCACCTCCTTTTCCCAGTCTCCCCAGAGGTTTATCTCCCCCCGGTTTTGTTCAATAAACCCAGTTTGCATTTTTGAACATACGTGTCTTTTATTTGACATCAGGAAGGGAGGCTAGGGAGGGGTAAGTGGAAGGACGTGAGGGAGGAATGGGGCACGAGCCCCCGGTCGGGAGGACCAGGGAGGCTCTGAGGGCTCCTCGGGGTGGATGCTCTCCCTCAGGGCCTCCTGGATCCTGACAGCCCCCTGATGGACCCCCCCGGATGGCAGCCTGCAGCAAGTGCAGCCGGGCTGATGGAAACGACCCCACGAGACACACCGGTGTGCACAGGGCAGCTCTGGCTCCATGTGGCCGAGTGTTGTGGTGTCCCTCATCGAGGTAGACAAGCAAGCGGGGAACCCTGAGAACTGTCTGTCCGGGGTGGGGGTAGGGTCCCTTTAAGCACGGAGCTCAGTTAGCCTCAGGCAGCAGCCCCACACACTCAAGTCCTAACCTGATGCCTTACCAGCACTGGTTCCGGCCAGCCTTAACTTTAGATTAGGATCCACTCAGTGTCGACGCGTTATTTCGAAACAGCAAAACGCTATTTCGAAATAGTTTTTGTGTATAGATGTGTTATTTCAAATTAGCTTAATTCGAATTAACTATTTCGAATTAAGTTAACTCGAAATAGTGCTGTAGTGTAGACATACCCTGAGAGAACAAACATCACATGACAGATGTGTGGTCATGTTGCTTTTAGTACTGCTGGAAGGCATTCAGATAGTATAGTGATGAGTGCAATATATGATCGTCTATAAAATAGAATATATTAATATTAGTTCTTAAGGACAAGGCTACATTTTCATTGTATGGAGCTAAACAAGCCATAATATTTATATATGCACATTCACACATACAGTCTGTTATAGCAATTTGTCAACGATGACAAATATTTATTTTAAAAAACAGATGCACTAAGTGATGTGGTTTCTATTCAGTTGTTGACATTTATAAATAAATTTGTGAATGGACTTTATTCCTGGAAGTAGTTCTTGGGGCAGGACAAGTTCCGGGGTCTTTCTATTGTCTTTTTTTTTTTTTTTTTTTTTTTTTTTGCTAAGTTTTTAGTTTGCTGAACATTTATTTTCAAGGAAGAGTGAATGAACAAATACATATATGAAAAGGAATACCTAATGGAAAGTACTCCCCCGAGTGGATAAATGTATAAATTGTAAGGAAATAATCTCCAAATGCAGCCCACAAGAGCTGAATTATTTACACTCTTTTAATCCTCTTAATTTCAAATCTAGATCATTCATATTGCTTTAAAGTCAAGCTTTCAATTGTGTGTTCATGAATAATTTCCTTGTCATTCACTGCATTGAACAAACTTGTAATCCGATGAGGTTTTCAGCATAGAATCATTTGTCTGTTTATTCTACAGCCTAACAACTCTCATCTTCAGCTCTACTTAATCTTCTTAAGTCATGTTTTTAAGTTCTCTGCCCAAATTTCTTTACAGTGGAAAATACATGAATAAACCTGTCAATAATAAACAGGAAACTGACTGCATTGCTTCTAGTTCAGCCACACCTGATATGAAATAACTTTCAAGTTGCAACATGTTACAAAATCAGCCAAGGAATTTCAAAGCTGGATTTGACAGTCTACCTTTAAAAAAGCATTTCAGGAATGGTAATAAATTTGTATTGCTTGCTAACTGATAGTTTGAAATAGCCCCAGAACTGTTCTTGTTCGTTGGCTAAATATGTTTTGAGGGGGAAAAGATTCCTCTTGGTGTTTGGGGATTTGCATGTATAATTTCTCACACATCCAAGATAAAAACATGCTTCTTTGGCAGTTTTACTGATTATTATTTATCAAAGACTAGAGTTTTTGATTAAATATTTATTTTAATATTTTAACTACATTAATCTTAGATTCTTGATGGTTAAATACATGATTTTACAAGTCTGTATGGATTAACTGTTGAGTTATGCAAATATAAGTACATAAGATAGGCAGTAGGTGTACTAGGATTATGCAAAAAAATCTCTTTATGTGACACAATTATTATATCTCACATATATAGCAGCTAGTTTTCAGACTGCTTGCTTTCCATTCCAAAAAGACCATTTAATGCACTTGCTTATCAATGTATTCTTCAGAATTGAAAAGGCCTCCTGAATAAAGAGTTTTTAAAACACTCATATAACTCAGAATTGATACTGATCTCAGACCTGATTGCTGTGTGTTGGGCTAAAGTCAAATGTTGCACTCCATACATAAGCCAGTTGTGTGTCTCAACTTCCCAATAACTTCACTGGGAGTTGAGGACACCTTGCAGAATAATCCCCCCAAGAGTCCTGAAGAAAAGAATCAACACCCAGAGCATCACAGCTGATTTATGCTGCCATAAGGGAACATATAGTAAAAGATGGTTTCTGAGATAATTGGGCCCTACACTATTCAGAACTTCACATATAATCATCAATACACTGAACTGTCCCAGGAAATTAATAGAAAGGAAATGCATTTATTTGAGCATCAGTGCTCAGTTTATGCTAATATATTATGAAGGAAGGGCTTTCAACTTCAGTTCTGAGTAGAATGCATTGGAGTAGTCTAGCATATAAGTAACAGGAATAAATAAGTTTTGTGAAGCCTTCAGCAGAGAGGAGAGGTAATACCACCTTGACTTCAGTAAGCAATCAAAGGCATTATGGACCATATCACTACCTGACAATCTAAGTTCAATGGAGAATCACTAGACTTGCACACCATTGTGTCAAAAGGAAGGCAAACACACTCGATAGTTGGTACATGCCCTCTTTCAACTTCTTTATTAAATGCCTCCCTTTTCTTCCCAATTAGCAGAATTAAATCTTGTTCTCTTTACTTTCATTTAGGTATCTTCCTCATTTGGTCACTGTGGAAATAGACTGTAAAATCTGAGTTTATGGGAAAGGTGAAGACCCAAGTCTATTTGCATGTTGATAACAGTGAAGCCCACAATGTCTAATGATCTGTCGTAGTAGTTGCACATACATGTTGAATAGGAGTGGTAATAAAATGGAACCCTCTGAAATCTCAAACTTAGGAGCTTGGGGCAGAGGGGAGAAAGCATTGTTTAGAATTAACTCTGAGGTCACTCGGAGAGGAAGAATAAATTCACTGACGTACTGCTCCATCCACCACACAAGAGAATGGTCAATATTTCATTATCTTGGCATCAAAAGCTGCTGCTAAATGTAATAAAAATCAACATGATCTATCAGGAGATCAACCACTGGTCTAAAAACAGAGTCTCTTCCATATGCAGTAAAGTAAAACCAATAGAGATCAGGGAAATATGCAGAATTCAGATGCTACCCCTTGACACCTTCTTTGTTACCACCCCTAAAAAAGGAGGTTTAAGAATATAATGGTAATTAGCAAATTTAATAAAGTCAAAAGATAATTTCCTCAGGCAAGAGACTAACTATGATCTGGTTAACAGCAGCTTGCATTTAGCCTCCACAAGCATGGTGTAGTAATCTTCATCAGTAAAGCTCCAAAATCTCCAGTGGCCTTAACTATGGATCAAAGTCATGGGTCCATTCCAGAGATATGTTGGCACAGCTCCATACACATAATAAAACCCTGAAACTGAAACTAGGTGAAAACCAACCACAAAAGAGATCATCACATTTCTCACTTACTGCTCTGATATTGTTCCTTTCTTAGGTAAGTAACCATAATGATCCAGAGCTCAATGCTCTTGTCCACAAAATATTGAGTTTCTTACAGCAAGAAACACAAATCAACTATTGAGCTAAAGCAAGTTGGCAATTGGCCTGCCCACAATTTAGAAAAGTCTGCTGTTTTGCATTTTATAGATGACAAGGTTAAGGAGAAAGCACTTTACTATGATCAAAATTGCTACAACACTAGAAATTCAGTATGGAACATGGGTTATCTTCCTTGTACCAGCTTTTTCTCCACCAATACTTTATTCTCCAACTGTAAACCATTGAGACCTAAAGGCACAATGTGGGCGGGGGGAAGGAAGGGAATCCAGGTACCACTGTATCAATGTCCCTCTGCAACTGATATTTATGTTTCACAAGAAGGACAGTGTGATTCAATCATTGGATGAGAATTAGCAGCCCTAGGACAAGATGGAATCTCATTATGTCCATTGGTTTCCATAGGAACAGGCCCACATCTTCCAGAGGCGAAGATCAGCAGTGAACTCAGTCAAGAGCAGATAATGATCAAGCTATCATGAACGCCTCCTTTTAACACCCTGTGTTTTCAATCCTGTCCTAAAATTTAGATGCAGAATGTGAATACAGTTATGAGTCAGAAACATTTTAAGGTCTTCCCACAGTTGCCATGAGAACATGAACAAACACAAAAAAGATATCGATGGCACGGGCACTGAAGTTCCCTAGAACATGATGTCTCCACAGCTTCACTGCTAGTCCATACAAGAACATAACTCAGATGGGAATTACGGTGAGTAGCAGACTGGTCTATACATTATCATAACTCATCCATATTAATTTAATCCTGGCACTTTCATATTGTACAAGTTGGACTCTTCCTCACAATCCTATCTTTGAGATAAGACGCAAAAATATAGCCTTACCCTCTGCAGAGTCCTCCATAGGCTCACGCTGAACCTGAATCAGCTGGATCTTCCAGCAAGGTCTCTGAAATGCAAGCACGCACAGCTGCTTCATCCACGATTAAATATATTGGATGGTAGCAGTTTAACCAGCATTCACTCATGGGCTACATAGCATGAGCCATAAGTTTGAGAAGCTACTTATCATTGCCTTGTAGGAAGTAGAAAGAACATAGTAAGAAAAGAAAATTGACTTGTGAAAGGAACCAATTTGTTGCACAGAGCGGAGGAAGAGAATAAATATGGAACTCTTTGGTGCAATATTTTATTATGGACTCTTACCGCGTTAAGTACAGTGTGTGCGCATGGGAGGGGGAGGAAGGGTCAGGGAATGTTATCACATAAGTTAAAAGGAATCACATAGTCCCAGATAGGGTGATGCATAAAGTGGCCAAAGATAAACAAAAGTTCTGCAAAGACAATACCAGGCATATGCAAAGAAGGAAAATGTGTTAGAGAAAATAATCCTAGGAAGAGATAAATGTTGATCTTATTTTCTTTTTCCGCTTTCCTCAAACACTGACAAGACAGTTTATAAATAAACAGAATATAGAAAAAATTGTGCTGAGGATAGTTATGTGCTTACTGCTCCCCTTGGCTCATAATTTTAAATACTTGGCATCAGATCTGAGAGCATTTAGATCAGCAGGAGAAATGACTTGATCTGCAGGTTAACACCACACACACACTTCTTAGTAGCAATTAAGATGTGCAAACATCATTTACATGTCTTTGTGATTACTAGAAAATCGACACGCTAATCTAGTCTAAAATTGTTTGCTGATTTAGATTTCACCATAACATTCATTATAATGGGCTCTATTGATATTAAATATTACACACCACATGCCGTACAAAGAAAGATGTGATGGAGTCACAGCTCACGTTAACAACAAAGTAAATTATTATCCCTCATCTTGTTGTGGTCAAGACAAAGCAAGAGATCACCAAAACGGGATGGTGGGACAGGGACCATTGCCTATCAGTAATCTGAGCTCTACAAGAGATTTACCAGAGCCATATTTGGTCCCTGAATCAAGCCATGACGCTGTGGGAAACAGAGAGACTCCAGGAAACTGCAAACTCCAGCTTATTGAATTCTGGTTCGAACAAAGCCTGATGGAGTCATTTTGTTTTAATCCCTAAATTCATCCAGGCCCTTCACAACAGGCCTGCTCCAATGACTATTGGAGTTTAATGGTTTCAATAAACATGGATCAGGCCCATTGTCCTTCAGGCCAAAGAATAGATGGGCACGAATCCTGAGGTATTTTCACACCTCTCCAGAGATTACCTCACCAAATTACAATTTACGTCAGTGATGGCAATGAGGTTTAACAGGTAGTTCAAAATGGGGCTTTATTTCGAACGCCCATTTCACTGCCGCGTGTAGACGAGGGCAGTTATTCCGGGCTTGTAAATTTCAAAAAATGGCGCCCGGCCGGGAAGATGCAAATCAAGCGCGGGATATTTAAATCCCGGGCTTGATTTGCAATTCCGAATGCCTACATTTGCAGCCCTATTCTGAAATAGGCTGCAAGTGTAGACATACCCTGATAAGCAAATGCTTATCAGATAGTCGACATCCATGCTTTCTATCTGAAAGAGGTAGCCAGGGTGGGGGGAAGAGAAAGGGGTGCTTCAAAGTGGCAGAGCTGCGTGGAGCCCAGGGCCAGCTGGGGCTCCAGCTGGCCCGGGGCTGCATGTGGCCATGTGGCACTAGCACTTTGAAACACTGTGGGAAGCATGAGGCTTGCAGCAGACTGCTTGAGGCCCCCACTGGCCCCAGGCTCCCTGCAGAGCTTTTGCCCTAGGGCTGTTGCTACAATTGAACAGAGGCACCATTATCGACTAATCGAATAGTCAGTGCAAATTGCATCGACTATCTGATTAGCCAATTAATCGAAATTTTATATCTCTACTCCCATCAGGGCCTCTCCCCTGCACAGAGAGAGAGGGGCCCTCTCCACCAGGGAGTTCCCTCCCCCCACGCACCCCGACAAACAAGGCTCAACACCTCGCTCTGCCCTCCACTCTTTGCCTATAGTGTCACGGCGCCGGGAAAAACATGCACGCGGCGGGGAGAAGTCACGTGACACACCCGATGGGCCGCCCTGGTCCGATGAGACTACGATCCCCATAGTGCCCTGCGCGCCGCCGCCGCCGCAAAAGTGTCGCGGCGGCGGAGCGCTGCTTGACGGCTGAAGCCTGAGCCTGCTGTTTCCGCCGCTTTGCCCTGCCCTCCTGCGGCCCGAGCCCTGCGATGTAACGTGCAGCATGGGCGGCCGGGTGTGAGCTCCCCCCCACCCCTGCCTCTCCCGCCCAGCCCCCGCCGGAGCGCGCGGGCCCCCCTCCCCCGGGCAGGATGGAGGAGGAGAGCATGGAGGAGGAGGGGGGCAGCAGCAGCAGCTATGAGGCCATGATGGACGATCAGAACCATAACAACTGGGAGGCCGGCGTGGATGGCTACAGGCAGCAGCCCCCCCCCGCGGGCCATGCCCAGGCCCCGCTCGGCGACCGGCCCCTGGATAGGAAGGGCCCTAGGGGGCAGCAGCAGGAGGCGGCGGCGGAGATCCAGATGGTGCCCGAGGCCAACGGCCTGCTGCGGGGCTGTGACTCTGCTGCTGCCAAGGGAGGAGCCGTCGCTGCTGCCACCATCAACATCAACACCTCCACCTCCAAGTTCTGTGAGTGACAGAGCCTGGCCCGCCCCTCTCCTGCCGCCCCCCCAGCCCCGCGGAGCTGCCTGGACCCATCCCGAGGCTGGCCTTGGGTCCCACCAGCTTCCCGCACACACCATGGCCAGGGGGCCCTGCCGTCGGTTCCTGTATCCCCCGCCTGCACGCAGTCTGTGCCTGGGGTCTCGCCGCCTGCTCTTGTATCCCACCCACCGTGCCCGGGAGCCTGCCCTCAAGCTGCCACTTCCTCAACCCCTTCTGCGACATTGAGCTAATGCTGGGGCTTCACCTGTGTGCCTGAGCTACGCTTCCCTCCCCTCTTCTTGAGTCAGGGCTAAAACTGCCCCCTCTCCCACCATGCGTCAGCCTTTCTCACCCTACTGCTCAGCTAGAACTGTCTCTGTCCTTTGCTCCTTCTTCCCTTTGAGCACCTTTCTTCCCCTAAGTACCTGCATGAACCTTGAGTCCCTCCTCAAAGTGGCTCACTTCCCCTGACTGCCTCAGTTCTTGCTTGTGTCTGAACTAAGAACAAAAAATATTTGAACCATTGACTGTTGGAAGTAGAAAGCATCTTTTCACACTCATGCTTCCCACTTGCCTCAAAACTAGGCCTTCCCATGCTGTTTGGCTTTCCACCTGGTGGCTCTGTTGGGGGCAGCAGGAAGTGTAGGAATCTCAGGTGAAAATGGAATGTTCTTTCATTTGGCTTCTTCTGAATTAAATACTGGGTTTCTGGTTTTGTAAGAAATCTTGATATTTAATTTTTCATTCTATTTTGGAGTAATTTTTTCCCCAGAATTTGCTGTGTAATGTGAATGCCACGTAATAGGATTTTCAGTTTTCAGACAGTTCTATATTTGAAGTGTGAGGGTCACAGAACCACTATGACAGCAACTGCATTGTGTGTGGCTCTTCTAAAATGTGGATCTGTCATTAAAATGGCAGATTTTTGTAAAGCATATTTGAGCATTTGCTTCCAGAGTTTCTATGAAATAGTTATGTAGGAGGTAGGCGGACCTTCACTTTTATTCAGAAATCCCTTACCTAATATTGCGAAAATTATGTAATGGTTTAATCAGAATATTTGTGAAATCATGGGCAGGTGCTTGGTTCACTAGAACTCTTCAGTGTGATAAATCATCATTGCCTGTCAAAGACAAACCTTGCTGGTATGTGTACATGAGCAACATAGGTCTTATCCTCTGCAGCTGCTACTGAAAAGGCATCATCTGTAGAGGCACTGTCATCTGAATGCAGAGGTAGCCACTCCTGTGTCTTAATCCTGGCTCTGACACTGACTCCATTCTTGGCCTTAGACTATTTAATCTCTCTGCCTTAGTTTCTACATCTGAAAAATGAGGATAATAATTACTCGACAGGTGTGTTCCGAGGCTGTTTTAAAGAGACAAGTGTGTGGGAATGAGGAGATGGAAGAAGGGAAACAATTTTTCTCTTGCCTTCCTCACCTCAGGGGTTCTCAACAGGTTTTGGTGGCCTGAGAGTGTGGCCACCAACTCTTACAGGTGGTAGTTCTGACAATTTTTCCTAAAATCCTTAATTAAATATGTACCTGTCCAAAACATTGTGATTTGTTTTTGCAGTAGGAAGTAGGTAGTAAGTAGAGCTTCTCATTCAGCACACCCAGACTTAACTCCTATTTCTGTGCTTGGAGCATGTCATGGAGTGGAAGCCCCTCACTTTGATGGGGAGCTGCCAGGCACTGATGCCATAGCTAGAGCAACTATAAACTGAATTTGGTCCCAGGCAAGAGAAGTGCCAACCCATTTCCCTGTTCCTGCCTCCCACTGGCCTTTCAGCAAGAGCCCGCCCTCTTGGAAGGTGAGCTGGGAACTCGCAGACCACCTGTGGAGTCCCAGGCTTCCCATGCCCCAGCTGGGTGGGAGCAGGGAAATTGCCCAGGGGGAGTGACCCATGACCAAGTGCTGCAGTTGCCACTGCGGGTAAGAGCTGCCTTCAGCACTGGCCCCACTTGTTTCATTAAGTGTTGCCTGGAGTCTCCAAGAAGGCTGCGCATTTCAGGGTGCTGATCCTGGTGGCAGCACCAGCATAGACACACAGGCAGTGCATTTCACTGCCCTTGGTAGCAGCTACTCAGGAGTCCTGGGTGCTGCAGGGAGGGGCTACTGTTTTGCCTTCCCTACCCCAACAATGCCCAAGCTGTGAGGCTTGCCAGGGCTGGAACAATGATGCTACCAATAGATTTTGAGAAACTGTGGTCTACACTGCTCTTCCGTAGCACAGTTGCCAACTTTCCTGACCAGACACCGTTCACGGCAATGGTGTCTGGTCTATCCAGTCAGGAAAGTTGGCAACCCTACCTCAGTCTTGCATATGTTAGGAAAAGGGCCCATTGTTGACACTGGGTGCCAATAATAGGAGCAGCTGGAAATGCTGATGAACATATTTTAACAGCAAGAGTGGATGACGTGTTCAATACTAGAGCTTGTTATCTCCAGTACAGCTTGGAGAACAGCTTAACTGTGACTCTGTCAATATCTGCAGTTTTCAGCAGGGTTGCAACTGGATGCACTGCTGATACTCATGTCATCAAGGGGCAGTTTTTCAGGAGTAAGCAAGATTTCAGACAGAGAACTCCCAGGCAGCAGAGTAGAATTGACTAGGATCTTGTTAATTTCACTCTTTTTGCTTCTTCTGTGTTCAGTCTCAGGACACCCATGAATGATTCTTCCATCTTTTGATTCATTTGAAATCCAGTAACATTTGAGTAGATCTGTCCTTCCTGTTTCCTTCCTGCAGAATAGAAAATAATGATTGGTGGTGGAATATTAATTTACTTGCAGTGTGTTGGTTTTGTTCCTGTTTCAGTTGCAGACCAGTGTGTTTTTTTGTCAAACTACTTCTGCAGACTAGTAGGGAAAAATGTGGAAGGGTGATCTTTTTTTTTTTTTTAATACACTAGATTTCACCTTCTCTATGTAATATATAAATGCTATTCTGATAAGGTAAGTCTTAAACTAGATAGACTTGATATTGCATATTTAATTTCACATTATCCTCCTTCTGTTCACATAAAAAAGATTTAAAATAGATTTATTTCTCTGATGGAAACTGTGGTGTTTCTTGCCAGATGATTATAAATCTAGTATTTATTGAAGCCATTCATTTTATAGAATTTTTTCCCTAAAGTCATTAGGTAGTCAATTTGTGTTATTTTATTTGACATATTGAAAATTTATCTAGTGTGTTTGTAATCCGATCATAGAGAAAATGGGTAAAATGCAATTTGCATCAACATGCAATATGGCTGTAAACTGTTTTCAGTTAGGCTTTAGTTCGACTTGTAAACATAGTTAATATGTAGGGCCCTATCAAATTCATGGTCAATTTTGGTCAATATCACAGTAATAGGATTTTAAAAATTGTAAATTTCGTGATTTCATCTATTTAATCTGAGATTTCACAGTTTTGCATTTGTAGGGGTCTTAAAAAGGAGTTGTGTGTGGAGGGTCTGCAAGGTTATTGTAGGGGTACTGAGGTATTGCTACCCTTACTTCTATACTGCTGCTGGCAGTGGCACTGCCTGCAGAGCTGGGCAGTTAGAGAGCAGCAGCTTCTAGCCAGGATTCCAGCTTTATGTCCGAGTCACCAGCACCGCAGAAGTAAGGATGGAGTGGTATTATATTGCCACCTCTGTTTCTGCATTGCTGCCCGTGAAGCTGGGCCCTCAGTCAGCAGGTATTGCTTTCTGGCCATCAAGCATAAGGGCAGCAGTGCAAAAGTAAAGGTGGTGTGGTAAAATGTTGCCACCCTTACTTTGTATTGTTGTTGACGGGCACTGCCTTCAGAGCTGGGCAGCCAGCCAACAGCTGCTGCTCTGCAGCCACCCAGTTCTGAAGACAGAAGTAAGGGTGGCAATATTATGAGATGCCTAAAATAACGTTGCGGCACTCTATTGAATCCCTTTTGGGTCAGAACTCAGTTTGAAATGCTGGTCTCCCCTGTGAAATCTGTATGGTATAAAATTAAAGTACACACAAGACCAGATGTCACAGTGGAAGAACAGATTTCACGGAGCATGATGTGTGTTTCATGATTGTGAATTTGGTAAGGCTGTACTAATATGGGTTTGCTGTTCAGTTTAATAAATCCTTGTTTGGCAGTGCAGATAGCAGTACACATGATCGTCAGATATACTGGTACATACATATGCTGACATGCTTACCCAAGTTATGTAAGTATCTAGTTATAAAGCATTCTCTTGTTAATTTGTGTTAACAAATCCATTGATGTAGACAAAATGTTCTAAATTCACTTTCGATAATCATTCTGTGTACTGAGTGGCAAGTGGTGTGTAATGCAGCCAGAGTGGCTGCATAATCTTGTTACATTATGCCGAGTTGTAGCTGAGGAAAAAGCCATTGCATATTCTTTTAACTTCCTATACTACTTAGTTTAAACCCAAAGGACAATAGTGAGTGGTCACTGTGGGTACGTCTACACTGCGGGGTTTTTCCGGGATACCAGAGGTATCCCGGAAAAACTCCATTGCGTCCAAGGAACGCATTTGCTCGTCCACTTTTTTTTGCAGAAGAGCAAACACGCTCTTTCGGGGAGCCCTGTAGAACAGGAGGCTTTTCTGCCATTTGGCCCCATCTAGACTGGGCCAAATGGCAGAAAAGCCTCTTCCGGAAAAGTGATCGGAAAAAGCTACGCAAATTGCAGAGCGCAATTTGCATAGCTTGTTCAAAAAAAAATAAAAATCTATAGCGTAGACCTAGCCTGTATGAAAAGCTGGTGAACAGAATCTTTTCCAAAAGCATTCATTCTTAGAACTAACTTGTTACAATTGTGAATGGTGATTGCAGGAGGAAAACCAGAGTTAACTTTTCTCTTATTGTTTGTAATTAAACTGAAATGAGGGTCAAACATATGAGATGCAAGGTCTGCTTGGATATATTGGTATATTTGAATGACGCTGTCTAGCAAGGTTTGCAAATTTAGTTGGAATTCTTTCAACTGTGCTTTGCAATTTTTCAACTGGATCTTCCTGATCTGAATTACATAAGGTCTATTTAAATAGGGCTTGCACTGTAGTTAAGAATAAAGATTTACATACTTTTGGCATTTCTGGATGACCTTTCAGGAAAATGTAATGGTTGCTGAAAAATGAGTGCTGCTGCTGGCAATATAGAGGCCCCATGCAAATGTTTGTCAAGCTTTCACCTCTCTCATTTAACACAGCTGATGAATTTTTCTGCATTTTCAGCATTTCTCCTCTCATATGTAGAGCTTTCTTCATTTTGGAATAATGCACTTCACAAATCCACATGGACTGTGAAACCTTTGTAAACTTGGCAGTCCTCAAGTGCTGCACATCATATGGTTTAGCATTCAGCCATCATGACAGTTTGCAGCCACTGGATGTTCTTTCTCTCTGAGAAGGATTGGGCCCTTACAGATACTTAGAAACTGTAAAAGCTCTGCTGTTGACTGTAGTGTCATCTGAGCATACTTAATCTGGCTCCCCACGCTTACTGGCTCCAGCCTTCCCTCACCCCACACCCGCTGCCTCTGTATCAGAGGCAGCAGTGTGGGTGGGGGACAGTCAGCTGGGTGGGAGCTGGTACACGTGGGGAGCTTGGCTTGAAAGCATTCTGCTTTTCCACTTTAATAGACAACATTTCATTCAGTGGCACATTTGACTTCAGGCTCTGAAGAAACTCGATTTCTTCACTTACTGAGATCAGCACAAATTAGGGATGTAAGCAAATAGTTGACTATCCGATAAGCAAATGCTTATTGAATAGTTGACTCGACTAGTCGCTTCCCTCCCTCCCTCTCCCCCCCTGCTGCGTCTATCAGAGAGAGGCAGCAAGGCCGGGGAGCAGGAGCTGGTGCTGGGTGGAACCGGCAAAGCACTGTCTCTGTGAGGGGCAGGGGAGGCAGAGGCACAGCGAGAAACAGCACGAGTGGACAATGAAGCAGTCCCCACTCGCACCCGGTTCCCACTGTGGGTGCTTCTGCTTTTGAAATGTACAAGAGCAGAGAGCATGGGGTGAGCAGGGACTCAGGCAGTCTATGAGAGGCAGCAAGTGGGAGGGGGGGATAGGAGCTGGTGCTGGGGGGAGCCAGCTTAAAAGCTGGTTTCCCCCAGTACCATCTCTGGGGTGCTGCCTGTTGTCTCCCCCCGCCTGCCCCCCCGCCTCTTATCAGAGACAGCAGGGTGGGGATAGGGGGATGCTGCTGTGAAGCAGTCCCTGTCCGCAGGGGTGCCAGTGGGGAGCTGGGCCCCTCTGCAGATAGGGACTGTTGCCGCCAAGCAACCCCCTGTCTGTGGCCAGCCCTGGCTGCCGCAAATGGGGGCAGGTGCCAGAGCAGTCTCTGTTCACGGTGGTCAGGGCTGGCTGCCACGAACAGGGGCTGTTGGACTCAGCGTGAGCCGGGACCGAGCAGTCTTGGCTTGCGCTGATCATTGTGCCTCTGCGTTTTAAATATAGTAAGAGCCCAGCGACTCTTGTTGCACTTAAAATGCAGAGCCTCAGCGTGAGTGGCTCTGGAGCCAGCACGAGCCAGGATTGGTCAGTCCCAGATGGAGTCAGCTGGGAAGAATTGTTTGTTTTACTTTGTCCTTTCAGTCACAATAAATTTTCTGCCACTTGTTTCAACAGTAGTCATCGTGTGTCAGATAAAATTCTAGAGTGAAAGCTGGCCTCATTAGCTTAGTATCGACCAGTAGCTTTCACATTTACTATGATTTGAATGTGCAATAGCCACTGGATGAATTCAATACTGAAAAAAAAAAAAAAGTTGCCAGATTTATGTAGAACTGTATCAGCTGCTCTATGGAGAATTGTATAGCTAATACCAAACTAGAATTTTCTTCTAATATTTTAGAATGTTTTTACTTAGATTGAAATTGAAGCCTAATTATGTTAGTGTTTTAAAAAACAAAACAAAATAACAAAAACCTTATTTTAAATATTGGCTATATTCATAAATGAATGGGGAAAATACAAGTAGTTTCCCTAAAAACTCACTTAAGTTGGTCTCCTCACGTTGCACTTGCTCTCTATAAAACTCTTTTTACACATTCTTGATGTTACTTCCACAGGCCTGATCTAGTTCTGGCACAATGCTGAATTAGTATTGTGCTAATTCAGCATTTACTCTGTGAGTAGATATGGATGAGAAAGAAAGGGCTGCAATACGTATGGGAATGAAAGTTCTTAGAACTCTGGAGTAACTTTTTTTTTAATTTTAAAGAATAAAACTAATAGCAGTTGATCAGTGTATAGTCCTTGGACTGTTTGATATATAAACATTTTGGTTGGCTTCAGTTCAAAGCTGTGTGGTGGCATTCAACTGCACTTTACTCTGGATGGAATAAATACTATTTATAATGGCTTTCTAATTAAAATCTTCTACACAGTACTTTCAAAATCTGTATATTCTAGCACTTAGTACTAGGGATGTAAAAGTGTAGTCGAGTTGACTACTCACATTTCTCCCACACACACATTGCTGCCTCCTATATCAGAGGTAGTAAGGAGGGTGGGGGGAAGCAGGAGCTTAAAAGCTGGTTTCCCCCAGCACTGTCTCCCCGGGGAAGCAGGGAAGGCAGTGGCACTGTGGCTCTGCCTTTTAAATGTAATAGGAGCTGGATTGCTGCTCGCCTGGCTCCTACAGCATTTAAACTGCAGAGCCACAGTGGGGGGTAGCGAGCGCCCCCCATCAACTAATTGAGTAGTTAATGGAAATTCCATCGACTGCTCGATTAGCTGATTAATTGCAGTTTAACCTCTCTACTTAGTACAATGCAGCTGCTACCTCTGTCAGAGATTTAGTCATAGAAATGTCACTTTATCTTTTCCCTCTTCAAGCCTAAAACTAAATAGGTTTTCAAGTTTTGTATTGCTTAATTATTTGTGGTGCCACAAAAAGTTCGACAGGGTTTATCAGTATGTTTAAAATTTGATTCCACGTAGCTCCAAATTAGTTCTTAGGTCCCTCATTTTTTTGTCAGTATAGCTTAGTTAATTACACTCCAATCTACACAAGGATTTGGACTAATATTTAGTGCTGGCTGCATAGAAGTGTTTATCTTTTGGATGAAACCTTAAACTGAAGTCTCTTCTTTTTCTGGTGACCAAATGGACTTTAAATATCCAAACATTCTTGTTAATAAAAGCAGATTAGGCTGTTCAAAGCTACATGTATGCTATGATAGAGAACAGCTACCTGACGCTGAACTACACTGTGAGTCTTAGGACTAGATCCATAAGGCAACTGTTGGAGGATAGTGGCATGCTATCAGAATGAAGATTTAAATATGGGTTAGGCGGTCTACAATTTTTGATAGGAGTGCTACATGCACTGCTGAGTGTCCTAAAACCTGTAGTGTCTATCCACTTATACGGAACAGAATGTATAACACCTACTAAGCATGAGTGAACAGATTGTTAGTTTTGCCAAGATGGGCTGGCAGTATAGCATTGCAGAGTTATCCAGTCAGCAAAACTGCTGAATTTGAACTAAATGCTGTAGGAAGAAATATGTAAAGTACCATTCTCTGAGAGACCTTTACAATACAGTTCTGCTACAGCTGTTCAGATACTTGCTTGACTCTCACATCTTTCCATGTCCTTTATATCTTTCTTTTCTTGTGTTAGTGCCATCTTTCATGTTGTCTGTTTTGCCTGAAATTCTCTCCCTCTTGTTGCAGTAAGCTACCATGCTTCCTTTGTTCAAATCCCAAACGAAAACATTCTTAGTTCACTAATCCCATCAGTGTTAATCCACCAAAGAGAGTAGCAATGCTACATTTAGAAATGCATTTAAAATACCTTCATGGTTTCTGACTGTATTACTCTCCAAAATGATGTTTGAATTTATAATGTTCATTTAGAATGTGAACTATTTGGAGCTGAATAGTCTCCTCTGCTGTTGTGTACAGCACCAAACTCCCTGCTCAGATAATAATAATCTTGAATTGATCAGTTTAGATTTGGTAAAAAGTGTGCTCTATATTGTATTGACTATCCGGTGATTTGGGGTTAGTAGGAACTTGTGTTCGACTCCCTGAGAGTGAGAGCTAGCAAGATGGTCCTTCTAATGCAACATACTGCATGTTTTTGTGGAAAAGATATTGTCCTTTCTAGAACAGTTGATCCTTGGAATTGTTCCCCAGGTTAATCAAGCTTTCTTGTCTGAGAAGAGAGAGCTTTAATTACAGATGTTAGAGACTTGATGGCACCTGTGTAGATGTACAAAGCCTGATGGGAAAAGGAACAAAAGTAGGATGATGGTAGTATAGTACTTATGTCCCCCATTACTATACTATCTGAATGAATTACAATCTTTAATCTAGTGCTGCTTTCTGTAACATCCCTGCCAGTGGCTGGGGTGTAAAGTCTAATGTTCAGCAGCATGTGCACTAACTGGCTTGTGTGATCCCTTGCTGGCATGCACAAAAAGTACCCTGCTTTTTGAGGAGATCCATATCAACACACACTAGGGAACTTTTTAGAGCATGTCTACACTGTGTTTTAAAACTGATGACAGTGGGTCTAGAGCAGTGGATCTCAAGGTGTGGTCCATAGCCATCTTGATGGTGGGATGTAGGCTTGGGACTCTCCCCTTCCCCACATCAGGGAGCCTGTGCTAACACTTCAGCCCCATGGCTCCCCCACGAGGTTGGAGCACCAGCGCCAGCTTCATGCTGCTGGGAGGCGGGGTGAGCCTTGTGGGCTGGATCCAGTTTGTGCGGGAAGGAAACAGCTTTGTATGCTGCTGCTCCTCCTCCTTCCAGCTGGGAGAATGGCAACATAGGAAACCGTTCACCTGGAGGCTTTCCCTGCTGCTCTCATTGGTCAGAATCAAAGGCCAATGGGAGCAGCAAGGTGTGGTGGTGATGGTGGTGCCTGGGAGAATGGAGCTAAGTAAGCATCCCCCATCCCCTCTTACCCAGACCCTCCACCCTCACCCTTCCTCCCGGGCAGCCCCCCTTCCCCTCAGCTGCACCATACCTCCCAGCCAGACCCTGCACTACCACCTCCTCCTGCACCCATTTTGTCATCATGGCTTGTGGTCCACAGAAAGGGTCTGCTTTGAGCAGGGTGGGCTGCAGGCCAAAAAGTTCGAGACCCCCTGGTCTAGAGGCTTCAATCAGCTGTGTAGATGTTCAAGCTTGGGCTGAAACTTTGAAGCCTGGTGAGGGGAGGCAGGTTTCAGATCCGGAGCTCCAGCCTGAGCCTGAATGTCTACACAGTTTACTTTTAGCATTATAGCATGAATCGGAGTCTATAGGCCTGGGGTCTGAGACTTGCTACAGATTTTGAAACAGCATAGACATACCCTGAGTTTGTACCAGCAGGGTCTACAAAGGCCAGTTAATGCAAAATATGCTGGAGCACATTAGAATTTATACCTTGGCTAGTGTGGACTAAGGCACCAAGTAGACAAGTTCTAAATTGTAGCTTCATTGATCCTTGAGGCCTATGGTTGAGACTTGATGGTCTCCTTTAAGATGGTAGTTGTTTGCATACCAGTTGAGAAGGAATGTTCTGTGAAATGGATGCTCCCAGCCTACCCTGGTTCTTCAGATATAGGAGAGTTTAGTGTTAATCTTTATTTCTTATCTCCCACACAC
This sequence comes from Rafetus swinhoei, assembly GCA_019425775.1. Taxonomy (NCBI): domain Eukaryota; kingdom Metazoa; phylum Chordata; order Testudines; family Trionychidae; genus Rafetus; species Rafetus swinhoei. The sequence goes on along the minus strand of CM033447.1, from coordinate 16,766,192 downwards.
ACAGTTGCATAATATGCCAAGTCACTGAGCCACTTTCTCTCTGTGTGTGTGTGTGTGTGTGTGTGTGTGTGGTGGTGGTGGTGGTGGTGTTGGAGTTTCCAGAATGGTGATTTTCCCTTTCACAGCAGAATCAGTGACAATTTTTCAGGGGAGGGGAGCACAAAACACCTATTTAGCAACTTTGCCACTTATGTAAACTTCAGATACATCCATCTTTCAAAATAGAGGGGTATCCTAAGACACATTAAACACAATTAATTTCTTTGCCTGCTTATCAGTTGTAATCTTAAATTGCAGACAGTTCAACACCCTCTGAGTAGCTCTCCTAAAAGTGCAGTAAAACAGCTTTGTCTTTTGTTATCTTTATAGTAATGAATGTTATAACCATTGAAGACTATAAGAGCACATATTGGCCAAAGTTGGACAGTGCCATAGATCAGCTTTTAACCCAGAGTCCTGGTGACTACATCCCTATCTCCTATGAACAAATATACAGGTAAGGAAACCTTTAAACACTACATAGCTTCTTTTCAATTGACTGCATGTGTAAAAACCTCTCTTAAAGCTCAGCTGTCTTTGATTTTGTTTACTATATAAAGTGCAATCCATTTACCAGTGATGTGGTTAGAATGAGGAAAAATAAGCTGTCCAAATACCATTGCTTTTCCTGTCAAGGGGATTAAATCCTATAGAAATAAATGCATTTTATGCTTCATGTATTTAAATAAAAACCACGATCATCTTGAATCAGTGAAACTATAAAAATAACAGTGCAGCCTATAGAATTTTGGTATAAGATGCCATTAATTATGGTAGTTGAGGAAGGTGATATGGTAAGAAGTTGAGCGTATGCCTCTAGTGACCTTTTAGAGTCTGTCTACACAGCAGGAACACCTTGGAGTCTGTCAACTGACTTCGTCCTCCCTCTCCCCTTGCCTGGCTTCAAAGACTAGGCTTCAGCACAAGTCCAAATGCCTACTCTACTATATTTAGCACTGCAGCACAAGCCTGAATCAGTTGGCTTGGCCCCTGAGTCTAATTGACATGGGTCTTTTTTGCTGTACACACATATCCTTAAAAGCCTGATCCTCACTGGTTTTATTGGGTGAGGGCCTGTCTGAGGTATTCCTTTCAGTTCTGGTGGCCTATGTAGCTTGAGTACCTGCAACCCCTCACCCTCACCCGGGGAAGAGCTCTCAAGGACTGCAGGGCCACGGGGGCACAAGCAGGGCAGGGAGGCAACAGGGATCCGTCGTGCTCCTACATTCACTAATGGTGGTGACAAGTGGAATGACCTGGCCCCAGCCCGCTCCACTGCCCTGGCTCCCAGCTTGTTGCTCAGGAGAGAGGACTTGTGGAAGGGGTGGAAACCCCTAGACTTGTGACTAGGGGTGGAAACTAGTCACTTATCTGATAAACATAAGCTTATTGGATAGTCGGGTAGTGACTTGACCGGTTGCTTCCCCCCCCCCTTTTGCTGTCTTTATCAGAGATAGGCAGTGGGGGGAAGGGGGGAGCAGGAGCCAGTGTTGTGGGGAGCTGGCTGAAAAGCTGGTTCTCCCCAGCACCATCTCTGAGTGCCGCCTGCTTCTTCTCTCCTCCCACTCCCCTCGGCTGCCGCTATCAGAGGTAGCAAGGGGGGGGGAGAGGGGAGGTTGCTGAGAAGCAGCCCCTGTCTGCAGGGGTCCCAGCTGCTGCCGCCAAGCAACCCCTGTTTGCGGCGTCTAGGGCTGGCTTCGGGCAGGGGCTGCTGCCAGAGCAGCACCTGCCCACGGCCAGCCCTGACCACTGTGACCAGAGGCTGCTCCAGCACCAGCTCCTGTTTGCAGCAGACAGGGCTGTCAGCAGCCCCTGTTCGTGGCAGGACTCAGCGTGAGCTGGGACCCAGCAGTCCCACCTCGCACCAATCCCTGTGCCTCTGCATTTTAAACGTAGTAAGAACCCAGCAGCTTTTACTAAATTTAAAATGCAGAGCCACAGCGCAAATGGCTCCCAGAGTTGGCATAAGCCAGGACTGATCAGTCCCAGCTCGAGCTGGCTCCTGGAGCTACCTCCGCTGCGGCTCTGCAGAGTGGTCTTATCAACTAATTGTATAGTCTATACAAATTCTGTTGACTGTACGATTAGCCTGATAATTGCATTGTAACATTCTTACTGAGAGACGGCCTGCCCGCTCGTTAGTGACACCAGCAGATTAAAGCACTGTCCATGTTCCTTAGCAGAGTACTGTGTTCTACGCATGGATGCCAGGAATGTAGTCCTATTTTAGCTCTACTTCATGGAGCCTGGGGGTCTCTCTGCTCCTCTGTCTACTCCCTCAACTTGGACATAACTTTCCACTTCTCCTTCCCCAGTTCTCCTACCTGGTTTCTTAGAAAAAGGAGCGAGATGGAGAAAATTAAATAGCCTGCCACATTGCATCTAGGACACTGTCTGTTGCTGCCCTACTTCTTTAATAAAATATTTATAATATTTCAGTAGTTCTAAAATTAACCACTTCTACTCTGCTCTTGTCTCCCTCTGCCCTGCCCTTAGAATATGCTCTCATCAGTCTCTGGACAGCAATATCTGTCAAAAATTAAGAGGGATAAGTTTGCTTTAATTTATTAGACCATTGCTGAATTTTCATTCTTCAGAAATAAGAATGTTCTCCCCCTCCAGAAATCTCAAATGAGCACAGAACCAGCAATACGGACAAGCTTAGCACTCACCAGCCGACCTCTGATAAACAATTGAAATAGTTTATTAATGCATATAGCAAATCCAGACCGAGTTGTGTGTTTTCAGATAATTAGGTTTCCTGTTTAACTCTTTACTCCTTTAGAAATAGTTATAGGTTATAATCATAAAATGAATCTTATATTTTCTTAAGAAGCTAATCATAAGGATAAATAATTGTAAATTTCTCCCAAAAGATTTTAATCTCCGAATCAACAATCACTATTCAGATTATGGAAGTGCTTACAGGTTCCAATAGAGATCAAAGCCTTCACATTTCTCAGAGTTTAGAAGCAAAATAGACAAGGTAGACCAAGTATAGGAAAAAGGAAGTATATTATTATTTTAAACTGAAACCCAGAGATGAAGAGACTTGCTCAGTGTTACAGGGATTCAGTAAGAGAAGCAGGACTTGAACCCACATCTCTTTATCCCAGTCCAGTGCCTTAACCAGAAGACTGTTTTTTTTTTCCCTCTCCAAACCTACAAATAGCTACATATGTTATCTTTCTTGCTTTCTGAGAAAAAGACGGAAAAACAAAGACCGTTTGGACTTTAAAACCTAAGGTTTACGAAATAAAGGAGTCAATTCTTTTCACACACAAAGTACTTTAGTAAAGTCTGCCTACACACTGAATATTTTTCCTGTATCCCTGAGGAGTAAAAATGAGACACAATCAGTAAAGAGCATCTCTCAGATGGATAGGCTTTACTTCTCGCACTTTTTGTAAGATCTCTTTAAATTAGGGATGTAAAATCCCATTTAATTGGTTAACTGGCTAAATGTAATGTTTAACTGGTTAATCGATTAAAGGACAAATGCTTCAGCCCAGGTGGGCTGGAGCAGCCTCCCCACCTGCCACGACCAGGCTGGAGCGGCCCCGCTGCCACGGACAGGGGATGGTTCAGCCTGGCCAGAAGCAGCCTCTGGCTATGGTGGGCCCTGAGAGGTTGGAGCAGCCTCCTGCCCATAATGGACAAGGAGCTGCTCCAGCCCCCAACGATTAACCTTTCTCATCCCTACTTCAAATCTAAATTCTAATTTTTTATTAGATCACCATTATACTACAGTAGATAATTTACAAATCTCAGATTATTTTCCATTGAGTTATCTTCTAATTGTTCTATTTGGGGAGTTGATAATGTCTTCTTAGTGTTGGGACTGTGCCAAAAGAAATAACGTCTGGTAGAATTCTCTTTCAGCTTCCTTAGAGTAATATTAGAGCACTGATGACTCAGACTCAGCCAGCAATCAGGAAGTGAGAACAGGATCTGAAAATGGGAAATAAATTCTAAAATAGAAGTGTTCAAATAAAAACTTAGACACACACCTACATGCATATGCAAACATTGCTGCCTAACTACATCTGTTTGCTGTTTAACTACGTAATGGATTGCAGAAATTCAGGGAAGGAGTAGATCTAGAAGCAATTTAAAATACATACCTGCAGAATATCATGTAGATCTCTGTTAAATTACATATTGTTTCAAGTAAATCAATCCACTTCATTGATTGTGGAAATGACCATATATTGTGCTATTCCTGAACAAATAAATACCACAGCCATGTGCTGTTTTTATCCAAATGTTGAAGAGATTGGTTTTGTAATCCCATATCTCTTGATAAGCCAAATTACACTGTTTCTGACATTTAATGTATTTCTACCTGGTCCAGTCTCAGTACAGTTATTGCTGCATATAGACTTCATGCTAGAAGACTGATCTCATGCATATGGAGGAAACAACATGAGAAACTAAGAGGAGGAGACCTGATGGATAGGGAAATAGCAGTATAGGTGGCTATTAAAGGGGATGGACAAAATGTAGTAAGAATTGTCATGGTATTTTGCAGCGTTTGTAAAGGAGTAGTTAGTCCAGGGTGGGCAATAATATTTGATTGGGGGGGGAGGGGAGGGGAGGCACTCCAAGAATTTGGAAAGTGGTCAAGAGCTGCACTCTCCCATATCAGCAGAGGAGGTGTGGAGTCTGGGATGGAGGTTGGGTGCAAAGGGAGCTTGCAATAAGGGATTGTGATGTAGGAGAGCGAGTTTGGGTGAAGAAGGCAGTTGTGACCTAGGTTAGGGGACTAGGGTTCAGAGGTTTGCATGTGACTTTGGGCAAGAGGGGGCTGTGACTTGGGGCAGGGGACGGGGTGCAGGATATGGGAAAGGATATTGGGGCAGAAGGGGAGCCGAGGTGTTTGAGTTGTAGGAGGGCAAAGGGTTGGGGTGTCAGAGGCAGGCTCTGGCTGGAAGACTTACCTGCTTGACTTCCAGCCAGCAGCCTTCTCAAGCAGACCCCCCCTGTGGAGGCTACAGCATGGCATTGAGGAGCCTGGGCACTGGCTGCACAGAGGTGGAAGATGATTGCGCCACTTCCCTCAGGACACAGTTTCAGTAGTGAAGCTACACTCAACACAGCACAAGGATCAGACCTGCCTCAGAAACACCCCAGGGCTCTGTCCCTCGTGTCATGTGCACCAGATGTGGGCAGGCAGGCTCAGCAAGGCAGGATCCAAGTGTGGAGAGGCTTGGTGTGGGGGCCTCCAAATGTGGGTTTGAGAGGGTTTTGTGGGGGGCAGTCTGAGTGTGCAGGTAGCTCAGTGGAGGATCCAAATCTGGGGGAGGGGGAATCTGGATGTACAGGGACTTGATGAGAGAGGAGAGGGTTCTGGGTGCAATAGGAATGGGACTCTGAGGGGAGTATCAGGGAAAGTGGTTGGGGCTCAGTGTAGAAGGATTGGGTGTGGGTGGTGATGGGGGGGGAGGGCCTGATGATGGGAAAGTGCAGCTTTGTAGGTGGGGATTCAGATGGGACTGGTTGGGGCTTGGTGGGATAGGGATCTCTGTGCAGGTGGTGGCCCATTGGGATGGTGCAGGGGGAGTGGGGATCATCTGGAGGAGTTCTGAATGCAGGAGGCTGAGGCTTGGTGGGAGGGTCCGGGGTATGAGGGTGTCTGGATGCACATGGGTTGTTTGGATGAGGGAACAGCTCCCTGTACAGCTCCTGGAGTCAAGGAGAGAGAGGTTCAGGAAATGTGTGGTGAGTTTGCAGAGCTTCTCCCTGCGGGGGAGAAATCTGGAGTGTGTCTGACCTTGCCCTGGATACCTGAAGTCCTATCCTCCTCTTCCCAACCGGGACTAGCAGCTGAGCCTGGTGTAGGGTCAGAGCCACTAGTCCCTCCTCCTCCCCCACAGTGATTTACCTCTCTGCCCTGCGCCCCCAAACTTATTTCTGGGAAGGGTCATATGGCCACTCTTGTATCTTCCCATTGCTTCCCCACCAGAAAGTCATTTTTCTGCAGGGAAACAAATAAATCTGTAGGAGACACAAATTAGGGGCATGAACAGTTGCATAGAATTCCCTCTTGGAGTAGATGAAGTAGAGATTTTGGGCACTTCAGCAGAGAAGGTTGTTTATAGTTTGGCTTTAGCTTGTTATATATTTGCATTACAATAGCACCTAAAGATCTCACCTGGAATCTGAACCGCATAGTGCTTGGCAGTGTATTGACACACAGTAAGAGGCAGTCCATATTGCAAATTGTGTGCATTCTAAATCGATACGACAGACAAAATGTGGAGCGGAGAAATGAAGGCATAGTGAGGTGAAGTGACTTCCTCAAGGTCAGTGGCAGAAAGAGGAATAGGATTCAGATTTCCAATCTGATGCCGTATTCAATAGTCTGTTGTTTCTCTTCACTAGAAGGATTAGCAATAGTATTAACTTTCAAAGGAGCTTAAGTCACATAATTAAACAAATAAACAAGTTATATTAATATAATACAATTTTTTGGGCAGGGTGGGATTGACTTTTTAAATCATTGGTTTAAATCACCAAGTGGAAAGTCTTGATTAAAATCAATGATTTAAACTACCTTTTCCATTTGTATGCTAGTTACTTTCAGGAAAGGGATGTATTCTTATTAGTTAATATGACCATAAAAATATAGAAAAATATAGGACTGGAAGGGACCTTGAGTTGTCATCTAGTTCAGTTCCCTGCACTCATGACAGGACTAAGGATTATCTAGACCAGGGGTGGGCAATAATTTTTGATGGGGGGGCCACTCCAAGAATTTGGAAAGTGGTAGAGGGCTGCACTCTTTCATGATATTAATGGAGGAGGTGCAGTGTCTGGGATGGAGGTTGGGTGCAGAAGGGAGCTTAGGGTAAGGGATTGGGGTGCAGGAGGGAATATGGGGCCTAGGGGTGAGTTTGGGTAAAGAAGGCGGTTGTGACCTGGGGCACTGGACTGGAGTGCAGGGGTTTGGGTTGTGAGCTAGGGTAGGAGGGGATTGTGATCTGGGCCGGGGGTTGCAGTCCCATTTCTGGGAGGAGATGTGAGTATAGGAGGGGAGCAGGTGTGGAGAGCAGAGGGCTGAGGAAGGGAGGGGGCTGGGGCGTCAGAGGCAGGTTCTGGCCAGAAGATTTACCTGGGTGACTCCCTCATGAGCAGCTCAGCAGTTTCTGAAGCAGCCTCCCTGCATGCCCCGCCCCTGCACAGGCTACAGCCATATGCTCTGTGAATAACTATGAGCCCCAGAGGGGAGGGAGTGTGGTGCTTTGTGGCTGGCTGTTGTTCAAGCAGGCAGCTCCCATTGGCCAGTGTCTGGCCAGAAACTGGCCAATGGGATTGTGCTGGGGGCGGGAGCAGCGCCTGAAGCCTTCTCCCCTTCCCCTCGGTCCTTATAGTTAGTTTTTTAGAGAGAAACTATAGCTGCTTTTCTGAGAGGTGGGTGGGGTGAGGCAAGCAGTGTTTGCAGGCTGCATCTGGTGGCATGGCAGGATATTCAGGGCAGTTATTTGTCAAATCAAACATATTGGTTTATAACTAAATGAGCCTTTGTTGAAATGAGCCTAGAATTGAATTTTTTTTTGTACCAAGGAAGCAAAACTATAAACATTTGCATATATTTATAACACATGATTTATCCAAGCAAACACATTAGCTTAATATTTTCAGATGAATAATTACTTTTAGTTTATGACAGTGTTTCTCAAAGTGGGCTGTGGAGTCTTCAGATAAAACAGAGCGACCTGTTAGCAGCTTTCTCAAAGTGGGCCCATGGCACACTTTGGGAAACACTGGTTTATTAGAAAATGGAGAATGACATACTGAGTTATTAGATATTAACTTTTGACTCCTGATTTGAGTCAAGTTACATTAAGATGGTAACTGAAGTTTAATTAAACACATGAAATTGAGTTTAAAACTTACTTTGATTAAACCATCTTAAATGTTTTGGATACATAAATGCCTCTTATCAAAATGTGTTCTATGTTTACTACTAAGTGATTTACTAAACAAAGGGATAAACTGTATTAAGTGAATTAAACTTATTATTTTCATGTAAGCCTGGGGATATTTTTCAAATATGCCTAAATGAAAGTGACTGAAGTTTATGAACCTACTCACCTAAGTCTCTTGAAAATGACAGTCTCCAAAGTTACGTAGGCTTGACCTATTGTGTCATTTTTTTAAAAGCTTGACCTCTGAAGTTAGATGGTTTTTCCACTGATTCTTTCTGAAGATAGAAAACCAGCCTTTAATTCCAAGTTTGATGCAGGCTCAGTATTCAGCATATTTATTTTTTATTTAAATGTTTTAGGAGATTATAATTATAGGCCTTAACATATTTAGTGTTAAATTCTAATTTCATTTTAAAGAGGTTTACTTTTAGAAAGAAAAACTTGTGTTCTAAATAATAAAACTAAAAGATCAAATTTAAATTTAAAAATCTGATATTTAATTTTGATCCACCCTATATTTTGGCAAAGATGTAAGGCAAGTATTGTAAATATTTGTTTTATTGTGCTTAAGTATATTTCTAATGTATTGCTTTGTTGCCATGAGGGAAAATAAAGTCCTTTTTAAAGGAAGAACTAATGTTGGTGATTTGACTTAATCCAACCAAACCATAAAATGAGCAGTTAAGGTACCATTTATGTCCTCCTGACCTCATGTTGCTTATATGGTTTATATTAAAAGTCTTTGCCAATAGGTGGCGATTTGTAGTTTGCTCTAATTCTGAAGTTGTCAGCCAAGTTTTATCCTTGGCAGTTAATTTTGTGGCTTTTGATAGTTTAAAACTAATTTTTGTGCTATTATTCTTAAAACTGTTTGACAGTGCTGCATATCTTACATGAATTCTAAAGGGGAGAAATTAGGGATGTTAAAATGCATTTCTTCGTAACTATGTAACACTGAACACTTCAATGATTACACATTTACACAGAAGCGGGGGAGGTGGCTCCGTAGGAGCCAGTAATGTGAGGGGATGCCCTCCCTCCCCCCGCGCTGCTGCCTCTGATACAGAGGCAGTAGCATGGTTGGAAGGAGGGCAGGTGGGAGCACTGACCCATCAGCTCCGGCTCTGGGTTGCAAGTGCAGGACCACGAGCAATGGCTCTTGCCTGCACCCATCTCATCCCTCACTGCCTCTGATACAGAGACAGCAGTGGGGAGGGCTTTCATGTAACTGTGAGGGATAACTGATGAACCCAGGCTCATTGGTTAACTGTTTAAACGAATTCATTAACACATCCCTAGCAGAAATTATTTAAATGTATTGGTCATTTTAGGGGAAAGATTTTATTATTAATGTAACTTGAAAAAATCATCAACAGTGTACTTAATATGGTACATTAATGCTGTGCGTGGAAAGAGAAACCTAAAAAGTGTACTGTTGACAGAATTACCAATGTACTTAAGTGCATCATTACTTCCTAAGCAGCATTAGGTCCTGCTCCTGCTCTGAACTCCATTATGGAGAGTCTTCATTGAAGTCAATGGGATCCGTGCTAAAAGATTTCAGGATTGGAGCCTTTAGTGTACAAACTGTTAAAGTTTCATCTTGTTGCCTTCTAAGTTGAGATTTGAAGCAATATTTTAAATGTTCAATGTTTTCCATTGCAAACTGTTGTAAAATCATCATTATTCCTATATTTGTTTCTGCAGTTGTGTGTATAAGTGTGTATGCCAGCAACATTCGGAACAGATGTATAGTGACCTAATAAAAAAGATAACTAACCACTTAGAGAGAGTCTCAAAGGAGCTGCAGGTAAGAAGCTGCACAATCTAATTTTGTTGTTTTCCTGGGATCTGCCAATGTATTGGAACTAACATATAGAAGGGGTTGCTGTCACTAGACTAATGCCTGCAAGTCAGTAAATCGATACATAATTAATACACAGAGATTTAGGCAATAATGTACGTGTAGGAAAGGTTAGATTTACAGCACTGGTTTGCACTTGGTTCATATTTAGTAAGTTGTCATTGCAAGCGTTGATGGTGGGGAATCTGAACTCAGGGCAAACCATATAAGTGCATCAAACAGGCAGGATCTAGCCCATGTGAGAGAAGTGCTTGACTCAGCTTTGCTAATCTAAAGCACACAAGTTCACTTACAACCAGTGTATATCATAAATTGTAGACAACTGCATCTGTAAGGGGGAAAAAAAAACAACCTTGGTGAGTTATGTATGAAATGGTAAAAAATAGGTATAAATTGTGTACTGTTGAATATGATTTCTCTGAGTTAGACAAATGTGCATTTTTCTTAACCATCCCTAGATGTCAGTGGTTTACAAAAATTTTAATATAGTTTGTATGTTCATATCATATTCTTTTCTGATATTTGTACAGTGTCTTCCATCCATTTCTTTTGTGTATTGTCAGTTGGAATTTCTAATATGGAAATTTTCATGTAGCATTCTTCAACTAGTCATCAGTTGGTCAACTGGAAGTCTAGGGCATTCTGAAAGTTTTGAGGAAGCAGCTTGAAAATGGGAAACTATAGCTGTACAGCCTCTTCCCGACTTACGAACCGGTTACGGACCAAGCAATTGGTCGTAACTCGGTTTGTTCGTAAGTCGGACCCCATAGAGTTACACGCAACCACGCTGTTCATAAGCGCGGATCGCGTTTGTAACTCGGGGTCTGCCATTTATGACAGCTTTGGTCGTAACTGCAAATGGTCGTAAGTCGACTGTTCGCAACTCGGGGTTCGGCTGTACTTTTATTGCTATACTGTAGGTATACTGTTGCCAGGATAAGCAAGAGAACTATTTTTGTAGTTTCTGTCTTTGCAACAACTTCCTTGTTTACAATGAACACATGACAGGTGATAGAATTATAATGGCAGCCGGGGGGAGAGGATGAGGATGAAGGGGTACTTCAACGCGGTAGTGCCACGTAGAGCCTGGGGCCAGATCCCAGGGTCCATGCAGTGCTGCTGCTTTGAAATGCTGTGTGCAGCCCAACTGGGGTGTCCCCTGGCTGCATGGGCGTTTCAAAGTGGCAGCGCTGCGTGGAGCCCGTGATCAGCTGGAGACTTCCCCCACTGACCCTGGGCTCTGTGCAGTGCTGTCTCTTTGAAACGCTGCGTGACGCTGGGCTCCCCTTGGCATTTCAAAGCAGCAGCATTGCATGGAGCCTGAGGTCAGCAGGGGAGTCCCCAACTGATCCCAGGCTCCACAGGGTGCTGCCGCTTTGAAATGCAGTGAGGAGCTCCCTACGCCATTTCAAAGCAGCAACGCTGCAGGGAGCCTAGGGTCAGCGGGGGAGTCCAGCTGACCCCGGGTTCCACATGGCGCTTTCGCCGTGGAGGCACCCGATTGACTAATGGAATAGTCAATTACTCACAATTTAACATCCCTAGTACCAGTTGCTTCAGTGAGAATGAAAGAACTGGCCAATTATCAAATGATCCATTCCCTTGCTTCCAGTCCCACTTGTGGTAGAAAAACTCATTGGCAATAATCCTAGTAGGCAGTTGTGTCCATGTCTACCAGGCCATACTTGTACACTGGCATTTTGGAGAATGTAAATATATTTTGCTGAAGCATCTCATTCTTTTCTTTATGTATTCATAATGAGGGAGGCAGAACAATTTGATATTTTAATCATGCTTTTTTTATTTTCACAATTAAACTCCACCAGTTTATAATAGTTTTCAAAATGCTATCTTTTTCTACTCTGTAATCTAGAACTACATGTTCAGTAAGTGATCAAGAACCAATATAAAGATGTATTGTAAAATAAAACTGAGCATCTTGGTTTCTTTTGAGGACAACAGTCTTGTGTGCTTTCAGCTATTGTTATGCATTCCAAAATACTATTTGCAAAACTGACTCTTGGGAAATTACACTTCTGCTGTTGACCCTAACCTCTCATTTAACTGAAAAAAATCATTGCCAGTGTCTTATTTTGGTGTAGTTTCAAACATGAAGGAACTGACTTAAACTAAAATAATGTAATCCATCTTTAAACTGTTTTACAAGTGTTCATGCAGGAATTTGCACAAAGTATAACTAAATCCACTTTTTAAAAAAGGCATTCATCTTAAACCACTGCAACTCTGTGTTCAGATAGGGTCTTAAGTCAGAGGTGGGCAATAATTTTTGATGGAGTGGGCACTCCAAGAATTCAAGTGATCAAGGACTGCACACTCCCATGATAATGGAGGAGGTACGGGGTCTGGGATGGAGGTTTGGTGCCAAAAGGAGACTGGAGTAAGGTTTTGGGGTGCAGGAGAGAGTACGGGATCTGGGCGGGAGTTTGGGTGAAGGAGGGGGTTGTGACCTGGGACAGGTCACTGGGGTGCAGGAGGAGGTGCAGGGTCTGGGAGGGGTATGGCTGCAAGGGAGGATTCTGAAAGAGCAGTATGGGGGAGTGCAGAGTCTGGGAAGGGGTTGTGACCTGGGGCGGGGGTGCAGGGATTTGGGTTGTGATTTGGGGTAGGGTCTGGGATGGGTTATGGGTGCAGGAGAGGATTCTGACCCTCAGAAGGGGTGCAAGAGGGATGCAGGGATTTGGGTTGTGACTGAGGAGAGGGGATTGGGGTGCAGGGTCTGGGAGGGATTATGGGTGTAGGAGTGGGGGTACAGAGGGTTTGGGTTATGTGAGGTAGGGATGCAGGGGTAGGGGCAGATGGTTGGTGGAGGGAGGGGCTGGGGTGCCAGAGGCAGGCTCTGGCTGGAACATGCTTACCTAGATGGCTCCTGGCAAGCAGCCCAGCAGGTTCCTCAGCCAGGCTTTCTGCCTGCTCCACCCACGCTTTTGCTCAGAACAGCTGGTTGCAGAGGCGGTTTGTGCGTCTCTGAATGTTGTGAGCCTGGGAGGAGGGGACCTTTGTGCACTGCCTGTCCTTGTGTGCGGAGTGAGGGCAGCATGAGAGTCCTCTTCACCCCCTCCCTTGGGCTTGCAGCACTCAGAGAAGCACCCATGGTCTCTGTATCCAGCTGCTCTGAGCAATATACAGGGGCAGGGCAGGCAGGGAGCCTGGCTGAGGATCTTATGGGGCATGGGCCGAATTCAGTGGCTTAGTGGGCCAGATCTGGCCTGTGGGACATATTTTGCCCACCACGTCTTTAGTGCTAGATTCTTTGTCGGGTATCTATCACTAAACCTGTCTGGGAAACCACTAACACACCACAAATACTATATACATAATTAAAAATGATGACTGTTTAACTCTCAAAGTTGTGAAAGGTAGTATTCATACAACTATCTCTAGCTTTAACTTTAGTGGATAGGGTTACCTGTAGTTAATCTTGTGCATAAAAGGTTTCATGCTATAAAATGAAGGTGGAGTGAATGTGAAAAGATTGTGACTCATACAGCTTGAGGTGATGTTGAACAATTTGCACTGTGGGTCCAATTGTACAAGTTTTCTTCAGGTGAACTCACACTAAATTCATGAGAGCTTTGCTCACTAAAAGCTAGCAGGATTGGACTTTCAAAGTGATTTTAATAAGCAGAGGATTTTGTGCTATAAGACTGTCTTGGGTTCCCAGTCTTAGTGTACAGTAAGCTAGTAGCATTGTACAGAGATTTTGCCTGCATCTGCCAATTTCAGCTATCTCCTTCAGTTTTGCTTGCTGTAATCTGCATTAGCACTTGAGTTACTCCAAAAGGCAGTTTTGCAAAGCAAGTTAGACTGTGTACAATTCAGCTGTAGGTGGGTTTCAGTGGAACACTGGGTCCAGAACAGACTCCTCATGGAAGGTTCACTGGAACACCTATTGAAATAAATGGGGGTATAAAAACACCAAGGGATTTTAATTGGGGCTTGCTTGTTACCACAGTGCAGGTCAAAGCCTGAGATGCTAACTAGTAGTGGGTACCAGATATGAGAGTGGGACAGGAATTGGTGTGGCATTTATGAAGGGAGAGATGGTAGAGGGTATTTGTAGTTGCTGCATAGCATGTAAATATATTGTTCTAAAATACTAAGTAAGTTGGTTATGTCTTAAAGTAGCTTCAATTTATGGCGATTTTTGTTGTTGTTGTTGGCTGCCAGTCTGACACCAAACCCTCTGCTTTTTCAGTTGGGCTTGGAACTAGATGTAGCAGACTCCGGCAAATGAGTCCTGGAGGAATACAAGGACGTAAAGAAATTGGTCAGGAATCTAGTTGCAAAAGCAAATATATTTGAGCAACTTCACACACAACTAGGAACAAAGCAGGGGCAGGGGAGGGGGAAATGTATACATTGGCATAAGCATGGGACCAAAGGACTAACGATCTAAAGGAAGTGAGGTTCATCAAAGATAAAACTGATGTGTTGACTGATGGTAGTTGCATAAAGATAAATGGAAGAAGTATTATGAACAGCTTTTAAATGAAGAAAACCCAAGAGAGCAATGTAACTTTGAAATGATGAACTTTAGGCATAGTGGAGCCTATAAGATGTAGTGGTGAATGCTGTAAAAGAAATGAAAAAATAATAAGGTCATAGGTCCAGAAGGAATCCCTGCTGAGTCATGACAAATCTTGTAGTAGAAGGAATAAGCTTGGAATAGAATCTGCTGCCATCCCTGTTAAGTCAATTATGAGATGGGGAAAGATGTCAGATGTATGGAGGAAAGGTATGTAGGTGCTAATATATATAATTAGTACCAATATACCTTTCCTCCATACATTTGACATTTCAACCCCATCTCATAATTGGCAATTGTAGTAATTACAAAAGTATAAAGTTGATAAGTTGTATAATAAAACTGGGAGAGAGTCACGGATAAGAAACTAAGAAATTAAGCAGATATTAGTGCAAGTCAGTGCAACTTCATGTCAGGAAGGTTAACCATAGATGCTATTTTCACATGAGGGAGCCTGGTGGAAAACCTCAAAGTGAAATAAAAGTATTCACATGATGTTCATTGATCTGCAAAAGACATTTGACCAAGTTCCAAGGGAAGTCACCTTGTGATGTATTAAGGAGAAAATCATACCAGATCTTTATATACAGCATGTTCAAGTCAGGCATGTACTTGTAATGCCAATGGTCCGAACTTGATGAAACACTTCCTCAGTAAAAGTGGGAGTGCAACAATGTTCCCTCTAATCTTTTCATATGCAGAATAAATTTTATGCACACCAAAGTGTGTGTGAATGTGCACCACCAATAGAAACATGAAACCTAGCTGTGGGTGCTCTGCTAATCAGCTGGGTGGCATTTGAATTGCTCCTGAGTGGCTGCACAAGTGCACAGCTTACTGTGAACACTGAAGTGCATCCAAGATCAGTATTAAACCATTTCTTGTTTATCCTCATGCTGGCTACCCTGACAAGAGACATATAGAAGGAGTCTCATTGGTGTGTGCTGTTTGTAGATGTCATGTTGTTTAGTGAAAAGAAAGATGGTCTGGAGGAGAACCTTGAAAAAATGAGGTGTTGGAGAAACATGGCTTCAAAATAAGCAGAGGAAAACAGAGTACATGCTATGTAATTTCAGTAATGTGAACACTGAGTTATCCTTCAAACTAGATGGGCAGATAGTATAGAAAACATAGTGTACTATATATTTGAGAGAATTTGTGTGTCTGTCCGTGTGTTTCTGACTGTTCCAGAACTACTCCTAAATGGTAAGAACTAGGACCATCAATTTCGGTATACAGCTTCCTCTTATCATAACTTTAAAGCAAGACAAGAGGTTGATTGTGCCAGGAAAATGGGACGTGCTGACTGTGCCCATTTGGAACTGCAGCAGCTATGGAAGGCTGGGCTAGTGCTCTCCACAGGGCAGCCTATATACTAGGGATGAGAATGGTTAACTGGTGGAGGATGGAGCAGCCCCTGTCTGCTGTTGGCCTGGCCTGGCGTGGTCCACTTACCTGTCCTTGTTTGTTTAATAGGTTAACTAATTAAAGTTTAACCAGTTAACCCATTAAACAGGATTTTACATCCCTACAGCATACTGAACCCCTCATTCTGAGCCTGACCTAGAGCAAGGATTTCAGTGAAGCATGTACATTTTCATTTTATTTTATTTTTCTTCACTCAGCTCACAGTCAATCTGTGGAACTCCTTGCCAGAGGATGTGGTGAAGGCTAGGACTTTAAAAGGGTTCAAAAAAGAGCTAGATAGATTCATGGAGGTTAGCTCCATCAATGGCTATTAGCCAGGATGGGTAGGAATGGTGTCCCTAGTCTCTGTATCTCTGGAGGTGGGTGACAGGGGAGGGATCACGTGAGGATTACCTGTTGTGTCCCCTCCCTCTGGGGCATCTGGTATTGGCCACTGTCGGCAGACAGGATACTGGGCTGGATGGACCATTGGTCTGACCCAGTATGGCCGTTCTTATGTTCTTATTTTCCAAAAAACAAAAATTGTGTTAAAGACCTGAGGAATGCCAGGTAAATCTTCTAATTTCAAGTATTTGGGTTCCAGAATCCAGAAAAGTGGAGGAAGTGGTGGATGAAGTTGGAGCTAGAATAATAAATGCCTGGCTCAAATGGAGAGAGAAATGGTGTAGTATGTCACAAGAAGATGCAAGTAAGATTAAAAGGGAAAGTTGACAATATGGTATTCAGTTCAGTTTTACTGTCTGGCACTGAGTTGGGTGGTGAAGAAGATAATGTGTCTAAATGATCTTTTCTACAGAAATGGTGAGATGATTGAGTGGCATAGGAAAGAAGGGCTAAGTGAAGAATGTGTGTGTTAGACATTGTCAAATTAACACTCATGAACAAAAAAAAATGAGGGTGTGCAGGCGCAAATGGTTTGGTAATATAAAATCCGGTCATCACAACTGTGTGGGCAAGAGAATCCAACAGATCAAGACTGAAAGAAAAAGACAAAGGTCGAGTCAAGAAGAAGCGGTGGGATTTTATTAAGAAGCACACGTTCACATACAGTGTGATAGAAGTTATGGCACTGACCCAGGCCTGCTGATGGGGGCGGGAAAGGAGACAATTCAAGTGGGCGTGGAGCTCCCAGACGCCACTGTTACTCTGCAGCGGTGACAGACAAGAGTTTTGGGTCCCTTAGAATTGCTGCTGGAGCACTGCTCTGTATAGCTTTGAAGGCTGGGCAGCGCCGCGGATTGGGTGGTGCTAAGGGCTGACTGCCCCCGGCCTCCCGCCCACATCTGGTGGCATGGAGCCAGCACCCTCCCCCCTTTGCCCTGGAGCCCGCGGTGACTGTCGGTCCCTCTTCATTGAACAGAGCATTTTGGAGGGAGGGGACTCATAGAGCAGACCCCATTTGAATGAACTAATGCAAGGAAGAAAAAAGTGTCTTAGTGTTTTAAAGCAGTTGACCTCTAGCTAGAGGACTCTGTCAGGAATTTATATTCCTTTTTATAAATGCTAAATTTTTAAAGCTGTCTGGTGGTTCCTGTGTCTCTCTTCTAATCTACTATAATTGGAATTTTTTTTTCCATGCTCAAGAGAACACATTAACATTTTATGGAAAAGGAGGGTATTTAAAGTTTTTTAAAGGACTATGTCATTTAATTTGGGGCAGGACAGAATATAGCCTGGAAACTGCCTATTACTCTTTAGTAGGAATGTCAACGTGTAGTTGACTACATGATTAACTGATAAGTCTTGGCTTACCGATTAATCTTCTTGACTACCTGCACTCCCTCCCCTCTTGCTGCCTCTGTATCAGAGGTAGCACAGGGTCAGGGAGTGGAAGCCGGTGTCTGTGAAGACCTGGTTTTAAGCAGGTTCCCCACAAGCACTGGATCCACCTGCCCTCCCCCCGACCTCTGCACTGCTGCCTCTGATAGAGAGGCAGCAGCACAGAAGGTGAGAGGGGGCAGGCTGGAGCTGATAAGCACAGGAAGCTGGCTTTCAAGCAGGCTCTCCATGTGTGCTGGCTCCGCAGACCCGCCTTCTCCGGGGCAGGCAGGCAGGAGCCGGTGCTAATGGGAGCCGGCTTAAAAGGCTATCAGAGGCAGCAGCGCGAGGTGAGGTGCCAGGGAGACTACTGCGAACCAGCCTCTGTCTGCAGTGGCCCAGGCTTGCCACGTACAGAGGCTGGTCCATGGCAGCAGTCCCTGTCTGTGGTGGGTCCAAGCTTCCTGTGGACAGAGGCTCCTCCGGCATCCCATGGAGCAACAACCTCTGTCCATGGGGAACTCAGACCCGCCCGTGGACAGGGACTACTGCCACCCCGTGCTTCTACCTCTGTATCAGAGGCAGCAGCAAGGGGAGGCAGGCAGCCAGTCTGTGCTGGGAGCTGGTTTTTAAACTGGCTCCCCTTGAAGACCGGCTCCCACCTACCACCCCGTGCTGCTGCCTCTGATACAAAGGCAGCGGTGTGTGGTGACGGGGGCTCCTTGAGAGGGGTCAGGAGCACACTGGCTGCCAGCCCTGCCTCCGGGGACTATCAAATAGTTGTGTAATCACCAAGTTTTCATGTGGTTACATGACTATTCAGTTATACTATATCGAACATTCCTACCCTTTAGCACTTAAAAATTCTTGAAACATTCAGCGTTTCAGTAGATATTACTTAACGTGTGGCCCACAGCATGTCAGCCTTTCTACAGTGCTATAGCAGTTGCCTAACTAGTGTGGTTTAATAGGGATAGATATAGACGATGGGGACTAGCACAAGGTGGTAATATCATGCATTTCTTTCAAAAGAAAGTGGGTGATTAAAAATTACAATGGCAGGCATGCAAAATGTCATCTCAGCAAGCAGAGTAATTAGCAGCAGTGGTGTAACAGCTGCATCTGTATATAACTAGCATGCCAGAACAATCTGCTCACCCTCTAGCTGAAATTTCCTAATGGGAACACTGAAGAAAACAAGGTTCCAAGATATCTGAACATAATACTGGATAATACTGCATATTTATAGTTCTGGACAGGCTTTTGAGTGTCTGATTCTAGTCGTATTAAAACCTATCCTCTGTCTGTAGTGGGTTCATCACAGCGATATTTTTATTTGATACAATTCATTTGTCCCATATTCTTTTGAACACTACATTAAGGGGCCAATCCATCTTCCACTGAAGACTTCCAATGGCAAGACTTAAATGACTTCAGAGGGTTGAATAGAGCCTTAAATATGCACGAACAAATGAATCTTTCGTATTTAAAGCTTTTCTAATGTCCAATATTACTCCTGGGAATCAATTTAAGATTTGTACTTTATACTGTAGGTGGCAGTAGAATGCAAATAAAGTTAACTTTATGTGCAATGTAGCTTAAACTTTGCACAGGGCTATATTTTAATTTTGACACAAGCCGCAGTTCTGTCTAGAATGAATGCTGCTGTACTAATTGCAAACTAAAAAAAAAAAAAAGACCAATTAGCTTTTTTTCTTAATGTTAATGTATCACAGCTGCTTCTCTGCCCCCATTAAAGCTACGAAACATACAAAGTAGAATGTATTTCTTCTTTAAGTATTGTCTTCTCTCTTCCAAATTGATTGCCAGCTCCCCACTTTGTACATTCTTTGCTGGAGCAACAACAGTGTAAAGGATGGATGTAAACTGAATCTAGGGGATCAAGTAACACTCCATTAGGTGTCACTGAAAAGGCGGTGGAAAGCATAAGAAAATATTGGTTAGTGCAAAAGACTCTATTAGATATCAGTAGTTGGGTGTGCTGGTGAGCAGCCCAAACCACAAACAGAAGCCATGGTACATTTAATTAAAATATGTAATATATGTGTCACTTGTCTTCAGAGATCATAAATTTTATCAAGCAGGGACTAATCTGTGTGTGGAAAGTGCCTGCCACATTTTGGGTGCTCTAAAATTCATATACTTTTGTGATATTGATGTACGGGGGGGAGAGCTGAGCAGGGGACAGTGTTACCAGTCACCCTGGTTTCGCTAGGATTCTCCTGGAATCACACCCTCTCCCCCGAGGCCATTTTAGCCAAACAGGGATTTTGGGCACCAACAGTCTGGCAGCACAGTGAGGCTAAGGCAGGCTTCCTGCCTGCCCTCACTCTGTACTGCTTCCAGAAGCAGCTGGTACTGTCCCTGTGGCCTCTGGAGGGCCATGGAGTGTCTGGGTGATGTCCCTACCCCACACTCCAACTCCCTGGCCCATGAACTGCAGCAGATGGGTGTTGCCTGTGGGCAGCAATGCATGGAGACCCACTGCCCTTCCACTCCCCACCCCTCCAGAACTGCTGCCCATTGGTTTGGGGGGATGCCTGAGATAAGCACTGCCCTCTCACCCCCTCCTACACCCTAACCTCCTGTATCCCCCAAGCCCAGAACCTGCATCCCTTAACCCCTCACACATCCGAACTCCCTCCCAGAGCCTGCACCTCCTCCCGCACCCAAACTCCTTTCCCTACTCAAACTCGCTCCCAACCTCCTACCCTGGTGCCTGTATCCAAACTTTCTCCCAGAGCCCTCATCCCTTCCGCATCCCAATCCCCTGCCCCAGCCAGGGGAAAGCCAGTGACAGTGCAGGGAGAGGTGAAGTTAGTGAGAGGGTGGGACCTCTGAGAAGGGGTGGGGCAGGGGTCTTCGGATTTGTGCGATTAGATAGTTGGCAACCCTAGCAAGAGATGGCTTCTAAGCTTATTATACAGCTACAGGGGTTCCTACCTTTCTGATCACCATTTACTGGAGTGAGTGAGTCTATTGAATAGCCCTTCTCTTTTGGGTCCTCTCTGTGGAGAGACTCTGGGCAAAGATTTCTTTCAGTCCCATTTTTCCTCACCCCTTCCAACTAATAGGCAAAGAAGGTAACTGTGTGCCTCAGTAAAATTGAGTGTGCCTCAATGAAATTGAGGGTGCCTCAGTAAAACTGACCCTTTGCCATGTGTGTGATGAGTGGGCTGTACAGAATTTCAGAAATGAGGCAGCTGCAAAATGGCTAATTTGGCGTTCTTTAGGCATTAATAGAGAATTCCCTTTGCGCTGTGTAAGCAGAAGGCTTGTGAGGTTCCTATGCCTTGTAGCTCTGGGTTCAGTTTTCTGATGGACTTCATCCCAAAAGCTGAACTAAATATAATAATGCAAATTTTAGTGGATATTTATGTAAATCAAGACACCTGTTTCTGTTGTTGAAGCTTGACAGATTAATTTTCCCAGTGTGAAAAACAGCAGGAATTAATTGCACTTGTGGATATGCCTAATTAGACTGTGACAGTGAGAGAAGCGATAATTCTTGGTATTGTACTTATTTAAGTTCTAGTTGGAGCATTATTTATTACTTTCCTGTTCAAACTAAAAGTCAAAATTGTATTAAATATGAAAATCTCACTTTGAAATCACTAACTTGCATTTATGATGGTCACTCTACTTTTCATCATTACTCTTCGTATACAATATAATAATCTCTACTTCTTAAAAAATTGGGTTATTTAGTAATTTTTTGATAATGTTTTATCTTTTTTGTTTTGTTTTGTTTAAATGGCTCGCACCAGGTTTTAAAACGTGTAGTGTTTTACTAGTTAACTATTCCTTTTGGGAAGTGTGCAGACATCTTTAGCCATGACACATTTCTGTCAGGCAACTATCGATCAAACTTCTATGCACTACCTTAAGTTGAATTTCCATGTCATCTCTCCAGTTTAATGAAGATCCATACAAATAAGAAGCGAAATTCTTAGAACTACCAAATTTATGTTTAGTGTTTGTTATAAGGAACATTTGTTCTTTATACAGATATGACCTTAAAATTATGAAGTTCAACAAAACCATCTCAAAATAGCATGACTAGGTAATGTTCATATGAAAAGGTCATTGCTATAACTGAGATGGTAGGCATAATGCACCTTTCTAAAAATGTTCAGAATTATTTTTAGTGTTCGGAAACCAAACCTTGCATAGCATAGAATGATGCTAATGAAATTTTAGCTATTGCATTTCTTCTGCTTTCAGAGTGTCTGAGCTCCATCCCTACCCCAACCTCAGAACAAGGCTCTGTACGCTGCCCTAAACAGTCTTTACAATCCATGAAAACGAGTTTAATCATTCAGGCCACTGAAAAATCAATTACAATCAATGTGTGAGAGGTAAACACCTTTTGAGAATTTCTGCTTCAATATCTTGGGTCAGACCCTCCTTTTTATTCTTCATCTTTTATGTAATATTCTCCCTCTTGATGCCTTCTGTGTCATTATTACTTTGGTTAAGGTAGTGGACACTAATAATCATAAAATCCTAGAACTAAGAGCCACAATGCATTTGTTGTTTAAAGAATACTCCCTTACCTTCTGTGATGTTTCAATTGACAATGATCTATGCTCTATCTAGTCCAGCTTTAATGTTGTCAAGTACTAGATGCACAATTGCAGTTGCACATACACAAATAGATCTGATTTCTGAAAATCAGCAAAGGCCAGAATTAGGTTTGTGCCCTTTTCTGCTGCTGCTTTGATCTTTGGGAATGTCCTGAAAGGATATACGGGAAAAAAAGGCTTTTAAAAAGCTTTCAGGCCTACTTATTGTTCACTTATTTCTCTTCTTACGTTAACTATTACTAGTCATGTTTAGGAGACCACAGATTAGCAGGATACAGTAATTATAGATTGTGTGACACACAGTTGTTGTTCTCATTCAAAAGTGACATCTGGTGCATGGATTTGTGAGGTGGTTGCAGGACTTAGTAACTTGTTTTCTCAGGATGATTTTAGAGATCACCAGGACCTCCTGAAAAGAGTGAGTGTAAATCTGGGTCCAGATATTGAGGAGTTTTAGGAGTTGGCACACAAACGTACCAATTTCCTGGATGCAGCTGTTCCCTCCAGAGTAGGGTTGCCCACCAACAGAGTTGTGTTAGGAGGGACCCACCAAAATGGTGTGACAGACACCTTCTTCTCTGCCCCACCATGTCAGAGAGGTCAGGGAAGAAATACTATGTACTAGCAAGTGGGTTCAAATACCTTTATTCACACACATCCGTTGGGATCCTGGTTTAGTAGCGACAGCAAATGAATGGGACAGGCAGGGGCAAACAAACACTGCCCCCAAGAATGAAACTACTCAGAGATTAGACCTTTTTGGATGAAAGATTTATTCAGTGAATAGCCTCTAGTTATGTATCTCCAGCAAGAAGGCTTTGCTGGGAGGTACAATTTTAATCTGTGGGAGTTGTCCAAATTTAAATATAGTCCACAAGAGTCAAGGCAAGAGTTCACAGCCGTCCTGGAGGGGAGCAAGAGTGGCTAGGACCTCACTGTAGGCAGCTGTGGATGCGGCTGACTTGGTGGCTAGTACTGTGGTATCTGCAGTCACCATGAGGAGTTATTTGTGGCTCCAGTCCTCTGGCCTTCCTCACAAAATTCAGCAGTCCCTTCAGGATCTCCCCTTTGAAGGCTTCTCCCGATTTTTTTGGAGCAGACAAGACTCAAGTTCACAGAATCAAGGGCCACCCATTGTTCCTTAGGCCTTTACATGTGACCATCTTCCAGGAAGCACTTTAAGCCCCAGCAGTCTTCCAGGTTCTTGGCACCTCCTAGATAGGAATTCTGCAAAAGAAAGGGGAAGGGTTAAAAAACAATGCCAGTCCCTCCCTTCCACTTCAGCCTCTGCGTCAGGTTCTCACAGATATTCTGGGGAGCCAAGCAGGCTTTTTGGAATTGCCCCGATGGCTTTATCTACTTGTCACTGTTCCAGATCTGCTCTCTCATTTGTTATTAGTCTGTCTGCCACCTTTCAGCCCAGCTTGCTCATACAGAACATTGGACCATTGGGTCCTGAGCACAGTGAGAGTCATTTACACTCTCCAGTTTTTATGTACCCCTCTCCTTTTCACCTCCCATCTCATTCCTCTTCAGGGACCCTTCTCACAAGCAGCTCCTTGCCCAGAGGTTCAATCTCCCTACATGTGGGTGCTATAGGGAAAGTTCCCTAAGACTGGAGGAGAAAGTGAGTTTTACTCATGGTATTTCCTAATCCTGATGGTAAAGGGGGCCTACATTCCCTCTTGGACCTGAGTTGCCTAAAAAATTCTCAAACTGAGGTTCCACATGGGCTCCCTGGCTTCCATCTTTCCATCCCTGGATTGAGGAAACTGATACACCACCCTTGACTTACAGGACACTTATTTTCACATCTCTACCTTCTGCAGCCACAGACGATTTATCAGGTTTGGAGTTAGTGAATGCCACAACCAATTCACTGCTTTCTCCTTCAGCCTGCTGGCAGTCTCCTGAGTCTTCACAAAGTGTATGGCAGTAGTAGCAGCCTTCCTCAGGCCAGTCTTTGAGGTACAGGTAGACTTGCATGCGTTGTTGCCTATCAAAGGTTGGCCACAGGATAAGGTGCAGGACAGCATCAGCACAGGCTTGGCCACTTTCCAGGTCCTGGGCCTGCTGATAAACTAACAAAACGCTGGTCCTAGTTCAGAAAATAGAGTTCGCTGGGGGCAGTGCTTGATTTGACTCAACCTAGAGCAGTGTTTCTTAAACTGTGTTCCGTGGTACACCGGGTGGGCCCGAGGCAGTCGGAGGTGTGCCGCGGAGAACAACACAATTCAAAATGGCCACCCTTCAAGGGGCAGGTGACTTTTTTTTTTTTCTCAGTAACTTTCCCCCGACCCTTTTTTTCCTCAATAACTCCTCCTCTCCCCGCCCCCCCCGGCAACCTTTTTTTTGTTTTGTTTTGTTTTTGCGCTCAACAAAATCCTTGGTGTTTCTCATTTAAAAAAAAAAAAAAAAATTGTTTGGTGTTCCTCAGCCTTAAAAAGTTTAAGAAACTCTGACCTAGAGCCTTCCTGTCAGATGCTTGATTCTGGACTGCTATATCTGATATCCAGTGTCATGGTCCACCCAATGATGACTGCTCAAGTCTGCCTCAAACTGTTGGGCTACGAGGCAGCATGTCTATGCAGGATACAGTACAGTGGGCTGTTCTTCAGGCCCCTCCAGATGTGTCTGGCATCAGTCTATTTCCCACACAGACACCTCTTCGTCTCAGTACTCACAGATCCGCATCTGGTCCTCACTTCCTTATCCTGATGGAAAGACCCAGGACCGGTAATGAAGTGGGTACTCTTTGCCCCTCAATTGTTGGTAGCTTTAGTCTTGGACACATCAGACCTAGGAGCCAACCTCAGGACCCAGGGCCTTAGTCCCAAGAAGAACAGTCCTTACGTATAAACGGCAGGGAACTCAGGGTGGTATGCTTAGTTTATCAAGTGTTCCTTCCCCAGGTCTCAGGAAAAGTGCTGCAGGTCCTTACAGATAATATCACATCTGCGTTTTACATCGCAAAGTGAGGAAGGCTTTGATCTGCAGCCTTGTGCAAGGAGGTTCTCTTTCTGCGGGACTTGTGTGAAATACGCCATTCATCTTGAGGCAAAACAGCTCATAATATCTTGAAATGTTGTGGTAAATCACCTTAGCAGATCCTGGATCCTTTTCCTTTCACCATGAGTGTTCTCTTTACCTGGAGGTCATCAGTGTCATCTTCCAGGGTGGGGGACCTCCCCAGGTAGACCTTTGCACAACTAGGCAGAACAGGAAATGCCATCAGCTCTGTTCTCTGTGCGTGAACAGCACAGGCTCCCTCTGCAATTCCTTTCTGCTCTCGTAGGTGCACCACCTACTGTATTCCTTTTCTCCAATCCCCTTGGTTCGCAACATTCTGCTAAAAATTTAGCTGAGTTATTCTGATAGCACTTCTGGACTGCTTGGTAGCAACTCCAGGATCATGAGCATAAGTACTCTGCTTGCACTCGATTTCACAAGACCATGACAAGTTGCTTCACTGGAATCTTGTTTCCTGCACCTGATTGCGTGGATGCTGTGTGGCTGAGCCTGAGGAACAGGCTTGTCCAGATCAGGTTTGACAGGTCTTCCTAGGTAATAGCCTTCCACCAGGGTTACCTGCTTGGCCAAGTGCAAACATTTCACTTGTTGGGCCTCTGAACAGAATCTCTATCTGTACATTCTATCTTGAATTGTCTGCTCTACCTAAAGCAGTAAAGTCAGGCCCTCTTGTCTACTAAGGTTCATTCAAAACCTGGGAATAAGTGACTGAATGGAACACTTGATTACCTGTTCTGTTCGTTCCCTGTGGGGCACCTGGCACTGGCCATTGTCAGAAGACAGAACACTGGGCTAGATGGACCTTTGGTTTAACCAAGCATGGCCATTTTTATGTTCTTATTTGACAGCCATCTCAGCCTTGCACTCTGCAGTGAATGGCAGGTCAGTGTTTTCCCACAAGATAACAGTCCATCCAGGAGCTCGGGAGTTCCCCCACTGCTGCCCCCAGTGGCCAAGAGCACAGGGGTTTTTCCACCACTGAAAGCTCTGAAGGCCCCCCTCGACCCTAGCAGTCATGAGATGGAGGGCGGGGGGGTTCCCCCCCCGTCACCAGCAGCGTTGGGGTTTCGCCTGCTGTCCGCAGCATCTGGGAGCAGTGGAGGATTCCATTGCCTGTGGAGGCTTGGAGCTCATGGGACCGCCAAAGACAGTGAGGTGTACACTGTAGTTTCATGCGCCTGCAGATGGTGCGGGACCCTATAGCTCCCAACCATCATAAGCCAAAATCACAGAGGTTGCTGGAAATCACAAATTCTGGGATTTCTGTGACCTCTATAACTATATTGTGGCCTGAGCCATGATCAAGTAGAGTTTAATGACACTTGGGTTTGTAATCTGTATTCCTCATGGGAGTTCTTAGGGCTCTATATGACTAATATTTTGCTAGGTGAAATTAAGTATATTTTCACCTTTTGGGTAGAAATAAACATTAATTAAAATGTCAGAACACAAATTAATGGGATATTAGGTATAATGTATGGGGCACAATGTTCAGATGTGGTAGAACAATTAGTTACTGCTTTGACTTTTTTCTCCTTTTTTGAGGAAAGTCTTATGTTAAATTTGCATGGCCAGATGAGGATAGGGAATTCCAGTGTGAGATTGTCTTCTGTTTGTTTGACGCAACCTTTGAAGTGGAAATTTCCTTTTAAAACTTTACTGTTAGGAAAAGAACAGGCTGGCCCAGAGGTGGATGGAGTAACAGGGGACCTTTATTGCTGATACTCGTTCAGTCTCAGATCCCTCTTACCTGGGGTGCAAGTGAGCAACGAATTTACCCAAGTACACCTTTTTATCTTAGTTAGTATGTAAATACACTGTGGCTACATCTACACTGCAGGCTTCTTGCGCAATAACTGTTTTGCGCAAAAATTCTTGCACAAGAGCATGTCCACACTGCCATGTGCTTTTGCGCAAGAGATGTGCTTTTGCGCAAGAGCGTCCATGGCAGTGTGGACACTCTCTTGCGCAAGAAAGCTCTGACAGCCATTTTAGCCATAGGGATTTCTTGCGCAAGAAATCCCTGTTGCCCGTCCACACTGCCTTCTTGTGCAAGAGGGCTTATTCCTCATGGGGAGAGGAATAACTCTTGTGCAAGAAGCCGTCTCTTCTGATGCTTTACTGTAAATTTACTTGTGCAAGAACGCATGTGCAGTGTAGATGCTCTGCAAGTTTTTGCGCAGGAACGGCTGTTCTTGTGCAAAAAGCCTACAGTGTAGATGTAGCCTTATTGATTACATCACCTTTTAGGCCCTGATTTAGTAGTGTGAACACCCATATAATGCATAATCATAACCATGTGGTGAATATAATTATATCTGCCACTGTTTATAGCTTTTAGCTGATGTCAACAGGTTTCACATCATAAAACTCCTGGCACCAGCAACTTCAAGGGGTACAGGATACGTGACCCTGAATGTATAATTCACAGCACATAAGGGAGTAAGGAAGATAGCTTTAACACCTAGGTCAGTGGTTCCCAACCTTTTCATGCATATGGACCCATTTTCAATCTTAAAATTTTACGGTACTCTCCCCCCTCCCTCCCCCCATACACACACACTTTTATTACAGTGTACCCCATTGATTTGCTTTTTTAACTTCTTTTTTTTCCTGTTTCCATATAACTGGGGGCAGACTATGAAAAATTAACACTCTACAAATTTACTAGCTATGTTAAGGAAATAAAAAAAATTTCTGGAAAACCCTGGGCTGTATAGAATGATTGGTTTTGAACATATTAGAAGTAGCATTAGTGCTTCTTTATGAAAATACTGACAACAATGTAAATCACCTTTTTAGAAGATAAGGACTCTGGCTTGTGAAGATGAGGCAATATTTGAGGTAAAGCTAAATAACTGCACACCTGATTACAGGAATTAATATAATGCAAACCATTCTGAATGAGCATGGAAGAGTCAGTCAGTGTGGCAGACCCCGCTTGAGAAATTTGCATCTTTCTCACTGTCGCTGTGTAGGGTTCAACCACTGTTACAGTCCTGATGCTTCTCTGACCATAAGAAATACCTAACCCTTGTAGCACTGTGGAAATGGACAGTGCAGGGGAAGGCACATTCCCTGTTAAGTCAGTAGCAAACTTGGCTGGCATTGGAGAGTAGCAAGCCCTTTAAGAGGGGTGCTGTAGTTTCTGCCCTATGAACTTCATAAGGTATTATGCCTCTCACCATCTCCAATGAAACACCTGATCATGCTTCCCTCACACTGAAAAACCCAGAGACACCATTTTTTGAGGAACAAATGCTTCCTGGAACTTCCACCTGGCCAGTGTGTCTCCACATTACCTTATATGCTTCATGTCACCATAATATCTAAGAGCTAGAGCCTAAAAATGAATCCACATGGACTCACTTCAGCGCCCATGGAGGTTCATTGTCAGGATCTTGTCCTGACAGTCTCTAAACCTTTCAAAAGAATGTTTGGATGCTTAGTTAAATGTATATTCTTGGTTGTGCTAAATGCTGGTTTATGCTATAGGCATGCTGGAGGTGTAATTGGACATATTTGTCAGAGTCATGACACATTTCTGGGGGAAACTGGGTGCTGTAGGCTAAGTTTTTGCTGGGTGTCTTGGTGAAGGTTGTTCTAATTGGAAATAGGAATTCTGGATTAATATGACTAGCCCCTTTGGGGCTAATTGTTTCATCCTTTTTAGCCTGGGGAATTTTGAGTTGGAAGTGTAGTCCATAGTGTGCTACATTTGTCTTCCTTTATGTTAAAATTACTCCTTCCTTTTTACTGTTTCTTGCAGGCCAGCCCTCCAGATCTGTATATTGAAAGATTTAACATAGCTCTTGGGCAATATATGGGAGCATTGCAGAGCATTGTGCCTCTTTTCATATATATGGTAAGTTTAGAACATTCTTTTTGAATAGAATATCTATGCACGTTGAGATGTTAATGGAAAGCGTAAAGAGCTAAATGCAACTTTAATGACCTAATTTCATAAAAAAATTAGTATTGTTGTACTTGCTGCTGGTATCGCATTTAGGATTAAATCTAGGAAGATTAAAAAAGCAATGCACTTAAATTGACAGTTTTTGGCTATTTTTCTGCTTTGCCGATGTTTTCGTAGCAGATATCTACGAATATGTTTTGATTGGCAACCAGTGTCAACTTTTGTGTAATTTTAAAAATATTGTGAGTTTGGCCAGCTCGTAGAGTTTTTAGATGTTGGTCTGGTAGTTTGTATGCATTATGGAGAAGGAGATATCTCTCTTTAGGTTGCACGAATTCTATAGGCCTACCGAGCTTTCTTGCAGATATAGACAAGGAAGAAACCACACAATCAAAAAACCAGCCTAGTCTCCCTCCCCATATGGTCTCTTGGAAGAATAAATAGCCATATTGATCATGGAATTCAGAGCATCAGTTGCACCAAACAAATTTGTTCACAAATCTTACACTTTGCAAGTATGTTTGCAAAAGCTGTAAGATCACTGAACTACAACTATTGGTTGTATAGATTTTGTAACTTCCTGCCTGTGGTGCTTATAAGCTCTTTGATACCTATGCATTCTATGGGCATCTGTTGGAGCACCAAAACTTATATTTTTGTAAAGAATAACTAAAAAGAAATAATTGTATGTTATCTTATAAAAATAATTCATGATTTGGACCTCACTCAAAAATATGAATAAAAGGAATATTTCATTTCTAGATCACGGAAATGTATTTTTAGTTAAGATTTTCAAAAATATCTTCTGTATCTCAGGCTCTGTTTAAAAAAAAAAAAAAAAAAATCCCTCTGCTAATTACAAAAAAGTTCTTTAGAAGAAGGCTAGTTTTGTGTGTGTGTGTGCGTGCGTGCGTGTGTGCGCGTTGAATTCACTTGTCATAATTTTAGGTAAGGAGTAACTTTGGTATCTTTATTATAATCCTGCACGTTATGAAAGGAGATGGGGATTCTTCAGTCCCCTCCATGTGGACCAGTGTGTAGTGGAGCCAGGAAGCGTGATGAAGATTCTCCACCCCTCTCTTTGGGAGCAGGCACTGGCTGTTCTTCTTCGAGGATGTCCCTGCGGGTGTTCCACTATGGGTGCTGGGCTTGCCCCAGTGTTGCAGATGGAGGCTTGTCAGAAGCAGTATCCAGCTGGACCGCGCATGTGCCATGGGGCTTGCGGCTTTCACGCTCTTTTCTTGGCGCGTGGTCCGGCCTCCCGCCAGTTCCTCAAGACCGCCTCAGGCTGCAGACGCTTGGAACCGCGCTCTTCACTTCAGCTCTTGGAGACTAGCTTGCTCTAGTCTTCTGCTGTATATACTTCCACCTACTGTTTCTTCCCCTCCCTGCCTGCCCCATTAGTTTAAAAACAAAACAAACAAAAACAAACAAAAAACAGAGAAAAGGGGGGGGGGGGGGAAGTAACCGACGGTGTTACCTTCCGTCTCTCACAGCTGTTTCCCGGTTCATCTCCTGTACATAGTTGCTCCTTTAAAAAAACAAAAAAACCAAAAAAACCCAAATCCTTTCTCAAGAAGAGGAAAAGCTCAGAAACAGACTTTTCTCCCCTGGTCACAACAAAGTACCCCCTTCACCCTGACTTACAGGCTGAACTATCTGACCGCCGGCTCAAACCTGCCATGTCGACCGGCTTTAAGAAATGCAGCTCTTGCCGGGAGGCAATGTCAGCCTCCGACGGCCACTCCGACTGCATCAAGTGTCTGGGTGAAGCTCGCGTTCCCCAGAAATGTCCTCATTGCTGCAAACTTACCTCCAGGGCTAGGAAGGACAGGAAGAGGCGCCTTCACGTGCTCCTCTTTGATAAAGCCCTGCAGCCGCAGCATAGGGAGAGATGTCTATACCTCTTGATTTACTACATCTTTGTGGTAATTAGTTGGCCCTCCTAAGTGTGCAGTGCTTGCTTTATACGTATTACATGAGATTCAGTTGCATTATCAGTATATGCTTTAAGCTTTCTTTTACTTATGGCTTAGAGCTCATATCTAAAATAACATAATATGTTTTTAATGTTCAAGTACATGTTTTTTGCAAGAAGGTAGATTTATTGCATAAAATCCAGGTCAAAAGCTGTTTTTTTGCAGATCACATTTGGGCTTTGCAGTAATATATTCTCTTACTTAGTACAGTAAAACTCCAATAGTCCGGCACTCCTGATAGTCCGGCATCAAAATGGCAAGAGCCTAGTGAGTGAGCTTCGGCAAAAAATGAGTCACAAGGTAACAGCGGCAGCAGTTGAACTGAGCAAAAAGGCTAAAAAAGGCTTAAAAAAACTAAAACATTACAGTATACTGTATACAGTATGTACAATAAAAAGGGTTAAGAACACTTTATATACAGTATATATATAACCATCTTATAGTACCTCCTGATAGTCCGGCATATTTGATAATCCGGCACCACCTAAATCCCCATAGGTTCCGGATTATCAGAAGTCTACTGTATAATGTTAACTTTTATTTACTCTCAGGTACTGATTGCTGTGTAGGTTTCCCCATCCTTTATTTGTCTTTAGTAGTGATAACAATGTTATTTTTGCTAGTGTTCATTCCTATATGTGAGGGGAACTTTTTTAATTCAGTTAGCTTTGTGGTAGAGAGTTTTTGAGTGTATTGTTTACTGCATCTGAAAATAGTAAGTGAAAAATCAAATTGTTAGGATTAAGGACTTACTGCTTAGACACTATAGATGTTTACTATGTAAGTAGTAAACAGCCAGGTGGTAACTAAACATGCTTTTAACTCTGTTTTAAAAAGAAAAAATAGATTCTTCCTCAAGTAGTGTCCCTATGGATGCTGCACTGTAGGTGTGCTTGCATCCCTACACTGCTAATTGGAGAACTTTGATATCAGTGTCTCTTGGGCCTGCTCTGTGAGGCTTCATTGAAAAGATGCCAGAAGCACATCATGACTCGTTCAAGTCTATTATTGTTGGGGGGGACAATTAGTGGCAAAGACACCATTGCAATCAGCCCTCAATGCAGCCAACTCAGCCTCTAGGTCCATCTTCCCAGTTGCGGTGATGCAATGAGCTCCATTTATCAGGCTTCCCAAAAGAGGTACAGTTCGTGGTCAAAGACCTTCCTTTTGAGGACCTGAAGCTTTTTGCTGAGATGACTGATACCTTCCTTCACATCCTGAAGGACTCCAGGATTACCCTCTGGTCACTGGGTATCTATACATTGGGGAAAAAAAGAGATGAGTTAGTCCCCAGTCCTAGCGTAGAGCACAGATATCTCAGTATCAATGACAGTGCCATTATGAGTTGCAAACAAAGAAAGAGAAATTCCCCGAATGCAAATCTCCTGGCCCATAATCTTCATCCTGGCCCTCTGTGTCTAAGTTCCACTTTTGACAGGCAGGTTGAGGTGCCATTAGACCACTCCCCTCGGGTGACATGCCCAGCCACTAAATAGCAGCATTCCATAGTGCCTAAGGAATGCATAACATTGGACTGATGGGTCCTAGAGATTGTTCATACTGGGTACGCCATCCATTTTTACCTCCCTATCTCCTGCACAACTCCTTCCCCATCTCTCTTCAGGGACCCTTCTCATGAGAGACTACTGAAACAGGAAATTGATCACCTCCTCCAGTTAGTAACCATAGAACCAGTACCTCAACATCTACAATGGAAGGGGTTCTGGTCTCGTTATTTCCTAATACCCAAAAAAGAAGGGAGGTTTGAGACCCATACTAAACCTCAGAGCTCTCAACAAATTTGTCAAGGTTCAAATATTCGAGATGGTCACTTTAGCAGTGATTTTTTTTTTTTTTCCAACACTGGATCAGGGAGACAGGTTTTCAGCCTTCAACCTCCAGGACATCTATTTTCATATAAGTTTTACTGGCTCACAGACTAATCCTTGAGTCCACTTTGGATCACAACCATTACCAGTACTGAGTGCTCCCCTTTGGGCTATTGTCAGCCCCTAGAGAGTTCTCCCGAGTTCCCTGAGACAAGGATCCTTTCCCAAACATTGACTGGGACCTTTCACCATTTTAACAAGTTTCTAATCCTAGTGGGATTGTCCTTGTTTGATCTGCAAACTGATCTGAACCATACTTGGAGGTGTCGCATGGGAAGCAGTGTCTGCTGCCAAATGGCTCAAGAGTGGCATCAAAGTCTGGCTGGTATTTGTGGGCTCTTTTGAACAATGTCTGAGTGTGACTAGGAATAGGAACCTGTGTTGGTGTAAGAGAGCTTTGGGCTGTGACAAGTCAAGTTGGTCCCTATGAATTCCAGGCATTGCACTGAAGTCAGAGTTGTTTTCTGGGTTGAATTCTGTAAACAAATGTAGCCTTGGTGACTCTCCACCTCAAGGCATGGATCCTGTGTGGTTCTAATACCTAAAAAGCTCTTGTTTAAGAAAGGTATAAGAGGTTCTGTTACACCGACACAAGTCCTTGACACAATGTATTTATCTGCAGAAGTGGTCCCAATTTTCAGATTGGGTGTACATCCCAGTAGGGATGTTAAATTGCAGTTAATCAGCTAATCGAGTAGTCAATGGAATTTCCATCAACTACTCCATTAGTCGATGGGGGAGCGCTCGCTACCCAGCAAGCTCTTACTACATTTAAAATGCTGAGATGCAGCATGGGTAACTCCTGGGGCTGGCGTGACCCCGGACTGAACAGTCCCGGCTCGTGCTGGCTCCGGAACGATGCGACTCTGTCTCTCCCTCCACACCACAGAGACTGTGCTGGGGGGAACCAGCTTTTAAACCATCTCTCCCTAGCACTGGCTCTACCCCTGCCCAGAGTGAGTAATTGACTCGACTACCCAATGAGCATATGCTTATCGGGTAGTTGTCTACTTTCTTACATCCCTACATTCCAGCATCCATGACTCTTCCACATATTCTAGACTATGCTTTAACCTCAAGTGAAGCACTCATAGGGCACTACTCAAAGAAGACAAACCTTGTGCAGTAACCATGGTTCTTCAAGATGTGTGCCCATAGGTGCTGCACAATCCACCCTTCTCCCTTTCCTTTGGAATTCTTGTCTCAACTTTGTAGTTGAGAAGAAACTGAGGTGGATTAGCTTGCGTATTCTGGTTAGCTTCATGGAGTAGCATGAGAAGAAATGTTGCACATGCAGGTCCAGTGGACACTGATACCAAAGTTCTCCAATCACAGTGCAGAGACTCAAGTACATCTGCAGTGGAGTATGCATAGGGAAACACTCATCAAAGAACCGTCATTTCTGCCTACAATGACATAGTTTCATTTCCTAGTTATGAGTTTCTTCACCTGTTTCCATCGTGGATTCTGATTGTGCCACCTGATCTGTATGGGAATGTTCCAGCACCCAGGTAGTGGGACTCTGCATGGATTGAAGTGTCCACTTGCATTGGTCAGATTGCAGGACTGGAGCCACATCCAGTGGCCAGCGTCTAAAAGAAGATACTTGTAACTTAAAACAGGAGCAAACTAATGCTGAAAAAGTTGCATATGTATAGTATAAACCAAGCTACTGTTTAGATCAGAGCTACTCAACTTTGCAAGCCCTGGGGGCCACAGTGATACTCGCAGCACATGCTGATGGCTGCAACTTAAGTGTTGTTGCATATACATGCAAATATATATGCAAATAGCTTCTTGCACACAATGCCCCAGCGCTCCCGGCACTTCCTCCCTGGGGGCTAGAAATGCCAGCACCCTGTACCTGTCTGTTCCAGCCAGTCCATTCGCTTGCATCTTTCATTGCTCACCCTGCCTAGAAGACGCCTTGCTGTTGTGGAGCCTGTTCCCAGTGGAGGCCATGTTCAAAGGATCCTAGCTGTGGGCCACGCGTTGAGCCCCGCGTAAACCCAAACCGCACTGCGGGCCACAAACAAACGGGCTGCAGCCTGCATGCGGCCCACAAGCTGCATGTTGAGTAGCCCTGGTTTAGATCCTCCTCTTCCCTGATTTGGATTTTCCACATCGTGCATCATTTGGGTATAAGCTTCCTTGCTCAATGAGGGTCATAAATTTTGCCATTCTTGAGCTGGTCCATATTCAAATTTTGTTTTGTAGGTTTTTTTTTTTTTTTTTTTTTTTTAGATCTTGATATATATATTCCCTTCTCCCGCACCCTTAGAAAAGAAAACACTTCGGTATCCGTGCCCTTTTTAAAATAAAGCAGTCTGATTCAGATAACACTTAAGTGTACACTCACATAGTCTTTAAACAGATGTAGCAAAATGGTTGGAAAATCTATTGTTCAAAAAGGAACTGTTCAGCTAAGAGGTTAGTGCATTGAAAAATTTAATTGACCATGAATTGCCTTTACTTGAATTCAACTTGACAATACAGAAGTGCATTTTGAAAGGATAACAATATTCATATTAAAGAAAAAAATCCAAGAAGTCAGTGTTTTTTCTTGAGAAATCTGTGGTACATGGAACATGCTTTTCTTCCTGAGCTCCTTGGTTTCTCTCAGCCTGTCTCCCCAGTACTCCCAAAGAGTATATTTTACTGGGGGGTTTAATGTGTGTACTCAATGAAGTCAATAGCAAAATTAATGACTCCAGTAATACAGGATCAAATCTTATGACATGTATGGGAGGATTGAAAATGTAGGAAATGTGTATGCTACATCAGTTCAGTGCATTGACTAACATACATTGTAAGGCTCAACTTTATGAGGTAGTGCTGGATTTCTAGAGAGAGGATTATTTCAAGAGAAAGAATTCTCATTTCTTCCTTTTGCTAAAAGTACTCATTTATGGGCTGAAGGTTGCTTGTGGTGTTCGTTTGGTTTGTTGGTTTTTCTGGGATTTCCTGAGAGCCTAAAAGGAGGTAGGGACCTAACTTCCAATATTCCATCTAGAACTTGGACGCTTACTAAAGTGTGTACTTTACAACGTTCTGTGGAACATAAACTGTGGCGTTAGAGTTAAACGAAACCTTTCCTAAATGTATCCCTGAAATTTATCATTTTGGAATATTCACCTATTTTTGTCTAAAATTTGATTATTTATTTTTTTGCATGGGTTTGCCCAAAGTGTGTCCTGGCCCTACCAAATTCGTGGTCCATTTTGGTCAATTCCACAGTCATAAGATTTTTAAAATAGTAAATTTCATAATATCAGCTATTTAATCTGAAATTTCACGGTGTTGTAATTGAAGAGGTCCTGACTCAAAAATGAGATACCGGGGGGGATTATTGGTTATTGAAGGGGTGGGGGTTGTGGTACTGCTACCCTTACTTCTGCTTTGCTGCTGGCAGCTGCACTGTCTTCAGAGTTGGGCAGCTAAAGGCATATCCACCGCAAGCAGCAGCACAGAAGTAAGGGTGGCATGGTATGGTTATTGCCATCCTTACTTCTGCACTGCTGCTGGCAGGTCACTGCCTTCAGAGTTGGATGCCCAGCGAACAACTGCTGCTCTCCAGTTCTAAAGGCAGCTCAGAAGTAATAGTGGCGATACTGCAATCCCCCCTAAAACAACCTTGTGATCCCCCTGCAACTCCCTTTTAGGCAAGACCCCTAATTTGGAATGTGCTGATCGCTCCCGTGAAATCTTTATAGTAAGGGACAAAAGAACACAAAAGACCAGATTTCATGGGGGCAGATAAGATTTCACAGTCATTGACCCATTTTTTTTCATGGCCATGAATTTGGTAGGGCACTAAGTATGGCTGAGTCCCAGAAGTTACTTTTCAAGTCATGAAGTCAGACTAATCAAAATTGTGGGCCCTTCTGATTTTGATTGCTGAATTCTGTCACCAATGCAGTTCTTCCCAAATGTTAGCGTTCTTATTTTGGTCCCTCCTTGATGCTCACTAGATGAAGAATATATTGCACGGATGGTAGTAAAATTGTTTTCCTTTCCCATTTCCTGGTACACCATAGTAGCACTAACTCAGGTTCATGTTTGATGTCTGTTGCTTTGAGATTTGGTGGGGTGTAAAGGAGGCAGTTAACTATGTCAGCATTTGACAAGCATTATATCTCTTAGTCAGACCCTTAAACAAATTTGTCACTCATGCTATTTTAAGAAATAGCAACACCATATTTTAGTTGGAGTCATCTTTTATGAAAAATCTGCTGGTCTCTCCCCTAAGAAGGGAGAGAAAACTCTCCTCCTTGTCCTTTCAGAACTAAAACTTTTTTCACTTAGGGTGCGTCTACACAGCAGGGATTAACTCGAAATAAGCTATGCAAATTGAGGTACGTCAACTGTGTAGCTTATTTCAAAATAGGGAGTGTTTACACAGCACTTATTTCAAAATAGAGCACTCTTCCTCCGATTTCCCTTACTTCTCATACAATGAGGGTTACAGGAGTCGGAGTAAGAAGTCCTACAGTTTGACAG
The DNA here is from genome assembly GCA_019425775.1 of Rafetus swinhoei. Taxonomy (NCBI): domain Eukaryota; kingdom Metazoa; phylum Chordata; order Testudines; family Trionychidae; genus Rafetus; species Rafetus swinhoei. The sequence continues at coordinate 16,728,705 of CM033447.1, read as the reverse complement.
TATTTTGACGTTATTTCAAAATTACTGCCTGCTGTGTAGATGCGGAATAAGTTATTTCAAAATAATGCCAGTTATTTTGAAATAATGTTGCTATGTAGACGTACCCTTACAGAATAGCTACATGTGTGAGAAGCGAAGTGGGCATAGCTTATAAACTGCATTTCCAAGTAAACAAATACATTCTCTAATAGTGCCTGTATTATGGTGAATGTACAGTATTTTCAAAGCATTATAGAAATAACTATTTAATCTTTTCCCTTGTCAGTGCAGTAGTATTCCTTACATTCAGCTAAACTCTCTATTGCTTTTTCAGTTAAAAAACATAAACAGTGGGGTTTCCACCACTTCCCAGGGAGAGCGAGTATGTTGTCGGACTAATTTGTTTAATTTTGGAAGAAACCGACTTCTTAGAATCCTTTGGCTCTCCTCCCCCAGTGTCCCAGTCAAATCTGTTGTCTTCTCAGTTCAGTGTCTCACCCCAACCAGACAAAAATAGTTGCTGCTCTACTGCTTTGTGCCTGTGAGACATCAGTTGCCCAAGTTGGCATGAGAGGGACGCTCTGTGTAGATAAATCACTCTGATGTATGTTAGCTGGCCAAAAAGATGGGTAAATCTGACATTGCAAATACCATTGCTATACTACTTTTAAGTCTACTAGCTTTAGAGTTCACAGTGACTTAGCTACCTGCTGGCTCCTACAATGGGAAAAGCTCTATCTGTTGCATCATTGACAACATGTGACTATTTATTGGGGTAGTTCAGGAAATAAGGTCTGACAAAGGGCAAACTTGTTAGAACATGAATGCACCAATCTCTTCTACAGTTCAGCAAGGGATTCATTTGAAGCTGATTTTATGCATAATTTCTGCACCGTCATTCCATGACTAATATAAATGTAGCTAGTTGGCACTATTAATGTATTTAGGAATGTTTTATAGATTTTTGTATGTGATATGTCTCATCCTCTCTGAAGCTATCAGTTTGAGCCAGGAATGTGATTTGATAAATACCTTAATGGTAACACACCACCTTGTATTGTAATAGACATTACTGGAACTACTTAGTAAGTCAGCATCATTTTTCAAAACTAATTGTAACACCTAATAAAATTACAAAAATAATATCAGAGTAAAGTCATAACACCTTTTTTAGGAAGTATAAAATTGTGACCTCTTATCATTGCTAACCTAATAAAAAAAGAATGAAAATACCAATAATTATAAAAAAAGTTCAGTGTGTTTTCCTCTGAAACTGTAGAACATAATTCATAGTCCAAATCAATTGCAGTTTCTTCATGCAGTAAGAGGAGCAAAGAAATGCCACCATGGCTAAACATCAGAGTATAAAAGAGGCATTTTAGAGGCAAAAAGGCATCTTTTAAAAAATGGAAGTCAGGGCCTGTGGAGGAAAATACAGTAGACTTCCGATAATCCGGAACCTATGGGATTTAGGTGGTGCCGGATTATCAGATATGCCGGACTATCAGGAGGTACTATAAGCAGGTTATATATATACTGTATACATTATATACTGTATATAAAGTGTTCTTAACCCTTTTTATTGTACATACTGTATACAGTATACTGTAATGTTTTAGTTTTTTTAAGCCTTTTTTTACCCTTTTTGCTCAGTTCAGCTGCTGCCACTGTTACCTTGACTCATTTTTTGCCAAAGCTCACTCACTAGGCTCTTGCCATTTTGATGCCGGACTATCAGGAGTGCCGGACTATTGGATGCCGGACTATTGGAGTTTTACTGTAGAAAGGAGCATGATCTCTTGCAACTGAAGTGTAGAAATATAAGAAAGCAGGCCAAGAAACAATTTTTGAGAACAATTATCTAAGGACTAGGGATGTAAAATCCTGTTTAATCAGTTAACTGGTTAAATGTTGCATTTGACTAGTTAACTGCTTAAATGGGAGTGGGCAGGGCCTGGCTAGGCTGGGAGTGGCTCCCTACCTGCGGTGGGCCCAACCGAGCTAGAGCAGCCCCAAGAATGGGGCATGGAGCTTTTCTGGGCCAACCACACCTCAACCTGGGCCAGAGGTGTGGGGCCTGTAGCACTCCCAACCCACACTGTAGGTGGGGGGGCTGGTCAGGCCAGACCGGGCTGGGTGTGTGTATTTGGGCTGGGGCTGCTCTAGGCCCTCTCTGGGTGGCAGTGGAGGAGTGGGGGGCTGCTCTAGGCTGTGCACGCTGTGGGTGAGGGAGCTGCTCCAGGTTGGGTTGTGACTTGTAAATCCTCATGAAACTACCAGTGCTGGCACCAAATCTAACAATCCCTTGCCATGAAAGCTGATGAAAAGCAATTGAGATTTTTTCAGAGATTTAACACAAACAAAAGGAAGTCTTTCTTCGCTCAGCACACAGTCAACCTGTGGAACTCCTTGCCAGAGGATTTGGTGAAGACTAGGACATTAACAGGATTCAAAAAATAGTTAGTTAGCCATTGATGGACTTAACCTTCATGAGTCTATTAGCCAGGATGAATAGGAACGGTGTTCCTAGCGTCTGTTTGTCTGGAAATGGGTGATAGGAGAGGGATCATATGAGGATTACCTATTGTGTTCCCTTCCTCTGGGGCATCTGGTATTGACCACTGTCAGCAGATAGGATACTGGGCTAGATGAACCTTTGGTCTGACCTAGTACGATCATTGTTATGTTCTTTTTACACATACACACTCATCCTCTCACTCCCATCCTTCAGAAACAAGTAAAATTTTGCAGATAATGAATCATATCTTAAACATTTTGATGCCTTTGATCAATATGTCATTGCTATAAACTTGATATCCACACCTGTTTTGGTATTATAGTCTGTTCAAAACTATCATTAAAATAAAATGTATTTTGCAGACATAACCCCCAATTCTGCAAACACACAAGTGCTTAACCTCAAGGAAATCTCATTGGCTTCAATGGTGTTATTTGTGCTTCATTTTAAGCATGTTGCATATGTGTATAATATATGCGCTTTTGTATAATATGAATCTCTTTAGAACTCAAACAATAACATTATTATAATTTTTAAATTTTGACTCCATTAGCTGATAAAGTGTATTTGCTTAATGTGCAGTTGTAAAGTCAAATACAAAAATCGCTGTCTATATTGTTTTCCAGAATAAATTTTACATAGAAACCAAGCTTAACAGAGACTTAAAAGATGACCTTATAAAGCTGTTTACGGAACATGTTGCAGAAAAGCACATTTACAGCCTAATGCGTAAGTCAATTTATTGTACTTTTCTTAAAATAGATGATAATCAAATTCTATTGCAATTTTGGAAAACTAACTGTAGGTTGTAGGAGAAAAAGCAGAAAAGGTAGGAACAAATCATAAAAGACTAGAGGATTAAAATACAGATTGCAAGTACTATACATACTTACTGTGGGCTTTTTTTGGTCTCTGAATAAAAATGCAGTGTAACGAGGTTGGTTATTTACTAAATTTATGGTTTTAAAAGCTTTTAGGAGGAAGAATGAGGCATATTAGTGCCAAAACAATAATTGCTTTTTCATAGACATTTTGTGTAGATGCCATTGTTGTCCAAATATTTCATCCCAGGGATGTCGTCCACCTTACGATTATGATGACAAAGTATTTTATTGTGCAGCGGCCTAGCCTGTTTTCCACTTTCAGTACAGGTTTGACCTCCATGAGCTGGCACCCTTGAGACTTGACCCATCTTGAATGCTGGCCTCCCAGCCTGCTTCCCCCTCCCTGTGGCTGCCTGTGCTTCAGTCCCATTGCCACTGGGCTGCCGTCCCACTGCTGCCAGGCTAGGGCACAGTGGGTTGGCTGGGACTACCTGGGGACAGAGGTCCCCAGCTGCCTCTGCCCCACCTGGCCAGAGGTCCCTGGGGACGGGGCTTGCCAGGCCTGCTGCTGTCCTGCCTGCCTGGGACTTCCTTGGGGACAGAGTGTCTGGTTGCTGCTGGCCTCACTGGCGGGCCCGCCGCTGGACTCCCAGTTGGTACTCATTCCCCTGTGCTGGGGCTCTCTGCTCCAGCAATATCCGTGGTCCACCAGAGAGTAGGAGGTTTAACCAGTATCAAGAATGCTAGGTAAATGTGACTTGTGGTATGGTTGGAGGAATCAGGTGCCCAGGTATGAAACTTGATTGTCATCTTGCTGTATACTCTCTCTCTTTTCCTACCCCACCAATTAAGAAAAAGGTGGGGATGGATGAAGTAGTGGCTTGTGTAGCCTTTATTTTTATTGAAAATTAATTTTAGTGATCTTATATTACACCATTGAGGTGTAGTGCTGGCTACACTCAAGTTTAACAGAGCTCTGCTTGTTTTTAGATCTTGAGCTCATTGGAACACAGCTCATAGGCAAAGAACACCTAATCACAAGAACCAGATCCATCTTTTATCAGTTTTATTAATGTTATGACAAAGTTATGAATATTGCAGCAGATACAACTTATAGGTATTTTCATGCACCACTTAGAACTAAGGACACATCCTCCTAGATAGTGTTATGGATTGATCATCAGTAGAAGGACGTTTCTGCTAGGGCTTTAGTGCATTTTCCCTCTTCGGGCACCCCGGTTTTTGCCTATACTTACTCTTCACATGTATGTGAAAGTGCCAATGCTTCTTTTTTCTTATTGGTCTGATATGCCTTAGGAATTTAAGGGACCCTGATTTGCATAGGTTTCTCTTTATTCTCATTAGTGTTGATATAACCTGTATCCTGTGTTTGACACGTGTTGGAGATAGATATGCTTCTACATTTTTTGGTGATTTAAATAAATCTTCCTGCTAATCTTTTGCAATATTATCTCTCTTTTCCTCATAATCTTAGGGCATCAGTTTATTCTTTGAAAACTTACTTAAGAAATGCTATTGCTAACATATCTCCAAGGGCTAAAATAGCTAAATTAAAATCTTGCAGGCTTCATCTTACAGGTATTGTTTCAGCCTTCCTTACTTGGATACCTAATATATGATTATTCCTCCTAAATGCTGATCGGCCTTATACTTCTATAATCCTACACTTTAACTCCATTTAACATACAATGATTAATCATAACATCACACAACAAATGAACAATAAACCAAACTCATAGCTGTACTAGCCACATTAATTTCTCTCTCGTGCTATTATGTTAATATAGGTACAGTACATTGATACTATCAGATGACTTCCAAGAACTCTGAGCTGATTTAAACCTTGATTATGCAATTAAATTTGTGGTGGGCACCTACACCCCATGGAATCCAGCCTCTTATACAGGGGAAGGGTGCGACTGCATCCTCCCCATGGTCCCCCAGGTAAGCATGGGGGACTCTGTTAGGTCAGTGGATCCATGGCTTGAGCTCAGGCCCCCACCTTCCTCCCATAGCGGGGAGCCTACACTGGTGCTCCAGCCTCCTCTTCCCTCCCCTGTGAGGTTAGTGTGCCAGCACAGGCTTCTCAGTTGGGGAACTGGGGGAGAGTAAGCCCTGAGCCTCGCTATGCAATCCGGCTTGCAGGGAAGAAGGCTTCCCTCCCCTCTCCCCTGGCTGGGGGAACAGCAGCACATGGGTGTGCTGCATGGAGGCTTTCCCCACTGCTGCCATTGGCTGGAATCTGGCGAATGGGAGCAGCAGGAGGCTATGCCTGGTACCTCGCGGAGTGCAAAGGCAAGTAAGTGTCCTCCACCCCTCATGCCCCAACCTCACACCTTCAGCCCCTCATACCCCCCCTTCTTCTGGCCAGACACTCTACCCCCAACCCGCTGATCTCTTCTCTCCTCTCTCCTACGGTTCACATTAAAAAAAAAAAAAGTACCTTGCACAGAAATTCTTGTGTACAGGCCTGGAATGCTAGTGCAGTTGGCAGGCACCCACATGGCAGAGTCAATTGCAGGCTTGGGGCCTCATGAAAATGACTGTTGGCTATTGAGTAATCACAAGGACGCTGCTTCATCTATTGTTCCTACTTGTCTCTGTCTGCAGTGGAAGATAGGTTTGTACTATATATCTAAGTTCAAAGCATTGAAAATACTATTTATATAATAAGATCCCAGGACTGTCACACTGATCATTGCTATAAACTTGATATTTACATCAGTGTTCCCTCTAAGCTGTGTGGCAGCACAGTTTCACAGGTGATTAATCAGCCCTGCCCAGTCAGTCAACTCCATGCAGAAAGCCCTGAGCCTCTGACTGGGTGGGGCTGATCAGTCACCTGGGTAGTTGTGCTGCTGCTCAGCTTAGAAGGAACACTGATCCACACCTGTTTTGGTATTATAGTCTGTTCAAAACTAAATTTGCAGGCCATAATTTCATTCGTTATCTGAGACTTCACAGGTAGTGCATTAAGTGAGTGAACTGCTATCCACGTGAATCTCCAAGCACAATTTATCTCCCCATCAGATATAGATCAAGACATTCACCCATATGTATCCAACCATTCATTTGCCACATGCATAGATCCACACCACTCAGAACACAGCCAGCACACGAAACAAAACCAAGCATCACTCTGAAGCATAAAATGTCTGAGTTAGTATGAAGAGTGGAAAGTTCAACAAGCATGGCTGACAGCTCTCTTTGTTCAGAATATCACCAAGTTCAATCATCGCGGGATTTGTGGTCTGTTACCATCCAGTTCTCACCCACTTTTGGCTTACCACACACAACTTCACAAATTACACTCAAGTAACAGCATAGGCTTTCAGCTACTAATGTCATTTAATTTAGTCTGACCTTCTATAAGGAAATAAGCTTTGTTGCACATTTGTTAAAATCTTTAGAAAATAAAACATTCCTGACTTATTTTGCCATATAATTTTTCTTTGAATTATATCAGAAAAGAATGTACCGGATAACACGTAACCTTCTTTTGATTACCACAGGATCTCTCTATTTCTTTCCTTACTGCTTTGTGATGACCAGCAGAAATCAAAAGAAAATTTTGGAAAAAGATGATAAATAAAAAACTTCAGGAAGTAGCTTTGTGTTAGGATTGCCAGCCCTGCAGAGAACTATCTTATAGTCTCCAGGAATTTAAACGTTCATCTTTAATTAAAGGTGGTCATGTGATGATACCTTCAGGAATACATCCAACCAAAATTGGCAGCCCTAGTGTGATGTGCACTGTTAATGGACCCCCGGTATGATTTCATATATTTAGTTTCACCATACAGCTTATTAGAACAAAGCTATTTAACATCTTGTCTTGTATTTTAAAACTTTTACAAAATTTTATTGCGACCTGACTTTCTTAGATCCTGACAGTAATAGTGTTTTTTTCCCCCCAAAACAAAGATTAAAGTGGTATAAATTTTAAACTTACTAAAGTATCCCTGGAAATAACTGAGTGCATGCAGCACAAATTATACTATAGTAGGGACATTGAGAAGTATCTTGTAGTAACCTCAGATATTTTCTTGTCATTCTAAAATTTAATGCCAGAACAAATGAATTTCTCTTAGAATATTGTTTGTGTCTTTAAAGTATATTTCAAATCCCATTCAAGAGGGAAAATGGATATAGTTTAATTGATTTGTAATGTGCTCCTGCACAAAGAGGGAAAAAAAAAGTTTAAGGTGCTGTAAAGGCAAAAGGCTTTGTGTACAATATCACTTTGTTGGTCGGGGTGTGAAAAAACACACCCCTAACCAACATAAACACTTTTATTGGTGAAACTTATGTGAACAGCTCTACGTCCGCAGGAGAGGCTCTCCTGCCAACTTGGCTAATCCTGCTCGTCGGAGGTGGTTTAATTTAGGGATGTGAATGATTAGTCAGCTATCCGATAAGCAAATGCTTATAGAATAGTCGACATGCTCGTCGACTTATCGACACCCCCCCCCCTTTGCTGACTCTATCAGAAAGAAGCAGCAAGGGGGGAAAGAGGTGGGGGTGCTTCAAAGTAGCAGCGCTGCATGGAGCCAAGTGTCTGCCAGAGTCTGTCACTTTCAAGTGCCCCAGGTTGCATGCAACGTTTCAAAGCAGCAGCACTGCGTGGAGCCCGGGGTCAGCTGGGGACCCCTCCACTTACTCCAGGCTCCATACGGCGCTGCCGCTTTGAAACACCGTGTGGAGCCTGATGCTAGGCTCCCTACAGCGTTTCAAAGCTGCGGTGCTGCATGGAACCCGGGATCAGCTGGGGATTCCCACCTGACCCCAGGCTCCATGCAGCACTGCTGCTTTGAAACACCATGTGGAGCATGGGGCCAGTCAGGAGAGAGATTTGTTCATTCATACTCTGAGTGATCCATCCTGTTAAAAATGGAAGAAATGAAATATTTTTTAATAATAAAACACCTGTTATCCCTTCCAATTTGGTCACTGATATTTAAAGTGGACTCTAGTCTAGAAAGCCAGACTTTTTTTTTGCAGACTTACTTGGGAGTCTTCTGCAGACAGTTGTGGCTCCCAGCTCTGTCTTGTGTCCAGAGGAGCCTTTTTTTAAAAAAGACTACTTTGTTCAGTGACATCACTGTTCACTGATGGTATAATAGGCACCTGAAATTCTATGGTCTATTTGCAGCTTATTTCTGCAAATGTGTCCAGCCATCTTCCTTAGTGGCAAAAATGTTTTTAAGCCACCTCCAGGGGAGCTAACTAGGACAGAGCTCAGTTTCCCAAAGAGCAGGTGTGTGTGTGTTTGGTGTTTTTTTTTTTTTTTTTTTTTTTTCCTCTTGATCTCTGGAAAGATCAGTGATTTACTATTATAAAAATTTGGGTTGACCCCTGTTCTCACTCCAGAAACTAAAGGGAGACTGAGTCTTGCCAAGAAGATGTGGTACATGCAGCCTCTAGATACAGGTTGAACCTCTCTAGTCCATATTCTCAGGATCTTACTGCTGGCCAGCCAGTACATTTGCCAAACCATGGGAGGTCAGTATTGTCTAGCAGCATTACCAGCACTTCTACCACTTATTGGGCTCTTAGAGGACATGTAGCGATAAATTAGAGCTAAATAGGAACACAGAACGCTGAGAGCCAGAACTGACAGCCAGGCTGTAAACAATCTTCATGAGACCACGGGGGACTTGGCCACACCCCTGATAAGTGGGCATCCGACTATCTGAAATCATGCCGGACCACGGATGTTGCTGGACCAGTGTGTGCCAGACTAGAGAGGTTCAGCCTGTACTGAGAGAAATAGCTGTATTTTTTTTTTCAATTGATCTACTAAGAAACAAGCTCATAAGGAACAAATTGGCTTGGGAAGAGTATCTAAGGCAAAATCATTTTGATTTTCAGTTCAGAGCAGTGGTGCTCATTAACTTGTTTGGCTAGGATGTGTCTGATTCTATCCTTGGGGCACTACCAAGAGCTTCTGTGAGTTGGTATCACATGCTGTAACACTGACTTCCAGGTCATTCCTGTTTTCAAGTGCACATGCTCCTCTTCCCGCCATGTCAGTATTTGAACTGAGGAATGTTCAGAGTGCTAACTGCAGTGGGGGGAAACCTACCCTTGTAAAACAGCATGATAATGCCTGCCATTTGGTGCAGTCTGCTGATTTCCAAAGACAAAACGATTGCCCTTTGAAAGCATCTTTTTTATTCAAAGATAAAGCACTCCCATTTTGAGCAGTAATAATTTCACTATAACTAAAAATGGAGATCAACTTCACCAGAGGAAAGAAATTAATGTTTTCCACATAACTTGCCGGTGGCCACTTCACTTTTCCATGATTGTGGAGGTGGGGGAATGGAAAGGAGCCTGAATGCTTTCCCTTCCCTCACCTGTGTCTCATATGAATGGATGAGAAAGCAAAACCTCCAGCTGCCTGTTAGTGTAGGTATCTGCTAGAGTGTACTGCTCATGCAAAGAAAGTGCTATAAATAAGGAAACAGGAACTCTGGCTGCAATAACTCTAACCCTTTAGTCAGATTTCAAACCAGAACTGCAAGATCTGAATGAAGATGGACCAGAGAACCAGAGTTCTATTGAGAACCAGAGTCTAGGTATGAAAATACAGGCACAAAATTATATTAATTGCATACAATTTAGTACAACACTGATTTTTTTTTCCCCCCCCCCCCCCCCTAGCCCTTCACTGTTTTGTCTGTTCTTTTCCAAGTCATAACATATACCTAGACCAGGGGTGGGGAACCTCAGGCCCGGGGGCTGGATGCAGTCCCTGGCTTTCCTGGATCCAGCCCCCAGGCTCAGGGCCCCCCCAGTATTGGGGAGCCCGTGTTGGCACTCTAGTCTCCCCGCTGCTCCACCGTGGGGCTGGAGCACACAAAATCTATCAGCCTGGGCTCGCCTAGGCTCTGGTGCACAAAGGACTGTGGGGAGTGTCTTTCTCCTTCTCAGTCAGCGGCCATGTCCGTGTGTTTTGTTTTGTTTTGTTTTGTTTTGTTTTTGCTTCTTACTTGTGTGTTGTCCCCAACTGATTTTTCTATGGGTCAGTGGCCCCAATCCAAAAAAAGTTCCCCAACCCTGACCTAGACAGTCATACTGTGGCGGCGCGTCGGGGTTCCCCTGCCTCCTGCACCCCCGTAGTGGCACAAACAGACTCTGCCAGCCAGTAGACGATAGGGAGTTTATTGCTTCTCCAGGATATACCACAGCATAGATGTAATCTGGTTACAGGGCAGGCCTAGGATGCCTCAGCCCCCCCTTGAGATGGGGGAGACTGGGCCCCTAAATCCCAGCCCGTTGCTTAGGCTGCCTCCTCCATGATACCAGACAGAAACTGCCCAAGTTCCAGCCCTGCCCCCCAGCCAGGGGCTCCACTCCGCCTTCCTTGCTTTGTTCCTCTCCCTGGGAGGTAACCAGTAGAACAGGTTACCTTCCTGTCCCATCAGCTACTCGGCTGGGCCGTGGTACAGACAGCAGCCAGTGGGGGTCACCCACAGCCCAAGCCTAGCAACCAGCAAGGTACCCACACTACGTCACACATATAATTAGCTAATCAAAAGCTAGTCATTTATTTGACAGGTTTGCTGTCTCCAGGCTGACTTCACTATAATAGCAAGCAGGCATTTGTTTTATGCAGTACTCAAGTTCAAGATTTAATTTTCTTAAGTGCATTGAAACCTGAAAAGACACGTATTGATAAAAAACTGAAGCCAATATTTCTGTCACAAAAATAACTGTGGCATGGATTTGTGTGATTTTACATTTTGAAGTCTGAGAGTCTGACATCTTGCTCTGTTAAGAGTCTGTGTTTCTTTTGCCCTGACACTGGAATGACCTCCCCATCTCCCAGAACTCTTCGATGTGAAACATTTAATTGACCACATGATATGCTTCAGTCAAAGTCTAACTTTTACTTAAGACGGTGTTGTTTCTTCCCCAGTCATGTTCCCCCAGACTCAGTGAGGGATGGGTTTAAAGAAGTTCATCTCTTTATGTTTAAAAAATTCAGGTGTACTTTCATAATCTCATATATGAGAACAAGCTTTGTGTTAAAAGATCTCCTTTGACAAATATAGGGGGGAATCCTTCAACTGTAAAAATGTTGAGGAGGAAGCAGGAAAATTGACCAGGAAGTTGAAGAAGTTCAGTGATTCCTCTTTGCTTTCTGCCTTGCTTCTGATATGAAATTCAAAAGCATAAATGCCATATGCAAACATAGAAAACTAAGGCAGTTAGAGACTGGTACACCTTGCAAGGAAAGGGCTTTCTTTTGCAATAATTTTTTTTTACTTTTTGTACCTCAGTTAATGGATAAGCAGAAGAGGGTATCACTTGATTTGCACTCAAGCATATTACTAACAGATGTGTAAATCTATACTGTCATCAGTGAGCTCATTGTCAGTGGAACAAAATGTACTGATTTGTTCTTTCGCTTTTTACTAATAAGGCAGTAGCGTGACACACTGTCTTACGGTGATATGTCCCATAGTCCAGTTTTTAGATATGGGAAGAGGGACTATGCAAAAAACCTGGACAATACTTAATGCCAGGATCAATGCCTGATTGGGCTGCTATGGCAGAGAAACTAGTGTCTTCTCCAGCCTCACCTTTTGGAACAGGCAGGTAGAACTAAAGATTAATCAGATTGTGGGTTTTGCTGCCTTCCAAAGATGACTGCCTTTATTTCTCCAGTTTGGCTATTACCTCTCAAGGAGTCAGCTACAGAAAAGGAACCTGCAGCTGCACTGGCAAAGCAAATTAGGAAAAGGTCCTGAAAATAATAAGTTTTTGGTATCCCAGTTGCAAAGAGAAATGAGGAATGCACTACACTCTCATGTGTGCCCACATGTAGAGCCCTGCAAATCTGCTTGTACTCTGTGGATATTCATGGGCCACTTTTGTTGATCAGATGGGGATACAAATCCATGCAGAGCTATACATTTTATAAGATCTGAGGCAGGGAAGTACAGTAGCTGTCTTCAGCTCATAGCCTGTGAGGCTGCTTCCCTACCTTCTGATCCTATATTTCCTCTTCCCTCCTCCCTTCCCCTGGCCTGTACTTACTGTGCAGAAGCAGCTGCATCCCTCTCCAACTGACCTGATATGACACAGTCAGGAGAGATTTCCTAAATAGCTTGGCTACTTAAACCAGGTAGTAGGAACATGGGGGAGTTTGCTGCATGTTTTGATTTATTAACTCCCCTTTCATTGTAGGAGGGTGGGAAAAGGGGCTATAAGCTACTTCCCTGCCTTCTAGGTCCCATTTCTTCTGTCCCTGCATGCAGAGAAAGAGGAGGTGATAGATCAAGAAGCAGTTATCTGCTGCTTGTAGCCTATATAATTGCTTTCCTGCCTTCCCAAGCCTCATAGGCTCTGAACTGCAGACAGCTGCTTACCTGTCTTTGAGATCCTATATGCAGTGTATACACATGAACACAGATGCTCCTCTGAGAGACACTGAGAGGTAGCATGCAGATGTGGCTACAGATAAGACAGTGCAGATTGTGGGGTGGATGAGAATTGATTCTCACTGAGATGGATTGCATGCGGATCTACATTTTTGTATCTGCACAGGGCTCTACCCCCTGTTTGCTTTACCTTTAAGACAGGGTTAGCCTGTGTACTGCTCCTACCTCATTGAAGAAATTAATCTGTTTAGGAAAGGAATATTTTTATTTTAGGTGACTTGGGCCAGCAGGTATGCTGTCTCAGAATCCGTTCAGTTTGGGTTAATAATCCAGAAAAGCTTTCTGAGTGAGCTGTTGTAGTTTTAAAGGCTGATGTAATATGTTTACAAAAACAAGTGGTACAAAATGTTGATGAGTCAAGCTGTAATAAGGGGTTGGAGAGGAAAGCACAAATTCACTTCTGTTAATGAGAGGATTGATCGCCAGGTGAACTTGCTAATGAAATTTGTTTATAAAAAGTCAGGTGCAGTAATAAATAAACCAGGACTGATTGCTGCACAGTTTACTTGCCACATTGTGGATTCACCTTGTTAAATCTTCAAATATTATATGTTGTGGAATAGGATTATAGCTCATTTTGAAAAAGTAAATGATTTTATGGGGAAAAAGTCTAAACTAGTACAAAAATCAATTAAAGATATGGAAATAGTCAGCAACTATCATCGCATTTGTCTAACCATCTCCAGGCTATGGCTTAGTCATGCAAACAGTCCTACATTTCAAGACTAGTTCCATTGATTTTAATGCTCTACTTGTGCAAGTTAAGGGCTACTCCTGTGTATGTTTGCAGGTTGGCTCATGACCTGTCATCTCCTGTGGTCCAATGTCCACTGTAAGTGCCTCAGCTATGTCCCTAGGTAACTGTGTTACTAAGGAAAAGAAAAAAAAAATGTGTTGTGTGTTCTGTTAATGTTTGTTTGAATCAGCCTTGTCATGGCCAGTAGGGGGCAGTAGGTCTCTAGCTGCCTCCTATTGTTTCCTCAGTAGCCCCAGGATTAGTTCTGACATGAGCTGGGAGCACTATAAGTAAATACTATCCCCTTGTCAGCTTCTCTGCTGGCTTCTTCCAACATTGTAGGGGTTGAGGAATGGGTTGCATGATTATTTACTGAACTGTGAGAGCCCCAGGGAGAACACAACAGTTTCTCTGCCGGTGTCTAAGGGAAAGAATGCCTATTGACGGATGGTTCCTCTTTCTTGTCCTCCTACACCCATGCAAGGTAGCCCAGGAGAGGCGGGGGTGGAGAAGAAACCTGAGAACCAGCAACCATATATCTCCCTTATTCTCTGTCCCAACCCTATCACAAAGGGAAACAGCTTGGGGTGTGTTGTAACTTGCATCTGGTGGAGTGCAGTGTGATCTAGCCATGTTTCTTCTTTCCTTCCTTTTTCCAACATGCTTTCTGTATCATGGAATATGAGGACAAAGCTGTAATAGCCTATGTTGTTGGCTCAACTTCTGTTAGAACCCCCCCCCCCCATCTCCATACTGTGTTTTGCGTAGCTCAGATGTGCCTTAAAAAATAAAAAGATGTTTTGCGTCTGGGCTCTTGGAGGCATGGTTTTGTTTTCTATAATGAGAAAGCAAATATATAAAAAGCTATGATTGGTTTATAAATTTATTTCAGATTTCATCCCATGATTTAGCATCTGGCTCTGATTTTTATGTGATCAGAGGGATAAATAATTTGCAGCTCGATACATCTTTCTTGCACCTGTTTAGGGAGCTTGCTTTCCTGACTTCTCTCTGCCTGAATGTTAGGAACCTAACATTTGGTGATACCATTCATCTCTGTAATAATATTCTGTTTGTCCTCCCCTGTTGTGTAAAATTGCCTCTGAGGAGTGTTAGTTCTGCTCAAGTATGTTACATTTTTCTGTCTATGGTAGCCTACATGGGCTATAAGATCAAATACTGCTACAAAGTAAAATTGGGTTACCTTTAATGAAGTCCGTGTATTTAGCTGTTCTTAGCTGTGAACTTTTTGGCTTTTGTTGAGTGTATATTCCTTTTAATGCTGTTGAAATGTTTTACCTTTGATGTGATTATTACATTTAAATAGTCGTCTCAAAATATGTAAAAGCAATAGAAAAAGCCATTTAAATCTAAATCCAGTACATATTTTGCTTTCATTTTAGATCTAGATAACCATTTTACAGTTGCACCTAACCATCTGTTGAATAGGCTTGTGTGTTAGATGCATACAATATCTGTAGCTTAATCTCTTCTAGACTATATTCAGATATCGGTACATATTTTAGTAAAGCCTTGTTCCCTCTGACATCACAGTATGCAGTTTTCTTGACGGGCCTAGGGATTGTTGCAGGAAAAATCTGTAGGAGGAAAGTTGCAAATGTCTCATGGTATGCAAATCACTATCCTTTCAGAACGCCTCAGATTTCAAGGAAAACTGTTCTTTTTAAAATCACATTTCTGTCTGAGACCAATGTACCTATAATAGTTACAAATAGCACCTTCAGTTACTGTAATTGAAAGATTAAACAGATTTCTCTTCTCAGTTTGCGCTGTTTTGTAGATGTCTTTTACACAACCGAAAAGGGAAGGTTGTGGGTTTTTTGTTTTTTGTTTTTTTAATCAGCTATGGTTGTAAGTGTGGTGACTGCCATCTTGACTAATCTTGGGGACTGAACTGGGAAAGCTCTACAGCTAAAAATATATGTTTCTACAGTGTAAGCTAAAGAGGCAGGACAGTGCTTTGTGGATGGGGCAGAAAGAAGAGCATGTAACACTCTGACCTGTGGGTTCTAGAAATATGCAAATATTGGCAAGGGGGCTTGGCGCAGGTATAGTTCTTTTTAACACAGTTCATATTGTCATTAATATACAGGGCATAGCATTAATCAAAGCCACTTCATGTTAAAAATTAATGTTGTGTAATATACTTAATAATAGTATCAAATCAACAATCATTATGCACACGGCAAACAAAAATTGCGGTTATTGGTAATGTCTCCCAGTTATTTATTAAGCCAATAAGTAAATCAAGAATGAAAAATAAATATCCTCTCCTTTTTAAAAAACAAATAATTTCTTGCTTATAGCTGATTTTTAAAAAACCTTTTGTTTCAGGATGTTCATGTTCAGATCTCAAATCCAGAGCAGATTCTGTTGTCAGTATGGTAAATTCTTTAGAATAGTTATTAGTGAAAATTCTTATGCTTACCATAGCACTGTGAATATTACTGCTAAAATAAGTTGTATTTACTTCAGTTCTGTCTCAGAAACATGGAAATACAGTTACTTGACTGTTTTTCCTTAGAAACCCCATATGCTTAGCTGTAATATGAGAAGGCAAAAGTATTATTTCACGTTTTCACCACACAACTTCGTATTCTATATTGCACTTTGACTAAAAGGTTATATTTATACCTGTAAGAATGCAATTGTCACTCATTTGTCTGTCACTTGGTTTCCTCGTTCGGAACATCAGGTGACAGACAGGAAAAAATAACTTCACTTAACTGCCAAAAATATATGCTGAGAACCTAAAGTATTTGACCAAGAAAATGGTTAATCAGGCTTCTCTTTTCATTTCAGCTTTACTTTTAGATGCTCAGTCAACACCGTTTCAAATAACCCCTTCAACCATGGCAAATATTGTGAAAGGCCTGTATACACTTAGACCAGGTAAATATCCATTGCTTTGTTTTGCAATCTCTCATTGTACTGTAGTATCAAAACATTCCACAAACTTGTATGCAGTCTGCTAACTACAATATTATGTATTTTTAAAAAGGTAGATTTTATGGTTTTATCAATCAGTGTTTAGCTGTGTTGTGCGATGTCACAACTAAGCCTTCGTTGTGAATGCAGAAGATCTATTTTGTGACCTACAGGACAACTGATTCTTGCATTGGGCTCCCACCTTCACTTAACTAATTTAAAATATTAAAGGGAAGACTGAAGCACGAGCACTGTGCTTCTTTGTATTACTGTAAGGGGATGAGCTGCTCAATAGGACAGATATTGAACAGCAAGATAGATAAGAGTGGGAATGATAGGGCCTTTATGTCTAAATGACCTTTCCACCTCTGATGCTGTGATGATTACAGAACTTTTGCTATAAGAAAGAGATACAAAATTTATCGTTTTTATATCATGGCAAAGTTTTATTTTACCTTTGAATAAAATTTATATAATGTGGGCTTCATGGCCAACGTTATCTCAGTGAGCCAAGAAAATTGTGGTGTGTGCCTACACTGCGATAAAAGGCCCGTGGCACTTCATGGATGATCTGAGTCTCAGGACTCAGGCTGTGGGGCTATAAAATTGCAGCGTAGATGTTCTCGTGAGTGGGGAGGTGAGAGACCCCTCTCTCCTAGGGATGTTAAATTTCTATTAACCAGCTAATCGAGTAATCAATGGAATTTCCATCGACTGCTTGATTAGTCGATAAGGGGGGTGCTCACGCAGGGTCCTGACTGCCCTCCTGTGGAGACGGTGCCAAGGGGAACCGGTACAAAGGTAGCAAGCAGATGGGATGGGAGATGTGACTAGTCGACTACCCAATAAGCAGAGGCTTATCGGGTAGTTGACTAGTTGCTTACATACCTACTCTCCCTGCCTCTTTCTGCAAGGGTCTACGCTGTAGTTTTCAGCCTGCAGATTGGGCTTTGCAAGTCTGAGTCATTTACCCAGGTTCTGAGACTTGGTGGCGTAGTTTTCTTATGGAACTGTTGACGTAGTCTGAGATTTTTCATGAATTAGAAACTTAATATGAAATGGAGAAGGGACTGTAAAGTATCATTTGGAAACTAAAATGAGCCCTTATCAAGGGACAATATTCAAAAGGGGTTTAGCAGTGGAGCATCAGGTAATTAAAATAATCATTACTCACTGGTTATGTGCAGTTTGCCATTTGCTGAGCTCTGCAGTTGTTATAAGACTTAATGGGTATATAATAAAATATGACATTTTAACAATATTCTAATGTAGTTGTATTTGTGATGGGCAACCTGCAGCCCACTGGTGTTCCACCTGCAGCCCATGCACATCCTGTCAGTCCCCCACCCCACATACCTCTCACGCACTGGGGCACTGGAGCCTCCCAGTTCTTAGTCCTCACCTTCCGTCCCAGGACTTTTTGGAGCACCGTGAATCCGCTGAATCGTGCTCTGTCCCTGCTTTTCCCCCTCCCTCCCAGAGCTTGAACAACTATGAAGAGCTGTTTTATGACGTTCAAGCTGTGGGAGGGAGAAAGAGGGAGTGGGGACAGAGTGTGAATCAGCAGATTCAGAGAGCTTCAAAAGTGCTGGGAGGAAGGGGGAGGAATAGGAAGTGCGGAAGGGAGAGAAGAGAGGGTTTGCAGGCCACAGGTTGCCCACCATGGGCAATCATGAAGCCCACTGAGACAAAGGAGGGTCATTCAGGCAGCTCGCTCACTAGTCTTGGTTGCCCATTGCTGACACAGTCTCAACAGAGATTTGCAGCAAACAGCATCTAGCTGTTGGTGAGGAGAAGGAGTGTCCTGGGCACCCTTCCTGGAATGAACTTTCATCATGCTCCTTTATTTCTCTGTTTAAGAAACACAAATACCAAAGTGGTCCAGGTTTTCCTCTTTTCTACAATGCCAGTTATAGCTCCATGGAGTTATTCTTGTTTTGTGCTGGTGTAACTGTAAAGAGGGCTGTATACAGGCCACCCCATCTTCTTTTCCATGGAATTGCCGCTCAGAGCCATAAATGACAAAGAGGATGCTTTACAAAACTTCAGAGTCTGACAGGTATTGCATATGAAGGCCAGTAATGGGGTGGTCAGATTACCTACAGAATTCAGATTAATCACTATTAGCAGGCATGTTTTATTTTTCTCAAACATTAAAGTGATAGGTAGGGGAAGGACTATGGTGATGACTTTCATCTTTATCCTCTTTTACTTTTCAGTACTGTAGAAGGAAATATATTTAAAAAGAGCACAAAAGCATGATTTCATTCTAACTTGAGCTGATGTGTAAGATTTTGATATTATTATCCTACTTGATATCCGCAGACGCAAGAGTATTGAAAGCTCTTCAAAGCCTGTTAACGTTGAAAGAAACTTGCCTTTTCCTTCAGAGACAAAGTTTAGTTTGATTCAATACTGTCATTCCCCTCTCAGATTTTCAGTATTCTTACTGTGTTCTAAAAGATATTTAAATAAAATTGTTACCAGGGCATGAAAAATCCACTGGCTAGTGTTGATCAGGAAAACCTAAGCCATTGATTTCTGCAGAATTTCACTTAAAAACTGGTCCCCTCTTGATGCTTAATGTCCGTTACCAGTTGCTCCTACTCCTGTGGCAGTGGTCTTACAAGCTCCTCCCTGAGTCCTCATGTGACAGATTGCTGAAGCTCTTCCATTATTTGCCAGAAAAGAACCTGACTAGGACAGGATTGTACAAACCACTCTTTACCTTCCTAACATGAAGGGCATGGATTTTATATTGCCAGTGCTAGATATTTAAAAAACATGAGTTATGGCCACAACATGAGATTTAATAAATGATACATTTAAGATTCTTTCTTTGCCATGCGGCGTTTAAACTTTTGGACTTAACATTTTCAATCCCATCTTCGCACTCCTGAGGGATAGAAAAACAAAAGCTATAATTGTATGACTCCAGAAGTTCAGGCTTTAAGAAAAACAGAACAACATTTGCAATAAAATGAGCATTTGCAACGTTATAATTATAACTTTAAATGTCTTTTTTTTCTAAATTCTCATGTCATACTCAATGAATTCCTTACCTATTGACTTTGACTAAAAGTATGTAGTTGTCTGCTTACTTATGAAGTGTTCAACCAGATTACTCATTCATATGCATTTGTAATATTTACAGTGAGATAATCAAAAAGTTCACAGTGCCCACTCAGCCAATCTGTGAAGAGTGCTTATGCTATTGAAGAGAACAGAGTATTTTCAGTTGCCAGTTAAGGAAAGAATATTAAGTTTGTGGTATATTTTGAATCAAATTCTTAAAGTCCATCTGTCAGACATTCACCTTGTTGGGACTTTAGTCAATAACAACATAGGAAAACTGATTGTTTGGGTTGAAAAGATGAAGATAAGGATTTATGAATGCCATTCTATCCAGCCTGGAAGTGCTGTAAGTTTGTACTAAGAACTGTTCTTCTGTATTTAAAGGTGTTCCTTAGGGAGAGTCAGTCCTTGTTTACTTGGATTATAATGTGTTCAGAGGTGCAGGCCCCTGGGACACTGTGAGACCGCCTCAAAGGTGGGCACTGGGGAAGCTGTCCTATTGTATATGATTGTAGTGCCACTCAGTCTCCAGTGCTTGCACTGGAAAGACAAACCAAGAAGATATGAACTTCAAGAACTATCGCTTCTCCATCCTCTGTCTGCAGATGGTTCTAGGAGACTAGGTGACTGACAGTAAAAGGAGAGTCTGGCAAAGGGAGGAGGGAAAAAAAAAAGTAAAGTGAATGGAGAAACTTGTCATGCACTTAAGTACTCTTATCTGGACTCAAGTCAGGCAATGGAATATGTCCAACAGCTCCCATTAAGCAGCTCAATTGTCTTTTCGTGCTCTCTTTTTTTTCTATCTGCTGTAGTATGCCTTTTCCAGAGGAACTCCAATATACGAATAGATTTCTCTTCAGATCTCCAGCAGCAAAATTTGCTCTTCTTAATGCTGGGTATGGGAAGAACAAAGGGTAAAAGATAGAGTGGAAGGACGGAGAGAGAAAAAGGAAAGGGAATAGAGGCTAGGAAAGAGACAAGAATATGAATGAGCAATGTGCACAGACGAGATGAGAGGGGTGAAAAAAGAACAAAATGAAAATGTCAGGGGTGGGGGAGGGATGAGAGGATGGAGAGAAACAGATCAGATGCAGTGACCAGCCAAGACATGAGGTTGAGGTAACCCTGGGTTGAAGCTCTTGAAAATGTGGAGTTAAATGTGGATCTAACATTATTTCTATCTATTTGTTATATCTGTTTTCTAAGAAAATATGTAGACATTTACATAGTGCACTTGGCCGCTGTCCATAACTTTCCTTCCTTGGTAAAGAATTTGTAAGATACTGATCTTTGTGACTCGTATCACCATTAGAGGATTTATTGTTTAAACCTGTGAACACATTTGGTGTCAAGGTTGCAGTGGCACAAAAGGGCTTGTCATGAACATTTCATACTAAGAAATTAGCTTGGACTAACTTGGTTAATTCTAATAGTTTAATGTGTGTGTCCATCTGTGTGTAAATCCATTAAATGGTACAGTACCTTTTAACTTACCTTGCAATGTGAAAAGTGGTATGGCTTTGTTTGTAAGTTGTTAGTGAACCCTACTACAGTAATGAAGGTATTGGTTTATGCACTGGTGTTCACGTGTAAGGCCATGTCTACACTAGGAACAATGTGTGTTTTTAACACACGTTAGCTGAGGTACACTCAGTGGTCATGTAAACCTCCATAAGAGAGTCTAAGGTTTATCTGTACCAGTGATCACATGCTAAAAGTACAACTTGCTTTGTCTACACTAGGATTGCATTAGTTGTTGGCAAACATTCCACTCCTCTCCAGGCAATCGGGGCCACAGACACTTACAGTTTCTCTGTGGTACTGCTCTGTTTCTCTGTTTGCTAGGCAGTTGCTATATGCTACATTATCTTTGCTTTGTCTCTTCTGAGAGTCCATGGAATCAGCCTGCAGATATGGCTGCTTCAGTTAAGAGACCCTGTCAGTGGAGCCTGCTGGAGTGCTGACTTGGTATGCAGGATAGTTCAAAAACTTTTGAAAGCTTGTCTCTTTCACCATTAGAAGTTGGTCCCATAAAAAATATTCTTACCCACCTTGTCATTCTGACTTAGTAGCATTTTACCTCTCTTGCTCTAGTGTAAAGAATTTTACATGGTACAGGCCAATGAAGTGTATGGTTCATACTCTTTATAGCTTTAGGTGTCTATGGTGCCACTGACTCTTGATGGAGCAGCACAGACTATTGGGCCAAAAATGTGTGTGCCTTGAATATCTAGTCTTTTAATTAGGGCTGTTAAGGGATTAAAAAAATTAATCACGATTAATCGCGTGATTAAAAATGTAATCGCGCGTGCTTCCCTTTTGAAACGCTGCGGTGACTTTTCAAAGGGGCAGCTCTGCAGAAGCCCAGGATCAGCTGGAGTCCTCATCTGACCCCAGGTTCAGTGCAGCTGTCAAATGCAGTGGCGGCATTTCAAAGGGGCAGAACCACAGGAGCCCGGGATCAGCTGGAGTGTCTAGCTGCCCCTGGCTCTGTGCAGCGCTGCCCCATTGAAGTGCTAGAGCAGCACTTCAAAGGGGCAGCATAACATGGACCCGGGGATCAGCTGGAGTGTCCAGCTGGAGCCGGGGATCAGCTCGAGCGCTTCTCCAGCACCTCAAAGGAGAAGTGCAGTGTGGAGCCAAGGACAGCGGGAGTGCCCAGCTGATCCCCGGCTCCATGTTGCGCTGCCCCTTTGAAGTGCCGCTCCGGCGCTTTGAAAGGGCAGCGCTGCACGGAGCCCGGGGTCAGCTGGGGACTCCAGCTGATCCCAGGCTCCTAATGCTCTGCCCCTTTGAAGCACCGGAGCGGCACTTCAAAGGGGCAGCACAGCATTAACGCCTGCGATTAACACGTTAAGGTTTTTTAAGCGTTAATCCTGCCCTGCGTTAATCGCAGGCGTTAACGCAGATGAATTGACAGCCCTACTTTTAATTCAAGATATCAAGCAATTTTATGTAATCTTTTTAAAAAAAAACCTTTAGTCCTTCAAAATAATTATTGCTGACTCTCATTTTTTTTTTCTATTCTGCGTTTCATCGTTTTTGTGTTTTCTGTTTTCATGCAGAGTGGGTTCAAATGGCACCAGCTTTATTTTCTAAATTCATCCCAAACATTCTCCCTCCTGCTGTGGAATCTGAGCTTCAGGAATATGCTGCTCAAGACCAGAAACTTCAAAGAGAGCTTATGCAGAATGGATTTACCAGGTAATAATTATTACCCTTAAATGGCAGTTGCACTGGACAGCACAAACTACTAAAATGCATAGACTTTAAAAAAAAATCTATAAAAATGTAAATATTCAATATAATACGAATTATTTAAAGACTTGAACCAGAATTTTCAAATCTGGGTTTTTACACACTTAAATCCATATTTAAGCACCTAACAATGTGTCTTGGGTTTTCAGAAGTTCTAAGAGGCTACAAATTTCACTGATGGCAATAGGAAATGAGTGATCAACATCTTTCAAACACTTTGAGATGAAACTGAGATGCTTCTGATTTTTGTTAATGCTCTCCTGGTAATTTGATTTACTTATTAATGGGTGATATTCTTCACAGACCGTTCTCATTCAGCATTGTCCTTTTGAACTTCCGTTTTCCCTAAAGTAGTAAAAGGACACCATCAGTTTGAATTTTTATCAGTTTAAAATACTTGCTGGGCCTATTGTGTTCATCTGCTCCTCCTCCTTCAATCTATGCTCACATGCCTTATTGTCTTTCAGTCATAGAATCATAGAACCATAGAGCTGGAAGAGACCTTAGAAGGCCATCAAGTCCAGCCCCCTGCCCAAGGCAGGACCAATCCCAATTAAATCAACCCAGCCAGGGCTTTGTCAAGCCGAAACTTAACTTGCCATAGCTGCCTCTCCTGACCAAGTGCTCTGTGCTCCCTCTGCAGGAGCTAGAAACACTTAGGTTAGGCTGAGGAAGTTAGTAAGCCCAGATCCTTTCATAGGAGCATCACTGCTGAGGAAAGCAGCTCATGCATGAGGCAGGAAGTGAAAGTGACCCTTCAGAAAGCATTGAAACTGATAATGCACAAAGTAAACAAACTGCATACAAGATAATTTTATTTTTCTCTAAATGTCAATTATTTTAATCATCAGGGTTGCTTTTAACAATAGTTGGTAGACAATATTCTCATAGAAATGGGAATTTGTAGATCATAGCCTTTAAGGCCTTCAGTTATCACCTGGAATATTATTATAAGAATTCACTTGATTTCGGAGAAGCTTATTCTTTTATCTCCTAAATAGAATAACATGATGTCTTGTATGTTGCCTGTCAGGATGGTATGCAAGGAAATACAAAATTTTGTCCTCTCCAATCATAAAGAATACACACAAAACAAAAGATCAGTCTTAACGCATTGGTGTTGACCTTCAGATGACTTTGTGATTTGTAGCTGAGCATGTCAGATTATATTTCAGTGTATAGCTTTCTGAGCTACTTTTAAATATCCCCAAGCATGAGTTCCACTTACTAAAGTAGAAATACTGCTAAGGTAGTAAATATTCTGCTGTTCAAAGCACTAATGCTAATTAGGGATGTTAAGAGGTGGGTATTTAATTAATCAAGTAGTTGATAGAATTTTTATTGACTACTCGATTAGTCGATAGGCAGCTCAGCTCAGTCCCGGCTCGTACCAGGTGCAGGACCAAACCCTGCTGAGGCTCTGCAATTTAAAAGGCAGTAGGAGCCGGGCAGCTTGCCCCCTGGCTCTTACTACTTCTTAAATTGCAGAGCTGCAGCAGGGTTTGGTCCCGCACCCAGTGTGAGGCGAGCTGCCTGCTCATCTGGCAGCAGCCCCTGTCCAAGGGCGGTCCCAACTCCCTGCTGGGACTCCCAACCCTGTGGACAGGGGCTTCTTTGCAGCAGCAAGGGGTGGGGTCAGGGGCTGCTGCCTCTGATAGAGGCAGCAGCATGGGGAGGGATTGACCGGCGGTACCACGAAGACGGTGCTTGGGGGAGCGGTGGAGTAGAAGGGAAATGGATATTGAACTTAGCATAGTCCACATAAAATAAGCATCCAGAGTGAATTGTTACTAGTTTTGCCTACAGATTTAGCTATGAAAAGTATAAAAGTTCTTGCTGTATTAAAACCCTCATTAAAAATATGTGCTTTTTTAAAAAAAATAAAGGAAAAAAAATTGAGGTTAGAAAGACTTTAACCACAAGATGACTTGATATTTCTAAAGCTTCATTTTTGCCAGTAAAAATATTTGAAATGAAATACAGAGTGGAAATAAATAAAGCACTGAGTTGCCCTGGTGAAATAGCTATATCCCAAGACACAAGCTTTCACCAGTTTTTCTTTCCACTCTGTATTGTCAGCATAGTTCGACGGGGAAGAGTTAAACCCTTTATGATAAAATTACAAATAATTAATTATTGGCCTATGGCATCATCGAAAAATATCTTTCAAATCAAATTTATTAACACTTGGAATATTGCCATTGTTTAAAAAGCTCAGCCCAAGGCATGCTTTTGAATTATCTCTAAGGAAATAGAGTTTAATTTATTAATTAAAAATAGACCCTATTTCATAATCAGATTTCCAGGATTAAATTATATAGATAAGCCAAACTTTCTTATCCTAACTCAAATTTTGTCACAACAATTGGATAAAATTTTTTAGTGTATATATTGAGTCTTGACTGCAGAAGTCTTTCTCTTTCAGTTTGATCCTCCCAAATTATCACTTTGCTTCTCTCCGATCCCCTCCAAAAATTGCCACAAATTTCACCTTTTTCACCATGCCTCTTTGCTCTTGCTGTGCCTTCACTGATTCACCTTCTACATAAAATTCTGACTTTTTGTCCATGCTTTCACATCTCTTTTCTGTTCTAGCCTTCCTCCTCTCTTATTTTCTCCTCCTCTTTGCTCTTCCCAATATTTTTTTACCAGCACGCTTTCTCATTTGTTCTGCTTTTTCCACCCCATGCTGCTCTTTTACCTGGAATTTTTACATGGGATAACTGTAACCTTAATGGGCCCTAGTTCTACCCTGGGATCTACAACAGGGATGTTAGCAAATGTGGTTTTTTTTTTTTTAAACGTGTAACCACACTGAATTTTTTCAATGGTTACACGTTTACACGCAGTGGGGCAAGCAAGACCCAGTGCTTGCAGAGAGCCTGCTTTTAAGCTGGCTCCCCACAAGCACCAGCTCCCACCTGCCCCTCCCTGATGCCACATGATACAGAGGCGGGGGTGTTGGAGGCTCCTTGGGAGCTGGTACACACAGTAAGCTGGCTTGAAAGCTGCTTTCCGCTTAAAAGCTGGCTCCCCGCGCATGTCAGCTCCTGCCTCCCCCACCTTGCTGCATCACTCTATGGGAGGCAGCAGGGGAGAAGGGCAGGTAAAAGCCGGTGGGCACCAGCTCCCATCTGCCCTCCCCTTTTTTGCTGCCTCTGATACAGAGGTACCAAGAGGGGTGTCTGTAGTCATTAGGCTTAACCAATGTGGCCAGGCTTATCAGCTAATTGTGTAAATGACTACACAATAACATTCCTAATCTACATTGATGCAAGAAAATACCTTTACCTGTTTGTAAAGGAGTGATGATATTGGTGCATTTAGTATTATAATCCTAAGGTTTTTCTATTGGTTTGTGGGGGGCCTTGGGCTTTAATATCATTATCTTAGTTTTCTATCTCCATAAGTCATGCTGGAAGTGCATAACAAATGGGGTTCTGTGGGGATCAATTTTGGGACTGGTTCTGTTCAATATCTTCATCAGTGATTTAGATAATGGCATGGATAGTACACTTATAAGATGTTGCCACACTAGGAGGGTGCTTTGGAGGATAGGGGCAGAAATCAAAATGATCTGGACAAACTGGAGAAATGGTCTGGGGTAAATAGGATGGAGTTCAGTAAAGACAAATACAAAGTACTCCACTTCGAGAGGAACAATCAGTTTCTCACATACAAAATGGGAAGTTCCTGTCTAGGAAGGAGTACTGCAGAAAGGGATCATAGTGGACCACAGGCTAAATATGATTCAACTATGTCACACTGTTTCAAAAACCGCAAACATCATTCTGGGATGCATTAACAAGAGTGTTGTGAGAGAGACATGAGAAGTAATTCTTCCCCTCTACTCTGCACTGATTAGGCCTCAGTTGGAATATTGTGTCCTGTTCTGGGCACCACATGTCAGAAAACATGAGGAGAAACTAGAGAATGTCCAGAGAAGAGCAACAAGAATGATTAAAGGTCTAGAAAACATGACCGCTGAGGGAAAACCTGTGATTGGCAGGTGGAAACTGTTGGCTTCTAATTAAAGTTTGAATTCTAGAAGCCTCTGCTGATTGGCTGAGCCTTGGTAGCAGGAGGGACTACCAAGTGGTGGTGGTGCTCGGGGACTCCCTCCTAAGAGGGACTGAGTCATCCCTCTGCCGTCCGGACCTGGAATCTCGAGAGGTATGCTGCTTACCGGGAGCTCGCATTCAGGATGTGACTGAGAGGCTTACCAAACTGATCAAACCTTTGGATCGCTACCCTTCCTGCTTCTCCACGTGGGAATAACGACACGCCAAGAATGACCTTGAGCGGTTACTGCGGATTATGTAGCGCTGGGAAGAAGGATCCAAGAACTCGGAGCGCAAGTGGTGTTCTCGCCCATCCTCCCTGTTGAAGGGAAAGGACTGGGCAGGGATCGAATTGAGGACGAAATGCGTGGTTGCGCAGGTGGTGTCGCAGAGAGGGCTTTGGTTTCTTCGACCATGGGACTCTGTTCCGGCACGAGGATTGTTAGGAAGAGATGGGATCCACCTAACCAAGAGAGGAAGGAGCATCTTTTGGCAGGCTTGCAAACCTAGTGAGGAGGGCTTTAAACTAGGTTCGCTGGGACGGTGACCAAAACCCTGAGGGGAGTGGGAAAGTCGGATACCGGGAAGAAATGCAGAGAGGAACGAGCAAGAAAGGAGGACCCTGTTTCAATGGAGAAGATAGGGCGATCAACTGGTTACCTGAGGTGTTTGTACACTAATGCGAGAAGCCTGGGCAACAAACAGGAAGAACTGGAGGCCCTGGCCCAGTCCAAGAAATATGATTTAATTGGGATAACAGAGACTTGGTGGGATGACTCGCATGACTGGAGCGCTGTCATGGAAGGGTATAGACTGTTCAGGAAGAACAGGCAGGGGAGAAAAGGAGGAGGAGTTGCACTATATGTAAGAGAGCACTATGATTGCTCTGAACTCCAGTATAAAGAGGAGAAAACCTGTTGAGAGTCTATGGGTTAAGTTTAAAGGAGCAAACAACAGCAGTGATGTTGTGGTTGGTGTCTGCTACAGGCCACCGAATCAGGTGGATGAGGTAGATGAGGCTTTCTTCGACAACTGAGAGAAGCTTCCGAACTCTGGTTCTCGTGGGGACTTTAATCACCCTGACATCTGTTGGGAAACCAATACGGCAGTACACAGGCAATCCAGGAAGTTTTTGGAGAATGTTGGGGATAACTTCTGACACAAGTGCTGAAGGATCCGACAGGGGCCGTGGCGCAGCTTGACCTTCTGCTCACAACAGGAGGAACTAATAGGGAAGTGGAGGTAGGTGACAACCTGGGAAGCAGTGATCATGAGATGGTAGATTTCACGATCCTGACCAAAGGAAGAAAAGAGAGTAGTAAAATACACACCTTGGACTTCAAAAAGCAGATTTTGACTCTCAGAGATCTGATGGGCAGAATCCCTGGGATGCTAACATGAAGGGGAAAGGAGTCCAGGACAGCTGGCAGTATTTTAAAGAAGCCTTATTGAAGGCACAGAAAGAAACCATCCCGACGCCAAGCAAGAGAGGCAAACATGGTAGGAGACCGGATTGGCTTACGGGGAAATCCTTGGTGAACTTAAGCACAAAAAGGAAGCTTACAAAAAGTGGAAACTTGGACAAATGACCAGGAGGGGTTTAAATGTATAGCTCGAGATTGCCGGGGGGTTATCAGGAAGGCGAAAGCGCAAATGGAATTGCGACTGGCTAAGGATGTGAAGGATAACAAGAAAGGTTTCTACAGGCATGTTAACAAGAAGAAGGTGATCAGAGAGGGTGTGCAGCCCCTACTGGATGAAGGAGGTAACCTAGTGGGGAAAGCTGAAGTACTCAATGCTTTCTTTGCCTCTGTATTCACGGACAAGGTGGCTCCTGGACTTCTGCGCTAAGTGACTCAAGATGGGATGAAGATGGACAGCCCGTGGTGGGTAAAGAACAGGTTAGGAACTATTTAGAAAAGCTAAACATACACAAATCCATGGGTCCGGACTTAATGCATCCGAGGGTACTGAGGGAGTTGGCAAATGTCATTGAGGAGCCTTTGGCCATTATCTTTGAAAAGTCGTGGAGATCGGGAGAAATCCCGGATGATTGGAAAAAGGCAAATGTAGTGCCCATCTTCAAAAAAGGGAAGAAGGACGATCCAGGAACTATAGGCCGGTCAGTCTTACCTCGGTTCCTGGAAAAATCATGGAAGGGATCCTTAAGGAATCCATTTTGAGGCACTTGGAAGAGAGGAAAGTGATTAGGAATAGTCAGCATGGATTCACAAAGGGCAAGTCGTGCCTGACCAATCTGATCAGCTTCTATGATGAGGTAACTGGCTCTGTGGACGGGAAAGTCAGTGGATGTGATATACCTTGACTTTAGCAAGGCTTTTGATACGGTTCCCACAATATTCTTGCCAGCAAGTTAAGGGAATGCGGATTGGATAAATGGACAGTAAGATGGATAGAAAAATGGCTAGAAGGCCGGCCCAGCGGGTAGTGATCAACGGCTCGATTTCAGGTTGGCGGTCGGTTTCTAGCGGAGTGCCCCAAGGTTCGGTTCTAGGACCGGTTTTGTTCAATATCTTTATTAATGACCTGGATGAGGGGATGGATTGCACCCTCAGCAAGTTTGCGGATGACACTAAGCTAGGGGGAGAGGTAGATACGCTTGAGGGCAGAGATAGGGTCCAGAGTGACTTAGACAAATTGGAGGATTGGGCCAAAAGAAATCTGAAGTTCAATAAGGACAAGTGCAGAGTCCTGCACTTGGGACGGAAGAATCCCAAGCACAGTTACAAGCTGGGGACCAACCAGTTAAGTAGTAGTTCTGCAGAAAAGGACCTGGGGGTTACAGTGGATGAGAAGCTGGATATGAGTCAACAGTGTGCCCTTGTAGCCAAGAAGGCTAATGGCATATTAGGTTGCATTAAGAGGAGCATTGCCAGCAGATCCAGAGATGTCATTATTCCCCTTTATTTGGCTCTGGTGAGGCCACATCTGGAGTATTGTGTCCAGTTCTGGGCCCCCCACTACAAAAAGGATGTGGACGCATTGGAGAGGGTCCAGCGGAGGGCAACCAAAATGATTAGGGGGCTGGAGCATATGACTTATGAGGAGATGCTGAGGGAGTTGGGTCTGTTTAGTCTGCAGAAGCCAAGAGTGAGGGGGGATTTGATAGCAGCCTTCAACTTCCTGAAGGGAGGTTCCAAAGAGGATGGAGAGAGGCTGGTCTCAGTAGTGACAGATGGCAGAACAAGGAGCAATGGTCTCAAGTTGTGGTGGGAGAGGTCCAGGTTGGTTATTAGGAAAAACTATTTCACTAGGAGGGTAGTGAAGCACTGGAATGGGTTACCTAGGGAAGTAGTGGAATCTCCATCCCTGGAGGTGTTTAAGTCTCGGCTTGACCAAGCCCTGGCTGGGTTGATTTAGTTGGGATTGGTCCTGCCTAGAGCAGGGGGTTGGACTTGATGACCTTCTGAGGTCTCTTCCAGCTCTATGGTTCTATGATTCTATGAAAACTGAAAGAACTGGGCTTGTTTAGTATGGAAAACAGAAGACTGAGCAGGGACATGATAGCAGCTTTCAAGTACCTAAAAGGGTGTGACAGGGAGGATGGAGATAAATTGTTCTCCTTGACCTCTGATGATAGGACAAGAAGCAATGGGCTTAAATTGCAGCAATGAAGGTTTAGGTTGGACATTAGGGAAAACTTCCTTTCAGGATGGTTTAACATTGGAATAAGCTGCCTATGGAGGTTGTAGAATTTCAACCATTGGAGATATTTAAGAGCAGGTTAGACAGATACCTTTCAGGGGCTGTCTTGATACTACTTAGTCCTGCCATCAGTGCAGGGGACTGGAGTTAGGTAAGCCCTCAATCTCTTCCAGTTCTAGTATTCTATGATTCTGTGTGATGTTGAATAACACTTCTTGGGCAAATTCCAGGGATTTTGGTGAAATTAATAAAAGCTGTCCTTTGACTATCAGATGCTACTTGTATGTGTGGAGGGGTAGGGAGACAACGCTTTGGACAAAGAATACCCACAATTTGGCTTTAACCTTTGATGGGTTATTTGTACCATAACACTAACATAATGTGTTTGATTTTTATTTTGTAAATATTAATATGCTATATGGAGGCAAGTAGGGTCTAATTTAGGCATTTGGAATAAAAATAGCTGCTATGCATGTTAAATTTGAAAGAACAGTATTAGAGTAAACTATGTATGCTTAGATAGTGCTCTGTTGGGAAGAATTATTGTTAATTTAAAAATATGTAACTTTCTTCTTTCCATTTTTAGCATTTAGAAGAGCCCATCACTCTAAAAGTGCTCTAGTGCTCTAGCACCAATTTATATTCACTCTAGTTAAAAATGATTGACAATAATACGAGTATTACTCAATAGTGTATTACCAGCCCAAACATAAAAACAAAGATCTCCAGTTTTACCATCTACATAGCATCATCTCCATAAATGCTCGAGAAAGAAGACAGGCGTTGCATTTTATGCCTGGGAAGTTCTCTAATTCATACTGTAGCAGACTATTGGGGGGGAAATAGGTCCCAGGTGCTGTCTGTTTCATGTGGACCCCATAGCAAGTACTTTGAACCTCGAGGGGTCCTTGAAACATAGTTTGTCAATTTCTATTGTGTACAAAAATAATTAATTACCAGTTCCTAATGTTACTGATCACTGTAGCCTAGTTCCAGTTCACATACATTACTGTTGGTAATGGTTGTTCTTTGGGATGGGAGAATCCAGGGTCTTCACCTGCCAAAATTTGTTCTATAGCACTTATAAAGAGCTTTATAACCATTGATGGTTGGTTACTTTAAAGAGCAGTAGTGGGGTCTACCTGCAAACAGGCTGTGTTGTCCTTTCTCTCTCTTTTCTGTTTGTGACCCCCAGAAAAGCGTAGTGGCAGGGGGTCATACAGAAACGGGAAAGGTAGAACCAAGAACAAAAAAGTGAATGAGCCCAAGTCCTCTTGTGAACAGCTTTTGGTCAAATGCACTATTATGAGAAAAGTACACATGCTCAGAACTATATAAATTTAAAAAAAAAAATCAAGTTGTGTAAGGTTTTTATACTGAGGATTATGGGCTTTTATTTTATTAGCCATTGGCACTGCAAAGTCCTACATTAGTGCCTCTCTAATTTAATTATATAGATGGCTTGCTTATGTAATTTACATTCATATGCTGATAAAACAGGTATTCTGCTAAATAAATTCTAGAGTTGCTAAAATTCAGCTGAGTTTCAGTGTGCATTGCGGGAGAGGGTTAAACTTCTGGTATGCTGTTTAGTATTTAAAATGACAGATTAATGTATTTATTAAATATAGATTAAAAAGTCATCAATTTCAGCAGCCTGATATCTAAGCTCTGGAGTGAAAACAGCATTGCTGTTTCCCATTGATACTTTTGGAAAATGTACCAGGTTGTTGACATCTTCACTGCTCTATATCTCTCACCAATATTATCCACAAGGAGACTGTATATTGAAGAGTTGTCCGCAGCACTAATTCCATGACAGGAACCCCCCCTTGAGAAAGTTTTCAGCAGTGATAATCAAATGAGTAGTGCAACTGAAGATGGCGGGGGAGTTATTTAATCACTCAATGTCAATTCTTAATGACTTTGAAGTGCACACCAGAGGCTTACCTTCAAAAAGGATGAATTTTATTAAAGTGCACCACTTCCTGTTGTGTCACATGAATGTCTAATCTGGATTGTCTGCTAGCAGATAAGTGACATTCTGAATAGCATGAAGAAAATAAATAACATAAAGAGACATCTTTCTTGCCTCATAGTGGTGAACTGTTGCCATCTAACTCAAATAAAACTATAAAGGCAGTGGAATTTTCTGCATATACTAGTCAAAGTCAAAGGGGTGAAGGAATCCTGATCCTTTTCTAAATGACTTCAGTGGAGCCAGGATTTCACAAAAAGTGTTTTAAAGAGCTCCGCTCTTAGAGGAATTGTATGTGGACTTAGTAGATCAGAAGAATTTGGCAATTACTAAATGTCAAAATCTTTCAGATCTTTGAAAATAGCATTGTAAAACTGCTATAAGGAGTTAGTTTTATTTAAATCTAATTTAATGTCTGATTTGAAATCAGACTATAATTGAATGATTTGTGTTAAAACAGAGGATGAGCTTTTTAATTATCAAAAGAATTCAACTTTTCTTTAATATTGATTTTAAAAGTAAGGATAGAGTAGCTACACTGTAGAATCATCAGATCACACTTTTTATTGAACCAGGTATATTGGTTCTGGTGTGGGTTTTCCCCCTAGTCATATACATTGACTGTTGTTATTAGCATATTTGCCTACTGTTTAATTTCTACTAAATGTCTTAGCTTTATAAAACTAAATGTGAGGTAACTATGCTATCGTTGTTTTCCTTTCTGATTCACTGACCACTCTTTTCTCCCCATTCTTTCCCAGAGGGGACCAGTCACGCAAGAGAGCTGGGGAAGAGTTAACCTACAGTAAGTAAGAATCTGCTACTGTTCATTGTTTAGTTTAAAAACATAAACAGACTATGACTGTCATTGATCATCTGTGCTAATCCAACTTGGATGAGGGGTCTCCCAACGAGCCTGTGGAGACACAATATCGTTTTCCATGTATATAAAGGTGGAATTCTCCAGCAAGTGGAGGAATGATTGCTTTCCAAGTGGACTGCTTGAACACAGAGAAAAGGATCAGCCTCTGAGGTCTGGGAGTGATCAGAAGGAACTGCACTGTCATGTGGTGTTCTTTGCCACATAACCACTGCTCATGGAACCAACTCTAACAGGGCTCCAGTGTTGCCTCTTAGGCAGCAAAGTGTCCATGCAGCTGTGGAGATGGGGGAGCTAGATTCTCCACACAGTTATGGCTCTTTGCACTATGAAGCCCATGTAAAGGAGCCATCATTTGGCTAAAATACGACCAACAGACAGTTCTCTCTATTGGCGCAAATGTACCAGAACTGGGCCCTGTACGTGAGTTGCCCACGTCAGCCCTCCCCCGCATAAGAATATATGAAGAGGAAGGAGGAGAGTGGAACTCTGCTACAGTTATTTGCTGGTTTCCTCATCCCAGAGGCACAAGTTAGAGCTGCCCAACAACTTGCTCTAATTTGCATTAGGGCTGGAGCTGGCCTGCAGAATGAGGGATTGACATTTTATGATGAGACTGAAAAGCAAGGTCCTGATCACTTGCCAGTAAATGTTCCATGGATCTTTGTGTCAAGAACAGCAGCTCATGTTGAATGTTGACTGCATTCAGTCTACCCAGATTTTTCAGTAGTATCAGAATATGCCCTTCTTAATTTCCTTCTCTAAACTGATATGCGACATGGCTGTGTGCTGCTCTTCTTCTGTCCAGAAGAGTGCTGGATGAAAGGACTGTATAGCAGGTATATGAGCATACTCAGTTCTTTTGGATCTGGCAGGATGAAAGGCGCTACAGAAGTGTAAGTTATAATAAGGATTTCTGATTAACCATTTCTCTTTTATGTGTATTTCAGATGGCTCATCAACATGTGCAAGCTCCAGAGGGTACAGATAGTGAATATACCGGATGTGCTTTTATTCCTAGCCAGAACAGACACTGGAAGAGCACAGATGATATCTAGAGCCCCAGCTGGGGTCTGCTGATATTCAGGAGCTCTGACACTAGCTGTACGTGGAAGAGGAGTTTGGATTTTCTTTATGTAATAAAATGTCAGTTGCTGCTACACTTGGGATAACTTTGAAAGACATGACTCTTTGGTTTGGTGTCTCAGCAAGTTTTTATTCTCTGATTCTGTGAGGAACGCGCCTTGAAAAACAGATAATTTCTAAGTAAAAATTGGCAGCCAAAATCAGCAGCTTCCTCCAAAAATGTTAGAATGGAAGAATCTTTTTTGCACTCTTGTTTTTTATTATGGACATTCTTTAAACTAATTAACACATCAGTGTATTAGTTTTAAAACTTCAAGGTATTTTCTGAAGCTTTTACTTAAGAGTAAAGATTTGTTACTTTGCAGTATTTATTATTCAGCACAAAGTGACAGCAGCGTTAAGAGTTGGTCCCTTCTAAATATAATTTGGACAGTAAGTTTGTGATTCTGGGTTTGTTTCTTCCATCTTTTTTCTTTCCTAACTTATTTTCCTTTTTTGGTATGTTTTCTGACTCTGTGCCTTCAGCTTGTGCACTTGGCAAATTTATAGACCAGATTTGTTCAATGCAAAATATGTTCTTAAGGAAAAGCTTGTGGTATTGTGAACAAATATATGCTGCAAAGTCACAAGTTTCTCCTGTGTTACTAGAATATTAATTTAGAAAGGAAGACAAGGTTTAACCTGACAATGTTATTGATATTGACTAGGCCTCCTTCCCACTTTTTCATGTATATGTTTAGTATTAATGCTGGGACCAACTCTTGTAGAAATATCCCACTTATGTCGCTGCCCGCCTCCCCCAATTTTCTGGTGACTTTGTTGGCCTCCATAGTAATAACAGTGGATCAATGTGAACTCCAAAATGAATGCAATGCCAAGCTATGTTTGTGTTGTGTATTATATTGGAAGATTAGCTGTCACAGCTAAGAGTTGGATTATGAGCAAGATTCTCCAGGCTGTTCAGTTATGCTATGTGCCACTCTGACAGCACTGAGCAGACTTAAACCTGCCTTAATTGGTCAGTGGATGACAGCACTCTTGCAGGGCTGCTGTAGTGGATCTGACAGCACTCCTCCTGCTAGCTACCAGCATATAGAGTGTGTGACTGGTAAAAAGGGGTATGACCCTGCACCAAACAGCCAGGGTAAGCTGCATAGAATCATTCAGGATCAGGGAGATACCAAGGTGATGTAATGCATATGTGCATGCACACATCCTCTTCTAGACTTGTGCCAAGCTCAGTCGGGCTGGTCCAGTAAATATGGACCTGTAGTCTTAATTGTAATAGTTAGGAGATGAATTTCAATCAGGAGTATGGTAAGTGAATCCTGTTAATTTAAATAGGGGAGAGAAATGTACTTGAAAAAGCAGTTTTGATTCCAGATTCCTTTTACCATCTTTAGTTAAAAAGAAAAAAAAGACTTAGTGATACAAAACCCTTTCTGAGCTGAGACACAAGTGCAATCCACCATTCTGCCACACATAGCTGTCCTGTTAGGGGAGTTTTCTATAGATTGCAGAAAAAAGCAAAATATACACGAGGAAGGGGAAAGGAGTTCTTTTCCTTTCAACTTCACTTTGTAAACCAGCTATATTCTCCATATATAAATTCACAGATTCATAGATTGCAAGGCCACAGGGGCCTGTTTTGATAATTTAATCAGGCCTCCTGTATAACACAGGGCAGCAAACTTCCCAAAATAATTCCCAAAGCATAGCTCTCAGACAAACATCAAATCTTGATTTAAAAATTCTGAGATAGAGACTCAACCATGACCCTTGGTAAACTGCGCCAATGATTAATTGATTCAGTCTTTAAAAAGGTACTCCTTATTTCCAGTCTGAATTTGTCTAGTTTAAATTTTCAGCCATGTGTTGTATATTTCTCCTCAGGATGAAAGAGCCCCTTATTAAATATTTGTTTGCCATATAGGTACTTACAGACTAATCAAGCCACTCCTTCATCTTCCCTTTGTTAAGCTAACGAGGTATATAATTGTAAAGCATGTATTCTAATCTTTTAATCATTCTCATGGCTCTTCTGTGAACCCCGTCCAATTTATCAATGTCCCAGAACTGGGCACAGTATTCTAGCAGCAGTCACAGCAGTTCCAAATGCAAAGGTAAAATAACCTCTCGAGACATAATTGAGATTTACTCTTTCTAGGGTTTCCTTAGCTCTTTTGGTCACTTTGGGAGCTCCTGTTCAGTTGATTATGCACCATAAGCCACAAATGTTTTTTCAGGATAATTGTTGCTCAGGAGCAAGACTCCCATCATGTATGTATGGCCTATGTGTTGACATTTAGCCGTATTAAAATACACATTGTTTGCTTGTATCCAGTTTACCCAAGTGACCCAGATTGCTTCGAATCAGTGATTAAAAAACAAACCATGAAGGATAGGGTTTTGAAAAGCACTGTTTGGTGTATCTCTGATTTCACTAAAGTCAACAGGAGTTTTATCATTGGGAGCAGAGTTAAGCCACTGTTGTTTGATTTTTTTTTTTTTTTAATCCTACCTAGAGTAAACATAGTGGACAAAGTAACAAATACAGATAGTGAATGGATACTGATTTTAATTTTACCAAGGTTCCAAAATTTTATCAAGAACAGTTATACAATTACTCTGTACGCTGACAGCAAATTATTCTTGAATTAAGAATATATACTTTAACTAGTTGATTTAACTACATCAGTACCATTCTAGTTCATATAATAGTGTCCAACCTCTTGGCATTATCATGCCATTACGATTTTGCTCAGTCTTTTTTACAAAAGGGTTTACTGATATAGGGTTTGTAAATAAGTTGTAGGACTTAGGCCTCATATTTGAGGCAATGATTTTAATTTACTTTTTTATTGTTGCATTACACTTAGGACACAGATGTTTGAAACAATAATTCTGTAAGAAGGTAAAATAAAACATTCCTCTTAGTGTGGGCAATATGATATGCACTATAACAGTACTTGAATGCTTTTCTCCATGTGGGTTCTCGTTTGGCCAGCAGACATGAGAACTCTCCTTGGAAAGCATTGTATTTATGTTGTAAATTGGCATTAAAATTTCTATATGTTTTGGCATTATTAATCTAATGCTGAATATTGTTTATCTTGTCTTCTAGGGTTTTATCATTGTGAGCAGAGCATGAAATGGAGTATAGCATAATATGCTAAATTATTTTGTTTCTTTGTAAACTTGAATTTTACCAGTAAAACTAACTATAGTAAAACTAACTCAGCCAATTTGAGAATTAATGCTGTAAAACCATGATTACAAGGCAGCATGGTCCTAGCTGTGCTAGTAACTCTAACCAAATAATAACTTTGTGGTAAATTTGCATCGGTTGCTTACCATGAGACTAAACAGTAAATTTGGTTATACATTGGTGTCCTCTTCTATGTTACATTGGTTCTTTAGGCAAACTTCCTATATTAAAATATTTTTAGATGAATTTCATTTCTTGCTTCTGAAACTTGAAATGTTTCTTACCGTTGTTGGTTGTGTTTTGGACTAAATGTTTAAAGCATTTTTTTGACACAGAAATAATCTGCGGTGCTATATATGGCCCAGATTATGCAGGTGATGAACGCTCAACTCCTGGGTGGACTTTGGACCTGACTCAACATCTTATGTAGTCATTTTGGAAATGCAATGCAGCTAAATGGAAAAGGTGCAGCAAAGGACAATGAAAATGATTAGGAGGCTGGAACAGCTTCCAGACTAGGGGAGAGAAAAGACTGGGACTGTTCAGGACTTTGGTGGGATATGATAGAAGTTTATAAAGTCATGAGTGGTGTGGCAGAAATATCTATAATAAGCAGCAGGTTTGCAACAAAAGGGAGTACTTCACAAAATGCAGTCCACCTGTGGAACTCCTTTCCCGGGATGTTGTGAAGGCCAAAGGTTAAAAAAACAATTTAAGTTCATGGAGGATAGGTTCAAAACTGGCTAGTAGGCAAGATGATCAGGGAGGCAACTGCATTTTTGGAGTCCCAGAACTTGGCAGTTAGAGAAAATGGGCATGGACAACGCGAGGCATCACTCATAATTGACCTAATAATGATCTTTATGATGCATCTGACACGAGCCACTGCCAGAGACAGGATACTGGACTCCATGGATCATTAGTCAGTCTGTGTGGTCATTCTTATATAAATATTTGAGTCTTTTTGGCATAATTACTACTCAGAAAAAGTCTGCCACATTTATCCTTTGGTGGTGTCAATCATGCTGAATTTAGCTCAGTGTTTCCTTTTCAAATATCAAATGTAAGGTCCAATTTTGCAAGGTGTTGAATGCCTTCATCTCTTTTTAACTTGACCAGGCATGATTCTTCATCATTTTTCACGTTGAGAACTAACTGACCCCAAAACAAAAATCAGTAAGTTCTGAATGGTTAAAAAATGATTCTCATGCGTGCTATGACATTTTTCTATGGAAAGAGTAGGTTTTATAGGGGTAGCTAACATAAATACTTGCAAGTCCACCGCACTCCTTGGGTCTGGCTGACTTGTGCTTGGTGTAGACTCTAGTCAGGAGCAAATTAGATGTTTTATACCACCTTTGCATTCCCTTTATGTCTGTGACTATTTCAGTCCCCAGTGCAAGTTGGAAAAGTCTCAGAGTTGTCCAGATTGACCAGCAATGGTTCCCAAGGTCCATGGGTTGTCCTAGAGCACTGTTTTACTTCCAGCATCCTTCTGCCATGTTCCCTACACCAGGGGCTTGTGACAGTGGAGGGATACTTGACTGCACTGACACTATGCCTCCTGGGCACTCCCTCATGCCCTGTTGGTCACATACACTAGGTGTAAAACTGCTTTTAACTATTGGAATAATGTGAAAACAGTCTTATTGGGGCTGAGGATCTGGCCTATAATGTCAGTGTTTTTTGTAGGTGTGGCTCTTTTGCTGCACACTGTGTTGCTTTATCAGTGTCTGATTCCAGTGTGATGATGTCTTGGCTACTGAGAGTAATGGGGCTCTCCTTAGCTGTCTCCCCCACTTCCAACCTCTGCTTTCTGAATGCTGCAAGAGAGAAGGTCCAGAGGATGGCTCATCTGAAAACTCCACACAAAGGAAACTTGCAGTATTTCATGTTTTATCTACTGTTACCTTGTACTGATTTGAATTTGGAGGTCTAGGGAATCCAGGAATTTCATTGATGTGTAGACCATTAAGTCCTCCCTTCTGCTTTTTTCATGCATTTTAAGAATCCTGTTGGTTAATGTGTAGTCCTGAGCTCCTGCTAAAGGATTTTTAATTAGCATAGCATTGGAAATGTTGAATCCAGTAATGATGGGATAAAAATGGTGGCCGTTTCAAACCGTACGCTCACTTGCCAAAGTGAGTCAGAAGCAGGAGGAGGATTGTGACTCTGGGGTATCTTATTCCTCCTAACTCCCTGCATCCCATATCACTCACACCTCAAAACTGAGAAACCAAATGGGGTGTCTTTGTGAACCTGTCTTCACTAAGGGCTGGATCGACAGGGCAGTGATCGATCCAGTGGAGGGTCAATTTATTGCATCTACTACAAACATGATAAATTGATCGCTGATTGCTTTCACGTTGACTCTGGTACTCCACCAGGACAAATAAGAGGAGAGAGTACCAGACGGGAGAGTTCTTTCTGTCGACCCAGAGTAGTGTGGACCTTGCAGTAAGAATGTAACTCAAATTGTGTAGCTTAAATCAACCTTTCCCCATGGTGTAGACCAGCTCTGAGGGCAGGCACAGTGTTTTCTAGAGCTTCCCTAAGGGTCGGGGTATAATGTACATACCATCTCTTGCTCAGGTCTGTGCCGAAGAACACACCTTAACCCTTAGAGGCTGTTATTCAATAACCTCCCTGCTATACATCTCAGGTCTGGAGTTTCAAGGAGCTTCTCAATGTGTATGGTGGCCCTATACACCACTCAGTTCTGGCTGCCCAGATTCTCCTTGTGAGAAATGGTTCTTCCATAGTTCCTTGTTACTCTTTCCTAATCCTGTGGTTTAGCTTTTGAATCCTTCCCCCGTGTGAACACATTTCTCTCAACTCTTCTCTCAAACACCTTCAGTCATTTCAAAGCCTCCTTTCTTCCTAGTGAGAATAAGCTGAAGCCTTTCTTCACACCATACAATCGCTATATTTGGTAACTCCTTGCTGCATCGTGCCCAGTGCAGTCTTGTCTCACCCTAGATGAAGTTATGAAATGTATTTATTTCTAGGCATTATTCTGGTGCTCACCACTATAGCATCTCTGCACCTTTCAGTGTATATATAATAACTGTAGCACTTATTTTCTTCTCTCCTGCCCCACCCCCACTCCCACTCCATGCTCTGGAGGATTCGGCTGTGGAAGAGGGAGCAAAAACGCTTGAAATTAAGCAGAAATGGGGGTCAGCTGGAAATGCAGCCACACTGCATGGTTCCCTCCTTACATTTCTTCTATGCCTGTAATGCACAGTTCTGTGTGAATGGGTGGAATATATGGGCAGCCAGGGGGAGCAGTTGACTTGAATCGCATAATCCTCTCTAACTTAACTTTCTGCCAAAAAAGCTATTGGTTGCTCTGAACCAGGCATGCCCTCAATGTGCTGGGAGCGGGGGCTAGTTAATACATAGTGGGAGACTGCTTGTGCTCTTTCAGAGCTTGATCCTGCTCCAGGTAAAGTCAGTGGCACCAATTCCATTGACTTCTAGCCAGCAACTGGGGATCCCCAGGGGGTGGGTACTGTGTTCTGTAGGCCTTGCCTGTACTTCACACCCTGCCTCACTAAGGGGAGCTTGAGGTAGAACCCGCAAGGCAGGCTCTTGCTGTGCTGGAGGCAGTGGTGGCAAAGATGTGCTTTTTGGGCCTTCTTCAGGATAAACTTGATTTATGTTTAGCACCACTGAAATGTATTTCCCATCTATGATCCAGCTCCTTCTGGAATCTCTCTGTATTGTTCCTCCTCTGTCTCTGTCTCCGTGCACCTGAAGACACTGTTTGAGTGTTTTGTTTGACTCACATGGGTAAGTATTGGGGTGAATGTGTATTTGATTAACATTTTGAGATGTCTCTTGACCCTTTAATTGTTGCAGTTGCTATTATGGGAGACCAATGCTCTTATGCTGGCCACTTTCCGCTCTCCTGGAATCTGTCTCTCTTAAGGTTTCACACCTGATTATTCATTTCCTTTAAAACATACATATCTACCATTTCTGGTGCTTAAACTATTTGTAACCTGATAGTATTTGTTCACTCAATTACAGCTCTTCAGAGAGCTTTCTACGAATCAGAGAAGCAAATGAAAAGCACACACAGCTTGCTACTTTATGGCCCCTGACTGTTACAGGGTATATTGTGGTATTGAACAAACACAGTCATGTTTATGCTGACTTGAAAATGAAAATGTATTCACCACAGATTCCTGTGCTTGGTATACCTATTAATTAGTTTTATGTGGTGAGAGAGGAAGTGGAGGAAACATTCAGCACCAAAAAAAGTAAAATTCTTTACCTCAATTATTTTCTATTTGTATCACAGTGGTGCCTAACTGTGCAGTCACAGTTTGGGGCTCCCTTGTGACTCACACTGTATATCCCCAAAGGATTCCCACCCTGAAAAGCTTCCAATCGAAAATAGTCCAAGACTGGCAAAGAGTCAGAAAGGAAACAGAGGCACTTTACCTAAAATCACATAAGGCAGCAGCCAATCTGAGACTAGAACCAAGGTCTCTTGACTGTCACTTGAGTTTCCTAGCCATGTGCCACCCATGTGAGTGAGTCTGTATTTTCAACAGCAACTAGTGATTTTGGGTGCTCAAATTGACCTGGCTGTCAAAGAGCAGGTGCTCAGCTGTTTCTGAAGAGTAGATCCCTTTAAGGTGCATCACATTAGGCACTTAAAAATTAAGCCATAAAAAATTAAGCCCTGGGTATTCTAGTGCTAATGTATTCACTTACATCTAGGCATCAATGAAAAAACTCTAGAATTCACCATTCTGTGGTATCACAAGCAGCATGAATGTTAATTGTCCATTGTGTCACACTCTGGTATAGTGTTGGTCAACCACGAAGTACTAAGATTAGCTCCCAAGGGAAAACAAAGTGAAGGAATGAGTTATACTTTTTGTGCTCAGGCATGTGCTGAATGCCTATTTAGAGAGGGAGCCAATAAATTTGTGCTTAATTCAGTTTTCTGCTTGTTTTTCAAATAGGAAGTAATAGTCTTCTGAACTGTAATCTGGTACTAGTGTGGGAAGAGTGCTTGGAGAATTCTCCTTCAGTACTCCAAGTCTTACTAGTTTGTTGCCAACTAAACTGACTCCTCTTTTTAAATCACAATTATAGCTCAAGACCCAATCAAAACAAAGTATACCAATTGAATTTAATCAGAAATAAAAGCTGAATTATGGCAGTTGAAATCTGTGACTATTGCTAAAGAATTCTTGTCATATGAAATAAATGTTGAAATAATTATTGATTTTTTTTTTTTTTTTGGCTGAGTTGATTTTAACCTTTTTAATTTCTTAACATCTGCTATTTGAAAAGAAATCTTTATTCTGGCTCAGAGGCTTGTGCAATACTGAAGAAACTTGTACTGCTGATCTGTGGGCTAGACCCAAGGGTGCCATTTCGGGAGGGTGGGGGGACAGCAGCTGTGCACTCCGGGATGCAGCTAGCTTTTATAGTATGTACTAGCAGATGTACCCAGCGTATTCTTCTTCTTTTTTTTAATTAAAGACTCAAGCAATGCTAGGTACATCTACTATAGTACATACTATAAATGGTCTGTTTTTAATTTAACCTGATCATTCAATGTATGGGCAGCAATACAAATGTCAGAAAAAAATGTGAAGTTTAGACCTAAACCATGAGTATTTGTTTATATCAATTTTGGGGAGTGAGAATTGGTATTAAATTCATTTTAAATGTAATTATCAGAAGAATAAGTGGTATCTGCTTACTATTAGGGAACTTGCCAATGAAAGTGTTTCACCAGTTTAATCACTTTCTAAACTGATTCAATTAAACTGCAAGTCCCTGGTGTGGACTTTTTAAAATTGGTTTAAAAGAGACCTTAATATTTAAGTTTAATTTATCACCAAAATAATTTTTTCTTTTGCAGCTTTAACTCCTTGTTGAAACCTCCTCACCTATGGAATATGTATTTCTCCAATAATACAGGATTTGTTTCAAACACACAGATAACTCTGTTAATCATGGTAAACTCCTCATTAATTGAATTAAACATGCCCTATCTACCAGTAAAAACTATTTTTTTTTCTTTTCTTTTTCCCCCTGCCTTTTTTCCTCCTGCAAATGAAACAGATTGTTTGGACCTTTGTGAATTACCCATCTCTATTCTAATTAGGAATGTAGGGGACCCCGGGCATGCCAGAATGCTTCCAGCAGCAGGAAGACCCCAGGTGAGGTATTGGTGCTTGGGTTACTTTTTTGCCAAAATAGTTATTCTTCTTCGAGTGGTTGCTCATGTCCATTTGAATCAGGTGTGCACACCGCGTGCACCGCGTCTTCCGGAGCGTTTTCCCTAGCGGTACCCGTAGCGCCGGCAGGGCACCCCCTTGAGTGGCGCCGCCATGGCGGGGCATAAGTACCCCTGCCGGCGCTTCCCCACCTCAGATCCTTCTTACCGCCCGTGACAGTTGTTGGAGCGTGTCTCTCTCTTAGATCAGTTAATGGTTCCCGTTTCTGTTAGTGTTGTAAATAGTTCTGAGTAGCTCAATGAGTTAGGTAGTTA
Source organism: Rafetus swinhoei (assembly GCA_019425775.1). Taxonomy (NCBI): domain Eukaryota; kingdom Metazoa; phylum Chordata; order Testudines; family Trionychidae; genus Rafetus; species Rafetus swinhoei. The sequence goes on along the minus strand of CM033447.1, from coordinate 16,684,488 downwards.
GTGTTTCTTTGTTTTTTCCTTCTCCCCCTTCGGGGGTGAGGAATGCCAGGGCCGCAAGGCTTTAAGGCGTGCGCTGTCTGCGCAAAGTTCATGCCCAAAGGAGACCCTCACGACAGTTGTCTGAAGTGCCTGGGTGAGGGCCATCTTACGGACTCTTGTAAGATCTGCAAGTCTTTTAAGCCCCGCACTAAAAGGGAGAGAGAGACTCTTGTCTAAAACTTCTCCTTATGGAGGCGGCTTTACAGCCGGCACCGGATGGGCACTCTGCGGTGCGCAGTGCACCGGCGTCCACGCGAGATGCCCCATCTCGGGACCGGGCCTCGGCGTCGAGGGCCCGGCACCGGTCTCACGCTCCGGCACTGAAAAGGTCAAGAACATCTCGCGGTAGGTCTCTGAGCCGAAAGTCCAAGTCAAGCCTACACCATAGTACCGAGTCTCTGGTGCGCACGTCCTCATCCACCACGGTGCAGCGTAAGCGAGCGGGACGTCCATCTAGTCCAGGGCAGCTACCCTCGCACCGCCCCTCCATGCTTGACACCTTTGAGGTGGCGCATGACCTTATTAGCCTCACTACCTCCCCTCCGTCGTCGGTTGAGGCGGAAGGGTCGAGATCATCTACGCTGGAAGCCGTGTTGGCACCGGCTTCGCCTCCGCACCGGCATGACCGAACGGCACCAGTCAGTTATGCAGCGGGACCGTCCCCTGTGGGACCAGTACCGCTTGCCTCCATATCGGTGCCGGCATTGACGCAGGCCGCCAGGCTTCACTCGACACTCGACTGGGCTCGACCTCCCTCGGTGCTGGGACCCCTTCCAGACTCTGTCTTGGCTGCACCTGTGCCGTATCACCCTGGCCTCGCGGCGACGTCTTCGGCACCATCGTCGGGCCCTTCAGCATCAGCCTCTTCAGCACCGATGTACGTTTCGGCACTGTCACAGGCACCGGCATTGACCCTGTGGGCCATGCCGGTACCGCCATCGCCGGTGACGTCGGCTTCTTTGGGGTTCGTATCGCAACCGATACCGACTACGGCACCGCAGACATGTTCCGTGTCGGCACCACAACTGGCACCAGGACCGGTTCTCCCAGTGCCACAACCGGCTCCACCCCGGGCACCGGGATCTGTTCTCCCGGCACTGACTCCACTCCAGGCACCGGAGACTCCACTCACGGCACCGGGACCTGTTCTCCCGGTACCACGCCAGGCACGGCAACAGGCACCGGCACTGGTTTTCCCGGTGCCGGCACGTCCGCATCGAGCGCACGCGGGCAAACCCGAGTCCATGGCCAGGTTTGCCCCCCCCCATCGGCGGCAGGACATTTGTCATCTGAGCCTCCCTGGCCTGAGTCTGATTACTCGTCAGAGTCCTTGGCAGCTTCCTTGACTCATAGATCTCATTCCCGGCACCGGCGTGATCGTTCGCGGGTGCAGCAGACTTGGCCGCCTCAGCCACAATGGCCCTTTTGGACACCGTGGGCTTACCACCAGTGGCAGGGGCCTGTGCCCTCCTCTGTGGTGTCCAGTGCCTCGGGGCACCGAGCGCAACCGTCGGCGTCGCTGTCAAGACCCCCTCCCTCCCCCCAGAGGTTGGTTGCTACGGACGCCGCTGCTGAGCTGCAGGCCTTGATACCGGAGCCGCTTCCGCAAGCCGCCTGTCCAGCCAGCGCCTCAACCAGTTCCTGCTCTGGGCCCAGCACCGGTCCAGGAGTCGTCGTCATCGTCACCGGATGAAGCTTTGGCAGATCCTGCACTGGCGTTGCCTACTATGGATGCCCAGGCGCATCAGGAGCTGCTTAGGCATCTGGCCTCCAATCTGGGTGTCCCAGTGGAGCCAGTAGTGGAGGACACGGACCCCATGATTGACATCCTCTCGGACAATGCGCCCACCCGCTTGGCTTTGCCACTTAATAAAACAGTGGCCAAGATTACCAATGCCCTGTGGCAGACCCCGGCAACCCTGACCCCTACTTTAAAGGGAGTCGAGAGGCACTATTACATCCCCCAGTCGGGGCACGAGCACCTGTACTCCCAGCCCGTTCCCGGGTCCTTGGTCGTCCAGGCTGCGGCCCAAAAGGAGAGGCTTCCCCAGCCGGGGCCGTCCCCGAAAGCTAGGGAGCCCAAGTGCCTTGCCCTGATGGGCCGTAAGGTGTATGCCACTGGTGGGGTGCAACTCCGCATTGCTAATCAGCAAGCGATGCTGAGCCGCTATGCTTTTAATACCTGGCAGGCCGTGGATAAGTTCAAGGACAAGCTGCCTGCCAAGGCCCGTCAGGAGTTTGCGGCCATGACCTCTGAGGGCAGAACCATTGCCCGCACGGCCCTCCAGGCTTCCCTGGATGCGGTCGACTCTGCAGCCCGCACTATGGCGTCAGGTGTGGTTATGCACCGTGGTGACTGGCTGCAGGTGTCTGGAATACCTCCGGACGTCCAAGCCACGATCCAGGATTTGCCATTTGACGGGAAAGCCTTGTTTTCGGAGCACACGGACTCCAGGCTCCATACGCTCAAGGACACGAGGTCTACCCTACGGTCCTTGGGGATTCACACACCGGCCCCCCAGTGTTGTCAGCTGCCCTACAGACAGCAGGGGAGAACGCAGTCCCAGGTCCCCCGTGGGGATTACTGGAGACGCCGTCCTTGTGCTCCCAGTGGGGGTGCGGGGGCGGCTGCAGGCCCGTCCTCCGCAAGGGGTCGTCGATGTCGCTCAAGAGGGGACAACCCCTGTGGGGCTGGTCAAGGTCCCTCCCAGCAGTCCAAGCACCTGTTTTGACGGGATGCTAGAGGGTCGCGCACCAGCCTCCCACCCTGGCCCCCCGTTTGGGGCCAGGTTATCCCGGTTTGCCCACGCCTGGGCAGGAATCACGACCGACGCCTGGGTCCTAAAGATAGTCAGGTGTGGCTATACCATCCCCTTCCTGGGCTTGCCCCCTTCCAACCCGCCCGCCCCGTCCCTTTTCAGGGACACTTCTCACGAAGGCACGCGCAGCCAAGAGGTGCTGGCGCTTCTCGAAAAGGGAGCTGTGGAGAGGGTCCCCCCACATCTGGAGGGCAAGGGGTTTTATTCCCGATATTTCGTTGTCCCGAAACCCAAGGGCGGGGTTCGTCCCATCTTAGATCTCAGGGACCTCAACAAGGCGGTCATGAAGTCCAATTTCAGAATGGTAACCCTAGCTTCTGTTATCCCGGTTTTACAGTTAGGAGACTGGTACGCAACCCTCGATCTCAAGGACGCTTACTTCCATGTGGCGATAAGACCCAGCCACAGGAGGTTTCTCCGTTTTATTGTTTCCCGATGGCACTTCCAATTTACAGTGCTCCCATTTGGCCTTTCAACAGCACCCAGGGTCTTTACAAAATGCATGGCAGTCGAGCGGCGTTCCTCCGCAAAAAGGGGTACACGTTTTTCCGTACCTAGACGACTGGCTGATCCGTGGCTGCTCCTACGAGCAAGTAGAGGCCCATGTTTCCATCACAAGGGCTCTCTTCGTAAGGCTGGGACTCATGCTAAACGAAGAAAAGTCATCGTTGACTCCCTCCCAACACCTCGAATTTGTAGGAACCCTCCTGGACGCCAGGGTGGCAAGAGCATTCCTTCCCAGGGCCAGGTTTCTATCCATAGTGGAGCTGGTCTCCGAGTTAACCCAGTTCCCCATCATGACAGCCTGGGTCTGCTCGAGGCTGCTGGGACACATGGCAGCGTGTACGTATGTGGTACGCCATGCTCGTATGAGGCTCAGGTGTGACGACGCGTTGGGGTCCCCTGACTCCTGCACCCCCGTAATGGCACGAACAGACTCCACCAGCCCGTAGAATGGAGGGAGTTTATTCCTTCTCCAGGATACAGCACAGCACAGCACAGCACAGCACCGATGTAATCTGGTTACAGGGCAGGTCTAGGATGCCTCAGCCCCCTGCGATGGGGGGAGATTGGGCCCCTAAATCCCAGCCCCTGGCTTAGGCTGGTTCCTCCATGATCCCAGACAGAAACTAACCCACCCTCTTCCAGCCCTGCCCCAGCCAGGGCAGCATTTCCTTCCTTTGTCTCTCTCCTTGGGGGGTAGCTGGTCAGACAGGTTGAGAGACCCTCTTTGCATAATGACTCATCTCCAGTCCTTCTGGGCTGTGGTACCGATGGCAGCCAGTGGGGGTTACCACAGAGCCAGCATAGAAACCAGCCAGGTACCTCCACTACGTCACATCAGGCCTCTGCAGGACTGGTTGGCGAGGGCATTCAACCAGACATGGGGTCTCTGGGACATGGTTCTCACAGTGCCGCCGGAGGTGATAGCCTCCTTACAATGGTGGACCCAGGAGGCGGTGGTGTGCAGCGGGGTTCCGTTCACTGTACCTCCCCCCTCGCTACACTGGTCACAGATGCTTCCAACCTGGGTTGGGGAGCACACCTGGGGTGTCACAGGACCCAGGGCTTATGGTCCCCAGCAGAGCGGGCTCTACACATAAATGTCCGGGAGCTCAGGGCTGTCAGGAGAGCCTGCGAGACCTTCCTGTCGAAGCTGTCTCGCCGCTCTGTCCTGGTGCGCCTGGACAACATGGCGGCTGTGTTTTACCTCAACAGGCGGGGGGGGCCCAGTTGCCTCCCCTTTGCCGCGAGGCTCTGTGCCTCTGGGACCTGTGTGTAGAGCACGACATAGTTTTGCAGGCAGAGTACCTGCCAGGGTGCAAGAACTTGCTGGCCAATGCTCTGAGCAGGTCCTTCGGAGCCCACGAGTGGTCTCTCAAGGATTCGGCTCTTCGTCAGGTCTTCCACAGGTGGGATTGTCCCCTAGTAGACCTGTTTACCTCGGCACGCAACACCAAGTGCCAGAGTTATTGTGCCCTGTTGGGGCTCGGGGAACACTCCAGGGGGGATGCCATGACAGTGCCGTGGCCGGCAGGCATCCTCTATGCTTTCCCTCCGTTTCCCCTAATTCCCAGGGTTCTGACCAGGGTCAAGACCTTCAGGTCCGTGGTCATCCTGGTAGCCCCGAGGTGGCCCAGACAGTTCTGGTTCCCTGTCCTGGTGGACATGATCACCAAGGACCCTATAACGCTCCCACCGGTTCGGGATCTCCTGACCCAACCTTGGGACGGGAGGACCATGGTTCACCCAAATCTCAGCTCTCTCCACCTGACGGCCTGGTTTATCCATGGCTGACCCAACCGGAAAGGGAATGTTCCCAGGAGGTACAGATGGTGCTCCTAAGTAGTAGGAAACAGTCTACCAGGCGGTCGTATGCAGCCAAGTGGTGGCGGTTCTCGTCTTGGGCGTCCAGAAGGGGAGTTCCCCCTGTCCTGTGCACCTGTCCCGTCCATTCTGGATTACCTCTTTGAACTTAGGTCCAGTGGCCTCTCTACCTCCTCTATTAAAGTCCATGTGGCATCTCTCTCCGCCTTCCATGTTGGTTCGGCAGGAGTTTCTCTGTTTTCTGACCCTGTGGTCAAAAGGTTCCTTAAGGGTTTGGATAAGTTGTATCCCTAGGTTAGACCCCCTCTCCCTGCGTGGGACCTTAACCTCGTGTTGTCTAGACTCGTGTCGCCCCCCTTTGAGCTGCTGGCCACGTGTTCTTTGAAGCACCTTTCTATGAAGGTTGCGTTCATTGTGGCCATTACATCGGCTCGCAGGGTCTCCGAGCTGAGGGCGTTAACTGTGAACCCGCCCTACCTAGTGTTTTCTGACACAATGTGAGGCTCCGCCTCACCCGGCTTTTCTCCCCAAGGTGGTGTCACTGTCCATTTGTCCCAAGAAATTTACCTCCCGGTTTTCTTTCCAAAGCCCCACGCCTCCCCTAAGGAGCAAGGGCTCCATTCCCTGGATGCTAGACGTGCGCTAGCCTTTTATATTGATAGGACTAAACCCTTTCGTAAATCCACACACTTGTTTATTGCTGTCACTGACAGAATGAAAGGACTTCCCATATCGACCCAAAGGTTGTCCAATTGGGTCGCAGGGTGTATCAGGGAGTGTTATGCCTTGGCCGGGAAGGTCCCGCCCTGGGTTACAGCACATTCCACCAGGGCGCAGGCGTCCTCTGTAGCTTTTGGGGCGCAGGTTCCAGTCACTGAAATCTGCAGGGCAGCCACGTGGTCGTCGCTCCATACCTTTACGGTGCACTACGCGCTGGCACAATAGGCTAGGGAGGACGCAGGGGTGGGATCTGTGGTCCTCAGCTCTGTATTGTAAATATGTTGGTTTATTTGTACACATTGCACTTTTCTACAGTTTTCCTGTGTTCGGTTAGTTGAATAAATATCTTTGAATTGTTCAACTTTCGTGGACTTCTGTTTCTGAGTGCTCCGACCCCTCCTCCTTGAAGTGGGGTTGGCTTGGAAGTCACCTGATTCGAATGGGCATGAGCAACCACTCAAAGAAGAAAAGAATGGTTACTTACCTGTAACTGTTGTTCTTCGAGATGTGTTGCTCATGTCCATTCGATTTCCCCCCCTACCTCCCCTTCGTCGGAGCGTCCGGCAAGAAGGAACTGAGGTGGGGAAGCGCCGGCAGGGGTACTTATGCCCCGCCATGGCGGCGCCACTTCAGGGGGTGCCCTGCTGGCGCTACGGGTACCACTAGGGAAAACGCTCCAGAAGACGCAGTGCACGCGGTGCGCACACCTGATTCGAATGGACATGAGCAACACATCTCGAAGAACAACAGTTACAGGTAAGTAACCGTTCTTTACTACTGAGGGGCTGTTGTGGCTCTATACTAGTGTGGATGCTGACTGGACCTTATGAGCATGGTGATTTTTGAGTGATAATTTTGGCATGTTCTCTTAGGGTATGTCTATGTAGCAGGGCTAAAGTCGAGTAAAGCTACACAACTTTGGCTACGTCAATTACGTAGCTGAAGTCGAAATAGCCTAATTCAGCTTTTGGTGCTGTCTACACAGCAGGAAGTTGAAGAACACTCTTCCTTCAACTTCCTTTACCCCTCATGAAATGAGGGTTACCATGAGTCAGAATAAAGGCTCGTAGTGTAGACACACACTATATTCCAAAATAACACTGCTGTGTACTGCCCTTAGTGAATAGAACCCCTCTTTCCCTTTTAATGTGTTTGAGGAATTTAGGCAACGGGATCAAGGTTCCCTCTAAGCTGCGTGGCAGCACGGCCCTGCAGCTGCTTAATCAGCCCTGCCCAGTCAGGGGCTCAGAGTTGCTGCTCATGGAGCGGCCTGGCTGGGGGAGGGACACTCCTTCCTCAGCAACAGCAGCAGCTCCCTGATGCGGACAGAGCAGCGAGTCTCTTCCAGCTGGTCCACTCTGTCCTCAGCAGGGAGCTGCTGCTGTTGCTGAGGAAGAAGTGCCCCTCCCCCAGCCAGGAGCTCCATGCGTGGGGCCCTGAGCCCCTGGTTGGGCAGGGCTCATTAAGCAGCTGTGAGGCCATGCTGCCACACAGCTTAGAGGGAATGTTGGCTGGGACCTCCAGCAGGTAGGTGCAAGGAAATCCCAGGAGAGGGGCCAAATGCCAGGATCTTGCTGGCAGCCAAGAGCCCACAGTGCAGGGCTGGCACCTGAGAGCCTGCAGCAGAAGGCTGGTAGCTGGGACCCTACCAGCAGCAGAGCCGGTGACATGGAACCAGCAGCTGGGACCCTGGATTGGATGTAACCCCCTCTACCACCCTACCTCTCCATCCCCGGGTAAAACATTTAACCATGTAACTGATAAAAGTTTGATCGTTTACACAGTTACTGGTTTTTGTACATTTTTTTATGTCTCTAGTTGTCACTGCAGAAGACCTTGGACCAAGAAATAATTTTTATTACTATTGTCAAGGGAAAGTGGTTCTTCTGATTGACAGGTAGGAAGATACAGTTCAAGGAATCTCTGAATCACAGTCCATTGCTTCACAGTCATGTAGAACTAATTAATAATTTAAAACCACAGAAGAGCACATTACAGTAGACTTCCGATAATCCGGAACCTATGGGATTTAGGTGGTGCTGGATTATCAGATATGCCGGACTATCAGGAGGTACTATAAGCAGGTTATATATATACTGTATACATTATATGCTGTATATAAAGTGTTCTTAACCCTTTTTATTGTACATACTGTATACAGTATACTGTAATGTTTTAGTTTTTTTAAGCCTTTTTACCCTTTTGCTCAGTTCAGCTGCCGCTGTTACCTTGTGACTCATTTTTTGCCGAAGCTCACTCACTAGGCTCTTGCCATTTTGATGCCGGACTATCAGGAGTGCCGGACTATTAGATGCCGGACTATTGGAGTTTTACTGTACTATGCTAAGTCATGACGAATTTTGATGCTGAAGGTTCAAGGAGCACTCATTCCTTGGGGTGAACTTGTCACTGACTGAATCCTGAGAGTGCCTCGTGCTGTTGTAAACGTGCGTTCTCATCAGCCAAGGTTTCCACAGCCTCCCCCTTGAGCTGGCAGAGCAGGAACAGAGCCCCCGATCTTGCCAAGAAGCTGAAGCAAAAGTTTTCCAGCTTGGGTGCCCAATGGCAGGCACCTAGTTACCCTTCTAAGTAAGTGACGTTGTTCTCAGGAGTACTGAGTGCACAGACAGAGTCCACTGATTTCAGCCTTAGCCACTAGCTCATGAAAATGCTGGTGTAAGCACATGAAGTTGGATTGCCCCTGAATGGGCTACCCAGACCTGGGTCCAGTTGCAGAAAGCAGGTGCCGACAGGGGATGGATCACTTGATCATCATGTGTTCTGTATAGCCATTCTCGTGCATCTGACATTGGCCACTATCAGAAAAGAGGATCGGGGCAGACTGGCAATCAAAATAGGCCCGGGAAATGGGTTGAGAACAGCCCACTTTTTCACATCAAAGATTTTTTTTTTTAATTTACTCTTTGACCCCCATTAGCCACATCCCTGACCCCAGTTAACCACGCCCCTGATCACCATTAGCCACACACCCTGACTCCCATTAGCCAGGCCTCTGGAGGCAACACTCTCGGGGCAAGATGGACACATGACCAGAAGTAAAAGGTGTCATGTGACCCCTCTAAGGACTTTTCCCACCATCCTCCTACCAATAGGGATTAGTTTGGCCCCCACCAAACCCCCCTCATGCAACTATCCTGCAATTGCATTAACCCAATGTATGTGACATTAACTTGGGGGCAGAGGGGGTGGAGAGGCTGGGGGAAGTGTACCCTCTAAGTTTCCTCTCCCATGAGCAGAATGAATTTTGTGTTGTGCACCAGTACTGAGTTCATGTGGCTTGTTTGGATGTGCCACTGTGGCACCCAAGTTATTAATCAATATCTTATAAACCTCTACCCTTTCCCTCTGCTGCCATGTCTCCTCCCCTTGCTCCATCAGCTCCTGGTGCCTGCTGCCCCCAACCCCTCACCCTCCTCTGCTGTCCTGACTCCTGTCCTTCTCACTGCCCTCAGCCCTCCTGAGACCTGCCCCCTCCACCAGCCCTTCTCTCCCCTGTGCCCACTCCTCCAGTAGCCCCACTCTGATCATGTGAGCTACCCCTCCTTATCCCCTCTCCTAACACCTCCCTCTACGCACCTGCCCTGCCTCTCTCCTCTGGTGCTGGTCCCTCCCCTGCAGGTGTCTGCCCTTCTGCTTCACCCCCAGAATCCCCTGGCACCTGCACCTTCCCTTACCCCTGCACCCTCCTGGTGCCTCCCCCTTCCCTCACTGCCCCTGCCCCCTTTGCCCTCTTTTTCCCTGATGCCCACCCCGCCCCCATTCCCCTCATGCTCCTGTGTCCTCACACATGACTTGCTCCATCCCCACCTTCCTCATGCCCACCACTTCTTTCAAGCCTTCTCCCAGCACCTACCCCTCCCCCCCAAAGCCCTTACCCTCTCCTCTCCCAGCATCACCCTATCTTTCCTCCCACTGACACATCCCCTCCTGCCCTTTTCCTCATTGTCTCCACTTGGCCCCCTGGCATTTGTCTCTCCTCCATCCTGTCCCTTGGTACCTTTCCCTTTCTTCTCCTGCCCTGCCCCCCTCCCCTCAGCACAAGCCCCTTCCTCTCCCACCCCTTCCCCCTATTTTTTCCCCCATCCCCTTCCCCACTTTCTGCCTTCCAGTTTGCGGGGCTGGGGTCTGTGATCGGGCCTCAGAAGTCCCCGCAGCTCTGGCCCCAGCTGCTGCCGGGGCTCCAGACCACGTGCTGGGCCTGGAGCTGGGCCGCGTGGTGCAACTCTGGGCCGGGCGGTTTTAAAGCCCCGGGCTGTGACATCACGCCACGCCCGGGCGTCTCCCCTCTCAGCTGTTGTGCGGCGTTTGAGCACATCGCACATGCCTCCCTCGGCCCTACCATGCCCCGTACGTGGCCGGCGCCGGGGAATTTAAAGTGAGGGTCTGCGGCGCCCCGTCACAATCCTCCTCCTCCTTCAGCAGCCTCCAGCCGGCCCTTCGGAGGATGGCCCACCGGGAAATTCCCGGTATCCCGCCGGGCCAGTCCGCCCCGAAGAGGATACTAGGCTGGATGGACCTTTGGTCTGACCCAGTCTGGCCATTCTTATGCTTTGTGCAGGAGTAAGTGGGAGCTATATTTTCCTCCCTCCCCCCAAGTAAGGAAGTGAGAAGAATGGGATAAGTGGAGACTCTGACCATTCCCCATAGCCTCCCCCACTATCCTCAAAGAATGGGGCCATGACCTGGAGCTTACTTATATACCAGCATCCTTGGCTGCCTCTATAACCACTTGATAACTGTGTAATTGGTTGCCCTCACTCCCTGACTGACTTTGTGGGGAGAGAAAAGGCAAATTTTAAAGCTACCTTTGCAATCCCTTTTTCTGAGTTGCACTTCTTAGTCACAGCTGAAGATTTCTAGAGCCCATACCTTAGGCAGTGCCTTGGTCACAGCTGGTGAGTTCAGGATGGTGTGGGAGCTTTAATTCCAACTGCCTTTGGTTGACTTTAAAATAAGCAATGCTAACACATTTTCTAAGGTGCTAGATCTAATCTTTGCTAATGGGTGCTACAGCAGCACAGATGACAATTATGATGCTTTGAAGTCCCAAAATATGCCAGATACTTCTTGTGTCGGTATAGTGCTCTCAGAAGTGGTAGCAGGGCAAGGGGAATTAATTTAAATGGATTGAAATCTTCCACTGTCAGTGCTGGTTCTTTATTCCCTAGGTGTTTCTATGGTGTCATTCAAATACTCATGATTCACACATTCTTACAATATATGAGGTTCTGCCATTGACATCCTTTCATAATTCACAATACCGCATGTGTGATGTCAGTGACCCAGATGAAAAGGAACTGAGCAGAGGTGGGAGTGCAGCAGTTGCATGATTCAAAGTGAAATACTTAGGTTTTTTATTTTGAGTTGAATTTCTCCACAAGCCAGTCAAACCCATGACCTTTTTTATTCTAAGCCGGAGCTTTTCAAAAAAGACCTCTCTTTATTGCATGATAAATCCCTGGAAAATTAGATTTTAAATAGAAATAACTTTTCAGTGCAACTGCCTTTGGCCACAGCGGCAGTGTCCTCACAAGTGAAGAAAAGATGTGGAAACAATACTTTTAATGGACTGAAGAGATGAGAAACTGCAGGAGGAGCTAACAGCGAGTGTTGATGCATGAGGCTCGTTAACAAGTTGTGTTAATAGCCAGTGCTTAAAGCCATGGTGTCCAACCAGTCCTGAAGCAGTAGCCACTATAGAGGCTACTGCTATAGCAAACTAGCCACACTCAACCAGCCAACTAGCAACATTGTTCTAGCGAATTAGCTACACTCAATTGGCCAAATAGCCACTAGTGGCTAGTGTGCTGGATACCACGGGCTTAAAGGTTCCAAAGGCTTGGTATGCCCATTTTCTATATTGGTATAACTATGTTGCTTAGGTATGTCTTTTTGCCAAAATAGTTATACCACTGTGGGGCTGTTGTGGTTCTCTACTAGTGTGGCTGAGCATGGTGATTTTGAGTGATACGTCTTGCACGTTCTCTTAGTAAATGGAAACCTTCTTCCCCCTTTTAGTATGTTTGAGGAATTTAGATATCCAGGACTAAATTCAAACCTGGCTTTCAGGTGCCTCTTTCTTGACATGGTTTTACAACAATGTTGCAAAATATATAGTCTTGGTTGAGTAAGCCAGACTCTTATTAGCCAGCATGAAAATGGAAAGAGCTAGGGAGAAAAAGAAGGAAAATGGGGAAAGAAAAGGACCCCTGCAGAGCAGAAGGGGAGAGGGACAAGAAGTGTCACATCCCAGGTAAGCTGAAACTGGTAAGTTTAGTAGTATCATCTTGGTCCCTCTCTCTGAGCTGGTCTGATGAGGACATCTCTTAGGATTAGGACAAAGAAGGTCTAGGATACCAGGAGATGGTGGTTTGGGAACGGTGATGGTGAAGCGCACTTCTTCCCATTCTTTGTCTTGCATTCAGCCAGCATCAATATATTGCTGTATTTCCCCCCTCCTCCCCCACACATCAGAGAGAGAGGGAGATGTGTGCATGACAGTAAAAGACACCCAAAGGGAGCAACAGGAGGAATAATCTAGTCTTTCATTTAGGCTATGTCTATACTGCCACTTTTAGAGTTAAACCTTTAGTCCACTTTGGCCAGAAGGTATTAAAGCAGGCTGGAGGAATATGCACAGAGCCCTGGCCAACCAGAAAGAGGCTTAGAAGGAGCCAATGAGAGGGCAGCTTGCTGGGGTAGCCTCATATGTAAGGAGCTGCTCAGTAGAGAGAGAGCTGCAGGCGTTGATGCAGGGGCCAGGAGAGCGTGGAGGAGGGAGAGGGGTCACAGGGGAAGGGGGTCACGGAATAGGAGGCAGTAGAGGGGAAGAGAGAAGGAAGGCAGGATAAAGCTGCCACCAGAGGATCCCTGGGTCAGGACCCAGAGTTGTGGGTGGACCTGGGTCTCCCTCTTCCCTCTTGCACTGCACCCTAGCCACACAGAATAGCAGCCTTTATAGACTGTGGCTTGCCACTGCGGTGAGGGGCTAGAACAGAGATGGGCAAAATAAGATCCATGGGTTGATCCCCCCCCACTTGGTACTCAGAAAATCTGTCTGTGGGGCCATGTGTGTATCTCTGAATGCTGAAAGCCCGGGAGAGGGGGAAAGAAACATCCCAGTACCCTATCCCAGGTTACAATCCCCTCCATCACCAAATCCCCTTCCCTCCTTCACTCAATGTCTCATTCAAATGCAGGGGTGGCTCACCTGCTCCCAGGCCAGTCAGGGTCTGAGGTCGGGGAGGGAAGCCCATGAAGTCTCCTCCCATTGCCAGGGGCATGGGAGCCTCTGGGAGGAGGCAAAGGCTTCACCTACTCCCCCAACCCCAGACCAATCATGGTCTGTGGGTGGGGAAGCAGGGAAGCATTCTGGCCCCACCCCTTCTGCTTGAGGTCCTGCCTCTTCCAATGTGGCCCGGGGCCACTTAAAACATTTCTGAAGTGGCCCCTGGCAAAAAATTATTGCCCACCTCTTCCCCAATGCCTTATCCCAAGCTCCCTTCTCCACCCAACTTCTATCCCAGACCCCGTACCGCCTCCATTAATGTAATTAATATGTCCACCCCCCACCACTTCCCTTGACCACTTACCTGATTCTTGGAGTGGCCTCCCATCAAAAATTATTGCCCACCCCGGGCCAGAATGAGGCTGCTGTTGGCCACAGTGGGAGGTGCAAGTCTGAGGACTACTGATACCCTCCCCAAAGTGGGCGAGAAACCAGTGTGTTGGGCACTGCCGGAGAGCAGTGTCCTGAAGAGGATGCCATGATCCTCAGAGCGATGTGCATCCAGAGCAGAGCATGGGGAGAGCGCAGAGTGAGGACAGGCGAGACACCAGCCAGAAGGTACCCTGCTAATTCCTGCTGTGGACAGGACAGAGCTAATTCCTGCTGTGACCAGCAGGAGGCACCAAGATGGTGAGTCATGACCCTTTTACCACTTCCTGAGGTGCTGAAAGGTGTAGGTATAGATAGTGCTTTATCATTGGGACCTGGGCTCCCGGTGGTAAAGCTACCTCCCCTGGTTCAGGATGGGTTTTATTAATCACTGGGTGCACATCTACACAGCAAGCAAAAGATGAAATAAGCTACGCACCTTAAGCTACGCAATTGCGTAGCTTAAGTTAAAATAGCTTATTTTGGCTTTTGGCCCTGTCTACGCAGCAGGAAGTCTGAGTTGGAGCCCTCTTCCTCCAACTTCCCTTACTCCTTGTACAATGAGGGTTACAGGAGTCAGAGAAAGACCTCCTCCAGCTCAACATTATTTCAACGCTATGTCAAAATAACTGCTTGCTGTGTAGACGTGGACTATGTTATTTCGGAATCACATCAGTTATTCCAAAATAACGCTGCTGTGTAGACATAGCCTGGGAGAACTCTTCCCCCAGCAATAAAGTGTGACTACATGGCCCATTCACAGCACTGTAATATGAGCAGTGTAGACATACCTTATGGTGTCCACAAACAGGTCTAATTTCTCACACACCAATTTTGGTAGATTGACTTTTTGCTCTCAGGTTGTCTGGTTTACCAGGCATGATCTTGCCACAGTCCTTGTGTTATGACAGTAGGCCTTTTTTGTTTATTAATTCAGCTTTTCTGTCTCCATCTTGCAACTGTTCTCATTATTTGTAATAGGTTAGTGACACTTTATGAACTTTCACTCACTTTTCACAGCTGAGCTCACAATCACAAGACACATTTTAAAACAAATGGGAAGGTTTTATATTTGCATCTCCAGTCCTAGTTTTCCATTGCACCAGCTATGTCCTCTCCATTCTTCAGCTGCTTTACCCCTGTTTGTGCCAAGAGCTGGCAACGTCCGCTTTTGAGTGAGCTTAAATTGCATGGTAGTGGAGCTGATTTATGCTCAGCCCTTTTATCCTGTTCAAATACAGAAGATTTTCCCAAACCAGACGTGTTTACAAAGCTGACATTGATCACTGGGCAGCTTTCAAATGTAATGATGCAGCATGTATTTGGGGGAGAAATCAAAGGTCTGTTGTGCTCTTATAAAAATTACCTTTTATTAACACAACCAGGCAAAGGTTTATTTTTAAAAATAGCTGGTCATTTTGTCAAATTTTCCTTACTCTAATGCTATACCTCTTCTCCCCTATATATAACTCTGTGGATTATGGCTTGCCTTAAATGCCCATGTCAGGCTTCAGTAGCTAGCTGACCTATGATCCAGAGTCAAGCTGGCCTATCAAAGCCACTTCTCCTCCTTAGGCCTGATCCAGAATCCACTGAAGACTATGGAAAGAGTCACACACTTAGGCTTTGGATCAGGGCCTTCATAATTGTCAAGGCCAACCTAAAGCCCCAGTTCTGTACATTGTTGAGAGCCCTCCGCTCTCACTACAGTTTCTGAAGCGAAGGCTTCATCTTAGTTAGATCAGTTATTTGCTCAGTGCGCGGGGTTGGGAGTGATGAGATTGGGATTCAGTTCTATACTCTGCAACAAACTTTCAGGGTTCTCTTGGAAAAGACAGTTTCTCTTGTGTGAAATGGAAATGGGAATAATATTTCACTACTTCGGGCCTGTACTGAGGATAGGTTTAATAATTGGAAGCTGCTTAGATACTGTGGTGCAGAGGCCCATGCAGGCAGATCGATAGCCTACTGAATGCCTCGAAGTTGAATAAACATATGTTGGCTTCTGAGTGCCTCTTTAAAGCTTTCTGATATCTGTTCCTTGAATGCAATTAAATAAGCTACGGGGAATGGCAACTGAAGGAAGCCAAGGTGTTCTAGACAGCTATGCTAGCATTATAGTATGCTTATGAGTGAAATCAGCAGTTTGCCCGACTAATTACCCCTTCATCTTTGGGACCAAAGGAAACACATTTATTTGTATAAAGCAAATATTTGAAAAAAAAATCAAAACAGTTCCCTAGATGTATCTTTCCCTTTTATTGATTTGCTTTTGGTACTTTGATAGCCTCGTTACTACAGTGCCTTGTAACTGTTAATGTCTGTAGCCTCACTGTACCCCTCTGGAGGAAGGGGAGTATTGGTATGTTATATCAGAGAGTGGGGGAACTGAGACACAGAGAGACTAAGGGCACATCTGCACAGGAGGGCAGAAATCTAATGAAGATACACAACTTCAGCTATGTCAGTTGTGTAGCTGAAGTCAAAATAGCTTAATTCGGCTTTAGGTGCTGTCTACACAGCAGAGGTCGAAGGAAGAACACTTTTCCTTCAACTTCCCTTACTCCTCATGAAATGAGGGTTTCAGGAGTCAGAGTAAGAAGTCCTCCATCTGGACGATATTTTGAAATAAAGGCTTGCTGTCTAGACGCACGCTTAGTTATTTCAAAATAATGTCAGTTATTCCGAAATAATGCTGTTGTGTAGATGTACTCTAAGCTACTTGTCTAGGATCACTCAGGATGTCTGTAGTAAAGCAGAGGTGTGAACCCAGGTTTCCTAAGTCCAAGGCTCATGCCCTATACAATAGAAAGACCATCTTTGCTCCCCTTGCTCAAGTGCTATCTTCTTCCCAGTAAGATACAGTAGGGTCAGCTCTTAGGGCATGTCTAGACTATGTTTTAATTTTGAAAGAGGATATGCAAATTCAGCGGGAATTTGCATATCTTCTTCTGATCGCATTTTTGAAAGAGGATCTTTCAAAAGTGAAAGTAGTCTGGACGCGTTTTTTTCGGGAAAAAAACCCTTTTTCGAAAAAACCGCTCTTCCTTAAAAAAAGGCTTATGCGGTTTTTCGAAAAAGGGTTTTTTCCTCGAAAAAACACATCCAGACTTTTTTCACTTTCGAAAGATCCTCTTTTGAAAATGAATCAGAAGAAGATATGCAAATTCCCACTGAATTTGTATATCCTCTTTCGAAATTAAAACGTAGTCTAGACGTGCCCTTAGGCTAGACCAGCTTGGGAATGGGAAAGAATCCTGAGAGCCATATGCATGGGGGTCAAAATGAAATAGTGAAATAGCTGTGGGAAAACTATTCCAGACCAGAGGTGCTGACTTCCCGTCTAGCTGGGAGGTACTCAAGCTCAACACCCCCCAACCCCCGCAGCCCTGCTCCCTCTTCTTTCCCCATGCTCTGGCTCTTCCACACCTCCCCTGTCCCTGCTTCTCTCCCTCCATCCCTATCTGAGCTTCCTGAATACCGTGGATCAGCTGTTATGATGGGCTGGAGGCATTGGGAAGCTGAGGGAGGAGTTGGTTAGTGGGGCTGCTGGCAGGCATTAGGCATATGGGGAGCACAGAGCTTGGTAGTTGGTGAGTGCTGAATTTGCTAACTTTTCCCTGTGGGTGCTCGAGGGCTGGAGTGGGCACCAATGCTCCAGACACACCTCTAAAATAGCCAGGGCAGATTTCTGTGGTCTCTGGCGCGGGTGGTGATCCTAGGGTAACTAACCTTTAGTTACAATGCCTGGCTTATTGAGCTTTATTGACATTGCTCATTGGCCAGTCTCCAATGAGGCAGCCACTGTATCAATAACTCTTTGAAACAGTGCTTTAGAGTTGAGCTATGCCAGTTTATACTAACTGAAGACCTGCCTTCAAATAGTTATACGTACTGCTGGGTATTAAATAGCTGTCTAGACAAAATCATTGGTGCTGAATACAAAGTAAAAAGTCATTACAGTGACATTATCAAAAGCTGCTGCATTCATGTTCCAGGAGTTTGCAAGCCATTATAGTGCATTGCTGTTTTTGGGTAGGTTTTCTGATCCCTATGTCCTCATTAATTCCTTGCTGTTTCGTTTCTCTGTTAACCTCTAGATTGCCAGCCACAAACATATCTGTTTCTGGAAGATCCCAAGTTGTTTCTTTACTAGTTTAATTTTTCACAAGCAGGTGGTTGTCTGACTCAAGTAGACTTCTTAAAGGGGAACTCAAGTAATCAGGTTGATGATTTCTTCTCTCTCACAATACTAAGAACTTGGTGGGGAAGGTCATCTAGATTCTCAAAGCCTGACTTTTAAAGGCTCTTTGAGCCAACCTCCTTTTGTGAGGACATGGATCCAGATCCTCAGAGTTATTCAGGCTCTGAACTTCAAATGAATTAATAGCAGTCATGTTCTTAAGTGCCTTCTTGGCTTTGGGCTACATGTCGTCTGATTGCTGTCTCATTACCTAATTTGCAGGTGCTGTAACGTGAGCAAGGCTAATTGCCATCACACACAATTATTAATGGTAAAGGGGGTGATTAAAGTTAGGCCCCTTGATTGGCCTTATTTTATAAAGCACTGAATGCCCAGCAACACCCATTTAAAAAAAAACACTTTACTTTGCTTTATAGAACAATCAATCTTGTTGATAATTGTGAAGTAAAGTGTAATCACAGTTTTTATGAGCCACAATAACTATTCAGCTGCTTGCAGATCCCATTAGGAAGTAGATGTACAAATGAACTCAAACAATACCAAGGCCCTTAGGGCCTCAGTGTTAGTGTTAAATCCCAGTTGAACCCTGGTAGCTCATGAATAAACTCTAGTAGCTCAGAGAAGAAACGTTTGTTATTTCAGCCAGCTCCTAGCCCCAGAACCTGTAGGTAGAAGTTCTTGTTCTGCTCCTGGTTTGCTGGCATCCTGAAACAGGCTGAGATGTGTCATGTTTGTACTCTAAAGCTGACAAAGGATTTATGAAGACTATCAAAGCGTTCCTCACCTCCTGAGTAGTAAATTCCTCTCTGCCCGTAGTTCTGGCAGAATTGTTGATAGCAGCATCAGTGAAGCTGTTTCATTCCTTCTGCCAAAGAGGCCAGCATGCTGGCTTGTGCTCTCTCACAAATGGGATAGTAGAATGATCAGGGTGTTTCAGTAGATTACACCCACTCCTGTGCTTATTCTAGCCTTTACATTGAATCCTTGCGAGTCAATTGTGTTACATGCTGGCTTGTTACTCTCTTGTGCCATCACCGGGCTGTCATAAGTGGAGCTAGCTGTGGGGTCCCACATGTATCTGTGCCAATGGGGTCTGGGTGGAGTCTGGTCACTGTCTCTAGCTCTGGGACTCTAAGGCATGCTCCCAGCCTCAGACCTTTTTTCTGGTGCCCTACCTGGGGACATGGGGCCATCCTGCATCCCAAAATCTGTGTTTGGTGCCTTCTGAGGCCCCCTCACCAGTTACTTACACATTCCCTCAGAGTTCCACCAAGATGCAGTCATTTGGGCTTCCAGTGTAAACCCTTTGAAGATGACATGGCTGGAAAGCAAGTAACACGGGGTTAGCAAAGGACTTCCTTAGCCATTACCATCCTGGCAGACCCCCAAGGACATAGCCTACCTGCATCACCTCCATCTTCTCTGGACTCAGTCTCTAGCATCCTTTTTCATCCATGGCCCAGTTATTACCAGACACTGAGGCTATGTCTACACTGGTGTGATCTTGCACCAGAAGTATGTAAATGAGGCTAAGCGTGGAATATCGCCGAGCCTCATTTGCATATCTAATGAGCCGCCATTTTTGCGGAAGCGGCTCTTGCACCAGAAGGAGCTGTCTACACTGCCCCTTCTAGCGCAAGAAAAACCCTCTTGCGCAATGCCGTTATTCCTGAAAATAATCAGAATAATGGCATTGCGCAAAAGGGTTTTTCTTGCGCAAGAAGGGGCAGTGTAGACGACAGCTCCTTCTGGCGCCAGCCTCTTCCGCAAAAATGGCGGCTCATTAGATATGCAAATGAGGCTCGGCGATATTCCATGCTTAGCATCATTTGCATACTTCTGGCGCAAGATCGCGCCAGTGTAGACATAGCCTGAGAGGGGAACTCAGCAACACTCTTTGGGTCAAAGAAGATGGAGGGAGAGAGAACGGAATGTTATCAGCATATTGAAAGCACTTCAGCGCACACCTGCACACACGCCCCATCGGTACTTTGAAAAAGTGGTAAATCTGGGCCATTTCAGCCCAAGGCATGGAGAGAGGGCAGTCCAGAGATGGGGGTTTCCCCTCCCATGTCCCATTCTAGGTGGAACAAAATGTGAGCCCTTAAGGAAGAAAATCAATGGTTCAAAAAGGACCTCCTGGTAAGCCTGCCATCCCCTCATGATCAATGAAGGCACCCGCTAGCCTGAAGGTAAGATTTCAAGTGCCAAGTTTTTAGAAAGCTGATAGGATTTAGCAGTTCCATATTTATGTCATTCTGATGATTCTCTGAACACGGAAGAGAGAACTCAGCAAGGCTAAACAAAAGAATGGACTGATTCTCCGTTGTTGAAGATGCTTGGTCCTTTTTTCTAGCTATGTCTGCCGTATATTGCAAAAAGAAATGTTTTACTAGTCTTGTCATCAATTCCTTCTCCCTGTCCTACCTCACTATACATGCTTATGCAGATATAAAAAAATTCAGCTGAAAGCAAATGAAAAAGATCTACTCATTTTCATTTCCATTAATTGAGCTCTTTTTCATCATGTGGCACGGGATTTGGTTTTGTAATATTAATCTTTAATGAGTTATTAATGGGTCTATATATATTAGAGGTAATATATACCATAAGACTACACTGAATTGAGAGACTGCAGTCAAAGAAGGCTTACAAAATAATTCCAAGAATTTCCTTCCTTTCTGGACTATTTTGAAAGTAATTTAATGTAGCATTATATTTTCTGTTTTGTTCCAATGACAATTACTTTAAACAAACCCAAACATATTGAATGAAGGGAGAACAGAATAAACAGATTAAAAATTACAAGGCTAAGAGTATAATTTCCCACTTCAGTAGATATTGATGTACAGTGTAACCAGATCTTTATCTGATGTGATCCACATAGTGATGCAGCTACACCGGTTTACATCTAGAGTTAGTTTATTTTGGAGAATATACACTTACCTTGTATTGGGAGTAATATGTGATGAAAATCACATTGCTTTCTTGTTTGTGGACAAAACAATCAACTCATACTTCAAAAAGTAGGTGCTTCTATTGAAATGTCACTGATGTTTTTGAGGGGGAATTGTAAACTGTACATCCCCCATTGCCTCCCCTAAATTGGCTCTACCATTCTCCTCGCTGTTACTGAAGAAAACATTGTAACGGTGCTAGAAAGAATGAACATTCTAAGTGTGTGTGGGGGCGGGGGGAGAGGGAAGAAATGTTGGAAAGCATATATCCTAGAAAAAGAGCCCAGTGCAACAATACCTGCCTCTGGAGACACTGTCTTATATGACATTGCTGGGGCAAGAGGTAACGACTGATTTTTCCAGAGGAGCTATGCAGTGCCATTTAGCCCGTGTGAGGATAAAGGATATGGCTTCCAACCTCTCAGGCTCATTCTCTTTCCTTCCATCCCACCATGCCATGCATTGCTTATGTGGCTCTGCGGACATGCTCAATTAATTTTCAAGCACACAAACTCTGACAGATCCTCCCTCCTCCTCCCCATGCACACACACGCACACATGGTACAACCTAGAAGGGGGGGTACAATTGAGCCCTCTTTCTTATAATCGTGGGTGCTCTCACACTGTGTTGCAATGACAAGCTGCAGACTGCTCCCAATCTTATGCACTTAGCAGCATTCACAGAGGTAGGGCCATACCCAGCTGCAGATGCATGCAGGCTCTGCAAGCTTCTGCATGGACCAACAACACCAAAGCTCCAGGCAAAATACGCCACACTCTCCAGCCTAGGACCTAAAAGCTGTATCATTCTGTTCTAATCTAAAGCCTGACCAGTAAAGATTATTACAGTTCCCCAGTCTGTCCCTCCCTTGATGTGGAGCGGGTTACATTTTTGTTAATAGAGCTGAGATTTGTCCTAAACACTTTGCTCACCCTCACTGTTTCAGGTAAAAACAAAAAGTTTTATCAACTACAGAAAGAGAGATTTTAAGTGATAGCCAACAGATCAAAGTAGATACTACACAGGATTTGAATCAGCATCTCACCCTATTAGACAGTACAAGCAGGTTGTAGATGTTTCACACGTAGGCAGGGCTTTCTTCTTTCCTGCCTGGGACCCAGCATTTGCCCCAGTTCAATCTTTGTTTCTAAGGTGTTGAGTTGTAGAGGGAGATGAGGCCTCTTGGTGATGTCATTCTCCTCTTTTATAGCTTATTCCATAAGGCTAGAACTGCTTTTTCCACCAGACAGGTTCCCAGCCTAATTTGTGGAAAAATACAGGTACCAAAATGGAATTCAGTAGCATGTGGTTTGATCGCATGCCTTTGCATGCTTTGCTGAGTCATAGCAGGGGACCATTACTCGTATTCTAGCTACAACATCCTCAGGAAGGTCCATCGGGGCGGGTAGGCTTCTTCCATGGTCCATTGTGAGTTAAACATTCTTTGATAGACCATTCAGCTTGAATAGTTCCTTCCCAACGTGCCAGACTAGAAGTAAAGCTCCTTATCACTGAAGTTTGGAAGTTTCTGATCAATTCTGCTGTTGGCTGTAATGATTATAGTCATAAGAATCCTTCCTCCATGGAAGTAGAGCATTAGTCGCCTGAACTGCTGTGTGTAAATTCATAAGTACCAGATAGTAGCACTGATGTCCAGAAAGGGTGAAATCCCCCCATCACTTTGGGGGCTGTGGAATCTGAGAGTTCTCAAGGACTGGAGTAAGGGATTGTTAAGCGGGTACACAAGGAGACTTGATAACTCCTGCAAAGTGTACATAACCCTCCACGGAATGGACTTTAGGACTAATGGGTTTGGCATTGGGCATGGCTGCAAAGTCCCTCACATCACTGAGCCAAAAGGTACCACTTCCTTGCTCTACCCTTCAGATGAATTCCATCCCATGCCTAGTTCCCACAGAAAGCTAATTTTGCAGATGCATGTTTAACTCAAAACCCATTGCAGACTGTTGATTTCTCAGATTAGTGCAAAGTGCACTCCTTTTTTCCCCAAGTGGCTTGTAGCATGGAGAAGTTAGACGCTTTTGACTCTATCATCACTTTGCTTCTCTATATTTAAGAGCATAGGCTGATGGATGATAAGAGAATTTTTTAGTGCAAGAGCAGGCATGGCACTTTGACTGATTAAAAATCAAACTTCTCAAAAAGGCTAGCAGAATAGACAATAAGAATTATGAACAGAAAACAACTACAAAGAAATAAAAGCTATAGACAGAGCTTCAGCTAGTTTATATCGGCAGTGCTCCAGTAAAGTCAGGGAAGCTGTTTTGATTTACACCACCTGAGGTGTTGGCCAGAGGCTTTAAAGATGACTAAAAATGATGTTCCCACTTAAGTGATAGCATGTCTATGAGGGATCCATAAGGGTTAGGCTATGTAAGACAAGTTTATCCTGGACATGTGGCAGCTTCTGCTCAACCAGAGCCAAGGAATAAAACAGCAGGCGAGTAATAAGTTCTCCAGTGTCAGGCCAGTTCTGCATCTTTCTAACCATTGTAATTAATCCTGATTTTGGCAAACCAAAGCGTGCTTTATGAAGTGATGAATGAGTTAAGCTTGAGCACAATAAATGTAACTTGGGGTTGTGCTTCGTTTTTAGTTCATGAAAAATAATGACATCAATTAGTTAAAATGGAAATTAATCATTTGGCGATATAAACAGTCAATGTACTATATCTGCAGGCTACACAGTACATTTGATTGCTAGGGGCTTGTGGCCTATTTGTTGTATCTTGACAAGTGCTGTCTTGCAGAGGAATAAATACGCAATTGATTTATTGGTGCAGTTTACTATTTCAGCCCAAATCCAGTGAGGAACCTCAATTCCATGGTGTATTGATTCCTTTCTCAGACAACAGAGCTGTCTATTGTTATGGAAAGCACAGCTGAAACTGGTGACTTACTGTTTTAATTGCAACATAATCACACAAACTTTTATTAAGCAATCATAACAGAGGAACATAGTGTAGCATGGAAACCTGTACAAGTGACTGCTGGGGTTTGAGAGGCATGTCATAATATTGTACAATACAGAGAGTGACATGCTTTAAACCAGATAATGCTTTTGACAATTTTCATTATTCGTGAAACTCTCATATTCACAAATTGGAAAACATGGCTTCTCTTTTTTCTAGTCAGAAACCATACGCAAGCAGAATGGCTATTTAAATACTCATCCGACTGTGCTTGTGTGTATTGGGGTGGGGGGAAGCAGGGCAGTCTTGCTTTTCACAAATCTGATGCTGCTTTCATAGATTATAAGACCAAAAGGGACTATTGTGATCATGAGCTCCTGTAGAATGCCGCCCATCGGACTGAGTCAATTCCTGTTGGAACTAGAGTATTTCTTTTTGAGAAGCAACCAAGTTTAACTTAAAAATTCTCAGTAATGGAGAATCCACCATGGGCCTTGGTTTGTTTTTCCAATGGTTATTTACTCTTGATTAGAAATAGCGCACAAGTATTTAGCCTGTATTTGTCTAGCTTCAACTTCCAGCCATTAGCTCTTGTTGTATCCTTTTTGCTAAACTGAAGAACCATCTATTACCAAATGCCATACCTATAGGCTAAAGATCTAACTGAGTAATTTGGACATCAACTTAAAATATGAAAGTTTTGGGCCCACAGTTGATATAATTTGTATTTCCGTTTATATAAATATAGAGAATGTGAACTTCTTCTGGTTTTTTTTTTTTCAATTTCAAATGCTGTTGGAACTATTCCTTCAGTGTAAATAACTTAGCTTCATGATTTTTTGTCTGATTTTTACCATAATGTGAGGGGGGATCCAAACCATTTGGTACTGCCCTTAGAAATGAGGTACATTGGAAAGCTATGCACCTTACATCCAGTCTACTACTCACAGTTCAAGTTGAAGGGGTAAGGGAGAGTATTTCTCTGTCTCCAGTGTTGCACTATCCATCATAACTACTTGTGCCCCCTATTATAGTAGTATCTGAGCACTACTCAATCTTCGATCTTTATTTACCCCTCTCAAGATAGGGATGTAAAACTGTCTATAGTATAGACGTGTCCAATGGGCACAGGACGCCTAGGGGAGCCATGGACTTGGACCTAGATCTCTAGCATCTAAATTAGGACTACTGAACTTTGGAAGTCCTGGGGCCACAATGATTCTCACACCACATGTGCAAATTAAGTGTGGTTGCATATATATGCAAATAGCTTCTTTCACACTGACGGGCATGAATACAAAGATTAAGCCTTAAACTGCAGCACCGGACCCAAACGTGGCCAGGCTCTGTGCACAAAGCTAAGCAGCCAGCACTTCCTCCCTGGGGGCTAAAAACACCGACACCCTGTACCCATCTGCTCCAGCCAGCCTATCCACTTGCATCTTTCAATGCTCACTCCAGCTGGGAGATACCTCACCATTGTGGAGCATGTTCCCAGTGGAGGCCATGTCCAAAGGATCCCACCCACGGGCCTCGTGTGGAGCCCCACATAAACCCAAAACACACTTTGGGCCGTAAACAAATGGCCCACGGAGCGTGCCGCGTGTTGAGTAGCCCTGGTCTAAGTCTAATGCACTAAATGGACCATTCGTTCTTCATTTCAGCCTGCTAGGTTACCTCAGAATTAACTTATCCCCAGCTCACAAAATTACCTCATCAGTTTTTTTGGCCTACCAATGTACCAGGTTTTACCAAATGCTAGGCATTCTAACAAAAATGGGCACAGAGTTAGGTACAGCTGGGTCTCCTAATGCAGGTTTTATTCCACTTTACAATTACCTCAATTTCAAACACTGCAACAATTTCTCTCTGATCTTTGCTCATCCTTTACTGTGCATTTGCTTGACAATCTGAGTGTTCTGTGGGGAGCTTGACAGGCATTTCTGTAGGGACAATGCCAGTTGTCCAAGTTACCATCATCAAATTGCAAACTGATTGTGTTAGCGCCATTATTACCCATGTCGTCTTTGAAAATCAAATCTTACTTAGGATAAGGATAAATTCATTAACCAAAGGCAAAATAACTCACTAGCATCAAAATAAAAAGATTATGACAAACTGTGTTACAAAAATCTGCATTTATAGGAATTCCTCCCTATTATATCTATCATATTGGATAAAGGAGATGTTTGGGTTTTTTCCTTCACATATAGATCAGTTTTATGGCAATCCTGTGTACAATAAATCTACTCATTTTCCAGACCAAAACACACAGTAAGACCTTGATATTGTTAATTTTACACACTCAACAGCCAACAGGGCTTGTCAGAGTAACTAAGTGCAGCACCCGTGTAAATACTTACATAATTTGGGGATACGAATATCAACTGTAATGTAGTGGATATTTTTAATATATTCATAGATTAAAAGGCCAGAAGGGACCATCTAGTCTGACCTCCTATCTAAAAAAAGCGATAGAACTTTCCTGAATTAAATCTTGTTTCAAATAGAGCCTATCTTTTTAAAAAAATGTCCAATCATCGTTTTAATATTGGCTGTGATGGAGAATCCACGGGTAAATTGTTCCAATGGTTAATTACCCTACCAGTTAAAACAGCTGTGTGTGCACCTTCAGTTAGACGGAATGAAATTTTCTCATGTGTCTCCTAAGAGCTGAAGTATTCAGAGGTTTGACATTCTGTACCACAAAACAGCAAGTGTACAAATTAGATCTTGTTGGGGTGTCATTTTAACAGATCAAGACACTTTGAACATGCCTAACCTGTTGAGTTGTATGTTCTGTCATTGTGTGTGAAGTTATAAAGTATTGCTATATATTTGTTACTGATCTGTGTGGTAAGTGGGAGACACCCACAGCTAATCTTTCAGTGGCAACGAAGGTCAACGAACACTGACATGACAGATTTATATCCAGATCAACCAGACTTGTGGTGGTGATCCATCAAGAGGAACCTACTCTCCCAGAGATTCCTCAGAGAGGGCACATACATGATGGGGGTTACCTAATCCTTAGGTCCCAGCAAGGATCTTTTTAGCACCTGGTGATGAAAGTATAAATGAGGACCAATGACATCATCACTGGTCTTCTCTCCTCCCCCTTCTCAGTGTATTTTCAGTGTGATACAAATTAGTCACCCATAGCACAAGGTGTTATCAACAAATGGCTGATGTTTACTGAGTGTTCTGCACAACTTAGTAGGTTAACAAATATATTGTCTAATTCAGATGTTTAAATCTGTATGTTCAATACACAACATGCTGTCAGATTTAGCATAGCTAGGTCAGGCCTTTAACATGTGAGGTGACACACAGACAATCAGTTTGTTGGTCAATTTAGTCTCCCCTACAACAGCAGGACTGGAAGGAGATGGGACTTACAGATCACTTCCTTTCTAAAGTCCAAAAAAGGCGTGACATCCATCTACAACACTTATGTCAGAGGTATCTCATCATCTGATTTTCACCTCAGTCAGCTGAAGAAACCTGGCCAAATTGCCAGTCTTATTTGAGCCCAATTTTGATAGAGGAAAGGCAAATTATCAGATGATGTAAATCAGCTTTGCTCTGATCTTTCATGGAGGAGCACCAGCTGTGAAGGCTCTGACCTGGAGTGTTTCTACACAGCATACGAAAGCGCATTTCAGTAGTTTAAAGTAACATTAGCACAAGAGTTACAGAAACATTCCGAAGCAAAGGAAGGCTTGCAGTTCCCATTTCAAGAAAGTACATTCCTCTTATTTCCTCTGTCACTGCAAAGCAGTGATGTTGGGGAGCATTGTGCCTTTGGAACTTTAGAACAATGACATGGAAAATAGCCATCTTGCTTTGGTCCCACTTCTCCATTCCCCACGATCTAGTCATGTCCGGCTTGCTGAGGCTACCCACAAGGTGAAGGATGGTAATTAGTGCCACCAGTAATGGTTTGTGGGCAGCATGAGGAATAATAAAATAATTACTTAGAGAACTTAGTGATCTCAATTATTTTGCCTCATCCAAATCACTCTTACCCAGCAAGTAGGATTTAAGTCTACAGCAAGTTAGAAGGAAGTGTAATTATCACTGCCTGGCATTGTGTAACACCTTTCCATTGCTGCTACTCTGCCAGCACCAGTGCTCTCCCCTGTTTGAGGGTGCGCCAAGGCTAGTGGCTGTCCCAGAGTCAAGGTTAGGTTATACTGGAGCAAGAAGGTGTCCTTTTGAGGTTGGGGAAACCGACCTGAGCCAGTTCTAATCTAAAAATAGAAATGGAGCTGGCCTAGAATTCTAGGGCTGGAAGATACCTCAGGAGCTCATCGAGTCCAACCCCCTGCCCAAAGCATGACCAACTTCAACAAAATCATCCCAGCCAGGATGGGGACTTAAAAACCTCTAGGGATGGAGATTGCACCACCTCCCCATGTAACCCATTCCAGTGCTTCACCCCCACCCTTCAAGTAAAATAGTTTTTCATAATATCCAACCTAGATCTCCCCCACTGCAATTTGAGACCATTGCTCCTCATTCTGGCATCTGTCACTTTTGAGAACAGCCTCTTTCCATTCTCTTTAGAACCCTTTTTCAGGTAGTTAAAGGCCGATATCAAATTCCCCACACTCTTCTTTTCTATAGACTAAATAAGCCCAAATCCCTCAGCCTCTCCTCGTAAGTCATGTGCTCCAGCCCCCTAATCATCCGTGTTGCCCTCTGCTAGACTTTCTCCAGTGCATCCACATCCTTTCTGTAATGGGGTATCTGTCCAGAATTGGACGCGATACTCCAGATGTGGCCTCACCAGTGCCGAATAAAGGGGAATAATCAATTATCTAGATCTGCTGGCAGTGCTCCTCCTAATGCACCCTAATATGCCTGTAACAGTGTTTGGGATTCTTCCATCCCAAGTGCAGAACTCCACATTTGTCCTTGTAGAACATCATCAGATTTCTTTTGGCCCAATCCTCCAATTTGGATAGGTCACTTTGGACCCTAGGCCTACCCTCTAACGTATCTACCTCTCTGCCTAGCATGGTGTCATCTGCAAACTTGCTGAGGGTGCAATCCATCCCCTCATCCAGGTCATTAATAAAGATGTTGAACAAAACCAGCCCTCGAATCAACCGTTGGGGTACTCCACTTGAAACCGACCGCCAACCGGACATGGAGCTGTTGATCACTTCCTGCTGAGAGGTGCTAGCTATTTCATGTGTGTTTCTTTTTGAGGTCCTAGATGTGTGCTCAAGGTAAGCTAAACACTTGTGCCACGGCAGCTGCACTTCCTTTTTTAGCACTCTAGCTAGAGGAGAACTAGTTCGGATACAACTCCTATAGCCAGAAATTACACATTCCAGCTCTATTGTACACAGATCCACACAAAGGCAAATGAATGGACTAACGGCATTATCAGGGCGTTTCGGCTCATCATTGGCTCCTCTCTCTATGCCTGAGTCAGTTTTCTTTCATTTCCTTCCCTCTCTGAGCTTTTTCTTTTTCAATTGGATCCTGAGATGCAGGAATAAAACACAGCACTGTTGTTTTTCCTCCTTACCAGTGCCACTTTGGGTTGCAGAAGGGCCATAGCTGTTAAGTTACTGTTCTGAGTTCCTGGGTGTAGGAGCTGGTTGGAATTTTTTTCTCTGCCAAAAATATCAACTTCTAGTTGAAAAATGGATTTGAGTTTGCCTGAAATATCTTGGTGTGAGGGACAGAAATTTTAGATGGTCAGGTTTCTGTACCGTCAACAAAATTTCTGTAGAAGGCAAATATATTTAGATAACATTTAGGTTTGTTGATATTCCAATTTTCCTTGGAGAAATTGTTTCAATGGAAAAATGTAGCTTGGCCCACTTGAATGCATTATTTCCCTTCCAAGAAAAAAATAGATTTAATTTAAAAGGAAGTGGTTAGGTGATTAGCACTTGTCAGGCTGTCAGTCAATCTGAAATGTATTTCCAAAAGATCCCATTACTCCAGAATTGCCTGGATCTTCAGGAGATTTGCTAAGGCTGTGATCCAGAGCTCACTGAAATCCATAGAAAGACTCTGACTTCACTGGGGCCCTTTGTCCTGTTGGAAGTCTAGTTTGCTTCACTTTATGACATACTGCCTTGCCTTCATCTTAGACTGTTGGAAAATAGTTACTGAAGTGGAAATAAAGCTTCCACTAGGGAAGTAGTGGAGTCTCCATCCCTGGAGGTGTTTAAGTCTCGGCTTGACCAAGCCCTGGCTGGGTTGATTTAGTTGGGATTGGTCCTGCCTAGAGCAGGGGGTTGGACTTGATGACCTTCTGAGGTCTCTTCCAGCTCTATGGTTCTATGATTCTATGAGAATGTGGGTGCTCTGTCAAAGTTTTTGTCACAAGCTACTTTGACACCACACGGCCTTTAACAATTTTTAAAAGGAAGTTTAATGATGAGATAATTATTTTAAAAAGTGAGTTGCTTTTTTTGTATGAGCTGTAAGTGTAGGGAGCTCTTCAGAGCCAAGTCCAGCAGCTGGGTTTGTATTATTAATTATTATTATTGTTATTTATTATGTAGTATTATATTTTCAGTGAACACAGTGTGCTAGTTAAGTTATGGACAAACATGGAGATGCGCTCTTCCCCGAAAGGACAGATCTAAGAGTTAGACATCAATGGAGTTTGTAGTTCACTTAAATAGGGTCAGGTTGTGTATACAATATGTATAGCTGTGAAGGTGTGAGAGAGTAGAACACAAACTGAGTGGTGGAGCTGGTATATGTCTTGTTAGGTCTGTGGCTTTTGGCTTAGATTTTTTAATTAATTCATAAGTAAATCTTAAATATTTAAACAGGATGGGGAGGACTAGGCTTTCCAGACCCATTGGAAGAAGTACATTCTTAAGGAAGGAAAGGAGGATACCAAACTGGGAGGGGGTGCAAGCACTTTGGAGAATGGGATTCAAAATGATTTTGACAGCTGGAAAAAGGGCCTGAAAGAAATAGGATGACATTAAAAAATGTGAAGTACTTCACTTTGGAAGGAATAATCAATTCTCATTTTGTAGCTGTGCAAATGACTGCCTATGAAGAATACCGGATGATGCTGGCTTTCCAGAGAAATGTGACACAGTCACACTGAACATCATAACTGCATAAGAACACCATATGAAGTTCTGCCTAGAGATGGGCCAACTTGTGACTGCTATTTGAGTTATTGCACCAGATCACAGCTTTGCTTGCTAACACTACTGATTGTATCCTTTGAGAATAGCAGATCTACCACACTATCTTGTTGATAGCCATCAGGGCCTACTTTATGAGTGAAATGAATGAATTTGATTCAATGCTTGGAATCTGATATAGTGCTTACTGTGAATTCTTCTTTCTGTCTCTGCTTGTTTACATTTTTGGTAGGGGATTTGTACTGAACAGCTAGATTTCACTTCCTGTCCCTGTTTTTCTTTTTAATGAAGGCATTTTAAAATGGAATGATTAAAAAATGCCTGGAGTTTCAGCTTTGGCTTTCCTATTTAAAAAAAAAAAAATCTGCTTGCAAATCACTGCCTTCTTTATTCATTTCTGGTTATGTGTCAGATTTGAAAGGCTTGGAAGGTTGACTGGCATTCTTAGCACAGTCTGCCTTCACTGTAAATGATATGTTATGGTAATGAGACGTCTGCCATTACAATACATATCTTATTAAAACCTAATTAAGGGCCCAATTCTGCAAGGTGTCATTGCTGCTTACTTATAGCTGAGTACCCTCAAATGCCAACTTGGGAACTCTAATTGAAAACATTAACTCAAAAGGACATCATGTACGCTGAGTGCCTCAACATAAGAGCCATTGTCTATCTGTCTCTATTCCAGATGAACTGACCTTGGTGATATCCATTGACATGAAATGGCTATTTCCACCTGGTCCCCTGGAGACAAGCCTCCATTTAATTGTTACGCAGCGCTATGAATCCTGCTGTAGCTAGTTACATGAGGCCGAAACGCTCAATTTATTGTCTTAACAGTCTTTTGGAGAGAGCTTTGTTTTTCTCATATTTATGTGCCACTGAAATTACTTTAAAACAAGACTGTTCATCTAGGTCAATCACATGCAAATTCAATGCTAGCTAGAATTGTTTCATTCTGGAAAACAACTCAATTTCTTCCCCCCACAAAAGGCTGGCGAACACTAGTTCTTGATTGTTCCTTCAGTATGTCTACACTTGCACTCTCTTTCAAGAGAGGGATGCAAATGAAGACATTCGAAATCGCAAATGAAGCCGGGATTTAAATATCCCACGCTTCATTTGCATATTCGCGTTATGGCACTATTTTGAAATAGCGCTGTTTTGAAATAACAGACGCTGTTATTTTGAGAGAAAACCCTTCTCTCGAAATAACCCCTATTCCTCATACAATGAGGTTTACCAGTTATTTCGAGAGCAGGGTTTTCTCTTGAAATAACTGCGTCTTAGCAGCGTCTGTTATTTCAAAATAGCACTATTTCAAAATAGTGCCATAACACGAATGTGCAAATGAAGTGCGGGATATTTAAATCTCAGCTTCATTTGCAATTTTGAATGTCTTCATTTGTATCCCTCTCTTGAAAGAGGGTGCAAGTGTAGACATACCCTCAGAGAATAATCTCTAAATGACTTCATTGCTGCTGCATTCCTATCCATGGGAGTTCAGCTGCTCCTGAGGATGCAAGGGGACCCACTGATAATGCAACATGGAACCATCACCCCTCAATCAGAGGAGTGAGGGCAGAGGCTGCTGAGGGGAAGCAGTGATGACCCGATGATGCTCCTTTCCTGGCCATCACCACCCAAGTCTGGGTCTATGCTGGATCCCTGTGGGCTTTACTTGCTTCCCACCCACAGAGCCAACTGTCCATCATGGAGGGCCTTTGCCAGGCTTGTCTGATTTCACAGGGATGCTGTGAGAATAATTAAAGTCTGTACAGTGCTGTGCAGATGTAAAGTGCACTGCAGGAGCTAAGCAGAGCTAGGCTAGCATAATTATTATCACCATTGTTAGTCTGCTCTGATTTATATCCTACACAGCTCCATGCCAATTGCATTTTCTTTACGTGTTACATGCTTGCCAAATTACAACAAGATCATAGAAATGTAAGGCTGCAAGGAACCTTGAGAGGGGCATTGAGTCCAACTCCTGCCCTGAGACAGGACCTGGTAAATCTGCACCATCTCTGACATTTTGTCCAACCTCCAATGATGGAGACTCCCTTGAAAGCTTTTTCCAGGCATTACCCACCCTTCTAGTTAGGAAGTTTTCCTAACATCTAATCACAATCTCCCTGGGTGCAGATTAAGCTCATTATTTCTTGTCCTATCTTCAGTGGCGGTGGAAAACAATTGTGCACTATCTTCTTTATAACAGCCATTAACATATTCAAAGACTCCTGTCAGGGGAGTCCCCCCACGCACACTCAGTCTTCTTTTCTCATGACAAAATGGGACCAGGGTGTTTTTTTAACCTTTTCCCTCAGGTCAGGTTTTCCAAACCTTGTATCATTTTTGCTGCTCTCTGCTGGACTCTCTCCGGTTCATCCACATCTTTCCTGAAGTGTGGAGCCCAGAACGGAATGCAGTTCTCCAGCAGGGGCTGCACCAGTGCTGAGTACAGCTAGGCAGTTATCTCCTTTGTTGTTCTTGTGACACACCTGTGAATACACTCTAGGATGATATTAGCCTTTTTTGCAATTGCATCATATTGTTGGCTCCATATGCAATTTGCTATAACCCCACATCCTTTTCAGCAGTACTGCCATCTGGCCAGTTCCCCACTTTGGAGAGTTGTGCCTTTTGATTTTACCTTCCTAAGTGTAGTACTTTACACTTTCATTTTTGAAGTTGACATTACACTTATAACATTTCCTTACAAGATTTCTCTGAGGTTTTTTAACCTCTAGCTAAATGAGAATCTGACTATAGCCTTGTACAGTAGACTTCCGATAATCCAGAACCTATGGGATTTAGGTGGTGTCGGATTATCAGATATGCTGGACTATCAGGAGGTACTATAAGCAGGTTATATATATACTGTATACATTATATACTGTATATAAAGTGTTCTTAACCCTTTTTATTGTACATACTGTATGCAGTATACTGTAATGTTTTAGTTTTTAAGCATTTTTACCCTTTTGCTCAGTTCAGCTGCCGCTGTTACCTTGTGACTCATTTTTTGCCGAAGCTCACTCACTAGGCTCTTGCCATTTTGATGCCGGACTATCAGGAGTGCCGGACTATTGGATGCCGGACTATTGGAGTTTTACTGTAGTAGGTTCTCTCTGCACAAGGACATGGGTTTCATGAAATGCTTTGTTGCATCACTTGCCCTTGACGCAGTTTCTACAGCCATGCACCAGTGTTTTTGGTGGGACTACTGTAGTGCTTTCACATAGGACCTGTTTACAGTACTTGAAATAAACTATGCCTGACAACGGTAATCAGCAAGGGCTTCTCTCCAGGCCTCCCATCAACTGGAAATGAAAATAATTTGCTGCTGTTACATGGAACAGTTTTCAACACCATTACATGGAAACTTAGTATGATGGGGTACATCTACACTGCGGAGCTATTTTGGAATACCGGAAGTATCCCGAAATAGCTATTCTGTGTCTATTGAAACAGCCCGTGATTTTGAAACAGATTTTGAAATAATGGGCAGCTTATTCTGACGTCCCATTAACCCTCATTCCTTGACGGTTAAGGGGCATTTTGGAATAGCGAGTTATTTCAAAATTTGGTGCTTACAAAATAAGCTATTTCGAAATGCACTCGAAATAAGCTATGCAATTTGCGTTGCACAAATTGCGTAGCTTATTTCGAGCTCAGGGTGCTGTGTAGACGCACCCCTACATACCTTGTTCCACTGTGTGCAATAGTGCTAATTCCCCCCACCATCTGAACTAGGATCTAAGGCCACATTTTTCATAACTGGTCCCTAATTTGGGATACTCCTATCATCGAGTGCCTAGCTCTTTGGGTGCACCGCTCTACTCAGACCTGATTTTGAGAGGTGCAGAGCTCCTCCCTCTCCATTTGGAGAAGTGGAAGCTTGGCACCTCTGAACAACTCCGTGACTCTAGGTTGGGCACCCACAAATGGAGGCTCCCAGGAGAACTAGGCTTTTGTGAAAATGTTGGCCTAATCATCCTTCAAAACCAGCACCTGTGGAACTAGGAAACCTGTTTCTGACCACCCCTGATGACATTAGGCTAATTCCCTCCTTTAGATGGGTATATAGAACGTGCTTTTATACATGTTGTTGCACAGATGCATTACTACTGAAGACTTTATCCCGTAGCTCCTGGTACTATTCCTCAGAGACCCCATACTGCAAGACAGATTTGGAAGAGTAGCTACATTTGCAATGCATGTGCCTTCCCATCCACTATGGGGAAAAGCCACTCTAGCTACAAATCAGCACAAGTGAGACTTGCTGAGAAGTGCTGCAACTAATGCTGGTAAAATTTCTGGGGCGGGTTTTTGTGTGCAGATGTGTGTGTAGAAAGCTCAAGATGTTCTAAGTGGTGGGTTCCTGAAATGCTCAGGCTTAGTGTATGTGATGCATTTAGACACCCCACAGTGCAGCAGCTAGTCTGAGGTGGACTATGTTGGGAGACAGATGTTTCATGTAACCAGGAAAGCTGTTTGCTTCTCATTAGCTTCTGCACTATTTGTTCAAATAGATGCATCTAATCCAGAAGTCTCAGCTGCTGGAGGAAAGTTATTGGGAAGGCGTAAATTAAATCTGACCCCTTTGAACAACCTTCCCTCAAACCATTTCATCAGTGTCCCTCTAGCAGAGCATTCAATTAAAAAACAAAAATTAAATTTCTGATGCTGTGCTGCCTGTCTCGTTGCCCATGTGAAACTAGGAATGATATGAGCTATGTGTCTGAATGATACTTGCAGCAAAATCATCCCTGCCCCCTTGCCAATGTTAACTCTGATAACTTAGGCCAGTGGTTTTCAAACTCTGGGTCGCAGCTTGTAAGGGAAAGCCACTAGCCAGCCACAAGATGTTTTGTTTACCTGTGCTCCCACAGGTACAGGTGAGTGCAGCTCCCGTTGGCTGCAGATTGCTGTTCCCAGCCAATAGAAGCTGCAGGAAATGATTCAGACCGAGACACCACTATCTGCAGCTCCCCTTGGCCGGGAATGGTGCATCACAGCCAACGGGAGCTGTGATCTCCCGTACCTGAGGAGGCGCAGGTAAACAAGCATCTCATAGCCAGCTAGTGGCTTGCCCTTACAAGCTGCAATCCAGAGTCTGAAAACCCCTGGTTCAGGACATTGTCTGTCTTGGAAAAAGTTTTCTTTTTAAATTACATGTCCAAATGGTATTTAATTTAGTTTTTAAAAGATTGTTTTTCAAAGCAACAAATAGAACATTAAAATTTCTACATTGTTCCAGAGTTACATTGAAATGGATACTCGGCCATAGAAAATCCCTTATCAAAGCTAACAAAGAGATATAGGAATTGGCTCAGGGCTATGGTTCATATAGTCCAATACCCTGTCTATCACAATGTCTAGTATCAAATGATCTAGAAAAAAATGGCAAAGAATCCTTCCCAGAGCAGTTATGAGATAACCCACTGGGAAAATTTCTTCCTAACCCCTGGTGGATTAGAATTGGCAAATACACTGAAGCATAGTGGTTTATCACTTTTTAATATAGCAGTTGTCTTTCACCATGTAGTGTGTCAAGGACCTGACTCTGTGAGTGTGAGCATCTTTAAATTAATGGGAGCAAAATGTACACGTGAGATAGAAATATCCCACTTCACCAAAGAGTATGTTGTAACTGTTATAAGAATTGCCTAGTGGTTCTCTGACCTACTCAAACAGGAAGGTTACTGGGGAATAATTGTCATTTACGCACTATTTGGAAATCCTTCAGGTTGCTCATTTAAAATCATTTCCAGTGGAAAGTGCAACTTGTCCTTTCTACTAACATTCTGGTACCTTCTGATTCTATTGAAATAATTTGTTCAAGTTTCCATCTTTGTGTATTAGCTCTGAGCATGAGGGAAAAGCAGACGCACACTGTATTGTATTTTTCTAGGTACAACCTTGACATCTTCTTTTGAGCCCTGAAGAACCAATTCTGAAAGGTACAGGTTCTTTGTACTGTTTCAGTTTCACTTGATTGTTAGCAACAGCCAGGAGAAAACTCAAGCATTTCAGGGCAACTGATGCTTTGTTTGCCATATTGTTTGGGACTATCATGTCCTTTACAAATATAAATGGGAAATAAATCATATTGAACAGTCAAACTGCGAGGTCCCTCCCCACCAAAGCCTGATAACCATTTTCATGAGTTCACAGGATTATTGAAATTTCTCAGTAGATGTAGATTGCTCTTCTTTTTCACAACAATCAAAGTCTGGTTCTAAGCATTGCTCCATTTTATATTTCATGCCATGAGACATTCCCATCTGGACTGTGTTTTTATTTTTCTAAAAATACCTAAGGAAACATTTTATGCTTTTGCTAAGTGACGGTCACTGCAAATGCATATATTAATTTTCATATTTCTATTTGTAAACTGCCTTGTGAATGGGATGCTAATGCAAATTTATGGTTTTTAAAGTAAAGCTAAAGCTTAACATTTAAATACAGTGATCCCAAGAGTTCAATTCTCATTCATTTAATAATTCAATGGGGTTTTCTGATGTGAAATTTTAACAAAGCATATATATGTTACCATGGTAATCAAGCTTTAAAGTATTCTTAATTACCTGGAGCCTTAATGTCCTGGCACAAAGGATATTACAGTAGACCTCTCTGAGCTTTTAGCTTATTCTCTGGAAAATCCTGCATATTTGGTAGCTTTGTCTGTAAACATATGTTTTTGACAGATCACATTCTAAACATTTTCTACTTTGCACTGCAACTTCCCTGTGTTTGCTTTAAAAAGTAGGGGTTATATCCTTGCCCCATTGAAGGAAATGTTTGGTATTGGACCTCTTGTACTAAACACAAAAAGGTCCTAGCTTAGTTAATGAAAATTCAGAGAGAGATGGGTATGTTCTGAAAATAGGACTAGGAACCAAGAACTTCTGAATCCCGCTACAACGTGGGATTTTCCAAGCCCGGAAGTTGGTCTTCCCTAAATCTCTTTTAAGGAACAAGCACAGATGCAAAATAATGAGAAATATAGAAGTTCGCAGATCCCCTGTTTGTTTGGAGAATTGTCTCTTGATCAGGCTCTGGCACAAACAGCGGGCTGGTATTTCTGAAGCAGAAGGCTTCATAGGAACCTGAAGATCCATTCTCTGTCCTCCCCCTTTAGCTCCAAGAAATCCCCTTGCTTGCCCTTTCCCAAATCCTTAGGACAGCCCTGTGCAAAGTGGGTTGCATGATCACAGGGTGCATGAATTAGTTATGCCGGGAGTAGGGCTAAAATATTGATACATTTACTAAAAAATACAGAGGTGGGACCAGGACTCTTGTCTGCTCTGATTTCCTCCAGGTCTGGACTCTTCCCTAAAGAGCTCTCTTCCTGTGCTCTGATGTTTGGTCCCACCTTTTTTCCACAAGCTAAAAGCAGCAAGTGGTAGGATGTATAGTAATTTAAAAGAATGACACTATTATGAGATCTAGGCCAGCAAGAATGACATTACACCTGTCAGCTAATGAGCCAGATCTCCGCTGGTTACATTATGGGAGACCTTGTCCAGCTGTTATTTTTATTGGGCACTACCCTGCAAATCACTGAAAATACTGGGCATCTTTGTCTCTGGTACTATTCAACCCCGACAGAAGCCCAGGGATGATTAAACAGACTCTATCTCAGTCTTCGGATTGAAAACTCTAAAATATAGCCCTTCCTAAGACGGCGTTAGTTTAAAATTCTGGGCTGAAAATTGCCCAAAGACCATCCGAACCACGAGAAATTACTGATATAGCCCAGAAAAATTAAATAAATGCTCTACTGGATTTTCTATATTAATTCTCATAGAGCTGTTTATTATGATTTTGCTCATGCTGCTCTCCACAAGCCCTAAAATCGAGAAGCCTGTTGTGTGAGGGTTTGTACCTACCCAGCTATAGATATACAGTTGGTTTACCAGTCTCGTATGAGGGATGTTTCATTTCCCAAAACCTTATTATTCAACATAACTTAATTAGAAGACCTTGGCTGCAATTAACCTTTATATCCTTAGACAGTTGCTAGGGGAGCTCAACCCATTTAAAACATTAAAGAACTTATAAAGATTGAGTAAGGAGGCTGTGTGCTGGAGGTGTGTTTTTACTTTCTGGCTGTGATATGAGCTGGAGCGGTTTTCTCTCTTTCTCTCCCATATTGTGTTTTTTGCTAAATCTTGATTCTTTGTTCGGGTGTCTGTATTTCCCTATATTGAATACAAGACATCAGGTCAAATTATTCATATTCAACAGAGTTCCTCCGTCAGAACTGTGCAGTGCAAATATTCCAATTAACATCAAATTGATTGAGTCCCTGTTAAACATAAATACTGCATAGCTGGACTTTTTTTGTACCTTCTTAGTTTTAAAGCTTTAGGATTCACAGGGGGATAGGGACACACACGCACTCCTGTATGTCTCTTTCACACTGCAGGATGACTGGTCAACTGACCTGACCTCCCTGGCTGGCTCTTTCCACCCTTGTTGCTTAACTGGGCCCCAGGACAGACCCACCTCTCCTGGTACCTGGAGCTGCGGCAACACATAGGGGGCATTCAGAGTTGCTGGGAAGGGACAAACTCTGCAGGGGGGCTATGGAGGTGCAGTGGGAATGGGAGGCATGAAGGGGCACAGCAGGGAGAGGACAGCAAGAGAGGAAGCATGTAAAGGAGTGATGGGTGGGCAGCAGAGTCAACAAGTCACTGGCCACCATCTGACACCTGCTCAAACTCACCAGCCATCCCTGCTCGCAGCACGCAGTCAGTGCCAGATGAAAATGGGACAGGAAGAGCTGGTGCACAACAGGGGCTGCACTGATGGACCAGCCGGGGGGGTGGCTGTCCCACACACTATAGCTTTATCTCACCACCAGCTTTGCACACCCACAACCATTGTTGGCCACGACCTCCTCCTCTACTTACCACTGGTGGGTGGCTGGCTGGCAACCAGGGATCTGGCCAGCAGCAGGACCCCCCAGTAGAATAGGGGGAGACAAATTGTCCCATATTTTCTATCTGTTATTAAGAAAAAGGACACCTGAAGGAGGGCTTAAATACGTGACTGTCCCTTTAAAAACAGGACATCTAGTCACCGTATTCTTTGATCTTATGAATATACTCAAATCTTCTTTTTCCTCTCAGGATCCACTGCTTTTTCCTGATTTTGTCCTGCCTTAGTTTCTCTAAACTTTTGAAACCACATGCAAGGTGACACTGTCCAACATCACAACCAATAGTTCACTGTCCAGTAACTTCACATGCTTATTTAATGCATGGAAAGAAAGACCCTTCAAATACCAGGCAATGAAAGCTGTCTGATACACCATACCCTGAATTCTGTATTCCTTGAAAGATCATGGACCTTCCTACTGATCTCAGTGCTGGGGTAAGTGATGGGAGCTGTGAAGCTCAGTTTATATTTGTAAGTTGCTTTGAGATCACGGGGTGGAAGGTTGCAATGTAAGGCTTCATCTTCACTGTGAGTTTTTCCGGCAGAAAATATGCGAATGAGGGACTCATTAGCATAAGTCGTCACATCATTAGCATATTTTCTGCAGTTTCTTTTTGCGCAAGGGGTTTTTGCACAAAAAGAAGCAGTGTGAACCTTTTTTTGCACAAACCCCCCGTTTTGTGCAAGATCCTTATGCCTCTCTTGCTACGTCTAGACTACATCCCTCTGTCGACAGAGGGATGCAAATCAAGCACATCGAAATTGCTAATGAAGCAGGCATTTAAATATCCTGCACCTCATTAGCATAAACATGGCCACCGCTTTTTTTCGAAATGGCGTTTTTTTGGAAAAAACGTCAGTCTAGACGTGGATCTGTCGAAAATAAAGCCTTTTTCGACAGATCCTGTATTCCTCAAAAAGTGAGGTTTACAGGATCTGTCGAAAAAGGCTTTATTTTCGACAGATCCACGTCTAGACTGCCGTTTTTTCCAAAAAAACTCAGTTTCGGAAAAAAGCGGCGGCCAAGTTTATGCTAATGAGGTGCGGGATATTTAAATCCCTGCTTCATTAGCAATTTCGATGTGCCTAATCTACATCTCTCTGTCGACAGAGAGGTGTAGTCTAGACACACCCTCTCAGTGCCACTACATGGGACAGTGAACTACACCCAGTAGGTGTGTGTGTGTTACAACAGCATAATACTGTCATCTCTTGGCAAGGCTACCCCTGCTATGTTAATAAAGAAAACACTGGGTATTGACTGTGGAAATATTTCTGCCATAGAAGTTCAGAAAAG
Organism: Rafetus swinhoei; assembly: GCA_019425775.1. Classification (NCBI taxonomy): domain Eukaryota; kingdom Metazoa; phylum Chordata; order Testudines; family Trionychidae; genus Rafetus; species Rafetus swinhoei. The sequence goes on along the minus strand of CM033447.1, from coordinate 16,643,421 downwards.
GGGGGGGGACCCCTTAAAAAGACCAATGAAAACATTTGTAAGTTGAAAGTTAATTCATATCCCCAGGACACATGGAGTTTTGATCAGACACAAGAATTAAATTTCTCAGGAGGTAATTGTCACTCACAGATAATTTTTTAAAATAATGTTTATCTTTTATTGCCAAATATGCTTTGTAACAGGTTTTTAATGGGTAAACAGAAAAGCAGTCTGATTAAAGTGTATATCACTGTCCTAGCAGTTTTCCAGTGCTATTGTCAATAACTCCGGTAATCTGCTTACTAAATCTTTGCAAAGTTAATCAAAATCACCATACTACTAATTTAAAAAAATAGTCCCCATATGAAACTAAAGAACTAAATATGTCTGAAGACTTTATTGGGTATATCTGGTTATTTAATGTACTGTGTGTTATTGAAAGGAATAAGAAAACTTTATCAGATGAGGTTTTACAGCTGTACTGGTTCTGGAAATGCTGTTTGAAAACGATAATGATTCCTAAGGTCTGCCAAGTTCCCAGTTTTAAATGTTGAATTTTGTGTTTGTTATTTTTAAGGCAATTTTGATGGAATGTCGCCATAAGCTCACAAACACTGCATTTGTGCTTTTTCTGATTATAAAGCATTACTTTTGCTATTGAGAGTGCCCAAAAGTCTCAGTCAGGATTTGGAACTTCATCATGCTAAGTGCTATCCGATCATTTAGAAAGACAGTCCCTGCTTCAAAGATCTTGCAGTCTCATTTGACATCATTTCATCATCATGGGGGGAAAGGAGGATGTTTTAAGGTGGTGATTTTTTACCTCCTACGTGTTTGTGCTAACTCATCCACTCAGTCTGTCCCTAGCTGAATGTCACATCACTTTTCTTTCTGCTATTCCAGGCCATTGTGGGAGCCTGGGGCATATTAGTTCTGGCCACTAGGATGCTGTTTAGGTGGGGGAGCGGGACTTATGCCTGAAATACACAGTTTGAGTGAATTCCTCTCACTCACTGGTGTGGGGAGAATGCCGAGGAGTAAATGATGCAAGCTGTGTGTTTTCCTCACTCCCTGATAGTGAGGGAAAGGGGAAGAAAAGCAAGCAGCATCCCAGTAGGAGGGGCTTTAACCCCCTCCCTCCCTAAATGGTGCCCTTGTCACAGAACCTACTATAGTCCTTGAACAATAACAGCAAAAAAGTGGTATGATTAAAAAAAAAACCTAAATGTGTTGAATAAGTATTTATTATTTATAAGATTAGTTTTTATAATTTTTAGCAAAATTACCCTTTTTCAGCAATAAATTAGATGCTTACATCTTTTCAAAATCCACTTGCAAAACAAAAAACAACTGAACAAAAGAAAGCTTTGTGCTATCAAGTATTATGAAATGTAACAAGATTATTGTGAGGTCATATTGGGTTCTTCTTTCATACCGCTTATTACGATACTAGCTTTCATCTTATTGATGCAAAGGATTTTTTTTTGTTAACAAACTCTGTTTAAATTCTAAGATTGATTAAAGAAATACCAGCTCTCTTACGTCTAGACTGCAGTGCTTTTCTGGGATACCAGAGGTATCCCAAAAAAGCAATGCCATGTCCAAGGAATGCGTCCGCTTTTCCGAAAAAAAATTCAGAAAAGCAGACGTGTTCTTTTGCCATCCCTGTAAACCTCGTTGTATGAGGAAGAAGGGATGGTTTGAAAGAGCAGGTTTTTCTGAAATTTGGCGTGTCTACACGGTGCCAAATTTCGGAAAAGCCTCTTTCAAAGGAAAGCGGAAAAAGTTATGCAAATTGCTGTTCACAATTTGCGTATCTTTTTCCGACTTTTCTTTGTAGCCTAGATGTAGCCTTAGTTTGTCTTCCAAAAGAGAGTGTCTGGAGAGGACAGGGTTATACAGTGAGTTGCTGTACTCAGCATTAGCTGTATTTGTTGCAGCATTTATGTTTCTGAAAGCTAACATTTTCAAATTCAGAAGACTTTGCTAGTTGATGACCAAAACATGGCAATGTCAACTTCCTTTGACTGTAGAGTGCTTTGGATTGTATCGGGTGCCACCTTCCCGGTATACAAAACAAACGCCTCTGCTGAAATGTCACTTAAGAGAGGAACTGAAGCGTAATCCTCCTTGACATGAGTCATTACAAGAATTTTTCTGGGGTTGAAAATCCTTATGTATTTCAAGAACTTAATTTGCGGGCTGCCCGCTCTCAGTATCACTGATGTACTTCTTCGGCTTTTCAGCTGAATTGTCAAGAACGGAACAAAACGGTGCACCAATTTTCTACTTTGATCAGTTGTTCTATTGTTGACCTCATCAGCCCTGAGAAATCTTTGAGACATTTCGGTGGAAACTGAGCATGTATCTCAAGGAAAAATAACAGTTCTTCCATTGTCTCCAAGGCAAAGAGAGGGCAAGGGTCTGGATTTCAAATGTACCCATTAGGTCAATGAATAGCTTGCATGTTCGTTACTGCAATGTAATGCAATCTTCAGTATAAACACTGGGTTTCATTTGACAGTATTCTGTCAAGTTCCCTCAGTGGATGTGGTGCTGAGTTGCCACACCCCTCATTTCTTCTTCAGTAAATCCCTGACAATACAAAAAGTGTTTTTCATGGTACTGAACAGCAACAAACCACAAAAACAGAAGGTTTTCTGACATCTTCAAATACTTGTCCAGGAAAATCTTTTACTCTCTCATTTTGCTGGTGTATTTGCAATGTGGGACCTTTTGTTGTGGCATTTTCTGACAAAACTGATCAATGTTCCCTTGACCCTCAGTGTGAGCCAACGTTTTCCACTCTCTGTATTCAGGGATATCATATGATATTATACGACAATATGTTGTATACATTTTACACACAAAATTACATAGTTTTATAATTGCATAATCATCCGGAGCATGTTCTTGTGTTTTATACACGAGCTGATAAAACACTTCACAGGCTTCAGTTGGTGCAATACACTGCTAGTAGGAATGTGAATTCATAATTTTGAGCTTGTTTGTCTGATACTGCAACATTTCCACTCCCTAGTAAATTTTATATTACAACAAAATTGCTTTGGCTCCCCATTAGCCTGGTTTCACATCTCTTTGTGATTTTCAGAGTCCTGCTGTAGGTATCTGTTCAGGCACCAATGATGATGTTGAAACAAAACATTCTAATTTTTTTTTCCAGTCAAAGCAATCCAGCCAATTAGGCATACATTTGTGAAATGTTTTGAATGACCTGAATTTGTATTTTCAGGGAAAAAAATCAACTGAAAAATGATGCCTAGCTCTATTCAAGATCTTCCCATCAAAACTCTTCATCTGTGGCATCCCTTACATTTGTGGCTTTTTCCCTTACTTGATGTCAAGGGCAGATTATTTGTGTGTTTTAAGCCTTAAAATCCACTTTTTCCCCCCCTATGTTTTATCGGTTTTTAAACTGGGAAATGAGTCACTCAAAAGCAGAGGGCATAGAATCATAGACATGCAAGGGCTGGAAGGGACTTTGAGAAGTCATCAAGACCAGCTCTCCCGTGCTGAGACAGAGCCCAATAATCCTAGACGAGAAATGACAGGTGTTTTTTTTCCCAAACTCCTTTTAAAAAATCTTCAGTGGTGGGGATTCCACAACCTCCCTTTGGAAGTCCATTCCAGAGCTTAACTCTCCACATAATTAGGATCTTTTGCTAGTATTTAACTTAAATCTCCCTTAAATTAAGCCCTTTACTTCCTGGATTTTTTCATCTGATTTTTTCCTTCCTAAGTGTAGCACTTGGTTTTTATTGAATTTCCTGTCACTGATTTCAGACCACTTCTAATGCTGTCTTCATAGTGCTTTCAACAACTCCTAGCTTGGTGTCATTTGCAAATTCTATATTCATATTGTCCAGTTCCTTATCTAAATACATTGAACAGAGCTGGACCCATTACTGGTCCCTATAGAGCCCTACTAGATTTGCCTTCTCAGTTTGACAGAGAAACACGAATAACTATTCTTTGAGTGTGCTCTTTCAATCAGTTACGAACCCACCTTATAATTTCTTCTAGACTATATTTCCCTAGATTGTTTTGAGAATGACATGGGGGACTGTGCCAAAAACCTTAGTAAATCAAGAAATATCATGGCTACTGCTGCCCCCGGGCAACCAGGGCAAAGAAGGAAATGAGGTTGGTGTGGCATGACTTGCTCTTGAGAAGCCCATACTGTCTATTTCTTACAACCCTGCTTAGTTATAGATTTAGTTGGGCTTGGTTCTACTTTGAGCAGGGGGTTGGACTAGATGACCTCCTGAGGTCTCTTCCAACCCTAATCTTCTACAATTCTATTATCTTCTACGTGCATACAAATGGATTAATAATTTGTTGCAGTTTTCTAGGTATCAAAATTAGGTTGACTGGTTTATAATCCCTGGGTCGTCTTTGTTCCCCTTTTTAGAGAGAGTTATTATCTAGCTCTGTGTGGCCTCACCCATAGCTCCTAAAGATCATTGCTAATGGTTCTCAGATTGACACATGATGGAGAGAACTGGGAATCAGCTAGTACGCTGCTTATACATATAAATACTGCCAACTCCTTCCTAGTCATGGCCTCCTCCCCCAGTTAACAAAACAGGCTAATGTAATCCTTGGATGTATAAATGGGAGTCAAAGTAATGTCAGCACGGTGACACTGATACAGCAATCTCACATATGGCTCTGGTGCTTACCTTCTAAAAAGAAAGTTGAAAAGGTGCAGAAAAGAGAGTTTATCAAAAAGAAGGCAGCGATGACTTGAGGACAGCGTGTAAGTACCTCCACGGGGAGAAAATACTAGGTAAAAAAGGGCTCTCAGTCTAGTGGAGAAAGGCTGGAAGCTGACACCGGACACTCTTGCATTAGGAATACGGCACATATGTGTAATGGTGAAGGGTGTTTAGCCATTGAACAAACTGTAAAGGGAAGTGGTTCGGTTTTCATCTCCCAAGGATTTCCCTGGAGTCCTGCTTATGCATCAGAGACAAATGGTGAGCAGATGTACCCTTCCCTTCTGTCTGCTAACTCTGGGCCAGATTCTGCCCCTCTTACACACCTTGAAGTCCCTTACTCTGTGAGAAGTCCAACTGGAACATGGGAGGACAAATCTGCCCCTCGAGCGGGGCCATGGCAGAGGGCTGCTACAGCCAATGGAACGAATGAGGTGCAGACTCATGGCATTTCTAATGGCAGAGGCAGGCAATAATTTTTGCAGGGGAGCCACTTAATGAATTTTGGTACGTGGTCATGGGATGGCTCCATTCCCAGGAGGGGCGGGGCATAGAGTGGAAGGTATGGGGCTGGGTACTAGCCTCCCCCAAGAGTGGTTTGCGGCCAGAGTCTTTGAATTAAAAACACAGCAAAGGGTTTGTGGCTCCCAGTCCTGCCACTACAATGGAGGGAGGGAGGGAGGGAGGAAGAGAGGGAGAGAGAGAGAGACAGACAGACAGACCCAGAACAAATTAACACATGGCTTCAGGGTTTGTAGACAGATGCATGTTTCAAAGAGCTTGCAAATAAGGTTTCATCCTACAATACAGCTAGTGTCACACCTAGTACTTGCTACTTCTGACTCATAGGAGCCAGAACTTGATTACATAGCAAAGATCTGGCCTTAATGCAATACAATTTACCATGTATTCATTAGTAATACAGAAGTTTAAAAAATCATTAAGATCAGAGTTTTAGATATCTGCAACACTCCAAAAAATTGTTCAAAGAATCCTTTTCTTTCTTACCTTCAGCCATTAACACCTGTGTAAACTCTGAAATGTAATCATGCAAATGTCCTGGCACAGACACACACCCCATGCAGCCTGCTCCCCCTGCCCCAACCCAGCCAGACAGAGAGGACTGCAGCAAGGAGTCAGGGACACCCCAAACTCCCTCCACCTCACTGCACAGATGCCAGCACTCACCCACCCAACCCCTATTCCCCATCTAACCCTGTGCAATCTGCTCCCTCCAGCCGAGGTGGGGGCTGGGATAAAATCCTGCTTCTCAAACTAGCAGGCACCAGCAGTCTGTCCTAACTCCAGCTAAAGCACAAACAAATTATTCACACCTCCTCCACCTCACAGCACTAACAAACCTTCCCCCTGCCTCCACCTCACCCCAGTGCCAGGACCCACCCACCCCGTCTTTTCCCCCACCTACTCCATGCAGTCAGCCCCTTATCTCCCTTCCCAGGAGGCTTGAAAGTTCTGAGTTCCTGCCTCTCTCTCTCCTCATGCACACAGGACTCTCCAAATTCCTCTCCCCTCTGATTCCACCTCAGCCAATTACCCAATCCCTCCCCTCCTTTCCAGCCCCTTATTGTCTCCTTATCTCCCTTTTTATTACCTGCTCTGGGAGCTTCTCCTTTTCAAGCACGGAGCAGCCCCGTTTAGCTGCTGCTCAGCGAGAGATACTCCTGTCTGCACGGGAGCTTTGAACTTCTGAGCAGTGCTCAGAGAACAGCTGTGTGGTTGTGCAGCTGCGCGGCTTTCCTGGAACTTGGCTTTTGACTCCAGCCTCTTCTGGGGTAGCACAGTGACCGAGAGCCAGGAGTCTTTTAAACAGGATCCTGCTGCCTGAGTCTCCTCCTGGAAATTCAGTGGCCCGGGCAACCAGATATAAATAGAAAGCAGCCGGATGCTGTCCGCGGGCCAGATCAAAGTGTTAAGTGGGCTGGATCTGGCTCCCGAGCTGCTCTGTCTCATGGAGTTTGTGGAGACCCCCAGGCTTGGAGGTGTGTTGACCCTGCCTCATTCTCACCTCTGCCCTCTGGGCCACTTCAAGTGGGACAGGCAGCACTCTCCAGTGTGCACGGTGTCTCATGGGATGCCTTTGGGAGGGATTGCAGATGTGCTGGCCCCTCTGGGGAGTGAAAGGGTCCTCATGCTCTCTCTCACCTTCATGCACTTGCACGTTGAACAGTCACAGTCTAGCTCCTACTGAACACTAAAGATCTGGCTTCCCAAAGACCATGGATGAGCAACAGCATGGGACAGGACGTGGTTTTTATTCCAGGAATTTGTCAGTTTGTAGCTGTCTCGTTAACCTCCACAATGTGTCTGACTAGTGGATTATGATAAAACTGTATTGTGAAAGCTAGGGAAAATAGCCCTCCTAGATGATGACTCCTTGTGTGTTGTGTATGGAATTGTTCTTAGGGATTCCCTTGCACACAGTATTTGGCATGACAGAAAGACAAGCCCTATTATCTGTTGTATGACCTCTTTGCTTCTCCTGTCCAAATCTGGACACTGGTTTTTAAACACCTGTTGGGGCTGGCTTTGTGTTTTGAAAACCAATAAGGCAGCTAGCCATCTTAACATTAATAATGAATGCTGATTAGTACACTAGCTTTCCAAGCTTGCACTGGGCTTTTGTGTGTGGTTCCCCCCCCCCCTTTTTTTAAAGAATATTTATAGAGAAACAAACAAAACCCAGCTGAAATATACAGCTCATGGGGAATCTTGAACTGACAAGTTGCAGTCATGTCAATACGTCTAAGATTCTTACCAAAACACTTTAGAATGTCGCATGAGGCTTTCATTAATATTTAGGTGAAATCCCCACCCTTTGCAAATTGCTTCTTTCCCCCTTGGACTCTAGTGAGGGTGAAATACGTTTCCCCGGACGCACAGATGAGGAGTCAATTTTCACAGCAGCGGGAATCTCATTAGTCTTGTTTGGCTGTTGAAGGCTCCTTTTTTTGGCAGCAGAATGAGAAGCTACATTTGCCGTCAAACTTGAAACAGGCACAACTTGTCCATCTCAATTTGGTAGTTACCATAATCCTGCCAGAAATATGTGACTATCTGCTCTGTGCTGGGTCCTCGGAGGAGGAAGAGCGGCTTCAAACATGTGGTGGAGCATTTGGTCTGCTGGATCTCAGCTTTGTTCTAGTCCAGCTTCTAGCTTGGGAACCTCAACGTGACTTCATTTCAGTCAAACTCCTTGTGGCAGGAATAGGCTACCAGGTATGGTGCCCAAAACCTCACTCAAATTCCATGATAGGATGCAGAGTTACAACCTAGGTAGGACTGAAATTAAGAAAGGGATAGAAAATAAGACCCAGAATATCTTACTGCCCCTGTATAAAACTATGGTACGCCCACATCCTGAATACTGTGTACAGATGTGGTCTCCTCACCTCAAAAAAGATTTTTTGGCCTTGGAAAGGGTTCAGAAAAGGGCAACTAAAATGATTAGGGGTTTGGAACGGGTCCCATATGAGGAGAGGTTAAGCGACTGGGACTTTTCAGTTTAGAAAAGAGGAGACTGAGGGGATATGATAGAGGTGTATAAAATCATGAGTGGTGTGGAGAGGGCCGATAAAGAAAAGTTATTTATTAGTTCCCTAAATAGAAGAACTAGAGGACACCAAATGAAATTAATGGGTAGCAGGTTTAAAACTAATAAAGAAAGTTCTTCTTCACACAGCGTGTAGTCAGCATGTGGAACTCCTTGCCAGAGGAGGCTGTGAAGGCTAGGAATATAACAGAGTTTAAAGAGAAGCTAGATAATTTCATGGAGGTTAGGTCCATAAAGGCTATTAGCCAGGGGATAAAATGGTGTCCTTGGCCTCTGTTTGACAGAGGCTGGAGAGGGATGGCAGGAGACAAATCGCTTGATCATTGTCTTCGGTCCACCCCCTCTGGGGCACCTGGTGCTGGCCACTGTCGGCGGACAGGGTACTGGGCTGGATGGACCTTTGGTATGACCCGGTTCGGCCGTTCTTATGTTCTTATGAAATATATTTTTTCAAATAGCTTTTTATAGACAGTGGCTCCTTTATAAGCCACATGTATGTGTATTTATATACCCACATTTCTAGAGTCCTTGTCAGCATGGTATAACTGCTTTATGGTTTGGTGAAGAAGAGTCATCCTGAACTAGTCTGATTTAACCACACACACTCAGGAGTCGTTTCTATGCTAGGCTTCATCCAATCCCCAGGCCAGAAGCTGGTCTGGTGACACTTACAGCAGGTTTATAAACCTCACAGGGGAGACAGCAGATTCTTATAGTCATGGCTTAGAACTCTCCTCAGCCTGATAGTGGTAACAAACTCCACAGGCCTCAGCCTGTTCCAGGCCTGCTTTTGCTCTAGCCTCCTTATCAGTTCTCCTCCAAACCTTGGTCTTGTCCCTGGACTTACTCCTGCCTTGTTTCAAAACTGCTCTGGACTCTTGATTCTGACTGTGACACACAGCTCTAACTAGGCACCTCCATGCCCATCATAGTTTCTGCACTCACACCAAACAGAGCTATCACCACCATATGCTGCCTCTAAGCATCCCAGAAGAGTAGCGAGCAGCTCAGAACACAGCCTGTATCCTCTGTAGACCTTTGCACCTTTGAAGTGTTTAGTGAATATTAAGTACAGATTGAATCTCTCTAGTCTGGCACCGGGACCAGAGAATTGGCTGAACAGCAGGAGGTCAATATTGTCTAGCAGCATTACCTACACTTCCCTGCTTACCTACACTTCCCGGCTCTTTTAGAAAACATTTATGGGTAAATTAGAGCTAAATAACAGTACAAGACACTGAGACCCAAGACTGATGGCTATAAAAAAATGTTATGGGAAACTTGACCATGCCCGTGATAAGTGGACGTCTGGCTAACTAAAATCATATATAATACCCCTCAGTGATACGTAAATATCACCTCCTTGTTACAGGGGGGGAAATTGAAACGGAGAGGTTAAGTGGTTTGATAAAGGCTATAGAAGAACTCAGTGTCAGAAGTGAGTTTAGAATTCTGGACTTCCTGGCTTCTTGTCCTGTTCTTAGACCACATGGATTGATTTCAGTCCTATGTGAAGTGGTTTATTCAATGGAAAGTGTTTGCATTTTGGTCAAAGTTAAGACATACTTATATGTACCCTTAGGTGCTTGTTCCCTTCAATAAGGATGAAATCAAGACAATGCTTTTACTTAATGAAGGTGGGAAATCCTTTGAAAGTTGTCTTAATGGGAATTGACACTTATAGGTAAGTCAGAATCAAAGTAAACTCGCACTGCAACTCACCTTGAAGAAAGATTTATTTGACAACTAACTCTTAATTTGAATGGTGATTTTTCCCAATTTCAAATTATGTTTTGATGATCTTATATGCAGCTGCTAGTCATTATTATAGTGGAAAAGCTGAACTTGACCTTACTTTTTAAACGTCAGTGCTAATTGATGATTTTACAGACATTTTGCAATGACCTCTGTGACTTGACGATTTCCTAGAACTGACTTAATGAAAGATGAGCCTGAATGACAATGAGTTTTGAAAGTACTCTGTGGTTTGCGATTTCTATTGAAATTCTCCTGAGTTTCTCGTGTCAGGCATGGAGATGAGTTATCATTCAGATTCTCACAGTTGCACAAGATAACTAAGTGAAGCTACCATTTCATTTAAAATAGAGGGGAGAAAAGCACCAGGGTATTATACTGACAAACTGCTGTCATGTAGGACTTATGAGGATTCATTAATTGTTCTCTGGATTGTTTCAGACTGGCCCATTGGGTTAACTCTGTCATGTAGCCTGGAAATATTTAAGGCCCATCAGAGACTGGGTAATTCAACTTCTGGTTTATGTGCCTGAGAGAGACTTTTTGCATTCTCCACGGGATCTTGGCTTGCTTTCTTATTAGTAATTAATTAATAATGTATTATTCTAGCCAGGTCCCTGCTTCTGCCATTACAATAGCATCTGGGAACATCTCCATTTTTAAGATAATCAGCGAGGGCAGGATTTTCAAAAATACTCATTGCTGGCCTAACACTGCTTCTACTGTTGTTATGCTGAATATCCCATTCCAAGTTTTTTCCAAAAGAGAAGACTCTTTTCTACTCTCCTGGCTAGTACCATGCTGCACAGATGAGTCTGGTTAGCAGAAAAGTGTCTTTTGTGGGTGGGGGCGTGAAGGGTTTTTAGATGTTGCTCAGTAGCCTTCCGTAGCATTGCCATACGCCTTTGATTTTTCCTTCTCTTGCTTTTCTTCTATCTTTCAATTAATTTTTGCTTCTCATTTCAGATAATCCAGTCCTTCAAAAGTGCCATAATGTGTTTTAGTTCCACATGCCACGTAACACCGACAGGTGGATCCAAACCTGGGACCTCTCTCAATTAGGGATCTGAAGCAGTCGTGTATAGTTCCCAGAATAAGACTAGAATTGTGGAGCCAGCAGTTTAAACAGTTTATGGATTAGATTTTCTCCATCAGCCAGAAGTCAGCCATGTGCATGGCCTGCTCGTCCACGTCTCCCTGCTTGGTGTAGTCAATCAACCGCTCAACGTAGAACCGCATCTCGTCCATGCGCCCCCAGGGTGTCTCAATGCGCTCGTGCCGCACCAGTGCCATCACCAGGTTCCGCGGTATGTTGAGGCATGAGTGTGGCTTGAGCCTGTGCCGCCGGTGCACACGCCCATGGGAGATCACGGCAGCTAGTGATGGACGCATCCCGAGTCCGCTCCAGCCGGAAGTGGCGCCTGAGGAACCGGAAGCAGAAGGAAGGGATGCCTCTGTAGCTTAGTGAGTGAGTGTCTACACAGCCTGAGCTAAAAGCCAGCTGGCTCTCAGCTAAGGCCAGAGAGTAAACTCATCCTTTCCCTCTGTAAGGGGCCTAAGTGCCACTAGGTGGGACAGTGAACCACACCCGGCAGGAGTGTGACTTACACTACGTGAAACTGCTTGGCAAGCCCATGTGGGGAGGGGTTTGCCCGCTTGTGCATCCTGCTGCAGTTCACTGAACTCCACGTATATTTCTGATGGGATCCACTCAGAATCAGGCTCACTCACCTTGACTTTCCATCAGGTGTGGTGAAAGGCCTATTGGCCACCTAATGCTTCCTCTGCTCTCGCATGTTCCAGGTTAGCTGACTGGTCTGTTCCGTCAGGGAGTGGATGAACAACCTGGTTCCCCATCTTACTTCAGTGGGTCAGCCTTGAAGACTCACTCCCCCCATAAATCCTTTTGGTATGTTCTGAACTGGCAGGTCTGTCCCCACTCCTATTTATTTTCAGTAGAACCAGGAAATACTCAAAACTTCCTGGTGCTGTTTTTATGAGCTTGTGGCAGGCCACTCCCGCCTACCCTCTTAAGTCCAATGCCCTCTGGCCTGAGTCCACAACACAGTTTAAAGCTGGCCCTTTAAGACAAGGCCAAGGCCCTCCGGCCTGAGTCCATAATACAGTTAGGTTGTAGCAGGGACGCACCCCAGGTAGGGGGACCCGGGCCTACCCTACTCCACCGGGTCCCAGCCCAGGGCCCTGTGAGCGACCGGGTAGCAGGTCACTCCCTCGGCGGGGCAATCCAGCCGAAACGCGCCGAGGTTCTCGGGGTGGGAGAGGTGGCTCCCGCTCCTGCTCTGGGCCACTTCCTACCTGGTTCCCTGGGGTTCCTTCCCCTGTACTCGCCCAGCTTGCTGCGACCTCCGGGCCGGTGTCTCCTCAGCAGGCAGTCCCTGGGTCGTACCAGCTCGCCTCCGCGTCCCCCCCCGGCCTCTCCTGGAGTCTCCGGCGACAACTGTGTGGGAGCTCCCTTCACAGGTCCTTCTCCTCCAGCTGTCTCCCCAGACTGAGTCCTTTCCAGGCTTTTATAGTGGAGCTACAGTCCGGGCATGCTCGGTAGGTCTGCGGCGGAGGGGCCTCTGCAGCCAGGTAACCCTGGCTGGGCCCGGCAGGTTCAGGGCGGGGCTGCCTCGCCCTGTCACAGAGCTCTTTAGGGCTGAAAGTGAAACCCAGTAGTCACACAAGTCCTTTGGAATTCCCCTTTTCTGCATTTACCCTTGTCATAGAAACTTCTCTTATAATCCTGGAACACACTGGCCCTTGCTCTTAACAAGTAGTATCTTACTCCAGAAGCAGTCTCATCTATTTCAGTGGGATTGCTTGCAATACCCAACATCACGCAGGAGGCTTGTGGCAGACCAGGGAACTGAAGCTGGGCCTCCCAGATCCCAGTCTAACCCCCCTAATCACAGGGCTCTCCTTCCTCTCTCTTGCTCATTTTTGGTTTGAATGTGCAACTCCTACTTTCCCTGCTGAGCAATTACTGATGCAAAAAGACTCACTGGCTTCAACTGAACTATTGGCGTAAATAAATTCTCATAAAAGTCAGGGTTGCAGAATCTAACTCTTTACCCATTGCTTACTCCAAGTTATGATAAATCTCAGTTTCCTTTCCTGCCCTTTTCCTCTCTGAAATTTGCATTGTCGGAGTGTGGAAATCACAGGAGAATGGTACACTATAAGCATGCACAAATACATCATTATATAACTCTGCCCAGATGTGGGGGCCCATTTTGTTGTACCCCACATACATGTTCAGTGAGGCTATGTGTGTTTGAATTTTTGAATTGATACCATGTTTGTCAATCTGCTGTCCTGAAGAGAGCTTTTCATAGAGCTGGTAATATCAACCTTTTGCCTCTTTTGCTAGGAAGTGCAGTTGGAGAAAGGCTGACAATGAAAAAAAATCTAGTTTATTCTCACAACCTTGCCAGCCTATTAAAAATAAATATACAGAAATTGGAGTCAATTTGAGTCAGTGCTCTGACTCTTAACGAGGGAAACACACTCACATCCTGCTTAGGCTGGATTCTCCATGGTTGTCATTGTTCCTTAACTGATCTAGCAAATCTGTTTACCTAGTAGGAAAGGATGAATGTGGAGGCAGAAGCCTTCTGGGAAAGGAATGACCTATTAGAGATCCAAACAAAACCACAGCTCTCTGGGTATGTCTACACTACAGCGCTATTTCAAATTAACTTAATTCGAAATCGTTAATTCGAATTAAGCTAATTCGAATTAACGCATCTACACACAAAAACTATTTCGAAATAGCGTGTCCACACTGAGTGGACCCTGAACCGAAGTTAAGGCTGGCCGGAACGAGTGCCAGCAGGGCATCAGGTTAGGGCTTAGTGTGTGGGGCTGCTGCCTGAGGCTAACTGAGCTCCGTGCTTAAAGGGACCCTACCCCTATCCCAGACAGACAGTTCTCAGGGTTCGCCGCTTGCTTGTCTATCTCGATGAGGGACAGCAAAGCAGTCCTGTCTTGGAGTGCCCTGAGTGCCCTCACTCGGGACACCACAGCACTCGGCCACATGGAGCCAGAGCTGCCCCTTGGCATGCTGTTGCATCTCGTGGGGTCATTGCCATCAGCCCGGGTGCACTTGCTGCAGGCTGCCATCTGGGGGGGGTCCATCGGGGGGCTGTCAGGATCCAGGAGGCCCTGCGGGAGAGCGTCCACTCCGAGGAGCCCTCAGAGCCACCCCGGTCCTCCCCACCGGGGGCTCGTGCCCCATTCCTCCCTCACGTCCTTCCACTTACCCCTCCCTAGCCCCCCTTCCTGATGTCAAATAAAAGACACGTATGTTCAAAAATAGAAACTGGGTTTATTGAACAAAACTGGTGGGGGGATGAACCTCTGAAGAGATTGGGAAAAGGAGGTGGGAGAGGGGAAGAGAGAGGGTGAGAGAGGGAGGGGAAACCTGGGAGGAGGGAGCTGGAAGGGAAGCAAGGGAAGAAGGGGAGGGAAGCTCAGGGTTGGGGGTCTCGCTGGACCAACTTGATTTTCATGCTAACCTGCTCCTGGGTTTGCATGTGGCCTTTGGTGGCCAGGCTGGCAGCTATCCTGCCGTAGACAGCCGCATTCCTCCGTCTAGTGCGGAGATCATGGACGTTGGGGGCATCCCCCCCCAAACCTGAATAAGGTCCATGATCTCCACCCTGGACCAGGAAGGCACCCGCCTTCTCCAGCCCCTGGGAGCTGGCAGGCTGCTCCTGGGGAGCGTGGAGGGCTGGCTGACAGTGGCTTGCTGGCTCATGTTTTGGGGCCACTGGGTCGGGGCCCCGGTGGCCACTGCTGGCTCTGGGCTGGCAGGCTTGGAGCTGGCACAGGCACTGTGGCCAGAGTCTACCCCTTTAATGGCTCCGGGGCTGGGGGAGAGGAGAGTAAGTTTTCCTGGTTGTGCCCAGAGTGGCCCCCAGGGCTCCCTGGGAAGGGCTGGAGGCCCCCTATTTCGAATTAAGTGTCTACACAGCACTTAATTCGAAATAGCTATTTCAAATTTGGCGTTACTCCTCGTAGAATGAGGTTTACCAAATTCGAATTAAGCGCTCCGCTATTTCGAATTAATTTCGAAATAGCGGTTTGCCTGTGTAGACTCTATTAAAGTTAATTCGAAATAACGGCTGTTATTTTGAATTAACTTTGCAGTGTAGACATACCCTCTGTGCTTCCCAACCTTGTGAGTCAATGTAACCCATTGACCTGTGTCAAGCCAGAGGGGAGGAGGAGGAGGATGGGACTGTTCAGGAAGGTGAGGGACTGTTCAGGGAAAATCCTGGCCTGGAGAGCAGGAGTAATTCAGTATATTCTGATGTATCGCTTTGTGTGTTTGGGGCGGAAAGTTAAATTGTTATTTAACAATCTGCCCTAAGTATCAGAAGTATCTAATTGTGCTGCCCCAGGAGCAGAGCAGGGAGTGATTGGGGGCATGGGCGGCAGGTGACCTGCTGGCTCAGGGGAAGCTAGCCCTCGGTTGGCTGTGCCCCCCCCCCCCCATCCCCTCTCCAGAGCCCCAGAGGGCCCACTCCCTCCAAGGCAGCAGCACCTCCAGCCTCTTTGGCCTAGGCACGCATCCTCAGCTCTGGCAGCCCCCTCTCCCCAAGTGCCGGGAGGTGTGGCCCCAGAGCCCGGGGGTCTCCCAACGCTGGGTGGCTGCAGCCGTCTAGCCCTAGCCCTGGTCCTGGCCTCAGCCCCAGCCTTGGGCACACGTTTCTGAAGAGGAGCAGCAGCCAACCTGCCTTGGCTGGGGTTGCAGAGGATGGGCAGGAGGAGGGAGCCTTTCCGGCAAAGCATGGGCAGGGCCATGCTGGGCTCTTTGGGGATGCATAGCCTCTCCCAGCCTACCATGATTGTGGCTTTGTCTTCACAGCAGTTAGACACTCACAGCTGGCCCGTGCCAGAAAATTTGAGCTCAGACCAAGAGGCTGTTTAATTGTCGTATAGACATTTGCGCTTAGGCTGCTCTTTGAGCTCTGGGACCCTCCCACCTTACAAGTTGGTAGAGTCTGGGTTCCCGGTTAGGCCAAACATCTACACCACAATTCAACAGCCCCTTAGCCTGAGCCCAGGTCAGCTGGCACTGGCCAGACATTGGTTTAAGTGCAGTGTGGACATAACACAGTTGCAATTTGTTCCCTGGTTCTCCCTTTGCTCCTGGAGGGAAGTAACTTCTAGGCACAGATACTTTCTTCTCTGCATCTGCTCAGCTGGGAGGCGGGTTTGTGTGGTGCCCATACAAGAATTATTGTCTGATCTCCCCATTGCTGTGTCTCCCCATAACTTAGTGCAACTGTGAAAACTTAAAATAGAAAAAAATAGAAAAAAATGATGACACCCAGTGGTGTTATCCATTCAAATGATAAAGAAATACAAGCTGAATTTTGCCATCTCCACCTTAGCCCCTTTACTTGTCTGGGCAGCCTCCTAAGAGCACATTACAACCTGTGAATGGCAGAAGATGTATGAACTTCGCAGCTGCTGTCACTCGAGCAATTTGCTGCAGCTTTGTTGTTTTAGTGTTCAGAGGGAGTGTTTGGATTTCAACAGCTTTGTGCTATGACCAGGCATGAATTAGTCATGCTGAACAAACATAAAGGGAGAATCTGTGCACCTGAATGTGTAAACTGTGCAAGGGCTACTACATTACTCCTTCAAGTTCAGGGTACCATCTGGGCCAGATTAAGGGGGTATATGACACTGGAGATTTAGCAGATCATAAGTAATATCTCACATTAAATAGAAAACTACTGTACTAATTATCCATGACAGTTTCCCCATTATCCATTCTTAAAAGCCAGAATGTTAGGCATTATATAAAGCCCTAAAAGGGAACAGAATAAATCCTGCTTTATCATGAAGCAATTTCCAAGCTACTTATAAAGTTGGTTTTAATTAACAGAAACTTGTCAAACCCACATCTCAAAATTCAGGGCTCTCTTGGGGTGCCGGTAATTAAATGCACTTCTAATTTCAAATTTAAGATGCTGTCCTATTTCACACGGACTGTCTTTCTGTCTGACTGCATCGTTTGTCATTGATGCTTCAGGACTGCATGGAAACCCCCCTCCTCTGCCCAAGTGCATTACAGATTATTCTTTCAAAACCTTCTGACCCATTAGGCCACTTGTTTGGTGCACGGAAGCCACTCTCTGATCAAAGGCTTGCAGGGGTCCGACTGTGTTCCTCCTCACCCTTTGCTCATGTCCTGCTTTCTAGTGCTCCATAACAAATCCCTTGGACTTCTCTACTGATGATTTCCTACCCCTCTCCTTCCACAGCCAAGTTCTGTCCTTCTCCAGGCTGCTGCTCTAGCATCTCTTGCCCTCCTGATCTATTTGACTTCTCCCTTGCTCTGCCACCTACCTATCTAGACTCGTGGGAGAGGCCCATTTTATGACTCATGTATTCAGGTGTGATGGAGTCAGTTGAACTCTCTTGTTGTAGAGAATCAGCATGCACCTTAGTTCCTGATAGCTCAGCACAAACAAGCAAGCCCTGTTCCCTTGATCTTAAGCAGGATGGGGATAATCACAAAATAGTATCTTCTTATTTGTTTGTACAGAGCCTAGTACAATGGGGCCCCATTCTTGGTTTTCCCTTAGACTTTACCCTAATGAGTATGATGAGAATAATACTACTATATTGGAAACCAAGGTGCCCCTCCTTCTCCATTCTTCCCTTTGACTGAACAAACAGCAGCTCATTCTAGGACTTCAAAACAAATGAATTACTTGCAGCCCCATGCAGCAGACAGCTATTGCTCTTTGCAGAAAGAGTAAGAGGCCCTGTAGGACATGTATGTCCTGAATCAAGTTAATTTGATAGACTACACCACATTCCTTAGCAGAGGTATCAATCAAAAAGGATGCAGAGGAAGAAATGCATCATTTTAATGAAAGACTTCCATGTGAATGCCCTTCCCCTGCAAACAGTTGGGACTAAGGTGAAAAGCATGTTATTTCTCATCTCCAGAGCTCTCGGCCACAATGACTGACACACCTTCATAAATATTCACCCCATAGGGTGTCACCCCTACAGTTTCTTTAAAGAAAGAAAGTAGATTTGTATTCTCAGTATCAAAAAGGTGGCAGATGATGCTGAAAGGGAAAGTATCCATTTTACTTCTGAATCTCTAATACACCTAGCCATTCATTTTAATTTAGATTTAATAAAATAATCCTATGTTAACTAAAAATGTCTCTGTTAAGAGAGAAATATGAGTGTCACTCACTCAGGGACATTTTCAAAGGCACAAATGGAAGTTAGATGCTTGAGCGCTTATCCATATGGTGCCAGCAAAGTGTACTTGAGGGGCATTATGTATAGAGCGCAATAACCAATATTATGCTCACTCTAACTGCTCCGCATAGACTCTGCTGGCATATCCTAAAAAGGGCTTAGTTGATGTTCACGTAGCTGTGTTTCAAACAGAACTATATGAACATGAGTTTAATGCAGTACCTTTTATTTATTTCTTAACTGTTTAGTTTAAAGTGGTAGCAAGGAGACTAGTAAATTATAGGAGATTTGCTTTGGCAAAATGTCTAAAAAATCAACAGATGAAGAAGCATGATTTAATGAACGATAGCTGTGTAATTGAAGGAAATGACCTCGTAATGAATGTGAATTTCTAGGAAAATTCAATATGCACCAGAGCTCAAGGGAAAGGAATTACTTCAGTGAATTGCACTAACGAGAAAGCAAATCATCTCTAGAGGACAGAAGTCATTCTGTGGACTCTGTAGTGAGAGAGGATGGTTCTGTGGTTATGGCACAAGACTGGAGTTTGTAGTCTGTGAATCTTTGGGTAAATCCTTTGGATCAGAACCTAAATCTCTGTGCCTCGTTTCTGTCAGATGAAGATAATGCAACTTTTCTCACATCCTTTATTTTTCCCGGCAATACCTCACTGTGTTCTTGGGGCCCTGTGCAAATGGGTGCTGAGCTTGGGGCAAGTCTGTAGGACACAAAGTAACACAAATAATAAAGAACTATTACTTTGGAGTGGTTCTGACATGGAATCAGTGGGCCAGTGTATGCATTAGCTGCTTGACTGTAGAATCCTTGCTTCCACAGATGAACACTGGCTGGGTAGATACACTGGTTTCAATGAGACCCACTTACATCCCTGCTTCCTGTAAAGAGCGCTAAGGTAAGACTACTGCTCTTCAATTCTTCTTATAGGAGAAATGTGTGTTTTACGGCAATTTATACCAAGGGCTATCAGGCTACATGCAGAATTGGAGCCAGTGGGGGTGGAATCCCAAGCTCATGTAGACATACCCATGCTAGCACTGATCAAACTGGCATGCTAATAGTAGCAGTGCAGCTGGGGTAGCATAAGCAGCATCTTGGGGTAGCCACTTGAGTACATATCTAGTGAGAGTGGGATGGTTGGGAGATGCATACTTGGAACATTTCAATTCAGTGTAATTGAAGTTTATAACCTAATATGCAGACTCTTTTGCTAGAATGGCATTCATATCTTAACATCCCTTTGTTTTCTATTTTACCAGGAATATCCTCAAATAAATGCATATTTTGAGTCCTCCAATTTGAGACCGATCTAATGTTTATGGGAGGTTTTGAAGGAAATAATGTTACCTCTACCTTCTAACAAAGGAGGGATGTGAACCTCTGTATTGCCCATGAGTCTGGAGAACATGACAGCCATAAGAACGGCCGTACTTGGTCAGTCCAAAGGTCCATCTAGCCCAGTATTCTGTCTGCCAATAGTGGCCAATGCCAGATACCCCAGAGGGAGTGAACAGAACAGGGAATCTTTAAGCAATGCCTCTCCCATCACCCATTCCCAGCCTCTGACAAAGGCTAGAGACACCATTCCTACCCATCGTGACTAATAGCCATTGATGGACCTAATCTCTGTGACTTTATCTAGTTCTTTCTTGAATCCTGTTAAAGTCCTCTGGCAAGGAGTTCCACAGGTTAACTGTGAGCTGTGTGATGAAAAACTAGTTCTTATGTTATGGGAATAAGCAAATAACTTTTCCTTATTCACTTTTTCCACTCCAGTCATGATTTTATAGACTTCTATGATATCTCCCCTTAATTTCCTCTTTTCTAAAATTAAAAAGACTGGGATTTTCATCTCTTCACATGGGACCCGTCCAAACTCCTAATCATTTTTGTTGCCCTTTTCTGAACTTTTTCCAATGCCAATATATCTTTTTTGAGATAGGTGACCACATCTGTAAGATGTGGGCGTACCATGGTTTTATATATAGGCAATAAGATGGTCTCTTATTCTCATTCTGAGGGTGGGCCACAGAAGGTCCATAGAGGTGCCAGATAGACATAGTAAACTAACGGACTTGAAGGAATCAGGCTTCATTAAAGAGAGCTGGGAAATCCATTCATGATGGGCAGATTTTGCCCCATTGTCATATTTGTGACCTATCCATGAACCATCTGAAATATCTGCAGACCTTCTGAGTGTGACTTCTGTAGTTAAAGCTACCTATAGCTACCTGTAATAAAAAACAATTGACATTCAAGTGAAACTTGCATTTGTTTTTTATCAGTGTGTGATGCAAATGCACACCTCCCCCTTCCATCCTCACTCAGACTCACACTCTTTCTTCATATTGCTTTGTTTTGAGGCTTTAAACCTGGACTGAGATTGTAAGGAATCTGAAAGCCAGGTATGTCTCTCATAATTTGGGACGGGTTTTGGGAACCACTCCCACAGCTGTGGGGGCACAATGCAATGCTTACTGAATTTAATATGAGCCATTTCACTTTAGCTGGAATTGCATCAGACCCTAGGACAATATGCCAGTGAAGGCTTCAAGATTCTTAGTTTAAGTATCTACACACTGTCAGCTATGTAGCATTCGGAAACCAGAGACTGCCAGGAGTAACAAGGCAAAAACAGCCTTGTGGCTATAAAGGGATAAAATTCATTCTTGGGTAGATAATTATAGCAGTGTAACATAACACCATTAATTCCTTTGATTACATCACCAGAGCAGTATAATGACAGACACGGTTTACATTGCACAAACTGTCTATTTTGCACTGAGGCCAACAGGAGCAACGTTGTTTTCCTAACTTGATTTTGTGGAACTGCTGGCCTCAGGCCTATCTGGTGTTACAGTTAATAAAAACTATTTAGAAAGTGATACTGGGTGAACTGGAGAAAAGCATGGCAATTCCTTAGTTACCATTTGTATTTAAGCCATTTGATAATGACCTGTCTCTGAAACATCCCAATTTGCATCAAAATGTTTTTCTAACCCAACAGGGAAAATGATGTGGAAGTTTTCTGATGGGGACCACAGGTAAGTGATGGGGAGGTGGAAACCTACAATAACAAGTTGGTTAAGAAATTAAATCAATGTACCAAGGCAAGATGTCCAAAGGCACAAATGGTAGGCACTTACGCTCAGCTCCTCAAGGGAATTAGATGACTAAATACCTTTTGAGGATCACGGTATTTGATCGTTTTCAAAGTTAATGGGAGTTAAACTTTTGGCTATGTCCTTACAAAATGCTCCTTTTAACCTTTCACCTCCATTGATTTCTATTCCTTTCGTCTCTTGCATTTTGCTATTTCACCAGACTGGTTTTCAACTTGTTTTCCTGATTCCGTTTTTGTTGGATACCTTCTGTGAGTCAGTTATCTGAGTCTAAAGTATTGTAATTTTCTTCCTTTACATTTAGGGTCTTTCTGCTACCTTTGCTTGAAAATCCCCCATTCTAAAGTTCCATGTCACATGTGCTAGGGTATGGTCCAGTCTTTCCCCTGAGGTGCTGTTGAAGTGAATTTCTCTGTTACTCCGCCTCTCGATGTTTAATCTCTGTGTGTGTTAATGGTCATCAACACAAGGGAAAACCCATCTGTCAGAGGTCTTGATGTTTACTGAGGTCATCAGATTTGCTTGTCTCTGGTGAGTAAGTAAAGATCATGGAGAAATTAACCATAATAATAGAGGAAAGGGCAAGGAAGGAACCACACCAAACCAACACACAGTCCCCTGGCTCAGATTTCTGATCATGCTGTAGATTCCTCTAGCAATGCCTCTGACAGGCTATTCTACAAAAAACAACTGCCTCTAGCATGTGAGTAAATGAATCTTAGCTCATGTATAAACGTTGCATATGCAGTGACTCAGGCCTCAGCTGAGCTATGACTAACTGTGAGGAGAGACAGAGGCAAACCAATGCGATAGACACAACCCTAAGTTCTAACCCCAGAAATGTGGCAAAAACAATGATACAATATAAATAATAGGATAACGATGCAATATGAAGTAACATGAAATAGTTCCTTAGGAAAATAAAAAACTATAAATTACCATCTCAGCATATGAATTTTTTTCAACCAAATGCTGTGTCACCCAAGAGCAGAATCAGCTCCTTCTCTCCTGGGCTGCAAAGTCCAACTTCACCTCTACTGTCCTGCCTTGGCCTCTCTCCAGCTTGCGACTGGCCTTTGTTTCCTCCCTGCACTGACAACACCTCTTTCCAGCAAGCCCACCTGCAAATGACAGCTCCTTCCTCCGAGAGCCACACCCTTTACTTCAGGTAGCCAAACTGTATTCTCTCTGTCAGTGCCTCAGCCCTCAGACACTGTCCCTTGCAGCTGGGCTCCTCACACACACAGTTGTTCATGGTCCATCTTCGTCTAACACAGCTTCATCAGTCAGGACGATCTTCTTTTTACCCCAGTGCACTCTCCCTATGCCTTCCCAATGCCCCCCTTGAGAGTTTCCTACCCCCTTCATCAGCCCTCTCCTTGGTTCTGTCTCTCCTCAGAACAACATCCTAGGCTGAGGCAGGTGTTAGTGCCAAGATCAGGTTCCTTGATGTACCGATTCTTGACAGGCATGAGTTTACATTTCTTTTTGCAGCTGCTACAATCCTGTAGCTCCCTGTGTGTGTGTGTGTGTGTGAGTTTATCTGGGGGAGAGCATCTTATAAGTCCACTAGCACTAATTACAGCCACTGTTAATCCCTTCTGTCATATAGTTAGGACACTGAATCTCATCTTCGCACTGCCCAGCACAGAATCTCCAGCTTTCTTCATAGCCACAGGTTCTGAGGAGCAGTGTTTGGCTGAAGTACAATAGTCACGGCAGAAAAGTTCCCCATTATGGGAACAGCTGTGGCAAGGGAATGGGTGGGGACAGGAGATTAGAGAAATGTGCTTTGGCGCCCTGGACTGCAAACAGCCTATAAGCAACTATTCAAGCCATCCAGAGCGAGCAGTCCTTTATGGCCAGTATTCAGAGAACCATACAGTGACCCAAAACCAATCTTCACGTTCCCATTATTAATGAATTTCCTCCATAGTGCTTAAAGAGACTTCCCAAAAATTAGTTTGGAAAAGATTGCCGGCTTTGGAAATTGGTTTGTAAAGTAATGAGAAGGCGCTAGTGTTGCAATCATCCTTCATTTGCTGTGCAGACAGAGAAGCTGTTGTTTATTGCAAAATATTATGATTGCCCCTTCTCATCAGTTGGTTGTTGGCTCTTGCTATTATTGTCTCTTAAGACATCCTCTCAGAATGTTGATTAGGTGCCTTGAGAGGATACTTAGCAAACTGATGTAGTGTAATGGCAAAGCATTGTGTCCTTGACCTGTTATGTTAATATTAACACTGGCAAGATACTAAACCCACTCAATCTTACAGAATGACAACAAAAAAGATGGCAGAGTCCTTCTAGCGGTACTTGGTTTACGATAAATATTATTTGTTTGTGACTTCTCAGTGCTGCATGAGGTAAGTTGGCTGCTTAGCAATCCTTCAAATGATTCTTCTCATCTTTCAGGTCCTTTAGGATAATGTCCACAGGGTGGAAATTAATCATCATTATAGAGATGTATGTTAGCATTTAGTGTCTAGAAACTGGTTAGCTTTATAGTCTAGAAAAGAAAGCATGGAGAAAAATCCAGATCTGAACTGGCATTTCGTTGACTGGGGGTGTTTAGAAAAAATTTAAGAATTTTCTACATATAATAGTTTCAGGTAAAAAATATTCTGGCATTTTCCCCTATAGCCAGCTCCTAAAGATGGTCTCAGTGGTTTAGAATCTGTTTAAAAACATCAGTCTTGCAGTCTGAAATTAATGGTACTGAGCCCCTGCTCAGCTGGCATTTTGTTCAGCTGAAAAGCCATTTTCTAGATGCTACTGGAGCAAATGATCAGAGAGAGGAGTGAGGAAATCTGCCACTGGTATAACCAGACTGCCGTGTATGACTCTCTCCATAAGCAGCTGAATCTTTCATCCTAGCGACATGGAGCCTTCTTGGAAATGCACAATTTTCATCTGGTAACTTGTTAAATGCACAATTTCCTTAGGCTTCCTAAATAATGTGGGGAGAAGATGGGCCTCATTCAAATTCAGGGAAATGAGATGATTGCTAAAAAAGTAAAAACGGGCTGATTGATAATCTGGATGGCAGTCCTGTTTTCCACTTTTCATACTAACCAGATGTTTCTGGTAGCATTACTCAGTGGCTCCTGCTTTCCATGTTGTACAATTAGCATTGGCTGTAATTAGCCTCACTCTAAATGACAGCTAAAAGCACAGTACTTCACTTTCCAGTAGGCAGTTGGTGTTTTGTCACTGAAATGAGTCATGTTGTTATGCTTCAATATGCATGGATGAAATGGATCTAAATGACAAAAGGTGGCTTTCTATCAAAAGTTTATAGGAAAATAGTATGTGTTTCCAGTAGGGAGAATATTACGGTGACCTTGTACTGTGGATTTCAAAGCTACAAATTAATGGTGGCAAAGTGGCTTGACAGTTTACAGAGTGGGAAGAGTGAGATGGAACCACAAAGTAGGGAAAGTATGATGTCTTTCTGCTGATGGTAACAATGCGTGAGTAATATGCAAATGAGGCTAGCGTGGAATATCGCCGAGCCTCATTTGCATACCTAATGAGCCACCATTTTTTTCAGAAGAGGCTCTTGCACAAGAAGGAGCGTCTACACTGCCCCTTCTTGCGCAAGAAAAACCCTCTTGCACAATGCCGTTCTTCCTGAAAATTAATAGGTTTAACGGCATTGCGCAAGAGGGTTTTTCTTGCGCAAGAAGGAGCAGTGTAGACGCTCCTTCTTGCGCAAGAGCCTCTTCTGAAAAAAATGGTGGCTCATTAGGTATGCAAATGAGGCTCGGCGATATTCCACGCTTAGCCTCATTTGCATATTACTCGTGCAAGAAGCCGCGAGTGTAGACATAGCCATGGTGTGCACAGTATGTTCTTTGTGTTGGAAAAAATGTGAATCACAGTAACTAAAAATCTAGAATCTTTGCAATAGCCCCTGAAGATTATAAATGCTCGCTTCATTGGGCCAAAGAGGAAAATGAATTCCAGAGCTCAAGGATCTTTGTTGAGAATGCTATGTCGCCAGCCCCCACTCGTGCAGACTTCAGGTGATTTGTTGATCTCAACTGCCTTAGTGTAATGTGAAGAGAGAGAGAAAAACAATGTCCAAGCAAGTGCTGTAGAAGTGAAAAACAACCATTTGGATTGCACTTTGAGTTGCATTGGAAGCTTACCAGCGCCATTTGTGCTTGTATACGGATGGTGCTGCCTCTGTCGGTGGAAAGTAAAAACAAAGCTTTTCCTCAAGGAGCCTGCAATCAAACAGCATGAATGGAATCACTGCATCTAACATACAAAGAGTGGCACAGCTCTGTGAATGGAAGAGGAAGGGAATTTGGTGTACATTAAGGCCTTGTCTACACTGGCATGTTTTGTCACCAAAAACTGCCTTTTGTTGCCAAAGCAGTGAGAGCGCACACACTACAATGCAATTTTTGTTGGGGGATGGAGGAGAACACCCAGTTTTGGTGACAAACTTTCTTGACTAAAATAGTTACTCTGGGTTTACACTGGTTTGAGAGCAGAACATGTCCATTATCTCCTAAACTTATTAGATGGGAGTTGCAACCATCTTCTAAGCAAATCTTTAGTTAATAAGGTTTACTTCAGTAGTTCAGGGGGAAGCATATAAACAGCTGTTTGGCACAAAACTGCTGAATTATTGCTTTCACGTGTTGTCAGAGTAGAAATCTTTTTCACTGCCATGGCTGCTCAAGTACAATTTTCAGCAATAGACTGGAGGAACTTTACTGAACCCATAAAAGAGGACTGTGAAATCCTTGACCCAATGGGAAGAAATCGAGTCTGGGCACCAGGACAGGAAGAGTCTGGAGGGAAACCTCTCCCGAGAAGTGTGGCCAGTAATGGGTCTGGCTTAGCTCTCTAGCTCAGAGGGAAGTGGAGGGGAAGCAAGATGCAGCAGCCCTGCAAAAATAGGTGAGTTGGAAGCCCCTAGAGAGCCAGTAGACAGGGCTGCCCTTGGGATCTATGGGGCCTTATGCAGTACTTTTAAACTGGTGCCTCTATGCCCGAAGGCAGCCTGGGGTGGAGGAGAGGGGCATGATGATTTTTTTTAAAGATGTGATTTTATAATCTTCAAAAACATACTAACAAAATATTTTAAAGTTTTAAACTAAGGTCCTGTCGACTAACACAGTAAATTCAGAATATACTGGCAGTATATTCCTGGGGTTGGCAAATGCCTGTTAAATGGCTTCATTGCCATTTGAATGGCTCTTTCACAAGTTCAGTGTTCTGCTAATAGGTCTGGCAGGCTTTTTCACTTTTTAAGTTTAATTTGATCCAGAGGCAGCAGAGCCACAGAATAGGAATAGGAGGAAGTGGTTTGGGTGGACATTAAGACCCTGTGGTGCCCCAGAACTTCAGGTGCCCTGTGCAGCTGCATATTCTGCATATGGGTAAGGACAGCCCTGCCAGTGGAAACTGTGTTTTGTAAAGATTGAATAAATTAACCCCCAAGAAGAGGAATGTTGCTTTAAGTACTCAAGACTGGGTAGTGTGTCGGAAGCGGTACACTGTGTCATGGAAGGGCAACTTCAAGGATGGCACCCTGCTACAAAAGTCAGCCAAAACTTCAGGTCAAATGCAGTCGTCAATTTGGGCGTAGCCTTAAAGAGCATCACACGATTGAAGCAGTCAATACTTCAGCATTCTGTCCTGCCTGAGACATCACACTGCCCATCTCCATTAACAGAAATGAAGAAACACCCAATTTACATCGGCTGAGGATGTGCTTATATCCTCAATCCTCCCCTATGGTTAACCAGAGCAAAGGCTGTACAACAGCAGTGGGAAACCTGCGGCCCATGGTCTGCATGCAGCCCACTGGGGTTCCACCTACAGCCTGCACACACCCTATCTGCCCGTCTTCCCCCACATCTCTTGCACACTGGGACCCTGGAGTCCTGCACGTCCTACTCCCCTCCCAGTACTTTCAGAGTACCACGAATCTGCTGATTCCCACTCCATCCCCTCCCTCCCAGAGCGGGAATGCCACGAGTCAGCTGTGGGCTGCAGGTGGAACCCCACTGGATCACGGGCTGTAGGTTGCTCGCCGCCGGTCATGCGACCCACTGAAATGAAGGATGGCCATTCATGCAGCCCACTCACTCTTCTTGGTTGTCCATCGCTGCTGTACAAAGTTAGTTATGGTAAGTACTTGTTAAAAAAAATCTTTCCCTTTGGATGTCAGGATTAGGAAGACACAGAATGGGTAGGTCTATGAAAAATGTAGACTCAAGGCAGTGGATTATTAAGGATCAGGGTGTTTGCTTTTGCCAGTTCCTCAATCTCGCTTTTCTTTGAAGGTTCCTGCCTTTGTGAGAAGCCTCTAACCCTGGGTGAGCCTGGCACAGAATTTCATCACCACTGCAATAGATCCCTAGCAGTTAATGCAGCTCAAGTGGTCAACTACTGTCTTTAGAGCTGTGGCTATGTCTTTGGAGCTGGAGGACGGGGGTGGGGAGTGCGATTCTTGGCTTGCATAGATATACCCTCATTAGCTCTGCCTGAGCTGTAACTGGAGTAGCAAGGGCAGCAGCTTGGGTTGCCCGCATCCCTAGGTATGCACTTGGAAGACTAGCCCGAGCCACCACCCATGCTACCCCAGTATACTGCTATTTTTAGTGCACTAGCTCGAACAGAGCTAGTGTGGGTGCATCTATGCAGGCTGGGAACTATACACCTGTTCCAAGCATAGACCCAGACAGACCATCCTTGGTGCAAATCCCAGCAGAAACACGTTGCACGTGAATTAACACTAACCGGGAAAGAAGTTCAGATCTTTTGTTGTTTAGACCATATAATATGACGTAGTATTTGTCTTGCAGCTCGCTCTCAGGTAAGTGCTGCACAAGGAGACACATTCTTTGCCCTGACGAGCTTTCAATCTACTGTGAAATAAGCGTGTTCCAAAGCCCATTGCAGTCAGTGGGAATATTCCCATTGATTTCAATGGGTTTGGCTCACAAGCAGGAAGGAGTAGGTCCGTGGAGAGCTAGGGTCAAGATAATAAGATCATGCAGCAATAAAGACAACTTAATAGCTCCATATCACTGGGGACTCCTCTTTAATAAATAAGCCAGTTCTTCCAAGACTATTGCTCTACCTTCCCCTTATTAGTTGGCTGTTTTCGATATTTATTTGCAGCCTAATCCAATGCCCATTGAAATCAGTGGAGGCCATCTATGGGGTTTAATGCATTCAGTAATGTGTTTTTAAAAACAAAACAAAAAAAGAATTATATTCAGTAAATACCATAGGCTACGATGAAATGAGGTTGACTGTTAAAAAATGTTGATATCACCAAGGAAATAGCTTTAGGCAGCTCAGTATGAGAATGAGGAAACTAGAAATGTACATCAGAATGCTCAATATATGTCACTGTGTGACTACTTTACACATGGAAAATCTGAAATGAGGCTGTTAATATTAAAGCTAATGTCAGGAAAAAGATTTAATATGAAGTGCAAACTAAGATTCTTGAAAACTCAGTTGCTAAAATGTATTTGATTTTGTTATATTATACACATAATATTCTAAACAAAGTTGGAATTATGTTTCACAGCATTTTGTTCTACATGTAAGGGAATTGTACTTGTACAATTAAGACTCTAATGTTGATATAAAGTTCATTTCAGCAGCTTTCCAGTCCCTGGTTGTTTTTTATTGTTCTGTGTCTTAGCAATAATGATTCCGCTGCTTTTGTTAATAATCCATCAGTATTTCTATTCTAAACTCTTATTTCAAGAGGCTATTATAATTCTGTCATAAAATACCACATGCTGAAACTGCCACAGGCATCAACTCGGAAACACATTCAAAATTTGGAAAAAAAATTGTTATACTATTTTGCATTCATGAATAAAGTGAAGGGAAAATTCTCTTTCTTATCCTAATTGCGTAGCAGATGTCTGGGCTTTGAAATGTATTATGTGCTTGAGGGGATGTCAAAAGAATCCTTACCAAACTTACAGAGCAATGACTTCAATGGGTTTAGGACTAGGACCATAATTTGTGGGTCTTGTGCTGAATCACATTTTGGGAGGATAGCACATCTACATGCCTCTGCATTTGAGAATGTTGATCTAAAACAAATAGGAGTGTGCTTTTTTTTTTTTTTTCTCAAACATGACTGGATTAAATGTTTTGTGCTTTATTCTATTCCTGCTTGGTGTGTCCTAAAACAACTTGGTAAGTAATTTACAATAGCTTTTGGAAAGAGTGATTTATGGTTTTGAGGTTCTTCAGATTTGTAGCCATTTGTGAATTGTTGGTTTATGGGAGATTATACACTTCTTTACTTCTTTCAGGAGCCCAGTGGTTGATACTCAAACTGTAGGTCCAAAGATATCTTACAGATTTGTGGTTTTCTTTAGAGGTTTTAGGTATTGAGAATCAACTGAATAATCTGATTCATAAAGTTTTATCATCTGTGATAAAAATATGCAAAAATAAACACAATCGTGTTACATTTACTTAATCATTTTCACAGCATCATGGTGAGAGAATACAACAGAATGGAAATTACTTGCACAAAACGTGACACATTTCTGGCATGTTGCTCTATGAGGTGATCTGTGTTCATCTCCCAGAGAAGCACACCAAATGTTATGGAATATTTCAGCCTAGCTGCAAAAATCCTCTTTGTGTAGCATTTTGTGATACTAGCAGCCAGATGCAAAACAAGAAGTGGGGGTAAATCCTGTATTTCTTAGTAACACAAGATGATCAAGCTGTATGGACCCTGAAGTTTTGGCTGAATATAATTTATTTTTTCCCTACAGAGCAGAGACCAGCATGCCAATTTGGATGCCTCTAAGTGGATCTGCACCAATTCTGACACTTAAATCAACAGTTGGACATATACATGTCTGTTTCACACACAAACACACTTATTTAAATATTCATATATAGAATTTGGACAGCCTTTTAAGAAGTCCACATTTGATTTGCAAACGGGCATCTTACAGCATTCTTTAAAAGTTTTCATATCTGGAATCTGGTCAAACAAGGTGGAAAGGTCATTGGCAAGATTCCCTCTGAGCTGCATGGTAGCATGGCCCCACAGCTGCTTAATGAACCCTGCCCAGGAGCTCAGAGCTGCTGTGCACGATGCTGCCTGGCTGGGGGAAGGTCACTTCTCCCTCTGCGACAGCAGGAAGTGCCCCTCCCCTAGCCAAGCAGCTCCATGCTCAGAAGCTCATTAAGCAGCTGGGCTCATTAAGCAGCTGCAGGGGGAACTTTGGTCCTTGCTATAGATTCAGTGAAACCAAAATGTTTAGTGAATTTGGGTTGATTTTATAGAATTGATTGTTTTGGAGAGAAACAAACTAAAATAAAAATTGTGGAAGAAAATCTGTCATTTTCTTTCAACAACTTTGAAATGCAACATTTTGATTTTTTGGTTTAAATGATTTTTGTTATTAAACTTAAACTTTATTTTTAAAATGCAAAAAAAAAAAAAAAATAGATTTCAAGCATTTTTAAATGTAACATTTCATTTTGGTTCAAGTGTAGCAAACCCAAAATGATTTTTTTAAAACTTTGATATACTAAACATTTCGATATTGATCTGACCCAAAATTAATTATTTTTTAATGTTAGGAAATTGCCAACAAACCAAATAATCTGTTATTTACCAGCTCTAGTCATCATGCTCTTCATATGAAAAGAAATTCATAGACGGGGGAAAGTACATGAGGCAGCACTAGAGGGTGCATTTTATTCCAGTTTCTACATCTGTTAGACAACACAAAGGCACTGATCTCAGTAAGAATCACTTCACCATCTGTAATTTTGGAGGCTGTTTTGTCATTCTTCAACTCAAAAGCCATTTCTGTGGTTTTAATGTCATTTTGCAAATGATTATTAATGATGTAAGCAAACTGATTTTGCTGGGTTGCTTCTGACTTTGCCACAAGAGATATTCTTTTATTTTTTTCCATCAAGGATGTTGCAGAGTCTTCAGGTTTACTGCACCTGCATTACATTAATTGGAGTATGTGGTTGATGTTGTTGAGTTTAATTTCACATAATTTCTAGTGGCTGCACTCCACTGGCTTTCTCTTTATGTTCATCTCCTATAATTTGAGCCCTACCAAATACACGGTCCATTTTGGTTAATTTCATGGTCATAGGATTTTGAAAATCGTAAATTTCATGATTTCAGTTATTTAAATCTTAAATTTCACAGTGGTGTAAATGGAGGTGTGGAGAGGAGGGGTGTAATGGCCCATTCCAGCAGGTTAATTAGGGTGAGAAGCACTCAGGAAATAAGGACCAGGTTAGGCCCTATGAAAGCCTCCAAGGGCTGAGAGGAGCTGACTCTTACTCCAGCTGTCGAGCAGGAGGGACCTGGCTGCCTGGGAAGCCCTCATGTAATTTCTGAAGTACCTGAAACAGAACAGTTCTGGGGAGGGGCAAGCAGAGCTGGGGTGCTCTGGCATGACCCAACTTCCAGGCTGCAGGCCTGATACAGGGACTTGAGGGGTACGAGGGCTGCAGGGAGGCAGCCAGGACAGGAGAAGGCAGCAGGTCCACACCCCCTTGCAAATGATGAGTGGCCATTTCAGACTGCAGTTTGCCCCTGAGGCAGGGACTAGATGATGACTAGCAGTGGGTCACTGAGGCAAGCTGGGTATAGGAGACTTGGGTTCCCTGGGAGGGGAGGACCCCGGAGTGTGGGGGCACTGCTGTAGGGCAGTACTGTGAGGAAAGGGCACTGTGGGCCCAGAAGGGACATGGGGCCTGAAGTAGCGTGGAAGACAGTGGGCAAGACACCGGTCAACAGGGGTTGCTCTAGGGCTGGAAGAGCTGATTCTCGAGGAAACCAGCAGGAGGTGCCATGCTGGTGAGTCAACACCCGCTAGAAGAGGTCACAAGGTTATTGCGGGGGAAGATTTGCAGTACTGCTATCCTTACTTGTGTGCTGACTTCAGAGCTGGGTGCCCAGCCAAAAGACACTGTTCTCCAGCTGCCCAGGTCTGAGGGCAATGCAGAAGAAAAGGTGACAATTCTGCGACCCCTCTAATAGCCTTGTAGCCCCCTGCAACTCCCTTTGGGGTGAGGGCCCCAAGCTTGAGAAACACTGGTCTCCCCCATGAAATTGGTGTATAAGGTAATAGCACGCACATATCAGATTTCATAGTGGAAGACCAGATTTCGTGGTCCATTAATTTCATGACCGTGAATTTGGTAGGGCTCTACCTGTAATATACTACAGGCAGGGATTCTTATAATGTACCTCCAAGTGGTGTATCATTGGAGAGACAGACAAGCCAAAGAGGAGGGCCCATGGGAGCAGAATGCCCCTGAACTACAATTTCTATGAGGCTCAATAGTATCATTTTGAATAAAAATATTTTGTAATATTTTGAATTGAAATATTTTGTAAGATTTGGGTTTTTTTCTTTGATTTTCAGTGTACGTTTGTGAAAGGAAAACCGTATTTTGCAACCTTCTCTAGCAGTGATGCCAGATCCCTTTGGATCATGTCCATGGCGAGACAGGCAATACATGCAATCTCATGGTACAGTATTTACATCGGGTGGAGATTACTAATTCCAATCTAAATTTTTATTCTCATTTGACCGCTCTCTGCTTACTGTCTAGACATTTTTAGCTGCTTGGTGAATGACTGCTTAGAGAAAACTCAAATGAACACATAAAAGGTAAGAAATAAAATGATTTGGTTGTTGCTGAGAACTTGTGAAGCCACAAATTCTTGTGTATGTGGATGTCCTTCATAACCACAATTTCCTAATTTCTTTAGTATTTGAAGCTATAGCACCAAAGGTTTGCGGGTATTGATTTGTCATTCCCACTAGATTATTATTAAAAATGAACTGCTACAACTTTACATTAAATAGTTCAGTTTAAAATGTGATGAAATGTCATGCGAGAATGCTGGAGAACAGTAGCAAGAGTTTGTGGGGGGTGTCTTCTAACACTGAGCAAGGAATTTTGTGTAGAATAAGAAAATCACTATAATCCTCTACGGTCCTTTCTTCTTTAATTGTGTGCTGTACCTCCTTCGTACTCTGAATGAAAAGAAACAGTTACATGTATTTTTAAACCACATGCGCACATATGTAATCATCTCCAGGAAAACTTGGTTCTAATGTCTTCATACTACCTCCAAAAGAAAACAGAAACACGAGTCAGCAAGTCAGCATAAGTAAAGATGTTTTATAGAACCAAGCAATGGAGGATGCTGTGAGAAAAGATTGTTCATGAGAGCCGTAGTCTTTTGAAATGTCTACAAAAGGTTGAGAGCCACTGTCTTACTGCCTATTAGAAGATCATTATATAGAAGAGTAAATTCATTACAGGATTTGGAAATCGGAAGGACAAAAATGAATTATGTTCCTCTTTTCCCACTGGAATATCTGCTGTGCGGTTAATAGCCGCTTGTGGCATATAGGATTGTAGACAGTGAATAGTTCAGTGACAAGGTGAGCTGATACCCTTCCCCACACACACATTGCTTTTGCTGATGGAGGCTGCATGGAGTCTTTATTTCCTATCATGACAACATTGTTAGTTCTTTGAGAGTCTGTTCTGTCTGCGCCGGCTTATGTTCAGATGGTCAGCTGATGATTTCTAATCTCTAGAATGATACTTCTGTTCCTTGTCACAGGGGGAACCCGATTAGGGATTTTTCCCCCCTGCTAAGTATAAAGTTTTTGAATCTGCCTTTTTGAGTTTGAATTTCTCCTCTGCTCTTAATCTATGCCTTCTTCTACAGTATCATTTTTTGTTAAGATAGCAATGTGCAAACCAAATGCTGTTCACTGTTAGTTTAAAATTGTTTAATAGAAAATATGTTCATGATACCTTTTACATTTCTTAATTCTTCACTTACATTAAGTTATTTTGCTAGAACAACCAATCAAATACATGCATTTCCTTCTGGTAAAATACATGTAATGTTATAACAGTATCACTCCTAATGATACAGTTGTATTATTAGCTGATCCTAACAAAAAGAAAAGGTTTGATTTCATGGACATTTTATTTTAAGAAATTACTAATAATTTAGGGACATGAATTATTTACTCACAATTAGTACCACTGAAATAAATTCATCCATCTTTATAGTTATGTTTATGGAACTTCTTTGGGTTCCCTCCAATGTCTTTCCAGGGTGAAGTACCCAAAACAGGATGCAGTATTTCAGATTCAGTTGTAAAACACACTCTAATCTGACCTCTACACTCTATGTAACATATGTCTATTATACACATTACAGAGTTAGTCAGAAAAATGGTGGCTTTTCCCAGAAAATTTAGACTTTTCTGTTGTACCTAAACCCAAAAAGTTTTCAAAACAGAAACTGAACTTTTCAACAACAAAAAAATCAAAATTTTTCACTGATTTTTTTTTTTTTTTTTTTTGCGGTAAATAAAACGAACAAACTAAATAAAACAACAAATTCACTTCTTCAATTTTTTTTGTCAGATCAGTTTTGATGAAAAATTTTCAACCAATTCTAACACACTGGACAAACCTGCCATGGATCCATTACAAATATAAGTATTTTCAACAGGTTGACAAATAATTGATTGTGATGATGCTTGAAGAAAACCATGGATTCATCCTGGACATTTTGAATTAGCACTACAATAAATGGAGCAGCTGAGATTACCATACCAAAATCTAAATCTGCAGATCATACATTGAAAACCACTGATCTAATCTGACCTGTATATCACCCATTTACCTTTCACTCATTTAACCTTGTATCAAGCCCATTAACTTGACTTTGACTAGATCCCATCCTGAGTTTGGTTACAAGCCTATTTTCTAGAGAGGCATCCCATCTGAAGAGATGGAGAGTCCACTTCCCTTGGTAGTTTGTTCAATAGCTAATCACGTTCACTGTTAAACGTGTCTTACTCCTAATTTAAATTTGTCTGACTTCAGCTTCCAGCCATTAGTTCTGATGTCTTTCTCTGCTAGATTTATGGCCCTTTAGCACCAGTATTTTCTCTCTGTGAAGGTATTTATACACTGTGATCAAGTCACCTCTGTCTTTTTTGGGACAAGTCTACACTAAAAGTGCTACATCAGTGCAGCTGCATCACAGTGAGTATATCACTGTGAGTACATCTGGTGACAATGTTCTGTGCTGCCAAGAGAACACACTCTCACCAGCATAATTTCTCCACCTCCTCAAAAGGCAGAAGCAATGTCAGCAGGAGAGCATCCCCATCCGACACAGCACCACTGTGGACAGCTCCTAGCTCACTGTCATATGTGTCACTCCTTTTGAGAGGCAGTGCTTTCCAAGAAACAGATTCCCATTGTGTGGGTCTGGCCTGGCTTCCTTATCCCTAGATTTATAATTTTGCATTTGGCTGTATTAAAACATATGTTGTTAAAATGGACCCCTCTTATCATGTGATCTAGATTGCTTTGTACGATTGCCTTTCCTTCCTCAATATTTATTACTTCACCAACTTTGTGTCATATGCAAATGTTATCAGCGGTGATTAGATAGTTACTTTCAGATCATGGCTTTGGGCCTCATACCAATCCCTGCAGAACCCCACTAGAAACAACTTTATTCAATGAGGATTCCCCATTAACAACTATTTACTGAGATCTGATGATTACTCAGTTCTTTATCCTTTTAATGAGTGCTCTTTTAGTATTGCATAGTGCTATTTTTTTAATAAGAATGTCATACAGTGGTGGATTAGCTCAGGGGCCCTGACCAACTGGGGGGGGGAAAGGGGGGGCAGAAAATAGGCATCCTCATGCCCCAGCCTGCTCCACCCCCACCCCCCACATTCCTGCCAGAGAGCAGGGTTGGGGTGTGGGGGCTTGACTCTCCCAGTGCTTCTGCTGGGGAGCAGGGGAAGCTCCCACACCCCAACCCCACTCCCTAGTAGGAACATCAGAGATGAGGGGGGAGGGGCCTCCACTTGCTGTGGTCCAGGGCCCCACCAAACTATAATTCACCTGTGATGTCATGTGGTACTAGCTCAACTGCCTTACAAAAGCGTAAGACGATTACATCTATGCAGTTACCTCTAGAAACTCAAATTACAATCTCATCACAGAATGAAATCAGGTTTGTTTGACACAACCTATTTTCCATAAAACCATGTTGACCATTCATTCTATTGCTGTTCTTTAAGGTATCAGATATTCCACTATTTATCCAAGGGCTAACCAATTTGTTACCTTGGTCATCCCACTTGTACTTTTTCATATTGATACAATATTGGCACTCTTCTAGTCTTCTGGCATATCCCCAGTATTCCAAGATTTAGTAAATATGTAACATCAATGGGCCAGATATCTCTTCAGACAATTCTTTTAGGACTCTTGGGTGCAAATTATCCAGGCCTGTCCCTAGCAGATGTTGTTTAATGTCTTCCTTAGTTACTAATGGACCGGGCAGTATTTTAACATCCTCATATGATACATCGATCTCCTTCTTTCCAAAAACAGAACCGACCCTTCTGTCTTTTCTGTGTCGTCATTAACAATGTTACCATCTCTATCTTGCAATGGGCCTATCCTGTTGTTAGTGTTTCTTTTGTTCTTAATATGCTCTTAATAAATCTTTATTGTCCTTTGCCAAGGTGAGCAAGCCCATTTCCCTCATGTCTTTTGCTTTCCTCATCAAGTTTCCATACTTCATGGTGTTTAATTTATACTAATTGCCACCTATTTCCCTTCTTTTCTATTTGTTATGTTACTTTTTTACTCATAGTTGCTGCTTTTACTTTGCCACTGAACCAGGATGCAGTTCTAGCCTGTGTTGGCCTCTTGCTTGATTGTAGAACTGTGGCTTTGGGGCCTTCTAATAGACTCTTCAAAAAGAATTCCCAATTTGCTTTCACATTTTTCTCCCAATACATTTTGCGCATCATTTTCCTCAGCTTTGGGAAATTAGCTGGTGAGGGAGCTGAGAAACTGCCGGCCAGCACAGCAGGGGTTAAAGAGAACCTTTGATCCCCGCTGGCCCTGCCCTGTTATACACTGTAGCCAATGCCAGACCTGGAGGCAGCAGACAAGGAGGGAGCCTGCCTCTCTGAGCGATAGGATCATGAGCCAGGTAGCCACATAGGAGGAAGCATTGGCTCCCCAGCCACAAGAGACTGTGGAGGAAACCTAGGAGTTTCTGGCTCTGAAGGCAACTGTGGGGGCAAATCCCAGGGACGCTGTGAGGCTCAACCTCACCAACTTGCATCTGGCGCACTGAAGGAGCCTGGGACCATGACAAGACAGTGCGTGAGACCCATGGGAGACCCTCCAGGGACCAGGCTGCCCAGCTAACTGAACTAGAGGGAACTGAACAGACACTGGTAGTAAGTAGCCCAGGGCAGTGAATTTAGACTCTCTGCCATAAGGGCTGTCCCCATACAGGGATTGACAAACTCAAGGCCCTGAGCTAGGAGGGATTTAGTGGCGAGAGAGGGTCTGGGTCCCCCATCTGCCCCCCAGTCTTAAAGATTGAGGCCATACAACCAAGCAAGAGGTTGGATATCACAGGCTCTAACTATTAGGCATTCTGGCCCTCTAGGTCTCCTGTTACATAGCCCTTTTGAAGTTTAATTATATGCAGGGTCTGATTAAATTAGTATAAATCCAGACATAATTCAATTAACAAAAGCTACTGAGCCCAGTTTTTAGTTTAACAGCTCATGCTTGCATAAACCATGTAAGTGGAGTTCCTGTTAATGCTTTTTCCTCTTTATTTCCATTTTCTAATTTAATTTAGCTTCCCAGCGAGGAGTCTGAATTTTAAATGTTCACAGCAGAATTCAAAAGTTTCTATTGAAGTGGTATGTTTCAGAAATGTAATGTGGGTCTCAGGAAATTCATTCTTCCTGGCAAAGACCAAGTGTCACCTACGATAGAATGGAATTTTCTGTCAGGTTTCACGATCATTAAAAAGATAATTCTGGCCTACTGTGAACTACTTTTGTGAGGACCATGGACTGAAATTGTGCTTTTGTGAGGACTATGGCTTACGCTCATCATGTACACTGTTTTAAAATTCTTCCAAGTGCTGCTATAATTGATTAGCTCAACATTTAGGGCCAAAACACTGACACTGCTTCTCTTACTAGTCCAGGAGCAGAATGGGAGCCCAGATATTGACACCTAGGCTACGTCTAGACTACGGTATCCCGAAAAACCCTCGCCGCATCCAAGGAATGCGTTTGCTCTTCCGCTTTTTTTTGCGGAAGAGCAAATGCGCTCTTTCCGGGAACCCTGTTTCATGAGGCATAAGGGCTCCACTGAAAGCGGAAGCTTTTCCACCATTTGGCCCCATCTAGACTGGGTCAAATGGTGGAAAAGCCTCTTCCGCAAAAGTGATCAGAAAAAACTACGCAAATTGTGGAGTGCAGTTTGCACAATTTTTTTCCGATAAAGCCCCGTATTCTAGCCCTAGCCCTAATGAATGCTAAACTCACAAGGATCTCAGAGAGAGTTTTGCCTGCACAAGATTTATGATCTTTTGATATAAAAAACTCATGGAAGATATACCAGGGGGCTACATCTAGACTGCCCCCTCTTGAGCAAGAGAATACGCAAATGAGGTGAAGCGGTGAATATTGCCACGCCTCATTTGCATACTAAATGAGCCACCATTTTTGCGCAAAACCCCCCTCTTGCACAAAAATGGCAGCTCATTAAGTATTCACTGCTTTGCCTCATTTGCATATTCTCTTGTGCAAGAGGGGGCAGTCTAGACATAGCCTTAATGTCAGTAGACCTCAGATAGGATATGTCTAGAATGGCAAAACCAACTGTTAGCATTTCAATAAAATCACCATATACACAACTGAACTTTGGCAGGATTTCATCCCATATTAGTTCAACACAGTCATGTGCCCAATGTTGTTCCTTTTTTTATGTCCTTACCTGCTAATATTTCATTTTATATTCAATTACTGGACATAATTTAAATGTCTCTGATGTGACATGAACAACAATCTTCTTTTTAAAATTGCGTATGTTGTATTTTTTTCCTGTAGTAGTGTAATGAAAGCAGCTGGAGGTAAATTATTAGAGTTCAAAGTTACACATTGACATATTTGTTCTCTCAGTGTGTGTGCAAAGCTCCATTAGAAGTAATGAAAGTTTTAGCTGTATCAAGAGAATACATCCCTACAACTCAGTTCATGGAATCAGAGAAATGGAAAATTCCTAACAGCATTAGAACGTGGAGTTCATCCCAAAACCTATGCCAGGTGTACTCTATGCAGAGTGTATGAAGGCATCAAAACATTAAACTATTTTATTAATATCTATTATTTATTATAATAGCAATCTAAACAGGAAGCAGTTTCATGGAATGTATTTCTATTGCTCAGTAATAAATCAAACTGCTATACAGAAGAATCTTATATAGCTCAAAGCCTTCGAGTATATAACTTTATGGAAAGAAAGTTGTCCCTGTTGATTTAGTGACCAACAGGTTTTGAATGGCAGCCCATAATGAAAAAACAGCCTTGTAGTTTTGCATTATATGCATGCAGAACCATAAAATACACCTAGGAATTGGGCTGCTTGGTGAAATCCACCTAAATCTTGGCTTAATATCTCAAATAGCAGTGTTTGGAGACTAGTCAGATCCAAATCTTCTAACATTTCCATGGAAGTTTTCATTACTTCTTGAGTATAATTATACATCTTTATTCAGCAGCAGCCTGAGTCTTACAAAAGACTGACTTTACTATTTATTATCATGGCAATCTCATTCATTTGCAGAAGGTCACATAATAAAGGTACTTATAATGCATATTGCAATCAAAACATAAAAAGGAGAAAAACAGGAAGTAATCTTGAGATTTCATATTTATCTTGACATTGACTTCTTTCCTTTTCATTTTGCTCTTTGCATAATCAGAAAAGCCCTATCTTACTTCTACTGTACAATCAAATTTTGTGTGAGTTATGGTTACCTCTGACTTATTATACAAGTGAATATTAGTCTTTATTTAGGCTCAGGCTGGGACTTCTCACTCAGTGCAGTACTAGTTTGAGTAAGGACAGCAGAATTACACCCAAAAGTTATTTATTGCCACTACCAACATTACGCTCGTTCTGAGATTCTAGACTAGTACAGACTCATAAGGGCCAACTTTGAAACTCCTACTTCCATTAAATTCTACTTTTCATTTGTGAATAGTTCCACTAATTGCAGTAGGGAGGCTGCTTGTGGCAGTAGTCACTACACAGTGTGATAGTGGCAGAATGTGGATCATAGGAAACAGTGATCCCTGTTGGGATTATTGGCTAACCTGGTGTGAAAAGAGAGGGCAAGGCACAAATCATTTCCACATCCCCGCACAGAAATCAGCCATGTTGGTGGTTCTTGTATTCCTGGGGGCAAAAGGACTGTTTGGCTACGTCTAGACTGCAGGTTTCTTTTGGAAGACGCTTTTCCGGAAGAGATCTTCTGAAAAAACTTCTTCCGAAAGAGAGCATCGACCCTGCCAAAGCGCATTGAAAAAGCAATCTGCTTTTTCGAAAGATAGCATCCATACTGAATGGACACTATCTCGCATTTAAGCTGTGATTACTATGGCCGGAGTGGCCACCAGGGCACCTGTGCTTTTTCCTCTTTCCTCTTCTTTCGAAAGAACGCCCTCTTCCCCGTCCACACGTGCCTTTTTTCCAAAAGAGCTCTTTCAGAAAAAGGCTTCTTCCTCGTAGAAAGAGGTTTACCGTTGTCGGAAAAACCCTTCTGTTCTTTTAATTTTTTTTCCAAAGAACGTGATTGCAGTGTGGACATAAGTGAATATTTTTTTGAAAAATGGCTGTTTTTCCGAAAAAAACACTGCAGTGTAGACATACCCTTTGTTGCCAGTGGCACCAGGGGTGCTAGCTACTCCCCAAAAAAGAGACAGGGCCCTGACTCTCCAGCTACAATGGCTCAGAGGAATGCTCATCCATCCATAAGTGGTATAGCAGCAGGTGGTTTCTTTCACGTAGCAAGGCACACAGAGGTACTATGCAGAACCTCTATTGGAATTCTACTAAGGCACCTCTTTCCCCCTTCTCTCTGCTGACTGAGTAGAATCCTATGGGCTTAGTTCAGCCCTCCAGCGCTGTCAGTGGAAAAATTAAGAGGATTGGGAAAGAGACAGGAAAAAACTAGGGGCAGCCATGGGGTTATCAGATGTAGTTCAGCACAAGGTGTAATTAAGAGAGCTGGCCCTTCCCCTAGCTGGGTGAAAAAACACACTTTAGTAGAAACTAGACTGAGCAAAAAGTTTTGAAAGACAGTCCTCCATCCAGACTTCTCTGGTGTTGCAGCTGTAAAGCAGAAGGTGCTCCGTCTGGAGGTTATATATGTGGGTGGTACTGCAAACTTCAGTGGTTTCCTACAATCAGGGAAGCTGACAGTCTGTGCTGACTCCTGGGCAAGGTTTGGGGGAGGAGGCCCCATGCTCCCAGAAAGGGCGGAGCTTCAGGTAAAAGGGGCAGGGCTCTCTGCATACCCCCTCCCCCAGGCCTCAGAGCTCTCCAATGATGATTTACTGGCCCAGGGCTCTGGCCACCACCGCTGCCATAGTCCTGGCCCCTTTGAATCACCAGGCCCCGGGGCAACTACCTCCTTTATTCCCCCATAGCAGCAGACCTGTCTACAATGGTTCTGCAGACACTGTCACCCAGCCTGTTAAGGCTTTTCCAAAGAGACCGGACTCACTCATTATCTTTACTATACTTTCTATCTTTGTCTTTGCCTGTCAGCCTATATTTTCTGCATTGTTGTCCTTTTCAGACCAAGAAATCACATCACCTGAGCGATTCACTTCTTTTCCCTTGCACTAGAACGCTGCCAATCAGTATTTTCTATTTCAAATCTTTTCAGCTTGGTGACTTCCCTTCCAGAAACGCCTAAATCCAACATAAGCACATAGGCTAGTCCCCATTTAAACTTTATCTGCTTCTTTAAAGCCTGATAGAGAGTGACTGTTTTTCTTTTCCTCAGGAAACGTTCAGGGTCCAATCCTTGGGTGTGGCCAAGCGGTGCTCATCACAGTTGCCAACGGGGGCAGGGAAACTATCTTTGAGCCCCAGTAGCACTACTTCAAGCTCTGGAGCTGCTGGGTGGGTCAGTCACTGTCCAAAACTAGAGCAACCCTTTGGGCTGCTTTACTTTATGCTTTTTGGTAACGGCTACACCAGGTCCATTATGTCACACACTGTGCACTTGAATGTAGCAGTGTTTTAACGATGCCCCACCTCATCTGACATGCTCCTTGAGCCAAGGCAATGGGTGGCCATGGTGTAGCATACAGGCCCACCGATGGGAAGTGGGGTGGGAAGACTCCTTACCCCGGGGCTTGGTGATTCTCAGCTGCTGCTACCACAGGAGCAGTGGTGGCCAGAGCTCCAGACCCTTTAAATCGCTGCTGGGGGGGCCATGCAGGATCCTCCAGGCAGCTCTCAGGGCTGGCTGGCGGTGGGGCTGCTAGTGTAGCACGCTCTGGTCAGTGCTGAGAGCTGGCTGCTTCCAGCTCTCCTCTTCTGCTTGAGGTCTCTCCCCTTCCAGGAGCACGGAGCCAGCCCCTCTCCCCCCGCTTTGCCCAGGGGCCTGGCAAATGTGTTGCCCCCCCCCCCCTACAAAAGTATAATACTCAGCTGGCTATTCAGGCCAGCTTTATATCTACATGCTGCTGCTGGTCTGATGCTTACCAGAATTAATGACAGTCCAGGTGCCAGAATGCTTTAGTTTCCATTTTAACCTGTCTTTACCTCTCCATGGGAAAGCAGTCGCTCTCCTACAAAGGCTGTGAGGGAACGCCCAGTGCTGTCCCACCGAATGGCTGGCCGTATTTGTATGGTGATGATCGTTAATCGTTTGCAGAATGCCTTATGCACAGGAGGGGCTTTCCATAGCACAGAGCCCCATAAGTTTCCTGCAAGAGGCTGAGCACTTCATTTGTGGAGCTGAGCATCTTCCTCTCCTCCTTAATGAGAGATGAAGGTGCTCCGCAAGTTGTAGGATCAAGCGCTGGAGTTGCTTAGATCAGCAGTTTTCACACATTTTTTCTCATGACCCAGTTGAAAAAAATTTGTGATGCCTGTTACCCAACAGAATTTGACTAGGGTGTGGGCTCTGGGGTGGGCTGAAGATGAGAGCTCTGGGGTATGGGAGACGGCTCCAGATTTGCGGGGGGTCAGGGCTGAGGTGGGGGGTACTTACCTGGAGTGGCTCCTGGGTGCAGTGCAGTGGAGGTACTAAGGCAGCTTCCTGCCTGTCCTGTCACCGCAGACCATGCTGCACCACAGAAGCAGCCAGCAGCAGGTTCTCAGCCAACGGGAGTGTGGAGCTAGTGCTCGGGGCAGGAGCAGTGTGCAGAGCCCTCTGTGCTCTCTCACCCCCCACCCACCTAGGAGCTGGGCCTGCTGCCAGCCGCTTCAGGGGTGCAGCGCAGTCTGCGGTGCCAGGACAGGCAGGTAGCTGCCCTAGCATCCCCACTGGTCACCTGATCCCCCTGCAGCATCAAGACTCAATGCCAAACATTCCACCACCCAGTACTGGGTCGCGACCCGTAGTTTGAAAACCATTGGCTTAGACTGCCTCTGACTACAGCAAGCGCTTCTTAATAGTTCAGGATAATGTTGGTGTCTCCACTTTGCTTTCCTCAACATCTGATATATAAAAGAAAATTACATAAATGCTGAACTTTAGCGATGCCATTCAACACTGACTAATGATGTAAATAACCTTTAAAATGTGAAATATCGTTCCTTTTGTAAGCAAAGCAGAGTGTGGAACCTTTTGTGCTTATTTGTAAAGTGAAGGACCTTCCTGGGGGCAAATAGGAAAAAAAAATTACTAACAGAGAGGCACATTTCAACTCTGGGGTGTAGAAGAAACAATAGCAAACTGGAATAAAAGATAAAAATGAAATGGTAGAGCTGAAAACAAGTGAGATAAATACAAATATAATGGCTCCAGGACTCAATTATTGTCAGCAAAGGTGTTCTCTTTGCTAAAAGGTTGCCTTTTGGATTAGCTAGTGCCTTTTCCAAAGCCCACTGAAATCAGCTGGCAGGCCCTAATTGACTGGTTTTGAATAAAGTCTCTGAATGTTTACTAGGAAGCAAGGAGACTTTAAGTCTCCATAAAGATTTAAAGAAAGATTTTCATCCGGATCGTGCAATAATAAGATGCGTGGTTTCTAGAGCTGCTGAGGAATTTTCTTAGGCAAAACTCTTCTTTTGTTGGAAAACTCTGAAGACTTCTCAGGGTGGAATTGAGAGAAACACACAACCTTCCCACA
The DNA here is from genome assembly GCA_019425775.1 of Rafetus swinhoei. Lineage (NCBI taxonomy): Eukaryota > Metazoa > Chordata > Testudines > Trionychidae > Rafetus > Rafetus swinhoei. The sequence continues at coordinate 16,598,723 of CM033447.1, read as the reverse complement.
CCCCACCCCAGAACAGCCAATAGCTCAGCTATTAGGGTACCGAGCTAGGCTGGGGTAGGCTGGCTGGAAGCAGTCTCTTTTCAGCTTGCTCTTAAATTCTGGTTAGAAACAAGATGGGATATTCCTAGACATCACACAGACTCACAAAAAGTCAGAAGGGACATGACTAGCTTCCTCCGCAACTACTTGCTCTAAATCATATATATATAGTAGCCTAGTGTCTGAGAGTCTGTAACGCCGAAATGCTGGCTGTTCCCTCTGGGGGGCGCTGTTGCCTGAAATGCTGGCTGCTCTCTCTGGCCGGCGCTGTTGCTAAAATGCTGGCTGTTCCCTCTGGGCGGCCCGTGCTGCATGGGGAGTGCGGAGCCCAAACGGCCGCTTGCGCTGCTTGCTCCCCCGCGGTGGCCCGGCTGAGTGGCGCAGAAGTCAGCCGAGCGCCACGGTGGGAGGCAAAGGGGGGCCGGGCGGTGACGTTCATGGCCAGGGGGCGGGGCCTGGAACTGCTGTCGCGCCGCACGTCACCGCCCCTGCCCCCTGGCCATGAACGTCACCGCCCCGGCCCCCTTCGCCTCCCGCCATGGTGCTCGGCTGACTTCTGCGCCGCTCAGCCAGGCCGCCGCGTGGGAGCAAGCGGCACAAGTGACCATTTGGGCTCTACGCCCCCCATGCAGCACGGGGAGTGCGAGCCCAAATGGCCATTTGGGCTCCGCGGTCCCCCGAGTGAGAGGCAGGAGGGGGAGGAGAAGTGAGAGAGAGAGGCAGGAGGCGGAGGAGAGCTGAGAGAGAGAGAGGGGGAGGCAGTAGGAGGAGGAGGACAGACAGAGAGAGAGAGAGAGACTGGAGGCTCTGGAGAGAAGACCAACGTGGAGGAGAGACCTGAAAATCCTGTCTTATGAGGGGCTAATTGGCTAGTTTTATAATAAAGTACAACATGATATTCACAAAGCACTGAGAATGCAACCGCCAATCCCACAATCTTCCACTACTTCAAAAGTGATGGAAAATTTGGTCTCCATTGGGAGTAAATGGAATATGAATTTGTTAGAAACTTGATTAAACTTGACTGCTCCATTTTCTCTCACCATGGGATGAATTAAAAAAACCCTACACCTTTGCATTGCAAATGAAAACACAAACTTCTTTTTGAACCCATTGAATGAATTTTTCAGGGCTTAACTTCCTCCTGAGGTCTGTTTTAATATTAGCATCAGCATCTTTCAGTTGCAGTTTTGCAGAACTGCTGCACACCCCGAGATTTGAAGAAATGGCTGTTAGGTTGTAAAAGTTTTGTATTGATGGGGTGATTGTTTGAGCAGCCAATAACTTGCATTAGTTTTAAACTTGTCTTTAGTGCGGTGTAATTCTTACACTGCATAACATTTCAGTTCTTTTATCCTCTTCAGCTTATTTACTGAATGCCCAGTCTGCTTGTTAAATTGAGAAGAGTGCAATCCCTCTGATGAAGCTGTGAATATTAGCATTTTTATGAAAGAGATCCATTTTTTTTAACCAGAACTAGTTCATAGGTTGTGAAAAAGGGTCTGGTTTGACCAAATCTACTTTTCCCATATCAGAATTTAATTTCAAACCGACAGTCAGCACTTGAGTTTGTACGTGTTCACACCTGCTTGCAAGTTGGTGGCTTGAAAAAATCTCCCTGTGAGTGCTAGCTAGAGAAAAGGTGGGTTTTAGTGGTCTGTGTATGCCTGTGCTTCTTTCTTAAAAGGCTTATTCAAAGCCACACAGTTAAAAATAATCATGGTGGCAGCAGGAGTAAGAAGGGGGGCTGTGAAAGGAATATGGGGGAAGCAGGCAGCAGAAAACTGGGCTACAGAAATTCCAGTATCAGGGAAATCAAATGCATTTTAAATGTACGGTTCCATCAATGAGCTGGAACACATGATGCGAAGTCCGAGACTATGTTTTGCAAGAGGTATATTTACCTGCTATCTGTGCCCTGAAGTGTGCTCCAAGGAAATACAAGGGGATGTGACTATACAGGTTTTTGAAGGTGGAAAGAAAAAAAAGGGGGTTAAAAGATAAGGGTGGTCACAATTGTTGTGCTGTGGTATCAGATTACACCCCAGTGCCTAAGAAGAGAGAAATGGATGTGCTAGGGACTGGAAGTCAGGGCTAGTGGTTAGAGCAGCCATTGCTAGTCAGGAATCAGAGCACAGAGTCCAAGATGAAGACAGAAATTGGGAATTGCAGCCAAGGGTCAGAATTGGATTACTTGGAGTGGCACAAGGCAGGCATGTGATTATCAGGGTCTAGGACCACAAATGGAGAACAGTGTGTGTCTGAACCCCAATGAATAAGCAATTGAATCAGCTGGTTGTATTGTTGTTATTGTGCATAAAATGCCTAGTAGTGTTCTAATCTTAGTAATCATGGAGCTGGATACAGACTGTGGTTAAGAATTTATGTATTTAGCAAACTGGTTTCACAAGTCTTTATCTCCACCTCACAGCTGGCTGGTAGGTGGCCAAGCAAGGAGAGGTCAGTCTCCTCAGCCAGACTAAGCTAACTCTAAGCACCTAGCATTGTACAATCCAGGAAAAGAGAAATGATGGACCATTGAAATTTAAGGGGAAACATCAGGACATCCTGGCTACCACTGGAGGGAATTTTCCCACTTGGAATAACCGTGAGTCGCCATGCCAGGGGGAAACTGGGAAAAAAACCAACCTTTTAAAAGCACGATTGTGTCTGAGGTCTGGCATCCACAACTGAGGGACAGTCTTGAAGGCATAGCGGCTGGATCCCTCTTAAGGCAAGAGGCATGCTGGGTAACTGTTCAAAGGTGACAGGTAATTTCTTGAGAAAATAAACAGATACAACCTCATTAGTATCATTAATACTGCCACATTAGAGAAAATTTCTTTTCTGTGAAACATGTATGTTTGCTTTCCTTTGCGGTCTCATTTTGAATCTGAGGTCTCTGGAGTGCAAATGGTGTGGATTGTGGGCACCAAAGAAAACTGATAGCTGGAGGATGGGTTTTGTGCCTGAGGAGGTGACAGAGGGAAAAGTTCCAAGTGGCCGGTAGTTAAGAATTCTGGGAGGATGGATCTGGATGAGAAGGGCTGTTAGTGTTACACTGCAAGGAGGAGCTGGGCTGGTAGAAGTCAGAGTGAAATCTTATCGTTGTGAGCTGGCTTATGGTGTCAGGCAATGATCCTTCCAATCTTTTCCATCCATGTGCAGAAAGTTTCTCATGTGCACTGAGGCATTTCAGAATGTGCGCCACCAATAGAAACAAAAACCTAGCTGTGGGTACTCTGCCAATCAGCTGGGCAGCATTTGAATCTCCCCTGAGTGGCCACACAAGCATCCAGTTTACAGGGAAAGTGTAACAGCATTGTCCCCAGTCCCCCTCCCACAGGGTGGGCCCGTGGCTGCTCTGCACAGGCTCACAGCCCCCCTGCCCTGGGCCAGTCACTGCTCTGCTTGCTGCAGCCTGTGCAAGAAGCTCCAGAACAAACTCCTCAGAAAGCTGGTAACCCACCTCCCTAACCTTAGCTGGTTCTAGCTCTAGGGGAAGCTGGAGGCAGCTACCCTTGGGGTAGGGCTTGAACCCATAACCCCAGGTTCTGGCAGTTGACACCTTAGCCATTAGGCTGCAGGAGGGCCCCCCCTCAAGTCTTTCAGTGTATTCTCATATGTTCTCTGTGACAGACAGCGTGACACACCTCTCCTTTTATACTGGTGGGCTACGTCTAGACTGCATCCCTTTTCCGTAAAAGGGATGCAAATTAGACACATCGCAATTGCAAATGAAGCGGGGATTTAAATCCCCCCCGCTTCATTTGCATAAACATGGCTGCCGCTTTTTTCCGGCTCGGAGCTTTGCTTCTTTTAAGAGGAATAAGGGATCTTTTGGAAAAGGCTTTATTTTCTGAAAGATCCGCGTCTAGACTGGCACTTTTTTCCGTCAAAGCTCCGAGCCGGAAAAAAGCGGCAGCCATGTTTATGCAAATGAAGCGGGGGGGATTTAAATCCCCGCTTCATTTGCAATTGCGATGTGTCTAATTTGCATCCCTTTTACGGAAAAGGGGATGCAGTCTAGACGTAGCCGTATTGATGACAAAAGGCACTGGTGAGATCTGGTCTCCCATGCAATTCTGGTCTCCCATGTTTAAGAAAGATGAATTAAAATGAGAACAGGTGCAGAGAGAGGCTACCAGGATAAGAGGAATGGAAAACCCACCTTGCAAGATGAGACTTAAGGAGGCTGTCTTGTTTAGACTAACAGAAAGAAGGATGAGGGGAGACATGATTGTTCTCTCTAAATACATCAGATAGATAAACACCAAAGAGGGAGAGGAGTTATTTAAATTAAGGGCCAATGATGGCATGAGAATAGATGGATATAAACTGGCTCTCAATAAGTTCAGACTTGAAATTCAATGAAGGTTTCTAGCCATCAGAGGAGTGAAGTTCCGGAGCTGCCTTCCAAGGGGAATATTGTGGATAAGAAACCTAAATGGCTTCAAGACTCAGCTCGATAACTTTATAGAGGGATGGTATGAGGAGTTGGCCTACCATTGCACATGGCCTATCCACACTTGCTATTAGCAACTCTCTCCAAGGGCTAGAGATGGGACACTGGATAGAGAGGGCTCTGAGTTGCTACAGAAAATTCTTTCCTGGGTATCTGGCTGGTGGGTTTTGCCCACATGCTTATGGTCTTACTGATTGCCATGTCTAGCACTGGGAAGGAATTTTGCCCCAGTCAGGTTGGCACTGACCCCGGAGGGTCACCTTCCTCTGCAGCATGAGGCACAAGTCACCAGAATAAATGGCGAATTATCTGTCATTTGAATTCCTTAAATCATTGTTTGAAGATTTCGGTGACTCAGCCAGAGGATATGAGCTATTAGAGGAGTGTGTGGGTGAGGTTCTGTGGCCTGCAATGGTCAGGAGGTCAGACCAAATGATCATGATGATCCTGTTTCACATTAAAGTCTATAGCAACCCTTTGCTGGTTTGGGTAATCCCCCAAACTTCACAAGAGCATAAGGTAACACAGCTGGAAGCAAATGCTCTGAGCAGCCAGTGGGATGCTCCTGTTTTCAGAGCAGGTCTGGTGATACCTTCAGCCAGCTGGGAAGTTTGGCCAATTAGGGCACTTGCTGTAGACTCAGCTATGCTTTCAGACTACCTGGGGGTTAAGCTAGTTGGCAAACAGGCTAGCTGCAGGCCCTTACTCCTGACAGCATGCACCATGCCAGCTGAATCTGTATGGAGACTGATCCAAGGTGTGCAGAATGGGAGAACATGGCAGGTAGCAGTAGTGGGTGAGCTGTGAAGGGGCCAGGGAGAGGGGTGATGAGGGGAATAGCATTCATACGCTCTGTGTGAATTGGGAGTTGCTAAACACATCAAATTGTATTGGAGAATCTGCCTACCTGATACATAGTCTGTACTTATGGCTAAATTGGCACTGATGCAATCAATATAGCAGTGTTGATTTAGCGTGTCTGGTGAAGACCTGCTAAGTTGATGGCAGAGTAGTCTCCCATTAACTTCTGTACTACACTTCCCCGAGAAGTGTAAGGTAAGTTGTTACCTACCAGCCCTGTGCTCTTGGGGAGCCAGGGAGTGACATTCATGGAAAACCATCCTCCCCCACTTTCCCTAAGCCTTTGCTAGAATCAGACAAAGCAATGAAAAGACCAGGGAAAACACACCTAAACTAATTAAGGAAACACCCCAGCCTCATCTGCATTGAAGATAGAACTCATTAGCATACAGAATGGAGACCAGCTCTTCCAAGGCAGGAACCGCAGTGAACTATGGGATACCGAAAGCAGAAAAGCACTGCCTGATGGGAAATCTCTACTCCAGATGCTAATGAACCCAGGCCTGCTCTCACCCAAATTAGTCATTATCAGACCAATTCTAATAATGATCCTATTGACATCTAAAATACTGAAACTGCCTAGTTGCATTGTGAGCTCGTTCAAGGAACATCACCCATAACCAGGGGTAGTCAGTCTCTATTGTCTCACCTCTTTCTCTTTGAACTATTGTCCTATCCCTATAAAAACTCCTATCCTTGCCCCACGAAAAACTGTTCTGATACCTGGATTTAAACTGAATCAGTTCCATTGAGACTTCTTCATCTCCTGTCTGATCGTGCTGGGGGCTCTGCTCTGCTTGTCTCCTGCCCTCTGGACCCCCGGCTACCATCATCATCTGGGAACCCCGATCAGTGCAAGCTCCATGGAGTGGTGAGGTCTCTCTCTCTCTCTCTCCCCCATCAACTACCTCTCTAAGCATAGCCTCCTGACCCTGCCCTATGTAAACTGTTATATGCTTACCTAACATTTGTAATCAGTTTCAATTTAGATTTAATATTGTAACTGTTTAATATCTATTCACTACTCAGAAATAAATAACGTTCATTATTAAGCTGGTTGCTTCTCTCTCTCTTTCTTTCTCTTTCGCTCACTCTTCCTCAAAGAGTGTTATTTTGGCTTCCCCATTCGCTCTGCAACAACGCTTCATGTACCCAAGCTAAAGATTCCTGTAGTGCCCAAAGTCCTGTGGGGTTTGCTCATCGTGTGGTTTACCAGTGAATGATTGTGGTGTGAAAGTGGGGATAGGGAAGTGCTGAACCTGGGGGTGTATGAAGATGGCAGCTTAAAGTGCTGTTTAATCCAGCCCATTGAGTCCAAAGGCACATGAGGGTGCAGTGTGGCATTGCTGTTAAACCCAGCCAGCTGAGTCCAGAGACGTATGAGGGGGTCAGCTTGTGAGTGCTGATTATCCAGTCCTTTCAGATGTGCTCTGGTAGTGGGTGTGAGTGTCTGTGTGTGTTGCTAAGGTGGGAAGAACCCCATCCTGAGGAACCTAGTTCCTGCAGGAGAGCTCCAGTGGGAGGGGGAATTGGCAGCAGGGAGAATTCAGCTCCATATGAAAGCACAAGTAAGCACAAGCAGCACATTGATAGAATTGTTAACCTTCCCCCAGTCCCTTAAGAGTAATCCTAATAAATGAGCATACCCCAGAGTATTGGGCAAATCTGGTAACAAAGTTGGTAAGAGCGTGTCTCTCCCATTAACACAGCTAGGTGTAGACACCACTATAAGCCAACCTACATTATACTAACTTCAGTTACGTAACTTATGTAACTAAAGTAGCATAACTTAAGTAAATGTACAGCTTTAGTGTAGACCAGTCCGTGGATAAATGCTTGCATATCTTAGAGAACTAAAATGTCTCTGTCATCCAGTAAGTGCTTCAGAAAGAGAAGTCAGAGCGTATTAAGAATGACTTGACAGGAATGATATGGTGAATAGTTAAAAGAATATGAACGATTTTCTCCTCTGAGACCTACATAATAATGACAGAAAGTTCCTGAACGCTGTATTTTAGGATGCAGTGTGATTCAAAATATATGGAAAATGCACTTATAAAGGTTAGGCAGAAAATTATTCTGACAAGGAATGTTTTGTAAAAATAATGTAACGTGATAGCATTTTCAGTTTAGGCACAATACTTTTGTGTCTTTTTGGTAGTAGTGAAATAATATAGATGATTCATGTATCTGTTATATATTCTGAAGAGTTTGTTCATGGATTTGTGCAAAATAAAGTCATTCTTCGCAATTACCTACAGATACCAAATTTTGCATAAACAATTCTGCCACTACTTCTTACACCGGAATATGCTGGGTGAAAGGTTAAAATAATTATTTTTGTTTTTCATCAGAAAAAAGTCATGACTATTATGATTAGAGTTCAGAAAAATATTTGCTAACATAATTAAAATTGAGTCACTTATTCAACTGTCATTTTAGTGCAAAGAAAATGTTTGCTGTTAGAAATCACAAAATAATTCAGATTAGTTATGGAAAGAGTAATGGAAGCTTTATGAGTTTCTGATTCAAATTTACTATGTATGGTAATTATTTGATAAAATGAATAATGTTTGAAGTTGAAATCCTACAAATTTAAAACTGTTCTTTTACTTCCCTTTTGCAAGTACATTAATAAAAAATTCTATTACATATATTTAATTTCTTGAATGTTCCTGTAAGTGTAATGTACACAAAATGACTTTGCCCGGTCAGCAATGGTCCTCACCTGCTAGTACTGAGATAAAAATACTTTTTAGATGGGAAAAGTTACTTTTAGCTTTCAATTATAAAGATGTTAATAAAGATGGATCCAAACCACATCAAAGATCTAAACTTACCTAAACTCTGAGAGGTTCAAAATCTGGATCTAAATTGTGTGATTATTCCTGGTCTTGAAAACTTGCCTAACAAACGCACTTTCTTTTACTGTTCTTTGATTTTCAAATTCCTAAAGCTTTTCATCTTTTTTCAGTGTTCACAACACTTGCCAAAATCAAAATATTAAAACAGTTGATTCTTAGCAGTTAAGGGGAAATTAGAACAATGCATTGCTCAGTTTTATTGCTCTCCTTTTGTTTTCTTTAGATGACTCAGAAGACATACTTTAAAGTAATGCATAGGTTTAATCATTCTGTTTCCTACTTTCCCTTTTGTTGCATCTGTTGCCCTTGGAAACTAGCACATAAAATGTGCTCCTTCACACATTTCCCATCAACCTGACAAAAGTATCTGTCCATCTGGTCTGATATACAGTCAAAAACAAAACCGGGCCAGTTGTTGGGGCTCTTCTAATGAGCAACCCCTGCCTGACATGTACACCTTTGTATTGTCTTAAGAGGCTACTTTGCATGGAATGGTTTGCAAATTAACTTTGGTGTATTTGTTTTTTAATTCTCCCACTAGCTAGGTTCCCACGCTGTGGAACCCATTGAACTATTCACAAGCAGTTTATGGAACCTAAGAATTTACTTGTCAATATTTTTGAATTACAAACATTGTTGTGGTTTGTTCCTCCAAATATATATGGCCAGCAAGTAGTTTGTTGTGTTTGAAAGTCAGCTTAGCACTACCATCAAAATATCAAACACATATAATACAGTATCATTCAAGTTTTCTACATGTGCTTCATCTGAAAATCCTAATTATCCATAGTGTGTCCCTCATGTAGCCCCATGTTAGTTAATAGCACTTCTGTTTATCTGAATGTTGTTGTAGAGCAGGCTTTTTCTGACCATGGCCTTCGCGTATAGCCCATCCTGCCACATTAGGCCCCTCACTGAACCCAAACCGTGAGATACTCAGAGGAGCATGGGAAGTACAATGCGGCTTTCTGTGAACGGAATTTAACCTTGTAGGCATCATAGAACAGGGAGGTGAGCATGAAAAGATAGAATACAGCTGCAAGAGATAAATAAGACTCTCTTGACCAGTCCTTGAAGGTAGGGAGGTAGGCATAGGGAGATAAGACGCAACTGCCATGCACACTGACCATGCCCACACCCGGCACTGTCCACGGGCCATCAGGCGGGCATCATGAAAAATCCTATAGGGCAATATTTCACATTACCTCATTACCAGCCTATCAGGCCCAGCCAGGGAACAGACCCTAATAAGGTACCGGATATCAGGTTATGTTATGAAAGACCCTCAACCCCTTTGTTCGACGGAGGTTCCGTATATTGAGGGCACGTGTTTTTTTGCCCGGCTGAAGGATTGATCACCCTGAGGCTGCCTTCCCCACCCTTCGAGTCAAAAATAGGGGTGCGCGAGTCCTGAGCATGCTCCGAGTTCTAGTGTGTCTTTACATTGTTAATGTTGCTGGATTTGTAAGTATTGCTTAAATATATTAGTTATTGGTTTAGTTAAGAGTTGAATTGTGTTAATTTCACTGTGTAATTCTGTAAAGTGTAACTAAGTTCTATTAACCACACTGTGTAAATTGTATACTCTTGTGTTGTGTAGTGGTGTTGTATTTAGGCTAAATATAAGTGTTAGAAATAGAAACCCAGGAGTTGTTAAGTTGTAAAGGTAGATTTATGACTAACTCCACCAGCTGCCTAAAATAACCATAGAGGGGCTGGCTGTGGACGGAGTTTTTATTATTATTATTTTGGCTTTGTTTTTGTATATTTCGTTTGTATGCTGCGCTGTCTTAGGCGAATTAGGGATAGTAATTTGATATAAGTGAATTGTAATCAAGGAATTGTAATCAGTTAGGTATAGTTGTGTTCAGGTTTTCTACCCTGTAAAAGCATTGGGCAATTGTTAGTTAGAAAGACCATTTTCTAATTGTTGGTTTTGATAAAAGAATAATTCCACTTAATAAAGATCATTTGTTTTACACCATCATCCAGTAGTTTTCACTGGGTAATCGGCTTTAACCCTTGAGGCTTCCACCACATCACCGAACCAAGGTGTAACAAATGTCTGGTGATCTGAAACTTTCAGATGTCCCTCAGGTCATACGGATACACAGGTGTGTATTGTATACTCTTTATCTACCTTGTCTTAAATTATATTTTAAACTGTTCAGGACTGGGACCATCTTCCACTAGATTTATGTACAGCACCCAGCACAAGAGGACCCAGATCCTAGTTGGGATGTCTAGGTGCTATTATACAAATAATACAGTAGACTTCCGATAATCCGGAACCTATGGGACCTAGGTGGTGCTGGATTATCAGATATGCAAGACTATCAGGAGGTACTATAAACTGGTTATATATATATATACTGTATACATTATATACTGTATATAAAATGTTCTTAACCCTTTTTATTGTACATACTGTATACAGTATACTGTAATGTTTTAGTTTTTTTTAAGCCTTTTTTACCCTTTTTGCTCAGTTCAGCTGCTGCCGCTGTTACCTTGTGACTCATTTTTTGCCGAAGCTCACTCGCTAGGCTCTTGCCATTTTGGTGCCGGACTATTGGAGTTTTACTGTACATAATAATGGATGGAATAATGGGCTGGATTCTACTCTCGCTTAGATTGGCATCAATCTCAAGGAGTTCCACTGACTTGCCTAGTTGATTCTAGATTTATACCTGTTTAATCTGAGGTCCAGTGAAATCAATGGAGTCTTTCAGTGGGCTCTGGATCAGACCAGCCTTAACTGAGATCAGAAATGGAGTCATGGCTGTAGATATAAACTAAGACAAGATTTCAGTAGGTAAAAGATGTAAGAGTTGGTTTGTAGATGATGGCCATCTTTACATATGGGCAATTGATTATTACTTTAGAGTAGAGATGTTTTTTAAAAAGCAGATGAGATTCAGCAGGAATCATGAGAAGGCATTATGCCTCTAGACCAGCCTGAGGAAAATTTAACAGCTGTCAAGTCAAATGTGCTTTCACTGAGATTCTTATTGATCATCAAGTGCTTACATTTGCTTTCTCAATATGATTAAGCTAATATCATGCCTGTATTTGGCTGTTGAACATATTGTTCAAAGCTTTAAAGCCTTTTTGGATCAAAGAATTATAGAATTCTTGGATTAATATTGTCACAATTTATCTGGTATAGGAACCTTATTTCTGGGATACGTATGTTACCACATTGCTATCATTTGCACAGTGGAGGAAATAAATAGATTTTATTAGAAAAGTAAGTTTATATTGGATCCTTTCATGTTTTCAATATTCTGCTCAATCTTGGGGGCTGAAGAGGAAGATTTAGGACCCACCTTCATCCTGTATCATCTTCACAGCCAGGGAGGGGCCACTTGCAGTGGGAAAAGAGCAGGCTTGCTGCACCACAAGGGGTCAGATAGGCCCCGAGGGGCTAGATGTAGAATGTTCATCCCTAGTGGGATGCAGGAGATTCCTGTGTGATAAGGTGCATCTACACAGCAGGGCTTAACTCAAAATAAGCTTTGCAAATTGAGCTACATCAATTGCGTAGCTTATTTCGAAATAGCTTATTTTAAAATAAGTGCTATGTAAACGCTCCCTATTTCAAAATAGAGCACTCTTCCTCTGACTTCCCTTACTCCTCGTACAATGAGGGTTACAGGAGTCAGAATAAAAAGTCCTCCAGCTTGACAGTATTTTGACATTATTTTGAAATAACTGCTTGCTGTGTAGATATGGACTAAGTTATTTTGAAATAACGTTAGTTATTTTGAAATAATGTTACTGTGTAGACGTACCCATAGTGTCCAAATGGCAAGTGAGGAAACAGCCAGAGCAGGAGGCCTGGATCTTGGCTAGAGGCACTGCTGCAGCAATGTGGATCCTTCAGTCCCATACCCTTTGGCAAGAGTGTGAAGAAGCTTGCTATACTCACTGTTGCTTGATGCTTGGGAGGATATGATTCTCCTTAGCCTTTCGCTGCTCATGATGGGACACAGATACGAGGCTTTGACTCTCACTTCACAATTACTGTTGCCCGTTTGGGAAGTACATTTCCTTTCTAAGAAGTGTATAGCTCATTTTGAAGTTGCAATTCTACACAAAGGTAAAAAGATCCAGCAGCAGTTAACACATGACCGAGCCGGAGCAGAGTGAATCCACAGAGACGTGAGAAGAATTATTGCCATTTCCACAGAGTAGATGAAGAAACAGGAAAGGAGCAAAGAAAAAATGAGGGAATAAGAAAAATGGACATTTTAAAGCTTCCCTTTTGAAAGGCAAACTCCTGGGCCCACCTAGTGCTTCATGTGGGTGAAAGGGACCATGTGCACAGAGCTCATTGCAGGATTGCAGCTTTAATTTGAATACACTCCCCATCTGTTTAAGGTATTTATATGCTTCCCATCACCATAGTCTTGGAGCACAATATCATCTTTAATGTGTTTATCATGGCCACCCCACTTTTGAGCTAAAGAAGTAAACGTCCCCATTTGTCAAGCTGGGCAACTGAAGTTAAGTGACTTTCCCAAGATCACACAGGAATTCTGTGGCAGAGCAGGGAATTGCATCTGCGTTTCTCAAGTCTTAGGTTAGTGTCCTAACCACAAGGCCATCCTTCCTCTCCTAGATACCTAGGAACTGTAGAAAATGTAATAATCATATGATATGTCTACATTAAAGATAGATCAGTGCTCCTGCGATGCGATCGATGCATTAGTGGTTGATTTAGCCTGTATAGTGAAGACCCACCAAAGTGACCGCAAATCACTTTCCAGTTGACCGTAGTATTTTACACCAAGAGAAGAGTAAGGTAAGTTGACAGGAAAGAGTCTCCTGTCGACCCAGCAAGGTGTAGACATCGTAGTAAGTTGACATAAGCTACATCATAACTTCGGTCAATTTACTGCAGTAATTTGGACATAGCCAAACTAATGGCCTCACTAAGGATATAACATATGCTAGAAATCTGGTACCTATTGGTGTATCAACTTAAATTTGCTCCTGCAGTTTGAACAGTGTCACAAAACTGAATAACTTGCTAATGATATAGTGGGAAAGAAAAGAATTGAGTGATGTGAGATTCCAATCCCTTGTAATAAAAGACTTGTCACGTTGCTCCAACGACAAAAGAAAATTAGCTCTAGAAATAGAGAATTAAACAGATACGGCTGTGATGGGCCCAGTGAAGGAATGTTTGAGCCTGATTTTCAGATGTGCTGCACACACATGAGTCCAGTTGAAATTAATGGGTTGCAGGTGGCCAGGGCCCTTTGAAAATCAGATTCCTTAATGGAAAAAAAGAACTATAGAGAAGGATTGAGTCAGTAAATATTTGCAGGGAAAATTAAGGGGCAGCAAAAAGGCAAAACAAATTAACATGACTTAACGGGGTTGAGACAGGCTTTTAAAAATTTATTCAGAGGAAAAATGAAGCTATCATCTACTCTAAATAAAAAGGAAAGAACTGTGCTAATGTCAAATTCCACTGTGAAGAACTGTTGTCAAACATTGGCTTTTTAATAGTGACCACTGTACACTTGAGAAAGTAGGTTCATTAATGAGGATGAGGATTAATTTAGTGCTGACTCAAACTTGTCTGAGCTAATGAACTCATTTTTACAGTGTCTTCAGTGAGAAGAACATAGAAGATAAATCTGAATAGTTCGGAAGGAAGATCCTGTGAAAATAACCATTTTAAAAGAACAAGTAATGGAACTCTAGGACAGTCTGAACAGATGCAACCAGTCAGTCTAGGAACAACCCAAGGATATAAATGGAATTAGCTGATCAATTCCATTTGATTATTTCTTAACAACAAGAAAACGGGAGGATGTGTGAATTAAAGTAAATATAGAGTCAAATTTCATTATCCAGTCAGCAAAGTTGATCCTGACAATTGTCATCCTTTAACTCATAACTTCTATGCACAGGAGAAAAAAAATAGAATAAGGACAAAATAAACAAACCTAGGATGTGCCAAGAGCTACGGACAACATGTTTGAGTTCTATTCCAATGTCTATTGACATCAGTGAAAGAATCCCATTTAACGTGTGTGTGCTATGCCACCAACTTGGAAACTGTTTCTAGGGGTGCGTCTACACTGTGGCGCTACCTCAAAATAAATTACACAATTTGAGCTATGCAAATTGCGTACTTTATTTCAAAGTGTGCACACAGCACCAAATTTCGAAATAGAGCGCTATTCTGACAAGTCCCTTAATTCTTGTGGAATGAGGTTTACCAGGACGTCGGAATAGCGCACCTGTTATTTTGATTACATTTCGAAATAACGGGTGTGATGTCAGGATGCAAAAACCACTATTTGGGGATACCGGAAGTATCCCAAAATAGCGCCACAATGTAGACGTACCCTAGGAGTAGCCTGTTCCATATGCCTGACCTCCAGGGAGGTTCACTTTTTCTCCAGGATAAACTACGAGGTTTCATTGCCTCCTTAGATTCATTGGATGTCTGGGCCTTCAACATTCCTGCTTCCCATTGGGCTCTGTTCAGCGAGTCCAACTGAGACTGGCTCCTGGCAGAGACTTGTACACATTATAGAGATTAATGGAGCTCATCAAGGACACTTGAACAGCAGTCAAAAGAGTAGGGTTTGTTCGTGAACCAAACACAGCATAGTAAGTCCTTACAGTAGCATAGGATGCATCTACACAGCACCCTAAACTCGAAATAAGATACGCAATTTACGCTACACAAATTGTATATCTTATTTTGATTCTATTTCAAAATAGTTTATTTTGAAATTTGGCGCATCTACACAGCACCAAATTTTGAAATAACACACTATTTGGAGACATCTCTTAACTCTTGTGGAACAAGGATTATGGGAATGCTGAAATAGCACATCTGTTATTTTGAAAAATATTTTGAAATAATGGGCAGCTTGTTAAGATGCGGGGTAGCTATTTCGGGATACCTCCGGTTTCCCGAAATAGCTGCGCAGTGTAGACGTACATAGTGAACTGGAGGCTAAAGCATAGATCACTCGGGTTAGTTCAGAGTCCATATCAGCTACAGTGAACCTCATTGTTCCAGTACCATATCCAGGCTCACCGACAGGAGGGGGCAAAGAGGCCGTTGACCTGGGGCCCAGTGATTCAAAGGAGTTCAGGGCTCTCGGCTGCCATCGCTGCTACTGTTAACCCTAACCCTACCCTGCCCCCCCTTCTGCCCAAGGCTCCACCCCTTACGGGAGCACAGAGCCAGGCCTTTCCCTACACCTGTCCCAGGGACTTGCAGAAGTTGTAGACCCCTCCAGTCACGTCTCTCTCCCTCTGACTCCAAATGAAAGCCCTGACTCCTTCCAGCAGCCAACCCTTCTCCTGTCATCTCCCACCTTCCCAATCCTTTGTTCTCAAACTGGGGGATGTGGCTCAGCTTCCCCGCTGAAAGGTTGGGAAATTTCTCCCTTTGTGGGTCATCCTTTACTAGGTGTCAGTGTCCCTGTGACTGGCTTTGCCATTGTCTTCATGGATTCTCCTTTGATGTGGAGTCAGCCTCAGCCAGTCTTTTTTTGCTATGACCCATTTAGCATCAGATGCGAGGTGAGATTCATGCTTATGCCTCTTACCCTGCCTTGGGAGCAAACAATCCTTTCTCACCCATTGGCTAATGATGCAACAATACAAGGGAAGATGAGGCAGACAGAGGATTTGTAAAGCTATTCCGGAAAGTTTCCCGTTTCATCGCAGAGTAACTTCCATGGGCACTGGATCAGCTCCAGTCCCTTGGCAGAGACACTTGACTGCATTTTGATAGGGATGTGGATGAAGGGTTTTAGTTCACATTTGATACGCTTGCTCATAGAAAGTATGTCTGCACTTCAATGAAAGCCCACGGGTGCCTTGAGTACTTTGAGTTTGAGAACCCAGGGCTTAAGCATCTATGCTGACTCAAGACTGAGAATTTTTGAAACCAGGTTCCAGCCTGGGGGTCTAGCATTCACTGGGCAGCATGCAGGCCTAAGGCCAACCAGCCATATCCTACAATTCCTAGTGCCCTCCCAAAATGTGGCTGCTCTAGTTCTTTGTGCATGGGGAAAACTTGATGGTCAAGGGCTGGAGGTTTAAGCAGCCCTCCGACACATCCTGCCATTTTGGTCTGTGGGCTCCCAATAACAAGAGTCAGCAATGTGGGGCAGTCACTACGGAAGAGCTTCTCTCATTTGCACTTTTCTCTTTTAAGGAAATGGATGGGACTTCTGTGAGATGCTGGTGGACATTCCTGCAGTGTTTTCTGACCCATTGCAGGCACCTGATGGAGGTATGCATGGAGAAGGAGGAGGAAAAGCAGGATATAGTCATGGCAGACTAATAGGCTGGTGCTGCTCATGGCAATCAGCAGAGCGGCTGATGCCTCTTATGTGGACCAGAAGTTCTGGAAGAGGATCACAAGCAAAGGTAAATATGGTAAAGGGTCTCCACCCTGTACGTGGATATATGATTTAGCATGCGTTCAGTTTTTTATGGAAAGGAAGTAGCCCCTGGCACCTCCATATTCACCACTGCCATATAATTGTGAGCTGTTTTGTACAAAGTATACCTTGTGAAGTATCATTCTAAAAGGCTTGATCTGCTAGATGCTAATAGCTCATTGGATGTATGTGCTATCGTTGTATGTGGAATTCTGAAGTTGGCCATGTATAAATATTACTAAATCTTGGCTGGTGGATTGGAACAGGGTGACCCCTCAGATGTATTTCAAATGATAACACAGTGGCCCTATTCTGAGACGTCCGTTTACACACATTGTCATGCCCACCTGAGAAACCCCCTAGTGGGTTTAGCACTTTTGTTTAAAAAAAAAAAAAAAAAACCCCTCTAAATTTCTGGAGCTTTTTGAGCAGCTTGCCCCAACTCTCTAGCATCAAGATACAGGTAGGGGGGGTGGTCATGCTGGTCTGGAAGCAAGTTGCTCTAACCATCTGGAAACGGGCTACCCCAGACTGGCACAGGTCCCCTGTCAATGAGTTTGGTGCTGGAAAGTCAACTGTGGGTAAAGTGGGTTGCGTTTCTGAGGCACTCAGGCATGCAGTTTACCCAAGGTGGTGGGCATAAAAGAATATTCCTGAGGTAATTGCTGGGTTTGAGAGAATGGGGTTTCTAAACTGCCGTGGGGTCACTGACAGAACTCATTTGCCTGCCTCAAAGAGCACATGAATACATATACTGAAAGGAGTTCTACTTGTATGTGGGCCCTTGTGCACCACAGAGGTTGGTTCGTGAATATCAGCATGGGCTGTACCAGAAAAATGCACGATACCACTGTTTTCTGCCTGTCAAGAGCCTGCATTCAAGAACAGACTGGGCGACTCTTCCCACCCAATGACATTGCTATGAATGTAATTACTGTTTCCACTATTCTTCTTGGGGATCCCACTTGCCCCTCTTTTGCCTTGGCTTATGAATTTAGATCCTGATCTCAGAAGCCTGGGAAAAGAAAGTTTAATTACCTCCCAGCAAGTGTGGGATAGTGGCTGAACATGTTTAACAGATTGAAATCCTTCTGGTGCTGTCTTCAGACCCATCTGCTTTCCAGCGGCCTCAACGTTGTCCTCATTGCAGCTTGCTGTGCGTCACAAGCTTTGTGAAGCCAAAGGTAAGCCATTTCTCTCTCAAAGGACCTAAGACAGTGATAGGCTGCTACACTCGTCCTTAGCAAGAATGTTCAGCAACTACAGCTGGAGCTGTGTGCACCCAGGCAACAGAAATTAGAGCTGTTCTGCACTCCCACCTCATAGACTTTCATGGGCCCATGGAAGTGGGAGAACAGTACAATTAGGAGTTCAAGGCTTACAGCATATTAAGGCATTGATTGTACTTGTGAATGACATGATCACTTACGAAATGGCAGTGGGGAGAGAGCTCTGAATTTAGCTCTCTGTACTGAGAAATAAATTGTTTGCCTACAACTTGAGTTCTCCCTGAGGTGTTTATCTCTAGTATTTGAAATAGACATTATGTGTGGTGGCAAAATGATGGTAATACCATTTCTTTGATAAAAGAAAAACCTTTATTTCTGAACATTTACTAAAAAGGCACACTATTAGATCACTGCCAGGCAGGCCAGCTTCCAATACACCAAAACTCCAGTAACCCAAACCCTTGAACAATATGCGTGAACAAAAGCACACAAGATTGAAACTGTTGACCAGGGCATGGCCCTTAGCCCCCCTGTTCCCCTTTCCCATCCTTGCATGTTTGCATATACCCTGGGCACCAGGATTCAAGAGTGGCGATAAACAGGGGAAGTGGCTAAGCATGGGGACTTCGTGGAGAACATGTGACCCAGCCGCCACTGAAGGGTAGATACATATATATACCAAAGGATACAATTAAAAAATGGTTGTGACAATTTTCTTCCACTATTTGATCTGAGGAAGTGGGTCTGGCCCACGAAAGCTCATCACCTAATAAACCATCTTGTTAGTCTTTAAAGTGCTACATAGCCCTGTTTTTTTGTTTCTGAAAAATTAGGTCTTTTCCCAAAATGTGACTAACTGGAGTTCCTGCTAAGGGAAAAGTCTGCAGCTATCAGCACTTAGGATAAGGCATAAGGGAATTGACAGGATAATGTGTTGGCCTCTACTTAGTATGTACCATATATTTATACAGTGGCATCATAATATTTTCTTTATTATATATCCCTTTGCTAAAGTTTCCTAACTTTTAACGTGAGCTTTTTAAACTGCCACTGGACAGTGAGCAGATGTTTTCAGAGAACTATCCACAATGGTTCTGATCTGTTTCTTCAATGGATACAGCTAATTTAGACCCTGTTGTTTGAATGTATAATTAGGATTATGTTTCCCAATATGAATTACCTTTCATTTATCAATTCTAAATTTCATTGAACATTTTGTTGCCCAGTCACCCAGTTTTGTGAGATCATTTTGTAACTCTTCATGGTTGGCTTTGGATTTGCCTATCTTGAGTAATTGTGTATCATCTACAAACTTTGATGCCTCACTATCTGCCTCCTTTTCCAGATCATTTATGAATATGCTGAATAGTACTGGTCCCAGTACAGGTCCCTGTTTATCTCTCTCCATTGTGAAAACTAATAATTTATTCTTACCCTTTGTTTCCTTTTTTTTTTTTTTTTTTAAATCAGTTAATGATCCATGAGAGACCTCCCCTGTTATCCCAAGACTGACTACTTTGCTTAGGAGCCTTTCGTGAGGCTTTCTGCCCACATACATTATATCCACTGGATCACCCTTCACTTTGTGTAGACCCCCTCAAATAATTGTACTATATTGGTGAGGCATAACTTTTGTTTACAAAAGGTATGTTGATGCTTCCCCAAAAGATTGAGTTAATTTATGTGTTTACAAATGCAGTTCTTTACTATAGTTTCAATCAGTTTGCCTGGTTTTGAAGTTAGGCTTACCAGCCTGTAATAATTACTAGAATTGTCTATGGAGCCTTTTTTTAAAAAAAACAGTGTTATATTAGCTATTCTCTAGTCATCCGGCACAGAGACTGATTTATGCGATGAGTTGCATACCTTGGTTAACAGTTCTGCAAATTCATATCTGAGTTCCTTCAGAACTCTTGGGTGAATATCACTTGGTCCTGGTGACTTCTTACTGTTTAATTTATCGGTTTACTCCAAAACTTTCTCTAATGACACTTAGGACAGTTGCTCAGATTTGCCACCTAAAAATAACATCTCAAGTGTGGGAATCTCCTCACATCCTCTGCAGTAAAGATCAATGCAACTGCCTATCTTTCTTGATTACTCCTTTAGCACCTCAGTCATCCAATTACAGGCTTCCTGTTCCTGATGTACTGGTAGTTAAAAAATGCTGTAAGTTTTTGTGTCTTTTGCTAGAATTTCTTCAAGTTCATCTTTGGCCTGCCTAATTGTACTTTTACATGTGACTTGCAAGTTCGTGTTTCTTTCTAGTTCCCTCAGTAGGATTTGGCTTCCAATTTTCAAAAATGTCTTTTTTACTTTTTTAACTGCCTCTTTTACTCTGCTTAGCCATGGTCCTCTTACAGTTTTTTTTTTTTTTTTAAATTGGGGTATACAGATAGTTTCTACAATAAGCCACTCCCATCAAAAAACTCCTTTGAATACATTCCCATCATGTTTGGCAGCCACTCCTTTGGGGACTGATCTCTTCACTGGAGTCAATTTGGAGGCCTCATCCAGCACCTGCTGCTAGCTCCCATTCATTCCTATACTTGATTCTGGGGTCATCAGGTCACTATCCTGGTTGGCCAGTTCATCGTGCTTCCCTCTTGACTCTGAGCTAGATGCAGTAGCCAGAATTTGGTCAAAATTGACAGTGAGTTTCCAGATATGCAGTTCTGGTCTCTCGTTAAGCGATCTGTAAGCTACTACTACAAAATATTATCTCTGCACTAGTCATCAGTCTGGTAAATTTCCAATACTACTAGGTTCTTTGCTATTTAATAATAGGCATAGTAATTCCTGGTACACTTCCTAACATTATTACTTTATTCCCCTCACACCAGAGATTCAATCAAATCTGGCTGTGCTACCCCCGTGTCCAGGAAGGAGTGTGCTTGTCAGTGGCCATTGCAAATGCAGAAGGTTCACTCTGTTTGCCGCACAGCAGTCAGAATAAAATGGAAAGAGTAAATGTGGAGCTGTACTTGAATTTAGGTGTGGTTGCCTCCGTTTCCAAGGAGTCGATTGGTGACTCGTGGGATAGAGAGGACAAAGAATGCTGGCCTAGGGAACGATGTGATGGCATTGGTGGTCTTCCTGCCCTGAGTTCAGAGTGGCTGTGTCCACACTGCAGAACAATAGGTTTTGAACTCTGGAAATCAGATCTTTTTTTGAGAAATTTTGTTTAGTTGAAAATCTAATTTTCTGTTGAAAACAGATTGCATGGATTTTTTTAAAAAGTCTGAGTTAAATTCTCTATATTTGACACACTAAACCTTAGGATAAAAAATGGTGCTTTTTTGATGATCCTGGGGAACACTGGACTTAGATCTGAACCTTTCAGTTTATTTTGCTGTTTTCATATAACCCTTTTTAAGTTAAATTAAACATTCAGACACAGAAGTGGTTGTGTAACCCATGCACTTAATAGGGAGCTATCTCTTGAAGAGACCCCTGTGTGGGAGGTAGGAGTGAGTTGAGAGTTATTGTTGCTGGGCAGATTTACCACTCCACCCAGATGCTTCTGGAGCTGGGTTCAGTAGTTTGGGGTCAGACTTCATGAGCAAGCAGGCAGGACAGGGCAGGGCAGGGCAGGGCAGATGCTTTACCAAGGCCTGTGTGAGCTGGGAGAAGCTGAGCCAGGAGCAGAGAACTGGCTGCTGTTCCTCATTCTGCAGCACTTTGCAGCAGGTAGTGTTGTTAACTCTCTACTAGGGATCATGGGCAATGCTACTTAGAGCTAGGAGAACCTGGGAGGGGAAATACTTTGTGTTAATTTTCTGCTTTAAATGCTGTTTTGATTTTAGCCAAACTGTTCTAGTTCCCTTTATCAGTCAGTGGGGATTCTTCAGCTTCTCTGTAAATGTAGTTATGGGAAAAGAGTCGTTTCTATTTTGTTGTTCTCCGTTTTTGTATTTTCTTGTAACAGGGTTTTCTTTAAGCCTGTTCACTTGTGAGCTAACTGACTAGTTAATCAGTGAGCTGGCTGCCTAGGAGTGACCATAGCAGAGGAAGAGTCTGCCTGGACTCCAAGGAAGGATTCCCTACAAGCAAGTGGAGAGATCATTCAGACTAAACATGTGGTGCAGATTTGGTATCAGAGGCACAAACTGAGACTTCGGTGAACTAAATCTAAGCTTTTGGGACCTCTCAGTCTTTTCTTACAGTGTTTGCGTGGACTGAACTGTTCAAATTTCACTTTTAGTTTTCTCTTTACTTATGTTTACTGTAACTATGGACATTATTTGTGGGTTATAAAATAGCTGTGTTCTGTTGTAAGAATTAGATTATTTGTTTCTTCATAAGATTTTATAAAGTTATTTAATTAAATTCATTTATTTAGTTTCTTTTGGAACTTGAATGTAGGGAGGCTGACACTGGGCAATCCTTGCTGAAATTCCTTACAGACTGAACGCTACGTCTCCAGTACTGCTGTGGAGTGGGGATTTCTTTTAGACCAGTGGTCCCCAGTGCGGTGCCCGCAGGTGCCATGGCGCCTGCCGGGGCATTTATGTGTGCCCGCCGAGTGATCAGGCCTGGCCCAAGCCATTCTTGTGCCCCGCGCACGCGGCGCATGCACGGCCCTTGCCCCGGCTGCGCAGTGTATGCGCGGACCCTGCCCCGGGCACGCGGCATATGCGCGGTGCCGGCCCTGGGCGCGTGGCGCATGCATGCCCCCGGACGTGCAGTGCATGAGCGGCCCCGCGCCCGGGCGCCCAGCAGTCCCAAAAGGTTGGGGACCACTGTTTTAGACACTGAAGAAGGGCAGTGAAGTCAAGCCACCCAAGGTTACAGTTGCACTAATCAGGCATATGTACTTTTGCTACTTTAGTTTGCTGCATCTCATTGAATGAAAGCATTAGCCTAGCATTTCAAATTGTATTTATTGTAGTGTTATACAACTACTTTATAGTGCTGACGGAATGCTTCCAGAGAAAACCAATGGTGACCTTGAAGTTAGGGATCTATTAGTTTAGTTCAAGTCTGGTTATGTCAGTAGAATACAAAGACTGAAGCTGATGCAATTATTTGGATCACTTTCCCTTTCTTGCTTGCTTAGAATACCCTGCTCTGTGTTCCTTATGTTCTGTGCAAGCCTGTATTGTGACCTGTTCTAACTGAGAAATTCTGAAAGGAGCAACACTACAGTGTAATATGCCAGGTGGTTTGGTGGCACCACTGTGTGTGTCAAATCAGAGCAAACTGCTTATAACTGGGGCTACTTACAGTCCAAGACTGGTGTTCCCCCCTATAAGGCACCAAACCAGTCACAAAGTACACTTCAGCTGTCAATCTGGTCAGCAAGAAGTCACAGAAGCAATCCCTTTAGACACCCCAGCTTAACCTGTGCCACAACCAGCACCACACTTTACACAGGTGAGAGGTTATAAAACCAATCTCACCAATTCCGAACAGGTTCTCCTGGAACCAAAGGACCAGTAACAGTCCCAGGTCAACTTATACCTCAGATTTTACCGCAAAGAGCATGCTGTGCCAATCCTTTAGAATCTAAAATCTAAAGGTTTATTAATAAAAGAAAGAAAAGGTTGAGAGTAGGATTGTTAAAACAAATACATTACACACATCAGTCACCAAGTTTTTGATGCAGGCTCTTAGCAGAGATGTAACAAACTGCCAGCTTAAAAGTCTCTGGTGTACATCGTATGTTAGGATCGGTCCCTGAATCCTTCTGGGCCCTCTATCTGGAGTCGAAGGGAGGAACAAAGACAAGATGGAGGCACCCTCAGGATACTTTTATAATAACCTTGCCTATAGGAAGAAAATCCATTGTTCTCCTGGGTGCTGGTTTCTCCCAAAATGGGGCTGATCACATGACCACCAAACCAGACTATGTCCTTTTTTAGTCAAGGAGCCATGGAGAATCCAGGTATGTCCTTCTCAAGCAAGGGGCCGTTGTGTGCTCCTCAAGTGTCAGCTGGCAACTCTTAGGAGCCATTGTCCATGCAGCATTGAGCAACTGCCCCTTACCGTAGAAAACATTTACAATATAAATACAAAGCCCATATTGATAACTTCACACACACAGATTGTACATGTACATGCGTAGCCTAGACAGAGTCAGCATAGCATAAGCTTGCATTTGACACCTCACATGTCCCACCTGACTCAGAATTCGGGGCAAACGCACACCAGTGGTCTGCCTGCTCACACTAAAATCCAGCCAAACATAGTATGTCTGCTCAAGCACGCAGGCAGGATAAATCGGGATAAAGCAAAGGTGGAATTATAGGGCCAGATCCTCGACAGCTATAAATCAGCATAGATCCCTTGAAGTTAATTCAGCTATGTCGCTTTTAATCCACTGAAGTTCTCACCCATCCTCTTCATTTCTACAGGGTCACGTTTAAACTACAAAGATTTTTCAAAAGAGGATATCTTCTTCCGATCGCATTTTCGAAAGAGGAACTTTCGAAAATGAAAGTATTCTGGATGCGTTTTTTTTCGGGGAAAAAACCCCTTTTTCAAAAAAAACTGCATAAACACCTTTTCTTTTTTTTTTTTTTTTTTTTTTTTTTTTTTTAAGGAAGAGCGTTTTTTTTTAAAAAAGGGTGGATTTTTTTGTTTTTTGAAAAAAACGTGTCCAGACTACTTTCATTTTCGAAAGATCCTCTTTCGAAAAATCTTTGTAGTTTAGATGTAGCCTAGGTGTTTGGCGAGATATTACCTGAAGGAACAATGCCATGCTCTGGGTAACATTTAGAAACGGAGAGATTTTTTTTTTTTTCAAAATCACAAATGGGAGCCAGCTGCCCACCTGTCAGGAGGAAGCTGTTTTTGCTAAGCCGTAGACCGCTCAGCTTCCAAGAAGGTTCATCTGGGTTGAGGCAGGACTACCTGCCTGGCGCTCTCTCCTGGCTGACTGAAGGGAGTTGGCGTGTCTGCTTTTACACTCAGCAAGCTCAAAGCTTCTGCCTGCAGCTCTTGTTGCTCCTGTACCTGCCTTGTTCCCAGTCTGTGCTTTCCTGGCGCTATCCATTGACTTGACTCTTAGTTCCTGCTTTAACTCAACTTCAGCTCTTGATCCTTGGCTAGATTCCTGGTTCTTCACACTGGTTAGTGGCTCCTGTCTCCTGTTCAGTTCATGCAGACTACCAGTCAATTTGGCTAAATGCCAATTTTGCCTTTCAAAATCTTGTTAGAATGCTTTTCCACTCATACCAATGCATCTCCTAGCTTCAGTGATAGTTAACAAGTCTTAGACCACATAGAGAGAGAGAGAGAGACTGAGTTTGTTCTGCAGCCTTAGCTGAGAGGCAGCTGGCTTTTAGCTGAAGCTGTAGAGGTTCATGCACTAAGTTCTGAAGGTCCCAGGTTCAGTTCCGTCTGTCAGCGTTACACGGGCAGTAAGTGCATTAACTGAGCCTATTGACCTAGCCAATGATAGCAATGCAGATTTTTTTATATCTGGAAACTCTCTTTGCCACCATTTTCCTTCTTCAAGGGTGTGTGTGGGAGACCATCCCACCTTAGCCACCCCTTACCGTGCATCTAATTCAAATGGCAGACAATTCCACATGTAAAATGAACTCAGTCAAAACAGTCGTGTGTTCTCTGATTGCAAGTGACTTAGGCCTAGTTTACACTAAGAATCGACAGTGGACAAACCTGTTTAACTTCAGCCTCGCAAATAGCATAGCGGAAGTCAATGTACTTACCACGGTGTTGTCCATGTGATAAAGTCAACAGGGGCTGCTCTCCTGTCGACACCAGCTACTCTTCTCATCTTGGCGGAGTACCGGAGTTGATTGGAAAGCACTCAGAGATCAATTTATCGCATCTAAGCAGACACTTATCTGTGTAATCTAATATTTATCACATCTAATTGACCGTTGGTGGATCTATCGCTGTAGTGTCAATCGACCGGGTAATGAAGAAGATAAGAACGGTCATACTGGGTCAGACCATAGGTCCATCTAGCCCGGTATCCTGTCTGCCAACTGTGGCCAATACAGATAGCCCAGAGGAAGGGAACACCACCGGTAATCATCACGTGATTCCTCTCTTGTCATCCATTTCCAGATAAACAGAGACTAGGGACACGATTCCTACCTATCCTGGCTAATAGCCATTGATGGACCTAACCTCCATGAATCTATCTAGCTCTTTTTGGAACCCTGTTAAAGTCCTAGTCTTCACAACATCCTCTGACAAAGAGTTCCACAGGTTGCCAATGCGCTGAGTGAAGAAAAGCTTCCTTTTGTTTGAGTTAAACCTGCTGCCAATTAATTTCATTTGTTGACCCCTAGTTCTTATATTGTGGGAATAAGTAAATAACTTTTCCTTATTCACTTTGTCCACACTAGTCATGATTTTATAGACCTCTATCATATCCCCCGTTAGTCTCCTCTTTTCTAAACTGAAAAGTCCAAATCTTTTTAATCTCTCTTCATAGGGGACCCGTTCCAAACCCTTAATCATTTTTGTTGCCCTTTTCTGAACTGTTTCCAATGCCAATGTATCTTTTTGAGATGAGGTGACCACATGTGTACGCAATATTCAAGATGTGGGCATGCCATGGTTTTATATAGAGGCAATAAGATATTTTCTGTCTTATTCTCTATCCCTTTTGTAATGATTCCTAACATTCTATTTGCTTTTTTGACTGCTCTGCACACTTAATGGAAGTTTTCAGTGAACTATCCACAATGACTCCAAGATCTCTCTCTTGAATAGTTGTAGATAAATTAGTCCTCATTATATTGTGTATATATAGTTGGGATTATTTTTTTTCCAATGTGCATTACTTTACATTTATCAACATTAAAATTTAATTTGCCATTTTGTTGCCCAATCACTTAGTTTGGAGAGATCTTTTTGAAGCTCTTCACAGACTGCCCTTAGTTGGAGTTTTGAATCTTTTGAAACATTGCCTTTTATGGAAGAAAACGGTGATGGTTTAGGGTGACTCAGTAAGATGTCAGTGTTTATTATTGGAAAAACTGTGTGTGTAATGTGGAGAGATTGGCTTGAAATGTGTAATTAAAGAGAG
Organism: Rafetus swinhoei; assembly: GCA_019425775.1. Taxonomy (NCBI): domain Eukaryota; kingdom Metazoa; phylum Chordata; order Testudines; family Trionychidae; genus Rafetus; species Rafetus swinhoei. Next base: position 16,571,823 of record CM033447.1, on the reverse strand, counting down.
GAAAAGATTGCTAAGAGACAAATTTAAATATCTCTCTTCAGGGTTGCACACTCATTTTATGTGTCTTCAGATTCAAACAACAGGCAATTGAGCCTGTCATGCAAGGTTTCTCCAAAGACCAATAAACCGCGAAAGTAAATGTGCAGCAATGGGGTAGAGTTTTCACAGGTTAAGGCCCATGAACATTAACAAAATAACCCTTTTGAGGTCCTTTGAAAATGTGCAGACAGTCCTTATACTGTCACCACAGTCGTCAGACTGTCACCAGGAGGCTATATAAAGTGTACACTATCTAGATGATAGTCTCACTGAATATCGTTAAAGTATTTCAAAGCTGAAAAGCCAAAAATTGAACACCCTTCTCTAATTTGTATGGGTACAACTCACCAATACACCAGAAACAGCCAGCCTCTGTGGGGAAGGGAAAGAAAGGCTACAACAATCTTACAACCCTGTCTTTGGCTGGGTGACCTGTCCCACCTAACCCAGAATGCTGATTCTGCTGAGATTTGGGAATGCACATGGGGATTGATTCACATGCAGGCAATAGGAAAACCCAATTAACTTAAGTAGGGCTTGGATCAGCGCCATGAAGAAAAGGGGGTATGCTTATCATGACGGCATTAGATCTATATAAACAGCTCACTTCTTGTGAGTGGTCAGAAATGAAAATGAGGAGAAAATGGTTGTTCTTTGAAGTACTTAATAAGCAGAAACCCTGTCAGTTTAGTTTCCTTGTTAGCTGACAAAATAAAACTGGCTGGAAGTATGGTAGAGGTTATTATGCATGTGTGAGCACACCCTTATTGCGCACATTTTAGTCCTTGACAAACACAGAATTCTGGGCTGATTACTGCTTGGTCACTCTGTTGAAGATCTGCTATTCCAAATCTATAGGCAACCAGACTTGGCACTTTAATATTGTTATGACACGTGGCAAGGATTAGTTATTTCTTCAAGGAGCCTGAGTAGTAGGATTATTCTATTATGGCTAGTACCTAGTGGGCCAAATCCTTAGCTGGTGTAATGGGCAGAGATCCATTGAAGCCACTGGAGCTCTGCCTCTTTATACCAGCTGAGAATCTGTTCCATTACTGCTCAGGGAAGGTTGCTTGCCCAAGACCCTACAATGAAGGAGTGGTAGAGCTAGGATGAAAAATTGTGACTCTTGATTGTGGCACCCTGCAGGTGGTGGCGGTGGTGAGCTTAGCTTTCTGTGAGTGTTCCAGCTCCAGAGCATCCATGGGACGGCCACACACTGGCCAGAAGAGGTTAAAGCAGGCTGGAAGGAGCCTGTGCAGAGCCCTGGCCAATCAGAGAGGAGCTTTTAAGGAGCCAACCAGAGAGTGGCATGCTGAAGCAGCCCAGTATATAAGGAGCTGCTCAGCAGAGAGTGAGTGGGGGGGCGGTCCGGTGCGGTCTTGTCTTGACCAGGGTGCAGAACCAATTCCCTGAGAAGCACTGTAGAACAGTGCTGGGCAGGGTAAGGGGAGCTAAGGACAAAGGATTCAACCTGATACCTGCCAGGCTGTCGGCTTTGTGACAAGGGCCAAGTTGGTGCAGAGTCACAGGGCAAGTGGCCCAGGGAACAAATGGCATTAAAAGGGAGTACAGGAGGGCCAGAAAAGGTTGCTGCCAGAGGGTCCCTAGGCTGGGACCCAGAGTAGTGGGTGGGCCTGAGTCCTCCCCTTTCCCTTTACATCTCACCTTGCCATCAAAGCACAGCCAATACAGACTGTAGCTTGTCCTTGAGACAGAGGGGTTAGGCTTGGAGATCACAGCTGGCCACAGAGGCAGTAGAGACTAAGGAATGCCAATACATCCCCTTCAGAAGGGGGGCAAGAGACCACTTTAGTGGGCACTGCTGGAAGGGATGCCATGGTTACGGAGCGACGCGGGTCCAGAGCGAGAGCATGGAGCGCATATGGGGGAGATGCCAGCTAGGAGGAGGCACCCTGCTGATGATCAAACTAATTCCCTGGAGCTACCAGGAGGAGGTGCCATGGCAGTGAATGCTTGACCTGTGACAGACTGGACGAGCCTTCCTGAATCAATGTCCTAGGCAACTCCATCATATCATCCTGCTCAAACTCGCTAAGCTCCATCTTTAAACTTGATGCAATCTCTGTTTTAATTCTCAGCTTGAAGATATGATAGTGGGTGGGTGTAGGATAGTTCTTATGTTCTTTTCTAATAGCATTGAGGAAAAAACCCGCAAACCTGGATATTAGGGACTGTCACCCTTTGGGGTTAGGAACCTTAACAATGTGCCCATCAAACAAACAAACAAAAAACCTTTGTGTCCATATGATGACTTTGTCTCCTAACTTTTGCAAATGTAACAACATGGCTTTTGTGCTCCCCTTCTAAGCCTGTGGATCTATGAGTCTGCATTTTTAGAATATATTCATTTTGCATATTCACTGTTTTGATATTAAACATTTAACATAGTCTAATCAACAGAACAGCCTTACAAAAAATTGATGACTCATTTGAAATAACCAAATGACAAAATACCGGCATCTGTACAACAAGGAATAAAAACAACTACCCACACAAAAATAGACTGGGGTTGGAAAATACTGTTCAGAGTGTTTAAATTTGAAATTGCCCTCGTAGGGTGTGTCTACACAGCACCTGAAACGCGAAATAAGATATGCAATTTACGCTATGCAAATTGCCTAGCTTATTTTGAGTCTATTTTGAAATAGCTTATTTAATCATTTGGTGCTGTCTACACAGTGCCAAATTTGGAAATAAAGTGCTGTTTCGAGCCATCCCTTACTCCTTCGTAGAATGAGGTTTACAGGGATGGTGAAATAGTGCATCCAATATATTTCAAAATAGTGGACGGGTTCAAAAGACGTGAGGTAGCTATTTCGGGATACCTCTGGTATCCTGAAATAACTTTGCTGTGTACACATACCCTTTGAAATCAGGCAACTCTCTTGGGAAATATTTGAATTTCATGTGAATAGGACCTGAAAATAAAGGTCAGTGGTACATTTTAATTTTTGAAGCAGAAAGATTTGAATATTTTGTCAATCACCCTGGTAATATTTACAGCTATTAGAACTAATTTTGCAAAACTGAAGCAATATTTACTCTGAATGAAATGCACATATGGTCTTCATAAATATTCAGTTACTTTCATTTGAGACTCAATCACTGAGACTGTTAAGTCACATAATTGTGGCAAAACATTCATTCAATCAATAGTAAATTGTGTGAATTAATTAGGGTTTTACAGAGAAAATGAAAAGTGATCACACCATGGATGGGTAGACAATGTCAAGCTCATTTCAGTTCTTTCCTTCTCTTTTATAGTTACAACTTCAGCAACGTTTCCTTGTGGTGTGTAGTTTGAGGTCCTTTGCAATTGTAACTCTTCCCCTCCCTGACTGTTCTTGGATGGGAAAAATAGGGCTACAGTTGATTAGCCTCATTGTGTTTGCATTCAAATGGAAGGAGAAGGTACCTTTTACATTATCTGTATCTAGAAAGGCAGAATGCCAATGCAATCCCTGAGCATGATGGGGTGTAGTGGAGAGAAGCCTAAAGGGAAATGACCAAGCCCCACTAGCCTTTCTCCCATATGCTATCTGGTGCTGAAATGGGATACTGCACTCTTAGGTTATGTCTACACTGCAGAGCTATTTCAGGATCAAGTATCCTGAAATAGCTATTCCACATCTTTTGAGCGCACCCGTTATTTTGAAATATAATGCGCTCGCTATTCCGACATCCCTGTAAACCTCGTTCCATGAGGGTTAAGGGACGTTTCAGAATAGTGCTTTATTTTGAAATGTGGCACTGTGTTTGAAATTTGGCACTATTTTGAAATTACCTTGAAATAAGCTACACAGTTTGCGTAGCACAAATTATGTAGCTTATTTCAAGGTAAGGGTGCAGTGTAGAAGCACCCATACAGATGATATACAACAGTGCTGCTCTGTGTGCCTCAGCTCTTGGCAGGGACAATACTTAGGCTCTGTTGCAGGTCTTGAGACAACTTTATGCTGTCATGGCCCATGATATAAGCCATGACAGAGACTTCGGAATCTAGTTCATAGTTTTAGCCAGAGTTCACAGAGTCTCAGTTACTTCTTAATGTATGGCTAATATTTATGTGCATGAGATAGCAAACATGGATGAGATTCTACAGCATAAAATTCTAGATAAAAAATTTCAGAAGAAGAAAATTCCAATCAAATTTCTTGTAGAGTTAGTTTGTACAAAGGATTATCCTGCCCCACATGATAAGGCCGTTAGAATGTCCAACAAGGGAATTTGGGGGGAAAAACGAGGAAGATTCGGAGGAATGAACTAACCTTGAGATAGCACATTGAAAATCAGTTTATCATTAATGAGGAAGAGTGGGGGGTCCTGGAGAAGGAGACCGTTGGCAATACCTGCCTTTCCTCATGTCATTCCTCTCTTCACCAGCCTTGTGTAGTAACATTTCCTCTTACTAACAATGGGCAGACCTTCAGTCACTGACTGCTCTGTTTGATGGGTAGGGGTGGGTCTCTTGCTCACTCTGTACCATCCTGGGAACCAGCCTCCAAGAATGTTTTCCCAGTGAAGCCTGTCACATGCTCAACACATTAAGTTGTCACCAGACCTTCAGGTTGGATCTAAGGTTGTAGTTCGAAGCTGGTGCAGATATATAGTGAGACCCCTGTAGGAGCGGGATGGATGGTGATGGCTTACAATCTAACTGGAAATCAGCCATAATCAGTTCCTGCAACAACAGGAGGGAAGGAGAACAAGGGTAACAATATTTTCACGTATTTACATTGGCCTGCTATGTCTACACTGCAGAGTTTTTCTGGAAAAACTACATTTACATCCACACTGCTATTGCGTTCTTTCAACAGAAAGTCAAAAGAACGGAGGGGTTTTTCCAACAGCGGCAAATATCTTTCTACGCGGAAGATAGTGGGGTTTTTTGAAAGAAGAGGCCGCCAGGAAAAAGCACAGGTGCCCTGGTGGCCACTCCGTCCACAGTAATCACAACTGAAATGTGAGAGAGCATCCAAGCAATGTGGACACTATCTTTCAAAAAAGCACATCGCTTTTTTGTTGCGCTTTTGCTAGGTAGACGCTCTCTTTCGAAAAAAGTTTTTCCGGAAAATCTCTTCTGGAAAAGCTTCTTCTGAAAGACGCTTGCAGTCTAGATGTAGCCCCTATGACAGCTGTGAACAGTGTGTGTGTGAGAGACGGATGTTCTCCCCCACCTAATTTTGGCATCAGAGCAGAAATAGGTCTTCTGTTGGGATTTGGAGAAGAATTGATCAGTGACCCTGTGACTTAGTTCAGGGAGGGCATTTGGGGCCTCATTTTTGTTCATACCAAGGCTTCTTTACATTGGTTCAGGCTGTAACATGGGAGAAAATTAACTTGTTTCAATTTTTTCGCCCAGTCAAAGGGACATTAAGAATCAAGCCCTCCTGTAAGGTGTGGCATGAAAGGCAGCACGAAGATGATTGTGGGAGATGTGGCACACAAACAGTCTAGGTACATCACAGGCGGAGCGGAAGGGGTGTATCAGAAGAGGAGGTGAGAGGAGATGAATATGGGGCAGAGTTGTGAAGTGCCTTGAAGGAGATGGCAAGTTGCTTTACCATGAAGTGCTGGAAAATGCAGTCAGTGGAAGGATTCAAAAAGTACAGTGAGATGCTCAGAGCAATGAAAAAGAAAGATGGGTGTACAAAATGTTTCTAATATTGCAGGGAGATATGGAAAATGCAAATATGAACCATATTAGTGATGCAACTGACTCCTTTTTCCACATTGCTTCATTTTTTCCTCACGTTGGCTGTCAGTATGATACATATTTTTGTCCTTCAGAATAATAAAGATCCTAAGGATTGAGAATTGCGATGCCTATTGAAAATAACTTTTTTATAAAAAGGCTTCCTCTTAAAAGTAAATATGCTCCTATCTGTATACTAATGACATAATAATGTCTGAGTTCAGATCTCCCTTTTTCTGTTTTAGTCTCAGATAGGAGAGCTCAGAAACATGTTCCTACCAGCCTCCTCAATCTCTAAACTCTCACAGGTGGTATCTACAACAACTTCAGGCGATTAAAAAGGGCCTTTAGCATTTAAAAGAGCATGTAATTGTAATTTCCCCTTAAGGGAAATCAAAGCACTGATTAGTGCACAGAACTTACCTGATAAAGGGAGAACATTTCCCCTCTCATAACACTGTTCCTTCTATAGTCCTGTTTCTGTTACAGTTACTTGCTAGCTGACTGAATAAAGCCTCTGTCTCACTGGCACTGTCCTCATGTCAGTGCAACCAATTTAACTGTAAATAAGGAAATGATATTTGGATTGGTTCAAGAAGAAAATATTGCCCAGTGAATTACTTGTCTTCCTTTCTCTTGGGCTAGTGATAGCTCCATGCAGACACCAGTGGATTTGCTGTGTGTTGGGACTGAGTGATGATGCCATGAAATTACTATGATTTCAAACAATGGAAAATGAGTTTCTTTAATTCAGAAGGTTTCTGTCTTCTGCTGGGTTTGGTTGGGATTAACAGAAGGGACTGTAAAAAACAATGAGTAGTCCTATGGCACCTTAGAGACTAACAAATATATAGGATCATGAGTTTTTAAAAAAAGGCGGACTATTGTTCACTGGAGATGGGTGAGGCAATACAGGAGAAAGCAAATAAGCACTATAAAATCTTTATGCGGTATTTATTCAGTGGAAGACAATGTTCCATGACCTCAAGTAAATGGTTTCCTGACTCTCATTGCGCCTTCTTTGACCTGCTATATATCTGAGCTGACATCAGTGTTCCCTAGAAGCTGAATGCTTGGGCAGCCATCCTGGAGATTCAAATGACGCCCAGCTGATTAGTAGACTGCCCACAGAACGCATAGCTGGCAGCTTGTGTTTCTACTGGTGGGGTGCATCTGCACATGCCTCAGTACACTGAACAATTATTCTGCACGTGGATGGAAAAAATTAGAGGGACTATTGTCTGATGCTATGCACATTTGGGCCCTGCCCATATTTAGTGATTCCAGCTTTGTCCCCATCCGTACACCTCTCAACATTCACCATGTATTTGGAGAGCACTGACTGCAATTCACCATGTCTGCTGAACGGGGACCCAGGATTGGCACAAGAAGGATGGTATGGATCATATTTGAGGAACCATGGTAGGAGTTTTGTGAGGGAAGTTGCACCACCTCTGTCTTGTAAGCCTTGCACATGGTAGTGCTCTGACTGAATGCTGGAAAGGCATAACAAGTGGGGTTCCGCAGGGGTCTGTTTTGGGACCGGCTCTGTTCAATATCTTCATCAACGATTTAGATATGGGTGTAGAAAGTACGCTTATTAAGTTTGCAGATGATACCAAGCTGGGAGGGGTTGCGACTAATCTGGAGGATAGGGTAATTCAAAATGACCTGGACAAATTGGAGAAATGGTCTGAGGCAAATAGGATGAAGTTTAATAAAGACAAATGCAAAGTGCTCCACTTAGGAAGGAACAATCAGTTTCATACATACAGAATGGGAAGCGACTGTCTAGGAAGGAGTATGGCAGAAAGGGTTCTAGGGGTTATAGTGGACCACAAGTTGAATATGAGTCAGCAGTGTGATGCTGTTGCAAAGAAAGCAAACGTGATTCTGGGATGCATTAACAGGTGTGTTGTGAGCAAGACACGAGAAGTCATTCTTCCGCTCTACTCTGCACTGGTTAGGCCTCAGTTGGAGTACTGTGTCCAGTTCTGGGCACCGCATTTCAAGAAAGATGTGGAGAAATTGGAGAGGGTCCAGAGAAGAGCAACGAGAATGATTAAAGGTCTAGAGAACATGACCTATGAGGGAAGGCTGAAGGAATTGGGTTTGTTTAGTTTAGAAAAAGAAGATTGAGGGGACATGATAGCAGTTTTTAGATATCTAAAAGGGTGTCATAAGGAGGAGGGAGAAAACTTGTTCATCTTGGCCTCTGAGGATAGAACAAGAAGCAATGGGCTTAAACTGCAGCAAGGGAGGTTTAGGTTGGACATTAGGAAAAAGTTCCTAACTGTCAGGGTAGTCAGACACTGGAATAAATTGCCCAGGGAGGTTGTGGAATCTCCATCTCTGGAGATATTTAAGAGTAGGTTAGATAAATGTCTATCAGGGATGGTCTAGACAGTATTTGGTCCTGCCATGAGGGCAGGGGACTGGACTCGATGACCTCTCGAGGTCCCTTCCAGTCCTAGTATTCTATGATTCTATGATACATGCAGGCCTCAAAGAATGGAACTGTGAGGTGAGGGGTTCTGTGCAGCTTGCTTTATTCGAACCAGCAGTCTCCCTGAGTCCACTGGCAAGTCCATCATTTGAATAAAGATGTCGGAACTTAGGTCTAGGCTCTTGGTTTCCCAGTTTAGCTGTTCAGGACAGGTAATATTTCTGTTCCATAAAATCTGGCTCCCACGAAGATTTGTCCTAGAGACTAGGACCAAAGGTGTTTAAATCATGCACCTGAAAGGTTATCATCAACAGCCTTTGAGACCCTCTGGTAACAATTTTATATTGGTGTTTTTCACACTGTAGAAAATACATTTGACTGTGGAAAGGCACTTTGGAGGTTCTCTGAGTTTATTTTCACATTTCTCCTCATCAGTAGCAGACTTTACTGCTCTAGGCAACACTGGTTGACTCAGACAGGGAAACCTGTGGGGAAGAGATTCATACTGGGAAAAGGTTGCTTAAGGGATGTCCATATATCAAAAATAAATAAAGTAGTAAGTAACACCTTTTTCATGCAGTAATTTCTGCTATATTGATCACTTTTAGTGGGTATATCTGGAAAGTGGGGTTTTTTTTTCAGTCTCCTATGAAAGGACTAATGATTCAGAGGTACCAAATACCCTAAACTATGTGCTTCCCACACTGAAGTTCAATGAATATGCCATCAGTAGTATTAGGGATGCTTTTCTTTGATAGGATCAATAAAATCAAAGGCAAATAGGCAAGAATGCCTAGCAATCGATCAAAGAGGAGCCTGTCCTGTTGTCCGGAGAGGCTTATGACCATGAGTGCCAATCTCAGGGCAGATTGTCAAAGAAGAGCAAACACCCCAAGCCGATGGTGTGTCCTATAATTAGATGTCATCATCCCAGTAAATAATGTAAACTCCTGGATTACTATCTCAGCCTTACTATGGAGTCACATACAGTTCCCCGGGGCTCTCCAGTGTATCTTGCCTTGAAGCTGAGCTGGTCTGCTTTGCTGCTATGAATTTATCAGTGCTCAGCTGATACCTACAAACTTGGCAAGAACTGGCACTTGGTTTATTAGCATCCCAGACCCCATAATCCAGATTGTTATAATGACTTTGATGGTAAATGTATAATTATCTTGAAGAAATTATGGAAAACTGTGCTTCCTATTATTGGGTTAGAGCTACATGAGAGCTACATAGTAAGCCTGGCTACAATATTGTTTCTGTCTACTCCATGACAAAGTAAGAAAGCTAATAATAGAGTATGTTTGCATTTTAAGCAGGAATTGGATGTCTGGCTTCTTATGAGATCAAGAACTGCATTACACCATGGAAGATGCCATCCGTTAGCTAGATGACTATGCACACACTAAAGAAAGGAAGAAATGAGATCATTTGCCCTAAATTTGCTTTTGTATTGATTCCAGATCTTTCATGGAGCCTCACAATAACCGGAAAGAATTGATCTTCTTTGTTATGACTGTGCTTATGTCAGCCTTGTGGCCTGACGTCCTACTGGGTAAGGAGCTTTCCGCTCCCATCTGTTGGTGAACAGGGGGAAGACTGGCCACACAGTTGCTTTATCTGTATATTTACCCAAAGCTCAATGTGGGCAGAAGCTCCAGAAGGGACTGAGCTCTCTGAGGCCTTGTCTACACTATGAGATAAGGTCGAATTTATTAAGGTCAATTTTTTAGCACCCAGTTTTGTAAAGTCGAAGGTGCGTGTCAGCACTGTGCAGTAGTTTGATGTAGAGCATCCCCCAGTAGGGTGGTTATCGTCGACTTTGACAGCAATGCACCTTGGGTAGCTATATCATAGTTCCTGCCACCCCTTTGCATTCTGGGTTATGCTCCCAGTGCCCAGTGACACTAAAACTGTGCAGTGGATACTTCTGAGTACATGTTCTATGGCCCCTGGGAGAGGAGGCTATGGAACTTGGTGAGGAGGGAATACAGGTCATCATGGGTTGGAGGAGTGTCTGTAGATCTGGCTCTCTTGGGAGTCTACCTCCTGTGTCATCAGCTCTGCCATGATGCTCAAGACATTCCCAGCAGGGGCTCTTGTACATTTCAAAGTTGGAACTCCGCATGCAGCCCAGGGCCAGCGGGAAGTCCTGCTGACTCCAGGCTCCACGTGGGTGCTTCCCCTTTGAAAAGCACAAGAGCTCTTGTGCATTTCAAAACGGAAGCACCTGCAAGGAGCCTGGGGTCAGCGGGATTTCCCGCTGGCCCCGGGCTGCACACGGCGTGCCAGCTTTGAAATGTACAACAGTCTTCTGTGGGGGCTCTTGTGCATTTCAAAGTGGAAGTGCCCGCAGTGCTGCACTGAGCCACGGCGTTTCACAGCGGCAGCGCCCCATGGAGCCTGTACCCCAGGCTCTGTGCAGCGCTGCTGCTTTGAAGTACCCTCTATTCTCCCCCCACACACACTTTGCTGCCTCTATCTGATAGAGGCAGCAAGGGGTGGGGGGAAGCGACTAGTCGACTCGACTATCCTATAAGCATTTGCTTATCGGCTAGTCGACTAGTCCTTAACATCCTTAGGGAGAGAGGGTCCAGGTGTGGCAGAAGGGCAGGGACTCACGTGGACACCGAGGAGCCTGCGGGAAGGGGGCGGTCCGGAAGTGGTGGAAGGCCAGGGGCCAAACCATGCTTTGTTGGGGATGAGCAAACAGAGGTGTACTGCTGTGGCATATATAGCTTCTACTGCTTCCACCACGTTGCCGTGCATGATATCAGTCTTCTGCGAACCACATAGAATGATAGGGAGTGGATGTTGAGCGACTGTGGCCAGAAACCTGAACTATTGGGAGGACTTGACAATAAGAGGTGATGTTAAGGTGGCTTTTGATGCTGCTGCAGAGGACTGCACTACATCTGAATTGATGCTAGAGATCCTTTTTACGTGGCCACTAAACAAAACTGAAATCATTCCAGCTGGTTAGGTGAAAGGGCCTAAAGACAGAAACAGGCTGCTCTTCCCAAGTGACTGGAGATAGGATTCTCACACTGTTCCCACTGACACCAAACTCTGCATGGAGTTTCATGGGTCTGCAAGGGGAAAGTGACATGGTAAAGGGACATTTGGCTACTGGATGTTTACACCGGCACATGAAGAACCAAGTTAATGTACTATTGTTAATGTTACCATGGGGCACTACTATTAACTTAGGCCATATCTACACTACACGGAAGATCAACGCTGCCACAGTCGATCTTCTGAGGTTCAGTTGAGTGGGTCTAGTGAAGACACACTAATTCAGACTGAGAGGGCTCCCCTGTTAGCACCAGTAATCCTGCTCCTCATGAGAAGTAAGGGAAGCTGGTGGGAGCGTTTGCTTCCGTCAACCTCCTGCTGTAGATGGTGCAAAAACACAGTTTAAGATGTATCAATGCCGGCTATGTAATTAACATAGCTGGAGTTGCGTATATTAAGTCGACTTTCCCCTTTAGTGTAGACCTGGCCTTAAATAGATTATTGCTGTGTTTCCCAAAATGCATGCTGTTCCCTTTCCTCCTAATAATGTTTTTCTAGTTTCATCCTGACTCAGTGTTTGTAAGTGGGGAAGTATTGCCTGTTAATTGTACCCTGTCAAATTAATTAGTGATCCCAAAATTCTGGATGGGGACTTGAGCCAGTGGGGGGTGTTACATTCAAGAAAGAGCCTCCCCTTACTTTTTGAACCTGGCCCTGATGGTTGCTGGCCACTCCAGGCAGGAGGTTTGCACGTGGGAGAATTAATTTCTGAGGGCGAGCCTCTCACAAAAGAGCAAAGACGGACTTTCTGGGGCTGTTGAGAGGCAGAGTGTTGGGAAGATGGTGCGAATCCGAGAAGGGAAGAATAGTGGAATTGTGAGACACTGAAATATGAGCAATGCTCATCTCACTGAATGACTATTTGTCTTGTGAAGTGGCCAGATTCATTGCCTAAGTCTTTGGTGAAATGGAATGATGTCACTTTTCCTGGCATGCTTATCTCTTTTTCTCCCCCACTGACTTTTGCTAAGAGAGTTCAGCCTCCAGTCACTTTTCTTGTATTTTAAAGTTTAAAATCTGCCTCACTACTTAGATGAATAGATCTTTCTGGGCTTATTGGGTTTGTATTTTCAAATGCAATTACTTTTGTGACTCACCTTGGTATATAAAGCTCAAGGACTAGAGTTCTGTGCCATGTGGCACATTAAACCTAAATTCTGCAGCCAGGCTCCCTCAGGAGAGGGGCACAGCTCGGCTGAATTCAGCAGCATGTTGGAAATTATGGAGGCGTGATGCACAAATCCAGTGAAGCTATCAGGAGCAAGCCAGACCAGAAAGCAGGACACAGAGTCAGTGTGAGCTCTAACAAGCTGACCTACATCTCGGGAACTTTCTTCCACAGGTGTTAAGACGGACTGACCACAAACCAATAGTGCCTGCAGAATGAAATCCTTTGAAATAGCTTCTCTACTGGGAACAAATACAGCAATAACAACCTGTTTGTGAAAAGAGAGGGTGGAGTAGGAGCCAGGACAGAAGAGAACAGAAGATGCAGTCTGTTTGCTATTATTATTATTATACTGTACTCTAATCAGGACAGGGCCCCGTTGTAGTAGGGTGCGCAGTACAAGATGGTCTAGTGCCTGCCCCCCAAGAGTTTGCAAGCTATGGCTCCGATCTGGCAAACGCTTATAGATCTGCATGACTTCACTTGAACAGAGTACCCTTCACATCAAGGTGCCATTGAAATCAACAGTCCTGCTCACATGCATCAAAGGAGGAGCATGTGTCTGTATTTCAGCCTTGGGACCTAAACATCAAAGTAGAAGAGTGGCACAGCGCAATGGTGGGAGCCCCTTTTAGGGATGTAAAATTCTGGTTAATCAGTTAACCAGTTAAATGTTAGGCTAACCATGCTGTGCTGGGGCTGGGAAACCTCCCCCGGGCCCTCCCCCCCCCAGGTTACCAGTTAACCAGAACCGGTAAGCATCACCTGTTTGCGGGGATGCTTCTCAGTTAACCTTTCACATCACTAGCCCCTTTAGTTCCACCTTTGCACCTCTTGGATTCTGAGCAGCTGGGGGGGTGCAGCCGGGGGACCTGAAATGGCCTCTGGCATAAGTTAAATCAGCCTCAGAGGCTGATCTAACATATGGCAACCTGCTGAGAATTGCCTATGGGCCAAACTGCAGCCCAGAGTCCCCACAATGCTCAGCACTACAGGCGTGCCTGTTCGGCCCCCAGAGCCACGCTGGGCATGCCAGCTGGCCCCCTGATATCCATCAATAGGGAGCAGGACTAGGCCTCTTTCATTGGCCCAACACTGTTTCTGCACTGAGGCTACGTCTACGCTGAAATGCTATTTCAGGATACTGGAGTATCCCGAAATCTGTATGCCACGTCTTCACAGCAAGCCCGTTACTTCAAAATACAACAGGCTCGCTATTCCGATGTGCCTGTAAACCTCATTCCATGAGGATTAGGGGACATTTTGGAATAGTGGGTGATTTCAAAATTTGGCGCTGTGTAGACAGCGCCGAATTATAAAATAAGCTATTTCGAAATAAGATCCGCAATTTGCATAGTTCAAATTGTGTATCTCATTTCAAGCTACAGTGCAGTGTAGACACACCCTGAGGGAATTCTCCCTAGGCTCGTTTCAACCCTCCAACATCTTCTGGCACCTCAAGTTCCATTACATTTGGCCAGAGAGGGGGCACCCCTTATATAACCAAAGCTGCTGGAAATGGCAAATTTCTTAACAGCACCTGGAATATGGGACTTAATATTCCTACTGTCAGCTCCTCACTCATGTGTCCTGTTCCTCGCCCCGGCCCCTTATTTCTTCTCTTTTCTCTCTCCCTTTTTGCTTTGTGTTTCGTAAGATGGTTAAAACAACACCATCTTTTGCAGCACTGCTGTGAACCCATGTCTAGCGGGGCAACTAAAAGCAGTTGACTGAACAAGCCGACACTGGTACATTTATCAAGTCTCAGCATGGCTAATTGACAATGTGCTGTGCCCCTCGGTCTCCACCAGGGAGGCTGCAATTAAGAGTCACAGCTAGAGGCCGAGGCGAATTTTCTCTCTCTGCTATTCTTTTCTGTCCCCTTTGGTGTGTGTTTGTCTTACTGCAGCCCAGTCCTGTTCTCTTTAACAGAAGCTCTGGATCATCCCAACCCACTTCTTGTCTAATCCCCCAAAAGAACAATTTGTACCATCCAGGCCCACTGACAGGAGGGGAAAATGGGGCAACTGCCCCCGGGCCTGGTTATACAAAAGGGCCCGGGGCTCCTGGCTGCCACTACTGCAGCAGCAGCTGGAGCTCCAGGTCTATTAAAACGCCACCAGCGTGCCCTGTGGAGCGATCCAGGCAGTGCTCAGGGTTGGGAGTGCTGCAGGGGTCCGGGCAGCACTGAGGGCTGGCCGGCCCATCCCTGCCCCTTCTGGGGGTGCAGAGCAGGGTCTCCCCATCTTGCTCCGGGCTCAGGACAAGGCTGTCAGCCATGCTCATAGTATCATTTCTATCTTTGAAAAGACTCAAACGGGCCTTTCCTTACTAGAATGTCCCTACCATTAATAGCAAAGGAAATGAGGATGTCAAAATCAAAGGCTTACTTAGCGCTTTCCATGTCAAATGCCTTAACTGATTTTTCTCCTTTCTCTGTATCTTTAACCAAAGGTTTACACCATTTGCAAGGGTGGTTGTTACAACGGGAGTAAAGTAGCAATAATTAGACACAACAATCCATACCACACTTAACTGTTTAATAAAATCCTTGTTGAGCCTGAGATACCACTGCCCTCTCTGGAGCTAAACTCTTGCACCTGCCGTTAGCAGTTTTAGCATCTCCGGTCCGAACTCAGAATGAAATGGCTACTTATTAAACCCTGGGGCAGATGGAGTTTGGTTGATTTACACTAGTTAATGGTGTGGAGCTATTTCTTAGTGAACACAATGTTACTCACTCTATTAAGTGAACACAATTATGTCCTGATCCTGGATATATGTACCCATATGAGCAAGGTCATGCATGTGAGCTGTCCCATTGATTTATGTCAAATTATGCAACTAGTCAACTCATTTCAGGGTTGAGGCCTTAGCCACTTTGATTCAGGAAAGCACTTAAACAGATACTTAACTTTAAGCTCATGCCTAAGTTCCATTGAAGTCAACAGGACCAAAGCATATGGTTAAAATAAAGCATGTGTTTAAGTGCTTTCCTGACTGGCGCCTTTGTAATCTGCTTGTCTTCTTTCTGTTTCGTCATTACTCTTCTACCAGATTTTTATGGCTTTCTTGCTGTGTTGAGTTTCATGCATTTGAAATAGGACTTCATATAGCACCCCATCCATTACACTAGATGTAGACAACACCAGCTGTGTGAGAGAGAGAGAAAATGGAGTAGCCCACAGTGGGATAAGCCTTTAAAGTTGCCTACAATTTCTATCATTAATTATAGGCCACTTTTACCATCTCAATAGCTGGAAAATACTGCCTAGTGCTGTTTGACTGTAGTGAATCACTATTACTACAGAGGAAAATGGAACAATGAGTATACAAACAACTCCTGACACAATGACATTTTGTTTTGTGTGGGCCCATAAGTACAGCTGTGCTACATAATTTCAGTCCATTCTAGATTCTTTTCTTGTGAGGTTACTAACTGTCTAATGAAAACTAAACCAACAAATGTTGGAGTTATTCAAGGGATGGGTAATAGATATTAATCCTGGAGTAGTCCAGTCTCTGGTTTAATGATACTTGACCTTACTGGATGTAAGAAAATGCAAAAAGCTCTCAAGTGCTCTACAAACAGGGTCTGAGATTTTCAATAGTGGAAATCTACAATTTGGCTCTCAGGTAAAGATTTTCATGAGGGATCCGTGCTTTGGGATCCATGCATTTTTTCGTACTCAACTTGAGAGTCTGTAAAAGGGTACAATTTTCTAACAGGGCAAAGACTCTCTCCTCAAAAAATCAGGACCTGAATTCAAAGGAAACTACAGGTGCTCATTGCATTTGAAAATCAGATCACTTATGCAGTTGCCAAAATACTGTTTTGGAGCCTTTAGTTAGGGCATCATTTGGGATAATCTTGGCTTGTGAACTCAACTTTCAAAAGCGGCTGGGCTACACTGCACACTTATCTTCATTGACATGCTCAATGTAGGTGGTAATCTTGAAAATGTGGCTCCAATCTTAATGAGAAAGGAAGGAAAGTCTTGTCGTAGAGGACTGGACACGTGATACTCAGACAAGTGGGCTTCTATTCCTAACTCTGCAGCAGATTCATTAACACATCCCTTGGTAAGCTGCACCAGTGCCTACTGCCCCTCATTGTTAAAAATGTACCCATTGTGACCTGTGTAAATCTCACTGATTATGTTCATTGGGGCTTTCTTTCACATGATTGTTATCCCATGTAGCAACATTTGAATTAAATAACATTCATACATTGAGGCTGTGTCTAGACTACACCTCTCTGTCGACAGAGAGATGTAGATTAGGCACGTCGAAATTGCTAATGAAGCAGGGATTTAAATATCCCGCGCTTCATTAGCATAAACATGGCCACCGCTTTTTTCCTAAACGGAGCTTTTTCGACAAACTGCAGTCTAGATGCTGATCTGTCGAAAATAAAGCCTTTTTCGACAGACCCTGTAAGCCTCATTTTTTGAGGAATACAGAATCTGTTGAAAAAGGGTTTATTTTCGACAGATCCACGTCTAAACTGCCGTTTTTTTCTAAAAAGCTACATTTCGAAAAAAAGCGGCGGCCATGTTTATGCTAATGAAGCGCGGGATATTTAAATCCCTGCTGTCAACAGAAGGATGCAGTCTAGACGTAGCCTTACTGTATTAAAACAGGCATAAATCCTTTTAATCTACATAAGTGAAACCCCCACTCCCAGGGAAGTCTATGGCAAAACTCCCATTGGCTTTAAGAGAGCCAGAATAAAGCTTACCAGAGGAAGAACAATCCATTTTGCAGCAACTTTTGAGGTTTTGATATTTGTATCCATTTTGCAGGGGAACAAGAAACAGAACTTTTCAAAGGGTTTTTTTTTTTTTTGTTTCAAAGTGTTGGGTTTTGATTGAAACCTGAGCTTTTTGATTTGGGCTGCATAGGAATTCTCCCAGGAGAAATTTACATCTCAGGTTACTCTGTTACAGGCAGGGACAAGACTTGAATCCTATATGGCAGGCCAATGCCTTTTCAAAATGTCAGGAATACATGAAATGTTTGTCAGTAAAATAACATACTTAAATTACAATCTGCTACCAGTCCATTGTGTTGAGGCCTCCAGTTCTTCCATGTGATAGATGCAGGACAGATTTTGCAAAATAAAGTGGCTTTTTCCCTTTTCTCCTCTTGTTTTTCCCCAGTTCAAAAAGCCACAGCTATGGTGGAACTCCTACTCCAAACTGTGCTCTCAGTGAAGAGAAAGGTTTAGTGGGTAGGGCACAAGTCTAAGTGTAACCTAGGTTAAAGACCCTGCTCTTCTATTGACTGTCACTGAAGTGCTCCGTGCCTCAGTTTTCCACCTGTAATATGGGGATGATACTTTCCTATCTCATCATGGGGCTCTGAGGCGCTTAATTAGCGTGGTATTGGGGGGCCATATAAATGAATTGATTTATACCAATGTAAATCTCAAGTAACTTCATAGAAACCAAAGGAGAGCAGGTCTGTCTAGTGTTGGCTGGTCTCCATTCATTTTCCATTCTCTTCTCTTTAAACTACCGCACAGTGTTCAATCTGCTACAGGTCATTGCTACCAAAACATTTTGGATGATTCCTCTGGAGGGCTGTGATTTGCTTTCACAAGGGCTCCTCCAGCTGATCCTGCATTTCTAGATACCGATGCCACCATGCCACTAATAGCCATCTTAGCTGGTTGGCGGATGGGAAATTTCCAAGTAGTGGCTGATGTCTGAACCACTTTCTGGGATGTTCCATTCCTAGAGGAGAATTAGTCATTCAACTAGTGGTCCGGAGGTAAGTGAGAGCAGAATTTGACTTTAGTGGATGAAATTCTAGTAAAGTCAATGGTTTGGTCAGTGACTTCCATGGTGGTCAGGATTTCACTCAGTGACTTTATCATGCACATTAAGAAAATTAGGTAATCATCAAAGATCCAGATATAATCAGGCATTGCTTTAGTTATCCATATAGGGGTGTGTGTGTGTGAAGATATATAGATAGAGAGAGAGAGAATAGAATGGTTCCCAGGTTAAATCTAGATAGTACTATCCTAGTGACTGTCACAGTGGTACTGTGAATCTGAAGCGGAAGATCTTTATTGTAGTTTTCTCTAAGCATGCGTTTACCAAATGGTGTTTTCTGTTACTGTGTCTGGAATGCTACTATATCTTGGTAATTCAGAATTGCTGGGTTGAAGCATTTGTAATGCAAAAGTTTATTTAATTTATTATATCTGGATTAGCCAACAACATTTTTATCCATCTTTTAATTAAAGATGAGCATGCTGCAGAGTTCTATTGTATAGAACTAGTTTCAGTGATCTGGGGCCCCACTGGGAATTATTTAAATACAGCCTTAAGCCAGACCATTAATTATTTTCTCTTTAATAATAGGACTGCAAATAAATGCAAAGTTGGCACCAAAGAATAGGAAGAAAATAATTAGTTCCTTCTCATGAAAAGTGGCAAGTGTTCCCTTTTAAATCATGTAGCATTGCCTAGAAACTGCAGTGTTGGGTGTTTGAGGAATATTAGTCTGAGTCATGCTAGATATCAAAGTGTTGCTAGTTGAACTACAATCTCTTGAAATGCTAATCTGCAATCGACTAAACATACAGATTGTTCCTTTAATTACTGGAAGGAAAAAAGGAGGAACATCTCCTTCAATGATTGCCCAGTTCAAGGGCAATTTAGGTTTGTGCTTCTAGTCCATTTAGTGATTAAAATGTGGCTTTGATGTGAAATCTTGATACCTGTAAATCATATCACTGCTCTACAGCCAAAATGCTTCTGAAATAAATGTAGTCAAACTTTACTAATTCTGGGTCACTGAGAATGAAAATGATGCTTAAAATTGTTGATTGGCTCTAGGTTTCAAGATATGCTATTGGGTCAGTATATACGACCCTTGACTTGGGAATGGCGGAGGATAAGAGAGTTATAAAGGGAAGGGATCTCAATTTAAACCAGAAATGACTAAAATACATCTTTGACTGGATCTATGAATAAATCTATGACTGGGTTTGGACAGTACTTGCTTTTTAGGCAAAACAATGAATGATGCAATCTGAAGCTGGTATTGCGTCATACATGATATGAATTGCATCATATTATTCCTAGAAGTCATGGATGATGCAATCATAACGAAGCTTACATCACTCTGCTGAACAAATTGCCCTATATCAGCTCTAGAAATCATACAGTGTCGTGCTCTCTTATTTGTCAGTGTTTGATTTTGCAAAGGGACACATTTCTGTTTAGCCAAAGTGAGCAGAGATGCCTCGTACTTGTGTGAACAGTGCAGATAACTTCTGCTATGTTTGTGGTGAAGTGACTTTTACATCACAAAAGTGCAGTATAACCACTATGGTTAAGAAAGCCTATCACCTTTATTTTGGCTGCAAAATTGGAGACCAGGACAAGAGGTGGGCCCCACACATGTGCTGCAACACTTGTGCAACAAATCTTCGCCAGTGGTTGAACAGGAAAAGGAAATCTATGCCTTTTGCAGTGCCAATGATTTGGAGAGAGCCAACAGATCATACCAGCAATTGTTACTTCTGCATGGTGCCTCCAGTTGGGAAAGGTGTGTCAAAGAAGAAAAAGTGGACTGTACATTATCCAAACATTCCATCAGGTATACGCCCAGTACCCCACGGAGAAGGACTGCCGGTTCCTGATGCACCAGAATCATTCTCACTTGAGTCAGACGAGGAAGAGGATGAAACTTCTGGTCCTGAACCATCAATGTCACAGGACCCACATTTTCTCCCATCCTCCTCCTCTGAACCACACCTCATAACACAAGGTGAACTGAATGATCTTGTCAGGGATTTGGAACTACCCAAGAGTAAGGCAGAGCTGTTGGGCTCCAGACTACAGCAGTGGAATCTCCTGGCAGGTGATGTTAGGGTTTCCATGTTCCGTGACCGTCAAAAGGATCTTGTCCCATTCTTCTTCATGGAAGGTGATCTCGTAGCCTGCAACAACATCGATGGTGTGATGGCAGCCCTCAACATCGTTCACGATCCAGATGAGTGGAGACTGTTCACTGATTCATCGAAGAGGAGTCTTAAAGCTGTTTTGCTGCATAATGGCAATGTTTTGCCATCAATTCCAGTTGGTCATGCAGTCCATATGAAGGAAACCTATGACAACATGAAACAACTTTTGAGGTGCATAAACTATGACCAACATCAGTGGCAGCTTTGTGGCGATTTGAAGGTTGTTGCTCTCTTGCTTGGTCTGCAGACTGGATACACAAAGTACTGCTGTTTTCTCTGCGAATAGGATAGTCGTGCAAGAGATTCCCACTACATCAAGATAGATTGGCCACTCCGACAGTCGTTGGAGCCTGGGAGGAAAAGTGTTCAGCATCCACCACTTGTTGAATCAAGGAAGATTTTGTTACCATCCTTACACATCAAGCTGGGTCTGATGAAGAACTTTGTCAAGGCCATGGACAAAACACAAGCAGCTTTCAAGTACTTCCGTGGAAAATTTCCAAGGTTAAGTGAAGCTAAGATAAAGGAAGGTGTCTTTGTTGGTCCTCAGATTCGTGAACTTCTTCGAGATGATGCATTTGACCATGCACTGAGTGGCAAGGAAAAGACGGCATGGAAAGCCTTCCAGTTAGTGGCAATACATTTTCTCGGAAACAACAAGGCAGACAACTACAGGTTGTTGGTGGAAAACCTCCTCAAGGCATACAAAAGCCTTGGTTGCAACATGTCACTAAAGACACATTTTTTGCACTCTCATCTAGATTTTTTCCACCGAACTGCGGAGCAGTGAGCGACGAGCACGGCGAGCGATTTCACCAGGACATTGCAACAATGGAGAAACGCTATCAGGGCAAATGGAGCCCATCAATGCTTGCAGACTATTGCTGGACAGTGACAAGAGATGCTCCATTTAATGAATACAAGAGACAAGCCAAGAAGCGCCGAGTAGACACTGAATAGGACTAAACTATGTACATAATAGTTTTTTGCCTTTTGTTTCATAATAAATTTTATTTATATAACCCTTTTGCTGATTTTTAAAGTGTTACATAAACAGGACAGGTGAAATATTATCATGTAAAGCAACCATAAACACATGAAAAGACCTAGGTTTACAATTTATGATTAAAACTCTACTATCTACACAATATACATAGACATAAAATGTAAAAACTTAAATATCTTGGAAACAGTAGCCAGTCAGTTGTTTTAATTGTCATATTTGAATTCAGCACATCAAAATACATAATAAATAGCACATTTTATCTCTGAAGCAGACGACTTCTAAAAAATTGTAGACCAGTGTAATCTGCTAACCTTCCAGTCATGCAGTGATAAGTGAACCCAGTGTTATGCGAGTCTTGGCATTTGGATCCATGTTGGGGCACAATTTGCCCAATTATGTTTTACTCTAAATGTGGAAAGGATTAATCTGAAGGAGGAAATCAGGAACCTAATTCTCTTCAGCCAAGGATGTGAAAACAGCAGTTACCAGCAGTAGCAGGCAGGCAGCAAAAGATTGACTTTGCTTCCAAAGCCAGTACAATGTTTCCTACCTCATTCTCCAACTCTATCCTTCAGACCCATTCTTTGACGCTTTTGACGCTATATAAAAATATCTGCATTTGCCTGCCACCAGCCAGCACTTCTGAACAGCTAGAGCAGGGTTGGGGGAGAACTAGTGCTTGGTATTATCCACCTGCAAACCATCTCCCAGCTTTCTTTTTGTTTTTATAAAATAACCTAGTTGTTTGAGATGTGGGAGGGGTTTTATTCACTCTAAGGCAGCTTGATGCTTTCCTGTTATGGGCACACTGATCTACATCTTTCAAAAGGTGCACTGGTTACTGGAAAAAGTTCAGAAAAGGGCAACAAAAAAGATTAGAAGGTTGGAACAGCTACCATATGAGGAGAGATTAATAACTGCTTATAAAAGAGGAGACTAAAGGGGATATGAGAGAGGGCTATAAAATCATGACTGGTGTGGAGAAAGTAAATAAGGGAAAGTTATTTACTTGTTCCCATAACACAAGTATTAGGGGGCATGAAATGAAATTAATAGGTAACAAACAAAAGGAAGTATTTCTTCACAGAACACACAGTCAACCTGTGGAACTCCTTGCCAAAGGATGTTGTAAGACCATAATTAGATAAATTCAGGGAGGATAGGTCCTTCAATGGCTATTAGCCAGGATGGGTAGGAATGGTGTCCCTTGCCTCTGTCGAAACTGGGAATGGGTGACAGGGTATGGAACACTGGCTGATTACCTGCTCTGTTTATTCCCACTAGGGAACCTATTACTGGCCACTGTCGGAAGACAGGATACAGGGCTAGATGGACTTTTGATCTGACCCAATATAGCCATTCTTATGTTATGTTCTTATGAGTAAATGGTCACTAAAAGGTTAATTAATGATGAGCAGTTGCCATAAGCATCTTACAGATCTTTCTATGTATTTTAGATGGGGTGTGTGTTATATTTTCCCCTTGATGCCCAGTCCCCAGAGGAGTCTGTTACAGCTCTCTGCTACAGAGTGGTGCTAATTGGAAAAAATTATGTTGAAATATTTTATGGTCAGCATTTGCTGATTTCTCAAAATTCAAAAGTTTTACAGAGACCATTTGATTTTGATTAAAGTTCTGGCCGGTCCACTGCAGGTTTTGGAACCTCGCTGGGATCCCGCCAACTTTCCACCTGACTTCTTGGCAGCCTGCTCGACAGACGGATGGGAAGTCGAAAGCCTGGGAGTCTAAGCTCATTGCTCCTTAGATCCCAAGTAGCCAGAGCTTCTCTGGCCCATAGCTCTGGTGCAGTACACCAGACAGAGTGCCCTGGACCTGGAGATCCATTCTCCCTTCGCAGAGAATGTGGACAATTTCAGGTTTCATTACAAATTGGGACAAACCCTACTTTGGAAAATCAAAATCCTCTGCAAAATGGAATGACCTGTCTCTGCCCTGTTTTTCACTCTGGAGGCATCCCGTTCTGTCTCCAGTCAGCCAAGAGGGCAGCTGTCACATAAATGAGGGTTGTCTGGAATATGAACTTCTTCTGCTCTTCATCAGCAGAAGGTGTTACATGGGTGGCCACAAGCAATCTGCTGGATTCGATAACAATTGACTAATCACGTAGGAAACCTTTATAAATTGACCCTTAATATAAAATATGAGCAGTGGTCTTACAACAGCAAGCCTTGTCTACGCTAGGTTGGTATCTGCAGGAGTTATGGCTGACCTGCACCGGAGGCAACCAGGGGTTTGTAAGAAGGGGAACAATGTGTCACTTGGGTGCACAGCTGTGATGTGGGCATGGGGGTACTTCACATTCCCACACCTATCTTATGTAGAGTAGGGCTAGCACGAGCAGCCAAAGGGCAAGCTTCTCAGCATTGCCAATGTACCTGAGACCTGATCTATAGGAACCCCCTTTGACCATGACAGGATAGTCCAGGCCCAATATCCATGTAGTTCTCTGCCTTTCCACTGGTATTACCAAGAAGGGTGCCAACTCTGATGGCATTTTCTCTGAGGTGGTTCATTGGGAATACCAGAGAGACCATAAAATTCATTTCACACATACTGCTGGGCAGCATTTGGCTGCCGAGTTGAAAAATTGCCTATTTTTAATCAGCTTATATATTTTTTCAGGTAATTAACTCTTCTAGAACAATAGACCAGATTCAGGCTTATAGGACACATAGCACAAAGGGCCAGAATACTGTTCCAGGACCTTGGAATAAGCACCCCACTGACAGGATGACGGCAGACCTGGACCAAATGCTGAGGATTCCTTCATTATAAAGAATCTCTCTGCACCACTTTCTACCAGCCCTCCCAGTGGACAGATATGGCTAGAGTGCTGCAATTATCTGGGGCCAGTGTAAGATGTAAACACTTCAGGCTCATGTCTATGCCCTGGCTTGTGAAGTGAAGTGATTACACAAAAATCCAAGCTTTCATTTTCAAAGTAAGCCTTTAGCCTCCGGACTGGGAAGAAAAGCTTGAAAATGTGAAATAAGTGTAATCAAGCCTGCCAATGATGTGCTAACGCCGAGATCCACAGCTCTGGTGGGGTTCTACCATTGCCATCCAGCAGAGGACACTCTGGCTACATCTAGACTGCATCCCTCTGTCGACAGAGGGATGCAAATCAAGCACGTGGAAACTGCTAATGAAGCAGGGATTTAAATATCCCGTGCTTCATTAGCATAAACATGGCTGCCGCTTTTTTTCAACACGGAGCTTTTTCGAAAAAAACCCGGCAGTCTAGATGCGGATCTGTCGAAAATAAACCCTTTTTCGACAGATCCTGTATTCCTCAAAAAATGAGGTTTACAGGATCTGTCGAAAAAGGGTTTATTTTCGACAGAGCCGCATCTAGACTGCCGTTTTTGGTTTTTTCGAAAAAGTGCCATGTCGAAAAAAGCGGTGGCCATGTTTATGCTAATGAAGCGTGGGATATTTAAATCCCTGCTTCATTAGCAATTTCGATGTGCCTAATCTATGTCTCTCTGTCGACAGAGAGGTGTAGTTTAGACACACCCTCTGAGTGGCAGGAGAATACTTCAGTAGGACCAGTCTGCCCTCCAAACTGATAGGGTAAATATTGAGGACACATGCCAGCTGCCAGCCCTGCCAGGGGCAAAGAAGGGACTTCTGCTACCACAAGGGTAGAAAATCCCTGCTGCTGCTCTGGGAAGTGGCCTCATGCTGCTGCCTTGCTTGTATGCAGTGTCCTTTGTTATTGGTATTTACCAGTTATCAGCTGAATTTTGGCTTTTTCAGGACCCAGGAATTTTTCTTAGGGGAAGTGGACAGCTCTGAATGGAAAGGCCAGCAGGGGGTTCTGTCAAAAAATGAGGGGATCAGTGCTGACAGGTTGCAGACTTCCACTCCCCTCCTGGTCCTGGCCTTCAGCCTGGCCTTGTTTCCTTCCTCTGCAGTGGGCAGGGGGAGGAACGAGAAAGCATGGAGTCTGGTCATTGGTCCCTGTGAGTAGCAGTCAGTCCCCTTCATCCAGCCCGTGGGGTACTAGGCATCCCACTCTCCCTACTGCTGTTCTCCCCACTCCTGGCAAACATGAATACCGGGCACCCCTTCCTCTCACACCTGGTCAGGGCCGTCCTTATACTTTATGGGGCCCTATGCAACTGATGCCACCATCCCTGCTGTGCTGCTTCTGCTGGGGGCTGGAGCTTCTTCTTCCAGACCTACCCACGAGGCTTCTGCCTGGAGCTCAGGGTTTCCCCTGCCCCGCATGGCTTCTGCCCAGGGTCTATGGCTTGGCACTTCCCTCCCTCCCTCTCTCCCACCCCCTGAGCCTGAGGCTCAGGGCTCCCCCCACCCTCACTCCTGCATTGCTCCTACTGGGGTTTGGGGGGCTTCCCTGCTGAGAGCTCCTCTCCGCCCCTAGCCTGGGAGGCTCGCTGCTGGCCAAGCGTAGCATGTGGAAGGGGGAAGGGACAAGGAGAAGGCAGACCTGCTGCTGCCAGCAGGAGAGAGCAGCAGGAGTAGGAGGGAGAGGAACCAGGCAGGCTACAGCGCAGCCATGGAGGTGAATAGGGCCATACTTAGGCATAGAAGCACACACAGCTGTGTAGGGGCACCTGAAAATTTGTTGCCCCAAATTTTCAGGTGCCCTACGCAGCCACATATTCCATGTATGCCTAGGGATGGCCCTGCACTGGGTGTGCTTCATTTCAGTTTTTCCAAGTTTCTCCTGATTTATTTTTTAAATACAACCCTTAAAACCCCCGAAGGGTCTTTCCTAGGTGGGACCCCGCTACGATCACTGGAAATGGTGGTGGAGCTGATCTGCAGGGGCTAGATTGCAGGGGGTGGGACAATGGAGTGGTTTATGTCCTAGTGTCCCTCTGGCCCCAATTGTCTCTTAGTCAGCCCTCACCTGGTTAGTTGTAATGAGCTGGTGCCAGCTAATATCGGTAGTTCAGGACTGAGAGAGCACAAATGCATAGTAGAGCCTTCTTCCCCCATGCCCATATCTCGGTGTGGGTACTGAACAAAGAAGCACTGTTTAGACAGACTTGAGGATCGGAGCTATTATTCCTTTAAATTGAAAATACTACTTCAGCCTCTTTTCTCAGCTCCCCCAATTGCTTTAATTTAACACTGAATCTTGTTGTGAACATTATTCCGATATTTAATTGAATACATATCTGACAATATATCTTAGTGGAATTTCTAGAGTATTGTCTGTTTTTTTTCCATCAGATTCTAGAGCTGACCTGAATGAAGGGAGCAGCTGAAGTTAGTCTAATCATTTGAACATATATATATATATATTCGCTAGGCAGTATGCAGTAATTATATAGAAGGGGATTTGTGTCCACGACTCCTTTAGCAATTAATACAGATAGGCAAATAATATGGTTGGGTTTTAGTGCATTTTTCCTCTTCATATTCTGCATAACAGAGCCCTGGGTTTCTATATGCATTACCTCAAATTATGTACAATTTCAATTCTACATAAAAGCTTTTTTTTGTACTAGAATGAGGACAGCAAACGAGCATCTCCTTATTTGAGACGAATGCAGTTGAGCAGACATTTTTCAGAAATGGATTTCAAGTGGTTTGTTGTCAAGACCTAGTTGTATTTCAAGTGCTTGTTTTCATTTTGCTTATTTGCTTTCATGCTCATGAAATCCCATAAGAGAAATGAAATGTTTGAAAAGAGATTTCTGCCTTGCTGCTTTCTCTCTTGTACGCAGTGTTTTCAAAGTTGTATTGGTCCTAGGATATTAGGGAGACAAGGCAAAAGAGATATCTTTTACTGGCCCAAATTTAGTTGGTGTGAAAGACAAGCTTTTGTGCTTATTCTGAGTTCTTTTTCAGGTCTGGAAAATGTACTCAGAGTGGCTACGGCAACGTGAGGCTTAAATCAACATAAGCATCTCCTGCCAGCATAGGTACTGCCACTCACAGGGACTGGGGTATCTAAGCTAAAGGGAGAGCTCTCTCCCATCAGCTTAGACAGGCTACACTATAGAGCTTACAGCAATGCAGCTACACCACTGTTAGCTCTCTAGTTGCGACAGTGATGGCTGCACCAATTACAAGGCGGAACAGATTGTTTAGCATAAGCAGTTAATACACATTTCAAGGCAACATGCAAGGTGAAGTAGTTTGTTAATATCTCTCCAGTCATTGGGGCATGGGGAGAAGAAAATGCGGGGGGAAGACAGAGAGTTATGGATTGTTGTAATAAACTATAAATCAGGGGTCTCAAACTCAGTTTACCTTAGGGCCAGTGCTAGTCCTCAAATCCTCCTAGCAAGCCAGCAGGCACCTGTCTCTGGCATACATTTCTCCCCGCCCTCCCCCCCCCATGTATCTCTTGTCCCTCCCTGATGTCCCCCTGATTTTGAGCCCACTGGGGACCTTTGCCACCACTACCAGCCGTTCAGCCAGGCTAGAGTAGCTTCCGGTTGCTATCTCCACACCACTGCTGGCACATCCCTGTGGCCTGGGGGGCGGTGTGTGCAGAGTTAATAAGTGTAAGCTGTGAAACTATTAAGTCAGTTTGTGAAACCTATCTAAATATCAGTGATGCCAGCTCTCCTGATCTGATCACAAACCTCCTGATAGTTGGGGTGGGTTTTTTTCTGGAAAGACCCAGACATGTCATTAGAATTAAGACACATCTGGGAACTTCACTATCTGATGCTTCATGCACCTGCTATCAACTGTGATCTCCCTGACTTAGCAGATTTTGCTTGTTTGTTGGTGCATGGTATTAGAAGAGAATCCCAGCCTCTTTTTCCCCCCCTTTCATTTTTGAAACGAAGACTTTAGGTTTCATGGGTTGTGGAGAAAAGCTAGAAAATGTGCCCCGAGTTCAGCCAAAGACCTCAAACACCAGATGCTAAATAAAAAGATTCCCAAGTATATTTTTATCTGATTTCAAGAAGCCACTCCCTTTTTGGGGAGCAGAGGGGCTGGTTCTTGAGTGTGAAACTCTTGGGGTTGGCATTACAGTACATGTAAGTAGATAGTGTTTCCCCCTTTGTCTAGGAGCCCAGAGAGAGACCAGGATTCTACAAAAGGCATGAAACTGAGTCCTCATTCTGATACACCCATGTCCTCACGCTGGGATGCCCCCCATTAACATCCACACACTCGTATTGGGATCCCACTTCCCCCCATACACATTAACATCTGCATCCTGGCACTGGGATACCATTTGCCCCCGCTAACATCCATATCTTTATGCTGAGATCCCCCTCCTCCTGCGGTAACCAAAAGTGAAACCCACTGATCCACCCTGTTGGCTGAAGAAGCACATCAGCTCGGATGGCTCCTTTGGGCAGCGGGGTTCAGATCATGGTGGAAGCAGCCAGCACAGCTTCCTGGACTGAGTGGTGCCACTACAGCTAGGACTGAGTGGACACTGGAGGTATGGGTGCTGCTGGAAGCCATGTGCATGGGTGAGTCCTCGTGCACTGTCCCCTCCTCCCCCAGCTGGCAGCCCCACAGGCCTGATTACATAACTTTTTCAAAAAATTTGTGGGCCAAGTTGGGGAAGTACTCAGGTCATAAAAGGAGATAAAAGTCATTAACTCACCTGGAGCCTCAACTTTCCCATCTGTAATATGGAGGTGTTGATAACCCTTGGTTACTGTGGGTATGTCTACACTTGCATCCTCTTTCGATAGAGGGATGCAAATGAAGACATTCAAAATTGCAAATGAAGCCAGGATTTAAAAATCCCACGCTTCATTTGCATATTTGCGTTATGGTGCTATTTTGAAATAGCGCTATTTCGAAATAACAGACACTGTTAAGACACGATTATTTTGAGAGAAAACCCTTCTCTCGAAATAACCCTTATTCCTCATACAATGAGGATTACCAGTTATTTCGAGAGAAGGGTTTTCTCTCGAAATAACCGTGTCTTAACAGCATCTCTTATTTCAAAATAGCGCTATTTTGAAATAGCGCCATAACGTGAATATGTAAATGAAGCGCAGGATATTTAAGTCCTGGCTTCATTTGCAATTTCGATTGTCTTCATTTGCATCCCTCTCTTGAAAGAGGTTGCAAGTGTAGACATACCCTACGTGTTGTAAGGACCAAATCATTAATGTTTGCCAAATGCTTTGAGGTTCTTCATTTGTAAGGTCGTTGGGGCAGATTATAATGTCTCTGGTAATGTATTTGTTCAGCACATACTTTTCACAGTGTGGCCCTGGTCTATTACTGGGACTACAGGGGCTACTTAAGTACAAATCTACTATATACTTTAGAGAGTTTGTGTGTCTGTCTGTGTCTATCTGTCTGAATCTGTTTGTTCAACTCCTCCAAAATGGTAAGAGCTATGAACACCAAATTCCCTCTTATCCTAACTTGAAGCAAGGTCAGGGTTTGGTTGTGCCAAGACAAAGGGATGCAACTGAAATGTGATTGTTTCTCATAACATGGAAAGGGAGAGGTCTGGTAGGAGGGACAGTTATACTGTAGAATGACCACAGGAGGGCAGCAAGGGGCCTGAGATGGGGACCGGGAAATCTATAAGCCCAATGGGACAGCAGGGGGCAGGGGTAGAGTTAAGATTCCTGCTTGCCACCTGGGCAGCAAGGTCCCCACCATGGCCAGCCCCAGGGATACACACAGCCATCACCAAGGAGCTGCTGCCTGGCCAGCATGACCTGCACTGTGGCCAGCCTGGGGGGGAGCCACCACCCAGCCAGCACAACCCCTGCTGATCCTGCACCTCCACCCCAGCCCCCTGTCCTGAGCCCCTCCTTACCCCCAACTCTAACTCCTGCACTCCCACATGCCAGACCCTGTCTCAAAGACCCTCTTCACTCCCAAACCCTGACTTCTGCACCCACCCACACCCCAGTCCCCTGTGCTGAGCCCCCCCACATCCTCAAGTCCCTGCCCTGATTTGGGCAGCTTCTATACCTCCAGAGCCCTGCCTTGAAGGACCTGAGCAGTGCCAGGTAAATCTTCTAGTAAAAGCAGTAATCCTATGCAGTACTTTCTGATCTGCCATTCTACATCAGCAAAGATACACTGGGTTCCAATGTGTTCAATATGACCAGAAACGATGTTTGTTTGATCTATTTGCATATATTTTATTTTGCCTCTTCCTCACCACTAGCAATCTGTCTCCTGACTCTCAATTCAGAGGTACAAAGAGAAAAGAATTTCCTTTTCTACACACAATAGTCTGTATTTACTCTTTTTAAGTGTCAGCCTAAATGGCCAGATGGTCCTCACCTGGTGTAAAATGACATAGCTCTTGTTACTACAGGGGAGCTCTGCTGAGTTACCCCAGCTGAAGACCTAATGTTTTTGCAGTAACAACACTTCAGCTGTTCAACAAGACCTGTCCTCGCTGTAATTATTGTTTACTAGATTTACTACTTAATTCATTTGTTTTTCTTCATGAAAATCATTGTTCTGGATGGGGTTGGGGATGAGGGGTTCTGCATACAGGCTGCTCCAGGCAGAGGGGATTACCCCAGCCCTCTCTCAGGCTATGTTTACGCTACAGAGTTTTTCAGAAAAACAGCCATTTTTCCAAAAAAACTTCACGTACATCCACACTGCAATCACGTTCTTTCAAAAGAAAATCAAAAGAACAGAGGGGTTTTTCCAACATTGGTAAACCTCTTTCTACGATGAAGAAGCCTTTTTCCCAGAAGAGGTCTTTTAGAAAAAGGTGCATGTGGACAGGGAAGTGGAAGTTCTTTCGAAAGATGAGGAAAGAAGAAAAAGCACAGGTGCCCTGGTGGCCACTCTGTCCATAGTAATCACAGCTTAAATGCCAGAGAGTCCATTCAAGATCACTTTTTTGATGCACTTTGGCAGTGTGGATGCTCTCTTTCGGAAGAAGTTTTTTTAGAAGATCTCTTCCAGAAAAGCTTCTTCCGAAAGAAGCCTGCAGTCTAGACATAGCCTCACTGCAGCAGCTTGGGGCCAGGTGAGAAGCGCCTCTTCGTGGCTGCTACAGCTCCAATGGGCACAGATGGGGTAGGAGTATATATTTCCCAGCTGGGGGACAAACAGACAGACAATGTCTCTGAAATATATAGTAGAAAGTTGTCCTTTTCCTCTCTCTCTTTTTATTATAACTGCTACAACTGCCTTATGATGTGACTTCCAGATTGTTAACTGGTGGTGTTTCATGTAATTATGGCTTTGATCCCAAAAAAACACTTAAGTAGGTGCACCATGGAATTCAATGGTCCTTGTCATGTGATTAAAGTTATACAGATGTTTAAGTTCTCTGGTGGAGGACCTTTGGGAGTCAAGTTTTCTTTCTGTGCTGGAAGCACTAAGTAAAGAGAAAGTTCCTTATGTTACTCAGCTGAAGGGGCTCTAAGAAATCTGAAGGAGTTATGCCTACAGGTTGTTTGGAAATAGGGTAAGACCTTAGTAGGTGGATTTTTCTCTGGGTCAGTGGCCTCCAATCCAAAAAAGGTTCCCCGCCCCTTCTATATATGTCGGAAACCCCTTCAAGCCAGGGGGTGCTGCAGCACCCCCCTAGTTCCAGCATCTCTGTTAGAAGAGAAGCGCGTTTGTCTTTTCTTTGTTGACTCCTGACTCTTCCAACACCGCCCATGCACCTTCCTCCAGAAGGGAAAGGCCGCGGGGTTTTACCAGCTCGCGGTTTTACATTAGCAGCGTCCTTGGGCGTTGCTGGCCGAGCGGAGCTGCTAAGTCGCGGCACGGGGCTGGCTTCAGGACCACGGAGAGCGCCCCACCCCACCAGCCCGCTTCCCGGCAGTGGCTCGCCATGCGCAGCCCGGACCACGCTGCTGGGGCTAGACAGGCGGGGAGGCGCGGGACCCCACTTCTCCGCCCCGGGCGCTGGGGCCCGGGCTGAGTTTCGCTGCCCCATTTGGCTCTGCCGGCCGGGTGGGGACGGGCGCGGCGCGGCAGCCAATGGCCTGCCCGCCTCACGCTCCGGGCGCGGGGAGGGAGGCGCGGAGACTCGCTACTAAAGCCCGGGTCTGGCTCGGACACTCTCCCCGCGCTCGTCCTGCCGGACTGCGGGCGCCGGTTCACACTGCGAGCTGGGGCGCGGGGTGCGAGATTCCGGGGGGCCCGCGCCGCTTCCCGTGGCACTGAATTCACCAGGCTGCCGGGTTAGCGGACCGAAGGTAGGAGAAGCCCCCAGGGGCGGGAACGGGAAGCCCCTTTGTTAATGGGGCGATGATCATGTAGATCTTCCTGCGGGGGTCTTTGAAACAGTCTCCGTGGCTGTGTGTGGGGGGGGTCCCTTAATTCGGGGGGTCCCTAATTCGGGTAACCCAGCGTTTTCATAGCGCTGTGTGGCTCATTGCACCCTGTGTTGTAATTACGGATTATTGATTATGTGCCTGACTATACTTTATTATCTTCCATTTGCTTTTCATTGTAATCGCTGCTCCCAGTGGAGGTGTAACTGCCTGCCGGTCTCCCGGTCGGTGGCCATGGATAGCATCGTCTAGGTGCTCTCCTTCTTTGCTTGAGTTTCCTACGGGGCACGGATAGAAACTTCAGAAGTGTCTGGAAGAGGAGGGTGTCACTATTTCTTACTGCCTCTTAAAGCTTCAGCCAGGTGTTAGTACAGCAATCCTTAGGGCTCACCGGAGGGTCTCAGTGTACATGTTCCTGGAGGCAGGGCTGTTACTAGAAGGAATGGCTGTTCATCTCTTCCTCCAGGTGTTTTGCTGTAATTCTTATTCTCCCCTGATGAGAGGCTTGAACTGCACAAAGGATGGAGCACCCATAAATGTCCATAAGGTATGTGTGCAAGGTGCCATTCGTGTCTCTGTGTGTAAGTGTCCCTAGGGCCTGTGGCAAGATTGGAAAAGGAGGCACCACTAATGCCCTTGGGGTGGGGCAAAAGGGGAGTTGCCCCTAGTGCCCAAAAGGATTGGAGGTGCCACTAATTTCCACCTTTCCTTGCCCTCTAGGCAAAGATGGCTGATTTCTTGGAAGGCTCAGGCTCTGTTCCCCACAACCAGAGCCAGTCTGCACTCACCCTATCCACCAATGGGACATTGGCAGTGTTCCAGAGCTTGCAGCTGGTGCACCAGCTGAAGGTGCTGATCATCCTGATGTATGCAGCCGTGGTGGTGGTGGGCATGGTCGGGAACTGCTTGCTGGTGCATATCATTGTGAGGGTGAAGAAGATGCACAATGTCACCAACTTCCTGATCGGGAACCTGGCACTGTCAGATGTGGCCATGTGCGCCACCTGCATCCCACTCACCCTGGCCTACGTCTTCGAGCCCCGGGGCTGGATCTTCGGCAGTGCCATGTGCTACTTTGTCTTCTTCATGCAGCCCGTCACCGTCTATGTGTCTGTCTTCACCCTGGCAACCATAGCCGTGGACCGCTACATTGTCATTGTGCATCCACTGCGACGCCACATCTCGCTGGAGCTGGGTGCCTATGTGGTGCTTTTCATCTGGATCCTTGCTGGCTGCCTGGCATTGCCAGCCATGGCTCACACCTACTATGTGGAACTGGGCCAGCAGGAGCTTTCCTTGTGTGAGGAATTCTGGGGGGAACAAGAGCACCAGCGGCAGGTCTATGCCTTGTGCCTGCTGCTTATCACCTACCTCTTCCCTCTCCTAGCCATCCTGGTCTCCTACACCAAGATCTCCCTCAAACTTAAGAACAGGGTCATGCCTGGAACTGTCACTCAGAGTCAGGCAAACTGGGACAGAGCCAGGTGTAAGAGGACCTTCTGCCTGCTGGTCATGGTGGTGGTGGTCTTTGGGGTGTGCTGGCTGCCTTTGCACACTTTCAACCTCATCCGGGACATCAACATCAGTGCCATTGATACCTATTATTTTAGTCTTGTTCAGCTGCTGTGCCACTGGTTTGCCATGAGCTCCGCTTGCTACAACCCCTTCATATATGCCTGGCTGCATGATAGCTTTAGGGAAGAGCTAAAGAAGCTACTGGTCTGGCACAGGAAAGTGGCTCCTTATGGGCAAAGCATGACAGTGAGCGTTGTCATCTGAGCTGCTGCCCAGCAGCTCCTCTAGCAGGGTCACTGATCTACATTCGGCTCCCACAGTATGTTTTATCTGAAGTTGCAAACAAAAACAATGAGCTGTGCTATCCAAATGACTCCAACCCTGCACCTGATTCTACTTTGAAAGCTATGGACATCAGTCCTGTTTAAAGAACTTGCGTCTCTAAGGATATGTCTGCACTACGCAGCTTTTAGTGACAAGGCTGTGTCAACACAACCCTGTTGCTTAAAGTCATTGTGCATGAATGCTATTTGTTGGCGCTTTTGCTGACAAAATACTTCTACCCTCCCACAAATGGCTTTCACTTTGTTGGCAGGAAAGTGCTGCTGCCAACAAAGCAGCGTTCACACTTGCACTTGGAATGGCAAAACTTTTGTTGTTTTGGGAGGAGGGGGTTAACCACTCCATGAACAGCAAAACATTTGTTGATTAATTGCTAGTATAGACACAGTGAAATGTATTCTCTGCAGATTGTTCCTTTGGAGGCACTAGCCCAGGAGAGGGGAATTGGGGTGTATGTATGTGTGTGAGTTAATGAATTCACTTTTTAGTCTTGCTACTTAAAATATATTAAACACGTTCATAGATATTTGTTTTGAAAATCAGTGGAAATCATTTCCCCCTTCCTACCTCCTTTCCTGGTTTAATCTGGTTTATAGTTTATAAAGGAAATGGATGCAAGGGACATCTTAGTGAGATGTTTCAAAAATTCCCCAAAAAGAAGATTCAGTAAGTAAGAATGGAACAAATAAGTATGGATCCCTACTCTGAGATGCTGTGTCTCTGCAGCTTCCTCTAAAGAGGCTCAGAACCTCTCAGAATTGGTGAATACATTATACAATTGGTGATAACTGTTTTGGTTCCCTGGAGATTTCTTTTTTAAAAATCTGGGAATGTTAATGGTCAACATGTTTTCCTATTTTGTGCACTTAGAAAGATTCCTTTGTAATCTTCAAGCGAGTTTATATTCTCTATTTTTTGTTTTAAAATAATAAGACTATCATTGCTCTGAAAGGCCCTGCTATAGGTCAGAACAGAAACGATTAACAATGAAGGCTAGAGGAGTCGAGGAGGGGAACTATATTATTTGCTATAAAAGTGAGCAACATTGTCCTCAGTGGAGTGCCCTATTAAGCCACCTGATGTAGAACATTGCTCATGGCTTACATTCTGCAGCTAGATGTAGTGGTGGGTTTCATTTTATATTTTAGCTAGTGAAATTAGGACGAATACATGAAATATATAAAACAAACAGCACTAACAAAAAGACGCCGAAAAGAACATATGGTGAAAAAGTAAAGAGAGATGCTTTTATTTGGGTTCACCCCAGTCTTATTACAAGTTTATAGATATAAATATTGAAGTCTATACCTGGAGCAACTGTTCCTCTTGACCAGCTGTTGAAATTACACCATACAATGCAACACAAGCCTGTCTCTTCATCCTAACATATTGCCCATCGCCACATTGTTTAAGCATCAGTGGTGTTTAGCATAACAACTTTTTAAAGACAGCAGCAGGAAGTTATTGTGAGTTAATTAGCATGCAAGGAGTCAGAAAATGGAGGATAGTAGTGGTAAACTTAAATCACACTCATTCTCTGATCACATTCTTTATCTTCACAACTGTGTAGTAGGATATCAGTTTTATTTGGGAAAAGATGGACACAGTGCTTCAGCCAACACTGAATCTCTTGGCACAGAGCAGCTACATGCTTCTTGAGGATGTTGTTTTTGCAACGGATGATTTAAACATTTGTGAATGCACTTTGCTTGGTGGACTGTAGTGCTCACTGAGGCTGCTGATTTCTGAGCCCTGGAGACTAGGTCTTATTTCTCAACCAGATCCAGAAGAGGCAAGGACCCTGGACATCTGGGCATGGCATTTCTGGCCTGTATTGCCAGCTCTGCAACTAACCTGCTGGAGAAGTCACTTTCACCTTTGCATCTGCTTTTGCCCTATTTATAACAACTTCCTGCCCTCTTTAAGATCTAAGGATAAAGAGTGTGGCATAACTATTTGTTCAGTCTGCATGTCCATACCAATACTTGATCTCATGCTGAGACTGCAGCCAATGGTCCAAATTAGTATCAATGGTGATGAAGCCTTTTAGTACACCTGTGCATTAGGAACTAGTTTGAGACTATCAATTTATTTTACATATGCCACATAAGAACAATCAGCGTATTAACTCCAGATTCTCTTGCCCCTGTTAGATATGTACAATTGAACTGGATTTGAAAGATTCCATAACCAGTCACCCATGTTCCCTCTACACTGCATGGCAGCAGAGCTTCACCGGTGTTTAATCAGCCCTGCCCAGTCAGAGACTCAGGGCTCCATGCGCTGAGCTGACTGATTGGGTGGGGCTGATTAATCATCTGTGAAGCTGTGCGGCCACGCAGCTTAGAAGGAACATTGCCAGTCAGTCGCTAATATTCTGTCTTTTTTTTTCCCTTTTCTTTTTCCTCTTCCTCTTTCTCTTTCGCTTTCTCATTTTTCAATCTCTGATACAGCATGAAGTATCCTCTCATTCATGTCTAATGTATTTGCTGTTTTATCTAGTTGTGAATTAGGACAACAGACATCTACAAATTTTTGTGAGATTATACACTGTCATTTAAATATGGGCGTTGTTAATTAACCACAGAGACTCAGATTGTGAGCTGTATCTGAAATCAACAAAGCTGGACTTGGTACTGTCACAGAATACATGGATCCCATGATTTTCATGCTTTTAAAATAAAAAAATTATGGCATTTTCATCTGTTCCTTTGTTTTGCTGGTGCTGAGTTGATGGGTGCATAAATCATCTCAACAAATTTCACTACCCGGTTACACTGTGACTGTAGTTCTCATATTGGGGAACAGGAATTCGGAGCAACCCAGAGGTGGGACAACAGACCAGATAATCATAGAATCCTAGAACACTAGAAGTGGAAGGAACCTTGAGAGGTTATCAAGTCCAGTCCCCTGCCCTCCCAGCAGGACCCAGCACCATCTAGAATTGCAGAACTATATTGTTACTAATTCTCAAAGTGGTCGTGGGATAACATACTGGAAAAATCATAGGGTGAGGAAAATTGCCGATTCCACAGTTTTAGGGCAAATTTTTAAAACCAGCTTCTGTTTTGGTACCTATAATGAACTGATGCTGGTGTGGTTTCCTATTGAACCAGCCTGCACAATCTTGAATGCCCTTCTGATGCTTTATCCAAATTATCTAAATCTTGGAAGAAATTTGTAACATCTTCATTTCCCACCATGAATGCCCTATCTCCTTACTAGTTGAAGATTTATAAAGGTTGCTGGGAACTGGGCCCATGGAAGGCATTTGACACTGCAGTGAGTCAAACAGCATGGTGCATGGCTGCTGATCATCGTCTGCTGCCTCTGCATAAACCAGGGGAGTGGAGATGCATCCTAGGATCCTGGTGATGCTCCAGTCAGGTCAGCTCACCATATGATCAGCGGGAAGAAGAAAGCTGGGACTTCACAGGTAGTTGAGTGACTCTTTGTGAAGGGGACAGGATGAAGGTTTCATGGTAGGTTCAAATTTTGACTGATCTGGCACTCGACTCTTCTGCCTTCTCCCTTTAGCAGTGCTCTGCTCCCTTACCCACCATTATCAGGTGGGCCTGAGACTGCTTACACCCTGTGATACATCAGAGAGAGAGAGAGTCTGGTGTCTTATGCCACATGGTTGGGACTTGGCAGGCCTTTCCCCTTCTCTGCCTTTTCAGGGATTGGGCTGGTGTTCCCTCTCTCCCTCACAATGCAGCCTGGGAGCAATCATTAATATAAAGGGAACAGACTTTACCATGGGGTTACAGCACTCCTGGCATGGGTCTTTGCTATCAACCAGGGAGAGGAAAACAGATCCCATATCCAATCATTTCAGAAGCCCAGAAAGCCCTGTCTTGTGAGGGTGCATGGTCTGGTGGCTAGATCACTGGAAGGGGACTCAAAAGATCAGGGTTCTACTATTGACTTTACATGATCTTGAGGCAGTCATATCCCCTTTCTGTTTCTCTTCCCACCTCGTGATGGATTAATACCCAGGGCCTGCGTCCAGGGACCCTGGCCAAATTGGAGGCCTTTTGCAGTGGCTCCAGCTCCCTCTGGAGCCAGCAGGCTCAGTGGCCAGTGCTACAGGGGTGCCACTATGTTGCATGTCAGGCTGTGCCTGGGCTGTTTCCACCACAGGCAGCCCCTGCATTTCTATCTTGGCCATCCCTGTAGCAGCCTGCCCCATATTAACTCCTCTACCAGAGAACCTTTTGGCGTCCACTTGGGTGGGGTTGCTTCCCCGCAGTTTGCACTCCATTGTCCTATGTAATATACCTTTAGATAATTTACTACAGGATTGTCTGCAAGCAGTGTCTTTGGTGTGAGATCGAAAGTGCAATTGGCCTGACGTAAGTGACTGACCCTTTGAGGCTGGGATTAATCTAAATATTGCTGTGATTCTTGGTGTAAGGAGCCATCTATCACAAAGGCAGGTTTGCCTAGGTAACAAGATACGTCAGAGTACCCCGGGGGAATGTCTGACTCCATTGTAAGGCTGTTACAGTGCCTGAGGAATTCATACTTGATAATTGGTTGGAGACATTAAAGTATAGAATTGACACGCAGCTTGGGGCTGGTGTTTTGATTCTTAATAGTCTGCCCTGAGGCAGGTACTCACCCTCTTGGGTCACTGCAGGTCAGCTTGACAAAAGTAACTAAAAATACAAATGCAAAACCAAACAAAAATTGATTTATTAGACGTTTACATCATGACTGATAAAACATTGCACCTATATACACCTGTCATCAAAAGATCCCAAACCTGGTATTAGCCGATGGTGTCTCACAGCTCTCCTTCCACTCCTTCCACTTTTACAGCCCATAAAGCAGGTACTGTATGAAGCATTCTCATTTTGCAGAGGGAACAGAAAGTTAATAGCACCATTTTACAGAGGGAATACGGAGGAGAAGAAAAATGAATGGCACCAATTTCAAACTTGGGCGTATAAAGCTAGGTGCATCTAGCTTTACCTGAACCGTGCCCCACTAGTAGAACTGGAAACTGGAGGGCTGGCAAGGTCCCTGCCTTATGGGGTGCACATACAAATATACAATAAAAGAAGGATCTGGGTGAATATTTTCAAAGTAGCCTAAGGGATTTAGACACGTGTCTTCCACTACATTAATGTGTCTACATCACAAGAGGACTTTGAAAAACTTAACTATGATTTCTGCCCCAAGGAGCTTATTCGGTCAGAAAAATCCCAATGAGCCAGCACTTCTGCTGGTGGAGACTGGACTTCTATGGAACGACGCTGCTGAACAGTGTTAGATGTTAACATTAGGGATGTAAAATCCCGTTTAATCGGGTAACCGATTAAAGGGGGGTGAGTGAGGGAGACACCCTCTGCCTCGTCTCAGTCGGAGCAGCCTCTGCCTGAAGGGCCCACCGCAGATAGAGGTTGCGGAACCCCAGGCCTGCCACAGGCAAGGGATACTCCAGCCCAGCCAGAGCGGTCCCTGTCCGGGGTGTCCCCCATCCTCCCACCGGGTAACCTTAACCAGTAAAACTTACCTGTTAACTGGTTAAACCTTCACATCCCTAGTTAACACCAGACAAAAGGAAAGAAGACTGAAGGCACAACAAGGGTTATGATTAAGACCAGGAAGGCCATATTTATTTAAGAGTACACTCTCCCAAAGGACTGATTCATTATAATTAGACTTTTGAATACTAAGACAATACCAAACTAATACCATCCTGTGCTGAATTTTCAGAAGATAAATTCTTTGATGCAGAAATATTTAGTGGCTCAAACCCCATTGTGGAAAAGAAGAAATTCCCATATAACGGGGCAACTGTAAGGGAGTTGATAAGAGTTCGGGATACTAATCAGTAGCTTACATTTTTCCTCAGCAGATGAATCCATGCAATGATTATGAAGGCTGGTTCACTGGCTGGGTACTAGCCTATGATGTGGAGACTGGGATTCAGTTTCTTGCTTCATCACAAACTTCTTTTGTGACCTTGGGCAAGTCACTTAGCCTCTGTATAGCTCCGTAGCCAATCTGTAAAAATCAGGATCATGATGGGGTATTATGAGGATAAGACGGGGAAGTGCTTTGAGATCTACTGATGAAAAAAATTATATAAGAGCTACTTTTGATGATTAGCTCTTTTCAACCCATTTTAAATGCGTAAAATGTATAACATTGTGATAACTCTTTATTCTATCTCTAAAATATGTAAATATCATGGAAAATAGCACAGGCATGTGACAGGATTTTATTTTTAAATGAAAGTACAATAGCTTTTTAAAAATGTGCACTTCATTGCTATTATAATATGCATCAATATTCATAACTTTTATTCACCATCCAAGTAGCTGAGTCCCTCTAGTGGC
The DNA here is from genome assembly GCA_019425775.1 of Rafetus swinhoei. Taxonomy (NCBI): domain Eukaryota; kingdom Metazoa; phylum Chordata; order Testudines; family Trionychidae; genus Rafetus; species Rafetus swinhoei. The sequence continues at coordinate 16,530,975 of CM033447.1, read as the reverse complement.
ATAAATTCAGCATTTTAGTACATTGCATTTAAAAAACCCAATTGTATCAGTGGATTCAATGCTAGCACTTTCTGAGGCTCTCTAAAGGACTACTGAAACCTGATCTTGGATCACACACTGTCTGTATCCATATTAATGAGTATAAATTGATTTATAGCCACTTGTCAGCAAGTATAGATGCACTGGAAGAAACAGGAAATTCAGCGAATGAGTGATACTGATATGCTAGAATTCTAATTGCTATAACTAAGAGACACAGTGTGAGGAGTAACGTAATGCCCAGGATAGCCAATAGGGATATAGGCTTATAAAAAAATGTATTGTGAGCAAGGAGCGAAGTGTGTTAAGTGTACTGGTCTCTGCTTATCTTGTAAATGCACATCTCTCTCACTCTCTCTTTCATGGATATTTGGAAGACGGACATCTAAGGCACCAAAACTGAGTTGGCATCCCCAGGAAAATCAAATAGCATGAAAATCCCACAACAGTAAGTATTCATTGTGTTAAATGTTTAGTAAATTGTATGGCTTTAATAGCAATTAAAAGATAGAACTTCAGTGGCTATCGGTTGCAGCTGATCTCTCCATTTAACCATTTAATGGAACGCAGCCTCATGAGGTTTGTAATTTCACCTTTGCCTTTCCAGATGACTGTTTATTATCCATATGGCGGCAATCTCTGGACAGTGAATAATCCATTCATTATCAAGGCTGATTGAGAGCAAATGTGTGTGCAGCGGTGACTACTTAACCCTGCTGACAGCAAACTACAAAGAAGGAAAATGATGAATCCGGACAATTTAACCTCCCTAAGCTTCCTCTCAGCCATTCATAGCAACACTAGCAATTTATTCTCAGGGCTCCAGTTTGTTCAGTCTTTCAAGCCACTCATCATCCCATGCTACTCGCTGGTGGTTTTTGTGGGCATCATTGGGAATTATCTTCTCATTTATGTCATCTGCAAGACGAAAAAAATGCATAATGTCACCAACTTCCTGGTAGGCAACCTGGCTTTCTCAGACATGCTTATGTGTGCCACCTGCGTGCCCCTGACGCTGGCATATGCCTTTGAGCCCAGGGGATGGGTTTATGGACGTTTCATGTGTTATTTTGTGTTCTTAATGCAACCAGTCACCGTGTTTGTGTCTGTCTTCACCTTGACTGTCATAGCTGTGGACAGATACCATGCCATGGTGTATCCTCTCCGGAGGAGACTCACGATACCAGTCTGTGCTTATATTCTGGCTGCTATCTGGCTACTGAGTTGCATCTTGGCTGCTCCAGCCTTGGTCCACACGTATCATGCTGAGTTCCCAGAACTGGACTTCTCTATCTGCGAAGAGTTTTGGTTCCATATGAAGAGGGACCACTTAACTTATGCCTATAGTACTCTCATCCTCACATATGTGCTGCCTTTAATGGTCATCTCCGTGTCCTATCTGCGGATCTCTGTCAAACTGAAAAATCGAGTGGTTCCAGGCAACATCACCCAGGGCCAAGCTGAGTGGGACAGGGCGAGGAGGCGGAAAACCTTTCGCTTGCTGGTGCTGGTGGTGGCTGCCTTTGGCATCTGCTGGCTGCCACTGCACATCTTTAACGTGATAAAAGACATGGATATTAACCTAATAGATAAACAGTATTTTAACCTCATCCAGCTGCTGTGCCACTGGTTTGCTATGATGTCTGCCTGCACCAATGCCTTCCTTTATGCCTGGCTGCATGACAGCTTCAGGGGGGAACTGAAGAAAATGTTTGCCTGGCGGAAAAAGAAGATTGGACCTGCTACTAACTGCATCATGGCCAGCGTGATGCTATAAATGTGTGTGTGTGTGTGTGTGTGTGATGCTATACATATGTGTGTGTGTGTGAGATGCTATACATATGTGTGTGTGTGTGTGTGTGTGAAATTTGGTTACAATGTATTTCCTTTCCAGTGATGAGTGTGAAGCTATGTCGGCACTAGAAAACATAGATTAGTGCAGCTCTACCAAAGCAGCTGCACGGCTGTAAGATCTCTCATATATATCTGCTTCAAGTGGACTGGAGAGAGCTCTCCTGTCAAAATAATCCATCCCCCTTCCCCTGTAAGAAGCAGTAGTTATGTCAGCAGGAAAAGCTCTCCCACCAACATAGCACTGTGCACACTGCCACTTATGTTGATGTACTGTGTCGCTCAGGGGTGGAATAGTCACAACCCTGAGCAACGTAAGTGGTACTGTAGACCCACCCTTTATCTTTTCTACTATTATTCATGACCCGCTTGCACGTTCCTCCGACATGTCACCTTCAGGACTTGACTGTGGCAATCTAGGGCCCTAAGCACAGTCTTACCTATAACTTCTGTGTCCCTGGCCTCACCAGAGTAGCAGAGGTGACATCTCAAAGAGCCTTTTGTTGTCATGGCACGTCCCTACCCCAGATACAGAGCCTTCTGCTGGGGTGTCATGGGGAATTCAACCCAGACCAGCCCCCGCTCCCCCATGCAAAACCTCTATTGCAGCTCCACTTTCTGCTTATGACGATGGTAGTGGAGAGCATGCATACAAGACTATTTGGCGAGGGGGCAGGGGCCCCTTTTACCCACATGAAGAGCCTTCTGCTGGGTTGCTGAACATGTTCATGTCTGCAGAAAATGCCCTGATGGGGAGGCAGCAGTGATTCTGGGGGAGATGGGTAAGAGCTAGCCAGTCCACAGAGGCTTTGGCTACAGAGGAATAAGGATGAGCCTGGAGCCAATGTGCCTCACTAGGCCCAGTGCTTGGAGTTGCATGGAAGTAGGCCTAAGATCTTGCAAAGACCCAATGCTTAGCACAGGATAGAGTGCTGAGGACCATATACTTTTGCTTTGGGTTGAAGAACGCTAGGTGCGGGCCAGAGGTTCCTCTCCCCTCTGGCCCACATGAATAGTGGCAGCAATAATGGACAGGAAGAAATGCATCCCTGGCTCACCAAAAGACTGGGCATTGCAGCTGCCATGGGCTGGGGCACACCTGCTCTTGATACCCAAGGCAGAGTTGTGATGGACACAGAGGTGGCCAGGAGCCCCGGTCCTTTACTAGCTGCCTGACTGCTGCAGTTATGAGCTGGGGAGGAAAAAGGCATCACCTGTTCTCAGTCTGCCTGATGAGCCATGGTCATGCTGAATCCCTCCCCACCCGCTTCTCCGTACAAAGACCAGGAGTTGCTGCAATCTGCTGGGTGAACCAAAACCGAGGTGGAAGTAAGCCAGGGACTGCTCAATCTTATTGAGGAGCAGTGGTGGTTGGGGGTCCCTTCTCTCCCTGGCTGCATAAAAAGTGGCTGGTTTCCAGCATTGTCTCCATCCCTGTGTGCACCAGATAGGTTCCATCTGAAGCATATCCTCTCTCTAGCTGCATGAAGTCTGGCGGCAGCAGTCTGTCTGTACAAATGGAGGTGCGGTAGTGGTTTGATTAAGGTCAAAAGGACTATTATGTCATGTAGTCTGATCTGTACATTACGGGTCTTTATTTTTCACAGTCATGCCTGTATTGAGCCTAATAACTTGTGGTTAGCTAAAGCTTATCTTCCAGAAAGGCACGCTGTCTAGGGATGTTAAATATCGGTTAATAGAATAGTCGATTAACCTCATGAATGTTTATTGGTTAGTCAACTATTCTATAGTCCCCGGGGACGAGGCAGGTAGCCAGTGCACTTCATCCCCACTTCCGAGGAGCCCTCTGCCACTCCGTGCTGCTGTCTCTGATACAGAGGCAGCAGCATGGGGTGCCAGGCAGGAGCTGGTCCACAAGGGGAGCCAGTTTAAAAAACAGCTCCCCTCGCGGACTGGCTGCCTGTCACCCTGCACAGCGGCACAGCGTGGGGTGGCAGCAGCCCTTGTCCAGGCGGAGGGATGGGGCTGAGCTCCCAGAGCCTGTGCAAGCTGGAACTGAGTCAGGCTGCCTGCCCGCCTGGCTCCTAATTCACTTTAAATGCAGAGCCGCAGCAGGGATAGGTCCCATACCTGGCATGAGCCAGGACTGAGTCGGGCTTCTGGCCAGACTGCTAAAAAATTTACTGGCAAAGGGGAGTGGGGGAAATGCGTGTAGTATGTAGCATTAATCTATAAGCTTTTGCTTATTGGTTAATCAGTCAATCGACTACATTATTACATCCCTAATGCGGTCTTCATATGAAGATATCAAAAGAGGGAGAATTTACCACTTCCCTTATTAGTTTGTTCCAATGGCTATTAACTTTCACTGTTAAAAAAACTGTGCCTCATTTCTAATTTGAATTTGTCTGGCTTCATCTTCCAGTCACTAGCCCTTGTTATGACTTTCTTCACTACATTTACAGAATGTTTTTGTACCCAGTATTTTCTCCCAGTGAAAATGCTATAGACTTACACACTATAATCAAGTCATCTCTCAATCTTCTTTTTGATAAGCTAAACAGACTGGGTTATTTATGTCACTCATTGTAAGACATTTTCTCCAGCCCTTGAACTATTTTTGTGGCTTTTTTTTCTATACTGTCTCCTATTTTTCAATACCCTTTTAAAAAAATTGGCAGCAGAATTCTGTGCAGTGTTACAGTGTCAGTAATGCCATACATGGAGCTAAATTGCCTTCTTATTCACTGTTCTCCTGCTTATACATCCAAGGATCACATTAATCCTTGTTGCCAGTACTGGGTGCTCACATTCAGTTGTTTGTCCTACATACCCCCAAAATCCTTTTCAGAGTCCTTCCAGAACAGAGTCCTATATTCTGCTTGTATGACCTGAATTCCTTGTTCCTAGAGTGGATAGTTGCATCCCATTGTTTTGTTAGGACAAGACATTGATGATCTTTAATGACCATCTGTAACACAGAGGCCTACTGATGGTTCCCTGCTCCATTAGCTACTTTTGTCAGGCCTGATATACACACTACTACACCAAAACACTCTTTTTGTAATTATATTTTAAGAGTGTCATTTAAGATCTCCTATGTGAACTGTTAACACAATGGTCCCAAAATCACTGTGTGGTTTATGTACAGGGTGTGCACAAAGAGTTATAAATATGTGCTAGAATCATTCTTAAAATATATTTGGCAAGTTATGCACAAGTCTAGTCTGGCCTAGGCAAAGGAAAGTGTATTTTTCCAGCCTGTCAGACAGAAACACTACAAGTACATTTACGTATAAGGTAAACAAAGCTATCAAGCTCACAGGTTGTAGAGCTATGTCTGCACTGCAGCGCTATTTCGGGATACCAAAGGTACCCCAAAATAGCTATTCCATGTGTTTTGAGTGCACCCATTATTTTGAAATATAATGGGCTTGCTATTCTGAAGTCCCTGTAAACCTCATTCCAATAGGAGTAAGGGATGGTTAGGAATCGTGATTTATTTTGAATAAATTTATTTTGAAATAAGTGCTGCATAGACAGTGCCAAATTTTGAAATAAGCTATTTCAAGCTACGGGTGCAGAGTAGATTCACCCAAAGAAACCAAGCACTTTGAACTCTGTGTATTGGGTCTTGGCTGAAGAACAGGCAGGCATGATGGGAGAGGAAAAACCTCTTTAAACAAAAGGCTCTAGTTTGCTGCGTTTCAGTCTTGAAAGCATTTTACTTATGTTGGTAACCATTTCTATCCTTATTCTGGTATCACTTAAACCTATGTCCTTTTGTTAATAAAATTGTTTACCATAAATCAACTCGCTGCTCGTACTGAAGAAGAGGGTGTATCCACCCCAGTTAAGTTAATAAGATGCTGTATACTGTTTCTTTAATGTTTCAGCAAACTTGATAAGGTTTTTGGATGCTACCGTGAGGGGGAAAGCTGCACACTAACAGATTTAGAGTTAGTGGGGTCCTATGCTCAGCTTCATTTTTTGGCTCTCTGCCCCTCAGGACCCAGCCAAGAAAAAGAACATTCTTTCTTATCTTCCCCTGTCCCCATTTTTCATCCTTTTTTTAAAATCTTTCTCTTCCTCTTCCTTCTCCTTCTCCTTCTCCTCCTCCTCTATTATAAGTAATAGCAAGTAAATGAAATAACGTGAAGTACCTTGATTGTTTGTGTAGGCTTTTTTTTCCCCCCACAGACCACTTGAAAATTGCTGAGGGTCTCCAAATGATTTTTCCAAATGTTGTTTGCACCATTAGCTAACTAATAGAAAGTGCTTTGGATAAGAGTCCTTTATAAAAATACCTTAATAACTCTTTTGAGTCCACCTGAATGGAGTACTCGGACCACGGTTTGAGACCTTCTAATCTAGATGAAAGCTTGTATTTGCATTATGCTAACATGAAAAAAGTGTAAAAATTAAAAATATAGATGACGCATGAAAGGAAAACATTTGAAAAAAATCCACCCTATTTATTCAGATAGCTTTTTTTTCCACGCTTTTTCTTTACAAAATCATCAATTAAGTCATCCTAAGTAATATTTTGTAAAGAGGCATTTTCAATTGCCAATATTGCCAAACCTGTGAAATGTCCCTGACTTGTATTTTGCAAATAATTTTTTAACTCATTTCAATATAGAAGAAGAACATTTCTCGGAAGCATTTATGACAGGATTTGTTAAAAATATTTTCAGAGAGATTTCTCTGTTTGAAAAGATGGACTGCAAACCAGTATGGGCACGTCTATAACTGGTGATCTCAAAGCACAGACTTCATCATTATCGATAAAACGAATGCAATGTTTCAAAAAGATTTATGTCTCTGTTCTCTTGGTGGAATTTACTTAATTTCTTACTTTCCTGTTCTTGGCGTTTTCGTCCATACATATGTCAATAAACATTAAAAAAAAAAAAAAAAAAAGAGCAAGGGGCATAGATCTGTGTACACCAGATGCGTCAATTGTGTTATTTTTCTCAGCCTGGTACCCAGGAGGGGCAATTAAAATCAGCCTTTGCAGAGCAACATGCATGAGTACTGACTCTGGACCAATAAGCAATCGATCAAAATCACATTCTCTGATCTCTTTTGGGGGCCAAATCCTGTCCCCATTGCAATCAACAGGAGTTTTGCTATGGCGTTCAATGGGAACACATTTTGACTTTTGGAGAGGCATGACAAAACCATCCGAGCAAGGCTATTTGCTTGTACATCAGGTAGGTTGCGAGAAAGCCAGCAGACATCTGATCTTTGTCCAGTGCAATGGAGAAATCAGCCATCAAGGGGGCTAGAAGACTAGGGCCATCCCTCTGAGTGCTGGTGCCCTCTGCATCCCAACACTGTTACTCCGCCTGCAGCAGGGCAGCAGCCACTCTGCACGGGGGAAGGGGTGTGAAGCTGTGGGGGGAAATGGGTTGCCAGCTCTCCCAGACCGGACAGACTGGATGCTATTTACTACAGTGATGTGCAGTTTGCCTGGGTCCGGGAGAGTTGGCAGCCTGGAGCATGGCTGGGAGGGAGGCATGGGCCGGAGGGCTCTGGAGTATCAGCAGGTGGCGTCACAGCTAGCTGGAGAGAAGTGGCACTTCTAAGGGGAAAGCACCGCTTCTCTCCAACTGCCTGCTGCGCAGCTGCTTCCTGCTCCATCAGAGTCCTCCAGCTCGTGAGAGCCTCTCGCCACCGCCTGGTGAGTGGGGGCTGGGCGCTGAGCCCTGATAGGTGGCAAGGGGATGGGGCGGGAGGCAGCCAGACCAGCACTGAGCTGGGGGCTGGTGACCAGGGGATGGTGCTAGGAACAGCTGGAGCCCATACGCAGCATGCTGCTGCCTAAGGGTATGTCTACACTACAGCCTTATTTCAAAATAAGCTATTTTGAAATAGTTATTTCAAAATAGCTTATTTTGAAATAATGTGTCTACACAAAAAATGCATTTCGAAATAGCACTTCCACACTGAGTGGACGCTGAATCACATTTAAGGCCGGCCGGAACTAGGTCTGGCAGGGCATCAGGTCAGGAGTGTCTTTGTGTGGCTGCTGCCTGAGGCTATCTGAGGCCTGTGCTTAAAGGGACCCCACCCCCCAGACAGCTGGTTCTCAGCTTTCCCTGCTTGCTTGCCTACCTCACTGAGGGACAGCAAAGCATTTGGTCTCTGTGTGCTCGGCTTGCCCTCACTCGGGACAACACAGCACTCTGCAACATGGAGCCGGAGCTGCTCCCGGGCACTCTGGTGCTTCTCTTGGACGCGTTGCTGCGAGCCTGGCTGCACTTTCTGCAGGCTGTCATCTGGGAGGTCCATCGGGGGGCTGTCAGTATCCAGGAGGCCCTGCGGGGGAGCTTCCACCCTGAGGAGCACTAAGAGCCTCCCTGGTCTGCCCCACTGGGGGCTTGTGCCTCATTCCTCCCTCACGTCCTTCCACTTACTTCCCCCAGTTCCCCTTCCTGATGTCAAATAAAACACACGTTTTTTCATAAACACAAACTGTATTTAACAAAACTGGGGGGGGAGATGAAACTCTGGTGAGACTGGGGAAAGGAGGTGGGAGAGGGAAGGAGAGAGGGTGGGAGAGGGGAGAGGGAAACCTGGGAGGAGGGAGCTGGAAGGGGGAAGCAAGGGGAAGAAGGGGGAGGGGAAGCACAGGGCTCAGGGGTGGGGGTCTCGCTGGACCAACTTGATTTTCATGTGAACCTGCTCCTGGGTTTGCATGTGGCCTTTGCTGGCCAGGCTGGCAGCTATCCTGCCATAGACAGCTGCGTTCCTCTGTCTAGTGCAGAGATCATGGTCATTGGGGGCATCCCCCCCCAAACCTGAATAAGGTCCATGATCTCCACCCTGGACCAGGAAGGCGCCCGCCTTCTCCAGGCCCTGGCAGGCTCCTGGGAGCTGGCAGGCTGCTCCTGGGGAGCGGTGGAGGGCTGGCTGCTAGTGGCTTGCTGGCTCATGTTTTGGGGCCACTGGGTCAGGGGCAGTGACTGCTGGCTCTGGGCTGGCAGGCTTGAAGCTGGCACAGGCACTGTGGCCAGAGTCAACCCCTTTAAGGACTCCGGGGAGGGGGGAAGGAGTGGAGTGTTCTTGGTTGAAGCTGGAGTGGCCACCAGGGCTCCCTGGGAAGGCTGGAGGCCCCCTATTTCGAAATAAGTGTCTACACAGCACTTATTTCGAAATAGCTATTTCGAATTTGGCGTTATTCCTCGTAGAATGAGGTTTACCAAATTTGAAATAAACGCTCCGCTATTTCCAATTTATTTTGAAATAGCAGTTTGGCTGTGTAGACGCTAGGAAAGTTATTTCGAAATAAAGGCTGTTATTTCAAAATAACTTTGCTGTGTAGACATACCCTAAGGCACTGTGGAACTTGAGGCATTTGGGTGCCCCAAATTTTGTGGTGCCTTATGCAATTGTGTGTTTTGCATATGGGTAGGGCCAGCCCTGTAGAAGAGTCACTGTACCACATCCAACTCCCACCATAGCCAGCTGCCTACCCACCCTGCCCCCTCTATTGTTTAGGGCTCATTCCCCCCCCCCCCATAGCTCACTCTTCCCCTCTCCTCTGTGGGTCCAGTGGGAAGCTAGTCGTCCCCCGCCCCCCGAACCCAGGCCTGTGTAATAGTGAAGCTTGAAAGTAGCCTTTGGGCATATGTGCTCCTTGATGCAGCAGGAGTAAAAAGCTTTGAAGTGCCAGAAGCAAGAAGAAGATGGGCAGGCCCTGAGTCACTGACCAAGAGGAACTTGGAAATCTAGCACCACTGGGGCTGGGAACAATCAGAGTTGAGTCCCAGACCCTTCCTTTCCCCCCCTTCTCTCCCCCCCACCCCGCTGGCCGCTTTCTGATTGACTCCTCTTTCTGGGGTCCTCAAGCATCTCTGCCCTGCCCCTTCCCTTTCTGTGTGAGGAAAAGTCCATTCAGTCAAGTGTAGACAGGGCAGGCTTTTCCCCAGGATTTATTATGAGCTAAGTGTTCCTTAATGAGCCATTTAGCTTCACTATTGACTTGTTCCTTTTGCTGGCTTGTGCGCATTACATAAGAGGAAACATAAATGTACAGCACAAAGCTGGAAAATGAGGCATTTGTTTGCTTGGCTTTGCTGCTCCATTGTGGACCCACCTGTTCTTGGGTCCTAGCACCATTTGTTTCATGGTAAATCCACCCTTGTGCACTGCAGAGAAAGACTTTTTGGGGAGAACTTGGAGCTGGAAGGTTGGTCGAGGTTCCTCTGCAAGGAACGACCGGGTAGTGGAAGTCAGGGTGAGGCTATAGCTCTGTGAGCAAGGTGCGGGTATCAGGGCTCCGGTGGCTGAAGGGCAGTGGAGTTCAAGGTGATGGCCAGAGCGGCTAAATAAATGGGGCATCATGGAATACATGCTGGAGTCCAATAAACTCAACCAAAAACCCTGCCTGGTACACTCTGCGTGATTGTTGACAGTGTGGAGACAAAAGTCCCTCACAGAGTTGGACGTTTTTTGTTGTGAAGAACAGCCATGTGTGGCAACATTTGTTGCACGGTAACATGGATGTTTGGAGGTTTTTGTTGTCCACAGGCAGTTTTTCATGACCAAAACATACCAGTGTAGACAAGGCCAAAGCTGCAAAGCTTGGAGGCATCCAGGGTTACAGGGCCAGTGGTGACAACCCCATATTGGTCTGGGCTGAACCCCAAAACGTTACTCCATACTATTCAGAACAGATGCCTTAGCACGCCTGTCTCTGTCCTTAGCATAAGGAATATGAGACAAGTGTAAGCAGAGATAATTGTAAGTGCTTAAACAAATTGTTAGAGTTTGTTGCATTCACAATGTAAGCAAATGTGCCTCACTTGAATGAAATCCATTATCATTTTGGGATTTGAGTGCCACATCCTGAATTGTAAAAGTGCTTGTGTGATCATTTGAATGTTGCAGGTAGATGTCATGCAAATCAAAAACTTTGAGTACTATGCCTAGGTGCTTACTTGTCCACAGGATTGGATATATTTATTTTCCTAACCAGATGCAATGACCTACACATACCTTGCTGAAGAGTTTTTAAGAGTAAAGATTATCTTTCTCTCCTTCTCATATGAACACGGGGGTGGGGTGGAGAAAAGAAGTGACAGCAAAGTTGTCAGCTGTCCCTGAAGCTAATTCTTATGTCAGGTAGTCACTTTAGGCCAGATTCTGATCTCAGGTATAGTGATATAAACCTGAACTGACTCTAGCGACAGTTTATACCAGGGGTGGGAAACCTTTTTTGGGTCAGGGGCTGCTGACCCACAGAAAAATCAGTTGGGGGCTGCCTACAAGTGAGAAGCAAAATGAGAAGCCCCTGACTGAGAAGGAGAGGCACTCCTCACATTCCCCTTGCAGTCCAGAGCCTATGGGGTCCAGGCTAGTAGATTGTGTTGGCTCCAGCTCTGTCGGTGGTAGCAAGGGGACTAGAGCACCAGCGTGGGTTCCCCCATGCTGAGCCTCGGGGGGGCTGATCCAGGTAAGCAGGGGGCCCCAGGGTCTGAGGTTCCCCAACCCTGGTTTATACTGTTCTCAATGAAATGTGCCTTCCTTCCTATTGCTTTTGGAAGGTTTGTGAGACATGCAACACCACATCTTGGAATTGAAAACAGAACAAAAGTAAGCCCTCAAGTGCTCAGTTCTGCTGCCAGCCTTTATTCATTTTTATAGTTCACTAAGGAGAAGGAATTCTGAAACAATTTTTTTCCTAAAAGTGTTGAAAAGTAGGGTTTGGGGAGGGGTGAAGATTCCAAAAGACAAAACAGTGGGGCAACAAATAAAAGTGGAAACAAACTGCATTTTGAGCATTTCTGCTTGGGGAATCTGTTTGAATTTAAAAATGTGCATATATTAAGAGACAGCAGCCTCTAATAACACAGCAATGACTGAGCTTTTTTTTTTAAAAGAATTTCATTGTCACTCATCGCTCAAGCTTGCAGGCTGTGATCTCATCAGATCCCAAAAGCTAAGCAGGGCTGGGCAAAATCAACAGTCATGAATCAGGCTCCAAGAAGCAAAACAAAACCAAAATCAAGAGATTGGCTTTAAAATTCTGAGTTTAAAATGATTGCATCTGGCGCTTTTTTTCTTTGCCCTGTGAGTTCTGAGATGAATTCCAGTTGGAGAGCCTGGGTCCTAGAGGAGAAAGGGGGCACAAGACAGCTCTACAATTGCTGCCTCAAGGCACCACAGCAGCTCAGCTGGCTACAATATAACATTAAAGGGACTCCAAAAGACGGTTTTCAATTCAATTCAACACCGTTTTTTAGTTCATGTCGACTCAAAAAGAAACAAAATATTTTGTTTATATTCCCCCAATGGCCATTGAAAAATGGAGGCAGGAGTGATAATGGCACGTTCAGGCCTGGTCCACACTGGAGCGGAAGGTCAACCTAAGATACACGTCTTCAGCTATGTTAATTGCGTAGCTGGAGTTGACTTATCTTAAATCGCCATCCACACAGCGGGAGGTCAATGGGAGCAAATGCTCCCATCGGGTTCCCTTGCTCCACATGAGGAGCAGGAGTACTGGTGCCAACAGGGCATCCTCTGAGTTTGATTTAGCGCATCTTCATTAGACCTACTAAATCGAACCCCGGAAGATTGACCGCGGCAGTGTCGATCTTCCCTGTAGTGTAGATGTGCCCTCAGATTGGCCACAGGGAACGTGAGTGTGCCAGTGATTTGAGACTATTACCTCATGTTTCTCTCTCATACCATCACCTTCTTCCCCACCATTTCAGTACCTGACAGGAGTGGAGAGAACGAAAAGAGAGTCCACATCATCATCTCGATAATAGAATGTTGCTTCTCACCACTGTGTGCCCAACACTGTACTTTTCAGATTTGCTCTGCCAAATCTACCACTTGTTCTGCGTATTCATAAGAACCAACTTGACTTAGCCACATACATCTCTTTTTTAGGGTATTCTCGTCCCAGTCTATATATTCTGACTAACATATCTGGGGAACTGAGTTACCCTGATCAAAATGGCTCTTTGATCCTGCTGATGCACACACATCAGACATTTCTGTGCCTTAGGGCCTTCCCTTACTTAGAGGCACCTCTCACAATTCTGCCATAGTACTACATTTCAGTGATCTTCTTGCCTTTATTTAAAGGGCCTTTCTACTGCTACAAGTGTATCACTTTTTAAAAGCCTAGAATTATTTCTGAGGTGAACTTGTTAGCCCTTAGAGAATGTGCTTGTTTGGGGATATAGGCCCCTGAGTTCCTGCAGGGATGTTCATCAGTAAAACACATGGGAGCCAACAGAGACCAAGAGAGCACAATGTGAAATAGGTGTAATGGCATTAGGAGATACGCTCATCAATACGTAATTGGATGGTGAAAACATACAAGCATGACTACAGTGTCTATAAAATAAAACTACTGACAGTTTAATAGAGTCTACGGGCACTGCAGAATGTACATAGCAGAGGAGAAAGTCAATAGTGCTGTTCTCCTCTCCCTCCCTTCCTCTCACCCCGGCACTTTTGCACAGGGGACAACCAGAATGCTGGGAAAATGCATGGGAAACACTACTTCCCCAGCAGTGCTGAATGTCTCAGATGTCACTGGGTAGGCTGTATCATGGCCAGGACTCCACCTTGCTCCAGTTCACCAGGGAGCTCTACAACATTAGTGTTGGGGGTGAGAAGCGGGGGAGGAACACTCAGCATCTTTACTACTTTTATAGTATCTACCACCAGTGAGTGCTTTCCTCCCAGCACCTGTGGATACATCACATCTTAACCTGGACTCTGCCCAATTCTCTCTTAGGCCCTGAAGCCCAGGGATATTAGCAACTAGTCAATTATCTGATAAGCAAATGCTCAACTAGTCGCTTTCCCTGCCCCTCCCTTGCTGCCTCTATCAGAGGTAGTGGTGGGGGAGGAGGATAGAGGACTCTGCTGCAAAGCAGCCCCTGTCCGCAGGGGTCCCCGTGGGGAGCTGGGCCCTCCTGCAGACAGGAACTGTTGCCACCATGCAGACCCTGTTTGCAGCGGCCAGGGCTGGCCACGGACAGGGGGCTGCTGCATGAGCAGCCCCTGCCCGCTGCCAGCTCTGGCTGCTGCAAACAAGGGCTGGTCTGGCACCAATCCTTGTTCATGACAGACAGGGCTGTCCGCCACAAACAGGGGCTGCTGGTCTCAGCGCAAGCTGGGACCAAGCAGTCCTGGCTTGTTCTGATCGCTGCGCCTCTGCATTTTACTACAGTGCCCAGTGGCTCTTACTACATTTAAAATGTAGAGCTGCAGCGCTGGTGGCTCTTGAGCCTGCATGAGCCAGGACTGCTCATTCCTGGCTGCAATTGGCTCCTGGAGCTACCCTCCGCTGCAGCTTTGTACAGCGGTGCTTACCATAGAATCATAGAATCCTAGGGCTGGAAGAGACCTCTGGAGGTCATCGAGTCCAGCCCCCTGCCCAAAGCAGGACCAATCCCAACTAAATCAACCCAGCCAGGGCTTTGTCAAGACGAGACTTAAAAACCTCTAGGGATGGAGATGCCACCACCTCCCTAGGTAACCCATTCCAGTGCTTCACCACCCTCCTAGTGAAATAGTTTTTCCTAATATCCAACCTAGACCTCCCCCACTGTAACTTGAGCCCATTGCTCCTTGTTCTGCCATCCGTCACTACTGAGAACAGCCTTTCTCCATCCTCTTTGGAACCTCCTATCAGGAAGTTGAAGGCTGCTTCAAATCCCCCCTCACTCTTCGCTTCTGCAGATTAAATAAGCCCAAATCCCTCAGCCTTTCCTCATAGGTCATGTGCTCAAGCCCTCTAATCATTTTGGTTGCCCTCCGCTGGACCCTCTCCAATGTGTCCACATATTTGCTGTAGTGGGGGGCCCAGAACTGGATGCAATACTCCAGATGTGGCCTCACCAGTGCCGAATAAAGGGGAATAATCACTGCTCTAGATCTGCTGGCAATGCTCCTCCTAATGCAACTTAATATTCCATTAGCCTTCTTGGCTACAGGGGCACACTGTTGACTCATATCCAGCTTCTCATGCACTGTAATCCCCAGGTCTTTTTCTGCCAAACTGCTACTTAGCCAGTTGGTCCCCCACCTGTAACAATGCTTGGGATTCTTCTGTCCCAAGTGCAGGACTCTGTACTTGTCCTTGTTAAACCTCATCAGATTTCTTTTGGCCCAATCCTCTAATCTGTCTAGATCACTGCCCTCCAACGTATCTACCTCTCCCCTTAGCTTAGTGTCATCTGCAAACTTGCTGAGGGTGCAATTCATCCCCTCATCCAGGTCATTAATAAAGATGTTGAACAAAACCAGTCCTAGAACCGATCCTTGGGACACTCCACTTGAAACTGACCACCAACCTGACATTGAACCATTGATCACTACCCATTGGGCCCGACAATCTAGCCAGTTTACTATCCACCTTGCAGTCGATTTATCCAATCCATACTTCCCTAACTTGCTGGCAAGAATATTGTGGGAGACCATATCAAAAGCTTTGCTAAAGTCAAGATATATCCAATCCACTGACTTCCTCATGTTGACAGAGCCAGTTACCTCATGATAGAAGCTAATCAGATTGTTCAGGCATGACTTGCCCTTGGTGAATCCATGTTGACTATTCCTGATCACTTTCCCCTCTTCCAAGTGCTTCAAAATGGATTCCTTGAGGATCCCCTCCATGATTTTTCTGGGAACCCAGGTAAGGCTGAGTAGTCTGTAGTTCCCTGGATTGTCCTTCTTCCCTTTTTTAAAGATGGGCACTACATTTGCCTTTTTTCAATTATCTGGGATCTCCCCCGATCTCCACGAGTTTTCAAAGATAATGTCCAAAGGCTCTGCAATGACATTTTCCAACTCCTTCAGTAATCTCGGATGCATTAAATCTGGACCCATGGATTTGTGTATGTCTAGCTTTTCTAAATAGTTCTTAACCTGTTCTTTCTCCACTAACGGCTGCCCACCTCCTTTGAATACTGCGCTGCCTAGTGCAGTAGTCTGGGAGCTGACCTTGTCTGTTAAGACAGAGGCAAAAAAAGCATTGAGTATTTCAGCTTTTCCCACATCATCTGTTACTAGGTTACCTCCAATAAGGGC
This sequence comes from Rafetus swinhoei, assembly GCA_019425775.1. NCBI lineage: Eukaryota > Metazoa > Chordata > Testudines > Trionychidae > Rafetus > Rafetus swinhoei. Next base: position 16,515,057 of record CM033447.1, on the reverse strand, counting down.
CCCATACCTGCTCTGATCACCCTCTAACATGCCTGTAGAAACCTTTCTTGTTATCCTTCACATCCCTTGCTAGCTGCAATTCCAATTGCGCTTTCGCCTTCCTGATTACTCCCCTGCATTCTTGAGCAATATATTTATACTCCTCCCTAGTCATCTGTCCAAGTTTCCACTTCTTATAAGCTTCCTTTTTGTGTTTAAGCTCACCAAGGATGTCCCCGGTAAGCCAATCTGGTCGCCTACCACATTTACTTTTCTTGCTGCGCATCAGGATGGTTTCTTCCTGTGCCTTTAATAAGGCTTCTTTAAAATACTGCCAGCTCTCCTGGACTCCTTTCCCTGTCATGTTAGCATCCCAGGAGATCCTGCCCATCAGTTCTCTATACAATAAGCCAGATAATCACATTTTAACATCCTTACTGAAGTCCCACTGATTTCACTGGGCTTTGGGCCAGAGCCTTATTGCACATGATCTGTCAGTGCTGAGGGTTACAGAATATCCTAGCATGCCTCTCCTCAATGTTAGCTACCAAGGATTATCCTACTTATAAAAACTGCATAAAACAAGGGAGAGCTTGGCACTTTTTTCTTTACAGTGTAATTGGGTACTGGCCCTTTTAGATCATTTGAGAGGCCAGTTACCCCATTGCAGCTCTCTGGGAGAGAGGAAGGTGGGTCCTGGGGAGCTGTCATTTTCCAGGAGAGGGAGAATATGAGGTCATCCAGATCATTGTTCCTTTCAGGGCCCAGGACCAGGAGCCTTATAGAGTGTGCCGGGCAAAGTTCCTCTCCCTGCCATCCAGCACAGACTGGTGTCTGGGAGCACGAGACCCACCTAATAAGAGTTCAGGTGGCTGGCTAATGGCTCAAAAGGAAGCTCCAAGCCTATCCTGGGAAAGATGCTGACAATATGAGAACTGCAGGAGTGGGATCTACGCCAGTAAGAGTTCTAGGACAGTGTTTCTCAACCATTTTTTATAAAGTACCCCTTTAAAAAAGATATAAGTACCCCCAGGACCTACAGTTTTCATACACACAAATTTTTTTCTACCATTGCAATATATTTGTTTAAACAACTTAATTGTAGCTGGACAGGCGATGACATTTTTGGGTGTAAAAAGTACAAAAATAATAAAGCGCTGTAGAATTTAAAACAAAAATTCAGTTTTCTCCAAATTTCAGTTGTGTTGATGTACCTCCCAGACTTCTCTCAAATACTCCTAAGGGTACTCGTACCACTGGTTGAGATACACAGTTCTAGGACACCAACATTTCTGCCTTGCCACCAGCAGCTCAGGCCAACTTTTCCTAGGCAACCCTGGGAAGCTACACTCTGCAGGAAGTACCGCCCAGGGAGGCCTGAGTGGCAGCCCCTTCGCAGCCCACTGATTGGCCCATGCTGGTATTTAAACCAAGAACTAGCACAGGGAATTGTCTCAGCAATGATGTAGGTTATTTGCTTTGTATCCAACTCTGTTACATGCTTCCTGTCTGCAGCCTGGCCCTGATCTGTCCCCATCTGAACGATTTGCCTCCTGACTGCAACTTCATGCCTGACTCTGACTTCCTGGTATCCTGATCTGTTTGACCCTGGCTCTGCTACTAACTCCTGACTGCAATTTGTAACTGACCCACGGACCCAGCCTGCCTGCAGCCCGGGCCTGACAGAAAGGGGCAGATGGGGAAAAAGAAATCAGCCAGCGCACAGGTCCAGGAAGGGGTTACTAAAATTGAGAGGTGAGTAACAGGGCAGGGAGTCCAGAAGTTAAAGCCACAGTCTCCAGGAAAGAGGCCAGTAAAAGCCTAGGCTTGGGTGAGTTTGTGGGCTGAGAAGGCTAGAACACAGAGCCATAGTCCCAAGAGTGAGGCCAATAAGCCCCTAAATTTGATTAGTGAGTAGAACGCTGAATAGTATCAAATAAATTAGAGCTGAGGTGAAGGGAACCATTCTGTTACAAACACTGAAGGCTACGTCTACACTGGCGGCTTCTTGAGCAAGAACTCTTTTGTGGAAGAGTTCTTGTGCAAAAAATCTTCCACAAGAGCACGTCCACACTGCCATATGCTTTTGCGCAAGAGATGTGCTTTTGCGCAAGAGCATCCATGGCAGTGTGGACGCTCTCTTGCGCAAGAAAGCTGTGATGGCCATTTTAACCATAAGGGCTTCTTGTGCAAGAAATTCAGGTTCCTTTCTACCCTGCCCTCTTATGGAAGAGCTCTTGTGCAAGAGGGCTTATTCCTCATGGGGAGAGGAATAACTCTTCCGGAAGAAGCCCTGTTTTACAACGCTAGACTGTAAATGTACTTGCGCAAGAACGCTCATGCAGTGTAGACAGCAGGCAAGTTTTTGCGCAAGAAGCTGCCAGTGTAGATATAGTCTGAGGTTATGTCTAAATTGCGCTCTCTTGCGCAAGAACATATGCAAATGAGGCATGGCGATTAATATCGCCACGACTCATTTGCATACTTAATGAGCAGCCATTTTTGCGCAAGGGGCTTTTGTGCAAGAAGGAGCTGTCTACACTGCTCCTTCTTGCGCAAAAACCCCCTCTTGAGCAAGAGCCGTTCTGCCGCTTATTTTCAGGCAGAACAGCTCTTATGCAAGAGGGGGGGTTTTTTGCGCAAGAAGGAGCAGTATAGATTGCTCCTTCTTGTGCAAAAGCCCCTTGCACAAAATGGCAGCTCATTAAGTATGCAAATGAGGCACGGCGATATTCATCGCTGTGCCTCATTTGCATATGCTCTTGTGCAAGACTGGGCAGTGTAGACGTAGCCCGACTGTATGTGGTGAGATTATTCTGCAGAGCTGAAAGGGAAACAAAGCAGGGTGCCTGCAGATCCCTGTGAAGTCATGAGGACAGGAATTATGGTACTGTCCAATGTATAATTGGTACCATTAGAAATATACAGATAGAAAGATTCCTTTAACACACATTGACAAACTGCATTCAGAGTGACCCCCAAGAATCTCTGCCTAACATTTAACAACTGTTTCCACTAATATTCATAGTAACACATGACAAGATTTAGACACATGCAGCACACTTCTCTTAATCTAGTTAGGCAAATTATTATATTAAAATAGCCACGTGAAATATGTTTGGCAGTCTGCACTGATCTCAGAGAATTCCCCATGGTTTTCCAAAGGGCCAGCGCTTGACAGTATAGCAGGTGTTCGGGGGTGCATCTTTAATTACAATTTAAGAAATAATGACATACTTTGCTTTTTAATGAAGCAGTATAGCTACAAACTTGACCTATTTCTTGTCCTACAGGTAGTACAATTTTTTGCTTTTGTTTTCAAATCCAGGGAATGGCAGGACAGCTCCTTTGCATTGCTAAATCAATGGAAAAGCACAAGCTGGTGTAGAGCAAAAAGTTGCTTTTTTCTGTTGCTATCATACTTATATTTTGATTTATCCAGGTATTTATGATACGTACAGTGGCATCTGTTTATTTTTAGCAGAGGTTTCACCTTCCCAGCTGCAATCCTGGTTGTTCCCTGAAGTTCTACAGTATAGGTTTATAACTCCATGCTATTTACAATAGCAAGAGTTGCTTCTCTCAGTGCTCTGTGACTCAGAGTGGCTTTGGCAGACAATCCAAGCATTACCATATTGCCTTTGTTTGGGTGTTTACATGAGTGATATTTTTTACGCCAATTTTCAGACATCAAGGGTGTGTCTAGACTACATGGCTCCGTCGACGGAGCCATGTAGATGAGTGTACTCAGCAAAGGGAAATGAAGCGGCGATTTAAATAATCGCCGCTTCATTTACATCAAAATGGCCACCGCGCTGTGCCGATCAGCTGATTGTCGGCACAGTGCGGTAGTCTAGACGGGGATCAGCTGACCCCAGATCCCTTTGTCGTCAAATCCTTTATGCCTCATCTAGACACACCCCAAATGTCTGCACAACAATACTTTTTTGAGAGTGTGTATGGAGACAAGCTTAAATTATCTATATTTGGAGCTGGATGGATTTGAATCCCGACTAGAACTTCTCCAAAGTATGAGGTGGGAGAGATGCCCAAACTGGAAAACCAGTTCCAAAGTCCAAGCTGCAGTGTTGAAATTAATGGCAAAATTCCATTAGGTTCAGGTCTCTACTCTTCAAAGGGTTTGAAAATCGTGATAAGGCTCAACACTAAACAGAAATGGGGATGCATGGGGGGGGATACTGTTTCTCAAAGTGAGAAGACTATTCACATTAGTAGTTTCAATGCTGTGAAGCTTTGCAACTTGACTCAGACATTCTAGGCCTCATAGATGAGCTGCAGGATATTTTTGGTGAAGACTCCCAAGTCAGTGATTCAACAAATCTGTGTTTCTGACACACATGACTTCATTAATGGTAGGAGTAAGGGCCAACCGCATACTTAGACACAACCACCATTGCTCTAGATAGGAGCCAGGTCCCAAAAATGAGAAGACTATTGAAGTGAGATTTCTGAGGAGTCCACGAGGGAATTCTTAGATATGTTTTCCTCTGTCGTTATGAGTAAATGTAGCCCTACATCTAAGGAAGCTGGCATTCAGCAGCATCTTATACTATGACATATCGGTCAGTGAGCTTGCTTTTCAAAATCCTCAGCTCTTCCAGATACCTGCACTTTTTACAAACTTCTGGGTAAGGGCTATCTCCCTGGGCATATGCTTTATTTATTTCTCCCTTTCAATATGTTCATGCATGCAGACACAGTGATGTTAAAAGAAATTGACAATGGCATAGCCAACAGAAGGCTACTGTTTTCTCATGGAAGTTCAGTTTCACAACATCTTACTGGGACTGTGCAAATTGCTTGTAAGTGAGCCGCTTGTGTTCTTATATCCCCATCACTCCATACCATCATAGACCAGGCCACAGATTTTTAGAAAAATCTGTATGGGTAGCACAGGCTGCATTAGTCTATCTGGATGCTAGAGAGGAACCATCTTTGTGTTAGTTCATGGATTTCAAAACTAGAAGGGATCATTGGGATCATCCAGTCTGACCTCCTCTATCACAGTGTCCAGAAAATATTCCTAGAGCATATCCAGTGTTGTTTTAAAAATGGCCAGTATGGAGAATCCTCCATAACCCTTAGTACATTGTTACAATGGTTAATTACCCTCACTGTTAAAAACTGATACTTTATTTCCATTCTGAACATCTACCTTTAACTTCCAACCTCTGGCTCAGTCATGTTATGCTTTTATCTGCTAGACCAGCGGTTCTCAAACTTTTTGGGCTCCAGAGCCCTTTACGTGCATAAAAATGTATGCGGCGCCCCAGCGGTCCACTGATTGTATGTGTTGTACCTATTGATGTTTCCAGTTTGTCAACCTCGCGGAGCCCCTGGAGATGTCTCGCAGAGCCCTGGGGCTCCGAGGAGCACAGTTTGAGAAACACTGTGCTAGACTGACAAGCCCATTATTAAATATTTATTCCTCGTGTAGTTATTTATACACTTTAATCGAGCCAGCCTTTAAGCTCGATTTATGTTTAAGCTACATAAATAAACTCAAGGAGTTGAGTCATTCCAAGTGCAGGTGTTCTAATCCTTTTACCATACTCAGGGCTCTTTTTTCAACCGTGTTCGATTTATCCACACCCTTCTTGAACTTTGGACCTGAAAAATGGGCACACTGTTCCAGAAGTGCTTACACCACTGCTAAATTAAAAGGTAAAATAACCTCTCTGCTTTTTCTCGAGCTTCCCCCTGGTTATGTGTCCAAGGACTGCATTCGTTCTTTTAGCAACTGCCTTACACTGGGAACTTTTCTTCAGCTAACCACCCACCCCATCATGATTCCCCAAATCTTCTTTGTGAGTACTGCTTCCTGGGATAGTTCCCTGTCCTGTAAACATGGCCTACATTCTTTTTTTCTAGACACACACATTTACATGTAGCCGTACTAGAACACATAGCATTTGCTTGCACCTCTCTTGCTGCATAATATAGAATGCTCTGTATTAGTGACCAGGCCTCCTTGTTGTTTTTCACTACCCAAATTTTTGCATAGTCTGAAAACGTAATCAGTGATTTTTATATTCTATTCCAGGTCATTGATAAACATGTTAAAAGGTGTCAGGCTAAGAACTGACCCTCTTCAGGATCCCACTGCTTGATAACTTCCTCTTTACAGTGAAACTGACCTGTCAGTTAGCCAGCTGTTAATCCATTTCATAAGTGTCATGTTAATTTTATATCTAGTCTGTTAATCAAAATGTCATCAGTAAGTCACCATAGAGAAGTCTCTGCATATGACATCAACATTTATTACTTTTACCTACTGAACATGTAATCTCATTTAAAAACAAAAAAGAGCCTGTAAAAATAACAGTATCTATCATCCATAAACCCCTGGTGATGGCCACTAATTATATAATCCTTTAATTCTTTATTAATTAAGTCCCATATCAGCCACTCTATTACCTTGCCTTGGATCTGACATGTCTATAATTGCGTAGGTCAACATAAGAACAAAAGAACATAAGAATGGACATACTGGGTCAGACCAAAGGTCCATCTAGCCCAGTATCCTGTTCTCCAACAGTGGCCAATGTCAGGTGCCCCAGAGGGAATGAACAAAACAGGTAATCATCAAGTGATCCCACCCCCGTTGTCTATTCTCAGCTTCTGACAAAGAGGCTAGGAACACCATTCCCACACACCCTGGCTAATAGGCATTGATGCACCTGCCCTCCATGAATTTATCTAGTTCTTTATTGAACCCTGTTAAATTCCTGGCTTTTACAACATCCTCTGGCAAGGAGTTCCACAGGTTGACTGTGAGTTGTATGAAGAAATACTTCCTTTTGTTTGTTTTAAATCTGCTACATAATAATTTTATTTGTGACCTTTGGTTCTGGTGCTTGGGAGCAAGTAAATAACTTTTCCACACCAGTCATGATTTTATAAACCTCTATCATATCCCCCCATAGTCTCCTCATTTCTAAAATAAAAAGTCCCATTTTTTTATTTATATGATAGATGTTCCAAACCCCTAATCATTTTTGTTGCCCTTTTCTGAATTATTTCCAATGCCAAGATGTCTTTTTTGAGATGAAGTGACCACATTTGCAGGCATTATTCCAGATATGGGAGTAATATGAATTCATACAGAGGCAATAAGATATTCTCTGTTTTATTCTCTATCCTTTTTAAAATTATTCCTAACATTCTGTTTGATTTTTGACTGCTGCTGCATGTTGAGTGAATGTTTTCAGAGAACTATCCACAATGACTCCAAGATCTCTTTCAAGTGATAATAGCTAATTTAGGGTGTGTCTACACTGCACCTTTATTTCAAGATAACTAGCGTTATTTCAAAATAACAATGTGAGCATTTACACAGCCATTCCATTATTTCAAAATAATTTCAAAATAATGGACAGCTTATTCCAAAATCTGTAAACCTCATACTATGAGGAATAATGCCTATTTCGAAAAAAGGCATGTGTAGACGCTCCACTATTGCTATTTAGAAATAGCCCCTCACCAGGGCCATTCTAAGTTGTTCTTCCCCACTGCCTCCTGGGGCTTTAAATCAACATAGCATGTCTACATTAGGGAAGCCTGCCTCAAACTAATTTTGAGGCTTCCCTGCAGTGTAGATGTGCTATTTTGAAATAAGCTATTTCTGAATAACTATTCCGGAATCGTTTATTTCAAAATAAGCGTGCAGTGTAGACATACCCTAAGTCTCCATCATTTTATATGGATAGTTGGGGTTATGCTTTCCAATATGAATTACTTTGCATTTATCAACATTAAAATTCATCTGCCATTTTGTAGCCTAGTCATCGGATTTTGTGAGATTCTTTTGAAGCTCTTTACAGTCTGCTTTGGACTTAACTATCTTGAGCAGTTTAGTATCATCTACAAATATTCCCTACTCAGTTTAGTTAGTGGCCTTCCTTAGGCCTTTTGTAACTGTTCAGATTGACATGATATGTGATTTCACACCTGCCAATGAACACAGCTAGATCTCTCATTCAAAGCTAAAGGAAAATAATACTGCAACATTAAAATAGTATGTTCGGAAACATGAGCAGTCAGACTCCAGCTTGGCAGCAATAACTAGCTATATTGCACACCCTCTATAGTTTAGAGTATAGTTTTACAATATGAAGAAAATTAGGCTACATATTTAGTTGAAGAACAGGAATAGTAAATCATTATGATTCTTATGCACAGATGGAAAACAGTGTGAATGAGCAATACTTAGGTTCTACGAGAAGCACATTAGCAGCAAAAAAAAGCAGCTTGAATCTGGCAAGAAACAAGTTCTCTCTCGTTTCAGTTTTTTTTATGGAAAACTGATAATTGCAGCAATATAAAAATTACCATGCTGTTAGGAGTCTTGTGGGCCTTTGAGATACCATTGTGCAGTGTTCCCCTCACATCAAAATTAGATCAGAGCGAAGTTTGGAACCATCACTCTCCCTGAAGGTTGAGGAAGGGTAAGAACAATAGTGGGCTATTGCCAAATGTAGAGTTAATGATTTTTCTATGGTTTTATTCCATGGTGGCTGGGGAAGGGCTGCGGAGATGCACTTGGGAACAGGACTGGCATCCTCTTTCCTCATACCAATAACCTATTTCAGATCCATAATGGAAATAACGCTGTGACCTTAATGTTGTTCCACCATACGGGTAGCATGGAAGCATCCATCCAACCTCCTCCTCAACACAGCCCATGTATGCTGAGAAGCAGGTGTAACCCACACACCTAGTGTGGTTCACGGTCCCATGCAGTGGCACTTAGGCTATGTCTAGACTGCAGGCTTCTTTCGGAAGAAGCTTTTCTGAAGAGATCTTCCAGAAAAACTACTTCCAAAAGAGAGTGTCCACACTGCAAAAACTCATAGAAAAAGCCATCTGCTTTTTCAAAAGATAGCATCCACACTGAACGGACGCTATCTCGCATTTAAGCTGTGATTACTATGCATGGAATGGCCACCAGGGCACCTGTGCTTTTTCCTCTTTCCTCTTCTTTCGAAAGAACTCCCTCTTCCCCATCCACACACGCCTTTTTCCGAAAGAGCTCTTTCGGAAAAAGGCTTCTTCCTCAGAGAATGAAGTTTACCAATGTCAGAAAAAAACCCTCTGTTCTTTCGATTTTCTTTCAAAAGAATGCAATTGCAGTGTGGACGTAACTCAAATTTTTTTGGAAAAACAGTTGTTTTTCTGAAAAAAACCCTGTAGTGTAGACATACCCTTAGACCACTTACAGCAACTGATAAAGAACAGGAGACTTCTACAGCCTGGGCTGAGAGCCTGCTTGCTTTATATCTCAAGCTATAGAGGCTCCTATACTAAGCTCCAGAGGTCTCAGTTTCAAATCTGCACAGTGGCCGTTACATAGGAAATACCCATGCACTTGTACTTTGCAATACAAGGGGGCTATGAAACTTCATCCCACAGTACGCTCATGGAATCCAGCATGCTTTCTCCTGAATCACACATGTTTCTCTGCCAGTGGATGTCCATAACCATGGAATATTGTATCTCGGTTCCCTATAGTTGGTCTATTCTATCTTGACCATTAACTATCTCTGTTAGAGTGGCCTCGTATTAACCTTCACAAGGACCAAATCTTATCTTACTTAATCAAATATCCCATGGATAATTTTAATGCCTATGTCATCATCTAAGCCAGTGGTCTCCAACCTTTTTAATCACAAGATCACTTTTTCAATTTAAGTGCAATTCAAGATCTACCTCAAATTCAAATACCCTTCCCCCACTTCCTTTCTGGCCCTTTTCTGAGGCCTCACCCTGCTCACTCCATCTCCCTTCCTTCCCCATCCTCACTCACTTGCAGCGGCCTGGATAGGGAGTTGGGGTGCAGGTTCTGGTCTTAGGCCAAGGGTTCCAGCATGTGGGAGGGGCTCCAGACTTAGCCCAGGGCAGAGGAGTGGGATCCAGGATGGGTTTCAGGGTGCAAGTTCTGGGAACGAGTTTGGGTGCAGGGGGACTCACATCTAGGCAGGAGGTTGGGTGTAGGAGGAGGTGCAGGGCTGGGACAGGGGTTCAGGAAGCAGGCTCTTTCAGGGCACCGTTTAACTGAGATGGCTTCCAGGTGGTGGAGCAGGGGAGTTAAGGCAGGCTTACTCCTGCCCTGGCCCTGCCCCACTCCTAAAAGCAGCTGGCATGGACAGCAATGGCTCTATGGTGCCATGTGATGCTCCTCATGTACAGGCACTGAGCCTATAGCTTCTGTTGGCTGCAGTTCCCTGTTATTGATCAATGGGAGTTGCAGGAGTGGTGTCTACAGGCAAGGATGGCATGTGGAGACCCCTTGCTCTGCCTTTCTCAGGGGCTGCAGGGATATGCCAGCCACTTTCAGGAGCAGCAATGACCACAGAGATAATTACTCCAGCCACAACAGGTTAAGCATTTTAGAACTCACTCCTCAAAGAATTACATTTAAGTGTAAGAGAGAAATGAAAATTATGACATGCACAGACCAGTCAAAAACCAAAAATAACCCACTTTGCAAGCAGTAAAAAAGTAACAATCCCCCGTCACGGATGTGCTGGGTCGGAAGATGAGAGTAAAGGACAGTGTGTGTTTGTGAGAATGACTGACCCACACACAGTGTGTGAGAGTGAGGGAGATTTGCATTGCCAAGCTCCCTCCTTCGCCTTTTCTATGTGTGGAGATAGAGTACAGAAGTGGGGTCAGGGGGGACACTCTGACATCAGAGCCCTGCCTCTTCTCCCTCCCACACCCTGCACAGCAAGCCGGAGGCTTTCAGGGGGCAGCTACAAAGCAGAGGGCAGGAGCAGCATGATAGTGGGTGGAGGGACAACTGATGTACCAGAGCTTGAGAGCTTCCTGGCCAAACCAGTCAGGATCACCTGTCAGAGGCTCCAAAATCTACTGGGTCAGGTAGATCCCAATCTACTGGTTGGTGACCACTGATCTATGCTCTGTGTACTGGGGAGGGGGTTGAGGGAAGTTTATAAGAGGGTTTTCATCATATTTCTGCCCTTCCCTCTAAAATGGCTGGAGATTTAAATCAGCCCCCAGTGCCAGACAGAACAGCCTCAGTTCTGCTTTACCTTGCATTGGTGGTTCCTAGTGAGCTGCTCTGACCGTCAGGTTTGCAAAAGTATCCCGGAAAAACTCTGCCATGTCCAGGGAACGCATCCGCTTTTTCAGAACAGTTTCCGTAGAGGCGGGTGCGTTCTTTCAGCAGCCCTGTATTCCTCATTTTATGAGGAATAAGGAATCTTCTGAAAGAGGAGGTTTTTCCCACATTTGGCCCCGTGTAGACAGGCCAAATGTTGGAAAAGCCTCTTCTGAAAAACAAGCGGAAAAAGGTTCGCAAGTTGCGTATCTTTTTCCAAACCCTCCCTCCCCCCGCAGTGTAGACATAGCCTATGTGAACTATCTTATATTGCATGGGAAGTGCTAGCTTCCTAAATACAGCCATTTCTATAGACTCCATACAACCATTTCATATGCTGCGTTATTCTCCAATAACATCCAAAATAAGCTGTATTGATATTGAGGTCTAATTTTAAAATATAATACGAATTTAAGTGAACTGACATTTGGGTAACAATTGAAAGCAACAAGGCTGTTTTATAGATTCTGCAGGAGATCACACGGGCAGATGGATAAACCCTAGTAAGTAAACTGGCTTTGGTATTTTTAGAATAGAATACAGCAAATTAAAATTTCCTATTAAATCAGACATGCAGGTTGGGAAAAGTGCCGTAATATCTAATGTAAATGTGATAGAAAGGAAGAGTCAGCTTCTCCTGGTGTCATGTGTATGAATTAGTCACTTGAGACTAGCTCATTTGTAAAATTTATTTTAATAGCTTAAATGCATTAGGCTCTGAATATCAGAAAGGTTGAAGTTATGAGTGCTAAGTGCTTTAACTATATCCATAAAGACAGTGCAGGTGTCTCTGAAAAATACGGGAATATGTGGAATAGGGGTATGGAACCAGACCCTATAGAACCATATTCATGCCATGAGTTTGCTAGGGCCAGATTTTCAAAGAGATTTAAGCACCTAAGCCCAGATGCTCAAAAGGTAGTTAGGTAGCTAAGTGTCTAACCACCACTGATTTCAATGAGAGTTTAAGTGCTTAAAGCACTTTGAGGCACTAGGGCAGAACTCCCTTCGATTTCAATCAATGAGGGGTAGGTGCCTAAGCAAGGTACTGGGAGTTTCAAGCATCTATCAGAATCTTAGGCGCTGAAAATGTGGCCTTAACTCTGTGACAGGCCTATATCATGCCAACTCCCATTAAAGGAAGTAAATTGGAGCTGGCTAGAGAAAACCTGCATCTAATTGGTAAATGAGGGATAGCTGCCCTCCCGATTAGCCTGGGGCTCTATAAAAGGCTGGGGGTAGGGCAGATGCAGTGGCATGATAGCTCTTCCCATCTGGGTGCAGACACTAGAACCCAAGTTGTATATGGTAAAAAGGTGGCGGGTGGAGCACAGCCTGTACATAAATGGCACCAGTGGTTGCTAAACCCCAGAGGCTCTGAGTGACTTTGTCAACAGAGTAGGAACCAAAAGGGCTCTGAAGCACCCTGCTAGACTCTCATGAATAGTGCTATTGATTTGGAAGAACTGGGCCCAGCGGTGAGTACTGTCCATGTTTTAACAAAATAAAAAAATGCCATACAATTTTTTAATGGTGTGACCTCTGCTTTGCTAATGAAGTAATTATCATGTATCATCAGATATTTTACCACTGCTCAGATTACAACCATACATCAGATCTCTGCAGAGCTGCACAAAAAGATCCATGTCAAATTACAGTAAATGACAAATCACAGTTCTCACAGATAGAGCAGAGGTAGGAGAGAGAAAGAACATCAGTGGCAAATCTTCTGTAATAGCTCTTGTAATCAAAATAACAGGTTTTGCATTTGCAGCTCATTCCCCTGCTGCCTCCTGTTTTTGCACAAAATCTAAAATACGCAATTTTGCAAAGGCGAAAGTGGCTTAAGATACAGAATGGAGAAATTTTCACTTCAGGCAAACAGGTGAGTATTCAGGGCAACCTGCCTTCCCCTACCCCCACTTTACAAAATTATATAGACTTTGCCAGGAAAACCTATTTTTGCTAGGGAAATATCAAATGTTTGCCTTCGACCAAAGTTAAATCTCACTTGTGAACTTTCACATCATGGAACATCCTATTTGTTTCACACAAGGCTAATGGAACTAAATATGCTTAATTATAATTACTGGGTAGGAGAGATTGAATAACCACTGAAAATGACAACTTCATAATGGCGTAGAAAAGTAAACCGAGTCATTATTTTTTGCTGATCTCTAGTGCTATATTCATGAAAATCCAGGTGCTGACAGTCACCTGGTGCTACTGTACTGGAAAACTGCACAATACAATCTTCGCTTTGCTGGGGTTAAGCTTACCTCACTCTCTGGACTGTTATCAATGGAGGGCCTTATGAATTGTTATGATCCTGATAGTTATGTTTAAGCCACAGCCCTAATTAGGGGATGGAATGGAGCTGCCTTGCCCCACAAAAATTGTGCATTTGTCAGAGTCAGTCTTTCTAAGGCTACTCCTTGTGTGTTTGGAAGCAGCAAACTGCTTGCTACCTTAAATTTTATTAACCCCACTTGCTTTCACTTACACTTCTTTCTACTGGAAAAATAAAGTGAGAGGGCGTTTTGCCTTGAAACACAGTGGAATTAAAAAATAGCAAAACTTTTACAGAATGCTCATTGAAAAAGAAATACTTTAAACCAAAATGAAAAAAAAATCCACTTAGAAAAAAGCTTAATCAAACAGGCTTGCACTAGCATTCATAGAGCAACCATTACTATAGTGTTTAAGGGTCAGACTGTCAAAAAGTATGTTGGTGCCTAAAGATGCAACTAGGCACCAGCTGGAATGTTGAAACTCCTATTTAAATATTGCTGTTTTTGAAAATCTCACTATCTTGTTACCTACCAGCCCTGTGCTTTTGGGAGCCAGGGAGTGACATTCATGGAAAACCATCTTCCCCCCCCCCTTTCCCCTAAGCCTTTGCTGGAATCAGACAAAGCAATGAAAAGGCCGGGGGAAGACACACCTAAACTGCTTCAGACAAGGGTGATACAATTAAGGAAACACCCCAGCCTCATTTGCATTAAAGATGGAACAAAGGGACATCTCATTAGCATACAGAATGGAGAGCAGCTCTTCCAAGGCAGGAACCGCAGTGAACTATGGGACACTGAAAGCAGAGAAGCACTGCCTGATGGGAAATCCCTGCTCCAGATGCTAATGAACCTAGGCCTGCTCACACCCAAATTAGTCATTATCAGACCAATTCTAGTAACGATCCTATTGACATCTAAAATACTGAAACTGCCTAGTTGCATTGTGAGCTCATTCAAGGAACATCACCCATAACCAGGGGTGATCAATCTCTATTGTCTCTCCTCTTTCTCTTTGAACTATCTCTATAAAACTCCTATCCTTGCCCCAAGAAAAACTGTTCTGATACCTGGATTTAAACTGAATCAGTTCCATTGAGACTTCTTCATCTCCTGTCTGATCGTGCTGGGGGCTCTGCTCTGCTTGTCTCCTGCCCTCTGGACCCCCGGCTACCGTCATCATCTGGGAACCCCAATCAGTGCCAGCTCCATGGAGTGGTGAGGTCTCTCTCTCTCTCTCTCTCTCTCTCCCTCCCTCCCATCAACTACCTCTCTAAGCATAGCCTCCTGACCCTGCCCTATGTAAACTGTTATATGCTTTTAACATTTGTAATCAGTTTCAATTTAGATTTAATATTGTAACTGTTAGATTTAATATTGTAACTTTTTATATCTATTCATTACTTAGAAATAAATAACTTTCATTGTTAAGCTGGTTGCTTCTCTTTCTTTCTCTTTCGCTCACTCTTCCTTAAGGGGGTGTTGTTTTGGCTTCCCATTCGCTCTGCAACAACGCTTCTTGTACCCAAGTTAAAGATCCCTGTAGTGCCCAAAATCCTGTGGGGTTTGCTCATCGTGTGGTTTGCCAGTGAATGATTGTGGGGTGAAAGTGGGGATAGGGAAGTGCTGAACCTGGGGACTTATGAGGATGGCATCTTAAAGTGCTGTTTAATCCAGCCCACTGAGTCCAAAGGCACATGAGGGTGCAGTGTGGCATTGCTGTGAAACCCAGCCAGCTGAGTCCAGGGACATATGAGGGGGTCAGCTTGTGAGTGCTGATTACCCAGTCCTCTCAGACGTGCTCTGTTAGTGGGTGTGAATGTCTGTGTGTGTTGCTAAGGTGGTAACCCCATCCTGAGGAACCTAGTTCCTGCAGGAGAGCTCCAATGGGAGGGGGAATTGGCAGCAGGGAGAATTCAGCTCCATATGAGAGCACAAGTAAGCACAAACAGCACACTGATAGAATTGTTAACCTTCCCCCGTCCCATAAGAGTAACCCTGATAAATGAGCATACCCCAGAGTATTGGGCAAATCTGGTAACAATCTGAAAATCCCAATGGTGGTTCCTCTGTGGATAAATACTTAACTAGTTATAGAGAGGAAATATGACCATAGACCAGTGGTTTAGTCAGCCACTTGGGACCAGTTGGATTGGACCTATCACTCATTAATTACTGACAGCAGAACAGTTTACGGACGATAGACTGAGAAAGCCCCACATCAGAATACACCATAGCTGAGTGGTTACACCATGCTTCTTGGAGGTAACATTTAAACAGAGATCTCCCTTCTCTCCCCCACTAGCAGAGGGGAAGGGATTTGAATGAGTGTCTCCCACACCCCAGCTGAATATTGTCACCAATGGCTGAAAGCGTCAAAGTTTCCTTAGCCTATTTAAGTATAGAATAAGGCTGGCACCCTACTCATTCCTGCAAGAAATGCCTTCTGCCCCTAAGCAGGCTGAGTGAAGTTGGTTCTTATTTGTTCATTACTCAGGAGGGAAAGACACGCAGACCACACTGCAAAGAGCTACTACTGCCATCAGAGTGGCAGGGCTCATACCGAGCTGTCATCAACAT
The DNA here is from genome assembly GCA_019425775.1 of Rafetus swinhoei. Taxonomy (NCBI): domain Eukaryota; kingdom Metazoa; phylum Chordata; order Testudines; family Trionychidae; genus Rafetus; species Rafetus swinhoei. Next base: position 16,499,064 of record CM033447.1, on the reverse strand, counting down.
CTCCCATTGGCTGATCGGCAGCTCTGCAGCCAATGTACTGGCTTTTGTGTTCTAAGATACCCGGTGCATTGTGCCTATGAAGCATTTAATTCAGGCTTTGTGAATTGGTGCTATTGCTGTGATTCTTTCTAGGTGCTTAAAAATTAGGCACACAGACCCTCCAAGTGTTGCAATACCTGAGTCTCTTTGTGCATCCCATCCCCATTTTAAAAGTGGGACTTTTAAAAATGACATTATTCATGGAATCAGATGAGGTTTTGAAATTGAAATCAAGGAGCATTCAGAACCTAACCTACTTAGGAAAAATCCCATTTAGGTGCAGGTCCGTATCTTTAGGCCTCTAACTACCTGGCCCTCAGAGACATGAGAATTCTACCATGAAGAGCTCTTCACCTCCCCAGCTAAAGTGATGTTGCTCCCATTTCTTCTTTCTGTACATTTCTTCCCACAGCTTAGTTTGCCACATTCTGTTAATTAAGCTAATAACAGCAACAAAGCATTACGCATGATGGGTTCTTGGCCTTTATTTGTGTTGCTAGCCTGTTGGAAATAAACTTGTGATCATTGTTTGCTTACAACTGACTGGGTTTTGCATTCTTTATATTAATTAACATCATTTAATTGTAATTTTCTTGTTTTTCCTCTGAGGAAGCATGCAGAAGGGTAAGAGGAGAGGATATTGACAATTATTCCTTTAGGCTCTATTAATCTCTTAGCAACTAGGATTTCTATAGATCAGTGTTCCCAACCCTTTCCAGCATACGGATCCCTTTTCAATCTATTAAAATTGTAAGTCCCCCCCAAACAATATAGGTGTTTTCAAACATTCCATTACTTGACAATCATTTGAAATATTAATATTTCATGTTATCTAAACAAATGTAATAGTGCTAAGAGATAATGCATGGTGTCCACATTGAAATGTAACAACTTTGCGGTGCCATATATTTTCACTGAATAAAATTTTTATTGGATCCTCTGATCCATTTTTGTTAGCAGCCCAACTAAACCCTTCCCGCCACTCTATGAGATTTTGAACAGTTAGAGGGGGGTGATGTATTCACGTAACATGATCATTTCAAAAAAAGAGAAAAAATGGTAAAAAGCGACTGACCTGTTTATAAGCCAACTCCAGTGTTCAGTCACAGCCTGTCAGCTTCAGCACGTGCTAAGGGACGTGCAGACTGCAGGGCACAGAGCTTCTCAGCTCCCATTGGCTCCTGTTTGCGGTTCACAGCCAATGGGAGCAGAGAGGCTCGTCGCCTGCAAGCAAACAAATGTCTCAGCAGAGTCCAGTGGAGTTCGCAGCACTTCCCAGGGTCACTTCTAAGCCCATCAGGGAAAACCGCTGGTGCGATGGGACTTTTTATCCCTGTGGAGCATCTGCAGGTCTGGAGCCTGTCAGCTCCCAGTCTCTGCCTTTCACCGTTCTGGCTCAAGAGGAGAGGTGGGAAGCGGCAGCCAGCACGTCCCTTGACCTGCGCTGTTTCCTCAGCTCCTGCCCCCTCCATCCCCTGCAGAGGATACAGTGAGGGGGCTCTCATGGCCAAAGGCAGCTCATGCTCCAGCACTCCACCTTTGACCAGGCATAGAGCCCTGGGGGAGAAAAAGAAAAGAAAAGGAAAGGAAATTAAGGATTGGGCCCACCGTGGAACTTGGGGGAGGGGGAGAGGGCTGGAGCATAAAGAGCAGTGCAGCTGGCTGCGAGAGGATGAACGGTGGCGAATGGTGAGCCCCAGGCGAGAATCGCCTGGTGGAAAGTCCCAATCCCATGGTGGGCCCACTCCTTATTTTTAAACTTTCCGTGAATCCCCCTACAGTACTTTTGCAGACCACCAGGGGTCCATGGACCACAGGTTGGGAACCACTCCTATAGACAGATAGGTATGTAAGGCTTTGTCTGTACTATCACAGGCTGTTGACCTAACTTACACCACTTCATCGATGTGATAACTTAGTTGAAGTCGATCCACTTATGTCTGCTTGCTGCAGTGTCTTCCCAGCAGGAAGCTGGCAGCTGACACGCTGCCTGTTCTCATTTAGATGGAATACCAGAGATGATGGGAGAGCACTCAGTGGTTGATTTATCGCATGTATACTAGAGGTGATAAATTGACCCCCCCTTCCCCACTGGATCAATCACTGCCCATTGATCCAGAGGGTAGTGAAGTCATGCCCTCAGTCTGGCGTGGGCAATCATTTTTGATGGGGAGACACTTTGGTAAGCGGTCAAGGACTGCACTCTTCCATGAGATTAATGGAGGAGGTACAGGGTCTGGGATGGAGGCTGGGAGCAGAAGGGAACTTGAGCTAGTGAACTGGGGTGCAGGAGGGGGTGTGTGGTCTGTGAGGGAGTTTGAGTGAAGGAGGGGGTGTGATCTGGGGCAGGGGATTGGGGTGCAGGAGGCAATGCAGGGTTGGGGAGGGGGTTGTGAGTGACCTGTGGTGGGGGTGCAGGGATTTGTGTTGTGACCTTGGGGAGGGGAATAAGGTGCAGGAATGGGGGTGCAGAGGGTTTGGGTTGTGACCTGGGGCAGGGACGCAGGAAGGAAAGCAGAGGGTTGGGGGAAATGGGGGCTGGGGTGCCAGGGTGCAGGCTCTGGCTAGGAAGCTCTTACCTATGTAGCTCCCTGCCAGCAGTCCAGGTCCCTCCCCTCCCCCCCACTGCCTTCCTGGGGCTCATGGTACGCAGAGCACATGGCTCCCACAGCTGGCTGTCTCGAGTGGCATGTGGGGCATGGAAGGTAGGGAACTGGCCTGAGACAGCAGGCTGGTGGCAGCAGCGGGCCACATTTTGCCCACCCCAGCCATAAATTCAGGGTGACAGGCTCAGAGATCTAGTGCTAGTGAAAAATCTGCTACTGAAGCAATACAGCAGCCGTGAAGACTTTTCACAGGTTATAAGTTGAAACCGAGGCTTGTATGTCAAGTCTGATGTGCAAGTGCAAAACAGACAGAGCCAATGTACTATGATGTAGTACAGCAAGTGTTCTGTTAATTCAGTTGAAATATATAGCTACAGGTGTTAATATGACCATGTAATTGTCCAACATTAAAGAGTTTTCACTAAAGTTCAGGGGTTATACAGAGACCTCTGCCTGGTTAAGGTCAAAGTGCACACACCATTAAAGATTAAAAAAAGAAGGGAAACAATTAATAAACTGGAAGCATTAAGTAAGACTTATTTTATTAACAAGCCTTGTTTTCTGTAACATTAGGGTTCTCAGAAGGAACCCTTCCATCCTCTTGCCCCATCATCTGTCAGGGTTTCTGATTGTAATAGTTTCCTTTCTGGGGGGAAAGAGGAAGTTAGCTGAGATGGGATTTTGCTGTTAAGTCCAATCCTTTTGTTAAGATGATACAAGTCAAAGCTCCAGGCTGAGAAAGGAATAGCAAAGACAGAAATTAGGGATGTGAAGGATTAGTCGACTATCCGATAAGCAGCAAGGGGGAGGGGAGAAAAAAGGGGGGTACTTCAAAGCGGCAGCATCGCTTGGAGCCTGGGCATTGGGCTCCTCGTGGCATTTCAAAGTGGCAGCACCACACGGAGACCAGGACTCCCCAGCTGACCCCCGGGCTCCATGCGGCGCTGCTGCTTTGAAATGCCACCGTGGCTGCAACACTTCAAAGGTGGAGGTGCCCTATAGACTTATCGAATAGTTGATGCAAAAATGCATCGAGTATTTAATTAGTCAATTACCCGATACTTAACACCCTTAACAGAAATGCAGTTTGTCTCTGCTGTAGATTTTCTCTTGCAATTTCACTGCTGAGACCTGGCAAACTCGTAACAGCATCAAGCAGTTTAGAGCAATGCCTTTAATTGCTTCTCTGATCACAGTCAGCTAAGCTAAGGTGTGGGAGAGAAAAAGGACACATCGGGTATGGGAATGAAATAAAATCTCAGTCATAGGTGATTTTTGGGAGCTAGCTGGAGCTAGTGGAATTGGTGGTATCATCTGGGTCCCTCTCTCAGGCCAAGTCTGGCCCTGATATCCCTCAGAATTAGGATGTGGCATGCATGGGGGTCCCAGGAGATGGTGCAACCAGCAGCAATGACAGGGAAGCTTGTATAAGAAGCCAATTTTCCTCCTACAGTCTCTTTAGGGACCCTAATGGAGAGCTATGGGCAGAATAGCGCCACATCTCATTACTTTGCCCACCAATTAAGTCTAGTTTCTGAAAGACAGATTTTGGTTCCTTGATTTCTGATCCCGCAGTTCTCAATAGGCCTTTCCATGTAAATTAATTTGGTTTGTCTCCTTTTTTGCCCTTTTTGGCCCCTTTTCTAATCAATTAGGATGTTTCTGTGCACTTTATAAACTTTCACTCACTTCTCAGAATTGAGCTGACAGGCTAAATGGGTTGTTTACTCTGCATACATTGTAATAATTAAAGGGGACAAGGAAAAAATCATCAGTCTTCTTTTACGTAACCTTTGGGGGGTTGTTTATTATTTTATGTATTGGATAAGTATGCTTGTCATTCTACAAACTCTCTTCAGAAAGGAAACTACCCACAATGCAAAAGGCTCTCAGAGTGGTGAAGATGCTGGAGAAGGGGAGGTTTGCATGCAACTGGTGGTGGTTTTTGCCTACATCTGTGACTCTTGTGTTTTGTCTATGAGTAGAGTGTTATGGTTTGAGTTCCTTTGAAAGTCTATATGTGCCCTTATTTAACTGTCACCAAGTCCCTGAATGATTTAACAGTAAACCAGCATACCCTGGAGGGTGGCGCTCAAAGGAGGGTGTGCTTAATTAAGTGGGGAGACATGTAGGGCAACTCACTACTGGACCCAGGAGCTATGGAAGCTGGACCAGAAGACTAAGACATTGCTTGGTTACTTTTCAGACTCGGTAGGCTTAAAAGCATAAGGGATGCAAAGGCATGGTCAAAAACAGAAACGTACTGACTACCCGCCAAGGGAACTTAGCCTGCATTCTATCAGCTAAACCTAGCTCATGTCTGTATTGGTGCAGAAAGGCACAAATGGGTGTAAAATGATAACATCCAAGGCTCATTGAGCAAGGTAAAAATTGTTACTACTGCGTAAAATGCAGCACAAATACAGACATAGAATATAACATAACAAATTGGTGATGTATTCACCATGGAAGGTAGTAAATGTGAATGGATGCATGTCAAAACTCTGCAAGACATCAACAATAGTGGCATAAAAGCAAGCATTTGCTCTACAGCTGTGTGGGAAGTGGAATTTCAATTGTGTACAGATTGCTGCATTTCTGAACTTTTCTACTACACAAAATGTTTGAAAAAAATTAATGGGCTTAATGAGCACAATACAATATGTCCCAATGAAAACAAATTTAGGATAATTTTGAGATGAAAAACCTAAAGGTTATGTTCTAATGAGGTCAGCCTTATTAAAATGCATCATTACTTCCCCCCTCCCAAATGAAGTTATCAGAAGTGATGGGTTCCCCCAGATCATATCAACTTTGACAAATCAGTTTTGATCAGAAAAATGTTCCATCTGAAAACTTTTGATCAGCTCCCATAGAACACTGAGCCGACCTGTCAAGTGTTATTATGGACTTCTGTTGCCATAATGCTTTTATACTAGATTCAAGAGGCCCTGATGCACAGCAGAGGCCAAAGGCAGTCTAAATGTGGAGTTAAATGCTAAAGTATCAACTAGTGCATGTCTCAGTAATTGCATTTGTGCGCGTTGCATGTGGGTCTGGACAGTGAGATAAGAATGCCACATATAATCATTGTGTCCATGTTATTCATCAACCAACCACTTTACGAGTTACACGAATTGCTTAGGGTCTTTATTTCAAACAGCAAGAAAAAATCCTACAGCTTTATAATTACTTTCCCTTCGGTTTCTGGATCCCTTTTAAAACTAAATAGCTGTTAATGTGCATAATTTTCAGAATTAAGTCAATTTGTAACCCTATGAAACATTAATCACAGCATATGGCAGACCTGTTAAGTTTTCTTCACAAAGCTAATATTATCATTTGTGAATCATTCAAACACTTGTTTATCCTCATTAATTTTGATCATAGCCAATTAACAATAGCTTTATTTGCACTTCCTGTTGGAAAATTGCCACTAACAGAGGAAAGAACTTAACCTCAGGATGGGTGAAGTTTAAGCTATTTATAGGGAAGCTTTCCTACTTGAGAACATAAGAATGTCCATACTATGTCAGACCAAAGATCCACCTAGCTCAGTATCCTGTCTTCTAGTAATAGAGATGTAGTCGTGTTAGTTTGGTCTTTTATCCTGTCTTCTGACAGTGATCAGTGCCACCAGGTGTTTCAGAGGGAATGAACAGAAGAGGTAACTATTAAGTGATCCATTCCTTTTTCCCATTCTGTGTCTCTCTGCATATAGCAGGGAAGAGTTCAATGTATTTACAATCTTTTTTCAAAATGCTTGCAGAACACATTTCAAAATGTTTACATACAGGTTTCTTAGATATGAATTCTAAACACATCTACAGTGTTCATTTGTAGAGATTGGAAAGCATTTCATTTCCTCCTGGTAAGTAGGGAAAGGAGTACTTCATAGGTATACAGACGCCTGATTTAAGAGACAGAAAGTGTTTGTGTCACTTACTGAGAGTCAGATTCTGCCGTTCTCGCTCACATTGAGTACTCAGCAGAACCACTCATGCAGTAAAGTTCTATTTAACATGTGTGAGGAGTTCAGATCTGGCACTCAAAAATACAAATGTGCTGCAGAAGATTCCTCTGTCAGACAGTTCAAGGTGCATCGCTGATGTAGGTAATTTAATAAGAAAAATGTTTGACTAAGGAAACTTTGAAACAATACTTTATTTAGATTAATGCATCCTCACTATGTGCTTCTGATTGTATTCTACACTTACTGGTGTAAAGAGAAAGGAATGCAATGGATTCAATGGTATTTCTCTACCAGGGCAACTGAGAACAGAGTTTGGTCTCTTATTTTGATAAGATCCTTGATATAAAACCCCCCAAACATTTCAGTGCCGACAATATCAATATTTGCTAAACCGGAAAAATGACGCACACACACACAAATGAGATGTAAGTTTCTTTTGTCATCTTAGGTGAAAAGGTGAGACATGAATAGGGAGAGAACAGAGGCATTTTTGGCCCCTCCTTTTATAGTTATCCTTGACATGCATTTTCTCCAGGTTGCCCCTAGATCAGAGATGGGCAATAAGCAGCCCATGGTTCATGAGGGTTAGCCCATGGCGTGCTACCAGACACTTTTTTTTACCTGCACTTCTGCAGGTAGATCCGCTTGCAGATCCTGCGGATCACTGGTCCTGATCAATGGGAGCTGTGAAAAGCGGAACAGACCAGGACACCACTTCCCGCATTCCCATTGGCTGGGAACGTGGACCACGGCCAATGGGAACTGCAAGTAAATAAAGCATCTGGCAGCCCACCGGGTCACTTATTGCCCAACTGTGCTCTAGATACAGCTCATTCCCACTGTGAGGTTGGAGTTAAGGAGTCTGCCAACGAAAGTTGCCATGCTGTCTGCCAAGATGCAAATCTGTTTATTCCTGCCCCCTTTGCTTGCCAAAGAACAGCCATGCGATAGGCTGTTAGCCATCAGCTTCCATGGCACATAGCTAGAGACACGAGCTTTGTCCTTTGGCTTTGAGAAACAGGTTTACCCATTCCCCAGACTTGTCTGATCAACATCCTTCAGTCACAATTTCAGCCTATGTTTTTAATGTTTTTCATCCCATTCCCTGGACGATTGGGGAGTGAGGGGAAAGCGCTTACAATCTGTGCATACCTCTCACTCCTGGCTGGGATGAAAAGCAATTTGACCCATCATCTTTAGTGAATCCTCTGCCATTGGAAGAAAGGCACAGCAGAGCTCCCACACACATATGCCCCTGATATGCTCCCTACACTGGGGAGGGGGGGGGGGGAAACGGGGAGCGGAGGCACAAAGGCTCAGGACCTGGCAATAGCACAGACACACCAGCAAGGAACTCTGTGACTAGAATATAGCCCTTGTAGTCCCATGAGTTACAGGATGCCTCTGACAAAGTGGGTTGTTGCCCACAAAAAGCTTATGCCCAAATAAATCTGTTAGTCTGCAAGGTACCACAGGACTCCTTGCTGAGTTACTCTGTATCTGGACTTGAGAATTTAGCCACAAAGACAAATGGTTGCTCAGTCACTTCCAGTGGAAGACACCCATGAGAAACACCAGCAGCCTGCTACAGGTGTTGGAACTGAAAGTTTTATTCTTCTTATATTTATATTTTAGGTTTAGTAATATAGTAATGTAGTTTAATATTGTAGCAATAATATAGCAATATAAGGTATATATTAACATACATTTAGTATTTTATTAAATTAAGTCCTTTTAGTTAAATGTCTATTTCTTTGTCCTAAAGTTTAGTAAATGGGCCTAAGTAAAAAGATAGTTTTGATATTGTGTCTGTGTTAATGAGACTGGAGGAATGTTGAAGGCTAAGGCCTTAATTGCTTGATTTACAATGTCTCTTTGCTTTGCCAATGCAGATGTTGATGTTGTGCCGCATAACCTTGAGAGCCCTTGTAACATTGCTTATGTGTGTGAAAAGGGTATGAATGTGTCGAGATAAGGTACAAAAGTTATTGCTCAGAACCAGATGGCTGAAGAAGGAGGTTGAGTGTGGGCGAAGACCAGACTACCCGGTGTCAAAGATGCGTACCCATAATAAGGAGTGATTGGACTATTGGCAGATTGACGAGCCTTGAAGCGAAGCTGGCACCCCCAAAAGACGATTGATTACAGGATGAGCCTTCAAGAGATGTTTGGGAACAATTGACATCCACAAGATAACATTCCGGTCACAGGCTTACAGAGTGGAATCCATTGATTTCAACAGAGAAAAAAGGATTATAAAAGCAGGGTGCTTTGCTATGGAACTTTGGGTTCGTCTTGCCACCAACTCCAGAGGAGCATCGGATCGATTGACCAACAAAAGCCCTGCTCTCCCTCTATGTTCAACCTGGCTGGCCACTAGATTGATACAGACTCTGGACTGGTAACTATGACATTGTCTGGCGGGACTGTGTATGCATGGTGTTTGTGTGTGTGAGTGATTGAAAAGCATATGCAACTGTTGTATTCTCAATAAATGCGGGCGTACTGCCTTTTCCCCTATAAAAGATCTTGTGTGATTTGTTAAAGCATAACACAGGCAGATCCACCACAGCTGGAGAGACCACTGCTAACGAACTGGAAATAGCCATTGGATCAGAAAGTCATCCAGGTTCAGAAACTGTAGCTATTGACAGACCTAGTAGAGGTAATGAGCATTTTCTTTGTGTTCTGCAAGCAATAACTGGAAGACTTTGCCTCAGCCATACACTGAACTTTACCTAAACAGAGGTTTTGAATAAGCACCAGTCATCATAGTATCTGGGGGGACAGGACATGGATAAGTGTTCACGTCACATTCACCCTCAGTATCCAAGCCAAACCAGGAAAACTTATAATCCAATCAGCAGATCAAATTCAGCAATCAATCCTGGTCACATGTTGTCTGAGGCAAGCTACATGTACCTTAAGAAGGTGACCATAGTACCTAAACACTTTGGGTTGTGCAGGAACTTCACAGGGAACATAGATTCATATCAGTACTGTATGAAATAGAAAAACAAATAAGAGTGGATACTATTATCTACACAGGACCATGCACTATGCTGATGAGAGTGCTGGAAACAGGGTTTTTGAACCAAAGACAGGTACCTATATGCCTATATGTACAATGCTCTGCTATCTCTCAGCCAGAGGTCTAAGCCAAGAGCCCTAGAATTAGAATGACTTTATAAGCCAGTGGGTCAAACTATTGATAAGTCAGTATACAAATATGCCCCAGCAAAAGTAGAAGTTGAGCCTCCTTCTTTGTGGTTTCTTTAACAGAAGACGTCAGTCTCAACACAAACCTTTCATAGACACTAGAGCACCTTCTTGAAAGCCAGAACTTGCTACCTGGTCTTCCTTAAAGCCTCTTATCATTGAGATTTTTATTCCTGCTCCTTACAAGCTCCTCCTCCCAGCCCTTGGGCACAGCTGGTCTGCTAATACCTTGCTAATTTCCTTTCTGACTTTGCAGGCTTCTTCTTATAGGAAGCCCTGACTCTGAGATGCCATGTGACCCTTGGCCACCTGAGTCAGCCAATCAGTCATCCCCTTTAAATAGAGTGGTATCCTACACACATTCACTTTAGTCTGTGTTCTATTAGAGAGTGGCCTGGCTATGTTTGCTTGCTAGAGATAGTGGTCTAGTTTAAGAAATTAGAATTATTGCTGCAAGTTTCTTTTTGCTGATTAGGAATCAGTAATAAGTTCAGGTAGCTGGAACTCTCCATACTTCAAAGGCACAAGGGGCATGTTAATGGAGAATTTGCTATACTATGAATTAACAAGTAATGGCACAGTTAACTGACAAGTATAGCAACTGATTGGCAGTATGTAACTAATAGAATAATCTACAAAAATGCAGTAAGTGGAAG